>BSBM01000239.1:5143125-6497500 GCA_027924585.1 Larix kaempferi | reverse complement strand
CCAAACATATTAAATACCTAGGTTTTTTTTAATATTCAAGAAACGCGCGTGCGTTTTGTGTGTGAATAACGCTAGCGCGTTATGTGTTTACATAACGCTGGCGCATTATGTCTATGCAAAAAAATTTGCAAAAAGCTTTTATCCTCCCGCGTTCTGCGTTTTCTCCTCCCGCCTTCCCATCTCCCATATAGTATGACACTACACAATTAACAGTCAAAGCATTGGAGGAATCTCAAGACACTCCATGTTCACAATCAACAAGTTTGAAGAGGATTCTACAGTTGGCATTTGGAATTGAGGATTCCACATTCACAATTACCAAGGTTCAAGGGGATTCTACATTCACAAATTCAAGCTTCAAGAGGATTCTACATTCACAATTTCAAGCTTCAAGGTGATTCTATATTAACAATGTCAAGCAAGTTTGATGAATCTATATGAACACAATTGAAGAAGAATCTACATTCCCTATTCAGGAAGCTTGAAATTTCTATATTCACAAATGAAGAATTTTCTATATTCACAAGTGAGGTAGAAACTTTACTTTCACATTTGAGCAAGATTGATGTTCATCTATATTCATAATTGAGAAAGTATCTATATTGACAATTGAGCAAGCTTGAAGAACCTATATTCACAGTTGAGAAATAATTTGGATATTTTAATAATTGAGCACACCTCTAGGATATATTTTCTTAGTATTGCTCATTGTGGTCATGGAGAATCCACGCAATCGAAAAAGGAAATTGGCAGGGAAAGAGAAGTCTCAAGAAACCATGGAAGAAGTTAGAGAAAAGAAAAGATTGGACATGTGGAATCGAAGGCATTCCATGGAAACTCATCCAATTCCAATCGTAGATGATGCCACGGTCGTTCCTACCCATCCACCTCAAGAAATGCGAAGAAAATCACTAGAGGGGCCCTCAATTTCAACAACATTTGATGAACAAGCACCCCATGGCACTAGTGAAGAAGTAAGACGTAGGTGCTCATCGGGGGATGTTTCAATTCCTACATCAATTCAACCTTAAAATATGGTAGTGAATGACTTGTTGGGTACTGGTTATACAAGTGACGAAGTTAGAGAGGCATTGAGTGGAGGATTGACAATGGAAGAAGCAAATGTTATGGAGACCGTCCAAGATAATGAAAGACAAGGGGCTCCTATGGAAACGCCAGAGCATCCTGGTGATGGTGTACATGATCCAGTTCCAACACCCTTACCTCCATTAGCAACTGCATGCCGAAGAACTCCGAGATGTATACATGTTGATGAAACTCTCATTACTTCACTTGAAGGTATGTTGTCTAAACGTTCTATTGCTTATCAAACTCGACAAATACTTGATAACTTTTTTTATTCTAAATGTGATGGGGACAAGTGCAAATTATTTTTATCATTGTTGAAATCTAGGGATATGACTATTGTTAGAAGAACATTAGGGATAAAGATGGCCAAAAAGTTAGAACCAAGTTCTCATATCGTTAAAAGTTTAGTAGATGCATTTAGTACAATTGGAAAGAAATCTTGCTCAAAGGATCAAAATGCAGCTCGTCATGTGTTGTCACAATCAATCATTAACAAAAGCACTATGGCACTTCATTTTCTTAAACCTACATCCAAAATTGTTAATTTGAATGTGAAGACACTTCGTAGGTATTGTGTTAGAAGAGAACAACTTGAAACCGGTCAAACAGATGTTTGGGCCTTCATTGGCAGGTTGTCACACTCTAATATGAAGCTCATTGATGCGGTAAAGGGATTAGTGCAAGCTTTTTGGCATGAAAAAACTAGACCTTCTTCCAACCAAAAAGATGTATTAAAATTGAGAAGGGGTTCAAAGGATCGTGAACCACACATTAAACATTTTCTTGATATGACACAAACAGAATTATATGAGAGATTTAGGAAAGAACATAATGAACTTGACTTGGGCCAAATATCCTTTGAAAAATGAAAACCATGGTATGTTAAAATAAACACAATTTGTAACACATGTTGTTGTCGATACCACATTGATTATGGTTACTATTATGACACATATACACATATTTTTCGTGTATTGCATAACACTATTGTGCAGGAATGCTCAGCTGCATTACCATCGATTCCATCTAAAGACTTTATTCATAGCATCTTGTGTAGCAGGCCAAACGATTGAACATTTTATCAAAAAATTTGCATAGATGGGACATGCCCAGGGTGTGGTGGATTCGTATTATTGGACAAATGCATACATGTGACCAATGAGCATGAACTTGGGAGGTAGGAGGTGAACTTGCAATCATTCAAATATGTCACGTATGTGTTAGGAACCTATGTCAACCCTTCTCTTTACTATGTTAGTATATTGTTGTTGGACACATATGCTTTGTAAGTCGTCTCGTAGTATTTGTTGATCCGTAGTTTATATTAGCCCATAGTATTGGACGCATATGCTTTGTAAGTCGTCCCATAGTATTATATGTCCCATGGTTTTGACTCATAGTATTGGGCATAGACTTAGTATATAAATGTGTGTTGAGGTCATTGAAAGCACTGTGAAGTTAATTGTATTGAGCTTGCTCAAAGGAGGTTGCCCCCTCGAAGTGGCCCGTGATCAATATAAAAGTGATTCTATTCTGTTATTTCTGATATCTCGTGTATTTGCACTAATTAATTATTGCAGGTTCATCACATCTGGTATCAGAGCACTTTCTTGGGCTCGTTGGGTGGAATTTCTGCCAAATTGTTTTTTCGCATCTATTGTTGTTTCAGATTTGGGAATAATCCCTATCCCCTTAACTGTGGGAAGTACTTGGGCATAAGCCCTAAAACTCATTGTGAGGAGTACCACAGGAACCCCAAAGTAGCTGGCCCATTGACAGGACCTGCCAGCGAAAAGGGCAACGACCCCTACCTGATTGACTAGTTCCCACCCGTGAGGTAAAACAAGAGTTGTCGTTTATGGCAAAGTGGTTATCAGTTTTACCTGAGTCGTGGAGTGAGGGGTACTGCCCCAATACGCAAGCCGTCAGACAGCATTGGTGGCCGAGTGAAAAACCTAAACTGTTAGGAAGCCATACATACCTGGGGTCCATATCTATTTTCAGTTGAACTGTTACCGATCACTTCTGCTCCAGATCTAGCCGTTTCAGATCTATTCTGAAAGTCGTTACAGATACAGTCATCGTTCAGATCCAGCCGTTTTCGATCCCTTTCCGCTCCAGATCCAGCCGTTTCAGATCTATTCTGAAAGTCATTCCAGATCCAGTCGTCATTTTAGATCCAGCCATTTTTTATCCCTTCCGCGCCGTTGCAGATCCATCTGTTGCAGATCCCTTCTGCGCCGCTATTGCGGATCCCTTTTGCGCTGCTATTACCGATCCATTTCTAAAAATAAAAAATAAAAAATAAAAAAAGAGGTTTTTTTCTCCATATCTCCCTTGTTTTCACTCTGTTTCCCTTGAAATTTTCGGGGAACCCCTGTCATCCCATTCTGCATCTTTCATTCCTAAGGACCCTATCCCCAATTCCCCTTCCCAAAGCCCGAAATCCCACATTTGTCTATTTTTAGGGTTTCCCATAACTTCCTCAGATTTCACCCAATCACCTTCAAATTTTACCACGGAGTTTCTTTCTGAATTCTGCTTCTTTGTCCCTCTCTGCCAAATTTTCTCATTCTATCACCCCGCTTTTGAAATCGCCCTTTTTGCTTTCTTGTCCTTTCGATAGTGTCCAAAATATAGTCAAACCCCAATTACCCATTAGATTGTTTCCCCAATCCAAATTTCCCTTTACTAAATCAGCTTCTGTTTGTGTTTTTCTACCCATTCCACCAAAAAAACAAAAACTGGTTATCGTTGTCACCCGTGCAGGAGCACACACCATGGAGGAAGCACTTGCAGCCATCCAAACCAAACTCCAATATCTGGATGAAAAATTTCTCAGCCTCCATCTTCAGCATTCAGCCATGAACAATACTAGACAGCCAGAATCTTTTGCAGCCACCGAGTTCTCTTCTTCCAACAATTTTCATGGGCCAAAGCTTGATTTTCCTCGCTTCAATGGTACTGATTCGACTGGATGGATATATCGAGCAGAACAATATCTCAGTCTGCATAATACTTCTGATGCCCAGAAAGTTCCACTTGCATCCTTTCATTTGGAATAGGAAGCCCTTCAATGGTACCGTTGGTACATCAAAGCTCATCCCGAGCCAAACTGGACAGATTTTTGCCAACTCATTTTGCCACGATTTGGTCCTAGTGCTTTTGATGATTTCATAGGAGCACTCACTAAACTTCACCAAATTGGCATAGTGAGAGAGTATCAGACAGAATTTGAGAAATTGGCCAATCACATAGACGAATTGTCTGATGAATTCTACAGGAGTTGTTTTATCAGTGGTCTCAAGGATGAAATCCGCTCAAAGGTCAAAATGTTTTGTCCCAACACAATGATGGAAGTCCTAGGGTTGGCTAAGATGTCCGAGGACAAGATCATAGCTCAACAACGCTCCAAACCCACCTTTGTGCCCTTCAAAAATATGGGTTCCCAACGACCTCCCATCACGCCTTCTCCTCAACCAACTCCTATCAAGCATTTTTCTAAAATAGAAATGCAGGCATGCCGAGAAAAAGGGCTTTGCTATAATTGTGATGAGAAATTCACTCAGGGACATAGATGTGTTCAACAAAAGCTCTATCTCTTGGATGTGGATTCTTCGCCTGCCTTAGAACTTGGTGAAGAAGCTACATATACAATAGATGATCAAGTCGACATTCAACACCTGCCTGTTGACACCCCATCTCAGGACGACCCACCTGAGATCTCTCTCCATGCTGTAACCGGCGTCACCACCCCACAAACAATGCAGGTCAGGGGATACTTCAAGAAGCTCCCTCTTACCATACTCATTGATTCTGGTAGCACTCATAACTTCATTGACCCTCGGATTTCCAAATAGGTTGATTGTTTTGTCCATCCTTGCTCCAACTTTGAAGTCATGGTTGCCAATGGGGGCACCTTACCTTGCAAGGGGAAGTGTCACAATGTGCGTATCTCTATGGAAGATTATAACCTACGCTCTAACATGTTTTCCTTGTCCTTAGGCGGATGTGATGTGGTTTTGGGCATTCAATGGTTACGCACACTTGGCCCCATCTTATGGGATTTTGCTGAACTTTGGATGTAGTTTAAAGTCAATGGGGCACAACACAAATTTATGGGCTTACAACCAGGGCCTCTCTACATCATCAGTTCACATCGCCTGGAAAAAATCCTTAAGAAGAATTCACATGGTGTCATCGCTCAGCTCAATTCCATTCAAATGCACCCATCAACAGTCTCCACTACTTCCTTGGATAGATATGTGGGTATCTTTGTTGAACCAATGCACTTACTGCCTTCAAGAGACCTTTCCGGTAAGAATTTAGCCACATATACCTCTCAGTAGGAAATGATGGCTATTTTGCATGTAGTATAGAAGTGGCAGCCATACCTATTAGGGAATTATTTTTGCATCAAGAATGATCTCCAGAGTTTGGAAAATTTTCTCGAACAATGGGTCTCCTCCCCAACACACCTGAAATGGGTTATCCACCTCATGGGGTATCCCTATGTGATCACATACAAGAAGGGTAAGGACAATATTGTGGAAGATGCTCCTTCTTGCGTAATTGATGACCCAGTTTCTATTACAGTTCTTTCTCTGCTTGTTCCAAATTGGTTGCAATATGTTCAACAGGGCTCTCTCTTCTATGAACTCCATGCGTCTTCATCAACAGGGCAATTTGGGTTTTGCAAAATGTATGACCGGGAACAATATAACTTCTTTTGGTAGGGACTAAAAATGACAATTCAACAGATGGTGGCCGACGATGATACTTTACAAGTCAACAAGGGTGAAACGACACTCCTTTCAGGATTGCTCAAACCCTTACCCATCCCTACACAGCTTTGGCCAACTATTTCTATGGATTTCCTAGCAGCGCTTTGGTGGTACAATACCACATCTCAAAGGACACCATATGAAGCAGTCTATGGAAAAACACTGCCAGTTCTTCTTCCATACACCCTTAGTAGCTCCCCAGTTCAGGAAATTGACTCGGTTCTTCGAAACCGAGATCAAATTCTTCTCATTCTGCAGGACAATCTTCACATGGCCATAATTCGCCTGAAACAACAAGCCGATCAGCACTGTTTTGAGTGCATTTTCCACGTAGCTGACAGGGTTCTTCTTCATCTACAACCTTCCAAGCAATCCTCCTTGACACTCCACAGCCGTCAGTGGCCCGAAATGCAACCCGAGGATGCTACCAGGGAACCACTCCTTCAGATTCTGCAACAACCAAAGCTTTGAGGACAAAGCTTTTTCTAAGGGAGAGGGGATGTTAGGAACATATGTCAACCCTTCTCTTTACTATGTTAGTATATTGTTGTTGGACGCATATGCTTTGTAAGTCGTCCCGTAGTATTTGTTGATCTGTAGTTTATATTAGCCCATAGTATTGACCCATAGTATTGGACGCATATGCTTTGTAAGTCATCATGTAGTATTATATGTCCCATGGTTTTGACTCATAGTATTGGGCATAGACTTAGTATATAAGTGTATGTTGAGGTCATTGAAGGCACCGTGAAGTTAATTGTATTGAGCTTGCTCAAAGGAGGTTGACCCCTCGAATTGGCCCATGATCAATATAAAAGTTATTCTATTCTGTTATTTCTGATATCTCGTGTATTTGCACTAATTAATTATTGCAAGTTCATCACAGTATGATATTGATGGAGGGAACGAAAGAAAAAAAATACAATTGTTCACTTCTCAGGTTGGTAATGAGTTATTGAATACTATTTTTTCTTGAGATTGCAATTTCATATGTAACAATCTATTGATATCTGTATTTATTGTTGATCTACCAAGTACAGGTTTGTGACTTCATGAAGGAATTCTTTGAAAGACACAACATTATATAAAGCATGTGCATGTGGCTTGTTGGCAAGATGAGCAGTTTAGAACGTGCAGGGATACATTTCATATTGGGACTATCCTTTCAGTGGTCGATTTTGCGGAAAACTACACTCTTCAACTGCAAAATGAGATTCAGAGTCAATACTATCACTCAGACCAAGTCAGCATTATGGTCCATATCACCTATAGACATGGGGTAGATAGTACTAAAGACAACAGGGTTATATTGAAGGAGTATCACTTCTACATAAGTGATGATAGGTGTCATGACTTGGATTTTGTACAACACGGCTTTCAAATGTTCTACAATCACTTGAAGGATAGCAATATACAGATGGAACAACATTGGATTTGGTCTTATGGTTGTGCAAGGCAATTCAAAAATGCCCGTGTCTTCCAATGGTTGTGTATGCTCCACAAAAGGAACAAGGTGCCACATATTTGGAACTATTTTGAAACCGGACATGGAAAAGGTGAACACGATGGAGCAGGTGCGTGCATAAAGACTGCATTACGCAGGCAAAAAATGAAGTTCACAGATGGACCTATCATCCGAAATGCAAAAACCATCGTTGAATGGTGTGCTTCAGCCATGGGGGAGGGAGCAAGAAGGTAGGAAGATCACTCAACCAGGAAAGCACATGTGGTTAGATATTTTTGGGATGTGGTGGATGTAGATCATTCACATTTATATGAATGCAAGACCATCCAAGGAAATCGTGCATTTCATTCAATTAAAACATTGTACAATGCTATACTTGAAATGTGGACAAGGAAACCATCATGTTTTTGTTCTCCATGCAATGGTGGTGGATGGGACGAATGTGAATCCATGGATTGGGTTGACAGTTGAGAACGTGTATCACTCCCCATTGGTTGATGGATAGCTACAGAATTATCCTAGTTGGAGGAGGACCAATCAATTATTTCACCAGACTATGACCACATGTCAGATCTCATACAACTAGGTTGGATTAATATTTTTATTATTTTGACAACTAGTTGTGTCTAATTAGCTGTGTATATGTTTGATATTTTTGACAACTAGTTGTGTCTAATTAGTTGACTAAAACATTGGAACTATATTTTCTCCAAGGCACAAATATGTAGTGGTTTCCCCGAGATGCAATGCATGGCGCACTAACTATTGGCTGGCACATTTCTTAGAGGGGAAGCAAACCATAAATGTCCCATTGCGGGACTCTGAGGGAATTGATTTTCCGATTGGGTCAATGGTTATAAAGGGAGAATATTTGAACCAGGTTTCCCACTCAGCAAATAGAAAAGGGTATACATATGAAGATTATAGACCAGGTGAGATTGTATACCATTATACAAACTTAGTTATTAGCACAAACCTCCAGCTGCAAACAATGCCAAGGAAGAACTCATCAAAGGAATGATACTTATTGCCTTATTCCGAGCACAAGAGGTTAAAGGAAACCATTGGTATTCGAGGTGATCCTGATGGTATAGTCGAATGACCATAGGTAGGTAATCTAGTACGTGGTTTACTTGTTTTATTATGTACTATGTTATAGGTATTTGGTGTACATGTATGCTATGATTTTGTTTCATGGTCTCATTGAGTATTGACATTAATATTTTGACTATTGCAGCCATACATTGATATCTTGATAGATTCATAAATTGCATAGAATTGGTACAACTTGATAAATTGCATAAGTTTCGTAATCATCATCATCATCATCTTCATCACCACCACCACCACCACGACCATCAGCATCATCATCATCATCCTCATCATTATCATGGTAAACCATCATCATCATCCTCAACACCTTCATCCTCATCTGCACCATCATCATGATCATCATCTTCATAACCACCACCACCACCACCATCATCATCCTCATCACCGTATTCATCATCATCATTAACTCTAACTCTAACCCTAATTCAATTTCCTTCTATAACTCTAACCCTAACCCTCACCCAAACCCTAGCACTAAACCATCTTCTTCATCATCACCATCACCATCAACACCACCATCACCATCATCATCAACATCTTCATCATCATCACCATCATCATCTTCATCACCATCACTATCATCATTTCCATGTCTAGATTCTTCATCAACATCTCCATCATCACATCTTCTTCGTCATCATCATCATCATCTTCATCGCCATAACCATCATCATCAACATCTTCATCATCATCACCGTATTCATCATCATCATTAACTCTATGTCTAAACCTAATTCAATTTCCTTCTATAACTCTAATTTCTTTCTATAACTCTAATTTCCTTCATCATTATCACGCTAGATATACCTGCCCGACGGACGATTTTGCAAAGTTGACCCCCGTGGGCAAAAATTGCACAGTTCCTTACTAAGCAAAACCGTAGTTTACGAGATGCACCTACAAGATGACACGTGGGCCATGGGACCGACAAATAGGAGTACCCCTAGCACTGTCCCGACATCCTGAATCCAACGAAGTCGACAGTTTGTCGATCAGAGCAATTGTCTTAATTATATGGTTCGTTCCATCCGACATCCAAAAGGCCTTCAGGGACACCTGCCGGATGCCTACTGAGGCCATAGAATCCCAACCGTGAAACAAAATCAGGTTCCGGGGAGACATGCAGGTGTGTCTAGGACGGTTCCAGCTGGGAATGCTAGCCACAAGTGCCCGTGGATGATTTTCCAAAGTTGACCCCCGTGGGAAAAAATTGCACAGACATTTACTGAGCAAAACCCTAGTTTGCAGAATGCACCTACAAGATGACACGTGGTCCATGGGACCAGCGGAGAGGGGCACCCCTAGCACTATCTCGACATCTTGAATCCAATGGTGTCGACGGTTTGTCGATCCGAGCCACGACTGTCATTCTATGGGTCGTTCTGTCTCACATCCAAAAGGCTTTCAGGGACACCTGTTGGATACCTTCCAATGGCATAGAATTCCAACCGTGCAGCAAAAACGGGTTCATGGGAGTCCTACAAGTGTGTCTAGGGAGGTTTCGGCTGGGAACGCTAGCTGTAAGTGCCTAGCAGATGATTTTGCAAAGTTGACCCCTGTGTGCAAAAATTGCACACTCCCTCACTGAGCAAAACCATAGTTTCCAAGATGGACCTACAAGATGACACGTGGGCCATGGGATCAATGGAGAGGGGCACCCCTAGCACTGTCCCGACGTCCTGAATCCAACAGAGTCGATGGTTCATCGATCGGAGTGATGGTATTCATTCTATGGCTTGTTCCATCCGACATCCAAAAGGACTTCAGGAACACCTGCTGGATGCCTACCGATGCCATAGAATCCCAACCGTGCAACAAAACCGGGTTCCAGGGAGACATGTAGGTGTGTCTAAGATGATTCCAGCTGGGAACGCTAGCCACAAGTTCCCGGTGGATGATTTTGCAAATTTGAACCCTGTGGGAAAAAATTGCACAGTCCTTTACTGAGCAAAACCCTAGTTTGCATAATGCACCTACAAAATGACAGTCCTTTTCTGTTCAATCCATTTTGAATGAGGTAGGAATCAATGTGGTTGTACCAAGCTCTAGGAGCTTGCTTCAATCCATAAATTTCCTTTTCCATCATGTATACTTTATCTTCTTGTCCTGGAACCTCAAATCCTTGTGGTGCTTCGACATTTTGACTTGGTTGTGGTGTCTAAACTACTTCTTCCATCATGTCATCATGTGCAACATAATTCACAATTCTCACTGTCTTTTCTACACTTCCATCCCATGATTCATTCTTCACAAATTGAACATCACGACAGATTATGACCTTCCTTGTGATAGGATCATACAATTTGTATGCTTTTGTATCTTCTGAATAACCAACAAATATGCATTTTTGTCCCTTATTATCTAATTTATTTCTCAACTCATCTGGAATATGTGCATATGTGAGAAAACCAAAAAGTTTTAAATGAGAAACACTATGTTTCATACCTATCCATGGCTCTTGAGGAACTTTGTTCTTCACACTCTTTGTTGGACATATGTTCCTGATATAGATAATAGTCGCTATTGCCTTAGCCCAATATTTGTTTGGAAAATGTTTGTCGACCATCATGCTGTGTGCCATCTCCATAATAGTTCTATTCTTTCTTTCTGCAACATCGTTTTGCTGAAGTGTATAATGCGCAGTGAATTGCTTGTGTATGCCATGAGATTTACAAAAATTTAGAAATTCATTTGAAACATATTCACCACCTATGTTTGTCCTTAAGACTTTGATGAAGTGACCACTTTCCTTCTCCACAAGTGCCTTAAGTTGCTGAAAGCAACAAAATGCATCATATTTGTGTTTTAAGAAATAAATCCAAGTTTTTGTGTTATAAGAACTCATATATTCCATTCAAAAAATCCATAAAAGAAGGGTTCATATCCCCTACTTGTCTGCTGAGAAAAAAGTAGTTAGTGAGTGTTGCAGAAATATTCGACAACAAATGCTATGGAAAAACTTATCAACAATGTTGTTAGTAGACTCATTAGCAAACTCTTCAACAACTTGTAATTACCTACACATCAACTATTTGGACCAATAATATTTTTCAAATGTCAAACTCTCTACAAGAAAGATGGATAAACACTAATGCTTTCCTGTAACACGGATCATTAATTCCTTTAACATATAATGATATACAAGAACTCATATATTCCATTCAAAAACTCCATAAAAGATGTTAAATACATCAATTTACAAGGAGTTACTAGATAAAATCCAATTGGCTATAATATGATAGCATATGTAATGTTTAAGGTACAAGATGATGTATTTAGGGCTTAAATGTTCATGAACATGTCAAAAGAAAATGAGCAAAATGATACATTTCTAAGGCTCATCATAACCCCCAACTGAAGGATTTGCATGTTGCATCCTTGTGCAACCATATCATCCATGGTGTCTTTGCAACTTACTCATGGTATCCTCTATGAATCCAATAATCTCTTATTACCACCATAAAGGGTGATTTCTTGTATTGGAACTCCATGGCCTCGAATGTCTTGATCATTGTAGGTGCACAATAACACCAAGGTGTCGTTTGCAGGATTTCAACTTGGTGCTTCATTAGACTGCCATTTTTTTTCAATCTAATGGATTTTTTTATAAATTGTAGAAACACTAAAACAACTTTGATTACTATTAAAAAATATTGATAAAATATTTTATTGTAAAAAAATGCTAGTGAAATGTGCACCGAAATAACTTTCATCATCATGTTGAAAAACAATGTTGCTAAAATATTCTGTTGTAAAACACGAATGTTGAAATTTTGATGTGGAACAATGTTGCTAAAAGCATAACGTGGAATTAAGTAGTTGTGCGACATCTTTGGACTACTAAGTATATTCTTCATAAATAGGGGCTGATATCTGCTAACACTATCATTGTAAAATCACCACCAGTCATTTAGCTAAGGCTTTTGAAAATGGAACTATTAGTTGTAAAAATGCACTTTCTATCTTGGGGGAGTTGAAAGAGCCTCTTCGAAAGTAGGATCCCCCAATCCAAATATGAAGTCTTCTACAATGTTTTTCTAGTAGAAACATGGATAATTGTAACACAAAAGTACATGTATAGTGCTAGGAAAATAAGAATGATAAATATGTGCATTGTCTTCCCCCACCCGTCTCTTGTCTTCAGCTCCCTTATTGATTTCCCATGATTCACAACTGTATTAATCCATTTACATTAACCCATTATACTTATAATTTGAAAATCACTCTCCCCCACAACTAAATCTCTTAGTTGACCTTAGAAAATGGGTAGGTAGTTGGGTTGTAAAAAATTGCAGGGAATTGTAGAAAAAATGGATATAATGGAGTGGTATGAATAAGGAACTAGAGGAGATGGTATCTATGGATTTCTAAGTAGAAACATCTTAAAAATGATGAACTACATACATAATTCAAGGAGAAAGTGAATCGAAAAACTTATTTACCTAATGAAGAGTGCTGTTGGAGTGAAAATAAGTCAAATGTTGTCAGGAAGTGTTTGGTAGAAGCACTCTGAAGTACTCTACAAGAGGTAGGAATTCTTCAATAGGTTAAGAGGCATGAACACGGTGCAATTCTACAACTATATTGAAATTTGTAGCAAATTGTAAATGATAAATCAATTTCACACTTGCTTGATGGTGGATTCGACAATGCAATTTCATGCTTGCTTGATGGCGGATTTGAAAATGCAATTTCACATTCTGCTGATGATGGGTAGTTGAGAATAGCATGATCACTAGATCATAGTACATGGTGGATCTGGGCATAGAAGTGATAGAAGATGTATTAGGATTTAAATGAGAATACATAATAATGAGAGAACAACCATAATCATAACCATAGAAACAACAACATTGAACACAACCATCTACCTGGAAAACACCATGAGGGGAAAAACCATCCATTGAAGATCTTCATTACCTTGGTCAAAACCGGCCAAGTGAGCTCACCCTTTCACCTCCAGGACACATTACAATGGAGTATGCTAAGATTTTTATAGGCTTCATTACATGCAATAGCTTGGACCAATACCATGGGATACCAAATACCGTGGGCCCAAAACCACGTGCTAAGACCAAAACCCTAACAATTCCTCCTTGAATCATTGTCGAGTCAAGGTCAAACCTAACAATCCCCCCTTTAATCTTGACTTGGGGATCTCACATACACCCTCATATCACCTAGGTTTATCTCCTAAATTTACCAGTGAGTTACCAGGGGTATGCCTGCCTTACCAAGTCTTACAACCATATGCTCATTTACATGCAAACTACTTCATTAATTTTTTTTTATGTGTCTTCATGGTGACTTAAACATCACCATTTGTTGTTGCATCCACTCACTTTTTCATTCTCATCATATTCCATTCCTCCTTTTCTACCTTCATACAAAATTTTCATTGACGTCCATATAAAAAGAATCCATCTACCATATTACATGGGTCCTCAACCATCGTAACCACCAATTCTCTAGGAATTCTCTTCAGCTGCATGGTTAACCAATCTTGGTCCCAAAACTGAGATTAAACCATCTCACATTCCTCCCACAATAGAAGACTCAAACTCTCCAATTCCACATCAAGTTAGGGTACAATTACACCTTCCACCCTCGTACCTATCCCAAAGGTTCATTCCACAACTTGATGTGACATCCCTTCTTTCCACATAAGAGGGATAAAATGATTTTCTTTTTCGTGCTTCTAAGCACCTAGGGAAATCACATTCTAACCAAGAACCAAAAACTAATAGGGTGTCAAGTATCGTCGATCATGCACCCCACAATATATTAATTAAAACTCATGTACAAAAAATATATCCTCAAGGATCACCAAACACATGCTCTAATACCAGTTGTTAGTATTTAAATGAGCATACACATATAATGAGAAAACAACCATAATCATAACCATAACAACAACAACATTGAACACAGCCATTTAACCTGGAAAACCCCATGAGGGGAAAAACCATCCAATGAAGGTCTTGATTAACTTGGCCAAAATAGGCCAATTGAGCCAAGGGATCGAACCTGCTCACCTCCAGGCCACATTACAATGGTGTATGCCAAGTCCTATATAGGATTCATTACATGAATTACCTTGGGTCAATACCATGGGATACCTAATACCATGGGACCAAAACCACATGCTAATACCTAAACCATTTGATTCATTCCCAAGACAAGGTTAACCCTACAAAATTGCTGCAACATTTTTTTTTTCTTTTTTTTTATATTATATTTTTTTATATTTTTTGTTGCTTTTGAGATAATGTTGTTTCCTTCCCTAAAATTCTAAAAAAATTTAAAGAATATGTCCTCATTTTCATGATAGTTGTGGTAGAAGAGGATGTTGAAGTAACTGAAATAATCAATTCCATTATTTTTCCTTGTTCTCTTCATTTTATTTCTTCTTTTCTCATTCTAATTCCTGGTTTTATTAATTGTTTTATTTTCTCCCTTTGATTTGATTCTCTTATTAATTAATTTTCGTACTTGTTTGTTATAGAATCGAATACAGTTTTTGCTTTATGCTTAATTTTATATGATTTTATTGTTATTCCCATTTCTTGTTGGTGGTTTATTGCTTCTTTTCCTTATCCCTTTCCCTTATTATTTTTATTGTTTTTCACCCCTCTTTTCCTTTTTTATTTATTTATTTTTGCTTATGTTATCTAATTTCTTATTTTTTATTTGTTTGGTTTTGTTTGTTGGGTTTTTTCTTCTTTTCTTTACCCAATTTCCCTTGCATTTCTTGTTTTCCCTCCTCTCTTTCTTATTTATTTAATTGTTGTGTTTTTCTTTTTTTTCATTTGTTTGGCCTTTTTCGTTTGTTCTTTGTCTTATCTTTCCTTCTATCTTATTACTTTATTATTTTGTTTTTTCATTTCTTTTTTGCAATAGCTAACTTACTCCGTTACTTGTATTGTGAGGGTTTTTGGCTATTTAGTTTTAGGTTTTGTTATTTTTGTTAGGATAATTAATACTCCAACCTTTGTCCACCTTGGTATTATTTCCCTTTTCCTAGTATTGGATAATGTTGTTGACCCCCTACTGGTGTTCAGTTGTCATCTAGACCTCATTATCCACCTGATGCGCCCTCCATGCATGAATTTAGGATATGCATGCATGCATGAATTTAGGCCATGCAGAGTCAGTTCCCTACATTTTAGGAGCTAACTTAGTGAATTGGTTCAATCCACCTGAGTTCATGACTGTAGTGGGGGGTTTGAGCTCTGATTTCCACTGATTTTCAACTAATACACCCTCTCTATCTGGATTTACATGATACACTCACTATTACGCCCTTAATAATAAGATAACTAACAGTAGCTTCAGTTCACTGACATTCAGTTGAGTTTGGCACCATCAGAGCACTGTAGTGGGGACAATTCCTATGCTAGACTGACATGGATTCAAATTCCTCCTGCAAAATCAAATTATCTATATTGTACTATATTTTTTTACTATACAGATTAATGGAAGAGGAATCCAGTTTTGATGCACATCTGAGTTTCTTTGCATGTTTGATTTTACTACTCAATTCTTGCTAGATTTCACTACAATTCTTCTTCCTTGTTAATTCTTTTACTATGATATTTTCACAAGCTTAATGATTGTTCTGGAAATTGCATCTTCAAAACAGTGGGAGGTACATCACATGGTATTAGATCTCAACAGCGTTGGTTTATCTTCATTTTGAGAGTTTTACGTAGGATTTTGAGAAGTTTTTCAGTGTAGAAGTAGCAATTTGCATTCGCTCCAGTAGCTACAAATGGATAATTTGAATGCTCCGTTGACACCAAGAACCTTGAAACCCTTCAATTATCTGGATTGGAGGGAATATATGCAGATTGTGTTGCACAAAAAGAGTATGTATAGTGTCACAATGGGAAAGGAGGTCAAACCTCAGGTACCTGTTGAGAAAACAAAGTACCCGAACAAGTTAGATGAGGATTTTGGTTTTATCTATATTCACATCTCCATATATTTGCTCTTCCATATTGAAGGATTGAGAACCCCAAGGGAGGTTTGGCAGAAGCTTGAAACTCTCTTTGGTAAGCAAGATGAGTTGAGAGGATACATTTTGGAGAATGAATTAATTGCTCTTCAACCCAACAGTTTCAAAGCCATACAACAGTTTTTTTCAAATTTCAAGTCCTTGGTTATGCAGTGCAAATAATGTGGAATTGACAAGAAGGATGAGCAGCTGGTGCTATCCATCCTAAGAAATATTGGCCCTAAATTTTCAGTATTTTTGTCCACATTTCACTCTGGGAGATTGTCAATCCCCAATTGGAAACGGCCTTCTTTAGATGCATTCATAGAATCCTTGATCCAAGAACAAGAAAAATTGATTCAAATGGGATCCATGAAAGCCTCCAAGAATTAGGATCTCATGGCTGGGGAGTCCAAAAATGTGAATGCTAAAGGGAAGCAGAAGGGAAAGGACATGAAGCAATTTGAATACAATACAAAGGAGAATCCTAATCCATTAGAAGGATCCTCCAGCTCCAATAAGGATAAGAAAAATAGGTTTGAGAAGACCAAGTGTACCTATTTCAAGAAAGGAAACCATCCAGAGAGTTCCTGCAAGAAGAAGAAGATAGATCAAATGACCAAACTTCTTGAATAGCACAACATTTCCCTCTCAGAAGGCACAAGGAAGACTGATTCTGGAAGTGAGATAGATGATCATGAGAGATTCCATGCACTGGAGGCTAGATCCTCACAATCACAAGCCTTCCTCATAGATTCTGGAGCCTCCAACCGCATGGTTTCCTCTAGAGTGTCTTTTTCTTCTCTAGATCTTATTGATGGTCCTCGTATTCACATGGGAGTTGATTAATAGATCTCTACTGAAGGGAAGGGCACAATAAAACTAGAGAATCAAAATTTCGGTAATGTTCTATATGTTCCTTCTTTGGAAGCAAACTCGTTATCTATTTATCAGATGACACACATAGGTTCACCAAAGAAATTTTTTTGGACCTGACACAATTGAGATTTCAGAGATCTCATCTGGGAAGCTAATAGATAAAGGTTGTGTAAACTATGCCTCAAAGTCATATGATTTCTCCAAATTTTTCCATATTCACATCAAAGTGCCCTCTTGACCCATGCCAACGATACTAGAAGACTCTAGAAAGAGAAATTCGTTCATTTAAGCTTCAAGTAGTTGCAACAATTGCACAACGAAGATATTGTTGAGGATTTCCCAGCATAAAATTCTCTCAAGGAATATGCAAAGGTTGCTTGGTAGGGAATCATCTAGAGTGAAAGTTTGATGTTGGGAAGGAAAAGAGAGCTTCCTCCACATTTGATTTGATACACAGTGATATCCCGGGACCGATTTTCACAGCTTATATGAATAGATCCATATACCTTATAAAATTCATAGATGATTACTCTAGCTTCTGTTGGATCTATTTTCTTAAGCATAAATCTGAGTTATTTGATACTTTCAAATTTTTCAAGGCCTTGGTTGAGAACACTACTGTGAAGAAGATCAAAGCAGTCAGATCTGACAATGGAGGGGAGTACATCAAGAAGGAGTTGCACGAGTTTTGTGCTTATGAGGGCATCCAATTGTAGTATTTTGTCCCATACATAGCACAACAAAATGGTGTAGATGAGAGGCAGGATATGTCATTGAAATAAATGGCTACCTGTTTTCTTGAAGCAAGGAATCTTCCACCATATATCTTGGAAAAAGCAGTGAATTGTGCTTTATACATTCAGAATAGGGTACCCCACAAGTCAGTGGATGGGGTCACTTCATTCGAAGCACTGAAGGGACACAAGCCAGATGTTTCACACCTGAGGGTTTTTAGATCCAAGGCATGGGAAAGAATCCCATTTGACAAAAGAAAATCTCTTCAACCCCAAAGTAGCAAATTCATTATGATGGGATATGCAGAATATGAAAAAGCATACAAAATTATGCAGATGGAAACTAGGAGATGCTTCATTGAAATAAGTGTACAATTCGATGAAGATCGATTGCAAGATCTACAGTCAGTTGAAGAAAAAGGTAGATCTGATCTTCCTACTCCATTTGCACCTGATGAAGATCAGAATGATGTCTCTTCTAATGAGGACCAAGTTGAATCAGATCTTGATGTTGAGAATGAAAATCAAGTAGATCTAGATCCAAAACCAGCACCTTCTCCCAATCCATGGACAAGGCCAAAATGGGATCACAAAGTCCTTGAATATGCTAGAAACATAGTTGGGGATCCATCTGACCATAGAAGAACCATATCTCAGTATCAAGTTACAAACCTTGCACTATTTCATATAGATCCACTTCTCCCAGAGAGGTGCTACATGATGGTGGGGTATGATCTACAATCCTTCAAATAGGATTGCCATGATCCATTATGGCAGACTAAGGTTCATATGCACTACATCAGGGAACTAGTGCACAACAAGACCAGCACATTGCATTACTCTCCTATAGAGGAGCAGTCTATAAACATTTTTTATTCACTTAGAAGATATTTTCCTATATCATATATCTTCTTGGTATGAAGGCTGTTTGCGTTCCCTGCTGTTCATTTTTTAGGGGGGGTCTGTAACATACCCTTTTTGCTGAAAAAACATTTTATGTTAACTTTTATTGTAAATTTTTATATTGGACAAGTGTCCAAGGATGACTGTAATTGCACAATATTTTATTATTTAATAAATTAAATAGGAGACAAACACCTAAGGGGACTGTTGAAAGAGTGGTTACTGACCCACTAGGTGGAATGGAATCTGAGGTAGAAGGCAATGGACAAGTGGCAAAATCATGGTGCAACTAACTAGCTGTTGGTATGGGACAACTCCCTTCAAATGTGGTCATAGTGCCCTAGAAGGTGGGACTGGAGCTTGAGGCTCATTTAAATTGAAAACTGACCACTAAAGACCTAGGCAGTCTATATAAGAACCATCAAATTATGAACTGAGGTTCGTCACTTTTCCTGACGACGAAAATTACATGGGGTTTTGTTGTTCTTGCACCCAAGAGATTTGATGATGGGATATGCTAAGTTTTTGATCATGTTGTGAGTCTGCCTATTGCTAATGAGTGCATAAGTTATATTTTTTAGTGCAAAAGGCATATTTGAGTGCAGAAGTTACACTGCTGAGTGCAGAAGTTATATTACTAAGAGCCTTGCTTCTACACAGATTCCATCTACTTAGTGGTTCAGTAAGCAAGCTCGGGGGTCCAAAGGAAGCAAGTAGTTTTGGTTGCTTCTTGTGGAAAAGGTTGGGAGGAACAAGCCTCCTTGGGTGTTTGTCAGCCCTATCTTTATTTACAGGTTCTACTTGTCTCTTCTAATTCTAAATAGTTAAATTTCTATCTGCAATTATTGATTTACTCTCTCCAAGGATATTATTGAACAAATGCATTTATTTTAGTTTCTAAGTTAATTAGGATTCTGTATAGTAATGATTATGTATGATTAATTGAATAAAATATTCTCTGCATTTTTTCCCATGCTAATGGATCTGCATCGTAATCTAGTACAGAGAAGAGATTAGGGTAGATGAATTGATAAGCATATTGCCAGATGAATGAGAAGATCAATACTGTTGTATTTCATTAGTTTTTCCTACCATTAATATTCTGTATGAAATAATATAATTCTATGTCCTTCTTTTATCATTCTTTTATCAGTTTAATGTTTTAAAAAATCACTGTATTCCTTTCACCAGACTGTATTGAAATAATAGCTGCAAAAACATTTATTGTCCCAAGTACACAGTATTGTTACCCATTATTGTTAACAAGTATATATATCATGGAAACAAATAGTTTTCATATGTAAGTATGGGAATTATCTTTCTGTTACACAATATTTAGGAAATCATAACAACTGCAAATTTAATAGCATCAACAAGCATTATATTACAATTCTATTCTGACAGTCATAGATTTAAATGAGGGTTTATTATTTCCATGTTTCTCTTTTCTAATCTTACAACAATTTTCTATTTTTATTTATTAATAGTTTTTATGCATAGTATTCATTTATGTTATACTATTTATTATTCAAAACAAAGGATCATTATACTATCGAAAGAGAGTTATCCATTGACCAAACCCTAGATGTATCAAAACCTAACTCTCATATTTTTAGTTTAGTTAAGGTTCAAACATCATCAGATAATAATAGAATATGGATCTAGATACAATCTCATTACAGAGTTGTAGACAGAAAAGCATTGGCTCTCGGCCAACACTTAAAATTGACAGATACGAATGACGAGAAACATTTTTCAACTCCAAAACATAGTTTCGAAAACACACTAGTACAAAATGAGAGATAAGTGACCAGGTGACCAAACAAATTGGTCACCACAATTTTTTTAAGGGATAAATGACCAAAATTGAGAAATTTTAAGTGAGCTAACTAAAAATGACCAAGATAAATGACCAATTTGGCCACGGGATAAGAACTAAACTAAAAATGACCAAGATAAATGACCAATTTGGTCTCGGGATCAGAACTAACCTAAAAATGACCACATAACAATTGGTCATTTATTTGGTCATTTTTAGTTGTGTCACTCCGACAATGGAAAATTACAATTTTCACAATGAATTTGTACAATTTACTAAATTTTAACACTGCAAATGGATTGAGAGACCCCTTAGGGGGTCTCTCAATCCATTTGCAGTGTTAAAATTTACTAAATTTGTAACATTGTATATAGATTCAAAGACTCGAGCTAGTGTCAAAACATGATCATTCCATAGGAGAACCTACTGAATTTTTTTGCAATATCATTTCACATGTAATTGCACATTCAGTTCGATGTGCTTATCATGTCCATATAATATTATTTCGTCGTTTTTTCCTTTGTATTATCCCTTCAACAAATTTGCCAAGTCAACATCATGTGCATCATCATAGTGTGGTTGAGTTGAGTCCGTGACAGTCTATTAAAGTTTCGACAAGTTCATGTATTTTGCATCATCATGTTAGCTAAAAATTGTCAATTTCACAACCTCCATTAATTATCCATATGCATCCATTCATCATGGTTCTCCTTGCGTTCGAATTTGGAAATTTGTAAAGTTCCCCTCGGGTCTCTCCCTTGCAAAAGGCTGCCAATATCCTCCATTTTGAAAATAAATAAATAAACCCTCCATTGTTGTAAAATTCTTTTAAAAAGAAGAGTTACAATGATTCTAATATTTCCCCACGTTGACATTGAATAAATAAATTTAATGGTGTAAAATAAAACTATATGCCTTCTATGCCCTCTTTTTGCCTAATTGGGTTACATATTTGGCCGTACGATGATGGATACCATAGGATTAGTTAAGGGTAAATCAATGTGGCACATATTATTATGAATCAATGCTAATGCTTAATCTGGTGAATATGAATTTTCTGCCTCCGCCAAGTGTAGGTTCATTTGTGAACAATTCAACAATATCTTCTAGCATTGTTTTTTGTTTTAACCATGCAGGGAACAACAACCTCCCAAGGGTATATCCAACAGCCCGCAATCCAGATATACCAGAAACTTGTGACTTAGCAGGGGTTGAGACGTCCCAAGACCCTTTATCCCAAGGGAGAGCCTCTATTCCACGGGCCGCCTACCCTTCGAGCCTTGTCACAACGGGCCAATGAGAAACCCTATCCCCCGCCAGTTTTGAACCTATGACCTCCTCGGAGATAACACATGTTCTTAACCATTAGGCCCACTCAGGTGCTCAATATCTTCTAGCATTGTTACCACCAACATAGTTGGGTCATCAGTGATCGCCAAATTTTGCCTCTAGTTTGGGTATGTTGACTTCAACAAGAACCACTGCTAAAAGTGTGAATCTATATAAACACCATTTGGTGTGCAACAACCTTTTAGGATAAAAAATGATTAAGCTTAAGCCATTGGATAAAACAGTATATATATAGTTAATACTATATATTTAATAGATTAATTTACTATATAATATGTAATATTAATACAATATAGTTATTATTACATATAGTTAATATATTAATATATTATATATATTCAATATATTAATATATGTAATGTATTAATATTAATATTAATAAATTAAAAAAAAATGTAAATAACAATTTAATAAATATAATAAAGAAAATGATAAAAAAATAAAAAGAAGAGAAATGAGTGGGAAGAAAAAGGGTAAATTAGAAAAAAAATTCGAGGAAAAATAGGAAAAATAAATGAAAATAAGAACCTATTGAATAGGAAAAATGATTCCCAAGTGTTATTTAATGTATTGTATTGTTCCACACTATAAATTATAACATTATACTATTATAAATTATAATATTTATTATAAGTTATATATAATATGTATGTAATATATAATTATATATATTATATAAAATACTAGTTTCTTTTGTAATTGGAAAAAAAAGAGGGAAAACGATTATGCAAAAGCCCGTCAAAACGAATATATATATATATATATATATATATATATATATATATTTATTTTGTAATTGGAAAAAGAAAGGAAAAAGATTGTGGAAAGATGTGAGTTAGCTCTGCTAGGGGTCGAAAGAGAAACACAGAGTCAAGATTAGGTTTTTTGGGGAGGGATTTGGCCCTAGTATAGAACATTTTCCCCAACTCTGCAAACTAACACTGGACCCTATACTTTCAATCACAAGGTGCTGAAGCGGCATAGCTAAGAGAGGTGTACTAGTTTCATTCCATTTTGTTTTTCCTTATAAGTTTTTCTTTCGTTTAAATTTAAATTCTTGAATGGAATTTTTTTATTGTCACCGGTCTTAAATTACTTCCTCGATGGGCCTGTGGACGCAAGGATTGCATGGTATTAAGACAAAGAGTAAGTTGGAACAAAAATTTTCATTTTTGTGCATTAGACATTGGTGAAGCTTTTCTGATTATGGATTCCTCTACCCAACGCCTAACCCTTTAGCCGGTTTTTCTGATCTACTCTGAACATGGCTGTGCATGAACCCAATTCCGCGTTCTGACATATCAACAAGGAAAACCTACAGGTATGTCATGGATATTGCTCATCCTACCTTCAGAAAAAGTAAAGGGCTTTGGGCCTCAACAAAGCCATCTTGGATTCAGGGTAGAAATATTCCAAAGGGTTAAACCCTGTTGGAGATAATTCCTCCTACCATGTGAAGGATCCCAGCGTTGTCAGGTTTCAACCAGTGTTGGTTAGCCAAGCCAACCTGTTGCAGAGAAAGAAGTAGGAGCAGCTGACTCCATTAAGGTGAGAGAAACCCAGCCACAGTCGCTGGAAGAGAAACCCTAGCCACAATCATGATGGTGGAGCTGCTCACTGTTCCAGCCAGTTCTAGATAGCCAAATTCATCGGTGCAAAATACAAAGCCATTCTCTCGGCCAACTACGAGAAATTTCTTCTGATTCAGCTACGCAGGCTAACTAAGAGTGGCAAGCTTACCAAAGTCAAGGGCTCGTATAAACTCTCGGACGAGCTGAAGGCCGCTGCTAAAGCTACTGCTAATCCTAAGAAGCCCGTTGTGAAGAAGTCTGCTGAAAACCACAAGCTGAAGCCCAAGGGTAAATCTAAAGCGCCCCCCCTTGCAAAGAAGGTAAAGAAGAATGTTGTTTCGCCGAAGAAGCCTACTACAGTTGCTCCCTCTACTCCGAAGCCGGCTGCCACCGATCGAAATCTAATGTTGGTCGAGTGAGGAGAGCACCTGTGTAGAGGGGAGGCACTCCGTCAAAATTCCTGCTACAGCATATGACAAATTCGTAGGGTAATTTCTCTAAGAGGGGACCGAATCATCTTCGTGGCATATTTGTGGACAAGGATATCAAGCCAGATACTATCGTTTAGAAAACAATCGTTGATAAGGAACTGTTGAAGGCATATCGACATTTTGATCGTAACAGAGTTGGTTACATCAAGGTAGATGATTTGCGGATAATTTTACATAATTTGGGGAAATTCCTTTCACACAAAAATGTCAAGGAGCTCATGTCATGTGCTCTATTTGAGAGTAACAAAACACCACGTAATGAAAGGATTATTTATACAAATTTAGTGAAGAAAATGGTTGTGGAACATTGAAATGTGGTTGTCAAACCTTGGCTGATATCAATCTTAGTTGAGAGCAAGGATTTAACCTTGAAGTGCGTGGTCATGTGAATTGGAGCAAGCATTGAAGTGCTTTGTGCCTGGTGACTCGATGGTGCCAAATTTGTCGAATTGGCTGGCTTCACTGTTCAGAGACTCGGCTCTGTAAATGTAAAAAAAGGGAACAGTTTGTCACATTTTAGAAAAGAAAGGGGGAGCTTCTTGCACAGCGATAACAATGGCATTCAGCAGCAATGTAAACCTATCTCAGATCCCAGTTCTGTCAGACTCAAATTATGAAATGTGGGATTTTAAGATGCGAAGTTTTTTGAAAGCACAAGAATGTTGGGAATTTGTCTTACATGCATTTGAAGAACCTGACCCCGCATATTACCAGGCAATGTCCAATAATCAGAAGAATGCAGTGATAGATAGCAGGAAGAAGGATGCAAGAGCTTTATGGTTTTTACACAATGGTGTAGAAGACTCAATTCTTCCCAAAATTGCCACAGCTTAGAATGCAAAACAGGCCTGGGGAATACTAGAGAATGCCTATCAAGGCACAACTAAAGTTAGAAATGTCAAATTGTAGAATCTCAGACGAAATTTTGAAACTTTGCAAATGCAAGATACAGAAACTATGGACAGCTTCATGACTCGAACTATGAATGTTACCAATCAATTGAGAGCACGTGGTGAAGATATCTCAGCTCAGAAAATAGTTGAGAAGGTGCTCAGAAGTCTGCCAGTGAAATTTGACATGGTAGTTACAGCCATTGAGGAGTATAAAGACCTGTCACAGCTTTCTGTTGAAGAGCTCACTGGTTCATTAGTAACTCATGAGTCCAGAATTAATAGAAATTCAGAATCAATTGAAAATGCTTTTCAGTCACAAACCTCTTACAACAGAGGAAGAGGACGTGGATATGGAAGCAGAGGAAGAAGAGGCAGAGGACGCTCTCAATCTGAACATTTCCAATTTGGTAATACTCAAACACATTCTAAACAGACAGAGCATGGACAGAACCGTTCTTAGAACTTCAGAGGAAGAGGTAGATACCAAAATCAGCCACGCTGGACTAATAAGTCAAACAAACAGTGTTTTTACTGTAAGAAATTTGGGCATTTTGAGAGTGAATGTCGAAAGAAACAGTTAGATCTGCATAAGAACAGAGAAAATGTTACAAATGTTGATGAAGGAACATCCCAATCCATGTTCATTTCGTGTCATGTCGGCGAAGAATATAATAGCAAAGATGTCTGGTTGCTGGACAATGGCTGCAGCAATCATATGACTGGAAATCATGCCCTGTTTTCCAGCCTGGACGATTCTATTCAATCTGAAATCAAACTTGGAGATGACATCAAAGTGAACGCTTCAGGAAAAGGTACCATCTCTGTCTTGACCAAGCAGAATGAAAAGAAAGATATTTCAAATGTTTACTTCGTTCAAGATTTGAAACATAATCTGTTAAGTGTTGGTCAGTTGAGTCAAAAAGGTTATAGAGTCATCTTTGAAGGGTCATTGTGTACAATTTTAGATAAACCTCCCAGTCAAAGAGTCATAGCCAAAGTTGAAATGGCCAAAAACATAATGTATCCATTAGTCATGAAAAATGCAAGTCTGTCTCAGTCTTATGCTCAAACTGTTATTAGTTCAGATAACACTTGGTTGTGGCATTGTAGATATGTCCACTTGTCATTCAAAGGTCTGAATGAGTTACAAAGAAATTCCATGGTTAAAGGTCTTCGTGTCATAGATGTATATCATAATCCTTGTGAGAGTTGTATTCTGTCAAGACATAAAAGAAATAAATTTCCTACTGCTGCCACATACCAAGCCAAAGCCCTACTTGAGTTAGTTCATACCGACCTGTGTGGTCCAATGCAAACTGAGTCAATAGGTGGAAGTTCATATTTTCTAACATTCATTGATGATTATAGTAGGATGACCTGGATATACTTTTTAAGAAACAAATCTGAAACTTTTGCAAAGTTCAGAGAGTTTAAGGCTGCCACAGAAAAACAAAGTGGCAGATTTATTAAAGTACTGAGATCAGATGGAGGCGGAGAATATGATTCTAAACCATTTGCTGCATACTGTAAAGAACATGGCATTAACAGACAGTTTACAACGAGGTACACTCCACAGCAGAATGGAGTTGCAGAGAGAAGAAATCAGACCATTATGAACATGGCCAGGAGTATGTTTAAAGACAAAAATCTGCCAAATGAATACCGGGCACAAGCTGTTTCATGTTTCGTTTATGTGATGAACAGATCTCCAACCAGGAGTGTGAAAGACAAGGTTCCATTTGAAGCATGGACTGGACAGAAGGCAGATGTATCTCATTTAAGGGTCTTCAGTTGCGTTGCTTATTCCCACATACCAGAAGATATAAGGAAGAAACTGGATGACAGAAGTGAACGGTGCATCTTTGTGGGATACAGTGATCATTCCAAGGCTTATAAGATGTACAATCCTGTCACTAAAAAGACAATAGTGACTAGAGATGTCAAGTTTCTTGAAGATCAAGCCTGGAATGACAATGTTGGAGAAAAGACTAGCTCTCAGCTTTCTCCACATGTAACTGAATTTGATGAAAGTCTGAAACAACACGCAAATGAACAAAGAATTCCTCATATGCAGACTCCACAAACATCACCAAGACAAGAAGGACAAGCTCATAGTGCATCTTCTAGTAGTGAATCAGATCCAACAATTGCTTCACTTATAAAACAGAAGTCGAAAAGACTAAGTGATATCTATGATCAGTCTAAAACCTTAGATGAGCAAGCACACCTTGCCTTCTTATCTTTTCAGCCAACCTACTTTGAAGAAGCAGTTAAGGAAAAAGTATGGGTTGATGCCATGAATGAGGAAATTGAAACCAGTGAAAAGAATGACACCTGGGATCTTGTGTAGTTGCCAGCAGAGAAGAAAAATATCGATTTAATGGATGATGGATCTTTTGAGGAACAACTTCCTTTGTACAAAGAAGAATGGCAGCAGCTCAAGATTGTTTCGAAAGAGTCAGAGGAATCCATTATACATAAGCCTGTTATAAAGGAGTACTGTAGGGAAGAGACTATTGTTTCAAAGGAAAGAGAACATGTAGAAGGGAATGCACCCATTTGCAAAGAAAAATGCCAAGAGAAGAGAGCTGATGATTCAGTTGACAATATACCTGTTAAGAATGAGTAGTGCCAAGAACTGATCAGTGAACCTGAGAAAATGCAAGACGTTGATGGAAGATTCAAGCCCATGGAACTTAAAGAAAACATGAAGAAGAAGAACGCTGAGTTCAAGGTCTGGAGCAAACGAAAGAAAAAGAAGCCGCTGCATCAGCATGCAGCAGACAAGAATGGTAAGATAATTTTGAGCTTTGACATGAACTAATGTAAGCCTAGCTGAGACTTAGACCAGCAGGCATTAATGTTTCAATGTTTTTTTTGTTGAAATCCCATGAAGGCATTACATGTATGCTTTAGATGTTAGTAGTTTGTTTATGGTCGGAATTAAGGGGGAGTGTTGGAGATAATTCGTCCCGCCAACTTGATGTATCCACCAACCGCTGTACAAATATTTAATGCGTTGGGTGTAGAAGTTAATGTGCCTCGGGTGAAGAGGCATCAGCATGTTCAATGTATTTTGGGTGTTATTTTTAGTTCTGGAATGATCGAGAAGGGCCGCAGAGCTCCATAGAATATCTTCCCCTGTTTTGTGTTAGCCCGTCTAGCATACTCTGTTCGATGATGCTCTGTTTTTCCACAGAATTTGTCAAACCCTAGAGTTTGGGTTATATTTGTTTTCTTTCAAGGTAGCACAGCTTAGTCGTAGCCGTCAAAGTTTCTACTTGAACCCTAGTATATCCCTTCTCACTCAACGGATATCTAGATCTACGTTGATTTAGATCCGGTTTACTCATGGCATGGTTTAGATCGATGTCCATTGAATAGTTTGTCTCTAGTTTGAGATTGCAATTGTGGTAGATCCAAGCAACCAGAATTTCCAATTTTGTTTTTGAGTCTTGGTTTAAGTGTCATCAGAAGATTTATTTAAATTTTAAATCAAATTTGAATTCAGAATAGAGAAGATCAATTCTAGATTTGTTTATTTCTTTTGCACTAGTGAGGAGCGTCAACCTGTCAAAGCGTCATGAAGCCGCCACCAAAGATCTAGAATTGACTCATGCATTTGTAGAAGTGACTCATGCATTTGTTTGATCTGTGGTATAAGATTTGTATCCGCAAAATATGAACTGCCTAGAGCGTTCTTCCTCTGTATCATAAATTCCAAATAATAAATGTTCAAGCATCACATCCTTTGTTGCATCTGCCTAACGTTAGTTCTACTCCATATTCTATGAATCTACCTTGACCTGAAAATGAAGAAAGAAGAATCATGCACATTTCTGTTTGCACAGAGAGAGAGAAACGATTTTTTTGTTGCAGATTTGATATTTAGAAAATGAAAGGAAGCATAGCCGATGTTATGTTCTTGAGATCGAGTCTTGTTCACTACCCAGAGAATTAATAAGCCATGGATATGGATCAAGGCTTGGAACTACACCCAAATAGATTGGTACCCGTGCTACCATTACACTAACATAGAGAAAATAGCACATCATATGATAACTCTCACCTGAGAGAAAGGTGGCAGGGGCTATCATATAAATATCTCATAAAACACATTACCAGGCACCTACTATCTAAAACAAATACAACCACTGTTACTACCACTGGAATCCAGGGGAAGTCACCACAACAAATACCAAGGCTACAAAAGATAGTAGGGATGAAATGAAACAGGACTAGGAAATAGTGTAGGTAGAGTTACTGGCAGGCTGGGAAAAGAAAAAAATGGCGGGCTGGTTGAAGAACCGGTGGGCATGGCTTTACTTAAGTGCTTCTTTCTCTCTAGATGAGCATAGACGCTCGCTTCTTAGCTTATTGAGCTTGCAATGATATTTCTTGAGATTTGCTCCACTTGTAACACTATATCATCATTCTTCTATATGCATATGGTGCAAACAATGACTTTTTGAACTTCTATGGACTTCTTTCCAAATATCAAGCCCAACCACCCTCAGATTTTGAGGTGTTTCTGTCCATTGATATTGGTAGTCTTTTATTTCCATTGCCTCATCCTTCCATCAAAATACAACCAAATTATAGAGAGAGCTTAAATTTTTTTTATAAAACTTTAATAAAATTCTAACTTAAGATAAAATTCAAAACTATTTTGGCCGTCATAGATTGCTTTTTGCAATTTGGTGAAACACATGTAGTATAACCAACTCTTAATTTGGTTAAATAGTTTTAAAATTTTGATATGGTTTATAACTAAAAACTATGATGCCCCTCAGATTTTATGCTCATTCTTTACGATCTGAGAGCTTTCTTCTGAGAATGGTTTGATGGTGATATCATGAAAATCTCAGCATTACCAGTATAAGTCAAAGCACCAGTATCAAAATTTTAAGCGTAACCAGTTTAACCGTGTATCCCGAAATTCAATAAGGTCTGTGCATGCCTCTTGGCTTAGATGCTTATAAAACGGGTGCTGCTTAGACTTGATCCTATGCCTTTGGAAAGCTCTTGGTAACTGCTCGCTGAGAACATGAGTTAACCTTACATTTAGGATGCAGCTATGATGCTGTTACGCGTCGATAAGGGAAGTGCTTTCTCATTTTGGAAGCTATGGTGTATCTTGATGATGTTTTGATTGGTATACTTGCTTATCATGGAGATAAGGCATTGCACTTGGTTATTTGATGATCCAACATCTGTGTGTCTATATTTCCATCTGTAATGAGGTAAAATGGTACATGCTCTTTATCTTTATTTGCTCTAATTATAATGAGAATCCACTTCAAATTAAGAGCTATATAAGGGATAAAAAAAAGATTGCAAACGAGAGAGCTAAATATATATATATATATGGAAAAATAAAACATTAATATATAAAAACCCAAACAACATATGTTAATATAAAATATATTTATAATATATATTATAAATAAAAGATAAAATAAAAACAAAATATTACATATATATATATAAAATATACTGTGCAAAAATAAAACTTTAATATATGCATACCATATATTACAATAACAATGTAAAATAAAATATATTAGTAAAAAAACAATTTTTAATATTATAAATAAAATGAAATGAAATATAAAAATGGCTATTTATAATATTAGAAATAAAATATTAAAAAGACATAAACACAAAGCAAAGCAAAACCCACATTGAAGGCCGAGTAATATGGTCGAGTTATCTAATGAAAACTTATTTTGGAAGCGTGCATTTGGTTGGGCATGTGAGAGGAAAGGGTTTTCTTTGTCTTTGAGAGGCATTATACAACAGTTTCCTTCTGGTATCATATAAGTCTTTTCATTCTATTTTTTATTTTGGGTATTCACATTCATTTCTTTGGATATTCTATTTCTTTGGATATTTCTATAGGGTTTACGTATATTGTCAAACCCACCAGTTAATTTCAACTGTGTTAAATTTTGTAGGTATGGGTTTATGTTTGGAAGGGAATTCACAAGGAAGGAGATCGCAAGAAAAATTGAGGAGCTCAAAAGCATTGCCGAGGACTGTGGGAGCTCATGAATTCATTAATCGACAATATAGGTCAGTATTTGTATTTTTATCCATCCAAACCCTAAAATATCTAGAATAGATTAATCATTCTAAACCGTAAAAATCTCCTCACAGATTTATCCTTCCAAAAACCTAAAAACCCTAGTACGAACTTATCTTTTACCCTAAGTGTTTTGCCTTAGAGATCTGCATATGGTAAAACCGTGGTCGCTCAGTAATTCAATTGCCTTTCTCTGCGATACACTTCTCTTTTTTAAAGAATCGTTGCAACAAACATGCCCAACTTTAGGTGCTTGCAACCCTAGCGGTGACACTACTACTTGAGCTAACATCAGATCAAGAGAGAACAAATCTAGGAGAGAAAAGATCCATTTAGCTTCATATTTGGTATTTATTATAGTTTTGCACATAATTTTGTGGATTGTCTATCATAAATTTCACACTGGACAGTCATTCTGAACACCTCCGCACACATCGCTAGATAAGGCCATGGTCATATCCAACTGCACGATGTGGAAGACAAAGAGTATTTGCGCTGTAGTCTAGAGCAGCCACTGTCCAGACTTTGTCCATGAGAACGAAAAATTATCGCAACATTCAGCATCCCCAGCATTGGTGTTTGATTTTTTTTCTCAGTTATTTAATAGAATGAAACTCGTTGGACAAAATCCATTTCCTGGGTTTTGGTCAAGTTCTGGAAAGGTTTTGGCTATAAACCAATTTACAGAGTAAATCGATTAACTCTAATCATTAGCTATAAACTCTTATACTAACTAGAAAGTAACTCTAAAAGGGGCGAATCCAAGAATCATCTAAAAGGGGTGAATCGAAGAATCAGGGGAGCATATAACGATTAGCTATAAAGAGTAGGTAGGTAGGATTAGTTATCGGCATCGCCATCTTTACTTTACTTCATTTAATTTATTGGTTTTATATGCCAGTCAGACATAGTCTCAGATATTGATTGCGAATTGGAGACGATGAACTTGACATCATGGCTTGCCAGCTTCCTACCTGTACATTATTGCTTCACTCAATAGAATAAAATGGTGTTCTTACTGCCAAAGAATATATGGCCTTGGATATTCTCATATATAATGCAAGTTGGCACACCTGTACCTTAAGCAGCCAGGGTTAGAATGGTTGTTACCAGATATACGATTCACCTGTTGAGGATCATATGCAACAGAAGCCTTACTCCTTTACCCCAACACACAATAGTGTGTTCATACTTCATACATGGCCTGGGATAAAGATGGAAAAGTAAAATAATCAAGTAAAATATGCCAGGGAATATTGCAGAGCAGAGATCAGGCCTCTTCAGTACCTGGAATTTAAGTATACAGAAAACCCACAGACCCTGTCAACGGACTTAAGACACTAGCTGAGCAATTAGTGAAACAAGGTAAACATCTAGCCACTGAAAATCAACAGTAACAGACCGACAAGAGCCAAGCCATTTTGGGTGATGAATATTAAAAGTTCCAGGCATTCAACGACCAACTCATACAGATTGAGAAACAGGCTTGTTTCGCCTCATAGATCATTAACAGCTGGCCTACTTATTATGCTTAGGGGTATGTAATGAACTCTAGATTGTCCAGGGAGGGGACAATTGCCAATTTCTCTGTCCAACGCCAGAGTAGCCTACTCGAATAGAAACAAGAAGAAGACATGTTGATTACTTACAAGCATATAAGTACTTAAACTTGGATCTTTGCACAAACTGACCAAAATGTGTATCTAATGATGATGATTCTAATTCCACAAGTCAAAGTCTACAAATCACTATCCATGTTTGTAAATGTAAAAAATTATTATTCAATGGATCCAAAAAAGGACCACTTACCATCAAGATTCAATGCATTGATAGAATCATTCAAAGAGAAACAAAATAAGACAGAGACAAGGATAAATTGTCTAACTATCATTAGCATAGAATCCCTTTGACGATTTTTATTTTCTATGATATAAATCTCATCGATGCACCCAAAATCTTGCTTTATGAGTTCAAACGTTGGATATCCACATACCTACGTCATGCACGGTTAAAGTAATATATGTTTAGAAAATTTCAAACAAGGCCGCTAAATAAGAATAGAAGGGTGTAGTTTGCCACCACCAATGGACAAAAAGGAAATGCACATATATAAATAGAATAGTGGCATTTCTAATGACCAAATTCTAAGTGCCCTTGGATATCATCCAAGTGAAATATGCACAATAAGGAAATTATTTTTGAGACAAATATGTTTCAGAACCTAATAAATTAGAACCAAGAACTTGGTATTGTAATCTATTAATTTGCATGTGCTGCCTATTGCTCTTAAGTCAATTAAATTATTCTAGAGGCAGAATACATGAAACTCTTGGAAGTCCCTAAAAGCGACAAGACGGGGTCATGTATCACCCTCAAGTAAGAAAACAACACATTTCTTAACTAATTTGCTTCATTTAACGTAAGCACCTTGTGATGCTCTCAATAAACAAAGCAAACACCTTGATTTAGTTGGGAGTAGAGAATGACTAAATCTAGAAATCACTCCAAGAAATATAATGAACAAAAAAGGAGGAAGGCCCCAAAAGCAAACAAGAAGGGATCATATGTCATCATCTAGTAAAAACCAACACATTCCGCAACTAGTTTGCTTCATCTAGTGTAAGCAACTTATGATTCTTGCCGTAAACAAGTTAAACAAATTGAGTTAGTCAGGGGTCAGGAGTAAACACCTAGAAATCACTCCTAGAAATGTTGTGACTGAAGGTAATGCTTGAAGAATTTCCTATCATACAGGGAAGTTGGAAACCCTATTCTAGAAAGAAAAAAAATCTTTATGAACATAGCCTCCTAAACCCACTAGAAAATTTCTACAAATATTCTTTAACATCCGCTTACAACATATGCAACACTTTCCATTGTTCATATTGCTCTTAGTATTATTACCACCAAGCATTTCTCACTTTATCCTTCTCCATGATTCTCTTTAGAGCCTGAGCAATCTCACAAGGTATTAGTAGATGATGATGTAAGCATCACACGGAGATCAATACAAGGTAAACAAGGCCCAAAGATCATATGCGACCCTAACAAAAGGCAAAATTAAATTGGATAGCATTAAAACATTTCTCTGTCCCCTCATGCATGTATTTTTAGGGCTAAAATTTGGGGGAAGAAATGTGTTGCTTATCAATTTCCACAATTGGAAATAATAGGCAAACCCAAAAAAGAACTCACTAAGAATAGGTGAGGACAACAACAAAACATGCCTGTAGGTAGAGGGGAAAAGGTTTTCTTTTGCATGGAATCTACATTTGATGCAGTGGTAGATTTCTGAATTGCACGTGTTTGCAAATAATTATGTGCTATCATAATGATAAGAAGAAAACAAAGAATCACATAGATCCATCATAGCAATTAGCAACATGCAGAATAGGGGACTAATCATATTTTGTATTACAACAAGGCCAAATACAACATTAGACAACCACTGTTCAAACTGTCACAACACTGGACTACACTACTTCTTAGCTCATCTCCTCTCTATCTAACTAACTATATTTCTATATATCTACCTATTTAGTTCACATTTGTAAACACAAGTTGTATAACTAGATACCACAATTAATAATAAGAATAACTATTACTATCATGATATCATCATAAATGTTTCCACATAGATGGACATGTATTGTCTTGGGTGGACAACTGGTTTCCTAGTCGGTGGACCCACCGATCAACTTCATCAATTGTCTCATTAGTAGTGTGGTCAGTTAAGTCACCAATGGATCATCAAAGCAATTGCACTAAGTTGAACATTGCTGACATAAGGACTGAGAAAATAGTGTAAACCATGCCTTCCTGGAGGCATATTAACTTGTCTTAGACAAAAATGGCTGAGTCCTAGTAAGAATAAAGTTCATTAACAGGAAATCCATAAGTGTAGATGGTAGGAGGGCCTCTAAGGGTTTCTTAGAGTCACTAATGACTATGGTCTCCTCCAGAGACCTGCCATCTTCTTCATCCAAGAGTATATCCACAATCAACTGTAGCATCTTGATTTTTCTTTGATCTCTGCCATGTCCCTTCAAAGGTCAATCAGTCTAGTTCCATTGTGGGCCAGTTGTTTTTTGCTGTGTCATTTGGCATCTCACACTATTAAGTGCATTTATTGGGTTCCTTTTTTCTCAATATGAATGTTATATTTGCCATTCTACTTTTCCCTTTTTTGTCTTCCTACATTATTGTTAGCCTAGTTTTCTTACCTTTTTTAGCAGATGCATTAGGAACTCCTTATTTTACTATTTGTACTGATAATACTCTCGAGTCCCATTGGCCTTTGGTTACGAGTGTACATTAACGTCCATTGTTTAATTCCAAATTATTTGTAGGGAATGCATTATCATTGAGGTTCGGAGGCAGTATAGATGGCCTTGTGATGGTATGCATCTTCATGTACATGTCAATATTGTTCCTTGTAGACTATTCACGAGGGTTTAGTTATTGTCAAATGATGAATAAAAGGTACAAATAATATTATTTTTCTCATAAATATATGCAGGTTGGGATTATACCATGGTTATTGTTGACAACAAGAGTGAGTGTATTTGTTTCTTGTAAACTAGTGGCAAAGCAAAGGGCCACAGTAAGGATGAAGGATGTTGTTTTATAAGAAGCTTGGGATACAGATCCACTTTATCCTTGTATTCCTCTTTTTAACGGATTTGTCTAGATTACTTATGGATTCCTTTTTGTTCCTTCCTTTAACAAGGAGGCAAGACTGAAATATATATTTCTATGATTATGTCTTATGTTATCACAATGGTTTTTGTCTTCTAATTCTAGGACATTTCTTTAATCTGTACCGGTTCCAAACATGCAACACTTTTATTTGTATTTTCTTTGTACTAATCTATGTGATATCATTCTACACATCAATAGGTGTCGAGAAGACATTCCATTTTATTTTTGAAAGTTGCTTCATATATTATGTCATGGAAGAAGAGGCACATCATGGAACAAAGAGAGTTACATCGATCTAACAATATGATTAGAAGGAAAATCCTAATCTCAAATTGTCAAAAATTGCACATTACGATCCTATGTCCAATAGGAAGGGACTCCACATCTTTACAGAAAAAACTGAAGTTGAATTTAACAACCAAATCCAATCCTTGTTAAAAAAGCTTGAGTTCCCCAAGCTAAAAGAGGATGGCTACTCATGAAAATTAACCAGACATTGGTATTTCCATAGAAATACCATAATAGAGAGTTGAAGTGTGTGCCAAAATTATTTGCAACTCTCTCTAATTATCTAAGTATCTCATGGGAGTGAACCTTTCCATGAAAGTGGGGCTATCAAAAATATTAAATTCATCATGAAAGCAAACCCAAAATGTCTTGTCAAATGGGCAATTGCAAAATACACGCCCAACCATTTCATCCTATACACAATATTTTTGTGTAGGGTGTGTGGAATTTTTGTAAGCATTCATTTGCATGAATAGATATTGTGGCCATTTTCAGTGTTTTTTAATTAAATCTAGTATGAAGATTTAGTATTTACACCAAAGCTTGTCTTCTAGTCCAACATTCTCCCAGATGGGTTGCTAGAAAATATATTTTCTCTATTCCCTAGATTCAGCCATGCCACATGTAATAATAAATTAATAATAGATATGTCTTTAGAAAATTGAGATATCTTTGGCTTGATTGGAGGAGCTAAAAATTACTTTAACAGCTGTAATAGGTGTTTCTATCACGAAAATGAGAGGCAAAGGGATTGAGCAGATGAGATAAATATACCACGTGATATCCCATTATAAACAACTTATTGATAGTTTGGAGTCCAATTTGCTCATATTTTTGTTCGGCAAGGTAGGAACATCCTCCACAACATCCACTGTCCAAGTGAACAGAAAATTTGCTCATGATATAGAAAATTAGAAAGAGGCATAATATACATGTTAAGTTAACTTATTGATTTTATTATCGCAGCTATATGTGGTTACTCATCTCATTAAGTTATTGCTACTTGTACTTGCAGGTTTGCCCCAAGTAAACTATGTTATATTGATCAAATGATCAAATTTCTGACTCAGGTATGGTTCACTTCAGACACTGAATAATTTCGTTTACCATTTCATTATCAGTTATGTTAGTTTGATTGCATTGAAAGTCCTATACCAACAAAACACAAGGCTCAATTATGTTTTATTTTCCTCCATCACATGTAGTTTACCTGTGTTTATATTGTCAAGGATGTTTACAGTGGTGAATGATTGTGTTCTGCATATTTTGTATTGACACCTTTTTCTACTACTAATGTTCAAGTCTCCAACATAATTTTTTCTAACAATTACCTTCATTTCATAGTTTAGGAGATGTTTGTTAGCAACAAATTTTTATGCTAGTTTTGTCAATACAAAAATACTACTACTGCTAGATATATGTTTGATTATCCAAATTTGAAGCTTGACCGAGTCATTGGTTAGTGGTAAACCAAATCATACATTATCAAGGAAAGGACTAAACCTCTCTGTGTGCTACAAATGGTGGCCCGGGTATAAGGAAGTTATATATTTGATCACTCTTAACTGACAACCCCTTTTAGATAAACAATTTCCAATTTACCAATAATTAAGGCAAGGGTTGCATATTAAATGTTTCCCTGGGGAAATTGTTGTGAACCTTGGGTATAAGGAAGTTATATATTTGATCACTCTTAACAGGAAACCCCTTTTAGATAGACAATTTCCAATTTACCAATAATTAAGACAAGGGTTGCATATTAAATGTTTCCCTAGGGAAATTTTTGTGAACCTTGGGTTTGAGAAATACAATGAATGTGCAAGAATGGAATTATCTTTTACCTTTCCTCTATGTATAACCCAAAAATCCAATGAGTCATTTCAACCCTTTTGTGATACTTCTCAATTAGAAATTTACAAGGTTGTTATTGTAGAGGTTTTCTGGGATAAAATGAACACATGGATACAAGTCCTGATCATGTGACAATATCAATGATACACAAGTGGGTGATAGGATACAAAATGTGCACACTATGTAATTAACATATACGAACAAACAATAAATAATTGCTTTAATAGTATTGTTTTGATTACATAATTTGATCTATATCTTTTTAATTTTGATAGCACATTTGGAAAAAGTAAATAAACCTAGAGTTAATTGTTTTATTTGGATGCCTAGATTATGACAAAATACTATTATTCGAAAAGAGAACATGTTATGAATATGAATGATTTTTTAGGTGCTACCTCTGTAACCTTAAAGAAGAAATTAATGTAATGAGCAATGACCAAAATTTGACTGAAGATAAAAAAAATTAAAGAATTACATTGTGCAATGCCAATCACAAAGTACTTATGTAGAGTAGGTTTCACGAGATTTGTAGGAAGGATATAAACAAGATCCACATAAAAATATATTCAAAACCCATTGTGCACAGAGAAGGAAGCAAAGCATTAGGGGCAATTGTGATCATTTCGTGCTAAAAACTAAAAGATTAGTACAAAAAACAAGAGAATTCAAACAAGTGAAGGAAGATATGGAAATGATCTATATTAGGTTGAAGGAACTAAAATCTTAATTTCTGTAAAAGTCCACCTATGATGTAAATAGATTTTTCAAACAGTTGGTGTGCAAAGTCCCAATGTCTTCTGAACAATTTTGGGATTGAGTTGCTTGAGCTCCATAGTGGGTGCAAAATCCTCAAAATAATCTTGATGTTACTTCTTATATCCATTACTTGGTATCAACATATAGTATCCACTGTAAGTCACTTGGTATTTAGGTTTTTCTGTTAATAATTTTGAATTAGACCCAGTAACTTCTCAACACATATAGGGACCGTTTACATATGTACCGTTGATTGAAGGAAGCTTAGGAAGTTGAAGGTTTCATGAAATTTTGAGGGTAGATATGTTTGTCTTGTTAGTGACTACATCAAGGAAACATTTGAAGCATAATTTTGAAATTGTGCTTTGTATTTGATTCTTCTTGCACTTGTGAAAAGCCAATGTTAAAAACAACAGTCAACTAATAGAAGCATTTCTTAAACAAAGCTCACATGCCTCTCTTAGCCTTCCCGCTACGGTGTTAGAAGAACCCAAACATCTTCCAATAAGGCTTGTTATTGTTTCTGCTCTTTTGGATGAAGTCTAGTTTGTTCACATGTAAGAGCATAAAAGTCCAGGTGACAAACAAGTGTGTAATTGCTAACCCTTTTATTTCCTCAATAGTATTTATGTTTTGTTTGACGTCAAAACCTTTCTTTTGGAGGTAATAACCATATATCATCCTTTTTCCTACTTGTCTGAATCAATAGGTTTTGATGCAAGACCTGAAAGTAATTGGAGAATCCGAAGACACAATTGAGCAGTGACATCCGTAATAACTAAATAAAAGCCTCCTGCTATGAGGTTAATGGTGCTGCAAGGATATATGCAATCAACACCTTAAAAAGAAAATGCAAAATAAGTGACCATGTTGGAGATTCATAAAAGCACATTGGAGTAGTCTGAGCATAAAATGATCTTAAATAACTCTATGCCTTCTAGTAGCCTCCTTTCTAAGAAGCTCCGAGACCCAAGTCTTTAAAAATGCAACTTGACATAAACTATCAGAAAGGGTATTAGGTCTTGACATTAGGAAGGTTCCATTATAGGAGGTGTTATCTTATTTAGGAAGGTTCCATTATAGGAGGTATTATCTTATTTAGGAAGGTTCCATTATAGGAGGTTCCAAAAGTGGTCATGACGTGTGAAGAAATTGATGGAATACAAAAATGGCATGCACTGCATAAATCCACTACAAACTAAAAGGGATTTCGCTGCCAAAATTTTCCGTAGCAAACACTTTTGAATATTTTGCTGCCATAAGCTAAAAATTTTGATAAAGTAGTTTTTTGTAGCAACATGAAGAATGTAAGAGAAAGTTTCAGTTTGTGTGAATTATGTAAAAGTTTTGATGTATTTTGTGCACTGTCTCACTTCAATTTTTACCTCTACAGTATTACAGGATGGGGTGCTTATACTTTCTTAATAAATATGAGCAAATGCAGATGCCCAAGATCACGAAAAGACAATTGTGAATCTTGATTTGGTACCACTTGGAGAAAAATTTTACAATACAACTACAGTCTTGATTTTTGAGAGATTTTGGCAAAAAAAGTTATCATTAACATTACCTTTTTTATGACTATTGGGTAATATTTGTTTCTTACCTAGGTATGTAAACATTTTCCATAATTTGACAAGATGGTGTTAATTGTTGAAAAATTTATTCTCATATAAATCCATAAGAAAATCTATTTAAGGGTGCTAGCTCAATGGTAGAGCACTTGCCTTATAGGCAAGAGGTTGGTGGTTTGATTCCACCGTGCCCTATTTATATTCTGAAACCACTAAAAAGAGATAAATGACTAAATAAATGACCAAAATTTGCATATAAATGACCACAAATACAACTTGAGAGATAAGTGACCAAAAAATGACCAAAATATGCATATAAATGACCAGTTTTGAGTTGGCGATCGCTGGTAGCAAATTAGTGGTCATTTATCACGTGACAAAAAATGTAGTAATTAATAGTGACAATTAATGACCAAATATATTACCAAACTAATGACCAAATATACGACCAAATATATAACCACAAGATAAGCTATAAATGACCAAGCTAAATATGACCACATTTTTGGTCGCGTGATATATGGCCACTAATTTGCTACCAGTGGTCACCAACTCAAAAGTGGTCATTTATATGTAGATTTTGGTCATTTTTTTGGTCACTTATCTCTCATTTTGTACTAGTGACACTTATCATACACATTCCTTAAGGATGAAAATAAGAGCATATCGGCTCTATTTCGAGACTATATGTTCACATTACAATTGAAAACTATTAAACAGTAACCTCATGAATTGCTCGATTTAGATATTTAATTTCATAAGTTAAAACATTGTTAGCTTAACAACAGAAGATTTTCGAAAGTCCCATTTTAGGGCTTGACCATTTTATTACAGAGCTAAGCCCTTAGCCATCAAGCTTTTCTTAAAGTACGGTAGTGGCAAAACGTTAAAAACATCAAATGCATACAAACTGGAGCCCTGCTCTTGAACACAAACAAGCTATTGTATTATCAATTACCCAGTAGATTGCAAATACTAAGCTTTGCTTCTTTTACACAAAATAACTCACAGTATCATCCACACGAACATGAGCTGAATGAAAACATAAATCCTTTCATTACTGAGAACAGTAGAAGGGTGAAACCCTCTCCTAAGTATTTTCCTTTACGGATTATACAATGGAAAACATTTACTACAAAACAAAAACAACGATGAAAGGGTCGAGGATTCATCCTCCCCAAGCTACCCACAGCTCATAGGCTTTCGACGAAGATCACTCTCAGAGCCCAAGAAAACACAGAGTCTCAGGAAAGAACACATTGAAGGTCCACTAGTCAACTAACTGGAGTAACGAGCAACCACCGAAGCTTACCGGTCATTTGCAGTTGCCAGTTACCAAAACCTAAGCTGAGGAGCCATCGAGGAAGGTACTTGCAAATTGAATACGAATGTGGTTAAAACACGCGTCATTTACAGGTGAAACAACATTAACTGAAAACTATCAAAATAGAATCGAAGATATAGGGTTTTGAACCGAGAACCATTTCCTTTAAGATTATCACCGGAGCAGAACTTCAAGACTGTGCAAACAGGAACCATACACCACCATCAAATGCAAGTAAGGGTGGAAAACAACTCTGAAAGAAAACTAACATTGGACAAACATGTAAAACCAAGTATCAAATCAACTACCATGAAGCATTTCCATTTACCCTGGAACTATTAATACAAGTTACCACTCTAAAACCCATGAGTGTATCGGCTCTTATGCTACCAACAGGTCACGGTTTCGAACCGTGGGCACTCCACAAAAGACTGATAACAAAACCCTGAAGGCTCTTGGCCTGTCGGCCTCTCCTTAGAGCCACTACACCGAATGCCAAGGAAACATTAACATCATAGAACATAGTGGAATCTAGGGTTAGATCCCAAAAACCAAACCCTTTCTAGATCAACGGTGGAGATCACCGAAGGGTTTTCACGTAACCCAAGTAACAGCCATATTAATTGACGCCATTATTACCATAGCGACCGAGGAAGACAACTCAGATAACTCTCAAGCCAAATCACTTATAGCTCGTCACAAGGATCGAACCATCAACACCACATCACATGCTTAACACCACGACTTTGTCCACAGAGATATTCCACTGTCTCGGTGGTTGGGAGTATTAAATGCCATGGGAATCCAAAGTTCCTGCTAGCACGAACCCTACATAGTATTAATATCACACATTTCTTACAATGTATCGTGTTATTGGTAAAACGCACCATTTGATTATGTATTAACACCTTATGGTAAGTCAAGGTGGTGTTGGATGCATAGCTAGGAAACCATAGTGTTTTAAAGGGTCACCCAATCCACACACATTTTGTATATATATAATTACATAAGACTAAAGTATTACGCCATACACTATGTGAAACACTTTTATCAAACCCTATGCATGGTGTAAAGATTATTCTTTGTATTATAAAGTTGAAATGCCTTAATACTCTAGACAACACATTATGCATAGTTTAGACTTTAGCCCAAATTCTTTTAACATTTAGTGGGTATCAAAATAACTACTATGCTATCCATTATACTTCATAGGACAAAAAGACTAAGGATAGAGATACCTTGAAACGCCTTAAACTGAGACATGTTTATTTCACCAAGAAAATTACAGAAAGCATCATAATCTTGTAACTAATGCTTGATAATCAAAATATGAATTACATACATTGTGTCTAGTGCAAATTTGGAAATGTAGACTCGCAGGAGTAACAATTTGATTCTATAAGTGAAGGACGACAATATTAGATCTCACCCTGAGTTTCCCTTTTGGCGATCTCTTTCTCTTTTATAACTGGAAAATTTAATTGATGACGTTTAGATCCTGCACTTTTAAAATGTCCTTACCTATGATCTGCGAGAAGAACGTTTCTAATGTTTTAGCACAAATGCTAATAAATCCTCGGGGCGTCCTTAAGACCCCTTCATCATCAAATAGAAGAACATTAGTTAACACATTTAAACACACATCATTGTATCAAATAATAGTAGGATTGTGGAAGTATAGTTGAGTATGAATAACATCAAAACATAGATATAAATCTTCTGGTTGCAAACATTACACTTTGATCATCACAGCATTGAGTACAACAAGATGACTTTTAAGCATTTATTATATTCTGCACAGTTAGAGTATGCATTAAAAGCTATATCGAAAAATTTTAATTTTTTGTAAATTTTTGGGATGTTACATGTGGTATCGGAGTGCGAGTTCAAACTCTAGGCCTGAAATAGGCTCGCGCACACAAAGCAAAGAATGAAAATCAGAAAGTTCATGTACTAACTTTTATCATAATTATGTTTCTGTACAGAACAATTTGACATTTAATTTGCAGGTATGGAAATACCGAAGGAATCATTAGAGAGCAAATCTCCTCGTAATGAGAATAATAATAATCATCATGAAGGAATCTATGTCGAATTAAATAATCAATCTTCTGAACTTCTACGTACTGTAAAGGATTTAAAATCTAAAATAAATACTGTCAAGGAAGAAAATGAACGCATTATGAAGTCACAGGAAGAGTTAAATCAGATTCTATTGGAGAAATACCATAATGAGGAAAGAGGAAGGAAATCAAAAGTAGAATCTGATTCTGGTGCAATGTCTCACAAACGTAAGAGTAAGAAAGTTAAAAATAGTAAGAATATTAGTTACTCTTCATCAAAATATGATCAAAGTAGTTATACTCCTATTCATGATAGCAATGATAGTGATAACTATTTTAAGAAGAGGAAACATAAGCATCATGAACAAGTTACTGGAGAGTTTAAAAATATTAAGCCACCAACATTTAATGGCGAAAGTGAAAAGGGTGAGACAGCTGAAGCATGGTTGTCTGGAATGAAGAAGTACTTTAATATTTATGATTACTCTTCTCAGTTAAAAGCCAAGATGTCTATTTACAATCTGATAGGAAAGATAGATATCTAGTGGCAGGATCTTAAAAGAATTAAGAGCATAAAGGAAATAGACGTAACTTGGAATATGTTTAAAAAGTTATTTAAGAAAAAGTTATTGTCAGAACAGTACTATGAAGATAAATCAAAAGAGTTTTATGATTTAAAATTGGGTACTATGAACATGAAAGAATTGTGCAACAAGTTCCTTAGTTTGCTGAGGTATGTACCTTACATGGTCGAAGAGAAGCCTAAGGTACAAAAGTTTCTAAGTTGTCTACCTTACAACATAAAAGACAGGATCGAGTATGATAACCCTTCCACTCTCGAAGAGGCTATGAGAAAAGCGAACTTCTATTTTGATCAAAATAGAAAAAGAGAAGGAACAACTGGCTGGGAAAGTAATAAGTCTAATCATTTCAAGCATAAAAAGAAGAGCTTTAATCATAATTCTAGAAGTTTTAAGAAAACTTTTAATAACATAAATTTTCCAAGTAATAATAATTACAGGAGTAATGCACCACAAAATTTTATAGCTGCAAGAAATGTACCTAATAACAATAACAACACCAGGTATGCTGAAGAGAAAGGACCTTTGAAGTGTTTTGATTATGGTGGACCACATAAGAAAGCAGATTGCCCATGCAACAAAAGGACAGTTAACAATATTCATAGCATACAAGTGGAGCCAACAGTGGGTGATGTGGCAAGAGAAATGCCAAGGATAAATGCAGCGCTAGAAAATCGGCAAGCAGACCATCAAATGTCCATGGTCGAAATCGAAGGTATGCTACACAACTGATCTATTTCTTTTTTGATAGATCTAGGTGCAAGTTTGAGTCACATTTCACCTGAATTAGTGAAAAATTGCAAGTTAAAAATAGAAAAGTTTGATAATTCTTGGTTAGTTCAGCTAGCAATAGGCACAAAAAGAAAGGTTACAGACTTTGTTAAAAATTGTGATGTATTTTTGAATCAGCTGAAAACCCAAGTTAATCTGAATGTTTTACCCTTAGGGTCATATGACTTGTTGATTGGCATGGATTGGCTTGAACAACATAGAGTAGTGCTTAATTGTTATGAGAAATATTTTACTTGTCTGAATAATGAAGGTGAAATTGAAACGGTAAAAAGAATTCATAGGAAGATCTTAGTAAGACAAATTTATGCGTTACAAGTTAAGAGAGCTTCCAGAAAGGGCTGTAAAATGTTTGTTGTTAATGTTATTAATGACGAATGTTCATCTAAAGAAGACAAGTTAAAATTGGTGGATATTCCCATCCTGAGGGACTTTTCTGACGTATTCCCGGAAGAAATTCTGGGATTACCTCCGAAAAGGGAACTTGATTTCACCATTGAGTTAGTACCAGGTGTAATACCAAACTCAAAGGATTCCTACAGGATGAATATTCTGGAGTTAAATGAGTTAAAATATCAGCTGAAGGAATTAATAGATAAAAAATACATAAGTCCAAGTGTGTCTCCTTGGGGAGCACTAGTAATTTTCGTTAAAAAGAAAGACGGTACCATGCGACTGTGAATCGATTACCGTTAGCTTAATAAAATGACGATTAAGAATTGATACCCATTGCCCTGCATAGATGATCTATTTGATCAAGTATGTGGAGCGGAGATATTCACTAAAATTGATTTAAGGCTCGGATATTATCAGGTTAGAATAAAAGACAAAGACATATTCAAAATTGCTTTCAGAATGTGATATGGACACTACGAGTTCGTAGTTATTCCTTTTGGACTAACTAATGCACCGGCAGTGTTCATGTGTTTGATGAACAACGTTCTACATAAGTATTTGGATAAGTTTGTAGTTGTGTTCATTGATGATATTCTGATTTACTCAAAAACTAAAGAAGAGCATGACGAACATTTAAGAATAATTCTGCAAGTTTTAAGAGAACATCAGCTTTACGCTAAGTTCAGTAAATGCGATTTTTAAAAGATAAGATACAGTACTTGGGTCATATAATCTCTAAAGACGGAATTTCTATCGACCCTGATAAGATAAAAGCGATTAATGAGTGGCCTGTCCCTAAATATGTAACTGTTGTTCGGTCATTTATGGGGATAACAGGTTACTATCAAAATTTTATCGAAGGGTTTTCAAGAATTGTGAACCCCATTACTTCTTTGCAGAAGAAGGGGAAGAAATTCATATGGGATCAAAAGTGTCAAGAAAGCTTTAATAAGTTAAGAGAATTATTAACCACTGCACCAATTTTAAAAATTGTTGATCCTAACAAAGACTTCGTTGTATGCACATTATTTACATTGAATGAAAACATAAATCCTTTCATTACCGAGAATAGTAGAAGGGTGAAACCCTCTCCTAAGTATTTTCCTTTACGGATTATACAATGGAAAACATTTACGACAAAAAAAAACAATGACAAAAGGGTCGAGGATTCATCCTCCCCAAGCTACCCACAGCTCACAGGATTTCGATGAAGATCACTCTCAAAGCCCAAGAAAACACAGAGTCTCAGCAAAGAACACATTGAAGGTCCACTAGTCAACTAACCGGAGTAACGAGCAACCACCGAAGCTTACCTGTCATTTGCAGTTGCCAGTTACCAAAACCTAAGCTGAGGAGCCATCGACGAAGGTACTGCAAATTGAATACGAATGTGGTTAAAACAAGCGTCATTTATAGGTGAAACAACATTAACTGAAAACTATCAAAATAGAATGGAAGATACAGGATTTCTAACCGAGAACCATTACCTTTAAGATTATCACCAGAGCAGAACTTCAAGACTGTGCAAACAGGAACCATACACCACCATCGAATGCAAGTAAGGGTGGAAAACAACTCTAAAAGAAAACTACCACTGGACAGACGTGGAAAACCAAGTATCAAATCAACTACCATGAATCATTTCCATTTACCCTGGAACTGTTAATACAAGAGGCCATTGTAAAACCCATGAGTGTATCGGCTCTTATGCTACCAACAGGTCACGGTTTCGAACCATGGGCACTCCACAAAAGTCTGATAACAAAACCCTGAAGGCTCTCGGCCTGTCGGCCTCTCCTTAGAGCCACTACACCAAATGCCAAGGAAACATTAACACTATAGAACATAGTGAAGGCTAGGGTTAGATCCCAGAAACCAAACCCTTACTAGATCAACGGTGGAGATCACCGAAGGGTTTTCACGTAACCCAAGTAACAACCATATTAATTGACACCATTATGACCATAGCCAGTGAGGAAGACAACTCAGATAACTCTCGAGCCAAATCACTCACAGCTCGTCACAAGGATCGAACCATCAATACCACATCACATGCTTAACACCATGACTTTGTCCACGGAGATATTCCACTGTCTTGACAGTTGGGAGTTTTAAATGCCATGGGAATCCAAAGTGCCTGCCAGCACGAACACTACATAGTATTAATATCTCACATTTCTTACAATGTATCGTGTTATTAGTAAAACGCACCATTTGATTATGTATTAACACCTTATGGTAAGTCAAGGTGGTGTTGGATGCATAGCTAGGAAACCATAGTGTTTTAAAGGTTCACCCAATGCACACACATTTTATATATATATAATTACATAAGACTAAAGTATTACGCCTGTTGGGGCCAAGGTCGCAGCTATAGTAAAAGCTGCGAATTTTGGGAAAAAGTACGAGTATGGAAGGAAAGTGCTAATTTTGGGACAAGCACTAAGTTTTGGGTAAGAAGGAGATGGTGCGCAGTACGGTGCCGGATGGATGATCTCAGCGCAGATCACGGACCGGAAATTGCGGAGCTCGCGCGCACGTCATCGAAGAATGAAGGTGGCTCAGCTACCATAATAAATAAGGCGATGGAGTAGAGGGCTCAGCTACCCTCATTTAAAGGCTCAGTACAGAAGTTATGGTTGCTCGGATCAAGGAGGAGCAACGGACCAGAGCATTGAAGGCGAAGGACGATCGCCCATACCCACAATCTGCGCCGGAATTCATGGAGCCTGCAGGAAGCGGCGACGTGACTGCAAGCGGCGCCTACAGTACACCTAGCCATGTGCGTGGTTAGGGTTTTTGGGAATCACTGTTGGGAAAGGCCCACAGTTTTGTAAAGGTGTGACCGTCATGGCCACCTATATATATGAATAATTGTAATGGGTAGAAGGGTTTTTTGGGAGAGCTAGAGAGAGCTAGATAGACTGTTAGATAGCCAGTCTAAAGGATAGATCATGTGTTGATTATCCTTCACTGTATTTTCTACCCAGTGTGTAGAACTAGAGAGGAAACCGGATAGCCGAGGAGCTAATCCCTGAGTTGCCAGACAGTCTGAGTCGACGTCTGTGCCTTTGTAATCTCCATAGAGAGGAGACTTGATTGAGAGAAGGGCTCCCAGCTGTGTGCGTGGAGTTTCCTGGAAAGATCTAAGGCTGCAGCTGTGTGCGCAGCATATTGTATACTCTACCATTTTCTGGTTAATATAACACTCCCGTGGACGTGGTTTTCCTCGAGGAGATGAGCTTCATATATATCTTCTTGTTATAATGTTTGCGTGAATAATAACTGTTTAAGATCATCACCTGTGTGTACATCTTTTGCATCATCTTTGCGACTGTTTAAGTGAGTGTAGGAAGGTCCTTTATAGTTATAATAGCCGAGTATAGAAGGAGTGGTGGAACGCTGTCGCTGCAGCGACCGAGTTTCGCGTGACTGCGATGAGTGCGCAGGGCGAGAAGGTATTTTAGCGCATCGACGCAAGGAATAGGCGCCTTCCGCGCCCGGAGGACGAGACTGCACAGTGGGTCTGCAGGAAGGAAGGCATCCGCGCAGTGGTGTCGCGAGGCCTGCGGGAAAGTCCGACCACCGATATAAGGGGAAGAAGAAGATATATAGAACAATCTCAGCGTCACCACGGTTAAGGAAAGCTGATTCCTTAACCCCCCCATAGCCACTTCGGGTGAGACCTCGAGCTGCCGCGCAGCTCGTTGCCGAGAGGGCCAGTGCGCCAAGGGGTTTTGTTGCTGCGCTTCATTAAAACCCGGGTCTGCCCAGTAAAGCAGCCAACAAATGGTTCCGTTGCCGTGTGAGAGAGACTTCTTATTCCAGTGACGCGCGAGATTGAGGAGCCAACAAATGGTTCCGTTTCCGCGTGAGCGAGACTTCGTATTCCAGTGACGCGCGAGATTGAGGAGCCAACAAATGGTTCCGTTGCCTTATGACTTTTTGATTACATTACTTCCATGGCTTTGAACCCTGTTGATTGAGCCAACAAATGGTTCCGTTGCCTTGCGACTTGTTCCTGTAAGACTTACTAGTTACGCGACATCTGAGATTGTTGCTGAAGAAAACATAAGGTTCTGTTACACTGATACTTGCTCAGTTAACAAATGTGTTACTGGAATCCTACAACTAAAGAAATTGGAGATTGGTTTGATTTAAAGGCTAAAGAGTTCGCTGAACAAGAAAATAGAAGCCTTACATTTCAAACAGAAGACTGGTTACAGAAGTATATTTATGCTGACCTTTACGAAATTTTCTTTGTTACGTTTGCATTGGAGTTACACGCTTGGATAGCCAAGTTAGCAGATTCTACACCTACGTTGCATATTGATCGACCCGTCACGTGGACGCCTGAGCTAGTCAGTATTGTGAAGCGGATCGACAATTCTGTTTCCCGCGCAGTAGACTTTTGGTTGAATAGTCTACTGGAAGGTTTCATTACCGAATTTGCAGTTGATACAAGAAAGAGTTTCAGTGAAGCTGAGAGGAGTTTCTTCCAAGTACACAGAGGTAAGTTCTTAAATTCTCTGAACTTATGGATTAAAATGCTTCTGTATGAAAAAGGAAATCTATGTATTGCTTCTGATGAATAGCATAGACAAGTAATGTCCGTAGATTCTGATAGTGATCCTGAAGTTATTGGTTGCACTCGTAGTGGAAAACGATATAAAGTAGGCCTTGACCAATATTCTGTTGAGTCTAGCCCAGACGATAGCCAAGTCCCTAGAACAAGCCATATAGAACGACAAGGGAGTGCTCATATCCCTTATTACCCCTTTACACCGCAAAAACCAGACGGAGCTCAATATAATCCTACAGTAACACCTTCTAGTAGCCCACACGGTACTTCTAGTACCTCTGTACCACCTTTGTTTAACCATCCCGGAGGCACAGCTACAGTACCTCCACTTCAAACCCGCGCAAGAAGGATGGGTGATGACATGAAGCTACCAACTTTTAGAGGAACAGGGATAGAAGACCCTGAGCAGCACTGGTTCTTATGTGAAGCCATTTGGACAATTAAGCAAATTAATGACGATGCTGTTAAACTGGTTCAGTTAGCAACCACACTAAGAGAAAGAGCCTTGACTTGGTTCATGAAATACTCAGCAGCACAGAATAGGACGCTTGCTGAGGTAAGAAATGCTATGATTCGGGAATTTAAGAAACCTAAATCAGAATCACAGTGTATAACAGAGCTCAAAGACATCAAATAGTTACCTACAGAATCAGTATGGGACTTTGACCAGAAGTTCAAAGCCTTGATAGATCAAGTAAGCTTCGAGTTTGCACCACAGCAACATAAAGAATGGTTCATTGCTGCACTGCTCCCACACATTAGACTTCCTCTTATGCAACAGAATCTCAATACTCAGGAACAAGCTCTAGAGATGGCTATGAAACTAGAAGCTTCGCCAATTGCAGGAACAAGCAATGATGTTGCGCATTTACAGAATCAATTAGCAAACTTAACCTTGCAAGTGCATGATATTAAGAAAGGCAAGGAGATTAAGGAAGAAATTTGGTGTACAAAATGTAAAGCCCAAGGTCATTCAAAGGACCATTGTCCTGTTTTCATAAACTATATTGCAACTGGAGCACCTAATCCTTTACCACAGGCACAAGGGCCTTGGTGCGAAATCTGTAGAACTAGAGGTCATAGACCACAAGAATGTCACTTACTCCAGAAATATGTGCAAACCCCAAAGAATCTCTATTGTAATTTCTGTAAATCAGTAGGTCATGATGAGAACAATTGTAGAGCATATGATCTTATGATAGAAAGAAAGCATGATGTTTATAGGGTACAAGCAGAGACATAAGGACCCACAGCAGGTCCACCTTATGACCAAACTCGGGACGCCCGAGCAGCAAATTACAGAGGACGCGGACGCACAACAAATTTTGGTCGCGGAAGAGGACAGATCACTTGTTATAATTGCGGAACACAAGGTCATTTTGCTAGGGATTGCCAAAATCCTACAACCCTCTGCAGGTATTGTAAATCTTCTGACCATATCATTGAAGAATGCCCTCAGTTACAGGCTAAGATGCAAGCAAAGACACCACAGGTCAATCAGAATATCCAGTTGATTGGAGCAGAAAAAAGAGAACCAGACCCTACAGTTAATATAGTGACACGCAGTGGAGCAACCACTGGTGCGCAAGAGATGGAAACGGGAAAGCAAGCGACGCAATGGGTGCGCCGCGCTAACATTAAACCAGCCCCACTTAACCTACAGAAGCAAAAAGAAGCATTTAAGCAAGCTCAAGAGTATTTCTCAGATCCGAGAGCTTCAAGTTCTGCCGCAATTCCGCAGAACATTAGTAGATCGCAAGTGCTAAGACAAGACAACCTGGTACAAGAACAGGCCACTACAGCTGGAAGACCTGATGATGATGATGAGCATGCACGAGGCAGTGTTCAAGCATTCCTGCGACAATGTTTAGAACTGTTGCGCAATAAAAAAGCAACTCTAGAACTCCAACACCTGTTGGATCAGTGCCAACACTCTGCTTCGACGAACACACCGCAGTGTGCTGTTCACCAGATCAGGAGTCACATTAGAACTGGAAAAGAGATGAGGCTCACAGCGCAGATTGGAGCATTTGAAATGGATGAAGTCATGTTAGATTTGGGCTCCGAAGCCAATGTTCTCACTATGCAGACATGGGAACAGATGGGAAGCCCTCAGCTTACAAGATCCCCTATCCAGCTAAGACTCGCAAATCAGCAACGAGTCTCTCCATTGGGTAGATTACCCAATGTACCTATTGATATTGAAGGAGTAAGAAGCTCTGCAGATTTTGAAGTAATCAAAATTATGGATGATAGTAGACCATACCCAGCGCTGTTAGGAATAGACTGGGCATGTGATAATTTGGCTGTCATTAACCTGAAGAAAAGACAGATGACCTTTGAGGATGACCAGATCAGGGTCATCGCACCTCTTGATCCTATTCAAGGACCAAGATATATAGAACCCATTCGCGCAGAAGAGGAAGCGCGCCACATGGAAAGCTTGTATCAGATGACCACTAACCACAGTGACTATGTCAACCCCACGGCAGACAGCCATATCAGCTGGCGATGTGATAGCTCGTGCACATCAGATTCAGATGCAGGATTGGAAAACTGGCAGAATCGTCTACATGAGGTTTCTGCAAGACGTTGCGCCATGATAACTAAATCCATTCGATGGATTGGCACAGAATTAACTGACACTCCAACTTTTGATGGTCTAACCGAAGCAACTAAATTCATACAGGAATATGAACAAAAGCTTCCAGAACCGCAGCGCATACAGGCACTGGATGTAGCATTGCGCGCTACACCCGCAAGATGGTGGATTGCGCACAAGGAGAATATTCATACATGGAAAGACTGTCGCAGATTGATACTGCGCAGATTTCAGGACACCACAGCCGAAGCGCTACGCAAATATGAAGGACAGAGTGACCCCAGGTCACACATTGAAGCATGTATTCAGCAATGGTCAGATATTCCGGAAGATGAATGGGTTCACCAATTCATCCACACATTGGATACAATTCCAAGGAATTGGTATACTGAAACAGAATTGCGCAGAGGCACTCTTACTTGGGCTCTTATGATAGAAAGCTTTCAACTTACCTTCAGCTTTGAGTCAGAACATCCAAGCATCGATCAGGCTTTGAAGTGTATTAGAAAGAAGGTATTTGAACACTATCCAGTAACAGAGTATTCCCAACCAGATTGGGCTGTCCAGATAGAACATGCCCTGGAATGTTATAACTTCACCGCTGAAGATGAGGAGGACGATCCTCGCAACATCAATATCCCAGAATCAGAAGGGACGCGCAATATTGAAGGTCCTGAGCTTGATATTCCTGCCATCACAGAACACGTCAAGCTCAAGAAAGTTAACATTGGCACAGAAGCTGACCCAAAGTTTGCTTCTATAGGAGATTATTGGGATGATGAAACTGTTGCGCACGTTTCAGATTTATTGTGTGACTACCAGGATATCTTTCCTACCAAGTTCACAGAAATGAAAGGCATCCTAGGAGACTTAGGAGTGATGCGCATACCTCTGAAACCAGATGCCAAGCCAGTAAAGCAGCGCCCATACAGGTTGAACCCGCGCTACAAAGAAAAAGTCAAAGAAGAAATTGATAAGATGCTTGCAGCAGGTATTATTGAGCCAGTAGAGGAAAGCGATTGGATTAGTCCTATGGTGGTCCAAGAAAAGAAAACGAAAGGTGAAATAAGAATTTGTGTCGACTTGCGCAAACTCAATGATGCATCAGCGCACGATCCATTTCCCACTCCTTTCACAGATGAAGTACTTGATAATGTTGGAGGACAAGAGGCTTACTCTTTCACTGATGGTTTCTCGGGATATCATCAGATCAGAATCCATCCGGACGACCGCCACAAGACTACTTTTGCAACTGAATGGGGCTCATTCCAGTATACGGTAATGCCCTTTGGTCTTAAAAACGCACCTGCTATCTTCTCTAGAGTTGTTGTTGCTGTTTTTAAAGAATTTATCCACAAGTTTTTAGAAGTCTATTTTGATGACTGGACTGTATTTGGTTTACTAAAGAACCATATTGCGAATCTGCGCATGATGCTAGAAAAATGTAGACAGCATCAGATTTCCCTTAACTTGAAAAAATGTATATTTTGTGCGCCCTTTGGTATTCTGTTGGGACATATTGTATGCAGACAAGGACTTCTGATGGATCCTGCGAAGGTTGCCATCATTGCTAATTTACCGGCGCCCAACTCAGTTAAGCAATTGCGCACTACATTGGGACATACAGGATACTACAGAAAATTCATCAAAGGATATGCAAGGATCACAGCACCTATGGAAAGATTGCTGAAGAAGGATTCGAAGTTCCACTGGACAGAAGAATGCCAACAGAGCTTGGACACACTTAAAGAAAAGATGATCACAGCGCCTATTCTAGTTTTCCCGGACTGGAGAAAACCTTTTCATGTTCATGTTGATGCTTCTTCCATAGCACTAGGAATCGTGCTTACACAGTATGGAGAAGGAAGTATTGACCACCCAATTGCTTACTCCAGCAGAAAGTTATCTACAGCTGAGAAGAATTACACCACTACAGAAAGGGAAGGACTAGCTATGGTGTATGCCCTACAGAAATTCAGACACTACCTGTTAGGAGCTCACTTTAAAATGTATACTGACCATTCTGCTTTGAAATATTTGGTCAATAAACCCGTTTTAGGAGGAAGAATTTGCAGATGGCTACTGCTCTTTCAAGAGTATGATTTTGAGGTTATCGTAAAGCCAGGCAGATTGAATGCAGGGCCTGACCATCTATCCAGAATAGAGTCAGGAGAGGAACCTACGAGTCTGGAGGACAATCTGCCTGACGCACAGTTGTTTTCTATCCAAGCAGCAGACGAATATTATTCTGATATTCTTGAGTTTCTCACTACCGGACAAGCGCCGGCTGAGCTTACAATCCAGCAGAAAAAGCAACTTGTTGTTAGAGCCGCAGACTTCACTTTGATAGCAGGCCAGCTTTATAAGTTGGGCCCTGACGAAATTTTGCGCAGATGTATCTTACCACATGAAAAGAGCTCTATCATCGCAGAAGCGCATTCAGGTACTGCAGGAGGCCATTTCGCAGGAAAGCCGACTGCGCAAAAGATATTAGCCGCAGGTCTTTGGTGGCCGACATTGCACAAGGACACTAAGGAATTCTGTAAATGTTGCGATGTGTGCCAGCGCACAGGAAAACCCTCAAGGAGAGATGAAATGCCACTAAGACCCCAGATCACACTGCGTGCTTTTGATAAATGGGCCATTGACTTTGTAGGACCTATTAACCCACCAGGAAAAAGAACTGGCGCAAGATATATCATTACAGCTACTGAATACCTCACCAGATGGGCTGAGGCGAAGCCAGTTAAGAATTGCGACGCTGCTACTGCCGCGCAGTTCATTTTTGAGAACATTATCACTAGGTTTGGATGCCCAGTGATCCTCATGAGTGATCAAGGTACACATTTCCTCAATGAGACTATAGAGGCCCTTACTGAAGAATTTCAAATTAATCACCATAAGAGTACACCCTACCATCCTCAAGCTAATGGTACAGTGGAAGCATTCAATAAGATCCTTGAGAATGCCCTGACGAAGATCTGTAATCAACAAAGAGATGATTGGGACCTTAGAGTCACAGCTGTATTATGGGCTTACAGAAACACTTGCAAGAAACTAACAGGTCACACACCTTTCAGCTTGGTGTATGGACAAGAAGCAGTTATGCCCATGGAATACATTGTTCCCAGTCTCCGAATTGCGCAAATTACAGAAATGACAGATCCTGATACTATGAATGAAAGACTTTCGCAACTGCTTTCCTTAGAAGAAGACAGACTTTTGGCCGGATTTCATCAACAGGTACAGAAGGCAAGACAGAAAGCTTGGCACGACAGGCACATTAAGCATAAGCACTTTGAAGAAGGAGACTTGGTACTCCTTTATGATAGTAAATTCATCAAGTTTCCAGGCAAGTTTCGCGTGCATTGGTTAGGCCCTTTTCAGGTAATAAAAATAACAGACGGAGGCGCAGTTCAGCTTGCGAAGCTGAATGGAGAATTCCTACCTACAATGATAAACGGGAGTCGGCTTAAGCTTTATTGCGACGGCCACTCCGCCCTGTCGACATAATATATTGCTCAGAAGTGCAGATGTCCGGTGTAGTTGAAAGAGACATCGCATTCAGTCTACACGGAAGCTGCGACACACCCTCAGTTTCCAGCTTCGTGCGCAGTTCCTTGAAATATCTGCGCATCCTGAATAAAAATTGCTTGAAGAGAGCTTATCGGTGCGCTCTGGCGAAGTTTTGTTTTTGGACCGTCGAACTATCGCTCTTGCGGAGTTCCCTTTGATAAATTACCGCTTGAAAAAAGTTTTGTTGTGGACCCATAGAGGCACAGTTTCCTAAGTTGAAATGACCCACCGGAAATTTTGAATTACAGCAGTTATGTAGCCGCGTTTGAATAAATGAAGGATAAGGCCGCTATTTAAGTCTAGCCGTTCTAACGGATTCGGCTTAATCTCCGAAAGATTTGCATTCAATTTAGGCGCCGAAAGCATTAGCTTCTCCCGGAAGGCTGTCAGAACCCGTCAACCACAATAAATGCACCGCTACGGCAAGGAGGATAGCGTGTTGTCAACTTACGTATAGTCGCCTACAGCTACGTAACCCCACTTGGTCGCATTTACTATCCCCGCTGGCTATAAATACCTCACACTTGTATCATTTTCGGGTTACTGTCTCGAGTTGCATAGTTGTGTTTGAAGATCTAAATTATTGTTTTCAGAGCCGAGTGTGCAGAGTATTTTCCCTTGTTTTCAGCATCCATACCCTACGCAGGTCCGCCATTTGCTATTCAGAGTTTTGTTATTTACATTGGTTCACGACGGAGAATTTATCGACTGAAGAAGTTGTTCGTCAATTTCTACGCCGAGGCTTAGATTTCGGCATGGCCACTCCGGTGACGCCTTCGACCTACGTACACCCTGGTGCTACTGATCCCAGAACATCTCCAGGCACAAGAGCATCTCAGCAACAGCCGGAGGAACCTGTTCCAGAGCCGCTCGCGTCTATGGTGAACTATATTCCGCCGCGTCCAGATGATGCGCCGGATGTACAGATTCCGAAGAATGCAAAATATCCAATTCCGCTACCGCCACTACCGGCTAGTGTGCGGGTAGAAGGCCAACTATTGGGAAACATTCCATTGGTTAAATTCTCTGATTTTAACCTTGGAGACTATAAGACATATCCTCAGTTCCAGTTGGACCGATATCTGGATATCGTCCATAATCCCACCAGAAAAGTTGACGAGTTTATCCCGAAGGGATTTGCAGCAAATCTTGAGCGCCCTGGACTCTTGAATTTGTTGAAGCTACCGCACTTTGGGCGTAGCAATGAAGTGAACGCAGTCGTTAAAACACTGCTATTCTGCGTTCATGGAGGTTACCTTTGGCTCGGGAGGCCAATTGATCTAAATGTTGATTTGATACACCGTATCACCGGTCTATCTAAGGTTGGTAAGGATCCCAATATCCATTTTGTGGGAAAGGAAAAGGACCGAAAATTGGCTGCAAAGCTGGTCCAGAAATATAACTTGACAAGAGGAGGTCGGGCTTATGACCTCACGACAGTAGAAGATGAGGCACTTCGCTTCACAGGAAGTCTGCTTGCAGGCAGACTTCTCACAAAGTGCCGACCAAAAGAAGTTACTGGAGCTGTTGTGGAGCTCGCTATCGCAGCTGCGGAGGGAGAACAGTACAACTGGTCTCTCTTCCTGCTGAATTCTTTTTTGGCTGATTGCCTGAATGTGCAGGACAATGCAGCCCAATCATTCCATTTTTCATGGCTTCTAATTTTATGCGCTCTCGTCGGGTGGAAGGAGCCCCCGAATACTCAGTTCCTTCCGCGTCGCGCAGGAGAGGTTTCCGGCATGCGCTACATCAACCTCTGGGATTCCCCTAATCCCGCGAAGCACAAGATGAATCGCGCTGTCTTTTGTGAGTACTACTATCTCCTCCGAGATACCATACAAGATATGCCAAGGCTGAGCGAGGAGACAGCCACATTGTATGAAGGGAAGTTGGCTTTTACTGCCGACATCCATCAACTATACCTTCGGCCTTGCGACATTCCAGGTGACTGGGCGCTAGGTCTTTACAGGATGACCACAGAAGATGTCGAAGAAACCATTAAGTCATGGTCGGACGAATGGAGAGCAGCAGCCGACATCGCATCTGCGATGCCACCCGCCGCTGTGAAAGAGAAGGATAAGGGCAAGGAAGCCCCTGAGCAAAGAAGCGATGAAGCCTCAACAGAACCAGCCACCAAGAAGCAGAAAGTGTCGCATCCCACTGAGGCCATTCCCTCGGAGATCGACAAATACTTGAAAGAGCAATTTCGTGAGATGAGGAACACGCATGCTCACATCCGAAGTGCTCTAGACTTACAGTTTGTAGAATTGAAAGGTCTCGCAGGAAGGATTGCGCAGACCCATGCGCCAGCATCTACTTCGCAGGCGCCATAAGAAATTCCAAGTGATGTGCGAGTTGAAGAACTCACAGAAAGGCACACTGTCGTGCATATCCCGCCTACCAGCATGACACTTCCAGATCCTCTAGCTGAACTACAGGTAAGCACAGTTGGACCTGTAGAAATTAATTTGTCTATAATTCCTATAGAGACTCTACAGCTTGTACAGGAGAAAGTTTCTCTTGAGTTGAGAGCTAGAGAGCTCTCTACTTTCCAGGCAAACCAACGACTGCAATTGCAGGAGATAGAGCTGAGAGAAAGTAATAAGAATATCTCTGCGAAGCTTGCACTCTATGAGGCGCAAGACACCGGCATCAGAAACGCAATAGAAGAGATTGCCCAGGAACTGTCGGCTTGCGAGATTCAACCAGACCTCCCTCTGGTTGCAAAAGTTCAAATTATTGGCGAAAGGGCGAAAACCCTGGAGCAAGAAATAGTTGCTATGGCAGAAGGCCATAGAACCCAGATTGCTGAGCTAGAAGCTCGCGTTGCTACACATCTTACGGATGATGCGCAGATACAATTTGAAGCACTGAGCAGAGCTTCCACACGGATGAAAGATCGAGTACAGGAAGCCAAGAACCTGATGGACCAGGCTATGGAAGCTTGGTCAGAGCTTGTGAACCTCCCTTTTAAAGTGGGACTGTCAGAACAAGTGCAAGCTGCAGAACAGTCTCTCACAGTTCTCAATGAAGAAGCTAAGGCCCTAACAGGCCTACCAAAAATGAAGAAAATGGGCGAAGTGCGCAAAATGCAGCAGCAACTGCACAAGCTCAGAACTGAAGATGAGAAGCTCACCAACAGCATTCAGCCATTCATGGATGAGTATGCTGAAATCGTTGGCCAGATTGAGACAAAAATCAAAGAGATTGCCGAGTCTCAGGAGATCATTGATACACTCACTAAAGACGAAGCGACCGCAGAAACAGTGCAAACAGCTGATGAGTGTATTGAGGAATTGGACTCCGCTATTGCGAAGTGGCAGAAAACATTCGCGGAGATTCAAGCAAACGCAGATGCGCAAATCAAACGACCACGCGCTAGTGCGAGTGGCTCGAGGGCGAGCCACAAGTGAGTGTTGGGGGCCTGTTGGGGCCAAGGTCGCAGCTATAGTAAAAGCTGCGAATTTTGGGAAAAAGTACGAGTATGGAAGGAAAGTGCTAATTTTGGGACAAGCACTAAGTTTTGGGTAAGAAGGAGACGGTGCGCAGTACGGTGCCGGATGGATGATCTCAGCGCAGATCACAGACCAAAAATTGCGGAGCTCGCGCGCACGTCATCGAAGAATGAAGGTGGCTCAGCTACCATAATAAATAAGGCGATGGAGTAGAGGGCTCAGCTACCCTCATTTAAAGGCTCAGTACAGAAGTTATGGTTGCTCGGATCAAGGAGGAGCAACGGACCAGAGCATTGAAGGCGAAGGACGATCGCCCATACCCACAATCTGCGCCGGAATTCATGGAGCCTGCAGGAAGCGGCGACGTGACTGCAAGCGGCGCCTACAGTACACCTAGCCATGTGCGTGGTTAGGGTTTTTGGGAATCACTGTTGGGAAAGGCCCATAGTTTTGTAAAGGTGTGACCGTCATGGCCACCTATATATATGAATAATTGTAATGGGTAGAAGGGTTTTTTGGGAGAGCTAGAGAGAGCTAGATAGACTGTTAGATAGCCAGTCTAAAGGATAGATCATGTGTTGATTATCCTTCACTGTATTTTCTACCCATTGTGTAGAACTAGAGAGGAAACCGGATAGCCGAGGAGCTAATCCCTGAGTTGCCAGACAGTATGAGTCGACGTCTGTGCCTTTGTAATCTCCATAGAGAGGAGACTTGATTGAGAGAAGGGCTCCCAGCTGTGTGCGTGGAGTTTCCTGGAAAGATCTAAGGCTGCAGCTGTGTGCGCAGCATATTGTATACTCTACCATTTTCTGGTTAATATAACACTCCCGTGGACGTGGTTTTCCTCGAGGAGATGAGCTTCATATATATCTTCTTGTTATAATGTTTGCGTGAATAATAACTGTTTAAGATCATCACCTGTGTGTACATCTTTTGCATCATCTTTGCGACTGTTTAAGTGAGTGTAGGAAGGTCCTTTATAGTTATAATAGCCGAGTATAGAAGGAGTGGTGGAACGCTGTCGCTGCAGCGACCGAGTTTCGCGTGACTGCGATGAGTGCGCAGGGCGAGAAGGTATTTTAGCGCATCGACGCAAGGAATAGGCGCCTTCCGCGCCCGGAGGACGAGACTGCACAGTGGGTCTGCAGGAAGGAAGGCATCCGCGCAGTGGTGTCGCGAGGCCTGCGGGAAAGTCCGACCGCCGATATAAGGGGAAGAAGAAGATATATAGAACAATCTCAGCGTCACCACGGTTAAGGAAAGCTGATTCCTTAACCCCCCCATAGCCACTTCGGGTGAGACCTCGAGCTGCCGCGCAGCTCGTTGCCGAGAGGGCCAGTGCGCCAAGGGGTTTTGTTGCTGCGCTTCATTAAAACCCGGGTCTGCCCAGTAAAGCAGCCAACAACGCCATGCACTATGTGAAACACTTTTATCAAACCCTATGCATGGTGTAAAGATTATTCTTTGTATTATAAAGTTGAAATGCCTTAATACTCTAGACAACACATTATCCATAGTTTAGACTTTAGCCCAAATTCTTTTAACATTTAGTGGGTATCAAAATAACTACTATGCTATCCATTATACTTCATAGGATGAAAAGACTAAGGATAGAGATACCTTGAAATGCCTTAAACTGAGACATGTTTATTTCACCAAGAAAATTACAAAAAGCATCATAATCCTGTAACTAATGCTTGATATTCAAAATATGAATTACATACATTGTGTCTAGTGCAAATTTGGAAATGTAGACTCGCAGGAGTAACATTTTGATTCTATAAGTGAAGGACGACAATATTAGATCTCACCCTGAGTTTCCCTTTTGGCGATCTCTTTCCCTTTTATAACTGGAAAATTTAATTGATGACATTTAGATCCTGCACTTTGAAAATGCCCTTACCTGTGATCTGCGAAAAGAATGTTTCTAATATTTTAGCACGAATGCTAAGTAATCCTCAGGGCATCCGTAGGACCCCTTCATCTTCAAACATAAGAACATTAGTTAACACATTTAAACACACATCATTGTATCAAATAATAGTAGGATTGTGGAAGTACAGTTGAGTAGGAATAACATCAAAACATAGATATAAATCTTTTGGTCGCAAACATTACACTTTGACCATCACAGCATGTAGTACAACAAGACGACTTTTAATCATTTATTATATTCCGCACAGTTAGAGTATGCATTAAAATCTATATCGAAAAATTTTAAATTTTTGGGATGTTACAGGGTCCCATGAGGTTTTCCCCATTTCCTTAGTTTCATTAATAGTTGTTTTTTTATTGTGTGGGTGACCTTTTGTCTCAGTTAGCAGGGACTAGTTTGACTAAGTTTGTATTAAGGGGGGGTGTAAATATAATTAATACTCCAATATTTATCCACCTTAGTATTCTTTCCCTTTTCCTAGTATTGGATGATGTTGTTGACCCCCTAGTGGTGTTCAGTTGTCATCTAGGACCCATTAACCACCTGATGCGCCCTCCATGCATGAATTTAAAATATGCATGTATGAATTTAGGCCATGTAGAGTCAGTTCCCTACATTTTAGAAGCTAACTACGTGATTTGGTTCAGTCCACCTGAGTTCATGACTGTAGTGGAGGGTTTAAGCTCCAATTTCCATTGATTGATAACTAATGCGCCCTCTCTAGCTTGATTTGAATGCTAAAATCACTATTGTGCCCTTCATGGTCAGTTAAATGACAGTAGCTTCAGTTCATTGACATTCAATTGAGTTTGGCATTGGCGGAGCACTATAGTGGGGAAAATTCCTATGCTAGACTGACATGGATTCGAATTCCTCTTGGATAATCAAATTCTATCTATTATACTATATTATTTTACTATACATATTAATGGAAGAGGACAACAATTTTGATGCACATCTGAGTTTCTTTGCAAGTTTGATTTTACTACTCAATTCTTGCTAGATTTCACTACAATTCTTCTTCCTTGCTAATTCTTTCATTGTGAGATTTTTCTAGGCTCAATGATATGTTGTGTTACAAAATTTCACACTTTTCTCTATTTATACACTGGGTAATCATTTGTCATCTTTTCATTCTTCCTATTTCTCAGCCTTGATCGCAATATCTTTTCATGTCCTAAGGATGGATTGCATATCGCAAATCCAAAATGTTGACCAAAATAAGTCTAACATAGTGAATCCAAAAGACTTTAGAAATATTACACATTGTGTAATCCTACAACAACATATTAAAACCATATATTATCCCATATGATATTGTTACTTATGTCCAAAAAAATATTCTACATCATGAGATGATGTGAAGCACATCAATAGTTGAAATTTGTCTCTATCTAGCATGTGTTAATGAAAAACTCATCAGCAATCTAAATCTATCTATGTTTAGCATGTGCTGATGAAAAACTCCTCAGTTGAGGAGAAACTTAAAAATTTGTTCTTGAATCTTGTTTTCTAATGAAAGAATCATCAACAACATCAAAACTACTAGGAGACACAACAATCACTCTTGGATTATGTAAATTTATCCTGAAGCAAACATTGTTAACACAACCATATGTAAATTCATGCATTCCACTTAATCTAAATTTGATGCAAAGAAAATGATAGCTCCATTAGTGTCGAGACACATGAAATTTCTTGGATGTCTCATTATATACTCTGCATTCTAGATTCTTTCACTACATTTAAGGGAAATGGGGAAAAATCATTGGGTTACTTCATTATTTCTTTCTTTTTGAAAGGGATGATAACGAGGATGTCTAATGAAGTACTATCTTAGAAGCATGTATCAGTGAGACTTATTTTTATTTTTGGTATTGATTTAGGTAGGAATGAAATGATGGTGATTAGGTGGATATGGCTTTTTCTTGAAAAAAAATAAAATAATAATGATTCATTTAAATACTCACAAAAAAGAAAAAAAATACTAAGAAAATTTATAAAATAAAATTCGAAGTAAAACTATTGGAGAAACCATATTACCATGGGTGGTTCAAAACCCTAATCTCTAACTAAAAAAACTAAGAGAGACCCATTTGGAATATTCGCTAAGGCCTGCTCTTTGCAACCTTTAAACCCATAATATTTGTTTTTTCATTAAGATAAATTTGTTATTATCTTGGTAACTTTATTTTTCATTTTCAATAAATAATTTTAATCTTTTTTTTTCATTCTTTATCCACCTATGGACTGTTCACTATTGTTCTTGCACCCGATTCCAAATTATTTTGAAAAGAAAAGGAAGAAACCAACTCATAATTAGGAGGCAACATTGAATATCAGTTTCCAATGTTGTTCTTTCATTGTGGTCTATAACCGACTCCAAACAGTGAAACTCTGCAACCTTGGTGTTTCCCTGGCAACGGTGACAAAAAGCGATTTCCTCCAATAATGCATGGGGTTGAAGGGCCCAGGCCGTTTTGGAGGCTTCTTTAATTATCAAATCGTGGGAATAGTACTTTTCAAAATACCTGCATTGTATATGTAACCACAATGATTCTCGATTCTAGAGATGGTTAGGGTTTTTCACATATCAATGTTCATGATTAGATACTTAAAATATAATTACTATTTGTTTTTTATTGAGAAAGGAAAGGTTATAGTCCTAAAAGAGGTTGGATTATATATTATGAGGCTTTTAACATGAGTAATAATTACCAGAATGTAAAAGATTTGTCATAAAAATTATGATGTTTAAATTTATCACTGGAACATAAAAGAAGGCAGAATGTAAAAGATTTGTCATAAAAATTATGATGTTTAAATTTATCACTGGAACATAAAAGAAGGCAATTAGATTAAAATATTCATATAATAAATTTTACATCTTTCTAAATTTAAAAATAAAGTAAAATTTTTAATAAAAACAAGTTGAAATACTATAAATTATTTATTAATTCTAATCTAATAAATCAAAATCAATTTTGTTAATCTTAAACCAAATCATCAAAATTATTTTTTCAATATTATGAATTAAAAAGTAAAATAATAATTGTGGCAGGATGTGTAGCGTAATCTAAGGACATCAAATTATGTCTAAAAAAATAAAAAAGTAATTAAATTGTTTTAATGTCGGCTCATAAAATAAAAAATAAAAAACCAATAAAAAATAATTTTAAAAAATCCATATATATTCATAAAATAAAAAATTAAAACCAAATAAAAAGTCATTAGAAAAACAACACCTTAAAAAATAGGATGCCTCTCTAGGCTTAATAGATCTGCATTTAAGATGATTTAAAACAAATACTCATTACCCCACAATGAAAGTGATCCTGTTTAAAATAAGAAAATTTGTAAAGTTTGCAATATAAACGAAGAGATTAAGGATGAAAACCATTTCCTTATAACATGTAATATTTATTTATTTATTTTATTAAAATTAATTATTTTCCATATTGTTTTAAAGTTAAAAAACGGATATTACATGATTTACAAAATTTATAATCACCTTGATTTATTTATTTCCACCATACTCAAATATAAAAATAACAAGTTAAAAGATATATGTAATGTGATTATTTTTACTTATTCAAATAAATTTTGTTAATTTCAAAAATGGATAAACAACACCATTGTAATGGTGATAACTATTTTTTTAATTTAAATAAAACAGCTCATACAAAATGCTTATTTTAAAAAAAATGTAAAAAAAGAAAGTATACATAACATGGAATTCTGTATATATAGCATGGATGAAAAAAAATATATCCATTATACAAAATATATTAATGTATTTAGAATGTAAATAAAAATGTATACATAGCATGGACTTTTGCAAAATAAAAATAAAAAGTAAAAAGTATACAGACCAGGCCAGGGATGAAAAGAGAAGAAGGATACAGCAATTTAATAATGTCTAACGAGAACCAGGAGTGATATGTCTCAGCTGTGATGGATGATAGAGTGATATGCTTATGGTTTCAGTGTTTACCAAACAAATAATTGCCTTTCCATGGCCAAGAAGGACTCCACTTACTCCTAACTCCAGCTAAGGCAGCATTCAGCAAGAACGCAAAACCAGCCACTCATCTTTGTTTCGATATGATTTTTCGTCATCTTTGTATCCAGATGATATTTCGTCATTTTTGTATCCAGATGATATTTCTTGCCAATATTGATCAAGAATATAACTTCTAACTCCCCACTTTACCAAAACCAGCAGTTGCAAAGCACTGTATACCCATTTCCCAAAAACATTTATACCCAGAATTCCAGTTAACACACTACTGGTTACAATGCATACTATCTCCGATATTATTACTAACGAAACCTTGTAATCTAGACTCTTACCGAAAAAAGCCCGGTTGCCAAACAAATACAAACAATCCATGATCAAAGCAATACCAATAGCCGCTATTATGACTACAACTCTAGCTATAGAGAGTGGCGGTGCACTATCGCCACCTTCAAACGGAATAACCACAGCCCAACCAATACAGCAAATCATGTTCACCACACCCGCTATGAATGACAAGGTTACGAAGCTCAGACGATTACCTCTAAATGTGAGAACTTGGAAAACATTATTCTTGACAGTTGCTTCCTGCTTATTGGCATCAAACCTGACAGTAGCTTTGGTTAGAAATGCATTCGCAGCCAACCCGCTTCCTTTGCTGCCCACAAGATAATCTCGAACTGTCCTTCTGGCTGCCAAAGAGCTGGAGAATCCATCCACTGTAAACCAGAAAGTTAATACAAAGGTTATTATTATTTCTGACAGCCTTGGCAATATGAAAGAGCCAAGGTTGTAATGTACGTCTCTCTCTGCGGATCCTGTATGCCCGTTTCCATCCAAGTAGCCTTCCAAAGCTTCCGAAGCCTTGACTCTGACTCCTCTGCTTTTCTCATCTTTAGACCTCAAAGTTCTTACCAGTTTCTCTGTCCACTTATCACTTTCGGCATCATGCAGTGGAATGCAGATGCCAATACGCCGCTCTGCGCCGTGGATTGATCTGGCACTGAATTCGTCAAGAATACATGGTACCACTCTCTCTCTCGACATCTGCCCTTCGTCAGGCTGGTCATCCCCAGGCAACAGGCCTTCCTGGTTGCACCCATGGCAACCAGCTGTAAGGCACGGGCGACAAGGGAGTAGGCACAGGGAATCATTAACCAGTTTCAATGTTCGAGGCATCCGAGCAGCAAGCACGCTGGTGATATCTTCCCGTGTCCAGACTGTAATGCAGTTGCACACCGGCTTGCATTGACACTTGTCTGCATCGAAAGGAACATATTGTAATAGGATGGAGTGCACATCATCAACGGCATTGGATTTCAAGAACTGCTTCATCGAAGAATTAGGAGTCCCCTTTGACAACATTACAACAGAAACATCCTTTAGATCTTCTATATCTCCATTCACGATGCATGTGCTCAGTCCCTTTCCATTAGACCCATTTATTTCCTCCAGTTTGGGACATATTAAATAACCCAGAACTTCCCTCGCAGCATTCTCAAGATCAAACCTTGCTCTGATGAGAGTGACGCTAAAAACCAATATATTAGCTAGGCAAGTAATTCCTTCCAGAGGAAAATCAAGAGAGTCAAATGCTTTAGCAGCTACATTTAATTGAGCTAAAGCAATATAAAAAAATGAACAAACCAAACTTATCAGGAGCAATTTCAATACATGTCGACTTCCCTGCTGATTTTTGTGGTATAGATCCATTTCGAAATGCAATCCAATGGGAACGTTTCCCTACTCGTGACAAACATAAAAGACTTATTCCTCCTCTCGCTCTATAAACAGACTCTGCATGCAACTATCTATATACCAAAATTACAGTTAGGTCGTTTCCTTCGATCCGAGATGGTAGGAATTTGGAAAAAATTCCACCCGTCAAAACTGGATCTTTACACAATATACAAACACAATATACAAACGTTTTTACAATTTCTTTATTTTTTATAATAGGAAATATGAAATTTAGACCATATTTGACGGGCAAAATAGCCCATAACGGGCATTTTGTCCGTCAAAATCCAACCCATTGCCACTTACCAGTTTCGTCCGTCTTTCACGTAATAGAATATTTTGATTCTTTACTTCCTGAAAGAGAAACAATTTGTATACTAATTTTACGGCAGTTTAGCTCTTAATTTAAAGCAACCAAAGAAAATCAATTAAAAAAGAAATATTCTAAACGGCTTGAAAGAATGTTGCGGCGCTTTAACTCCATATTTAGATCATGGAGCTCTTAATTTTCTACCATCCAAAGAAAATCAATTGAAAAAGAAATATTCTAAACTGGTTGAAGCACTTAGTGTTATATTTAAATCACATCAAAATAATTAAAAAAATTCTAAACTGGTTGAAGCACTTAATGTTTTTATTTTTAGTAATTAAAAAAATTGAGATGAAAAAGATTTTGGTGGATGATATTCCAATTACTTTAGATGCTCAAATTATATCTTTATAATATCTTTGTAAAAATATAATAAATAAATAAAATCAAAATAGTATTAATTAATTATAATATCTTTATAAATATTTTGATAGATAGGATCGGCCGGTTCTTGGAGCGAAAAACCCTAGCATCAATTTACAGGAGCTTGGGCGGCCAGGGCTTCGCCCAGCCGCCCCTCCTGTAAATCTTTTGGTTTTTGCAGGTTACGACGGATGCGCAGGGCCTCTCGATGGCGGTCGACAAGCACAGGCAGAGGCACCAATAATTACAGTTGATCGATCTATACGACTGTGCAGTCGTCTGCGGCCGGCTCTGCGATCTTGATGGCGAGCGAGAGACGGCGGTTTCGCCTGCGCTCCTGAAGGACGGCGAATCTGGCCTCTCGGCAGGTGTTCGCGGGCATGGTACGCTGGTTATCGGTGGAGGCGTCTGGGGTCGGTGCTTTTGCGGGCTCCTGGAGGGCTGATCTCGATGGTATAGGAGGACGCTGAGGCTGCTGCGTAGTCCACAGCTGCGGCTCTCCTGCTCCGTTGAGGGTCGGCTCTGATGGAGCTAAAGGGCGCTGTTTCTTGGAGGCCGGCGGTTTCTTGAATTCCGGATCTGCCAAGTACCCATCTACGGATCTTGAACTGCAGTCGGTTTGGGTTTTTTCTGGCTTGTGGATTTCGTGGATAGGATCGGTTTCCTGCTCATTGATTACAGGGCTTGCTGCCTTATCTGGGTGCTTCACTTTATTGTCGCTGCCTTCCTGCTCGCTGCAGGGAGCTCTGTCATATCCCTCTATTGAGGCTGGACTGCCTTTGCTGTTGGGAGGTAGGCGGTGGCGTTGGGGAGTGGAGACTGCGGAATGGAGGCAGATCCTGGGAGATATTGGGTGATTGATAGACTGATTTATTCACTGGTCCTCTTTTCTTTCTTTTTGGGCGTATGAGGGTTTGTTCCCGAGCCTGGGAATGTAAATATGTGACAATGTAGGGATCTATATGATCCTATTACATGTGCAGAATGTAATTTTCTTCATCTTTTTGAAATAAAATTACAGACTTTTTCTCAGGACATGAAAAAAAATCTTTATAAATATATAATAAATAAATAAAATCAAAACACAATTAATTAATTAAAAGATGTTCTACATGATTTTAATTAACTAAATGTTATATTTAAATGAAATCATTTTATTCTGATTTTTTATTTTAAATAATAATAATTAGATGCCATATTTAAATCATGTCATTCTTTGTTAAATTTATTTATTTAAAATCATAATTAAAGAAGATAAAATCATTAAATACCATTTTTAAATTAAAGAAGATGAAATCATTAGATGCCATATTTAAATCACATCATTCTCCATTTTATATGAGGAGATTTTGTTTTATTCAATTAAAACATGAAAAAGAACTTATTGGAATTGAAAGAGGCACCATTTCTTTCGTATTAATTAAATTTTTGTTAAGAAATATTGTATGCAACGTAGTTTTAATTCTATCTCATATAGTCATAATTATTTCATAATTATTTTATAATTTTTTTATTTAATGATAATTATTTTATAATTTTTTATTTAATGATGTGAGAAAAAAAAATAAGTGCTATTTTTTATTTTAAATAAATTTTAAAATTATTATTTTAATTAATAATTTTATAAATTAATTTTGATTTAAAAATTTTATAAATTTAAATCAATTAATTGCGTTATAAATAATTTAAAAATTATATATGTGTGAGAGAGAAAGAAAGCGTACAACTAATTATACACCATATTGTTTAAAAGAATTTTTAAGTACGACTAAAACCTATTAAAATGTTTGAAAGAATTTTCTCTACTTAACCTAAACTAGTATTGAGGATGAAGTACCCTCGGACTAATTTCTTCCCACCAATACTTAAAGCATGATCCCTCTATAAAGATTGGAATCGATATCCTCATTCTTGAACTATGTATAACCTTTCTACTCCTTGTTTGAACATTCAGCGAAAATTTCCTAAGCTAATCTATGGTTAATCTAAATCCTAATGTTAATTTCTAAGTCTAAGTTAATTATACTTTTGCTTTCTTAGTGAAAGTCTCATGTTTTGGGTGTTATTTTGTTTTGTTTCTAAAACCAGAAAATTACCTAAGAATATAAACAATTAATTTAGCAACTGCTAAAAGTAAACTAATAAATGAAAACTAAAAGAAATCTAAGTGTAAACTAACTATCTAAACCTATATAAGCTATATAAGCTAAGAGCAAGTTAAAAAATTAAAATATTACCATATAATCCTAGAGAAATGATTAAATTACTATATAATTAAAACCCCCACAAAGTAGAATTTAAATTATATGTAACTTAAAATTAAATTATATCATTATCAGAAAGAACAAAGATATAATTATTAATCCAGAATATAATGACAAGTAGTTGAAGAGAATATGTTCCACGAAAATAAATTAACTAAAAATTTAGAATGGTAAATAAATTAAAGAAAAATTCTTCCTTTACATTTCTGTACTATCGTCACCTTGCATAACAATCTAAGAGATGTGAAAATATTTACATCAAAACTCATAGTTATCGAATGATTCTTGTATATTGAATTTTTTACTTCTGCTTCCTCTATTTGACAATCAGATTAATTTAATTAACTCAAACTAACACTCCAATCATGGCGTCTTCATTGTATCTGACAACTAGATTTTTAATGCATCTTCATTATAGCTCTGCTGAGATCTGATTGCACATTTTTGGATAACTCAAAGAATTAATGATTGTTCACTTGACGTGTTGCAGTTTGTTATGCAAATATTTGGTGATGAAATGATCCAAGTCACCTCCTCATTGATACAATTTTGAAGCTATTATCGTGGCAGTTTGTTATGCAAATATTTGGTGATGAAATGATGATGAAATGATCAGGCATGGTGACGCGTTGGTGAAATGAGAGAATCCTGGCAGGATTAATAGTGAGAAACGTGGCAACTTCATAAATAAGTATCCCTGTAATACGTTGATCTTCCTCAAATGTAATCTCAGACTTAAATGTGGTATGACACGGATCTTGGGAATATAACAACATATAGCTTTCTCTCCACAGCAAAACGTTCACTTCTTTTCATTGAGTTTTAATTTATATTACCCGTGATGAATTCTTTAACCAACCTTGTAACACGCATCATCCTCACAAATCTCCTTACCATAGGGTTTAGCCATTTGGTCAATTTCGTTTTAAATGCATTTGGTAAATTTTGTTAAAACATATTAACATGAGATGGTCTTTCAAATTTATTTTTCTTCCATTCACACCATAAGCGTAAACCATCTTGTTGATGCCCCGAAGATTGCAGCATCAAGCAGAAAGGGATTATCCCCGGCAAACTATCCCAATAAGATTGTCCACCATTTGGGTTTGGAGATTTACTTCAATTATATCGGTTATGGCCCGATCCACCGTTCTTTTTTATTGTATGGTTTAGAATGATATGCAAGTGCCTAAACTAACTTAATCTAAATGTAGAACTCGAAACAAATCTGTATTTAAAACTGAAATAAACCTAAACTATTCCTGCAAGGAGCAAAATTATAAGTATGAGTAATATGCTGGAAGAGTTATATAAAGATCAACATATAGCCATTAAATCATAAAGATAGATCTACAGCAAGAAAGCAAAAAATATTAGAAGATAGCTTCCAATTTACATATAACACATTCCATTACTCATGTAGGAGAAAAATACATTTTGCACAAGAAACAGTAAGATCATTCAATACAGAGAAATAATTCAAGACAGCAAAGAAGGATCTCACAGTAGAATATGAAAGTCACAAGAATAATCCAGCATGCATCCAACATCCATTTCCATGCAAAATACGTCCTCTCCAGGATCTTATTAGGTACATTTCATTATCTTGAAACAAGTGCAAGATAGCTCGTACAAGTTAAGAAAAATTATTTCCCTGCAAAAAGTCCCTTTTGCACTATTCCCTAACCTTCTATTTATATTTTTACAAAATGCCTCTTGGGCTGCCACCTGGCTCTTTACACATGTCCTCTGTAGACTTTTCCCTTTTAATAAACAAATAGTAGCCATTTTCTTAAAACAAAAAATTCCTCAAAAAAAAAAAGGACAGTTGTCCAATGGTTCCACGCTTTAAACATAGGGAGACCAAAATAAAAAAAGGAACAACGCTGTAGGATCAGCGTGTTCACCCTTGGGAAGGCGCTTCTGCTGGGAGAGAAGGACTTGAACTGGCTACTACTGCTGGGAGAGAAGGACTTGGACTGGCTGCTACTGCTACTGCTTTCTTTTCTTCCTCTGCTATGTAACTGAACCAGATACCAATGTCTCTGATAACCACATTTACTGAGGAAGGGAGCAAGATCTTCTGGGAAGTCACATCTTTACCAAGTTTTGCTCCAATATCGTGAATTTCTGCGACTGCTGCTTGGTGGATTTCTTTAAGAAAATGACTGCATATTGATGACAGCCCAATATATTGTTGGAGATCATCAATGGCTAAGACATCAATCTTCTTTACATATTCTATTTGAATGTCTAGCTCTTCCTTCAAGTCTGATAAACGTTGCTCTTTGCTTGGGAACTCATCGAGGGACTGAGAAAAACTCAACTTGCACTTATCATGCACTTCATGGATTTTTTGATAAAGACTGTTACTTTTATACATTGTTCCTTGGATCTTAGCCATTAGCTTAAGGCCACAGTTCCTGCAGAATTTCATAAGGGCTATGTCTTCTTTAAAACCATCTACAAATCTGAATGGTAGATTCTTGGGGAAATCAACCTTCCCTTCTTTCCATTCCATCTGGCTTAGGATGTTTGCTTTAACCCGAGTATATTTATCCTTAAGCCTATTGGCCTCTGCATTGACTTCTTTCAATCTAACCATCATGGCTTTGAGCCTGCACACTTCCTCAGTAATCAGCTCCTGTGTGGCGTGCATTTTTCTCAGAATGTCACAGGACAGCTCATGAAAGGGAGACATATCTATTGCTCTGCTCTCTACCTGCTCTAATTGCCCAACCATTGCTTGCTTATCTGCTTGCAGATGAGAAACTCTAGCTTCCAAATTGTTCTTTTCTGCTTCTAAAACCATCATCTAGATTGCCAGGTGCTCCTTTTCTTCTTATAAGTAGCGATACTTATCTGATAATTCCTTGTGCTCAACAGACAGGCAATTATACTTATTCACTACAAGATCCCTGTAAGCCTATTCATTAGCCACAGTATGTTGTAACTGCGAGCTCTCCTCTTTGTTGACTCAAATTCTCTAACCATATCGACCACATTGTCCTGCATTGCTTTTGCTTATTCTACAGCGGTGGATGCCATGGCTATGGGAGCCTTATTTGTATTTTGCATCACCGTGGTCTCCCTCCAGGTAACAATATCTTCTTGGAAGAGTCTCTTTATCCTCTCTTCCGATTTCAAGACTACTGCCTTCCTCTTCTTATCATACACAAATTCATCCCATCGGGACATAGTATGATCTTCTGATGGAGTGTAAGGGACGATTGGAAGATCTATTACATGTATTTCTGCTTCTATGGGTGGGGGCTGTACTACTTGAGACGCGTCTGTTCCCACATTTTGGGTGCCGGGGACACCTGCTTGAGCTGTGTCTATCTCCACATTTTGGGTGCCAGGAACATCTGCTTGAGATGTATCTACCTCCATATCTTGGGTGCCGGGAACACCTGCTTGAGATATGTCTGTTTCCATATCTTGGGCACCGGAGCCACCTTCCTAGGCATCTTCATCGGTCTTAAGTTCTTCTTATGCCTTTTGTTCCTCTTTAGCCTTTTGTTCCTCTTCAGCTTGCTGCTGATTTTCATTTTCTTCCATCTGCTTTGCATCTTCAGCTTCTTTCTACAGCCTTGCATCTTCTGCTTCTTGTTGTAGCCTGGCTTCCTCAGCTTCTCTCTGCAATCTTGCATCTTCAGCTTCTTGCTGCAACCTTGCAAATTCTGCTTCTTGCTGCAGCCTTGCTTCCTCTTCCAAACTTTGTTCTTCTTGGACTCAGGCATCAGGTGCTTCTTTCTCTTTCTGCAGGCTAGCTTTTCGGGCTGGGGTAGAGCTAGAGCTTGCTCCACTGCCTTGACGACAAATCTGCAACTTAGTCATGTTGTTGATGCCTCTAAACACTTCTTCCTCGGCATCATAGTAATGAGCATATTCAAAATGAGCATAAATTTCTTTGCAATGCTCGGCAACCTTGCTCCGCCTATCATTTCTATGGAAAGTCATTTCACCGAAGTGGAATGTTTTCAGTTCTTGAATGAATTCCTCAGCTGATGCAACCCCTGAGAATTTGTAGGCTCCTATGCAGAAGGGCAAAGGAGGGAAAGAAGCCTTATGCTACTTGTTAAGCACCCCTCCTATTCCATCAAGGAAAATTTTCCTGACTGCTTCCTTGAGGACTACATAATCAATAGCGTATTTTGGAAAAATGTATGGCGCTTTGGTACCTCCAAACATCCTGATATAGGTGCCCTGCTCTGAAAAATAAAAATCTCCATAGTTTTCCAGGACCTCCATGGCATTTTCTGATAGACAGTTGGGCTCTTCCTTGAATATCTGCTCATATAGAGGCATGATGAACTCTTTGCAGATGAGCTTATAGCTTGCTCTGTAATTTTGAGCCCACATTATTTTAAAAGTAGTGTAGAACGGGGTGTTTGCTTTATCCCATGTGCAACCTAGGATGGGGAAAGATAGCTTGGCCAAAATACAGTCAATGAGATAGGAAGACATGTAAAATTTTGACTTCTTTAAGGCCATACCTTCTCTTGCAGCATCCACTGTGGATGCCAAACTGTCTGAAAGGATAGTAGCCCAGTCAAACACAGTCCCTTTGAATGCTACGAAGTGGATGATGGGGGGCCACTGTATCCTATATATAGTGCCATCGGGCATGCCGAGAATTCTGCATAGCATCAGGGCGATTAACCTAAAAGGAGGTCTTAGGTTCTGAACATCATATTCATCATTACCTCTCTTTCTCAAGTGCTTGCCTGTGACCAATAATTTTTTGGCCATCTCAATATTGTTTATCTTGCCCAACTGTTCATCACTTAGAGCTTGTTGGGGACGTGAGAATTTGTAGGCTGAAGCAATATACGCTGGATGGAATGAAGCGAAAGTCTCTCCCTTGCTGTCATGCAACACTCTTGTCTCTGGGTTGGCATGTTCCAGTATCCACCCAATCACTTCAGAGCATGGGAACAATTCAGGGCAGGTAGAAGCCCTAGCTATGCCAGAAGTTTTGATGTTGAGGTAGATTTGTTCTTCTTCCAATAATACATCTGGGATATCCTGGTCCCTGATCATCCTGTAAACATCTCCCCAACAGACCTCGGGAGGAACGTCGATAATACACTTAGTGTCTTGGAACATAGTTTCAGTCCTTAGTGGCACTGTCTCTGGTTCCATCACTTTAGTTTTCTTTCTACCACCTTTTGGCATCGTGGCTTATCCCTGCTAGCAACCAAATGTGAATCATTATAAAAAATTGCAACATGTTATGATAGTGTAACAAAGAGAAGGACAAATTCAACAAGCTAATGAGAAATATAGACAAATTATGAAGCTGCATGCTAGGGAAGCAAAATAGATCACTTCAGAAAATGAAATATGGTTCTGAGACTTGATTATTCTAGGGAGACAATGTCTAGTCAGAAGTTTTTAGAATGCTTCTGAAAAGATAAGCATATGATGTGGAAAAAACCTGCTTCCCTCCTATCCCTTGGAGAAAGGGTGCCCTTCATCGTAGCACTTCTAATGGTCAATGGTGGGGGAGCCTGGAGTAGAAAAAATCCTATGAATAAACAATGAAACAAGGGACTGCTCTTCACATTCATTAATTGATCCAAAAAGGAGAGTGTTTGAGTATCTCAAATGACCACAACTGCCATTAATAACACTTGCAAAACAATCTGTGGCTGGTATGAGGTTTGAATTAGGGTAGGAAAACGATGGGAATGCGGTTAGTGAAAAACTTGGATGGTCATGGCTACGGCTTTCAGCTAGTAGGAATGAGGAACCTAAGGGGTCACAGCGGCCGTAATAAACAAAAAAAAATGACCTACGCTACCAATGCCTATCGGCCTCGTTATGAACGGGAAGACCCAAAAAGTAATTCAACGTGGAGAAAAAACAAAGATGGCGGTTAAAAAGCCTACCTGGAGACGAGACAGTGGTTGAGTGAGGTGGACGTGGTCGTGGATGCGCTGAGCTAGAGCAAGCTGACGTGGTCTTCCTAACGGCATTCTTTGAACGATAAACAAATAATGAAATCAACGAAACCCCCACCATCCTTATAAAAGGTTAGACACATGCGGCACTTAAACGGGTAGGTTGTGTCATTAAAACGTGGTTTTAATGCCTTGTACGGTGCGGTCATTTCAAGCCGTCTTGGAATTTGTGCGCGACCGTCGGTTGCGGGGCGGGGTTACGAGTTTCATCCACAATTGCGGAACAATATGGTGAATTGCTTCAGCGTTTCAGGAGTATTTGGCATATCTTTTCGAAATACAGTCTTCTCGGAAGCTTATCGCGAACGGTTTTGCCGAGTCATCCTGCAGTTTCGGAAAGATTCAGGATATCCTTCCGCAACTTACGAAATAACTTCGTTCAAGCTTACCAACAAATTACTATGGAAACATTGTACGAAAGCTTCCGCAGTTTCGAGAGAGTTCGCCGAGTGCTTCCACAGTTTCGGGAGAGTTTCCTGAATGCTTCCGCAGTTACGGGAGAGTTTCTTGAATGCTTCCGCAATTGCGGAAGAGTTTCGTGAATTTTTTCCACAGTTGCGAGAGAGTTTCTTGAATTTCTTTCCGCAATTTCGAGAGGAACATGTGAATGCTTCCGCAGTTTCGGGAGACTTTCGTGAATGCTTCCGTAGTTTCGAAAGAGAAATTGAGCTTCTTCCGCAGTTTCGGAAGAGAAATTAAGATCTTCCAAAGAAAAACCCTAAGTATTTCCATGGTTTCGGGAGAGAATCGTGAGTGCTTCCGCAGTTGCAGGAGAGTTTTTTGAATTTCTTTCCGCAATTTCGAGAGAAGCATGTGAATGCTTCCGCAGTTTCGGGAGACTTTCGTGAATGGATTCCGCAGTTTCGGGAGACTTTCGTGAATACTTCCGTAGTTTCGAGAGACTTTCGTGAATTTCTTAGAAGAAGAAACTTCAATTTTTTAAAACAGACTCCTCAGTTGAAAACAAAAACTAAGTTAAAAGGAGAATTAACTTCTTTAGGCATTCTTTCTAGAAAAAATAAAAGGAGGGGCCCCAATATGTACAAAATTTTGGGGGGGATGTTGCTCAAACAACAATTGGCGAGTTGCTGGCGAACACAGATCTATGAAAAAATTTCTCTCGATGATCCGACATCTTCTTAAAAGATATCCATCATATATGCAATATTCAGCTGAGCCTTTGAATCTAGGCGAAGGAAAAAGTCACTTTATCTGCTAGCCATTGGAGAAAGGGGAGCTTTGATAGAGACATCTTTAAAACTCTCAAAGGGCCAACATATGGGATTCATTTTTAGAAGATTCATCTTTCAGATGGCTACTGCTATTGGACCCCACAGGATTTGCAACACTTTCTCATGGACATTATTTCTCTTGTTCCTCATTCCCATGCCGCTTGCATCCTTTTGGATGTTTATACTTTTGACAGCTTTGCTGTTTGAGCCTTCCAGAAATATTTTCTTTAGACATGATCTTTGATTTGGCTCCTCAATCCATAATGTCCTTTTGTGTGAGTGGGATATTTTATTGATTTGATCAAGCCTCACGGACGGAGAGGAGCCTAATTTGAGCTGAGTCTTTTGGACAGCTTTCTTGACTTACATGCTTTACTTTTGTCTCAACCATGCTTCAATTGAGGCGAGAATCTCTGGAAAACAGACCCTTGATCAAAGTCATTTTGGCTGTTAAATTTGCAGCATGGAGTCATTTCAATACCCGAGGGGATGTGCTACTCTCCGTGGGTCCAACTTCAATGACCTTCTTGAGATGCCTTTACGTGTGAGAGTGGATGGAGCCCGAAGATAGTAATAAGGATAGTCATAGATCTCTGCTATTTAAATAGGATTAGTGTGACTAGCAGAGTAAGCTTCCTTCCTTCTGAAGAAAGTTCAGCAAGAGCACAATACATAGATAAACTTTCATTCGAGCGTAGTTTCGGCTTCATGAGTTGTGATATTTCTTCGATAAATCTATATTGATGAGAAACCCAACTGTAGGAGCTTTCAGAAACAAACTTTGTACAAAAGGTTCAAATGACGAGAAAAGAAACAAAATAGCTGAAAACAACGAAAACAAAGGGCTAAAGCAACATAAAAGAAAATTTTATTTATGTACAGAAAGTCTCAGTGAGACTATGCAAAGTATTGTTTCAGGGCGAGGCCATTGAGAGGAAGGGTTACTTCTTCTCCCTCGAGATTTGTCAACTTATAAGTGGATGGGCCTATCTTTGCCGAAATTTGGTAAGGGCCTATCCATAAATGTTGGAATTTCGTGTGCATCCCTTTGCCTTCATGATTATGATCACATTTCAGGACTAAATACCCAACTTCAAAACTTATTTTACCAGACTTCCTCTTATCGAACCATCTCTTAACTATGTCTTGGTGCTGATGGAATCAGTCTTTAGCTTTCTGTCAGGCTTCTTCAAGTTGAAGCAGGGTATTGATCCTGGATTGTAAGACTTGGCTACCAGACCCTCAAGAGGCTTGGGACAACTGTAAGGATGGAAGCAAGATGTTGGGGGGAAGAATGGCCTCCTTGCCATCGACAAGAGTGAAAGGGGAAACCCCTAATGCGTTCTTTGGAGTCACCCTATCTGCCCATAAGGCGTTTGGGAGAGCTATATGCCAACTTCATTGATTTTCTATCACAGTCTTCTTGAGAATTCGAATGAGGTTTTTTTTTTAATATTCAACTAAGCTGTTTCCTTGAGGGTAATAATTGGATGAATAATGCAACTTAATCCCCCATTCATAAACAAATTCATTTATCTTAAAAGACGAAAAATAGGGAGCATTATCAAAAATAAGGGAAATTGGAACCCCAAACCTGGTTATGATTTTTTCCTTCAAGAAACTGATGACCATATCTTCATTGATCTTGTGCAATGGGATAGCCTCCGTCCATCTAGTGAAGTAGTCGGTAGCCGTCAGGATGTATCGATGTTGCAAAGAAGAATTTGGATTTATCTCTCCAATAACATCTAAACCCCGTTGTTCAAAAGGTTCAGAGATAATAACTGGCTGCAAGGGTCCTGCTGCCTTAGGTAATTTCCCGGCACTTCTTTGGCATACATCACAGTTCCGTGCGTACGTATGGGCATCTTGGAACAAAGTGGGCCAATAATATCCAGCTCTAAGTATCTTGTGGGCTATTGTCTCCCCTGAATAATGTCCACCTGTGGGGCCATCATGTAATTCTTTAACAACTTTACTTACATCTTCCTTTTCTAGACATCTAAGAAAAATTCCATCATAATTCTTTCTGAAAAGTATCGATGATTTGATAAGCTGCTGATTTCAAATGGAGTGCCCTCCTTTGCTTAAAGCTCCAGTGCTCAGGTAGATGTCCTTGCTGCAAATAATGCACCAGATCTCTATACCATGACTGAGGATTTGTGAAGATAGGACATACTTCAACTAAGTTTAGCTCAACTTCATTCTTCCAATGTTGTTCTTCATCAGTCAAGTTTCCTGTAGGCAATTTGCACAATCCTTGTCCTTTGATGATAGTGGCCGGTTTAAATTCTAAATCGTATTCTTGAAGAGCTGTGACCCAGTTTCCCCTCCTTTCTCTTAGTTCCTTTTGAACGAAGAGGGATATAACAGCTAGGTGGGGAACTACAAATTTAGTTTTGTTCTTAAGAATATATGGTCTGAACTGCTTGATTGCTTTGAAGACAGCATATGCATGCTTGTCAACCACGGGATAGTTTAGCTCAGCCCCTTGCAGACCAGTGCTCATAAACGAGATTGGGTATTCGTCTCCTAGCTCCACCTTTTGTGTGAGTACAGCCGCGAGGGAGTCATCCAAAGCAAAGGTATACAGGATAAAATCTTTATCAAAATCTGGGCTTCTTAAGGAAGAAGCTTTAGCTATGGCTGCCTTAATGCCTCTAAACGCATCCTTTTCTAAATCTGTCCACTTGAACTGTATGCTTTGTTTAACCATTTGTTGCAAAGGTTTAACAATTTGTGCGAAATCTGGAACAAATCTTCAGACGAAATTGATAGTGCCCATAAAGGACTGCATAGATTTTTTGTTATAAGACATTGGAATTTTATTGATAGCTTATACTCTTTCCTGATCTATTGACACTCCTCTTTTGGAAATGATATGGCCCAAGAGTTTACCTTCGGGAACAATGAACACACTCTTATTGGGATTCAATGAAATACCATATTTTCGAAAACGATAAAAAATATGCTTCAAATGGACAACATGATCTTCCCTTTTCTTTGAAAAAACTATCACATCATCTAGGTAGACAACAACACAATGCCCACCCAATCCTTGGAAGGCGATATCCATTTCCCGCTGGAATGTAGCTCCTGCGTTTATCAGGCTGAATGGCATCCTTCTATATGCGAAAGTTCCCCACTTAGTGCGGAAAGTAGTCTTAAGACGATCTTCTTCAGCTACTAATACTTGATTGTAGCCAGAGAAACCATCGAGAAGAGAAAATAGCTCAGATCCTGACACCATTTGAAGAATTTGTTCCATTGAAGGGACGGGATAGTTGCTTTATCCGAAGCTCTGTTTAAATTTCTGAAGTCCACACATAGTCTTATCTCTCCTGACTTCTTTCTTATGGGAACTAAGTTAGCAACCCACTCAGAATGCCGGACCTTAAAGATTATTTTAGCATCCAGGAGTTTCTTTAATTCCTTTTGAATCAGAGGTTCCAAAGTAGGATGCATCCTTCTTAATTGCTGCTGAAATGGCTTGACACCCGCTTTCATTGGTATAACATGCTGAATAATGCGGACGTCATACGTTTTCAGATCTTCATAGGTCCATGCAAAAACATCCTTATATTGTCTAAACAGTTTGATGAACCTATCTCTTTCTCCCGGTGAACAACATTTGCCATGGTTGACAAATTTTGGTTCTGCCTCGGTACCTAAATTAACTAACTCATGCTGCATTGATGAACTGTTAGTTTTGGTGTTCGCTGGCCTTTTGAACTTACTTTGAAGGTCAAACAACATTTCCAGTGACCTTACCCCTTTGGGGATGAAATTTCCTTTATTTGCATCCTTCTTTAGCAAATCAGAATCGTTTTCTTCTTCATCTATCACAACTCCTTGGAAACTGTCTTCGCTCGTTAGAAAACTGATAATCTATTCGTCATCATCGAAAACCCTGAAGTTTGTGACGTTGTTAGGAATGGAGGGCCTGAAAATGAATCCAATTGAGAATTTGTTATTAGATGACACCAATCTAGAAGCGGATGTTGCTAACAAATCAGCTGCAGAATTTTGCAATCTAGGAATTGACTTTATATTGAAAGCATCAAAATGCATAATTAAATCCCATACCTCAGCCTGATAACCCTTCAAATGCAGTGAGAGACAGTGAATGGTATCTCCTACCTATCTCACAACTATTTCTGAGTCACCGAAAACCTTCAAGTGTTTAACATTTCAATCGATGGCCTTCTTTAATCCGTGTACCAAGGCTTCATATTCCACAGTGTTGTTAGTACAATCAAATTCTAACCTACAAGACAAAAAAAAACTTATTCCTTCTCGAATCCATCAGAACACAACCGGCTCCAGATCCTTCCAAGGTTTTAGAACCGTCAAAGTATAATGTCCAAAAAATATCTTTTGATTCAACTAAGTTAGTATCTCTATGGTTTAAGTCAGTGACTAAACTAACTATATTACATTCAACATCATCAGTCCGAGAAAAATGAAGGAGATCGGACTATTCATCTAATTCATGGCTATAGTTTCAGACTGATAATTACCCGGATCGATTTCTAAGAAATAATTCCCCAGAACCGAGGATGAGAAGGTTACAGCCTCATTATTTCCCTCTAGTTGAGTTACATTTTGTTTCATGTGTAGTTCTCTCAGGACTTTCATCTGATTCTGTCTATTTTGATAAGGAAACCACAGATGAGACCAATCAGTTGCAAAATAACCATTGAGCTTTGTGGACCAATCCCTACTTAGGATCAAACCATAGGCCTCAGGAATATCAACTACCATTATGTCAATAAACTGACAGATTCTAGAGTTGGCTGATAATCTAATGAGGACATCTTTCATTTTCCCAATAACTCTGACAGCAATCCTATCTAACTAAATAATTTGGGCCGGAGATGGAACAGGTTGCCCGTTAATTTTTTTACAAATTGACAGTGGCATGACATTTGAAGATGCTCCAGAGTCTACCAGACAATTGTGAACATTATGATTGAAAATTTCAAGGTCAATAGGAATGGCAACGTCTGAGATTTAGACTTCCTGCCGATACTAGCCTCATTAATTTTGGGATCTTCTTGAGTATCCATTAATGGAGTACTGAGCTGGGGTTGCAGAGCATGCAGCAGCTTATCTCGTTGTTGAGGCAAACTACACATATTGAATATTGACACATTTTCTTTGACTTTCTTTATATCATCAATAATGTCATATCCTATATCAGAATCGTTCCCAATTCTGGCCGGATTGTCTGTTTTATTCATTGTGCCCTTCGGTTGTTGATCTATGTTGTCAATGTTTGGATGTTTGGCCGTTGTTTGGCTAGATTTAGGTTGCGGTGGAATAATTTCTATATGTATTCTAGGTAGTTATTTTGAAACTTTAGGCTTGGGAGGAGTTAAGTTTGGCACAGGATCCGTAATAGGGCCTTTACTGTGAGTATTAATGTTCACAGCAGAAAGAGAGCTTTCTATGGGATCTTCTTCTACTAATTCAGTTAAAGGTACCCAATCCCATAGCACCATAGTGGTGTCCGGAGGTGGTTCTTCTAATTCAGGGCTTGATTCATCTAGAGGATTGTCTTGATCTGGAATCTGTGAATCCAACATTTGGTTCATGACTAAACTCATAGAGTTAATCCATTGTGGGCAGCTCTTCTCCGAATGCGGTTCTTGATGAAAGGTGCAGAATTTTTCCATCCCTATTTCATTGAGGTTTAAAACAGGGGAAGTATTCATGGGTGGATGAGGTTGATCGTTGTCTTCCCTCTTTTTGTAAAATGGCTTGAAAGGTTTCCTAGATGTACTAGCAGCCTTATCTTTCTCGAGATCTACAATTTTATTGGACAACTTCTGCATCATCTTAACTACATTCTCCATGTCTGTTGATGACTCTTCACTACCTCTAGTGAGCAGCAAAGTTTTTTACTGACTGCTGGTTTTGTTTCTGCATCTAAGGCATGTTTAGCAATGCTATCCGCTTCTTCTTCCACCTTTCTAGCTTCTTCGAAATTCTCTATTAGGGTGGTTTTCTAAGATCTTTTAATGAACATTGCTATGGGTCCTTCAAGAGCCGTTGTATAATATTCAACCAGAGATTCTTCTGCTGGTTTATTTGCTTCACTGAAATTATTTAAGAGTGTTGTGAACCTTTGGTTAAAGTCTTGAACCTTTTCTTTCTTTTCCATTCTCATGGACAATAATTCTTTCATAAGCGTAGCTACAGTTTTTTGGTTTCCATATTTCTTTAAGAAACATTTTTCAAATTCATCCCAACTTGAGATCGAGCTAGGTTGTAGGATAAAATACCAGGATGATACTTTCGGCTCAAATGTGTATGGAAAAAGCCTACAGACTACATCTTCATGTTGCACATATAAAAGATTCAGAGCTAAATAAAAACTCTTGAGATGATCTTCAGCCGAAATGGCTTTCCCTGGGTTGAATTTAGGCAAGACTTTCTCTGGATTTTTTGGAAGATTGTGGAATGACCCAGCTAGATTCAACGCCCCCCTTACTTTCCAAGCAGGTACAGCCATGTCTCTATGTGGAGAATTTGGTGGAGAATTGTAAGGTGAATTCAATGGAGTGTTCTTTGGAGTAATAAGTTCTCCAAAACTTTCTTGATCTAAAATATTTTCTGGGTTTTCAAGATCGACCTTGTTCAGGGGTTCTGCAATTTCTTCTAAGGTTAGATTCATAAGCTCTTCAAAATTTTGCAGAAGAATCGAATCACGGGTGTACTATCACTCTTTTCTAGGAGAACTTTTTCTAAGGAGAAAATTTACTGCGTTTAAACCACCTAGCTGTCTAACATAAGATCGTGTATGCCTCCTTAAATATTCTATTTCTGTAAAAGGCACAGCATACAATACTTCTTGAGGTTCAGAATCAGAGATGAGGTTTTCTTGGTTTGCTACTTCAAGATTTGGGCTGTCTAAAATTCCTTTTTTAAGCGGGTTTTCAGTAACATTTTTTACAGTGGGAGATTTTCCTTTATCAGCCATGCACTTTCAGGCCCTCCTTCTAGCACCAAAAACTGTTGATGCCCCAAAGATCGCAGCATCAAGCAGAAAGGGATTCTCCCCGGTAAACTATTCCAATTAGATTGTCCACCATTTGGTGTGGGGAATCCGTCCGGTTAGCTGTTCCGACAACCGTTGGGTTTGGAGATTTTCTTCAATTATATCGGTTATGGCCCGATCCACCGTTCTTTTTTATTTTATGTTTTATAATGATATGCAAGTGCCTAAACTAACTTAATCTAAATGCAAAACTCGAAACAAATCTGTATTTAAAACTGAAATAAACCTAAACTATCCCTACAAGGAGAAAAATTATAAGTATGAGTAATATGCTGGAAGAGTTATCTAAAGATCAACAGATAGCCATTAAATCATAACGATAGATCTACAACAAGAAAGCAAGAGATATTAGAAGATAGCTTCCAATTTACATATAACACATTCCATTACTCATGTAGGAGAAAAATTCATTTTGCACAAGAAACAGTAAGATCATTCAATACAGAGAAATAATTCAAGACAGCAAAGAAAGATCTCACAGTAGAATATGAAAGTCACAAGAATAATCCAGCATGCATCCAACATCCATTTCCATGCAAAAGATGTCCTCTCCAGGCTCTTATTAGGTACATTTCATTTTCTTAAAACAAGTGCAAGATAGCTCGTACAAGTTAAAAAAAATTATTTCCCTGCAAAAAGTCCCTTTTGCACTATTCCCTAACCTTCTATTTATGTCTTTACAAAATGCCTCTTGGGTTTCCACCTAGCTCTTTACACATGTCCTCTATAGACTTTTCCCTTTTAATAAACAAATAGTGGCCCTTTTCTTAAAACAGAAAATTCCTCAAAAAAGAAAAGGACAAATGTCCAATGGTTCCATGCTTTAAACATAGGGAGACCAAAATAAAAAAGGAACAACGTTGTAGGATCAGCGTGTTCACCCTTGGGAAGGCGCTTCTACTGGGAGAGAAGGACTTGGACTGGCTGCTACTGCTGGGAGAGAAGGACTTGGACCGGCTGCTACTGCTGTTGCTTTCTTTTCCTCCTCTACTATGTAACTGAACAAGATACCAGTGTCTCTGATAACCACATTTGCTGAGGAAGGGAGCAAGATCTTCTGGGAAGTCACATCTTTACCAAGTTCTGCTCCAATACCCTGAATTTCTGCAACTGTTGCTTGGTGGATTTCTTTAAACAAATGACTGCATATTGATGACAGCCCAATATAGTGCTGAAGATCATCAATGGCTAAGACATCAATCTTCTTTACATATTCTATTTGAATGCCTAGCTCTTTCTTCAAGTCTGATAAACGTTGCTCTTTTCTTGGGAAATCATCGAGGGACTGAGGAAAACTCAACTTGCACTTATCATGCACTTCATGGATTTTTTGATAAAGACTGTTACTTTTATCCATTTTTCCTTGGATCTTAGCCATTAGCTTAAGGCCACAGTTCCTGCAGAATTTCATAAGGGCTATATCTTCTTTAAAACCATCTACAGATTTGAATGGGAGATTCTTGGGGAAATCAACCTTCCCTTCTCTCCATTCCATCTGGCTCAAGATGTTTACTTTAACCCGAGTATATTTACCCTTAAGCCTATTGGCCTCTGCATTGACTTCTTTCAATCTAACCATCATGGCTTTGAGCCTGCACACTTCCTCAGTAATCAGCTCCTGTGTGGCGTGCATTTTTCTCAGAATGTCACAGGACAGCTCATGAAAGGGAGACATATCTATTGCTTTGCTCTCTGCCTACTCTAATTTCCCAACCATTGCTTGCTTATCTGCTTGCAGATGAGAAACTCTAGCTTCCGAATCATTCTTTTTTGCTTCTAAAACCATCATCTGGACTGCCAGGTACTCCTTTTCTTCTTCTAACTGGCGATACTTATCTGACAATTCCTTGTGCTCAACAAACATGCGATTATACTTATTCACTACAAGATCCCTGTAAGCCTGTTCATTAGCCACAGTATGTTGTAACATGCGAGCTCTCCTCTTTGTTGACTCAAATTCTCTAACCATATTGACCACATTGTCCAGCGTTTCTTTTGCTACTTCTACAGTAGCGGATGCCATGGCTATGGGAGCCTTATTTGTAATAGTCTCTTTATCCTCTCTTCCGATTTCAAGACTACTGCCTTCCTCTTCTTATCATACACAAATTCATCCCATCGGGACACAGTATGATATTCTGATGGAGTGTAAGGAACGATTGGGAGATCTATTACATGTATTTATGCTTCTATGGGTGGGGGTTGTACTACTTGAGACGTGTCTGTTCCCACATTTTCGGTGCCGGGGACACCTACTTGATCTATGTCTGTCTCCACATTTTGGGTGCCAGGAACACCTACTTGAGATGTATCTACCTCCATATCTTTGGTGCCGGGAACACCTGCTTGAGATATGTCTGTTTCGATATCTTCGGCGCTGGAGCCACCTTCCTGGGCATCTTCATCTGTCTTAAGTTCTTCTTCTGTCTTTTGTTCCTCTTCAGCCTTTTGTTCCTCTTCAGCTTGCTGCTGATTTTCATTTTCTTCCATCTGCTTTGCATCTTCAGCTTCTTTTTTCAGCCTTGCATCTTCTGCTTCTTATTGTAGCCTAGCTTCCTCAGCTTCTCTCTGCAATCTTGCATCTTCACCTTCTTGCTGCAACCTTGCAACTTCTGCTTCTTGCTGTAGCCTTGCTTCCTCTTTCAATCTTTGTTCTTCTTGGGGTCAGGCATCAACTGCTCCTTTCTCTTTCTACAGGCTGGCTTTTCAGGCTCCGGTAGAGCTAGAGCTTGCTCCACTGCCTTGACGACAAATCTGCAACTCAGTCATGTTGCTGATGCCTCTGAACACTTCTTCCTCAGCATCATAGTAATGAGCATATTCAAAATGAGCATAAATTTCTCTGCAATGCTCGGCAACCTTGCTCCGCCTATCATTTCTATGGAAAGTCATTTAACCGAAGTGGAATGCTTTCAGTTCTTGAACGAATTCCTCAGTTGATGCAACCCTTGAGAATTTGTAGGCTCCAATGTAGAAGGGCAAAGGAGGGAAAGAAGCCTTATGCTGCTTGTTAAGCACCCCTCCTATTCCATCAAGGAAAATTTGCCTTACTGCTTCCTTGAGGACTACATAATCAGTAGCATATTTTGGAAAAATGTATGGCGTTTTGGTACCTCCAAACATCCTGATGTAGGTGCCCTGCTCTGAAAAATAAAAATCTCCATAGTTTCCAGGACCTCCATGGCATTTTCTGATAGACAGTTGGGCTCTTCCTTGAATATCTTCTCATATAGAGGCATGATGAACTCTTCGCAGATGAGCTTATAGCTTGCTATGTAATTTTGATCCCACATTATTTTATAAGCAATGTAGACCAAGGTGTTGGCTTTATCCCATGTGCAACCTAAGCTGGGGAAAGATAGATTTTCCAAAATACAGTCAATGAGATAGGAATACATGTAAAATTATGACTTCTTTAAGGCCAAACCTTCTCTTGCAGCAGCCACTGTGGATGCCAAACTATCCGAAAGGATAGTAGCCCAGTCAAACACAGTCCCTTTGAATGATGCGAAGTGGATGATGGGGGCCCACTGTATCCTATATACAGTGCCATCGGGCATGCTGAAAATTCTGCATAGCATCAGGGCGATTAACCTAAAAGGAGGTCTTAGGTTCTGAACATCATATTCATCATTACCTCTCTTTCTCAAGTGCTTTCCTATGACCAATAATTTTTTGGCCATCTCAATATTGTTCATCTTGCCCAACCGTTCATCACTTAGAGCTTGTTGGGGACGTGAGAATTTGTAGGCTGCAGCAATATATGCTGGATGGAATGAAGCGAAAAGCTCTCCCTTGCTGTCATGCAACACTCTTGTCTCTGGGATGGCATGTTCCAGTATCCACCCAATCACTTCAGAGCATGGGAACAATTCAAGGCGAGTAGAAGCCCTAGCTATGCCAGAAGTTCTAGTGTTGAGGTAGATTTGTTCTTCTTCCAATAATACATCTGGGATATCCTGGTCCTTGATCATCCTGTAAACATCTCCCCAACTGACCTTGGGAGGAACGCCAATGGTACACTTAATGTCTTAGAACATAGTTTCAGTCCTTAGTGGCACCGGCTCTAGTTCCATCACTTTAGTTTTCTTTCTACCACCTTTTGGCATCGTGGCTTATCCCTGCTAGCAACCAAATGTGAATCATTATAAAAAATTGCAACATTTTATGAGAGTGTAACAAAGAGAAGGACAAATTCAACATGCTAATGAAAAATATAGACAAATTATGAAGCTGCATGCTGGGGAAGCAAAATAGATCACTTCAAAAAATGAAATATGGTTCTAAGACTTGATTATTCTAGGGAGACAATGTCTAGTTAGGAGCTTTTAGAATGCTTCCGAAAAGGTAAGTATATGACGTGGAAAAAACCTGCTTCCCTCCTAGCCCTTGGAGAGAGGGTGCCCTTCATCGTAGCACTTCTAATGGTCAATGGTGGGGGAGCCTGGAGTGGAAAAAATCCTATGAATAAACAATGAAACAAGGGACTACTCTTCACATTCATTAACTGAGCCAAAAAGGAGAGTGGTTGAGTATCTCAAACGACCACAACTGCCATTAATAACACTTGCGAAACGGTCTATGGCTGGTATGAGGTTTGAATCAGGGTAGGAAAACGATGGGAATGCGGTTAGTGAAAAACTTGGATGGTCATGGCTACGGCTTTCAGCTGGTAGGAATGAGGAACCTAAGGGGTCACGGCATCCATAATAAACAAAAAAAAATGACCTATGCTACTAATGCTTATCGGCCACGTTATGAACGGGAAGACCCAAAAAGTAATTCGACGTGGAGATAAAACAAAGATGGCAGTTAAAAAGCCTTCCTGGAGATGAGACAGTGGTTGAGTGAGGTGGACGTGGTCGTGGATGTGCTGAGCTGGAGCGAGCCGATGCGGTCTTCCTAACGGCATTCTTTGAATGATAAACAAATAATGAAATCAACGAAACCCCCATCGTCCTTATAAAAGGTTAGACACGTGCGGCACTTAAACGGGTAGGTTGTGTCATTAAAATGTTGTTTTAATGCATTGTATGGTGCGGTCATTTCAAGCCGTCTCGGCATTTGTGCGCGACCGTCGGTTGCGGGGCGGACTTACGAGCTTCATCCGCAATTGTGGAACAATATGGCGAATTGTTTTGGCGTTTTGGGAGTATTTGGCGTATCTTTTCGAAATACAGTCTTCTCGGAAGCTTATCGCGAACAGTTTTGCCGAGTCATCCCGCAGTTTCGGAAAGATTCAGGATATCCTTCTGCAACTTACAAAATAACTTCGTTCAAGCTTACCAACAAATTACTATGGCAACATTGGACGAAAGCTTCCGCAGTTTCAAGAGAGTTCGTTGAATGCTTCTGCAGTTTCGGGAGAGTTTCCTGAATGCTTCTGCAGTTGCGGGAGAGTTTCATGAATAGCTTCCGCAGTTGCGGGAGAGTTTCTTGAATTTCTTTCCTCAATTTCAAGAGGAACATGTGAATGCTTCTGCAGTTTCGGGAGACTTTTGTGAATGCTTCCGCAGTTTTGAGAGAGAAACTTGAGCTTCTTCCGCAGTTTTGGAAGAGAAACTTAAGTTCTTCCGAAGAAAAACACTAAGTCTTTCCGCGGTTTCAGGAGAGAATCGTGAGTGCTTCTGCAGTTGCGGGAGATTTTTTTGATTTTCTTTCTGCAATTTCGAGAGAGACATGTGAATGCTTCTGCAGTTTTGGGAGACTTTCGTGAATGGCTTCCGCAGTTTCGCGAGACTTTCGTGAATGGCTTCCGCAGTTTCGGGAGACTTTCGTGAATGCTTCCACAGTTTTGGGAGACTTTCATGAATGGCTTCCGCAGTTTCGGGAGACTTTCCTGAATGGCTTCCGTAGTTTCGGGAGACTTTCGTGAATGGCTTCCACAGTTTCGGGAGACTTTCGTGAATGCTTCCGCAGTTTCGGGAGACTTTCATGAATTTCTTAGAAGAATAAACTTCAATTTTTTAAAACAGACTCCTCAATTGAAAACAAAATCTAAGTTAAAAGGAGAATTAACTTCTTTAGGCAGTCTTTCTAGAAAAAATAAAAGGAGGGACCCCAATATGTACAAAATTTTGGGGGGGATGATGCTCAAACAACACATCTTTAATGTAAATATTTTAACATCTTAATTTAAAAGGTATAATGATATAAGGTTCATATATTCTTATTCCTGGCATGTTTTATAGTTGTGAAAGTTTAAATTTGACTTACATGACAAAATTAAGAATGAATTTTTCTTTCACATTTCAAACTTCAATAAAGTGAATTACCTCTTCTTTTGATTAATGATGTCACACGCCATTATATATTTAGTTTATGTGTAGTTTTATATAAAGTTTTGTGTGTTTTTTATATTTTTTAAAATACACATAAGCTAATAAAAGTTGCCCCTTGGTTGAATAAGAATTCATATGGGTTATCCCCATAAAATTATTATTAATTATTTATTTATTTTTAAATATTTTTTAAGAGGGAGAAATTGAATATAAATGAATAAATAAAGTTTACAAAGTGTATAATTAATTCTTGATGAATAGAATATTTTTGTAAACTTCTAAAATTTGAAATGTTGAAATCTTAAGATTTTAACATTTTATTCAATTCTCTCCTACATGAAATATTTATAAATTTATGTTAGAAAAAGAGCTTTGTGAAATATGATGGTCATCAAGAAAGATTTAAAGATTGAAATATATGCCTCATACACCAAACCAACATAGAAGATCGCCTTACATTTCCAAATCTTTTAAAAGGCCAATCCAAAGAGAAAGGATAGGAAGAGTAAAAATATCAAAGAAAGAAAAGCATAAAATCACCTACCAAACCAAACACGATAAAATAAAAACTACAAGCTAAGTATTTACAAAATTTACATGGGGGCCCTTTGATTTTGGAAAAATCAAGGGGAGTTGTTGGGGTGCCAACACTTGTCTAGCTTAGCCTAATAACCCATGGTTAACTTAACCAGGGCTGACCCCACACATGGTGGTCTAATAACCCATCGGCAAGTTACGACACTTGTGACACTTGTCAATACAAATGACGACACTTCCTTATAGAGGAATACCACATCTCTATAGGAGTACAATATACATAGATGAAATACATAGGTGAAATACATTTCAAAGTTACATATACATCAAAAAAATTTATAGTATAGTGGACCTCAAAGTATAATCCATGCTCGGCTAGCACGAGCATAGAATTGATCAAATTCGTTGTAGCGTGGGATAACATGGCTTTACCTACGCTACCTCTTCTTTTGACTGTTTTTGGGCATTTTTGGACTCATTATTTTTTTCTTGATATGATGAGGATGTCTTCAATGAACTGCATGCTATATGCTGATGATTCCTTACTACAATATTAGCCAAAATGACTCACGTGTGTGAAATTTAGACGTTAACATATTGCCCCTAATGTATGAGGTTCGGAGGGTACTATAGAGATGATAATGCATCATCATTTATTTTGTTCTCTCATGTTATTCTAAGCTCTGAAGCTAGTGTGGATGGAAATTTCCTCCCATTGGGGAATATTGTTGGTGACAACCAGTGAAGCTGTAACAAATAATTTTTTTTTATACAAACAAGGTAGGCATACCCATGCTTGTGAAAAAAATTCAAGATGACTACAATATGAGGAGACTGAAGGGTCATCTCATAATACTATTGGTATATGGATGAAGGTGGATTTAATCCATATGAGAGTATATGAACTTGTAAATGATGTTACTGGTGTCGAAGAATTGGAACTGTTGATGATCATGAGTATCCCATGGGTGTGAGGGGATAGAATACTGGTGAAGTTACTGGAATGGAGAAACTCACTATATTGTTTCTACCATGATTTGTAAATGTGAACACTACTACCTTCGAAATGTATGAACCCACTGATGCAATAGATGTGTTGATATTGAGCATAGGGGAGACCACTAAGTTAGGAATAACTAATGACTCTTCCTACCTAGTTCGCGGTGATCCCTTATATTGATTTAAAGTGACCCCAAGGTACAACCGAAACCACTACAACTCTTCGAATATGGTGATTTTTTGTCGATGAGAGATGAATTATATGATAAGTCGAGGATCTTTTCATGTCCCAAATTTTGCATTGGTTCACAATGGCCTAAGCTCATTGGCCATATTCATGAGAGTTTGTCAAATTGATGTTAGGGGTCAAATAATTGCCATGGAGGAAAAATTACTAGTTCCCTAGGTTGGGGGTGGAAGCATTGGGATTTTAAACAATAGGGATAATAAACGATGTGTGGACATTAGAATAGCATAAATATTTAATAAAGGAGCTAAATAAATATATACAAGTGAAAATCAAAGTGGAATTTTATCATGAAGACACATGGAGGAAGTGGGACCCACACAAGCTAGATTTTCTATGCCACATGGCATCCTCCTCTTGTTAATTCGAATCCATGAGAAGTCCAATGTTATTGGGGTGATTTGGAAGGGAATAATACTTGGCATGAGTCCGTGAGGTCGAAATGTATAGGAAGAGTAACTCCCATGGAAGAGGAAGAGGCAATTTGGAGCTAGTGGACACTTGGGCTAGATTCCCTTACTCTATGACAACAATGATGAAGATGATATGACACCTATGACACAAATCAGACATGAAGGTTGATATATGATATGTCAGGGCTAAAAAAGCTTCCAATAGGGCACTCAAGTGAGTTAGGGCATCCAAAGAGACACCAATTCAAATTTGGGGAAGGAGAGGGCTAGAATTGGAAGGAAAACTGGCATACTTAGGAATCTCTTCCCAACTTGAGTTGTCATGAAGCTCTTGGAAGGAATTCGACCCATAGAGGACCTTAGAATTTTATAAAATTATTGAACAAATAATAATAGCAGCTTTTTTATCATTTTAAAATTTACATTTTGCATTTGGGAGAGGAGAGCTAGTGGAGTGCTACTCTACTTGCCTTAGCACCAATTTCGAGGGTGAAAGATTCCCATCCTAGTTGGTAATTGGAAAGGCCATTCAGAACTTTAATTTGGATATTTAATGGAGTATTTTGTTACAGTTTGAAGCTATAGGGAAGATCATGGTCGCATCTCTTTCAGCTTTCCTCTACAACCATTCTTCTATTTCTTGGCATATTCACGATCCTTGAGGAATTGCGCACTTGGTGAATTATTGTACTCTTTGGGGGATATTCTAATGCCCCATTTATTTTTTAATATGAATTAAATACTCTTTTCTTCATATTCAGAAATTTCCAGGTCGATATTCCAAGTAAAAATGTATAAATCTGATTTTTAATGAAAGAATGGTGCCATTTCCCCACTATCTTGATTTGTAGCAATGATGTATTGATGTATTCCAATGGAAGATCATTACTCTGATATATTTATTATTAATGGAATTTAATTTATTATCTTCACAAGTTTCATGTTCAGTACTTAAGCATTTGGAGTCATTTTGATCAGTTTAATACCATTTGAAGAAGATTTAATGCCATTTCCCCCAAGGTCGAAACTAGTGATTTTGTAGTTGTTGGAAGAGGGTTATAATAGACTTTAAAAACTGAATAATGATGCACATGAGACATTAATATTGTCCCTTAGACATCCTTTTCCTCTTTTCAGAAATTTGAGTGGGTTTGGAAGTATTTGGAGAGCCATATTCAGCATTTACCCTAGGGGGATTCGAACCCCAAATTGCTAGTAAAATTCCATACATTGGACAAAATATTAAAAGGGTTTTCATAAGTATTTTGATGGTCCTATACCATCCCTAAAAATAATAATCAAGTCCTAATATCATTCATACACCTTCTCTAAATATTTGGGAGCATTTGGAGCAATTTGGAGTCAAAGGTCGAACTAGGGAAAAAAGTGAAAAAATGTCATTTTAATAAATTGATTAAAAGTGGACATTACAGTGGTATCAGAGCATGGTCCTTGCACCTATGGATTAATAAATACATTGAAGAATAATTTGCAGCCATTTCTTACTATTATGATGAATCCTATGAGTACAATTCTTATGAGGAATATGCAGATGATTGTGAACAATATGAAGGAGAATGTGAATGGTATGAGGAAGAGGTGCCATCATGCAACACTTCTTACAAAGTCAAGAGGAATGAAGATTATTATTATAAACCTAGGTATGATAAATGTGAGTATGTCACACCACCAAAGGATAATTCTATGAATGAGTTACAAAGATGGAGATCAACATATAAAACCTTGCCCAAACAATACTAGGCATATCTTGATTTGTATAAGAGAAGTACATATAAGGCCCCTTCTTTTGAAGACTTTGCTGATGGGGTGTTTGCAAATAGGCCCAAAAATGAAGATGTGGAGTTAGTGAAGAAAGGTTTATGCCCTTTTTTAAAAGACCTTGGAGAGAAAATCATATGTGTGTGAGTGAAAAGAGCAATGAAAAATCTGAAGCTTCAAGGAATGCAGGTATTTCCCTCTTGAAGAGAATTCTTGGGTACTCTTCCAAAATAGATTCCAAATGTATTGATATTAAGGAAACCAAGGGGAAAAGTACATCAGATTGCTTGAAGGATAAAGATGAATATACATCCCATGAACTTGAAGAAGATCCTATTGAAAATATTGAAGATTATTTCGAGACACAATCTACCTTGAACATGAATCAAGGAGCATCTACTGATGGATGCTTGAACTATGAAGGAGTACCTACTTATGGGTGCTAACACCTTTATGTTGGTGACATAGAGATCACTTTTGACAGACCTTGTAGCAGTTGAATAAGAAACAAGATCAATTTCCCCATCACCACTTGAACTTCATGAAGTTGGTCCAAGCAAGAAGGAAGAATATGAGGAGGTTCATTTGCAAGAGCCTCATTTTCTTGAAGGGTCCTTAAAGATGAATGAAAAGAAGATCCAACAGTCCCTTAGTATTCTCCATGATGCTCAAGCATTGGTGTCAAATTCTTGTTGGAGAGCTACTTCATTGGAGGAAACATCCTTCCTTGAAGAAATGGAGAAGATTCAAAGAGAAATGTGCCACATCAAAGGTAATTTCATGTCTTTGATTTTTGATAGAAACCATTTGTTTGGGATTAATGAATTGTTACATGATGCATACTTGAATAATAATGAGGATATTCGTAAGCTCACAATTCAAAATGAGCAACTTCTTGAAAAGTTGCAAGATACTTGTTTTTCCTCCTATGTTTTAGATTGTAAACTGGTAGATTGTTTGGAGGATTCTCATGACATGGTGGATCATGAGAAATGTGGAAATTTGAATGTGCTTGATGTGTTTGAAGATAAACTTGAAGAGATCCAAACACTTTATGTGATGGAAGAGGAACTTGAATTGTCTCTTGATGAAGGTTATGCAATTTTTAAAGAAGAGCATGATTCCTCTACATTGGAACCAATCTACAACAAAGGTTTCACACTTTTGAAGGAGTTGCATGATACTACCCATATGGATCCTTCCTATGATGAAACTTCTGCACTTTTTGATCATTTGGGTGAGCTATTTCATTTTCCTACATCCTACAATTACATGTTTTGCAGCATTAATCTCAATGAAGTATGGGTGAAAGGGTTATTTTTTATGGTGCCACGTGAGGAGTATGGAACTCCTAGATTTACTTTTTATGATGACATGGTTGCATCACATTCTTATTCACATTTGAAGTAGCATCCTTTGTTACTTTATGATGATGCACATCTACCTAGATGCACCTATGATATGCATTTGAGTCACTTGAAGACTCATGGTTTTTCTTGCTCAGCACTTGGTTCATTTGATGTTGGAGGAACTTCATCCAACACTTGGGTGAATAGATTTATGATTGGAGAAAAATTTTGTTGGCAGCCACATACTTTGTCATATATTTATGATTCTCACATTCATGGATGTATGAGTGATACTTCTTTGAGTCATTTGAAGTCTCCTTTTTTTTTGCTAATTATTTGGTTCCTATTTTAGTGGAGATTCTTCATTCACTTCTTGGATGAAAGAATACATGGATGAATATTTTGATGCATATCACATCTTTTTGGAGCAGAATTATAGGACATGGGATCCTCACCTATGTCATTGGAGCAGATTTGATTGGTTACTTGATGCTTGTATGCACTTGGGAAATGGTGGTCTACTTGCTTGGAGGTATAAGCACTTTCATGATTCTTTGATGAAGCATATTCTTGATATACATTTTCATTATGTTGTTATGTACTTTGATGATGTATATTTTGTACCCATGATGTTTGGAGGAATGCATACCAGAAAATGGGATCCAGGAACTCTCTTACCTGATGGTATGAGTTGGAGAGCACTCCTAATTGTTGGAGTGCAATATAAGCAATGGGACCCTTGGATAATTCTTAGTTTCATTGGTTTCAATTTTTGGGGGAAACAAGTAGTATGGGGGATGGATTCCCCACTTAATAAAGTGATTTTAATCAGAGTAGTGCAGCAGCAAGCATGGTGGTTCCTCTCTAAAATCTTCATGAAATCTCGAAGACTCAAAGTTGGGCAATTCAATGGCAACTTCAAAGAATTATACATAAAGCAGATACTTCAACACCCATGTTTGAAATTGCTTGAGTAAAAGCAATATTTGGAAGGAAGGATTTGTCATGTCCCGAATTTTGCATTGGGTCACAATGGCCTAAGATCATTGGTCATATTCATGAGAGTTTGTCAAATTTATGTTAAGGGTCAAATAATTATCGAGGAAAAATTACTAGTTCCCAAGGTTGGGGGGTGGATGCATTGGGATTTGAAACAAGAGGGATAATAAATTATGTGTGGACATTAGAATAGAATAAATATTTAATAAATGAGCTAAATAAATATATACAAGTGAAAATCAAAGTGGCATTTGATCATGAAGACACATGGAGGAAGTCGGACCCACACAAGCTAGATTTTATATGCCACATGGCATCCTCCTCTTGTCAATTCGAATCCATGAGAAGTCCAATGTTATTGGGATGATTTGGAAGGGAATAATACTTGGCATGAGTCAATGAGGTAGAAATTTAGAGGAAGAGTAACTCCCATGGAAGAGGAACAGGCAATTTGGAGCTAGTGGGACACTTAGGCTAGATTCCCTAGCTCTATGACAACAATGATGAAGATGCTATGACACCTATGACACAAATCAGACCTGAAGGATAACATCTGACATATATGACATGTCAAGGCTAAAAATATCCTCCAAGAGGGCGCTCAACTGAGTTAGGGAATCCAAAGAGACACCAATTCGAATTTGGGGAAGGAGAGGGCTAGAATTGGAAGGACAAGTGACATACTTGGGAATCTCTTCCCAACTTGAGTTGGAATGAAGCTCTTGGAAGGAATTAGACCCATGGAGGAACTTATAAGTTTATAAAAGTCATGAACAAAGAAGAATAGCATATTTTTTATCATTTTAGAATTTGCATTTTGCATTTTGGAGAGGAGAGCTAGTGGAGTGTTACTCTACTTGCCTTAACACCAATTTCGAGGGTGAAAGATTCCCATCCTAGTTGTTAATTGGAAAGACCATTCAGAACTTTCATTTGGAGATTTAATGGAGTCTTTTGTTACAGGTTGAAGCTACAGTGCAGATCATGGTCACATCTCTTTCAGCTTGCTTCTACAACCATTCTTCTATTTCTTGGCATATTCATGATCCTTAAGGAATTGCGCACTTGGTGAGCTATTGTACTCTTTGGGGGAGCTTATAATGCCCCATTTATTTTTTAATGTGAATTAAATACTATGTTATTAATCTTCATAAAGTTTCAGGTTGATATTCCAAGTGGAAATGTATAAATTCTATTTTTAATGAAAGAATGGTGTCATTTCCCCACTATCTTGATGTGTAGCAATGATGTATTGATGTATTCCAATGGAAGATCATTACTATGATGTATTTATTATTAATGTAATTTAATTTATTAGATTCACAAGTTTCATGTTCAGTACTTAAGCATTTAGAGTCATTTTGATCAGTTTAATACCATTTGAAGAAGATTTAATGCCATTTCCCCCAAGGTCGAAACTAGTGATTTTGTAGCTGTTGGGAGAGGGTTATAAAAAAATTCACAAACTGAATAATGATACATCCTCGTCCTCTTTTCATAAATTTGAGTGTGTTTGGAAGCATTTGGAGAGCCATATTCAACATTTACCTTAGGGAGATTCGAACCCCAAATTGTTAGTAAAATTCCATACATTGGCCAGAATATTAAAAGGGTTTGAAGAAGTATTTTGATGGTCCTAAACCATCCCTGGACATCATAATCAAGTCCCAATATCATTCATACACCTTCTCTGAATATTTGGGAGCATTTGGAGCAATTTGGATACCTAGACATCAAAACTAGTCAAAGATTGAACTAGGGAAAAAAGTGAAAAAATTGCCATTTTAATAAATTGCTTAAAAAGGGACATTACAGATCTTATATTTAGAACAAATATCATTTTGTAACCAACTGTAAATCCGACAGACCTGACACAAGACTAGTTGATAAGCATGGGGATCATAACTTCCTTTGATTGATGCCAACTTGGTGAGTAACGAACATCAGAATTGTTCAAATAAAGCTATTGGAAATAATGGAGGGAAACAAACTGAATATGAAGGGATTTGTTGGAGACACGACACTGAGGGTGATGGTGACTAAAAAAAATAAAAATGTTTAGGATAAGGAGATTCAACGACATTAATCAAAGGAGAGAAGGGGTTGCTTCCAAAAGAATAAGGGTTCCAATAGTTTTGTGTGGATCAGGGAATTGTTTGTACATAAAGAAAAATTGGTGGGGTCCCCACTCTTTTGAGTGTGTCGAGGGAAAAATATGATGATGGGTGGTATTCCCATGGTTTTGGGTGAATCGGGGAATCAATTTGATGATGGGTAGAGTTCCCATGATTTTGAGTGAGTCTAGGAAAATTTTCCTAGATGATGTGAGAGTTGTTTGCAAACATGAAGATGGGTTCCCCATGAATCAAGGCCATGCGGATTGTTCCTACGGGAAGAAATTCAATAGAATTGGTTTCTTCAGATGGTGGGGGGCCCATTGGTGTCTTCACAAGGGTGATGATACAAAAAAAATGGAGATGGTGGACATCTCATGGAGGTATGAGTGATGAATTGTGAGTCTTGATCATAACATGTGTCGAGGAATATGATGGCATCAACTGCTAGAGGTGGGAGAGTAAATGTGAAACTATAAAATGATGAACTATGGGATGATCATTGCAAACTTTATCTAATTCCTTGGACTTGTGCGGTTTTTACATCATGGGTTCCAAATTATGTTGGGGTTTGAAATGGTGCACACTCCCATGGGGGAAACACGTTATTCTTAGAAATGGAATTGATGGTACATCATTACCAGGAATTAGGACCCTTTGGTTATCGGTGAGAGTACTAGTAAATTCAATGTAAATAGTCGTAAAACGTTTCCTATGTGCCAGCATCAGGATGATACCTATGATGTAATTCCTACACCATTGTGAAAAGGGTTGGAATATCAATGTCATGGTCATTATCCTGCACACATGATGTAGATACCCAAGTGTAATAGAGAACATGACAAAGCTAATGAAAATGTAGAAATAAAAACTACAAACATAGCGCACCTTCCCCTAATGTCTAGGCAACATGCGATGGGTACGGTGGATCCTGATATCCATTAGAAGATGATGAATCATCGCTGGTAAGTAGGCTGGATAGGGATGACATGTTATCAATGGTATCCAGTGAAGGAGAAACAACTTCCTTAGTGGGAAATCCTTGCGGGAATAGGGAGAACTGGAAAACTTCTCATTTGACACATAAGATGGGACACAGAAATGAGTAGTGGGAAGTGTTGCCACATTATCGACATGGGCATGGGACCCTGGAAGGGATAGGTGCATGTGTTGAAGTTTAGGGTGGGGTGGAACGGTCAGGTGTGACTATGTTGATCTCATTGGGGACTATGTGAGTATGGTGCCCACAAGATGTACATCCATTATGATATTCTTCTAGTGCAAGATATGTAAGTTGTGATTTTTGCAGCATTGTGGGCTCAGTGGTGGATACCCTCATGATGGCCAGTTATTGGGTCAACGCAACTATTGTTGTCAACGATTCAGTGACAACATTTATGGAATTCAGTTCCTTTTGTTGAGATGAAGGACTCTCAACCAAAGGGCGAGTGAAGCAAATGGTCTCCAAGGCATCTCGAAATCTAGGGAGGTCAAGACAATGGTGCGTATAATTCCCAAGCTAAGAGAAAACCTAACATGCATGATTGATATTTAACAACTTGGACTTAGTTGTTGTATTAGGTGAAGAAGAGGTTAAAGGTATGCCCCCTTCTAAAGGATTTGTCACATGCATCACACTAATAGAGGTATTAAGCAAATTCTTGAGCTCCAACAAGCTGGGGAACATGTTGTTCGCATCGCCTTATTTCCCGCATTGGGCACATGGTGGGGTGACCCCTCTTGCAAGAATAGCTTTTTTCATTACTGGGAAATTCAACCTAGGTTAGGTTAGGCCCCCTATTTTAGGCTTAGAGACTATTGATGATGGTTCGGGAAGAATTTTAGTCACAATGGGGGATTTAAACTTGGGTTCTCGTATGCCCCTATTATTAGCTTTAGTGACAACCGATGGTGGTTTAGTCATGGGTGTCATAGGCTCGGCATGTGATACAGGTGGCATAATGGGCCTAGATGTCTTAACTGTCGAGATGGGGACAAACTCATAGTGGGATACAGGTTTTGAGGCCATTTTTGGGTAAGATGGAGTAAGTTACCATACATGTATACACATGTAAGGTACCACACATGTATGCATATTCATAGGTTAAAATGGTTCACATAAGGTCGTCTGTCAATGACAGAATTTTACATAGAGGACCTGAGTATACCCTTAGCAAGTTGGATTCTTTCTACACTTCAGGGAATATATCTATGTAAGGAGGTTGAGTCACTCTTCTTATTGTGGGTAGGACTTTTTTGGGGTTGGTTTTGGTATGAGGGTCATAGTAATTGAGTTGGTAGAGGGTGACTATCTTCCCATTAAAGGGAAACATCATGATGTATAATACTAAAGACGGAAACGCCTTCATGGCATACATATAACTACAAGCCAAAAGGATATTGTAGTCGAGATACGTATTGATGACTTCAATATTAATCATGACCATTTTTCCCCTAACTCGATGGGGATATTTTGTTACAAATCCCTGGGTTGTGATGGTCTCCCATTATATGCACAAAGGGAAATAGATGAGGGAACTAACTCATGTGAGCCCAACCGTTTCCAGAAATTAAATTTCACGATGCATGTGGATGCGCCTTCTTCAATAATGCATTGATGGATCATAATATTAGGGGATTTTTGAGGTCTAAAATGGGCCTCCTAAGGGAAATAATAAAATAAGAGTTAAAATAATAAAATAATAGTCCTGGATTTTGGAGGGTAGAAATAAAAACTACTTTTTTATTTTATTTTTGACATATGTCCTTATCGGTTTACAAAAATTTCAGTTTTGGGCACTCGTTGGATGCATAATTGCATTCTGCATCCAACGCATTGCCACATGGCATACTTTTGAGGCACTTACATCATGAAAAATGGAAAAATCAATCAAAAAATGTATTTTAATACAAAAATACATTTTTTATCGGATTTTTCATTTTTTGTGTTGTAGGTGCCTCAAAAGTATGCAGTGTGGGTATGCATTGGATGTGAATTTGAATTTTTCATCCAACAAGTTCACAAACTTGAAATTTGGGTAAATAGTTAAAGATATATGTCAAAAATACATTAAGAAAAAGCAGTTTTTTATTTTTCCCTCTAAATATTTTTAGAAATTTTACCCCCATGCTTGACATCATCATCTTTAATCCTATTCGTTCTTATAAAGTGAATTTTGATGGTACATTTTTTGCTTTGAGGCCCATTTTTAACTCAAAACTCCCCTAATGTGTTTTTAACTAAGATTGGAACTTGGAATATGACTCGCAAGGGTAGCCATGGTTCACATTTAAATAGAACAAAGGTCATAAGGCGCAAGTCAGAAGGGTTGACTACACCAAGTGCATTAAGTAATGACTTCTATTGGGTTGGGCACAATTGCATCACTTCTAATGTGGACATGGAATTTGGTGATTTAGCCAAGTCATCAGGGTAATTTTAGGGGAAAAATTTTGCCAATTGGTTATTTTTCAGGTCTTTTTTCAAAAAATAAATTCGTTATTTGGTCATTCTAGTCTCTAATATCGCCTATATTTACAGAAAATATGTTTTTTAATCATAATATTCGCCAAAATTTACATGTTTCAATAGTAAATTGTAGGTTTCATATTTAATATTCGTCTACATATCTATATGTATGTTTTTTTCAATCCAAAATAATTGCCTAGAATACTATACTTAAGTATAATATTAGAATCCTTAAAAAATACCCTGCAAGTCATCCACAATATTGTATTTGTGGGCGGCTTTCATGTGAGGGTTATGGGTGGTGTGCCTAAGTGGTACCTTTGGGGTCCTTGGGATTTGTTCACCACTTGGGAATGGCATTTACAAAGGTCCTCAAGAAGGGGTAGGTAAATCCTCCACGTGTGGGGGTTCATGCCCACCATAGCCTTTGGCTCTAGTTTGTATGTTAGCATCTACTATGTTCATACAGATATTCTGAAAGGATCCATCGTCAGGGGGGGTGGGGCTCTTGTTTTTGGGTAACAACCCCTTGGTTGGAAAAGGGTTGTTGCAAGATAGATGGTTGGGGTTGTGGAACATTAGGTACCTTAGGGGGATTTTCTATTGTCTTTTTCTTTGCTTCGACCAACTGCTGGAAATAGAGGATGAGTGGACAATGGTGAGTATAGTGACCATACTCACAAAACATTGAGTAGTAGTATTTTGTCCTTAGGTTCGTGTTTTCCCTTTTGGGGGGGTTATTAGCCCCTATATTCTGGTTACCCTAGTTCCGGTTTTGTTGGGTAGGGTATTTCCCCTTTTCCTTGTTGCTCGTTATGTTTGTTCTTACCTTTCTTCTTCCCCTGATTTTGAGGATTCTGGAGATTTGTGGTATTCAACCACTCAAAGTGTTGATCTTTTTGTGTGAAAGAAGGTTGTAATAAACTGACTCGATGTGTAGTATGGGGGAAAAACCAAGAGGACACAGAAAATAGGTAATAAGGATTATACCCCTGAGGTGGTATATACGTGGTTTGTGCTTCGTATCATGTCAATGTAGGAGCATATTTTTTCATTTGCAATGGATCTACTGTTTATGCTTGGCTTGCATCAGGGTAGGTAGGAATGTAGGGTCCACATTGTAGTGGACCAAACTGACAATTTGGTATAGTTGGAGAGGGTTCCAACACGGGAGGGATGGGAGGGTACTACGGTGCCATGTTGGATGGCATATGAGTCAGGGGAGGGGGAGCCTTTCGCTGTTGATAAATGGATCTAATAACCCCATATACTGAATGTGACGAACCCATAGGTGAGGTATAGAAACATCGATGTCAAGGGGTGTCAAGTAGGATAGTGTATAAGTAACCAGATTGTGCATAAATGATATTGAAATGTTGAGCCTCCAGGATGGCCTCTTCCTTAGTTTGGGGCAATGAGGTTGCAAAATCCTTGGAAATCATGGGTTGAAGTGATTTGATGAACCAATCGAACAAGAATTAAGGTTATATGTCGATTTTGCATAATGTGCATCATCTATGCCACTCATGGATGTGGTACGTTATGTGGCTAAGGTATTCTGTCAAAATTCTATGAGGATTTCAATACAAAGGTCATGTCGAATGGGAATTTGAAAGTATGTGAGAACTAGCCAATGTCTTAAAGGTGGCATAGGTTTTCCTCTGTAAGTTCACATACCATTTTGTAGTTGTTTCGATAAGGGTTCACTAGAAGAGGCGAATCCTCATGGAGTCTTCCACTATGCTATTGGAGGAACACCATAAGTGGAATTACATGACATGGTTTGTTGGTTCATCTCCCTATTTACCTTCAAATTTATGGATATTTGAGGGGATATTATCGAGCATATCTAGCAATGATAGATCATGTGCTATAGGGTCATTGATCAACTTATCTAGATCAAGGAGATTCAAGATATCTATGAAAGGTAGGTTGGTATTCGATGCCGCCATCGTATGTTGTGTAGTGTTTCCTCAAGGAGGAGAATGAGATGTATGTGGTGTGATCTCTCTCTCTAATGTGAGGATAATGATGTTGTATGTCCTTGTTGGAGGAGCCTAATTCATCATGTCGACTAGGTCCTCCGCCCGACTTATTGTAAGACATGTCGACCATTACGTCGACCAGAACATGTTGGGTTTGGTCAGTCGGTTGAACCGACAAGCGGTTATATAACTGAATGTAACATATATATATAGGTTGGTGAGCCGACCCTTGAGGTTAACTTAGATATGTTCTTGTATGTATTGTTCTGCATCTTGTTGATTATTAAAAGGCTTGTGTTCTCTCCATCTTCTTGTCTATTTGTATCTGTATCTTGTGTGCTTGCTTATATATAAATATGTATCACTAGTAACAATGAAACCCCCTCGACTACAACATTGGTTCTGTTGTCAGTGATGCATACATGAAACAATAGAGAGCATGTTCACTGATATTAGAGCAAGAGATTAAAGATTGGTGGGAGAGAAAGATCACTAACTACCTACAAAATTATGTGAGAAGAAACAAGCTGACGATTTCTCAAGAAAAGGAGAAATTCTTCTCTGAGACTCATGAGAAGTTAGTAGAATCCGTGTCATTTGCACTGAAGAAGCTATTGGATGAGAAGACAATCAGATGAAAAGGAGTGCAAATTGATTTCGAAGTTGATTAATGGAAGTCGTACAAATCTGTCAAAATGGTGCGAAAAGATTGCCGACGAGTTCTGTGAGGAATCTGCGATTGAAGAATGAGTGTCTGTTGACGACGTGAGGAAAAGGTTTTTCACCGACCTTACCGATCAGTTTTTTTGTTCTTTGCCGACACTCTTGTTCAATTTCCTGATCGACTAAGGAACTGCATATATTTTCGATACGTGGCCCCTGTTTCTTCTGCCGCTCCCAAAATCAAATTGGGAAGACAAAGAACGAGCATGGAATAAATTCATACAAGAGCGAGAGTGAGAGTACTTCTTGAGAAAATGAAGTCATGTACTTCCCCAGTTTCCTAGAGAAATCTAGGTTGACATTGGGGGGGTATCCAAAAACATGTTCTAATGGAGTATATGCATGAAGAAGTTCAACAAATGAAAAAGCGACATGACCAGTGGTGAAAGATCCAACAGATTCGAAAAAGATCAAGAAATGAGTCACAAAATCACTCCAGATATACAGAAGATCGAGTAGGAGAAGAGGAGAAAAAGGTGAGAAGAACTAAAGGAGCAAGCCAATGTGCTCCAGAAAAAACGAGGATCGGGTATCATGACAAATGCATAAGCAAATCTGCCGGAGTCAAGTCGAGCCCGAGATGAAATCGACGTCGATGAAGAACTGTCATCGATGGAAGAAGGCTTGTGGATCGAGCATGGTATAGCTCTCTAAGTTAATATACCCGTGTTAGGAACCCATGTCTTTACTTTGTTAGTATATTGTTGTTGGACGCATATGCTTTGTAAGACATCCTGTAGTATTTGTTGATCCATATTTTGTGTTATTGTTGTTGGGCATGTATGCTTTGTTTGTCGCTCATAGTAATTTTTGACCCATAGTTTGTATTGGCCCATGGTTTTGACCAATAGTATTGGATCCTAGACTTAGTATATAAGTGTGCGTTGAGGCCAAAGAAGGTACTGTGAAGGTATTTGTATTAAGCTTGCTCAAAGGAGGTTGCCCCCTCTAAGTGGCCTACGACCGATAAAGTGATTCTGAATTCTGTTATTACTGTTATCTCATGTATTTTCATTAATTAATTGCTGCAGGTTCCTCACATCTGGTATCAGAGCACTTTCTTGGGCTCGTTGGGTGAAATTTCTGCCAAAACTTTTTTCGCATCTGTTGCAGGTTCGGATCTGGGAATAATCCCTATCCACTTAACTGTGGTAATTACTTGGGCATAAGCCCTAAAACTCATTGTGAGGAGTACCACAAGAACCCCAAAGTAGTTGGCCCATCAAGAGGACCTTCCAGCGAAAAGGGAAATGACCCCTACCTGATTGACTAGTTCCCACCCGTGAGGTAAACCAAGAGTTGTCATTTGTGGAAAAGTGGTTATCAATTTTACCTGAGCTATGGAGTGAGGGGTATTGCCCCAATACGAAAAACGTCAGATAGCATTAGTGGCCGAGTGAATCCCCTGAACCGTTAGGAACTCGAGCATACAGGGTCCATATCTATTTTCAGCTGATACATCGCAGATTTCCTTTGTCCAGAACTATTGTCGATCACTTCCACACTGTTTTATATCTATCTGTTGCCAATCCCTTCCGCGCCATTTTAAATCCATCTGTTGTCGATCCCTTCCGCGTCATTTCGGATCCATCTGTTCCCGATCCCTTCTACACCATTGCAGATCCATCTGTTTCTGATCCCTTCTACACTGTAGCAGATCCATTTTGTTTTTTCGCCATATCTCCCTTGTTTTCACTTTGTTTCCCTTGAAACTTCCCTGACACCCCTTTCATCCCATTCTGCATCTTTCATTCCTGAGGACCCTATCCCAAATTCCACTTCCTAAAGCCAAAAATCTCACATTTGTCTATTTTTAGGGTTTGCCATAACTTCTTTAATTTTCACCCAATTGCCTTCAAATTTTGCCACCGTGTTCATTTCCTATTTCTACTTCTTTGTCCCTCTCTGACAATTTTTCTCATTCTTTCACCCCACTTCTGAAATCCCCATTTTGTGCTTCCTTGTCCATTCGAAAGTGTCCAAAACCTAGTCAAACCCCAATTACCCATCAAAGTTTTTCCCAAATCCAAATTTCCCTTTACTAAATAAGCTTATGTTTGTGTTTTTCTACCCATTCAAAAAAAAAACTCCTAGTTATGGTTGTCACTCGTGCAAGAGCAAAACCCATGGAGGAAACACTTACAGCCATCCAAACCAAACTCCAGGATCTGGATGAAAAATTTCTTGGCCTCCATCTTGAGCATTCAACCATGAACAAAAAACGATAGTCCAAGTCTTTATCAGACAATGGGTTCTCTTCTTCCAGCAATTTCCATGGTCTGAAGTTTGATTTTCCTCGCTTCAATGGTACTGATCCGACTGGCTGAATCTATCGTGCAGAACAATATTTCAGTCTGCATAATACTTTTGATGTCACCAAAGTTCCATTTGCATCCTTTCCTTTGGAACAAGAATCTCTTCAATGGTACCGTTGGTACATCAAGGCTCATAAAGAGCCAAAATGGCCAGATTTTTTTCAGCTCCTTTTGTAACTATTTTGTCCTAGTGCTTTTGATGACTTCACAGGATCCCTCACTAAAATTCACCAAATTGGCACTATGAGAGAGTATCAGACAAAATTTGAGAAACTAGACAATCACACAGAAGGATTGCCTGATGAATTCTACAGGAGTTGTTTTATCAGTGGTCTTAAGGATGAAATCCGCTCAGAGGTTAAAATGTTATGTCCCAACACAATGATGGAAGCCCTGGGGTTGGCTAAGTTGGCAGAGGACAAGATTGCAGCCCAACAGCCCTCCACACCCACTTTTGTTCCCTTCTAAAATATGGTTTCTCAACAACCTCCCATCCCTCCAACTCCTCGACCAACTCCTATCAAGCATTTGTCTGAAACAGAGATGCAAGCATGCAGTGAAAAAGGGCTTTGTTATAATTGTGATGAGAAATTCACTCGGGGACATAGATGTTTTTAGAAAAAGCTCTATTGCTTGGATGTGGATTCTCCGCCTGCCTCTGAAATTGGTGGAGAAGCTCTAGATACAATGGATGATCAGGTCGACATTCAGGAGCCACCTATTGGCCCTCCATCTCAGGAAGGCCACCCAGAGATATCTCTCCATGCTTTAGCCGGAATCACCACCCCCCAAACAATGCGGGTTAGGGGTTACTTCAAGAAGCTCCCTCTTACCATACTCATTGATTCATGTAGCACTCGTAACTTCATTGACCCTCGGATCGCCAAACAGGCTGTATGTTTTATCCATCCTTGCTCAAACTTTGAAGTCATGGTTGCCACTGGGGGCACCTTACCTTGTAAGGGGAAGTGTCACAATGTGTGTATCTCTATGGAAGATTATAACTTGCGTTCTAACATGTTTTACTTGTCCTTAGGCAGATGTGATGTGGTTTTTGGTGTTTAATGGTTACGCACACTTGGACCCATCTTATGGGATTATGCTAAACTTTGGATGTAGTTTTTAGTCAATGGGAAAAAACACAAATTTAAAAGGATTACAACCATGGTATTTCTGCATCGTCAGTTCACATCGCCTGGAAAAAATCCTTAAGAATAATTCACATGGTGTCATCGTTGAGTTCCATTCCATTCAGATGCACCCATCAATGGTCTCCACTACTCCCTTGGATATCCAACCAATTTTTGATAGATATGTCGATGCATTTGCTAAACCAATGGGATTCCCTCTTTCACGAGACCTTTCTGGTAATAATTTAGCTGCCTGTTGGCAGGCGGTTTGATGAGGAAAGATCGCGGTACTACTGATGCCGTGATACGGTGGATGAAGGCGCGAAAGGAGTATCTTGGGCCAAAGGATACCGCACTTGGTGGGTTTTGGGTCACTTAGACCATGTATTTTGTAATATTGAGTCAAGTAGACTGCCATTGGCGGGTGTTGGGCCATGTATTTTGCAATATTGAGTCATTGTACCATGGTATGCGGGTTTTTGGGTCATTAGACCAAGTCAGTTAGTCGATTGTCCATAGTGTCGGTTAGGAAAGTGGACAAGTATTGTAATCGGTGGAAGCCTATAAATAGAGGAGAATTGTAAGTGTTAGAGGAGTCGATAGTGGTGGATGAGGATAAGTTCTATATGCGGGGATAATACGGATGTTGCATAGAGATTTATGTACTGTTTTGTCACAGTAATATAAGGATGATGATTTGGTGCAATCCATGTGTACTGTTGCTCAATGCCTATGTTATTGCCTATTCTTAATGCAGCTATCTGTTTTCTGTTGCTATAATGTGAATGCTGCAATAATGTGTTATCGGTCTATGTGAAAATGCTGCAATTAGAGTAATGTGTGATCTTTGTTTATGATAATGTTAAATGCTGTGATTAAGGTGATTTGCTAGAACTCTGCGATGAATATTTAGAATTGTTGTTAGTATCACATTGCCACAAATTGCCTCCTCCCTCGGCGGAAACGTGGTTCCGTCTTCTCTTCCTGGATGCCTCGGGTGAGACCTCATCTGCTCTGCGGGTGTTGCTGGGTGGTCTCAAACCTGCCCGGGCTGGTACCCAGGGAGACTGTGTTATGGGTCGACAGTTGGTGGACCCCTGTCGACTGTGAGGTCGCGATTCGGTCAACAAATGGTTCTGTTTCTGGGACCATTTTTTGAACGAATCACGACCTCACAGTCGACAGGGGTCCACCAACTGTCGACCCATACCACAGTCTCCCTGGGCACCGGCCCGGGCAAGTTTGAGCACACCCAGCAACACCCGCAAAGCGGATGAGGTCTCACCTGAGGTGTCTAGGGAGAGCAGACGGAACCATGTTTCCACTGAGGGAGGAGGCAAGTTGTGGAAATGTGATACTAACTGCAATTCTAAATATTCATTGTAGAGTTCTAGCAAATCACCTTAATCACAGCATTTAACATTATCATAAACAGAGATCGCACATTACTCTAATTGCAGCATTTTCACATAGACCGATAACACATTATTGTAGCATTCACATTATAGCAACAGAAAACAGATAGTTGCATTAAGAATAGGAAATAACATAGGCATCGAGCAACAGTACACATGGATCACACCAAATCATCATCCTTATATTACTGTGACAAAACAGTACATAAGTCTCTATGCAACATCCATATTATCCCCGCATATAGCACTTATCCTCATCCACCACTATCGACTCCTCTAACACTTACAATTCTCCTCTATTTGTAGGCTTCCGCCAATTACAATACTTATCCACTTTCCTAACCGACACTATGGAAAATCGATTAACTGACTTGGTCTAATGACCCAAAAACCCGCATAACGTGGTACAATGACTCAATATTGCAAAATACATGGCCCAACACCCGCCAATGGCTGTCTACTTGACTTAATATTACAAAATACATGGTCCAAGTTACCCAAAACCTACCAAGTGCGGTATCCTTTGGCCCAAGATACTCCTTTCAAGCCCGAACGATGAGTGTCCCTGAGTGTCTTGATATAGCGGGTGCACTTACTCTATCTATGCCCGGGCTGGTGCCAGGAAGACTGCGGTACCCGTCGACAGTGAGATGGACCCCTGGGTGGTCCCACATGATTCAGTATACAACAGTTGTTTGAAGGATTGTGCCATTTTTTATCAGAATGCTAGCTGGGGTGGTAGCTCCCTGACCTCAGTAGACGACGGGCGATGGCGCGAAACAAATGTGCCGAAGTCGTCCGCTGATCTCACCCCTTGGTACTGTTCGTCCTCTTTTATTTTCAGTCTGCACTATTCAATGCAACTGGAGGATGAGTTCACGATGTACCTGACAGCAACTTGGGGGTTTCCTATTCTCATGGAGGGATTACAGAATTGGTAGCTGAGGATCTGTACAACCGAGCGAAGGGGACAACAATTCGTGATCTAGACAGCAAGAACAAATGCAGTTGACGTGGCTCAAGGACGAGCCACAAGATTGTGTTGGGGGCTATTGGCTGGCGGTTTGATGATGAAAGATCGCGGTACTGCTGACGCCACGACACAGTGGATGAAGGTGCGAAAGGAGTATCTTGGGCCAAAGGATACCGCACTTGGCGGGTTTTGGGTCACTTGGACCATGTATTTTGTAATATTGAGTCAAGTAGACCGCCATTGGTGGGTGTTGGGCCATGTATTTTGCAATATTGAGTCATTGTACCACGGTATGTTGGTTTTTGGGTCATTAGACCAAGTCAGTTAGTCGATTGTCCATAGTGTCGGTTAGGAAAGTGGACAAGTATTGTAATCGGCAAAAGCCTATAAATAGAGGAGAATTGTAAGTGTTAGAGGAGTCAATAGTGGTGGATGAGGATAAGTGCTATATGCGGGGATAATACAGATGTTGCATAGATATTTATGTACTGTTTTGTCACAGTAATATAAGGATGATGATTTGGTGCGATCCATGTGTATTGTTGCTCGATGCCTATGTTATTACCTATTCTTAATGCAGCTATCTGTTTTCTGTTGCTATAATGTGAATGTTGCAATAATGTGTTATTGGTCTATGTGAAAATGTTGCGATTAGAGTAATGTGCGATCTCTGTTTATGATAATGTTAAATGTTGCGATTAAGGTGATTTGCTAGAACTTTGGGATGAATATTTAGAATTGTTGTTAGTATCACATTGCCACAACTTGCCTCCTCCCTCGGCGGAAACATGGTTCCTTCTGCTCTTCCTTGACGCCTCGGGTGAGACCTCATTCACTTTGTGGGTATTGCTGGGTGTGCTAAAACCTGTCCAAGCCGATGCCCAGGGAGACTGTGGTATGGGTCGATAATTGGTGGACCCCTGTCGACTGTGAGGTCGCGATTCGGTCAACAAATGGTTTTGTTGTCGGGACCATTTGTTGACAAAATCGCAACCTCACAGTCGACAGGGGTCCACTAACTGTCGACCCATACCACATTCTCCTTGGGCACCGGCCTGGATAGGTTTGAGCACACCCAGCAATACCCGTAAAGCAAATAAGGTCTCACCTGAGGCATCCAGGAAGAGCAGACGGAACCATGTTTCCGCCGAGGGAGGAGGCAAGTTGTGGCAATGTGATACTAACAGCAATTCTAAATATTCATCGCAGAGTTCTAGCAAATCACCTTAATCACAGCATTTAACATTATCATAAATAGAGATCGCACATTACTCTAATCGTAGCATTTTCACATAGACCGATAACACATTATTGCAACATTCACATTATAGCAACAGAAAACAGATAGCTGCATTAAGAATAGGCAATAACATAGGCATCGAGCAAGAGTACACATGATCGCACCAAATCATCATCCTTATATTACTGTGACAAAACAGTACATAAATCTCTATGCAACATCTGTATTATCCTCGCATATAGCACTTATCCTCATCCACCACTATCGACTCCTCTAAAACTTACAATTCTCCTCTATTTATAGGCTTCTGCTGATTACAATACTTGTCCACTTTCCTAACCAACACTATGGACAATCGATTAACTGACTTGGTCTAATGACCCAAAAACCCACATACCACAGTACAATGACTCAATATTGCAAAATACATGGCCCAACACCCGCCAATGGCGGTCTACTTGACTCAATAATACAAAATACATGGTCCAAGTGACCCAAAACCCACCAAGTACGGTATCCTTTGGCCCAAGATACTCCTTTCGAGCTCGAACGATGAGTCTCCCTGAGTGTCTTGATACAGGGGGTGCACTTATGCTATCTACGCCCGGGCCGGTGCCAGGGCCACTGCGGTACGCGTCGACAGTGAGATGGACCCCTGGGTGGTCCCGCATGATTCAGTATACAGTAGTTGTTCGAAGGATTGTGCCATTTTTTTTCAGAATGCTAGTTGGGGCGGTAACTCCCTGACCTCAGTAGACGACGGGTGATGGCACGAAACAAATGTGCCAGAGTCATCCACCAATCTCACCCCTTGATATTGTTCATCCTCTTTTCTTTTCAATCTGCACTATTCAATGCAACTGGAGGATGAGTTCGCGATGTACCTAACAGCAACTCGGGGGTTTCCTATTCTTGTGGAGGGCTTACAGAATTGGTAACCGAGGATCTGTAAAGCCGAGCGAAGGAGACAACAATTCGTGATCCAGACAGCAAGAATAGGTGCAGTTGACATGGCTCGAGGACGAGCCACAAGATTGTGTTGGGGGTTTTTGGTAGGCGGTTTGATGAGGAAAGATCGTGGTACTGCTGACGCGGCGACACAATCGATGAAGGCGCGAAAGGAGTATCTTGGGCCAAAGGATACTGCACTTGGCGGGTTTTGGGTCACTTGGACCATGTATTTTGTAATATTGAGTCAAGTAGACTGCCATTGGCAGGTGTTGGGCCATGTATGTTGCAATATTGAGTCATTGTACCGTGGTATGCTGGTTTTTGGGTCATTAGACCAAGTCAATTATTCAATTGTCGGTTAGGAAAGTGGACAAGTATTGTAATCAGCGAAAGCCTATAAATAGAGGAGAATTGTAAGTGTTAGAGGAGTTGATAGTGGTGGATGAGGATAGTGCTATATGCGGGGATAATATGGATGTTGCATGGAGATTTATGTACTGTTTTGTCACAGTAATATAAGGATGATGATTTGGTGCGATCCATGTGTACTGTTGCTCGATGCTTATGTTATTGCCTATTCTTAATGCAGCTATCTATTTTCTGTTGCTATAATGTGAATGTTGCAATAATGTGTTATTGGTCTATGTGAAAATGTTATGATTAGAGTAATGTGCAATCTCTGTTTATGATAATGTTAAATGATGCGATTAAGGTGATTTGCTAGAACTCTGTGATGAATATTTAGAATTGTTGTTAGTATCAAATTGCCACAACTTGCCTCCTCCCTCGACGGAAGTATGGTTCCATCTCCTCTTCGTAGATGCCTCGGGTGAGACCTCATCCGCTCTGCAGGTGTTGCTGGGTGGGCTCAAACCTGCCCGAGCCGGTGCCCAGGGAGACTATGGTATGGGTCAACAAGTAGTGGACCCCTGTCAACTATGAGGTCGCGATTCGGTCAACACTACCTCTACATCTGCGAAGGAAATGATGGTTATTTTGCATGCAATACAGACGTGGCAGCCATACCTATTATGGAATTCTTTCTGCATCAAGACTGCTCACGAGAGTCTGAAATATTTCCTGGAACAATAGGTCTCCTCACCCACACAAAAATGGATTCGCCAACTCCTAGGTTATGCCAATGAGATCACTTACATGAAGGGTCAAGACAATTTTGTGGAAGATGCTCCTTCTCGCACAATTGATGCCCCAATTTCTCTTTCAGCTATTTCTTTGCTTGTTCCAAATTGGTTGCAATCTGTTCAACATGGCTATGTCTTCTCTGAACTCCATGCGTCTCCATTGGTCAGGCACTCCAAGTTCCTACAAACGTATGAGCAGGCACAACATACCTTCTTTTGGAAGGGACTAAAAAGGACAATTCAACAGATGGTGGTTGAATATGATACCTTCTAGCTCCTTCCGGGATTGCTCAAACCTGTACCCATCCTTCCACGGATCTTGATAGATATGTCTCTGGAATTCTTTGAAGGGCACCCTAAATCTGGAGGGAAGGCTGACATTACCAATAAATGTTTGGAAACTTATCTTCGTTGCTTCACCTTCGAACAACAACCTCTGTGGGCTAAGTGGCTCCCTCTTGCTGAATGGTGGTACTCTACTACATCTAAAATTACTCCATATGAAGCAATCTATGGTCAGGCACCACCATTTCTTCTTCAATACACCCTCAATAGTGCACCAATTCACGCAATTGACATAGTTCTTCGAAATCACGATCAGATTCTTCACATTTTGCAGGACACTCTTCACATGGCCAGAATTTGAATGAAACAACAAACCAATTAACACCGTTTCGAGTGCACTTTTCAAGCAGCTGATATGATTTTTCTTTATCTACAACCTTCCAAGCAATCCTCCTTGCCACTCAAAGGGTGTCTTCTTATCTCTCGCTCTATCATAGAGGTATTCATTCAATGGCACAACATACAACTAGAGGCTACTACATGGGCACCACTCCTTTAGATTCAACATCAATTTCCACATCTAAAGCTTTGAGGACAAATTTTTTTCTAAGGGAGAGGGGATGTTAGGAACCCATGTCTTTACTTTGTTAGTATATTTTTGTTGGACGTATATGCTTTGTAAGATGTCCCGTAGTATTTCTTGATCCATAGTTTGTGTTATTGTTGTTGGGCACATATGCTTTGTAATTTGCCCATAGTAATTGTTAACCCATAGTTTTTATTGGCCCATGGTTTTGACCCATAGTATTGGATCCTAGACTTAGTATATAAGTGTGCATTGAGGCCAATGAAAGCACCATGAAGTTATTTGTATTGAGCTTGCTCAAAGGAGGTTTCCCCCTCGAAGTGGCCTATGATCAATAAAGTGATTATGAGTTCTGTTATTATTGTTATCTCATGTATTTTCATTAATTAATTGTTGTAGGTTCCTCACAACTTGAGGTAAGAACACCATCTTCTCCATTGCATTTAACTCAGAGTGCGCGAGTGCAGAATATTGTCGACGAAGATATGGGACTTCACATTGACCAGTCAAGAATATGGAGTCGACGAAGTAACGAAGGTGATCAAGTTGACAGATTGTTGATTCATCGACCAGAAGAAGGAAACCGGGTGACTTTTCAGCCCGAGTTTTCCAACAGAATTTTTCACCTACTTTATTCATAGCATGCAGAAGCACCCCCCTTCCACTACCATCATTGACTGAATCATTGAGTTCGTCAGAACTATCGAGAAGAGGTGAAAGTCCCTTTGAGCAGAACTTTGCCTGGACTTCGACTGAAGCAGTCAAAGAAAGTAGGATTCTGAGAACCTACGAGCCGAACGAAGCTCTAGACACTGGAAGTGAAGGTAAAGAACTCATTCCCAATAAACATTTGGAGATAGTACCCGTCGAAGTTAATTCATCAAGTGGTTCTATTTCAGGCAACAATCCACCAACCCCTCCAGTCGATTTATCGGTCGAAGTAGCAGACATGTCGCATACGACAACTCACCTTCCATTCTACAAAGGAGATGAAGATCCCTGAAGACATTGGTTCGTGTGTGATTCAACATGGGAAGCCAATGTAATCACCAGTGAAGAAATTCAAATGGCTCAATTTGTTGGATCTTTGAGGAAAAGAGCACTTACATGGTACATGGGCTACATTAATCAAACACCAAATGCAACGAAGGCATAAATCAAGCAAACTTTCCTATATTTCTTTAAAACATCAAATGCAAAATACTTGGCTGCAGAGAAATTAAAGACAACAGTCCAAAGACCGACACAGACTGTCAAAGAATATGATAATAGGTTTAAATACCTCTTGATCCAGCTTGATTACATCATTGAAGAAAAATTATTAATCAATTGGTTCTTTGCTGGTCTTATCCAAAAGATTAAAATGCATGTACGTTGGTAGAGCGTCAACTCATACGAAGATTCCTTGACAAAGGCTCTGGAAATCGAGATGGATGACAATTATCCTTTGGCTCCTGTCGATAGATACATCGAAGAATGACTAGATAGTATGCAACAGTCCATCTAGGATATCAGTCTAAAAGAACCGGAATTATGGTGTACAAAGTGCTCTACTTCATAACATACAAAAGATTCTTGTTGTACGGAGGATCGTCGACAAGATGTTAGACTTGTTCAAACAAGGTGTTTCTGCGATATCTGTCAAGACTATGATTTACATACTACAAATGACTTCCCATACAATTTGAATAATAAACATGCTAAGTGGTGTCAGATATATGAAGTCAGTACTCATTCGATAGCAGAATGTCATTTGAACCTGAAGAATAGGCAGAATTATCGTGCAGTGTACCAAACAAACTCTGTTGAGCAATGAAATGATAGAAATGAAAGAAATGACATATATGACCGAAACTACAGGAATAATCGTTATGACTGGAATGACAAAACCGACAGATATCCAAGGTACAAAGAAAGGAGATATTGTCAGCGAAACAATAACTATAATAGACGTGGAGGATACTGAGGCCGAGGTCGCGGAAATCACAGTCGAGATTTCTAACCTCGCAGACCTGGACAATGTTTTGCTTGCCTCAATCAAGGACATGGACATGCAAAATTTTCCTATAAATATTGTACAAATCTAAAATTTTGTACTAAATGTAGGGTAGGCGATCACTTCTTGGAGGATTTCCCTACCATGATTGAGAAAAATTTGAATAAAAAGAATGTTAATGTCTTGTCTTGTTAAGTTTAAACCAAATAGACTAGCAAGATCACTGAAAGAAGCATAATCACAAGATAGACACAGATTTACCCTAGGAAACCCTCATGGGGTAGAAAACCCAGCAAAGCTTTCCTCAATAAGATGATCAACCAAAATACAAGATGTGCTCCCTCCTTCTTCTCCTCCTTAGCAAATCTCCCAGACAAGTGCGCTACTTTTCTCAAGTGAGCAAGTGTGTCTAATGAGGAGTTCACCTCCTTTATTTATACTAACTCCCGACCAACAAAAATACCTAATGGGGCCGACCTCTCCTGGAGAAGTCTAATAACCCCTAAAATATGATCTCAGGGCCGACCCCCACATGGTGGGTCTAATAACCCTAGTTACCACAACTTCTCGGAGGAATAAACATCTCCGGATACATAATAGAATCACATCGGAGGTATGGAACATCTCTGGAATAAATAATATACAAATATAATATTCTTAGAAGTTACAATATTCAACACTCCCCATTAACGAGAAGGATATTATAATAACATCTGCAGGAGCAACGGGTCATCGACTACATCATACATGATACATCTATATATCATCGGAAGCTTTCTTCAATTCATCATCATCAGTAACTCAACTAGTTACTGGAACATCAACATTGTCAGAGTCGATATCATTAGATCATCAGCATCGACATCACTTCAATCATCACCATCATCATCAGCATCGTCATCACACGATCACCAACATCGTCATTACACGATCATTAGCATCATCATCACACGATCATCAGCATCGTCATCACACGATCATCAGCATCATCATCGTCATCATACGATCATCAGCATCGATATCACACGATCATCAGCATCGTCATCGTCATCATACGATCATCAGCATCGATATCACATGATCATCAACATCGTCATCGTCATCATATGATCATCAGCATCGACATCATACGATCATCATTTTACAGGGTGATCAATCCTGCTCTCTTTAGGACATAGGTCCATGGATGATGCAATCCATTCATGTACCTTTTGAACCGAAGTCCAGGGATGATCCAGTCCTATCATGTACCTTTTGAACCGAAGCTTAGGGACGATCCAGTCCTATCATGTACCTTTTTGAATTGAAGCTCAATGACGATCCAGTCCTATCATGTACCTTTTGAACCGAAGCTCAGGGACGATCCAGTCCTATCATGTACCTTTTGAACCGAAGCTCAGGGATGATCCAATCCCCTTACCTATTCATTCATGATTTTGTTCTCAGAGACATCATGTCTACGGCTCAATTCACAGGACCAAAGTCCGAGGACGATCCAATCCCCTTACCTGTTCATTCAGGATTTTGTTCTCAGAGACATCATGTCTACGGCTCACTTTAGGACTAAAATCCACGGATAATACAATCCTCTTACTCTCAGAGACATCTGCCTGCGGATCACTTTAGGACTAAAAGTCCACGGATGATACAATCCTCTCATCAATATGGGTACAAGTATCTTCATCCATACAAGTACAGATATCAATACATCAGGCATCATGTATCCTCATCATAAAAACATGTATATCAAAACATGTATCTCATCATCAAAACATGTATATAAAAACATGTATCCTCATCAATAACATCTATCATCAAAAGCATGTATACATCTATCATCAAAAGCATGTATTCTCACTAACACATCTATCATCAAAAGCATGTATACATCTATCATCAAAAGTAAAAATATAAGAGTCCTAAATCTAAATAATTCTAAGTAACTAAGTGCAGTAAATAGGTAACCTCATCATTGATGAGACAGACTTGTTATCAGATACTATGCTACTCCCCCTTTCGAGGAGGGTCCTTTTTGAACTACACCAAGCTTGTCTCGGAAGTATTCAAACTTTACTCGAGACAGAGGTTTAGTCAAGATATCAGCAATCTGATCCTCAGTGCTTATATACTCGAGCTTGATAGCTCCTCTGTGCACCATATCTCATATATAGAAGTATCGGATCTCAATGTGTTTTGACTTATCGTGGAACACAGGATTTTCAGTCATCTTAATGCAGCTTTGATTATCACACATAATCACAGTGGGATCCATTTCTAAGTCAAACACTCCAGATAATAGTTTTTGAAGCCATACTGCTTCACAGCCGGCAAAATAGGCAGCTATATATTCTGCTTCAGCAGTACTGAGGGCCACACTAGATTGTTTCTTGCTAAACCATGAAACCATAGCAAATCCAAGACCATAACATCCACCTGAAGTACTTTTTCTGTCTAAGACACTACCTGCCCAGTCAGAATCTGAATAACCATGTAACCTGAGTTCATGACCTCTGAGATAATATAGACCGAAGTCTATTGTACCTTTTAGGTACCTCATTACATGCTTTGCAGCTATTAAGTGAACCTTTCTAGGTTCTACTAAATACTGACTTAGGGTATTTACAACAAAGCATATATCAGGCCTAGTATTTGTTAAATACATCAATGATCCAATGATTTGTCTATATAGAGTTATGTCCACTAATTCTGATTAATCATTAACTAATAACTTCAAGTTGGAGTCCATGGGAGTGGCCATGGCTTTACACTCCAACATATCAAATCTTTTGAGAATCTCCACAGTATACTTACCTTGATTTAGAAAGATTCCTTTTGATTCTTGCCATACTTCTAAGCCTAAGAAGTAGTACATTAATCTGAGATCTTTCAACTCGAATTCTGAAGAAAGCTTCTTCTTGCTTTCAATAATTTGTTTCTCATTTCCAGTTAGAAATAGATCATCTACATATAGCAACAGTATAACTGGTTCATCATCCATCATTTTGAGATAAAGATTGGGGTCAGCTTTACTTTTGGTAAAGCCCATGCTTGTTAAGAAATTGTCAATCCTTCTGTACCAAGCCCTGGGGGCTTGCTTCAATCCATATAATGCCTTTTTTAGTTTGCATACATGGGTCCTTCCATCCTTGACTTCAAATCCTTGTGGTTGTTCTATGTAGACTTCTTCTTCGATTACACCATTCAGAAAAGCTGTCTTAACATCCATTTGGTGCAATTTCCACTTCATCATGGATGCAAGTGCCATGATAGTTCTAATTGAAGTATACCTAGCAACTGGTGCAAATGTTTCTTCATAGTCAATTCCCTCTTTCTGAGAGAATCCTCTGGCTACAAATCTTGCCTTCTATTTTTCAATGCTACCATCTGCAGCATGTTTTATCTTGAAGATCCATTTGGAAGAAACCACACTTTTATCTTTTGGTTTGGGGACTATATCCCAAACATCATTTTTCATTATTGACTGATATTCCTCTGTCATTGCTTCTACCCATTCTTTCTTCTGAGCTGCCTCTTCATAGCTGGTAGGTAGTTGATCCACTAGATCACACATCAAGGCCATGTAGTTGGACACTAGCTTTGGTTTCTTTCTTTCTCTAGTGGAGCCTTCAAGAGCTCCATATCTTTCAGCCCCTTGAATAATATCTCTAGCCCATGCTGGCCTCCTTTTCTTAGATAAGTCTGTAATAGGAGGATCTTGTGGTTCCAACATGTCATGATCCTCTGGAGAATTATCTTCAGGAATGGGCACAGCCTCTGTTATTTTGGGAGATGTATCTTCTTCATAGATTTCTTCAAGTTGGCACTTTCTGGATTTCTTGAGAGCTGCTTCTTCATCAAATGTTACATATCTACTTATTTCTATGTGATGAAAACCTGGAATGTAAATTCTGAAGGCTTTGGATGATTCACAATAACCAACAAATATTCCCTTCTTACCAGAAGGGTCCAACTTGGTTCTCTTTTCTTTTGGAATGTGGATGTACACAGGACACCCAAATATTTTAAGATGACTTACCTCAGGCTTCTTTCCTGTAAACACTTCTTCTGGAGTTTTGAAATCAAGAGCACTATGAGATAATCTATTTTGCACATATACTGCTGTCTTGGCTGCTTCAGCCCATAGATACATGGGAAGATCTTGGTCATGTATCATAGTCTTCACAGCTTCCATGATTGTTCTATTTTTCCTTTCAGCCACCCCATTTTGTTGGGGATTATAGGGAGTAGTTAGTTCCCTTTTAATTCCATCTTCTTTACAAAAGTCTTCAAATTCCTTTGAGGTAAATTCTCCGCCATTATCTGTTCTGAGAATTTTGATTCTCTTTTCTGTTAAATTTTCTATTAGAGCCTTGAACTCTTTGAATTTTCCAAAGACTTCATTCTTACCTTTCAGGAAGTATATCCAAGTTTTCCTTGAATAGTCATCAATGAATGAAAGATAGTATTCAAACCCACTTAGAGAAGTAGTGGGCATTGGTCCACATACATCTGAGTGTATTAGCTCCAAAATGTTCTTAGTCTTTGTTTCACTCTTTGGAAAGGGGTTCTTGATATTTTTCCCTTTCTTACATCCTTTACATGAGCCATCATGATCAGCTTTCAAATCTGGTAATCCTATGACTACCTTGCTTACATAGGGTAAGGCTTTATAGTTGATGTGAGCTAATATTCTATGCCATAGCTCACTGGGGCTAGAGATCTCATGAGCAAGGGTAGCTTCTGGATGACCCTTGAGCTTATAGAGACCTCCTTCTTCTTCACCAATGACAACTGCATCTTTAATTGTCTTTCCTTTGGACCACATGAGTACTTGTCCATCTATGAAAGCCACTCTAAAACCTTTCTTATCTAGTGCTGAGATAGAGAGTAGGTTCTTCTTTAAACCTAGTACATATAAGATGTCTTTCATCTTCAAAGGTGTTCCAGAATCTAGCTTGTAGCTAGCTTCACCAATTCCTTTGATGGGATATTGGTAGTCATCTCCTAGAGATACCTTTTGTGTAGAAGACTTTCTTCAAGATTTGAGAAAGTCTTTCTTTGACCTGTCATGTGCTTAGAAGCACCACTGTCAATGAGCCATGTATCTTCTCCAAGAGATACAGATCCAGAGAGTGCGGAGAATAGGACATATTCTTCTGGATCTTCTTTCTTCACTTTATATCTTTTCTTTCTAGGCTTTACCTCTACCTCTTGTTCTTCTTCTTCTTCTTCTTCTTCTTCTTCTTCTTCTTCTTCACTATCATTTTCTGCCATATGTGCATGGTGTCTTTTGTGGACAAACTTCTTCTTTTGTGAAGGACAAAATCTAGAGATGTGTCCTAGTTTATGACAACTGTAGCATTCGACTGTGGAAAGATCTCTTACTGGATTGGGTCCTTTTCTCTTTTTAGGTCTAGAGAAGTGTTGAGATCCTTTGTGGTTAACTTTCTTGAGATGACCCATTCTTCTTCTTTTGGTATGGGTGGCCAAAGCTTGGTCATCCTCTTTGAGGAGAGATTCTCTGTTTGCTACCCTAGCTTCTTCTTGAACACAATCCTCCCATACTGTATCAAACTTCATGCTCTCTTTTCTGGCACACATGGTTTGTATGAATGATTCCCAAGGTCTAGTGAGACCATTGAGAGCAGTCATCACAAGTTCATATTCATCAAGAGTATCACCAATTGCATCTAGTTGCTCCTTGATTTGTGAGACCCTTGAGAAGTAGTCTTGAATGGATTCTCCTTTGTGCATCTTGGTACTCTTCAATTGAGTCCTTAGGTTCATCTTCCTATTGATGTTCTTTCCTTCATACTTTCTTCCTAGGGCATCATACATTTCCTTTGGAGTCTTCTTGGAGGCCACTTGGGGAATCAAGTGGTCTTTAATAGAATCAGCTATGATTCTCTTTTCCCTAATCAAATCCTTCCTATGCTTTTCTTTGGCTTCATCTCCTTCCGGTTCTGCAACTTCATCCTTGATATAATGAGCAAGATCATTCTCTTCAAGAATGAGACCAATTCTGTATTTCCATGCTCAAAAATTCTCTATACTTTCTAGCTTGTCTTCAAGCTTAGTGTTTGGAGCCATCTTCTCTTGGGGGATTCCAAGAGACAGAGTAGTACTTACCTGAAAAGTTACCTTTTACTTTTTCAGAACCTGAGACAGAATTTTATCGCATTTTTGGTAGAATTAGGGTTTGAATTTCCTGGAGTTCTATCCAACCAAAAAGTTCGATCTAGGGATCAAAATATTTGTCTTGAGAAGGGATATCCAGCCATGTAATCAGATTTCAACAATACCAACTTTTTGCTAAAACCAATTTCTGGTTTATCGCACTTTTGGTAGAATTAGGGTTTGACTTTCCCGGAGTTCTATCCAACCAAAAAAGTTCGATCTAGGGCTCAAAAGATTGGTCTTGAGAAGGGCTATCCAGCCATGTAATCAAATTTCAATAATACCAACTTTTTGCTGAAACCCTAAACTTCACCGGAGAGAGAGAGAGAGAGATTCTTACCTTGTGAAAGATGTCCTATTCAGTCTAGCTCTGATACCATGTTAAGTTTAAACCAAATAGACTAGCAAGATCACTGAAAGAAGCATAATCACAATATAGACACAGATTTACCCTGGGAAACCCTCATGGGTTAGAAAACCCAGCAAATCTTTCCTCAATAAGATGATTAACCAAAATACAAGATGTGCTCCCTCCTTCTTCTCCTCCTTAGCAAATCTCTCAGACAAGTGCGCTACTTTTCTCAAGTGAGCAAGTGTGTCTAATGAGGAGTTCACCTCCTCTATTTATACTAACTCCCGACCAACAAAAATACCTAATGGGGCCGACCTCTCCTGGAGAAGTCTAATAACCCCTAAAATATGATCTCAGGGCCGACCCCCACATGGTGGGTCTAATAACCCTAGTTACCACAACTTCTCGGAGGAATAAACATCTCTGGATACATAATAGAATCACCTTGGAGGTATGGAACATCTCCGGAATAAATAATATACAAATATAATATTCTTAGAAGTTACAATATTCAACATGTCTTGTTTTCCAAAATGTGATGTGATAAGAACTAAGAACTTGCAAATTGTGACCAGACAAGGTACTCATATTGGTCAAGACAAAGTACAAATAAGCAAAGTAACAAGTAAAGAGGATTATCCTAATCCTACTAAACAAAAATCTTTGTTTAAAAATGCATCTGATATATTCTTTGATTTAGAAGCACAAGAAGACAATGAAGAAAGTCGACATGAAGCACTCAATGAATTGGTTAATTTAATAACTAAAGAAGAAGCTGTTGGAAAATTAATTGACTTGTTGCATAACATTAAGAATAAAACAGTCGCGCAAAGACAAGCTAAAAACATTTGCTGACTAAATCAAAAAGATAAGAACGATGCTGACCCTCTTGTCGACCTGGATATACACGGATACCACATCCATCAAGTCATACTCAATTTTGTATCACAAGTTAACATCATGACTCATGATACTTGGGACCAACTAGGTCGACCGCAACTTCAAGAATCAGGGATTTATTTGAATCTTGTCGATCAAGGATTGATCGAACTGATTGGATTCTGGAGATAATTTGAAACATCTATAAAAGACATCAAGACAAAAGTAGACTTTGAGATCATAAATCCAAAAGATGGAGCTAGCTCATTTCTATCCCTGGTTGGTCATCCATGGGGCCGAAAAATGAAAGCTTCAATCTCACTAGATAAGGGTCGCATCAAATTGAAAGGAAACAGTCAGAAGGTGACAGTATCAGTCTTCCCATCTCAGGGAGAACCTTGGTCAGAACCTAAGGAGAACAAAAATGATATAAGACAAGTATATCAGGTAAATAACAATGAAGATTATGTTCAACCAAATTCAAGAGGAGAGCTCTACCTTGGAGATTTTGCATCAGTCGGATATAACTCTGACACAGAACTTTATGACTGGCAGATGGAAAACTATGAACTTCAAGCAAAAGAATGTTGGATTGTCGAAGCCATCTCTAAAGGAAGATTCGCGAATATCCGACTCTTGCACTAGTGAGGAAAGACTCAACACATATTTATACGCTTCGATATAAGGAACGAAATTATCCTTCAGTACATATCAAAGAAGTCTCAAAACATGTTGGAGAACAAGGGAGACTACAGAGTCTGGTCGTGAATTTTACAGGGAAAGCAGCGAGATGGTGGGATACACATCAATCGAGACTCCAAACATGGACTACCATGTCAACATATTTTGTCGAGAGGTTTGAAGGAAAGAAATTGACAGCTCAGGCAGACATCCCACTTTTCACACAGGGACAAAATCCTTAAGCTCATATAGACAAATGCGAAAGAGAATGGAGAATACTGGGTTACAAAGATGAAAGAGCGTGGCCACATCTCTTTCCAAGCACGCTCGACAACTTTCCCAATAAATGGTATAAGATGGAAGAAGCAAGAGGAGAGACTTTCGTGTGGAAAGAACTCAAAGAAAATTTCATCAAGGACTTTCAATTTTCTCCAGAGAAGGAGCAGTTGACTGAGGCAAGCAAACAAATCAAAGAATTTCTGTAGCCGACAGAAAATGCAGTACCGACAGAAAAGAAGCCAGTTGCTCATCACACAACTATCTTCCATAACATACAGTAGAAATAAATCCAGCATTCGACATGACTCCGATTAGAAACAAAAAGAACATTCAAAAAGTTGTTTTAGTGGAGAGTGTTGTTCGGGAAATTCACCCTATAGTGAGGAAAGGGACACTATCAACTTGGGGGAAGACGAGTAAACACAATGATTACGCTACAGAAACATCTATAAATGGAAATAGATCAAATATCTTGAAGACATACCTTATTATTGACGTTTGATCCTAGCTTTGCTCGATCTCGCGCTCAATCTTCAACTTGATCTTCCACTTCAATAGACCTGCAACATAAATATACCTTCCTCAACGTATCTTGACTGATATAAAGATGAAAAAATTGAAATGCAATTCAAACATCAAGAACAATCAAGCATTTAACCAAATAAATACACAATCTATTAGGCATTATATTTGGGACAGGAAGGAATGTTTCAACCTTTATTATCAAAAGCATATAATGATTACAAGTTATACCTGATCAATGCAGCATGCTTGTGCAACCGGATTCTTGGCTCCTGCTCTTCTTTGACTTGAAATCTTCCAGCATAACAACCCTTCATACAAATTTCTCTTCTTGTGAATGAGAGTCACAACAATGATGAACCCCTCTCCTCAATCCTCCTTGTATTTATAGGACAAGGAAGGCAGTTTAGATCGAGAGGTGGTTGTAATGGAAGTTGGGGAAGTTGCAGAACCAACTGCAACTAATCCCAATTCGTCAAATTAATATATTTTTGCTCAAATTTTAAGGTGTGCGCGAGTTTTTCACAGTGGAGTAGTGCACAGTATGCAACTTCAGTGTTTAACAACCAGCATTTGCAACTTTTTTGAGGGTGTGTGCTAGTTTACTGAAGTGGAGTAACACACAGTAGGAGATGTGCACTACTATTGAGCCTGTGGAGTAGGGCATGAGCGCTAGTATGCTGAAGTAGAGTAGCGCACAGCTCAAAACATGAGGTTTTTTCAAGGTTTTGCTAGCTTGCAGAAGGGTAAGTCGGGTCAAGGTATCATCCAAGGTCATCATGATCTTCAATCCAAGTTGTCCTTTTGTGTGATCGAAATCTCAAGGTGATCACGAACGGAGAAGTGAAGATTTGACCTATAACAGATTCCCCCTAATGTGTGAGGTTAGAGGGAAACGATAGCCGAAATACATTATAATTCCAAGTCAGAGGAGGAGAAAGAAACAACAGAACCAAGTCACAGAAACACCTGAAACACAGATCAAGGTCAGCGAACAATTACAATCTTGACATCATATAGATGTATAGTGTGATACAACATGATCTTTGATACATAACGAGGATATGTATATAAAGCATGGAAAATTGAAATACAAGCGTGGATCCATGTCAAATTGAGAGATCATAGCCATAACAACAAACTGTATCTATGTCTCATGGAGAGCCAAATATAAGTGAGGCTCAATCTTGCGCAACTTGGGAGATATCATAGTGAGGTGATGTCATCAACATCCCAAGGTCTTCATCCAAAACAACCCAAGGTACAAACCCTAACCATGTGAATAGATGAGTTGATAGTCGAACATGGGGCGTATCGTTTGATTACCGGTCCTTGATGTATACCGTTAACAAATGTGAGGGCTTCCACCGATAATGATGATGGGGCCCAAGGTACCTAGTACGATCCAACAAGTGTGAATAAGTGGACTTTGAGTCGAACACTTGAGGATCCTGTCAAATAAGAGACATTGATATATTCTCATCATTCAACAGCAAGGAAAATTGCCACTAGTGACTGCAATCTCCCAGGTACTAACTGAAACTCTAAACTTCAATCCCAGAGAAAAATGAGTTGATGTCGATGGGAAGAAGTCCGTTGGAAGGGAGGCCTTGAGGCATCCTCCATCATCCAACACGAGGGACACTCAACTGGTATGAGCTGATATGGAGTAATATATGTAACAAGACTGACACTAGGATGGCCGACACATGAGGTCCAGGTAAACTGCAAAATGGCCGACACAGACTATATCCTTGAACAGTAAGCACGACACAAAGTTACTTAGGCATTTTTCAACATAATGGGGAAAATGATATAAACATTTAATGTAGGAGACATTAGCAGGCCCTCCATATGGTTGGAAGAATAACCAACCAGGGGAGTAAACAACTCGGAGATCACATTCACCCTAAGGTCAAAAACTAAACTCAACTGACATGATAGACTCAAGTAGGTGCTATGTTCAAGGATAGGACTGACTGAACTGCCTTTGAAACTGAAGATATGATACATCCTTCTTATCCCTTATTCTTTTTAGATAAAAGAATACCTTTCTTTTTATTTTAATGAGTCCAAGAAAGACTGAAAACTCAGTAGATCCAACCATGTAAAAATTTTAACGAGCCCATGGGAGGAAGACTCAAGACCTTCTTCATTGTTTATAGAGTTCGAAGAAGAGATAGAAGATTACTCTATATTATTGATCTCTAGATTTTAGAATCGAGCCGAGATCTATTCTTGCTCATCGGTGTTTTCAACTTTAAGGAGTCTGAAAAACTTAAACAATAACTCCATACACCTACTTGTGGATTTTACTATCGATCCCAAGTAGGTTAATGCTCGCCAGTGTTTTCCTGTTTATAGAGTCTAAAAAACTTAAACAATCCTCTATACACCTACTCGTGGATTTTAATATTGAGCCCAAGTAGGTTAATGCTCGCCGGTGTTTTTTTGTTTATAGAGTCTAAAAAACTTAAACAATCCTCTTTTTACCCTCTCGTGGATTTCACATCAAGCCCGAGTAGGTGAATGCTCGCTTGGTGTTTTCATGTTTAGAGATCCTGAAAACCCTAAAGAAGGCTCCAAAAGGTCCTTTTTCTTAAAGTTAGTCTCCTCCCTCGAAAAAGTGTAAAACAATGGAAGAAGAACTCTTCTAGCGTATACCTAGAGTATACCTTTTCTGAAAATGATCCACCAAGGCCCGGAAAAGGGGTAATTCTATACCTAAGTGGATGAGCCTTCAGTTCCTTTAACGAGCTTGAAGAGGACAAGTTTGCTCGGAAATCTTGTTTAGGTTTCAATAGTCCAAACAAGAGCATAAAATGACTTAAATGACAGCTTCTAGGATCATGACTCATGATCTGCCAAAACTAGGACTTCAACAAACATGTTAGTAATCGCGACAAAAAATCTTAAATGATATGTAATTAACCATGAGCTAGTTGAAAAGGTCTGTCATCAAGAAATTTAGTCTTAAAGGATTGATACTACAAAATTTTAGTGAAAATTTGAGAACCGTTGGTTGAAAATTACCTTAGTAGCATATGTAGCTATTCATTGATTAAATAGCACAATTTGATAGAATTTGAAACTATAGAGATTTTACCAAAGTGGGTAAAAATTTAAAATCAAACTCATATATGTAATTTTCAAATTGAAAAACTCAAATTTCATTTTGGCATTGTAGGGCAAAAATTGGAAGCAAACCCTTGGATTTCAATCCTTCGTGGCGATTAACTCAAGCAACCAATTGACATTTTGCCTCCACCAAGTAAGTTAATTTCATCTTAACTTGCATTTCCATAGTTTATTTGTCAATTTTTGAGCTCAAAATCAACTTTAAGGCCATGCTCAAAGCGTGCAAAGCGTGTGCGCTATTCTGCAATAGGCATAGTAGGGCATACTAGAGGTATGCACTACTATTGCTTATGCACAGTAGCGCCCATGCATGACTGTGTGGCAATAGAGTAGCGCACACCCCTGAAGATGAAGAAAAAAGTGTCGAGACTCTAAAAATTGACCTTTTTGTGGCAGGATGGTACTTGTTTGGAGGGAGAGAGAACATGAGGAGATGGATAGGGTGGAAATGCAAGACTCGGCCACTCTCCATGCACTCTGAAGATGTGGTTTGTTAAAGTTTTACCGAACCATGAACATGAGGGCACTCAATCGATTGCTTCAAAGACTCGTTCAATACTGGGATGTAGATGCCAATGCATTTGATATCCGAGGACAAACCCTGGACCTTACTGTCGACAACATATACTTCATTACCGAACTCTTTAGGAGGGGAGATGTGGTAAATTTGAAAGGATCTTCTCGCAATGTGGGTGCCATGTCGGTGCAAGAATATTTGAATGCATATTGTGTGATGGGAGCCGAGAAATCAAGAAGTCAAATCCTAATTTCTACCATTGAAACCCTCCCTCTAAAATTTATTGTGAGTATGTTAAATCGAATGTCGGGAAGTTCCACACAACACTTAGACTCGAGGCATTCCATGCATATCGGTGTCAGATGCTTGCAAGGTCATGTGTACGATTGGTGCACTAGTTTATTGGCAAATATGAAGCTTCAACTCACGGGTTGTAAGTCTGGGAGTATGAAGAACTTTGGATATGGCAGCATTTTATGTACCTTCTTCTTTGAGAGGGTACCTGCTCTTAGCTTGGGCATGCCTCTACCTCCAGCCAATCCTCGTGAGCCGATATTGGGCCGTTGGGGTGACATTTTTCTTCGCCAGGGTGGTGGTGAAAGTCACTTTTGCTATCATACTGAGAGACAGGTGCCAGCATTCGAGCAGTTTCCATATGCTGGATTAGACTTCCGACATGATCCAAAGCTGGTACTCTCTCCAGGTGGTGCATGGGGATAAATTGGTATGTTTTTGTTTTGCAAATTATTTAATTTTTTCAAATTTTCAATTATATGATTTTTATGATGAGTTTTGAAGTACTAAACAAGTGTCAAATGCAGATATTGAACCTATTCATCCCGAAGGACATCCTACTATCTTTGTGAGTCCAGCAGATGTGGGTGTAGCTGATACTATGTTAGGGTCCATAGAGCGGAAATTGAGTCGGTTGACTCATGATGTTCCTGCATGCCGCATGGAGTGGATACCTATTGATATGCAGGAAGATGTAGTTGGGGTGCCCCCAGCATGGCTTAGGGTGTTGTGGAAGATAGCTAGGTTGGTCATATGTTATCGGGAGGCAGTAGATGTCGATGAGGCCCCTCCTTCTCCATAGGAGATGGATATTTTATGTATATTTTTTAGGCCACCGAGCCCAGTTTTGTACTTTATGACATGACTTGTGATAGACTTGTGATCCAAAACTCATATTATATTTTTTTTGATACAGTATCGGTTATGTACATGTGTGTGTGTTTAACTTTATGTGTGAAATGCTATTTATGGAAATGTATGATACAAATGCCAATATAAAACATAATTTGCAAATGAATCAGCTAATGCATTTAAATTTCTTGGAATGTGTTGATATATAATGGAATCAAACTATCTTTCCAATAATCTAACTCGCAAAAACTGTCGTAGCAAAACAGGATCTCTAATCTCGTAAACACCCATTAATTGAAATGCAACTAGTTGTGAATCAAGTCTTACCTCCAAATGTGAAATGCCGTGAATAAGAGCATCTCGGAGAAGTTCTATAACCGCACTATACTCAACTACATTGTTCATAGTGGGACCCAAACAACCCCCCCCCCAAGAATAGTTGGCCAGCCGGTGAGTAAATGACCCAAGCTGCTGAAGCCAACTGTCAGGTGTGGCGACTAGCACCATCAGAAAATCCTAAGAAATGTTCAGTCGACATCTAATATACGAAAATAAGACACACATAATATTAACTAACAAACACAAGCAAAAACTAGCTCTACAAAATATACAGCTATGTTACAAGAAAAATCACAACTGCCTAAGCATAGTACTTCTTCAAGTAGAGCCCATTTCTAGGCTCAGGAAGCTTATTATCCTCGTAGTCTACTATCTCGTAAGCACCCTTCTTTAGTACTTTAGAAATTATGTAAGGCCCAAGCCACATGGACTTAAATTTTCCAGGTCCTAGAGGTTCCTTGTCCTGATCCCAAATTAGAACAAGATCTCCTTCGCGGAACACCCTAGGTCTGACAGACTTATCATATTGTCCTTTGACTCGTTTCTTATGAACTTGATTTGTTGTGAGTGCCTCGCAGCGCTGCTTATCTAGATGTTCTAAATGCAACAAATGTTCTTCCAGTGCTGAAGTATCCGATAGTAATTGAACAGCCAGTTTTAATGAAGGAATCTCGCATTCAATCGAAATGACTGCTTCTATCCCATGCACAAGTTGGAAGGGAGAGAACCCGGTAGCAGTATTTACGTTCACTCGGTAAGCCCAAAGAGCAGGGTATAGCATGATGTGCCAGTTATTTCGACTGGCATTAACAATTCTTTGCAGAATTACCTTTAAATTTTTGTTAACTTCTTCGACTTGTTCATTCTCCTGTGGATAATATGAAGACGAATGGTCTTTCTGAAAACATAACATTGTGTACAAATCGGTCATCATGCTATTTTGAAAATGACTGCTGTGATCAGTCACAATTTCTTTGGGTATGCCAAACCTTGCAATAATCTGATTGAATATGAAATAAGTGGCAGTTTCTCCATCTGCCTTGACAGTAGGCATTGCCTCGGCCCACTTGGTGAAGTAGTCGATGGTAACGATGATATAATGATGTCCTCCAACAAAAGCTGGATTGCAAGTCATATAATCAACCCCCCAGTTTGTGAAGGCACTTGCTGTAATCACAGGATGAAGACGAGTTGCATGTGTTGTCATTTTCCTAGTGAAAAACTGACATGGATGACAGCGTTTCATAGCTTCCACACAATCTTTAAAGATTGTGGGCCAAAAATACCCGGCACGTAGTATTTTCTGGGATATTACCAACCCAGAAAGATGACCCCCACAGGCTCCACTGTGGGCATCATTCAATACTGATTCTGCTTCTTCTAAAGTCAAATAACATTGTAAGATGGAATCTATCCCATGTCTATACAAAGTATCAGAGATGACGAGATAGTTTTTCGCATTACTTTTTAGTTTGCATCGTTCTTCTCTAAGAAAAGTGGTAGGATACCTCAAAGTCTAGAGATATACTAAAATATCCCCGTACCATGGGTCAGAGGAGGCAATAAGGAAGATATGTTCATCCAGGAATGATGATTCTTCCTCGATATGCTCTAAGTCACTTGGAAACTCTGAGATTAACTCAGCGAAAACTAGTGATTTCTTCAACTTAGCCGATTGAAAGACCAAATCAAACTCTTGTAAGATTACAATCCATTTATTGTACTTCCCACCGATGATGCATCGAGTGAGAACATATTGAAAAGGATTGACTTTTTCTATCACAGTAGTTGTTCGTAAAAGGATGTAGTGACGAAGCCTCTGTACCGCATAGACCGCAGTTAGTGCTAACTTCTCAACATGCGAATATTTAATCTCAGGAGCTATCAATGCATGCAAGAGATAGTAAACGACATGCTCTTGGAGCGTGTCATCCTCTTGAACTAGTACTATGCCAATTGTGTAAACAAACGCTGGCAGATATAAAAGAAAATCCTTTGCATAATCAGGCGGGCTTAACAAGGGGGCTGAAAGTAGTACCTTTTTCAAGGCCTCAAATGATGCTTGAGAAGCCTCATCCCACAAGAAGTAGGTATCTTGTTTAAGCAATCTCATAAAACCCTTTGTGATCTTAGCATAGTTTATGATAAAGCATCACAAGAAGTTAGACATACCTTGCAGACTTCGAAGTTATCACAAGGTGCGAGGAGGAGGCAGATTTACAATCGCCTCAACTTTTAACGGGTCGACCATTATACCATGACTGGATACAATAAAACCCAGTAAATGTCCCGATTCGACACAAAATACGCACTTGTTAGGATTCAGTCGAATCTTATATTATCTGCATCGTTCAAACACAAGTATCAAATTAGCTGGATGATCCCGTCTCTTTCGAGATCGCACCAGAAGGTCATCCAAGTAAGGTTCAACTATGTGCTTGATATCGTGAAAAGAGAAATTCATAGCTCGCTGGAACGTAGCTCCATCATTCTTTAATCCAAACGGCATCTTCCAATAAGCAAAGGTTCCCCACGGGAAAATGAAAGTTGTTTTGTGTTGATCTTCAGGTTTGATTTGGATTTGATTATATCCTGAAAAATCCATCCATGAAAGAAAACATCTCGTGTCCCGCACATGCATCTATGTTCTAGTCGATAAATGGTGTGGGATAGTTATCTTTCGGAAAATCTTTATTCAAGTCCCGGAAATCGGTACAGACTCGTATGGTACCTTGCTTTTTATCAACTGGAATGGGGTTTGAAACCCATTCCGTCATGTCAATCGGGTAGATAAATCCGGCTCTAAGCAATTTTACATGGCGGCCACTTTTCAAGGATTCACAGGATGGATCTTCTGTCTCATAAGTTTTGCATTAGGGTATGTTGTGATGACATGCTCAATGATGGCTGGATCGATGCCTGGCATCTCCTCATAAGACCAAGAAAAAATGTCGCGGAATTCTTTAAAAAGCTTGGTATACAGAGCGATCTCTTCTAGAGAACAGTCTGCTCCAATAAAAATATTTTCCACAACCCCAGGTTTGGTGGAAATGTTAATCGGGATGGTTCTCGATATATTATCCATATTCCCTTCAGCGTAAACAGCTCTTGAAGTAGAAGGAAAATATGACAAATCAAAAAATCCACCGTGTCTCATAGAGAATTATCCTCTCTCTATCCTGTCTAGATTTGGAAGCAAGTAAGACCTGTGATTCATATGTTCCCATGGACGGTCCAGGCCCATCATGGCTTCCAAAATGGCTTCATCAAAGGTAAAAATGTGTCTAAACAGTCAAAAGAGTGGATAGAATCACTGACCATGTAGGATCATAGTCCATATCCGACTCAGCAGAGACTAGCGGAGTCACGATATGTTCTATTGCAGTGTGTTGTGCTTCTATGTAGGCTACTTCTGCAATGGTTAAAGGCACTAATGGTTCTGATACAATAGGAAGTATCCACGGATCAGTCCTTAAACCAACCGTGAAAGTTTCGGTAGATGTACCTACATCAGAACGCATAAAAAGAACAGGAGAGGGTAGGTCAAAAGTGCTTATTAATGACCCGTAAAGCCCTGCTCCTAAACTCTTGCTTACTAGGGCAGATTGATCAACTAAAGGAATAGTGGAATCCGATGAAGTCCAGTTGTTTTTCCAAGAGAACGAAAGTTGATTGACTGTGATGATCTTGCCTTCGTGGAGGAACATAACAACTCGGAAAAATACTGATGTAATGGCTCGCATGGCATATGTCCATCTCCTACCTAACAACATATTGTAATCAAGCGGAGCATCCAGAACTTCAATCTCTACAGCAATTTTCTTACCAGCAAGTGTAATTTCAAATGATGGTAGAACTCCGTGTGGATGGAAATTCCTGCCATCGAAGGCAGTAAGCAGTGTGTTAGAGGGGGCTAACTCGGGAGAGCCTAAATCTTTCCAGCAAGAAATGGACATCACGCACATCGACGCACCCTCATCTACAACATCCCGTCTAATGGTCATAGGACCATGAACCACTTCTATCTCTAGGGAAACGTGGTACGGAAACCGATATTTGATATCAGACATATCAAAGTGCATAGTCATGTTGGATGATTCCATACTTCCAATCGCTGTCAGAAGTGCATTTCATTGTAGCGAACAACTTTGCAAAACTTCTAAGGTGGGCATAGCACAAGGGGTCTGGGCTAGATCTTCAACCACATTGTAGTTGGAAGTAGCCTGAGCGTTGGGATTGTGTGAGGCTGTAGCTAGGGTTTTACCCCTAGCTTGTGCCAATGAGCACCTACTAAGGAGAAAGGACTCCTTAGTAGCAGTTCAGTATATTAAACTAATTATGCAATAAACAAAAAATTAAATTATTTCTAAGACAAGCATGAAGCATAAACACCAAAATGAAAGAATGTCTTTATATTGATGTTACCTTGAGTGTCAAGGTTGATGAAGCCCTTTGCAGTGTCCAAGAGGATGCTCCAAGCTTCAAGAATGCTCCTTCTCCTTCTCCAATGTTGGGGATGGGCCAAAGGTGGCTCTCAAAGTGAAACTAGTTCAAAGGTGGACTAGGGTTTCGAGAGAGATTTTGGCAGAGTAAGGGTGCTTGTGATTGTGGATATGGAATAAGGGTTCTCCATCACCTATTTATAGTTTTTTGGTGGTGGAGTGCTGACCCATGGTTTTAGGAAACACATGGTTTTGGGCAGCTGTATAGGGTTTTTTCCTCCTTTTCCTCATTATTTTATATTTTTATTCCCTTTTTAGGGGATTTTTGCTATTTTTGGAGGAAAAGGGGGTTTTTTAGCCTTTTTTAGGCTATTTTGATGGTTTTTTGGCCTTTTGGAGGCATTTTAGGCCTTTTGGAGGCTTTTTAATGGGTTTTTTGGGATTTTTAATGGAAATATGGTAGGAAAATGGACAAATGAGTCATATAATGTGGTAAATGAGCTAGTGAGCACTTTTTGGGTGTTAACAGATTGCCCCCTGATGTGCGAGGGCAGGAGCTAATCGTATGGCCGATGGACATCATAAGTCATAAATGGTTTTCCTGGGATGTGGAGAGAAGAGAAGAAACAAACTGGAGCCCGGAACAACGATCCCGAACAACTGCAAGAACTAAAAGTACATAACCTCAATAAAGGATGAGGAATCATCTGATCATATGGACGAGGCGGGCATTCCCATGCTCGTATCAGGATATAACATAATAACAATGGGGTCCAAAAAATGGGGACCTGAAATATACATGACCTCAAATACTGACTGAGGAATAATCTCAATATATGGACGAGGCGGGCATACCCATGCTCGTATCAAGATACATAAACATAACTGTGAGGCCCGAAAAAAGGGGGACCTGAAAAATACATAACCACTGTGTACATCATAAGTGTCCAGAGGGGACACAAAATCTGGGACATACTGCTGAGCGGATCATGTGTGAACTGCAGAACTGGTGCACTGGAACAATCAACAGTGCTACTGAGTGTGGTACCAAAGGGGCTGATGAGCTGCTGGATCAGAGTGACAAGGGATACACTCACAATGGTACACGGAACTGGAACTGGGTACTCAAGGAAGCATGTAACTGGATGGCTTCCGAATACAATCGCCAACGCAACCCGGACATCCACAGGAACATACAACTGGGCGTTCCGAAGTGACTCACCAATGTGCTAGAGTCGGGGGAAATCCGGGGTCTTCGACTAAAAACTGATGGGATATAATCCTACGCGATCCTCAACGATGCGATCAAGGTGCTGAAGTCGAGCATGTGAGGAACAACCACTCGGAGAGGCAATGATGTCTCCTCTCAGAATGATCCGTAGGCACTTACCACAGATGGTGATAAGTCCAAGGCGTAGGGACCTCTGGGCCTATCCTCTGGAATAGAGGAGCTGTCGTCGACAGAGGGAGACCTGCCCCTAGCAAGGCAATGATGTTTCCTTGACAGGAGCGCGAGGTACAAGACCGAAATGTGATAGTACTGATGGCAGGACTGATCAAACTGTGGGTGGATAACTGGGCAAGTAGAGTGGGTGGACTCAAACGTCCTTTGTTCAGAGTATGATAATGGGAATGATCTGGCAGCATATGAAACTGACTAAGGGGAGAGGGATCATAGCTGTATGGGATCTGGGAAGGTTACTAGGCTGAGAGAGACTCAAGCTAGGCTACAATGGCAGGAGACTGCAGAATACTCTGAACAAAGGCGACCTGATTGGGGGTGCTGCCGAGATGATAGATCATAGTGCCATGAGGCACGGGAGGATACTTCTTCATGGGTGAAGGAACTAGAAGAAGCTTGTGGATAAAATGATACTGTCGTGTGGATTTTACGAGCCCAGGACAGTTCATGCTCATGGTTGCTTTCAATTTTAAGGAGTCTGAAAGCGATAAGAAGACTCTGAAGTGATGGAATGGTACTGTCGTGTGGATTTGACGAGCCCAGGACAGTTCATGCTCGTGGTTGCTTTCAATTTTAGAGAGTCTGAAAGCAAGTAAGAAGACTCCAGGGGGTTGCTTTTTCGTAGATTTAGTCTCCAAGGCCCAAAGAAGCATAAAAGGATGCAATGAAGAACTCTTCTAGCCGGTGTGACTAGAGTATTCCTTTTTCGTAATTAGTCTACCAGGTCCGGAAAAGGGTTAAACTTATACCAGATAGACGCCCTTTCAGGTACTTTAACGAGCATGAAAGGAAGCAAGATTGCTCGGCGATCTTTTCATTCTTTTAGGAGTCAGAAAAGAGCTTAACGGAAACTCCCTAAGTGCCTTTTTCGTAAAGGACTTGTCCGGCCCGAAAAAGGGATAAAATTATACCGAACAAAAGGAATGGCCAGGCAAGGAGGAAGTGTTCAATCAAGGTTTAGTAATGATGACCAAGAATGAGGGTAGGTGGGAACACTGATGGGCCTCCTTGCGGGGAAGATGAAATGGTGGCAAAATAACGAAACATTTGCAGTGTGACAGGAGTGAATGGCTCATGTAACAATGTGGAACAATCCGATGGCGGCCGATGTGGCACGCAAACCGCGGCAGCAAGGTGTTGGGACACAATGTTGAAATTGTACCAAGTGAGAGCGAGAAATGATCTCAAGCATCATCACGAGCTCGGAAAAATGAATCCGGCAATATAAAGGATGTCAAAAACGGGTGGCGGCCGATGTGGCACGCAAACCGAGGTGGCGGGGGCGTTTTGAAAAACGCCCGGAAAAACTGGAGGTGAGAGCGAGAAATGATCTCTAGCATCATCACCAGCTCGGAAAACTGAATCCGATGATATAAAACATGTGAAAATTGGAGAACGGCCGATGTGGCACGCAAACCGAAGCGACTAGTGGCGTCTGAAAAATGGGTAAAAAATGACAGGACAAAAATAATGCGACGAGGTGACCATCATGACGGTCACGTCACGCTGATTCCAGTGGTGGAAATGGTTGGTAAAAACAAAAAACAAAAAGGAAAGTACTGTACAACGCAGACCAATGAGGTCGCGGGTTTCTTTTTATGGGTAAAAACGCTTAAGATACAACCCATTACGAGGGTTGCACAAAGGACGGCCTTCAGAGTCAGCTAAGATGTATGCCCCCTTGCCGAGGCAGGTCTGCACGACGTAAGGGCCTTGCCACATAGATTCGAACTTCCCTTTACCGGTTTTGTCATGGGCTTGGTCATAGGCGAGGACGAGGTCCCCTTCGTGGAAAGTTCGGGGGTGAACATGTTTATCATAACCGGCTTTGGAGCGGTTTTTGGCAGCTTCGATGTTCTGGAGAGTGGCCCGGCGGTCTTCATCGGCTTGTTCGAGGTGCAGCAGACGTTGCTCGAGGGGGGTGGTGTCAGGGAGAAGCTCAACGGCGATCTGTAAGGCAGGGATCTGACACTCGATGGGGAGAACAGACTCTATACCGTGAACTAAATGAAATGGTGTAAAACCAGTGGCGGTCTTAGTGGAGGTGCGATAAGCCCACAACGCAGGGAACAACATGTGGTGCCAATTGGACTTATGCTTGTCGACTGTTCGTTGGAGGATGGTTTTAAGGATTTTATTGATGGCCTCTACTTGGCCATTCCCTTGGGGGTAGTAAGCAGAGGAGAATTGGTGCTCATACTTAAGGAGGGTGGATAACTCACGCCAGACGGCATCTTCGAAGTGTGAACCATGGTCAGAGACTAACTGCTTAGGAACCCCGAATCGAGCTATGACATGGTTGAAGAAGAAGCGGGCAGCAGTGTCAGCGGTACAATTGAAGGTAGGCATGGCCTCCGCCCATTTGGTAAAGTAATCAACAGCGACCACAATATATTTGTGGCCGTTGGCAGACTGGGGTCTACATTCCATGAAGTCTATGGCCCATTTACAAAAGGGACCAACGGTGACGACTGGGTGTAACGGAGCAGGAGGTGTCCGGGCCTTGGGGGCAAAAAGTTGGCAGTTATGGCAGTGTTTGACTGCAGTGATGCAATCAGTGAAAAGTGTGGGCCAGAAGTATCCGGCGCGGATGACCTTTTGGGCGGTGGCCATCCCTGAGAAATGGCCTCCGCAGGCACCGCTATGACAGTCATTAAGGACGTGTTCAGCTTCCTCATGGGTAAGGCAACGACGAAGAATGGTGTCAACCCCGCGCCGATAGAGGACATCGCCTAAGAGGAGATATCGAGAGGCCTGGTGGCGGATGCGACGGCGTCCATTGCGTGTAACTTTGGGTCTGAACTTTTGTGTGCGTAGGTATAACAAGATATCACCGTACCATGGGTCATCGGATGAGATAGTGAACAGGTGATTGTCGGGTAACTCATCGGAGATGGGTTTGGCCGGGAGAAGGGAAGGGAGATCAGTAATGAGCTGGGCAAGCGCGAGGGCTTTAGTGCTCTTAGGTGTTTTGAAGGTAAGGTCATATTCTTGGAGGATAATGACCCATTTGGCAACACGACCTTGGAGTAGCCGCTGGTTCAGAAGATATACCATGGGGTTAGAGTTGGCCACGACGGTGGTATGACTCATTAAGATGTAGTGTCGCAATTTTTGAACGGAAAAGACTACTGCGAGGGCAAGTTTCTCTTCATATGGGTAACGTAATGGTGGACCAGACAAGGTCGGGCTAACGTAGTAAATGACGTGCTCCTGGTGAGAATCGTCTTCTTGAACTAAGACTCCAGAGACGGCATGCTCGGAGGCCGACACGTAAAGGATGAAGTCTCGAGTAAAATCCGGAGGGGAAATCAGAGGGGCTTGTGTGAGGGCCTTCTTGAGGGCCTCGAATGCAGCTTCTGCTTGTGCATCCCAGACAAAAGGTACGTGGGTGCGGAGTAGGCGCAAGAAACCGTGTACCGTAGTGGCATAATCAGGAACGAAGCGTCGTAGGAAGTTAGATCGCCCCTGCAGACTTTGGAGCTGCCGGAGCGTGCGAGGAGGGGGGAGGTCTAAGATAGCTTGGACTTTTAGAGGGTCAACAGTAATTCCTTTCTGGGAAACAATGAAACCCAACAATCGGCCTGCCGGTACGCAAAAAACACACTTGTGTGGGTTCAAGCGAATTTGGTATTTGCGACAACGCAGAAAAATTTGCCGAAGGTCGTTAAGGTGGTCTGATCGTTTCCGGGAACGAGCTGTAAGGTCATCAAGGTAGACTAGCAGGATATGGACCAAGTCGTGGAAGTAGTAGGTCATGGCCCGCTGGAAAGTGGCACCAGCATTTTTGAGGCCGAAAGGCATGACGCGATAGGCAAAGGTGCCCCAAGGGGTAGTAAAGGCAGTTTTGTACTGGTCTTCCTTACGGATCTGAATCTGATTATATCCGGAAAAACCATCCATGAAGGAGAGGACCTCATGTCCCGCACACGCATCTATGAGTTGATCGATGAACGGCGTGGGGAAGTTGTCCTTGGGACAAGCATAGTTTAAATCACGGAAGTCAGTGCATACGCGGATGGTGCCTTGCTTTTTGTTAACTGGAACAGGGTTTGAAACCCATGTGGTATAGGCAATAGGGTAAATGAACCCGGCCTTGCGCAGCTTCTCAATCTCGGCTTTGACAGCTGGGAGCTTTGAGGGATGAATGGGGCGCTGTTTCTGACGAACAGGGGTTACATCAGGCCATGTGTCAATGTGGTGCTCTATAATTGCGGGATCAAGACCAGGCATTTCGGTATAAGACCAGGCAAAGACATCACGGAATTCTTTGAAAAGGTGTGTGTAGTCCTCAATCTCTTGTTTACTGCAGAATGCTCCTAAAGTAATGAGTTCAGGGGCACGACCTGGAGCAGCAATATCAACTTGGATGACAGGTGAGATGTTGGCCATGTTGCCCTCCTCGAAGGCATCAGGAGCAGGAATAGGGTCCTTGACCCAGTCAACCTTGGTGGGGAGGAAGTCTTTGGATTCGACCACGTATTGGGTAGCGGTGCTAGAGGAAGACGCTTCTGGGATGAAATAGGAACGGTGGTGCATATCATCCCAAGGATAATCCGGGGCAGTTAGGGCCTCAAGAATCTCCTCATCAGTACGGAAAGTCTGTGTCGTCAAATCGGTTGACGAGGGGGTAGTGGAAGTATTGGTTGAAGAGATCATGTAGATGGTATTAACCTCTCCGGAAGGTGAAGAGTCTGGGGGGTAGATCTCTTCAATGGTAGGTGGTGCCGTCTCAAGGTCCAGATTGTTCATCTCATAAAGAGCTGCTCTGTAATCCGGGAGATCAGGACAATGATGTGAATAGTGCCCGTAAATACCGCAGATGGCGCAGGAGTGGTTGGTACGTAGGGACTTATCTTTAGGTTTAGGAGTAGGGTTGAGTTCGACAGTTGGGATGTTGGGGTCATCGTCGAGCATTTGCATGTGCTTCTGCAATGCGGGTAACTGTGGGCATTGGTGGGTCGCATGGCCCAACTCGTCACACAGCGAGCATTTGGGAGGAGCACGGAACACTGGAGGGTTCTTGACTGTCTTGGGAGGTGGGACAGCAGTGTAAGGTTGAGGACCTCTGCCCCCAGTGGGTTGAGGGGGAGGAGGAGGTGTCGTGGAGGACGAAGGGGTAGAGACACCGGGAGGTGGCTGAGTGGTAGTAGCCATGGGTTGCACCGGCTGGAGGACGACATCAGGTGTCGGCGGGCGAACGGGAGGCGAAAGGTACCATACAGGTAAACCCAATGTTAACCCAGGGAGGCTAAGGGTAGCCATGACCGGGGCGCTTACTACTCCTGCTGGAGGAACTAGGAAGGGAATCGTATGGATCGGTGTAACACCAATGTGACTAGGTACCAATGGTGGTTTAGGCAACAAGGATGGTTGATTGTTAGGTGGTAGGATGTCATGGGACAAGGTACATAAGTCAGACATTTCGGGCGTAGATGATGGCGGAGGAATGGATTGAAAGGTGGAGGTCATCGGCGCGTCTGAGTAGACTCCATGCCCCGTAGAGGAAAGAAACGAGGTGGAGGCAGGAGAAACAGGTTGTTCAACCATGGGGAGAACATTTTCCGGTGCCGCTGGAGCACTGGGATCATAGTAGGTGAGCTGGTCAATCTTAACCACGCGTCCTTCATGGGGGAACATCATGGTGCGAAAGACAGAAGAGGCAACCGCCCGCATGGCATACATGTAGCTGCGGCCAAGTAGAAGGTTGTAATCTAATTGGGCATTGATTACCTCTATGTCAATAAGAACTGTTTTACCACCTAACTGGACAGGAACGTTGGGCAGGAGGCCTTGGGGCTGGGCCGAACGACCGTCATAGGCACGTAACGCAGTGGTGGACTGCTGGAGAGGAGGGGATCCTAGTTTCTGCCATACAAATGTAGACATAACGCATGTGGAAGCACCCTCATCGATGATGCACCGATGGATAACAAGATTCCTAACGGAGACTGTAACTTGGAAGGCTAAGCTGGAAGGTAGGCGTGGTTCAGACTGGTCTAAATCAAACGCCATCAAATGTGAATCAGTTGGGTCAATCCCCCCGATGGCGGAAAGTAAAGTCTTGCGCTGGGAAGGGCAGTTCTTCAAGACTTCTAACGCAGACATGGCTGCGGGAGATTGGGCTAGGTCGTCTACAATGTTGTAGTTTGACGCAGCACGCGCATTAGGGTTATTGTTGATTCGGCGCAGTGGGAAACGAGGTGCTTTCGCAGCGCCGTCTGTGGGAGGCGGAGGGATACGTAACGCCTGATCGGTGGGATGGGCGTTAGTAGTTTTATCCGTGGGAGTGGCTTCAGAGGTGGAGCCATATTGGTTCCGACGGGTCTGGAGGTTGACGTCAGCTGATGACATCATCAGTAAGTGGTGGGTACCTGAGTCAAACATGGGTTGATCAGGGGCAGCGTAGGTGATCTGTTGTTGTTGGGGTTGCACGTTAGCTTGAGGGGCCAACGGCTGAGTGTTTACCACGCCTTGGGTCGGTAAGGGGTTTTGCAGCACCAAAGGGGGTTGCTGAGGTTGGGGGGGGTTGGGCGGTGCTTGGGGAGCCGCATGCCCTTGGCGATGGGCCTCGTCAACCCAAAGCTGCCGAGCTCGCTCCAAGTGTGGGCAAGCATGGGTGTAATGTCCATAGACCCCGCAAATAGAACAAGGGTGATTTGTTCGGAGATTGGGGTTTTTGGCCTGCTTGGGCGGGCGATCAGGGTTTTGATTAGCGGGGGCCGCATTGTTATTGTCAGGGGGATTAGCCGGTTGACCAGCTTGGTCCGCAGGTTGGTTATTTCCCCGATTACGGCCTTTGCCGCGGTTCTGTTGGCCCTGGTTACGTTGGTTATTCTGGTTTTGCTGCGGGTTATGTTGGGCGTAAACTTGCCCTTGGGCAGCAGGTGGATTCTGAGGTTGCGCAGGTGCTGGAGCAGGCTGCGGAGGATGATATGCAGGTTGAGGCTGAGCAGGTGCAGCAACTTGAGGGGGTTGCTGATAGGACTGCGGAGCCGGTTGTGGATGTGCCGCAGGGGCTGCCTGGGGCGGATAATAAGCTGGTGGGGCTTGTGAAGGCGCAGGAGCTGAGGCAGCCTGCTGATGGTAGTAAGGCTGAGGGGCGACTGGAGGAACATAAGCAGGAGTCGCATACCCAAAGCACTGAGGTGGACACGAAGGTCCATGGGAATGGTGATGTGTCATGGGAGCATATGAGTTGGTTGCTCCAGACTGGGAGGTAGCCCTCGACAGGTCGGGGCCAGGGGTAGGCCGTGCTATAGAAAATGGTTGGGGATGCGAAGAAACACGGCCAATGATACCATCAGCAGCGTGGGATGCCCCCGGCGCATCATGATGGGAGGACTCGCCGCGAGGGGCGTCAGGTATAATGGTATAAAGGTAACCCGACTGGGCGTAAATGAGGTCGAACTGCTGTGCCTTAAGGATGGCCTCTTCTTCAGACTGGGGTCTTTCTGAAGCTACATCCTTAGCGATGACAGGAAGCAGGGACTTGAGGAACCAATCGAGGAAGATACGGTCATCTAGTTTAATCTTGCATAAGCTACGGCGTCTACGCCACTCATGAATGTGGTCCGTGATATGGGTAGCCGTGTTTTGTCTACAAGATAGAAGGATCTCAACGCCCGCGTCATAGCGGACTGGCAACTGGAAGAACTGCAGGAAGGTCGAGGCCAGGGAAGAAAAGGTGGCGTGGGTCCCATGAGGCTGCTCAATATACCACTTGGCTGCAGAGCCAGTGAAGGTGCGCTGTAAGAGACGGAGGCGAACAGAGTCATCCACAATGGAGTTAGAGGAACACCATAGGTGGAAAGACATGATGTGGTTCTGTGGGTCCTCACCGGCCTTGCCGTCGAACTTAGGGATGTTCGAGGGGAGTTTGGTAGGCATATGAGGCCACATAGGGTCGTGTCGAATAGGATCGTTGGTCAATCTGGCCAGGTCAGGTAGGTTGAGGCTAGCCATGAACGGCAAACTGGAAGAAGGCTGTGACACAGTAGTGCTGTGGACCAAGTTGGGGCCAGTGCCCCCAAGTGGAGGGACAAGATTTAGGGTGGTGCCCCCAAGTGGGGGAACTGAGGTAGTGGAGGATGGTCCAGCACCACCATGGGTAGTGTGAGCCACTGATGTAGTGGGGATAGGTATTCCTGCTGTGGGAATAGGTACCGTGAGGGGAACGGTAGATGGTTGCCCCATGGAGGGCATACCAAAAACAGGTGTAGTAACTGGTGTAGTGGTGGATGTGCCACCAATGGTCCCTATGACAAATGGAGTGGAAGTCGTACCAGCCATGGGGCTAGTAGGGGCAGTATAAATAGGGTTCTCAGACTCTTCGTCAGAGTCAGAGGTAAAGTAAGGTGCGTCACTATCTGGTGACGGAGACCTACGTCGCTGACGGGTGGAGTCAAGTGACAAGGCTCTAGATCTGTGATGAGTGGTATCAACGGACAATGATCGGAATCTATGACGAGTGGTGTCGAGAGAACCGTGCTGTGGGGGCTCGCCCCTGAGGCGCCGAGAATGTCTCGGGGACTCAATGGTGACAGATGGTGTCTAAATCTCTGTGGGTTGAGGTGAGTATAAAAAACAGCTCAAAAAATCCTAATGCGACCGAGTGTGCAGAAGGAGAGCTAAAAAGCAAGGCACTCAGGCCAACAACCAACTCAAAACACCCACTGCAACAGCTGTGCTACAATAGGTGGAGTAACAACAAAGATGGTCAGAATACCAACAAGCAGCAGGTTTCCTAAAAAAGAAAAATGGTGGACTCACTAGACCAAGGGAGGTAAAGGAGCATGCAAACACCTAGCTAAAAGTATTCTGACTTAACTAAACATATCCTCTGCAAGGTGATGAAATCCAAGTCAGACAATATGAGTAGGAAAGCCAAGTGGCTATGATATCCCCCTACCGGGAGGGATACCGGGTAGTCAATCCTAGAAGAATGGCAACTAAGATACCCCGTTCATGACACGTCCAGAAAGGTGAATCTGCCGTTTAGTTCGTTGACCGCAATACCCCTATACAGGGATATCCCGCGAACCGCGAAAGGTAGCCCTTCGGTTACTGAATGGAGTGCGGTATTCCACTCAGGCCTCCGGAACCAGTCTCCCGACTTCAACCCTCCTAAGGGAGAGGCCCTCTGATAAACTAGTCGTGACCGTGCCAAAAAGTACTAGGGGATTTTGGTTCCCTAGTTGGACAACAACTATGTCTCAAGTGAAATAACCAAGGGGTGTTATTGGAAGCCTATCCCCCTGATCCTACCTAACTACAATGATTCTTTTGTGTTCCCCAAGTGGGGTTAGAATGTTGGTTTAGTTAGGTACTTTTTAAGGCTCACTTGATTTAATGTGACAGAGTGTGTGCTCGTGAGGTGTTGAACCCAAAAACAGAAGTGCCACAAGGGAGGGCAACTTCCAATCTATCAATAATGCTGAAATTGATTCTTTTAATTTGCAAAATTTTCTGAAATAAAAATACTGAAATTTTAAAAAGATTCTGTAAAAGGAACAGAAATTATGTTGCAGAAAGGCTGTAAGGAAGTAGGCTGCAGGTGGGACAGAGGGCTGTTCAAATGCAGAAAATATTGCAGCAAGAGGGGCTGGGCTCAAAAACAGAAAAAGAGCAGAAATCAGACCGCGGGTCTGTGGCGGGTCAGAACAGGCCGACCGCGGGTTTGAGGGAAACAGCGGCGGTCAGGTCGCGGCTATCGGGCCAATAGTTGCATTCGGGACGCAGGAAACAGGGGAAAAGGCACAGTCGGGTCGCGGCTATCGGGCCAACAGTGGCAGTCGGGACGCAGGAAAACTGGAAAAAGACACAGTCGGGTCGCGGCAAAATGGCTAACAGGCGCAGTCGGGACGCGCGAAAGAGGCAGAAAGCCGCAGTCGCGACGCAGGAAAAAGGCCGACAGGCGCAGTCAGATCGCGGCAAACAGGCTGATTAGCCACGGTCGGATCGCAGGTAACAGACTTGAATCCGCCGGCAGAGCGTCGGAAGCAGTCTGAGAGCCACGGTCGGATCGCGGGTAAAGGCCTGAAAGGCGCGGTCGGGACGCGACTGCAGAGGAAAAAGACGCGGTATGCAGCGGCCGAAAGGGACAGCCGAAAGAAAAAATTTAAAAACGGAAACCAGAAATTCGAAAACTAGGGGAGTCGCCAAAACTGTAGCTAGGGTTTTACCCCTAGCTTGTGCCAATGAGCACCTACTAAGGAGAAAGGACTCCTTAGTAGCAGTTCAGTATATTAAACTAATTATGCAATAAACAAAAAATTAAATTATTTCTAAGACAAGCATGAAGCATAAACACCAAAATGAAAGAATGTCTTTGTATTGATGTTACCTTGAGTGTCAAGGTTGATGAAGCCCTTTGCAATGTCCAAGAGAATGCTCCAAGCTTCAAGAATGCTCCTTCTCCTTCTCCAATGTTGGGGATGGGCCAAAGGTGGCTCTCAAAGTGAAACTAGTTCAAAGGTGGACTAGGGTTTCGAGAGAGATTTTGGCAGAGTAAGGGTGCTTGTGATTGTGGATATGGAATAAGGGTTCTCCATCACCTATTTATAGTTTTTTGGTGGTGGAGTGCTGACCCATGGTTTTAGGAAACACATGGTTTTGGGCAGCTGTATAGGGTTTTTTCCTCCTTTTCCTCATTATTTTATATTTTTATTCCCTTTTTAGGGGATTTTTGCTATTTTTGGAGGAAAAGGGGGTTTTTTAGCCTTTTTTAGGCTATTTTGATGGTTTTTTGGCCTTTTGGAGGCATTTTAGGCCTTTTGGAGGCTTTTTAATGGGTTTTTTGGGATTTTTAATGGAAATATGGTAGGAAAATGGACAAATGAGTCATATAATGTGGTAAATGAGCTAGTGAGCACTTTTTGGGTGTTAACAGAGGCCCATTTCAAGACACCTTCAGGATCTTGGGAAACGAATCCACTGGAATGTGGAGAGGAATGGAAGATTCAGGAATCTTTTTATCCTTGTTTTGCGCATCCAGGGTATAATTTCTTACTCATGTTTGCAAAAGTGCATCCGCGCTAACCATATTAATGAAAGTTTGATCAATTGAAGCATGAGTAGTGCCCCCAGCTTTGGAGGTGCCAGAAGCTGAACCCTTCCCCTTAGGAAATGGATGTTTAAGTACGGCAGGTTTCTTTTCTTGAAGCAACTTCTAGGATTCTTCGAGTAGAGGGCATTGGTGAGTGAGGTGATCCTGCTTGCAAAGCTTACAAGGGAACTTAACCTTCTTCTTTTCTTTGTTACCCTCCTCGACATTCTTTGTGTTCTTGGGCTTTTGTTGGTTCCCCTCTCCTTTCTTTCCCTTCTTTTTGTTATTGGACTGCTGAGGGCCCTTTTGATTGTTCAGAACCTGGTTCACAGATTCATAAGTAGAAGGAGAGGTTGTGATGGAGGTTACTTCTGCAATCGATTGTTTGACAGATAAGGCATGAACCTGCTTAGTCAATGCTTCGAAAGCTATAGAATCTACTGAACCCACTATGTCGTCAGCATGTGGTCCAGGTTTAGGTCGGCCAAGATCAGTGTTTGATCACGGTGCGTTTGGTATAATCTCGTAAAGTAACCCAGATTGTGCATAAACAAGGTCTAGCTGTTGGGTTCGTAAGATGGCTTCTTCCTATGAAGACACTCCAGAAGTAGCTACTTCCTTAGAAATATAAGGAATGAGTGATTTCAGGTACCACTCGAGAAGAAATTTTAGAGGTATATTGGCTTTAATGAGCCTCTTCCGTCTTCACCACTCTTGAATGTGATCAGATAAGTGAGTGGCTTTATTTTTTCTAAATGTAGATGAAAGATATATTCCAACATCGTATTGAACAGGAAGCTAGAAGTGGTTCAGAAAAATAATCGCTAGATCCTGAAAATTAAAAAATGTAGTTGCAGGTAACTCAATGTACCATTTGGCTGCAGCACCAGTTAAGGTTCTTTGGAAAAGTCTCAACCTAACAGAATCTTCATTCAACGAGTTCGAATAACACCATAAATGGAAAGTGGTGACATGATCACCAAGGCCTTCACCGATTTTGCCTTCGAATTTTTTAATGTCCGAAGGTAACTTGGTAGGAGCTGGTGGCCATGTAGCGTTATGGTACACCGGATCATTTGTCAACTTGGAAAGGTCTGGAAAATTCAGAGTTGCCAAAAATGGTAAATGAGGTCTACAAGATGGCATTTGATAAGCTGGGGTCATAAAGGGGGAACCACCCATAGTTTGACCCGTAAACTGCTGGTAGGGGTTGCCCCCTGCCATTTGTTTTTGTGTGAAAGTGTTGTTGAAATTCCCCCACCCAAATGAAAGTGGGTTGGTGCTCTATATATTCGTCCACTGTGGCTGGGTGTTAGCCCCGCCATATTGTTGATTAAGGATGCTACCCCCTCCTCCAGAAAACAAAGAAAAAAGGGTGTTTCTAGCAGGTATATTACTTTGATTCATATTGTAACCTACAAAGGTATTAAAACCAGTGGTAGTCGATGTGGACAGTGCAGTCATGGTATTCATGATAGGCATGGTTGTAGAAGCATTCAGCCCTATAGTGGGTGTGGAAATCCAAGTACTGGGAAAATGGTATGACTGTTGAGTTGCGGGAGGTGGAACAAGATTCACTGTACTATTGGGTCCAAAAGTGGGTGTAGAGGCAGATGCCAAGGTTGTTGAACTCGGCATGCCTAAGGTACCGGCATTAAAGCTGAAGGACAGAGTCAAAACAGAAGTTGGTTGTGTCGAACTCGGTGTAGCAGTGGGAGGAGGATTTAAAGTATTTGTATTCATACCTATTGTGGGATTCTGTGGAACTCCCTGTTCGCCTCCTAGATTAGTCATAATATGCCTAGGTGTGAACAAATATGCACTATAATCAGGTTGTTGGAAACCAACAGGTATCAGAAGCGGAATGTTAAAATCAGTTAGAGGAGGATTAAAAGGAGTATTAAACTCACCAGAAGTGAGGTCCTCAATCTCAACTGTATTAAAAGCTTGCTGATCTGGAGTCCCGGGTTGTGGTTCTTTAGGAGCCTCTATTTCACCAGTGGTTTCAAAGGGACCACTGGAGTCTGTCCTCTGTCGTCTGGGTGGCGGTAGTGGTTCCATTCTAAGTGGAAGAAGGTTTTGCAACCTTCGAGACCTATGAAGCTGTTGGTCTTCCGCGATTATATATAAAAATAAAACTAAGCAAAAACCTAGCGGCCACTAAGACTAGGGGGAAAACAACATTCCACTAAAAAATCCTAAGTATGCAAACCAGGAAACCAAGATGCCTTTCGGAGAATAGTCTGGGATGATGAGGGCCCAAAATAGATCAACGAAGGAAGAAGAACAGTTACCCGGGGTCCACAATACAATGAATAAGGGTGCAAGTGCTGGAATCACCCAAGCGCCCTCCCAAAGACCTGCAAAGAATTTCCTCCCATGTATGTCCTAGGTACAACAGCTATAATCCTCTGCTGTCACCTGTGTATGATCCTATAGGTCTGATACTAGGGCTACCATAAGGACGAAATATCCTAGGGGGACAGTCGTCAGCCTGATCAAAACGCGTGGGCAGGGTAGCAAATCCCGAAGTCTAGATGGGCCCCCGTACGCGAATCGACCCTGGTTTATGGTTGAAGGGAAAGTGAGGGGATATCCTCAACAAATCCGATATTCCACGACCTCGTGCTTAGCTCTAGTTTTAGCAGAGTTTCCTAGGAATATTTGATACAGATGGGTTTACCTATATGACAGTCGCACTACGATTTTTGAGTAATGAAACAAGCTTTGAGTAGTTTAAGGTGTTTTAAGCTTGAAACTCTAGCCTATCCTAGAAAGAAAATCGTTTCTAATTGATTTTATTAAGATATTTTTAAGGTTACTTTTTACTCAGTGGGGCAGTGCATTGTGTGGTGTGGTTGCAACAGAAAGTAAAGTGCATGAAATGAAACAACTTTCAATAACAAAAAGACTTTTTATTTTTTGTTTTATATTCTTTCCAAAATGAAGAGTAAGCAAACCTAAACAAAGCTTTCTTTTTGTTTTCTTTTCAAATTCTGAACAAAGTAAACTATGCTACTCTACAAAGATTATAAGCCTCACTACTGTAAGCTATCAAACTTATTTTTCTTTTTCTGTTATATATGAATGAAAAAGAATTTGAAAGCGGAAGCAAGTAAGACCTACAAAAGATGTGCAAGTATGGAAAAATGACTCTAAAGTTCACAACAATCGAATCAATGATCCTACAAAGACTTGTCCTACAAGTGTTTTTCAAAGGAAAAAGCTCTTGAACTTTGAAACAAAGTGGGGAGAAAACAAGGATCAAAGATGCTTATAACCGGAAATCAAACTTAGAAGAATGCTCCAAAGCACCAAACCCTAAACAAGAACACTAAGCCAAGTAGTAGGTAGGCAAGTGAACTAAAGACAACCTTACTAACACAAAGGCTCAAAGGTGAAGCAAACTAAAGTGCTTCAAACTCACTTAATACTGGAAATGACAACAAGGTCAAGAAATGTCGGGACTCAAAAAAAGCTTTGGAAGACACCCCAAAGGCTCCAAAAAATGGGTTAAAACCCTAAATCAAAGGATGAGACACCCAAAGAGCATACAAGTGTTGCAACAAACAACAAATGCTAAACACAAAGGTTTGTATACCTGCAGCACACTACTAGGGTATGGACGAGTAGCTATGTTCACTAAGGAACAAGCACGGTCTCCAAAAAGAGTCACAAATGAACAAGACACTTCAAGAGTAATCAAGTGACCAAAAGATGGCCTAAGGGACTCAAAAGGGGCTAAAGAGACTCAAAGGAGGATTACAGACCTCAAAGACCAGTTAAGAAGACCAATAACAAAGTTAGAAACCAAACCTTACATCAAACAGAGAGCTACAGGAATGTGCTATACTGTGCAGTAGGAAAACTAGCACACTCTAGAAGGTGTGCGCCACTGTGCAGTAGATAAACTAGCGCACAATCTTAGGTATGCGCTATTGTATGTACAATAGAGTAGCACACATGTCAGGAAAGGTCAGAAATCAAGCTTTGCATAGGTGTAAAAGGCTGAGTCAGACAAAAGACAGCAGATAGGGATGACCTACAAGGCCCCTCAAAGGATTAAAGGGATCAAAAAGTACTGGAAAGACAACAAAATGGGTTTCCTAGAGCAGAAAAACAACCGGCTCCCCAGCGGAGTCTCCAGTATGTTGTTCAAGAAATTCACCCTATAGTGAGGAAAGGGACACTATCAACTTGGGGGAAGACATGTAAACACAATGATTACGCTACAGAAACATCTATAAATGGAAATAGATCAAAGATCTTGAAGACGTACCTTATTACTAATGTTTGATCCTAGCTTTGCTCGATCTCGCGCTCAATCTTCCACTTGATCTTCCACTTCAATAGACCTGCAGCATAAAGATACCTTCCTCAGCGTATCTTGACTGATATAAAGATGATAAAATTGAAATGCAATTCAAACATCAAGAACATTCAAACATTTAACCAAATAAATACACAATCCATTAGGCATTATATTTGGGATAGGAAGGAATGTTTCAACCTTTATTGTCAAAAGCATATAATGATTACAAGTTATACCTGAACAATGCAGCATGCTTGTGCAACCAGATTCTTAGCTCTTACTCTTCTCTGACTTGAAATCTTCCAGCATAACAACCCTTCATACAAATTTCTCTTCTTGTGAATGAGAGTCACAACAATGTCTAACCCCTCTCCTCAATCCTCCTTGTATTTATAGCACAAGGAAGGCAGTTTAGATCGAGAGGTGGTTGTAATGGAAGTTGGGGAAGTTGCAAAACCAATCGCAACTAATCCCAATTCGTCAAATTAATATATTTTTGATCATATTTTAAGGTGTGCACGAGTTTTTCACAGTGGAGTAGTGCACAGTATGCAACTTCAATGTTTAACAACCAATGTTTGCAACTTTTTTGAGGGTGTGCGCTACTATTGAGCCTGTGGAGTAGGGCATGAGTGCTAGTATGCTGAAGTAGAGTAGCGCACAACTCAAAACATGAGGTTTTTCAGGGTTTTTCTAGCTTGCAGAAGGGTAAGTCAGGTCAAGGTATCATCCAAGGTCATCATGCTCTTCAATCCAAGTTGTCCTTTTTTGTGATCGACAAATCAAGGTGATCACGGACGGAGAAGTGAATATTTGACCTATAACAGAGAGAAGATCATCCTTCCATGTCGAAGCCAGTAAAAATAGCTTTCAAAGTGGATACTGAGGAGAACGAAGAACCAGAAATATTATCAGAAAAAATACTTTCCGCCAGCATTCATGCAGATTAAAGAAGGAAAAATACCAATCAATGACAGTCGAGCTCCAGAGTGGATGGATGTAAAGTAAAAGTCAAAGAAGTTGATATATCTAACGACGACAGACCCAAAATGGAAAGAATTGGCAATTACTGGAATGAAGAAAAAACTGTAGAGATCACCAGTCTCCTTAAATAATTTCAGGATGTATTCGCACGTGATTATAAATACTTCAAAGGACTTGTACAGGAGATGGGCGAAATGAAGATCAACATCAAACCAGACGCCGGACCAGTGAAGAAAAGTCTTATAAACTCGTGCATAAATATAAATAAATTTTCAAGAAAGAGATTGATAGTATGCTTGCAGTAGGGATCATATATATTATTAATCAATCAGAGTGGGAGATCCCGATGGTCGTCCAACAGAAGAAGCATGACCTGACACAACTGAGAATCTGTGTCAACTTCCGTGAACTAAACAAAGTAACACTTATTGACCCCCTCCCTACTCCTTTTGCTAACAAAATTATTAGTGAAGTTGCAGGGAACGAGTGTTATTCATTCACAGATAGGTTTTTCAGGTACAACCAAGTACCTATTGCTAAAGAAGATCAAAAGAAGACCACGATCATTTGTAAATTCAGATCGTTCGCATATAAAGTCATGCCTTTTGGACTGAAGAACGCACCAACTGTCTTTTCTCATATTGTCGTCAAAGATTTGGATAATTTACTATGGTTGTCTACAAAACTATGGTTGTCTATTTTGATGATTGGATAATTTACTCCATGTTGAAAGACCATTGCAAATGGCTCTAGTTAATGCTTGAACGTTGTCGACAAATCCAAATGTCATTGAATATAAAGAAATCCATCTTCGCAACTCCTATCAGAATACTACTGGGTCATGTAGTATTTAAAGAAGGCATCAAAGTCAATTACGCAAAGATTAAGATCATTCTCGACCTGAAGTTGCCAGTTAATTCTAATCAAGTACGATTCATGTTGGGCCACATGGGATACTACTAGAATTTTATCAGAAATTACTCCGACATGACGTATCCCCTGGAGGAATTATTGAAATACAATCAAGAGTACAAGTGGACTGAGGAGTGCAACACTTCATTCAACATACTGAAGAGAAAACTTGTCAAAGCACCCATTCTCTGATTCCCAAACTGGTCAATTAAGTTTCATATTCATATCGATGCATCTGGCATAGCGATCGGTGCAATATTGACACAACCTGGAGATGATGGAATGGACTACCCTAATTCTTTCAGCAGTAGGAAGCTAAACAAAGCAGAGAGAAATTATTCTACAACAGAAAGAGAAGCATTAGGCATGGTATTTTCACAGAGAAATACTGTCACTACATATTGGATAATCCCTTTGTATTTTACACTGATCATCAAGCATTGAAGTACTTAGTGATCAATAAGCCATTGCATCATGGACGACTATGTCAGTGATTATTATTATTCCATGATTTTGAGTTTGAAGTCATAATTCGACCAGGGAAGGCTAATGTCAGACCAGACCACTTGTCACGAATTAATACTGGAGAATACCCGACAGGAGTAGAAGACGATCTACTAGATGCGCACCTATTTAGAATTTAAGTTGTCCCCTCGGAACTTGCGGAGATTACAAAATTCTTGGAGGATGGACAAGCTCCAAAAGGAATGTCAAAGAATAAAAAGAATATTCTTGCAATGAAAGCTGCACCATACACACTCATTAATGGATTCCTTTATAAACTTGGCCTAGATGACATACTCTGACGATGTGTGCTTTAACATGAGCGATAGAGTATACTTTCGGAAGCACATTATGGACCGGCAGGAGGGCACTACCACGCAGACATCACAGCGAGGAAGATTCTGCAGTCTAGACTTTGGTGGCCGACAGTTCATAAAGACTGTTGATATCTTGTAAGCAAGTGTGATATATGTCAACGAATGGGTCGACCTTTGCGAAGAATGAAAATGCCACTTGTCCTCGTAAACCCAAGTCAAACATTTGAAATATGGGTAATTGATTTTATTGGACCTTTTCCAGTACTTGGCCGACGCACAGGTGCACATTATATCATCACTGTTGTGGAGTATGTTACCAAATGGGCAGAAGCGGAACCGGGAAAAACATGTTCAAGCGAAGTCGCTGCCAAATTCATATACGAAAATATTGTCACACGATCAGATGCCCACTTACTTTCATCAGCAACCAAGGTACGCATTTTGTCTGTAGAACTATTGACACACTTACAAAAGAATTTGCAATTGAGCACAGAATAAGTACATCTTATCACCCAAAATCGAATGGGATGAAAAGATACCTACTGTACTATGGGCATACAGAATGACATATAAGAGAACCACATGTTAGACTCCTTTTACATTAGTATATGGTCAACAAGTTGTCGTCCCCTTTCACTTTCGACAACAGGCTCCAAGAATTGTCGAAGTTCTACATATTGATGTCGAAGATGCAAGAAAAGAACGCATTGTTCAATTATTTAAGCTCAACGAGACCCGACAGATAGCAATACAGCACCAAGAAATTCAAAAAATGCAGCAAAACGCATGGCATGATTGAAATATCAAGCAGAAAAATCTAATAGTTGGTGATTTAGCATTGTTATATAACAGTCGCATTAAGGGAAAACCAAAGAAGTTGCACACAGAATGGATGGGTCCATATCGCGTCAAGAACATCAATCCCAACGGATTAGTCTGACTGAAAACGCTACGGGGGAGTGTTTTCAAGAAACTCATTAATGGCGCCCGACTAAAGAGATACAAGGTGTAAAGAATTCAAAAAAAAATGGTTATAACCAACTTTAGAAAGAGACATTATAAGCAATATTTTAAATAGCAAGTGGTTTAAAATTCACAATGACAAGAGACTGGAAGAATAACTCTGGAAAAAGCAATGAAAGAAGCTGCAAAGAGAGGGCCACGACACATGAAATACGAGATGACAGACATCGAACAGAAATATCAGGCTGATGAACACAAGACGAAAGAATCCCCCAACGCGGAAGACCTATTGTTGTCCGACACAACACGACTAGAACCGTGCACCGACAACAAATTGGATAAATAGCTAAGAAAAAAAATCATGAACACCGAAAAGTAGAAAAGAAATCATGAACACCGAAAAGTAGAAAAGAAATCATGAACAATGACAAGTAGAAAAGAAGAGTCGAAGTTCACCCAACGAGGAGCCAACAATTTGTCAATAAAATTTAATACCCTCTCCGAACCAACAATCAATGCGGCCATCTACCTCACATTCACCCATGCCAAGTAATTCCACTATAAATACGGGGCTCGGGGACTCTTGGATATTGTTTTTCCAAGACCTTGAACTCCAAAATACAGAGCCATCCGAACTGTTCGAGTCGTTTGTTGAATCAGAGAGTCCTGTAAACATAATGGCACCAACGAAATCTCAAATGAAAACTAGGTTAGTTGCAACCAAGGTTAGGGAGCTCGAGAAAGCCATTTCACCTCTAGAAACCCGGTTGCAGCTCATCCAGAATGCCAAGGTTTATGAGCCACAATGGAAGAGATTCTAGTATGAAATTCTTGTCTGGGGGAAATAACAAAATGGTACTTGGAGGGAGGAAACACAGAAATTACGGGCCACCACTATTTTACATTACATTCACGAACCCCTGCTAAACAATTTCTATGGCTGGAAAGACATCATAGCCCAGTTTATATTCAGCAAGTACCGCAATGGAAAATTCTACTTCAATGTTCCTATCGAAATAAATGGTGAACTCATTCATCAGATTACAAGCCTCTCAAACAAAGGTGACGATCTACCAATGCGTGCAAATCCAGAGCTGGTCAAAGAGTTCACAGGAACAACCGTCGGAAAGAAATCTAGAGGACTAATCGTGAACCAAATTATATATGCTAACTATAAAATCGCTGCGAGAGTGGTGTTGACCGCTCTATCAATTTTTGGTCGAGGCTAGGATCTTAAAATCGACATGTTGGAGGTAGTACAAAAGACGGCGATGAGAGGCAAAGTGTCCAAATGGGCTGAACACTTGGCCGACATTATCAGAGAAATATGCTACAAATGCCAAGAAGAGGGTGTGGGCATCCGATATCCATCCTTGATTATTTGGATTTCCATGTCTCACCTTAGTCCGATAGGAAACAAGGACTTTGCAGAAGACAAACCTATCCTAATGGATAGATTTCATTGTTTTACACCCGGAGGAAGTTGGCTGGGACCTTCGACATTAAACCTTTGGTTGGAAGTTTGGTTCCAAAATCTTAAGGTTTGATCAACAAGATGGAGGGTGCCGCAAAACATCTAACAAAGTCTACCTCCGACAGCACATATTCAATTGGCGCTAGATCACACTTCGGTCTGGTATGCAAAGGGTGCAGTAAGCAAGGCGAAAGCACTTGACTATTATCCTTCGGTCGAGGAAGTATTAAAATAACTTAGCAGACATTCAAGCACGAGGATGGACATTCCTTCCCAAGCATGAAAAGTCGACTTCACCATAGTCAAGCCTTTGATAGATGCAGAGAAGGAGGAGGATTATGAGCACTGACTATATACGAACACCTTCAGCCTCCAAGCTGAGCCATTGGTCAAAACAAATCCTCTTGAACTTGAAGTGAATTGGCCTCAAGGCCCCCCGGAGATAGCTGATCATTCAGATGAGAGCACTCAATCAGATAATCTAGAATATGTTCTCACTGCTGAAAACATCCAACAGTTGGCAGAAGAAATATCTGAAGCCCGACAGCAAAGGAATGCCAAGACACAAAGAAAAGGGAAAATAAAGTTAGTCATTCAAGAACCAACGGAGGAGGATGAACCTGAGCTATACGACAATGAAACTCTGATTTTAGTCGACGCTGCTAGATTAAAAATTCCTGTCGAAGACCTGTTCAAGAAATTCATGGAAGAGGATAGTTCACGCATCCAGACAGTATCGCAGAAGAAATTAAAGAAAATGGTCGAACCCCATGTCGACCTAACTCAAAGTCCCCCCCACCATCTTCGACCATTGTGATGGAGGACGACACTATCCCTACACTTCCAGCACCCTTTCCACCTGCACCCAAGTCAACTGTCAATATTACAGATATTGTGCAGACCCTTCCCCTTCCACTCCGACAGCAAATTCAACATGACTATGATATGAATCAGTTCATCGCCCAACTTCCATCCCTCTTCCCTAACTGGTGTGAACTTCTCACCAAGAAACCAGTCCATATTGATTCCAGTTTCTCGACTTGTTCCAAACCCCCCAATGTTGCTGCATCTGAATTCCCATCCCCAGCCAAAACCACAGCACCACAAGTGGTTGGTATGCATAAAATGGCTAGAAACAAACCATGACCTGACAAGTAATATTGTCAGTCGATAAAATTCATCACTCATCCCCTTTCGAGTCATTTGGACAATGGAAGACCCACAAGAAGATCTTCCAGAAGTTGACAACTCGATCGAAGAAGAAACTCTCACCCCTAAAATATTGTCACCCTTAGTTAGTATGGTTCCATCTGGTAGCCCTGCACCCCCTCCACCCCCACCAGTAGATGAAGTTCCCCCTTCGCCACTGACAGTCTCACCATCAGCACAAGTCGACCCTAGTCATACATCCCCTACCCCTACCAGCGGAACCAATAGAAATACAGGAGCTCAAGAAAGTGAAAATCCATCAGAAGTGGCCGACACAGCTACTACAGAAGACATAAAGGTACCAGCATCTAAACAAACCACGACAACAAAACATGAAGGAGCAAACATAGCAGCTCCGGAACAAGCCCAAACTTCATCCCAGGAAGAAACCAGAATAGAGTCAGGCATAGACAGCACAAGTTATTGCCACTCTGCACACAGATGTACATAAATCACTAGCAACAGCGGATCAACAAAAAGAAGCAACACCAGCAATAGAGGCTAGAGATAAAGAACATGGAAAGAAAACAAAGAAGCAGCAAAAAGAAGACAAGAGACTATAAAAAGAGCGACAAAAACAAAGACAATAGCAGCACCTTGATTATATCCAGCAAGAAAGTTTCCTTTAGTCCATCTGGACCAATTCGGACCAATTTCTACTTATGATCCAGACGAAGCAACATAGGAAGAACTCGACCTACTTGGAGATGTTATTACCAGAGAGAAGAGACACGGAAGAGTTGAAAATCAAGAACTCATTCAAAGACTGCAAGAAGAACAAAAATAATTTTTGGCTAAGTGTCAAAACTTAGCGCAGCAAGTAGCCCCTCCTCCATCATGTTCCGACATAACCAGTTTGCTCAACCAAGCATATCAACTTTTTGAAACGGTCGTGTCGACATTACAAAACGAATTGGCAAGGAACCGAAGCGACCAAGATGGAGAAACATCATCTCCAATAGCAATGCAGTATACATCATTTACAAAGGCCCATAGCCTACTTACACAATATACCTAGGAAGCTTCCATAGTCACTGAAGTACTGAGCAATTGGTATACGCATTACAGACAAGTATTTAAAGAATTGCAAGGGACACATAAGGTACTCCATACGTTGCACCTGCAACGTCAGACTACCAACGAGACACTCTGACAATCCGTCGATGCACAGATCATCCTAGAAAATAGAAAGTTGGAGAAATTGGAAAAACATGAAGACCAGAGGATGAGCCAAGCTGCTTACCTCTTGAAACTTGAAAACATTCAACCATATCTGCAAAGACTGCTTACTTCTGCTGACAAAAAAATCAACCTGTTTAGCCACGACTTGATCCATCTGCAAAACAAGTCGACACAAGAAAATGGAAAGTTTGTCGAGCCTGACCTTACTAACTATAGACATTCAAAATATGTTGCGCACCTGGGAATATTTTCAACACCAGTTATATGTCTCTACGAAGCAATCGTTGTCGTCTGTATCCAGCAACAATCAACGTCCAACACCAATCATCAAAAGCAGTAACAGCTACATTTATTTTTCTTGCACAGCTGACAATTTTTTTGCATCTCCTCATTTCTTCGGGACGAAGAAATATTTTGAGGTGGGGGAGATGTTGGACGAGCCTAAGTCGGCCTGTCGACTAGGTCCTCCTCCCGACTTATTGTAAGACATGTCGACCGTTACATCGACCAGAACATGTCGGGTTTGGTCATCCAGTTGAACCGACAAGTGGTTATATAATTGAATGTAACATATATATATAGGCTAGTGAGCCGACATAACATTCTACCCAACACTAAAGTGTATCATATTTAAGAAATATTCTAGGAATCTTTCGTATTTTGGGAATACCTTTTCGCTCGTAACTTGGAATTGGGAAGACTTTGGACCATTGCAAAGCTATTGAAATTCTATATAGCGTTTATGTTTTGAGTTTTCTCTGATTCCTTACTTTTTGTAAGATGTAGGCATTTTAGTAAAAAAAAGCATATTTCAAAAGATGCTTTTAAATATTCCAGGAATATTTCGTATTTTGGGAATAAATTTTCACTTGTAACTCAGAATTGGGCGGACTTTGGACTATTGGAAATATAATGAAATTATCTACAATTTGTATTCTTTGAGTTATCTCTTATTCCTTACCATTTGTGAGATGCATGCATTTTAGTAAAAAAACACATCTTTCAAAAGATGCTTTTACAAAAGCATCTTTTGAAAGATGTTTTTTTACTAAAATTCCCGCATCTCACAAATGGTAAGGAATCTGAGATAACTCAAAATGTAAAAGTTGTATATAATTTCAAGAGCTTTCCAATGGTCCAAATTTTGCTCAAATCCGAGTTACGAGCAAAACGTTATGCCCAAAATACGAAAGGTTCCTGGAATATTTACGTTTTTTCTTATTTAGGATACACTTTGGCCTAGGTAATTCCTTATGGACCCTTGAGGTTAACTTAGATCTGTTCTTGTATGTATTTTTCTACATCTTGCTGAGTAATAAAAGCCTTGTGTTCTCTCCATCTTCTTGTCTATTTGTATATGTATCTTGTGTGCTTTCTTATATATAATATGTATCATTGGTAACAATGCAACCCCCTCGACTACAACAGTCCTCCTCCCGAAGAGGGAGAAGAAGAACATGGATTTCCTCAAATAGGTGGGAATATAGGGGGGGATCTTCCATGAGAGGTTGAACCAAAGAGGTCTGACTTATCTCCAAGGGGAGAAAATGAATTTTTTTTGCTTCCACAAGAGGATGAAGGAAAATTATCTAAGTTTTCTCCAAAGGGGGGGGGGGATGAATGAAACAATGAGAAACCTCACCTAGATGATCCTATCAATGTTGTTTGTGATCCCCCTCATCTAGATTATGTGCCTCATGAACCACTGAGAGAAAGTAGGAAAACACCCCATGAGAGAGGGGCAAGGCCTTGCAGTCTATGGGACTTCCTTAGGGGATTTTGTTCCTCAATGCTGGACTTTAGTGACAAATGAGAGCGATGATGAAAATAAGCACATGTGAACAAATGAAAAAAATATTCCAACCACAACATATGCAAAATGGTGCAAGGTGAGTGATATGTACGATGTTGGTTTAGTGCAAACGCTCCCACATGTAGGCTATTTTTCATTATGAGTTAGTGAACTTGTATTTTAAAATAAAATAAATGTAAATTCCCTAAAGACCTAATGTCATTCCTTTCAAATGTAATTGGGCCCTCCAAAAGTACAATCGTTGGTGGTAATGGGATCCACAAAACAATTGACTAGTGAAGGTAACAAAGAGTCTGTAATGTACCAACACCACAAGTCACACCATTGGGGTCAAATACACTGGGATTCTAATGGGAAAGGGATGATTCAAGTGGATACACAATGGAACAAGGTTTAATTAATGTTAGGCCAACATTCCAACAAGCCAAATAAAGTAAAACAATCATCGATTAAAGGAATATGGCACTTCTGATTCAAAATTTTCCCTGAATGTACATGTGATGAAAGGTAATTGTAACATGAATGCAACCAGGTCTAAGTAACCCTTTCACATGCAAAATTAATATCCTCATCACATGTATGGGAAGCCACCTATTTCTATTTAACCAATAATAAATTAATATCTACATATGTTAATAAAATTCAATCTTACAACAATAAGCAAATCAACATTATGATATTCCAATAAAGGAGAGTTATAACACCATAATACACAATATTTATGACATTAATACACAGCCCTTAAACCCATAATATATCAAATATGGAAGATGCCATCTATAGCCATATAATGAACATAACCACCAGATATACTAGCTTCCACAAAACATAAACCAAATAGCATCTACTAGATGCAATAACACATAAACAAATCTGCTCCATAGCCTACAAATTTAACACTATTAATTCAGACATATAACATAAGAATATAATCAAATATGTAGCATAAAATATCAGAGATAAATCCATCCTCCATGGGCATATATGAAGCATAAAAACACAATAAATATTTTCCAAATATATACTTATCTCTAAAAGGTGCAACCAGCTTCAACATGACAACGTTCTAACCAGCCTTAGACACATTCAATTCAAATACTTGAACACGTCACCTCTGAGCTGAGGACATGCATCCACATGCTAGGTAACTCTCAAAATCAGATCCTAACAACAATATTTAGGCCACAACCTAAGGAAACCAACACAAAATCTCACCACTTACTTTCATCTACACCTCACTACCACATGCAACGGAAATCCCTTCACCACCCAGGTCCCTCAGGACATCACCATTCACCATCGAGATTTATGTGCAGGATCAAGATGGAGACAAAAAATGGTATTGAGGTACTTCTGTGTTTAATAACAAATCTCACTAATTGTTTGACAGACAATCTACCAAGAGCGGACTCGAGGCCTAATCACCCTAGCTCAACGTGAGTCTAGAACAAATAGATATAGAACATAAATAACTCTCATAGATCTAATTATAGATCAAGGAACTAGATGCTTTACCTTTTAGATCGCTAGTCCTTTCTCCTTGAATGCTGCTCCAAGCTTGATGGTCTTCAAATCTCATTTGCAAAACCTGTCAAGACAGCACAACAAAATAAGTAGTAAAATGCACCTACACAATAATAGATCTAAGTAAGCAGTTAAGTAGGAAAACTACACAAAATACACATTAATGCAATGAGATTTGGTGGAAAGAATTTATATTACTGTATTAAAAGGGAAATACATAGGATGAAGAGATTACTACCAATGACTTAACATAGCAATCCTCCTTCGATCAAGCCAATGCCAAAGCCTCCAAAGGGATGATGGATCTCTCAAGGGATGAGTAAAGATCTCTCCAAAGCTAATTTTACCAGCATGTAGATACCATAGACTTCCTCCCTTTGGAATGGGAGTGATCTTCACTTATATAGGACTAAGTGGATAGGGTAGGTTGAGATATGGTAGGAGAGAGTTAGGGGATCCTTCCAAGAGGCTAGGAACTGAATGCCAGCTCTCCTAAAGGCTATGGATAGGGATCCACATCAGCTACCTTCGAGAATGGGCTCAAAGATGCTATTTTAATCAATCAACTGACATCATCGCAAGCTGCAAGAGGACAACCTGCGACGTCGCATGATGCATTAGGACAACTTGCGACGACCTCTCAAAACCTAGTAAAAGAAGGTTTGTATCTCTTCCAAGTTGATGACTTAGTCAAGGAAACTTTAGGGATGTTTACACTAAGTCTCATGATGGCAAGCTTTAGGTGTAACAGAATGCCCCCCAAAGCATGAAGCTGTTTAAAAACAGGACAGGTGAAATGCTTTGACAGAAGGAATGGCAATTGGATCGTCGGACAAAGGATGTTGCTGCAGTACAACTGACTCTGAAAAAACGGCAAGGATAATTTTAGGGGTGAAATTTTGCCCATGGGCTATTTTTCCATGTTTTTTTCCAAAAAAAGATTCGCCAATTCCATTTTTTGAAGCCCCATTTTGCCCAATTTTGATGGGGTAAACTTTTTTCACTCTAAAAATCACCAAATTATTATATAAACTATATAAAATCCTTAGAAATTGAAATAATTTTAGAAAAATATCGCCAAATATTTTATAGTTGAAATTTTAATAATTGGAAAGATTCACCAAGGTTTATACACTTATAAATCAGTATGGATCCTTAAAATTATCCCTGGAAAACGGTCTCATATGACGTACAACATGGTTGTCAACCAATACATTGCAGATCCATGGTAGTAATGGCCAACTGAACACAATCATGGCTACTGGGCACAAGCATAGATCCATGATTAGATGATAACACAGCCACGACCATCACAAATGTGGATCCGTTTGATATGACTCAAAACAATATCCATCGCAACCTGGGTAAAATATGACTCCCCAAGGTATTCAAGCTGAACCCGCAATGATACGAATCTATCCATGTGATTACAAATGTCTTGACGTCAAACATGGTAGAAACCACTTGATTACCGGTCATTGATGTATACCGTTAACAAGCATGAGGGAAATCACCATTAATGTCAATGATTCTCAAGGTATCATAGTACATATCATCAAGCATGAATAAATGAGTTGAATTCGAATGCCGGATGAAATATTTCAATCAAGAGTCAATGATGTAAACTCATGTTGAAAGCGAGGTAACCTGCCATTGAGGCATGCAGGGCTAAGGTACTTGGTTGGTTTCTAGATTCAATCCTCAGATGATGTGTTGAAGTTGACAAGGATGAATCCGTCGAAGGAGGGCCATGATGAATCACCCATCATCAACATGAAACACGACAAATGATGTTTTGAAGTAGATCGGATGCTATAGTAACATGCAAGATTGACTTAGAGTAGACCAACATGGTAGGAAGTGTACTGACTGCATATAATGAATGGTGAGAATATTCTTGAACATGGGCATGGCATGACTTGGAAATATTGACATGACGAGTACGATACCAACTTCTAATGCAACTGATGGTAGAAGTATTCTTCGAATGACCCAAAGGAGTAACAAGACTCAGGAAGTAGGTAAAACTCGAGGACAAATGGATGATCCAAGTGCAGTATGCAAATGCAAATGAGTGCCATGTTCAAGAACAACTAGGTACTTCCACTGATAAAGGTGTAATACAAAAGCTTTCCTTTTTCCCCATCATTTTTTATGAGCTTGATTAGGGTAACCAGATGCTCGGTATAGCTCATCTCATCGATGAGTCCAATCCCAAATAACGGGCCCTTCAATGTGAAATTTTAACGAGTCCATAGAAGGTAAACTCGGTCGTTATTTCATGTTTAGAGAGTCTAAAAAGAACTAAAGAATACTCCAACGGTCCTTTTTCGTAAAGTTATCCTCATCTCCCGAAAAAGGGTAAAACAACGCAATAGAGTAATCTTCTAGTCATGATTGGCCGGAGTATTGCTTTTTGGTAAATAGTGCCCCCTGATCCGAAAAAGGGGTAAACTATCACTAGGGAGACGATCATTCAAATACTTTTACAAGCATGAACACATCAAGTTCGCTTGTCGGTCTTTTCCTATTTAGGGAGTCTGAAAAGAGCTTAAAGAGGACTCCATAAACAACTTTGTCATGGCTTATAGTCGAGTATGACAAAGGAAAAAGTAAACTCGGCACAGTTCCTTTTCTGTAAATAGTTTAGCGAGGCCGGATAAAGTGATAAACCTATACTCGTTAGACACATCTTTTTACTCAAATTTTTAACAAGCACGACAATGGTATCAAAATCACTCAGAATATTTTTCATGTTTGAACTAGAGCACGAAAAAGTAAAAACTAAGCTCAAACCACTTTTCATGTTTCAACCAAAGCACAAAAAAAGTGAAAAGTAAGCTCAAACCATTTTTCATGTTTCAACCAGAGCAAGAAAAAGTGAAAAGTAAGCTCAAATACTATCTTACTGTTTTTAACAAGCTCGAAGACAAGTGAAAAGAATGCTCATGATGTCTCCTTGATTTTTTAACGAGCTTGTAACAAAAAATGAACTATGCTCAAGATAATGCCTATTGGCAGGTTTCTTCCCAACATGATGGAAAGTTTGCCCCCAGCACAAGAAACTAACGGCTTACTTCTAGTATGATTTCTAGAGGTACTATTTCATTTTTTAGCGAGCTCGAAAACCAAAAAGGAAAGTATGCTCGAAAATGTTCCCATTGGTGGAATCCTCCCCAACATGGTATCCATAGGTTGGTACCTACCCCCAGCATGATTGTTAAAAGTAAGTGACTTCGCTCCAACATGATGTGGAGGAGCGATAGAGTTGAATTCAACATAACGTCCAGAGGTTGAATACATACCCCCCAAGATTCATTTCATTCTCCTAAGTCATATGTGGATGAAAAGAAGGTTCAGGTACTAAGTCTACGGGAAGACTCGACTCAAGGGGAAAGGATCTGTTTCATTTTTTAATGAGCGTGACACGAGAAAAGAACTCTTCTCATAAGACCTGTTTCATTTTTTAAAGAGCTCGACAAAGAAAGGGAACTATGCTCATGGTGAACCTATTTCATTTTTTAACGAGCTTGACATAGAAAGGGAACTATGCTCACGGGAACCTATTTCATTTTTTAACGAGCTTGACATAGAAAGAGAACTATGCTTAGTGGGAACCTATTTCATTTTTTAACAAGCTTGAATCCAAAGGTAAACCCTGCTCAAACTATTGGTTTCATTTTTTAATCAGCTTGAAGCCAAAGGTAAACTCTGCTCAAACTACTGGTTTCATTTTTTAATGAGCTTGAAGCCAAAGGTAAACTTTGCTCAAACTACTGGTTTCATGTTTTAATGAGCTTGAAGCCAAAGGTAAACTCTGCTCAAACTATTGGTTTCATTTTTTAATGAGCTTGAAGCCAAAGGTAAAATCTGCTCAAACTTAAAGCAACTTATCCAACATGATGTCCAGAGGTCAGTAGTGTGCCCCCCAGCAGGATGTCCAGAGGCTGGGGAAGACCCCTGTTAGATTTTTAGCATTAATTCAATATACTATAGGATCTTTACTGAGAGAATAACATGTACAGCATATCAAGTATAACAATGCATGTCAATCAAACCAAGCAATCACATGAGACAATAGACACATAGAGTTTCACTGGGGAAAACCATAAAGGTGAAAAACCCCAAAACTTTCTCAGAGATAGAAAGAGCAATGATACAACCCATGTACAAGAGATAGTATTCTCCTAGCAGCTGAACCTCCTCCTCCACTAGTGTGCCACTTTCCGAGTAGTGTAGAAGTGAATAATGAGATGATCAAATAAAGTGCCTCCCGCACTCTATTTATACATGACCTAAACTGCCTAATAACCTGGCAGGGATGACTTGTGTAACTCAGTCTAATAACCCATGGTTATACTAATAAGGGTTGACCCCACACTTGGTGGTCTAATAACCCATCACAACAAGTTACGACACTTGCGACACTTGTCAATACAAATGACAACAATTCTGTATAGAGGAATAATACCATCTCTATAGGAGTACAATATACATAGGTGAAATACATTCTGAATTTACATATACATCAACACTCCCTCTTAACTAGGAAGGTATTTCTCGACACAAATATGCTAGCACAAGTTTTCTTCTTTGGATCATCATCACTAGATCATCGTCATTGTCACTATTGTTGCTATCTCAATCAATCTCCAATCTACTCGTCATAGGAAGTTCTACAGAGCCAGTCCTTTTTCATACTGGATGTAGGCCCACCATGTAATATCCCTTATTAGGAATTTTATTAAAATTGCAATTTTCCACTTTTTTCCTTGGTTTGACCTTTGACTAGTTTTGATCTCTAGGTCCCAAATTTGCCCCAAATGATCCCAAATATTCTGATAAGGTATATGAATGATATTAGAACATAAATATGTGTTTCAGGGATGCCTTTGGACCTTTAAAATACTTCTGCAAATCCTCTTTCAATTCTGGTCAATGTAGGTAACTTTACTAGTGATTTCCCTTTGACTAGTATTGGTCTCTAGGTCTCAAATTGACTCCAAATCCCTTCAAATCTTCAAGGAAGGTGTATGAATGATATTAGTACTTGAATATGATGTTTATAGATGACATATGGTCACCAAAATACCTCTGCAAACTCTCTTAAGATTCTGGACCAAGTATGCAATTTTACTAGTAATTTGGGGTTCAAATCCCCCTGGGGTAAGTACTGAAAATGGCTTCCCAAATGCCTCCAAACCCACTCAAATTTATGAACAGAGGTATGTAATGTGTTAATTATTTTATTAAAGTCTCATATGCACCATTAATGGATTATTACAACTGTTCTCACCCTCTCCCATTCAACTGCAAAAATCCCCAATTCGACCCTTGGGGAAATGGCACTATTTCACCTCCCAATACAACCAAACTGAGTAAAAATGCTTCAAATGCTCAAGTACAGTACATGAAACTTGTATAAGACATCCATGGCAGTATATTGATCACAAATATATCAGATAATCATCCATTAATTCGAAATAATAATCTATACATTGGCTCACAACAAGGTAGTGGGGAAATGGCATTGTTCTTCCATTAAAAATGAGATTTATACATTTATACTTGGAATTTCGACCTGAAACTTTTTGGAGATGAAGAACAGAGTATTTAATTTATATTACAAAATAAATGGGGCATTAAAATCTTCCCCAAAGAGTACAATAGCTCACCAAAAACACCCTCCCTCAAGGATCAAGAATATGCCATCAAAACTGGAAATGGTTGGAGTGAGCTGCAATAGAAGAAACCATGAGCTGCCCTGTAGCTTACACCTGCAAATAAAGACTCCATTAAACTCCAAATGAAAGGTCTGAATGGCCTTTCCAATTACCAACTTGGATGGGAATCTTTCACCCTCGAAATTGGCTAAGGCAAGAAACTAGTCATCCACTAGCTCTCCCTCTTCACAAATGCAATTGCAAATTCTACAAATGATCAAAAGCTATTCTCATACTTCATTTATACATTTTATAACCAACATTAGCCTTCTAAGGGTCGAAATCCTCTCAATAGATTCAATAGATTTTCATTTAGGAAATATTCCACATTTGCCACTTGTCTCCTAGTTCCAACCTTCCATCTTCTCCCAAATTCGATTTTGATTCTCTTTGGCTTCTCCAACTCCAAAATTCGCCTTATTTGAGCCTATTTTTGGGGCTGACATGTCATAGTGGTCAGATGTCAGAGGTCAGGTTTGCAATTTGTCATAGTTTTCATAGATGCTCCATCATTGGTGTCATAGGGGCTAGGGAATCTAGCCCAAGTGTCCACAAACTTCCACTTTGACTCTTTATCTTCAATGGAGGTTACCAATCCTTCCCAATTCGACCTAAGATGCTCAATGACATGTGTTATGACTTACCAACTCACCCAAGAGTGTTCACATTCCCATTAATTTGAATTTGCAAAAGAGAGATACCATGTATTATGAAAAATCAAGCTAGTGTGGGTCCCACATCCTCCATATGTCTCCAAAACCATTTGTCACTTAGGATTTCTCTTGAATTTATTTATTCACTCTATTTATTAAATACTTGAACCCTTCTAATGTCTAAACATCATTTATTATCCCCCTTATTCCAAATCCCAAAGCTTCCACCCCAAACCTAGGAAACTAGTAATTTTCCTCCTTGGCAATTATTTGACCCTTAACATCAATTTTACAAACTCTAATGAATATGGCTAATGTGATTAGGCCATTGTGACCCAATTCCAAATTTGGGACATGACACACCACCTGTAGGTCTTCATCATCTACAGAGCCATCCCTTTTTCATGTTGGATGTAGGCCTAGCCTCCATGTAGGTTTTTCAACATCTTTGCAAGCAAACCATCAAGTAGGTACACCTCAGGACTAATTACACTACCTCTCCAAAACCTGCAAGATCTCCCAGGATTGATTAAACTGCCTCTGCGAAACCTGTAAGAGCATCCCAGGACGGATTATATGCCTCTGCAAAACCTATGTACCATACTATAACATCGTCATCTTCAGATCACCTCATCCTCCATGGAGCACAACCCAGATGCACATCACACAGCACTTACACTCATCGGCATGGGAAGACACACCTCAACCATCCGTGAAAGGCTCAACCCTTATATCTACACCATGGGAAGACACACCTCAACCATGCGAGAATGGCACCGCACTTATATCCATAGCCATGGGAAGATACACCTCAACCATCCGTGAAAGGCTCAACCCTTATATCTACACCAGGGGAAGACACACCTCAACCATGCGAGAATGGAATCGCACTTATATCCATAGCCATGGGAATACACACCTCAACCATGCTAAGAATGGCACAGCACTTATATCTCAGCCATGGGAAGACACACCTCAAAAATGCTCGAATGGCCCAGCACTTATATTGCAGCCATGGGAAGACACACCTCAACCATGCTCAACTAGCCTAGCCCTTACATCAACGACCATGTTAAGACAAACTTCAACCATGTCGGAATGGCCCCAGCCCTTACATCAACGACCATGGTAAGACAAACTTCAACCATGTTGACGGGCCTTGAATTTAGCATATTTTTACCACCATTTCACCGTATTTATAATTCCTTTTGCCTATCCATATTCATGCATTAATCCTTTCTTACGCTCATATCCAGGTTTTTATGCTCAAGTAATTTTTCCATTACATGTCTTAGTATTTTATTTGATTTTTTACTAACATTGAGGGAATTAGTGTACTATGTATTTGATTTGAATATTGATTCAATTGTTGGAAGCAGCTACAACATATTTGAGGGAGTTTTGTAGCAGTGCAGAACATTTGTTGCAACATTACAAAAACTCTATCTGCAGCATTACGGAACCTCCATCTGCAGCATTACGAAAACTCTATTTGCAGTATTACTGAAACTCTATTTGCAACATTACAGAAACTCTATCTATAGCATTACGGAAACTCTATCTACAGTATTACAGAAACTCTATCTGCAGCATTACGGAACTCTACAGGTATCTGCAGCATTACGGAAACTCTATCTGCAGCACTACAGAAAACAATAATTCAAATTTTACCTTCAACCACCAACTTTAGAGAAAGATATTCATTAGGAGTAATGGATTTTTATAAATCCATTATTTCTATTATTTTTATATGTCTCAAATCATGATGTTAAATTAAAGTTGGTAAATGGGGGTGGATATGAGTGCATATTTGGCTTATTCACAAAGATTTGAAGATCTTTATCAAATATATGATGGACCTAAGAAGTCAAAAGTTGTTAAGAGACATTTGGGATGAGTTTTGACTATTTTATTGTAGCCTCTATCCCTAAATTCGAATTTGACTTCAAAGGTATTCTAAATAGCATATAGTTAGTAAGGATCTTGAATTAGTTTTGAGATCCAAAATTTTAGGAATTTGTTGAGGATATTTTGGATCCTCATTTATTAGTTGTTATGTAGAAATCATGTATAAATAAGAGTTCTTTCTCCATTCTATGGGAGAACTCTTAGAGAAATAGTCCAATTGATGATGGAATAAAGCTATACTCTCATTTTGATTCAATTAGATCTTAGTTTTATTATTTTCTTTTTGTAGCATGATTTTATTTATTTTATGTTGATGTAGTTATAATTTGTTGCTTTGTTTCAATTAGATAATTTTGCATTGCTCATTATGTAGTTTCTTTCTGCAATTTGATTTCAATGCATAGATAGAGATTTAAATGTTTATTTTAAAATCATTGAACTTAATGCAATAATGTTATTTACTCCATTGGATCATAAACAGTAACTTGTATTTGGCAAGGTTAGCTTTTAGATTTTATTTCTGCAATTTACTTTTCTGTCAAGTGTGTTGTGAACTTAGATTTAGAATTTACTTTTTTGCACAGTGTGAACGTAGGATTAGAATTTACTTTTCCTGCAAAGTGTGACATAGTTCTAGGATTTACTTTTCTGCAGAGCTTGATTGTAGTTTCAAAATTTACTTTCAAGTGTGAATTTAGTTTTAGCATTTACTTTCATGTCATGTGTTTTACTTTCCTGTCGTGTGATTTACTTTCTTGCAATTTAGTTTCAATAGTTGTTTAGATGGCTAGTTCCTTGCCAAAACAATGTAACTGCTCATACCATTGTTTGTAAGTAAGGTTATTGAACTACAACTTCAAGTAGATAAACCAATGTAAGAGGAGATTGTGGTTTGCACATACAGTGCATGGTAACTCGCAAGTTCTCAACGAACCCCGGGTTGACAATTAATGTACACTTCTTAGTTGTTTTCTAAGTAATTAGAAGGCAATTTAAAAGCCCGTCATTTTGGCGCCGTTGCCAGGGAGTTGCCACAACCATTGTTTTTTTTTGCTTTAGTAAATTTATTTTTTAATAGTGAGCTATTTGTTTTTTCATTATACATGCATATGTTTTTTTGAAGGATGGAGGCGCAAAGACAAGTAAGATGCAAAGATGATCTCACTGTAGCATTGCTATAGTGTAATAGCCAGCCGCAAGTCTCTGCAAATCTAAACCATGTTAATAATTTATGTAATAGCAATAGATTTGTTTATGCCTTCTATTTTCATGAATAAAATCAAAGATTCAAGATGATGATTATGTGGTGCAGTAAGAGCCACACATATTACTAATTTGTCTTTTGCAAAAAGCTTGGAAAGAGGAATGAGGCTTGGCGAATGAAGACTTTATTGAAGGATTCAAGAGGATTCGAGGGGAAGCGATTGAAGAAAGAGTACAAAAGACTCAAAATTTTCAAAAAGGGTATGTAATATGTTACTCAATTCATAAAAATACATCATTTAGCACTAAAATTCAATTTTTGAGGATCCGTAGCTCAATTGCGGAACCTTAAAAAATATATGGATTGTTGATTTTATTTTTTATTTGATGTACTACATTGAAATTATATTCATAAAAACATTCAGTTCCATCTAAATCGTCATTTTAGTGAAAAATTGGCTATTTGGACATTTTGGCATGTTGGGCTTACTGAAAACGCAGTCAGGACAGTCAAGTTTTGAGAGACCATATGGACACATTTTTAAAATTTGTTTCTATCCAAAGTATCCCTTGGAATATAGTTTCCAAATCAATTTAAATTTTTCAATTTGGATATCAAACGAAAACATTATGGTCAAAATACTGACTGGGTGTAGGGTAGACAGCTCAAGAACACGGTTGGGACAGTCAATTTTTGGGTGCCTAAATGTATGGATTTTTTAAATCTGTTTCTAATGCATATTATCCTATGAATCTAGTTTACAACTCAATTTGAATCACTCAAATCCGATATCATACGAGGAAGTTATGCCCAAAATACTAACTGCCTATCATAAATCGACACTCCTGGAACTCTGTCTCATGGGTTGTTCTTTGGCATATTCGACCCATCAATTCTTAGTGAATTAAAAACCTATTTCTATTGGAGGTACATATGGGAATATACTTTAACCTTCAATTTGAATCGATTCAATCCGTCAACAAACGAAAAAGTTATGCTCAAATCACTGACTATTGGTCTAAGATGGAAATTGCAACCTGTCTGTCTTACATGATGTTCTTTAGCAGATTTGGAGTACCATATTAATGCATTTTCAAAACCTGTTTGTACTATATTTAACCCTATGAATCCACTTTCATTTGGCTTTGGAATCACTCAAATCGGTTGTGAAACAAAGAATTTATTAACAAAATACAATTGGGTTGTCTAAGGTGGCCACCTCTCTCCAACAGGTAAAAAGTGAATTTTTGTTTGTTTTATCTTCCTAAAATTTATTTTATAAGAATTTGTTGTATTTATCTTGCATATTTTTGGGATTAAGAGAGACTGATCACCTCTCTTATTCCATGAGCTCACATTTTACTGCAAGTAAGTGTCATTTTTTTGCAGGTCCTTATAAGATTAAAGAAGGTTAATCTATGCATGAGTGATTCGTGAAGACCAAATTTAATGTTGATAGGAATTCTCTCCAGAAATCCAACAATGAAGATTCATTAGCATGATATGCGCTGCTTTTGAAGCTGAAGTTCCTAGAATCCTGATCCAATAGTGTCTCACCAAAAGACAACAACCAGAAGACTTTTTCTCAAAGATGGCAGATGGATCCAAAATGAGGCATATGAAGAATTGATATGAAGAAGCTGAAGACCAATGTTCTAGAGGTCAAGTGTCATTGCCACATCCCTGATTTCAGTAAAGAATCCTTTCATAAGACCTAAGATTCATCATGCTCATTCACTACCACCATGGTATGCTTATGTAATTCATTTTCCCATTTTGATATGCATGCCTGCTGAAGTTAATAAATCTTTCATTTCCTTATGTGGTTGATAAGATTTTCTCATGAACATCATCTATATCACCACTGTCATCAGATTGACTTCGTCCCCCACCATTCCATTTCTACCATGACGTTCTGCTCCATCCATCCCTGACCCACACAATAAAGCAGTTTGGCTCACTTACAATGTCAAGCTCCCTCACCTCCCCACCCCCTTTCCAAATAAATTTGATGGTGAAAACCTATTTTAGGTGCCATCAGACCTTGGAATGCTTGAAAACCAGCTTGCTGGCGGGCATCCCTCGGGAATAGAAAGTTTTTTATTGTGAAAACCCTCTAGGCGCAGTCAGATAGATCTTGTCTGAAAACCAGCTTGCTAGCGGACAAGGTTTGCAAATAAGTGAGAAATAAAGTATACCATCATGCTCTTTAAATAAATTTTCCAAGATTTGCTACTACATCAGAAGATCATTTTTTAGCTCCAAATCCAAGTTGCAATTCATCATGCTATGAGCTCCAAATTCCGCATTGCTCTTTCTTGTGAGTTTCTACACCATTATGGACCACATCAGATCTCATGCTTCTCAGGATGCTACTACACATTTCACGATATTCATAGATAGGTACAGGTATTCTTATTTTCTTTATTGTTAGTCAAGTTCAATGAATGCTATAGATTTGTATTTGGAAAATCACTTGAGCCTTTTTCACTACTTCCTCCTATATTTCTAAGGGTAGTAGAAGCTTTCAGTTTGGGGGAAGGGGTGCACCATTACCTACCATGACCGCACCATTACCCTTACATTACTTGTCATCATTCTTATCCATCCTCTACCATCCTTTCTCAACCCAAACCTTCACCCTTCCATTTAAAAATTACCTCATCTTTACTTGCCTAGCTAAGTCCACTCCGACATCTCCTCACACCCAAGCATAAAATGATGTTGTTACATAAGCCCTATTGTTGTCACACAAGAACCAACAATAGGAAGTCTTGCTGCTACCACACAAGAACTAGCAGTGAGAAGAAAATAACATCTGGTGCAAGCCAAATAAACTAATTGAAGAAGAAACTTATTGTTGTCACACAAGAACCAACAGTAGGAAAAAAGCGAGAAGCTCATCTACAAGCCAAGCAATCTACAGGGAATAGGCTGGCCATAAGAACCTACAGCAGAATAAGCTGTTGTAGAAGCCATTCCTACATAAAAATATGTTGTCATACAAGAGGATGGAAAACATAAGGGGTTTAACACAGTATAGTCGGATTAAGCACCTTGAGATAGAGCCACTCTTGCCCACAAAGGATCATTGGAACAGATTGCTGCACATTGTTCAAAACTTGAAGATGAGTCCAGACTTAAGAGACCACCACCCATGGGAAGAAGTAAGGTCAGTTGTGCTTTTATTGACACTAGTTTTGTTTATGGGAAATGAATACTGCTAGTGTTTTGAAGTTGCAATTTATAGATAATATCATACATTCAGTTCATTGCACCATTTTGAAGAGTAATGGGGTTATTCTCTAAAAAATAATAAGCATCATGGAGTGTTTGTATGCTAGACCGCAGTGTCTACAATCTCTGAAAAAGTCACAGGAATATATGCTACATATCAACTACAGGTTGCTACAGAATATTTGCAGGCTACTATAATGGACATGGTTGATGGTTGTTGAATGTCGTATGTTGTTGATGCTGGGATGTTGGGTTGGGTAGCAATATCTTGAAGATGGATCCATTGTTAGTATATGGAGAAGGAGAATATGGAGTTTTGGACAAGTTATATATAGCTGACATAAGAAGATATTCAAATGAAGAAAAATGCTTAAAATATAGATGGTTGTTGCATTTTAAAAAAATGGTTCAATGGAAAGGGGCAGATCTCACTTTCATTATTATTTTTCTTTCAAATTTGCAAATAGCATTAACAGTGATACCTGTAGCAAAAATTATCATTTTCAATTCTGTCATAGTTATTTGCAGGCCTTCTTTCAAGACACTTCTAATGCTAATACCAACCATATTTCTTCGCTCCAAATCTTTGCCACACAGTGGATGCACTAGCCTTTCGATGAGGAATACATTGCTGCATGAGGACATGCAGATTATTCATTTTGGGGGAGAAAGAAGCAATTTCTCAATTCGAGAGAAATCGCTATTGTATACTCCATATTTCCTTGAGCAAGTTGAAAATCAACACATGATAGAATTGATTCAGGTCTGTATTAGTCTCTTATGGTTGTTACTTGTTATCATTTCTCCTTCACTAAACATTGGCCTTGAAAGGAATCCTAAGAGCACACTTTGAATTGGAGGAGAATATGGGCGGTTCAAGATGAAGGAAGAATGTGTAACCCAGTTTTGTGAGAGAAACTAGCCCAAATAAACTATAATCCTCTTATCAAATGTGATGAATGGAGACATCCCATAGTTCCTACAGGTAACTGATTTCCTTTAAAGGGATCCCTCCAGTAATAAATGGTATGTAATTATCAAAGATTGACACTCATTTCTGCCCAGCTTCTTGAAGGAAAATCAATGTATACAAATCATTATTGCACTCTTTAAAAACAATAAGGGTTCTAGCAGTCTGAAAGGAATAATAATGGCACTTCGACATACCAAAGCATTGTAGATCCCAAGAATAAATGGCAGCTTGGATAATTAACAGTGTTATGTCTTCTTTATTTGATGCATTTTGTTGCTACAATCATGCACTACATTTAAGGAGTTATTATTTCATGAGCTTTAGTGCACCTTTGAAGAGGATTCCTTTGGTGAGAATAAAAAAGTTTTGTCTATCTGAAAAATGAAAAAAGAAAAAGAATTATGTTTGAAGAATTTAGAAAGCCTTGGAAATGGTATTAAATAATTCTCAACAATTATATGGGCATGATATGGTCATAATGAAGCAAATTATAAGGCTACGAGACTATGGATTTGATGTTTTTCCACTACTTCAATTACAGTGCTGCAATAAAATGGACCAAATGCTTAAGATAGAGAAATTTGTGATGGCTAAACCATGTTTTTACTCAGTCATATTTTTGGAAAATTGCAGAAATTGAAATGAAGATATCTCCCAAACGGTGAAATGGGTTTTCACGAAACTTGGTGGAGATAAGCATCAGGATAAGAAGATTAAATACACCAAGTTTCAGCTCAATCCAATGCACAGTTTTCGAGAAATCAAGCATAGTCACCTACAGCCATTTTCTCATTTTCTCAAAAACCGTGATGTGGGTTTCTCCAATTTTTGGTTGGGAGAAGCATAACGGCATTCCTAACACCGCTGCAAAGTTTGGTAAAAACCCAGTTGATATTTTTCGAGAAATCAAACATAGTCACCTACAGCCATTTTCTCATTTTCTCGAAAACCGTGATGTGGGTTTCTCCAATTTTTTATTGGGAGAAGCATAATGGCATTCCTAGCACCCCTACAAATTTTGGTGAAAACTTAGTTCATATTTTTGGAAAAATGACTTTTTTGTGAAAGCTGCAAATTGCCAGTCCATTGGCTACAAAATATATTTTTTCTTGCATTTTTGCAATAAAAATGTCAAGTTGGCATGGAGGATTGTTCAGGATAAAATTTCATACCTCTTGATGATCAAATACATTGGTTGTGGCTTGTTGATGATGCATTTTGAGTCATGCATAAAAAGGAACATCATTCAGCTTGGTTGACACAGGGTTGCATGAGGACATGCAACATTTTCAGTTTGGGGGAGATGATGGGCCTTGAATTTAGCATATTTTTACCACCATTTCACCGTATTTATAATTCCTTTTGCCTATCCATATTCATGCATTAATCCTTTCTTATGCTCATATCCTGGTTTTTATGCTCAAGTAATTTTTCCATTACATGTCTTAGTATTTTATTTGATTTTTTACTAACATTGAAGGAATTAGTGTACTATGTATTTCCTTTGAATATTGAATCAATTGTTGGAAGCAGCTACAACATATTTGAGGGAGTTTTGTAGCAGCGCTGAACATTTGTTGCAGCATTACAGAAACTCTATCTGCAGCATTATGGAACCTCCATCTACAGCATTACGGAAACTCTATTTGCAGTATTACTGAAACTCTATTTGCAGCATTACAGAAACTCTATCTACAGCATTACGGAAACTCTATCTACAGTATTACAGAAACTCTATCTGCAGCATTACAGAAACTCTACAGGTATCTGCAACATTACAAAAACTCTATCTGCAGCACTACAAAAAATCAATAATTCAAATTTTACCTTCAACTACCAACTTTGGAGAAAGATATTCATTAGGAGTAACGGATTATTATAAATCCATTATTTCTATTATTTTTATATGTCTCAAATCATGATGTTAAATTAAAGTTGGTAAATGGAGGTGGATATGAGTGCATATTTGGCTTATTCACAAAGATTTGAATATCTCTATCAAATATATGATGGACCTAAGAAGTCAAAAGTTGTTAAGAGACATTTGGGACGAGTTTTGACTATTTTATTGTAGCCTCTATCCCTAAATTCGAATTTGACTTCAAAGGTATTCTAAATAGCATGTAGTTAGTAAGGATCTTGGATTAGTTTTGAGATCCAATCTTTTAGGAATTTGTTGAGGATATTTTGGATCCTCATTTATTAGTTATTATGGAGAAATCATGTATAAATAAGAGTTATTTCTCCATTCTATGGGAGGACTCTTAGAGCAATAGTCCAATTGATGATGGAATAAAGCTATACTCTCATTTTGATTCAATTAGATCTTAATTTTATTATTTTCTTTTTGTAGCATGATTTTATTTATTTTATGTTGATATATTTATAATTTGTTTCAATTAGATAATTTTGCATTTCTCATTATGTAGTTTCTTTCTGCAATTTGATTTCAATGCATAGATAGAGATTTAAATGTTTATTTTACAATCATTGAGCTTAATGCAATAATGTTATTTACTCCATTCGATCATAAACAGTAGCTTGTATTTGGCAAGGTTAGCTTTTAGATTTTATTTTTGCAATTTACTTTTCTGTCAAGTGTGTTGTGAACTTAGATTTAGAATTTACTTTTTTGCACAGTGTGAACGTAGCATTAGAATTTACTTTTCCCGCAAAGTGTGACATAGTTCTAGGATTTACTTTTCTGCAGAGCGTGAATGTAGTTTCAGAATTTACTTTCAAGTGTGAATTTAGTTTTAGCATTTACTTTCATGTCGTGTGTTTTACTTTCCTGTCATGTGATTTACTTTCCTGTCATGTGATTTACTTTCTTGCAATTTAGTTTCAATAGTTGTTTAGATGGCTAGTTCCTTGCCAAGACAATGTAACTGTTCATACCATTGTTTGTAAGTAAGGTTATTGAACTACAACTTCAAGTAGATAAACCAATGTAAGAGGAAATTGTGGTTTGCACATACAGTGCATGGTAACTCGCAAGTTCTCAATGAACCCCAGGTTGACAATTAATGTACACTTCTTAGTTGTTTTCTAAGTAATTAGAAGGCAATTAAAAAGCATGTCACATGTCAGAATGGTTCATGTGCATCTATGTCTCCGGACTCATCACTTCCCCTTGGAATACATCTCGATCTGAAGTACACCAAGTCTCCCTCTGAAGTATTCAAACTTCACTCTGGCCAATGTCTTGGTCAACACATCGGCTATCTGCTCGTCTGTCGCAACATATAGGAGCTTCACTGCTCCTCTCTGCACCATATCCCTAATATAGTGTTACTTGATCTCAATGTGATTCGACTTGTCATGGAACACTGGGTTCTCCGACAACTTCACACAACTCTGGTTGTCGCAATATGTACAAGTAGCACATAACTGGAGATCAAACAGATCAGACAATAGCTTCTTGAACCATACTTCCTCACAACTAGCCGAACAAGCTGCGACATACTCTGCTTCAGCTGTACTTAGTGCCACACAGGACTGCTTCTTGCTAAACCAAGAGATCATACCGGATCCCATACTGAAGCAACACCCCGAAGTGCTCTTCTGATCAATGGCACTGCCTGCCCAATCCGAATCAACATAACCCTCCAGATTAAACTTTTGATTTGCCTCATACTTGAGCCCATAGTCAACTGTACCCTTCAGGTACCTCAGAATATGATTTGTAGCTATCAGGTGAACATGTCTCGGATCTGTCAAGTATTGGATCAAGGTGTTCACCACAAAGCAAATGTCTGGTCTCATATTTGTCAGGTACATCAAGGGCCCAATCATCTGACGATACATCTTAGCATCAACCGGCTCAGATGAAGCATCACACAGAAGCTTCAGGTTTGATGCCATAGTTGTGGCCATGGCCTTGCAGTCCATCATCCCAAACCTCATTAGGATATCTACTTCATACTTCCCTTGTCCAAGGAAGATTCCATCTGCACTCTACCACACCTCCATACCAAGAAAATAGTGCATCATACCCAATTCCTTCATCTCGAACTCGGCAGCAAGCTTCCTCTTCATGTCGGCAATAAATCTATCCTCACCTGTTACAAACAGGTCATCCACATACAATAGTAGTATCACTGGATTGCCTTCCTCAACCTTGTAGTAAAGGTTGGAATCTGCTTTACTCTTGGTAAATCCCAAACTAGATAGGAAGCCATCTATCCTTCCATACCAGGTCCTCGGTGCCTGTCTCAAACCATACATGGCTTTCTTCAGTTTGCACACATGCGACTCTCGGTCATGTGTCTCAAACCCGAGTGGCTACTCCACATACACTTCCTCTTCAAGTACACCATTCAAGATAGCTATCTTGACATCCATCTGGTGTACCTTCCATTTCATCACTGCAGCCAGAGCAAGTACTGATCTAATGGAAGTGTATCTGGCTACAGGTGCAAAAGTCTCTTCATAATCAATCCCTTCTTTCTAGGAGAAGCCACGAGCTACAAACCTAGATTTGTATTTCTCTATGCTACCATCTATAGCATGCTTGATCTTATAGATCCATTTGGAAGTCACTGCATACTTCCCATCTGGTCTTGGGACCACATTCCAAACATCATTCTTCATGATCAACTGGTATTCCTCGACCATGGCATCCTTCCATTCTTTCTTTTCTGTTGCTTTCTCATAACTGGAAGGTTCTTTGTTCATTATGTCACAGAGTAAAGCAACATAGATGGTATGTGATCTTGTCCTTTTCCTTTCTCTGTGTTCCTCTTCTGGAATGCCAAACCTTTCTGCATCTTGAATGGGCTCTCTATCCATGTTGGTTTCCTCTTGTGAGAGTTCTTCTCATGGGGGTGAATCTACAGGTTGTTGTGGATCTTCCATTTCACGGTCTTCTTCGGGAATTGCTTCATTTATGGTGGTGTCTTATGTTCTGGAGATTTTGGGTTCTTTATTATCTTCAACTGGTGTTTTCCTTGATTTGATGTATGTTGAGCTTTCATCAAAAGTTACATCCCTACTGATATCAATCTTTTTGAATCCTGGGAAGTAGATTTTGTAAACCTTCGACCTTTCATTGTAACCCACGAATATGCCCTTCTTTCCTGAAGGATCTAACTTTGTCCTCTTTTCTTTTGGGATGTGAGTGTATACTGGACAACTAAATATTTTGAGATGGCTAACTTCTGGTTTCTTACCAGTGTACACTTCTTCTGGTGTTTTGTTGTCAAGTATATTATGAGGTGTTCTGTTCTGCACATATACAGTTGTCCTTGCTACTTCAGCCCATAAGTGCATAGGTAGATCTTGGTCATGAAGCATTGCCCTAGCTGCTTCCATGATTGTTCTATTCTTCCTTTCGGCAACCCCATGCTGTTGTGGATTGTAAGGAGTAGTCAACTCCCTCTTAATCCCTGAATCACTGCATAGCTTCTTGAAGTCGCCTGAAGTGAATTCTCTGCCATTGTCGGATCTGAAGATCTTGATCTTCATGTCAGTTTGGTTTTCTATCAAAGCTTTGAATTCCTTGAACTTGTCAAATAGTTCATCTTTGTTCTTCAAGAAGTAAACCCAAGTCTTCCTAAAGAAATCATCAATGAAGGAAACATAGTATACATACCCAATCAGATAAATGGATGACATCGGACCGCATACATTAGAGTGGATGACTTCCAATATTCTTTTTTCCTTGCTTTCACTACTTGGAAATGTCTTCTTTGTGTTCTTTCCCTTTGCACAACCTTTGCAAATGCCTTCATGCTTTGACTGGATTTTAGGAAGACCTTCCACTGCTTTGCTTGCAATTGGTAATGCCCTATAGTGTATGTGTGCAAGCCTTCTATTCCAAAGTTCACTTGGCTCTACTGAATCATGGACCATGGCTTGTTCTGGTTGGCCCTTCAATTTGTATAATCCTCCCTCTTGCTCTCCAATCACCACTACATCATCTATAGTCTTACCTTTTGGCCACATTAGGACTTAGCCATCTACAAATGCAACCCTCATGCCTTTTGCATCCAATGCAGATATGGAGAGTAGATTCTTCTTGAGAACTGGAACATATAGTACATCTTTCATCTTCATAGACTTTCCAGACTCTAGTTTATAGGAGGCTTCACCACTCCCTTTTATGGATACTGGTAGTCATCCCCATGTTTCACCTTGTGGGGTGATTCATGTTCAGACAAGTTCATAAAGGATTCTTGAATCCTACCATGTGTTTAGAAGCCCCACTATCTATAAGCCAATCATTACTTCCATGAGTAATGGTTCCAGTGAGAGCAGAAATCAAAACATATTCTTCATCACTTGAAGAATCTTCACTATCTTCTCTATCCCTCTTCTTGGGAGGTTCATCATCCTCAGCAGCATGAGCATGATGTCTTTTCTTTTTGTTCTTCCTTTTGTTCCTGGGACAATTGCTGAAAATGTGTCCCCTTTCATCACAAGTATAGCACCGAATATGAGAGAGATCTTTCATAGATCTTCCAGAGCTTTCCTTTTGTCTTTGGTGATAGTTTTTACCTTTCCTGTGATGAGAGTGCTCCCTTTTGATATTATCTTTCCTGGTGTTTGTTGTGAGAGCTTGATCTTCATTCCCCATTTTCTCTTCTCGAGCTATAATCCAAGCTTCTTCTTGTGAGCATTCTTTCCACAGTCTACTGAATGTGATAAGTTTCCTCCTAGCACAAATTCCTTGCATGAAGGAATCCCATGACCTAGGAAGGCCATTAAGAGTGGTCATTAACACTTCTCCATTTTCTATATCTTCTCCCATAGCTTCAAGTTGTTCTTTTATCTGGGAGACCCTTGAGAAATAAGACTGCATAGTCTCCGCATTCTGGACCTTGACATTCTTCAATTGATTCCTCAAGGTCATCTTTCGATTTATGTTCTTCCCTTCAAATAGCTTGGTCAGGGAATCAAACATCTCCTTTGGTGTCTTTAGAGATGACACATGTGGTATGAGATGGTCTTTGATAGAATCAGCAATGATCCTCTTAGCCTTGACCAAAATCCTTTTGTGCAAGGCCTTATACTCTTCTTCCTCTGGGATAAGGACCTCTTCACTTATGTAAGTGTCCAACTCATTTTCTTCCAGGATTAACCCAATCCTATACTTCCATGCTCAGAAGTTATCATCCCCTTCAAGCTTATCCTCAAGCTCGGTGTGGTGAGACATCTTTAAAGAGTACTTCAAATGGAAATAGAAAATATTCAGGTCTTACCAATTGATTTGCTGAAAACTAGATCTGGTCTCGGATTAGGGTTTGTCAGAGAAACCGTAAAAAATCAAACTTTGAATTTCAAACTTCTGAAACAATAGAAAGATATGCATTGACGAGCTGATCAGCCTGGTATACTCAGAATTTGAAAACTGCAAAGTTTCACCCTTCAGAAATGCTTTTCAATCTCTCGGATTCACTAGGGAGGACCCCGAATTAGGGTTTGAGTTTCCCAGAGCTTCACCCAACCAAAAAGTTCGATCCAAAGCCCTAAACTTCAATTTTTCCAAGGAGCTTCCAGCTATCTCCTTAGAGTTTAGAAATTCCTATTTTTGTAGAAACCCTAATTTTTGGGGCAAAAAATGAAAGTGCCCAGAATTGAGATATGATTAGATAGAAAGATTCACCTTGCTAAGGAGAGTCAATCTATCATATTTCTTTTCCAAAATATATGAAGAGAAACCCAATAAACAAGAAACCCTAGTTTCTGCAACTGCACAGTGTCTTCTTCTCAGGTTAGCTCTGATAATTTGAGCATTAAATCAATATACTCTAGGATGTTTACTAAGAGAATAACATGTACAGCATATCAATTATAACAATGCATGTCAATCAAACCAAGTAATCACATGAGACAATAGACACACAAAGTTTCACTGGGGAAAACCATAAAGGTGAAAAAACCCACAACTTCCTTAGAGATAGAAAGAGCAATGATATAACCCAAGTACAAGAGATAGTCTTCTCCTAGCAGCTGAACCTCCTCCTCCATTAGTGCGCCACTTTCTGAGTAGTGTAGAAGTGAATAATGAGATGATCAAATAGAGTGCCTCCCGCACTCTATTTATACATGACCTAACCTGCCTAATAACCTAGCAGGGCCAACTTATCTAACTCAGTCTAATAACCCATGGTTATACTAATCAGGGACAACCCCACACTTGGTGGTCTAATAACCCATCACAACAAGTTACAACACTTGCGACACTTGTCAATACAAATGACAACACTTTTGTATAGAGGAATAATACCATCTCTATAGGAATACAATGTACATAGGTGAAATACATTCCGAAGTTACATATACATCAACAAGCCCCTTATGTTTAAGGGAAGAAACCACTAATACGTGTGGAACGTTCAAGGAAGTTTGTTGAATGGCAGTCATACGATGATTGGGTGTCACAAAGGAAAGTTGATCAACGGTCACAATCCTCCCAGCATAGGGAAAATACATCACTCGAAAGAGTGTGGACACGACGGCTTTCATAGCATAGACATAGTCACGTCCAAGGAGTATATTGAAATCTAAAGGACCTTGGACAACCATGACATCAACATAAACAGTTTTACCTCCCAAGGTGACAGGTAACTGTAGAAGAATCCCTAAAGGTCCGGTAGGCCTTCTATTAAAAGCCAAAATATGGCCGGTAATCGGCACAAGCTGAGGAGACCCTATAGCTTTCCAAGTAGTTGAGGATAAAATACTAATGGAAACTCCCTCATCAACTATAGTGTGAAATATTTTCTTATCGGCAACACCTACATATATCTGGAAAGGAACCTCTGAAGGGAGACGAGATTCTGCTAGACTATTCCAATCAAATGAAATAACCTCATTACTTGGAGGGGGTCCCGTGGAAACAGACTCTTGCCCCCCATAATCGGAACTGACTAGAAAAACATCAATGGTTATCAATCCACTCTCTTCGGGGAGAGTAGGATGAGATGAGGACTGTGTCAAGGTGACAGTTGCAGTCTGAGCACTCTCTGATAGAAGAGCGGGATCAAGTGAATATGAAAGTGACTCAATCACTTCAATCTTGGAAGGGAGAGTGGGATTAATTACAGATGAAACTGAATTGATCACTTGTTCAACCAGTGGGGGGTCGAGGGACAACTTACTATCACTTGTTGGAAGCACCTGTTGAGGACTAGTAATATCTTCCAACCACCGTGAAGCTTCATCCATGCTTGGACAAAGGAAATTACGGTGCATACCCTTGCATATCAAACAAGGATATAGGACTTTGCCCTTCTGAACCTTCACCAATAGGTCACTGGTCGAGGGAGTGTGATCAACATGATGGTCATAGGTTGACAATTGTAATGACCCTTTTTTTAACTGGTCAAAATAGTAAAACTAGTCAAAGGTCGAAATTGGGGAAAAAGTGAAAAATTTGGCATTTTAATAAAATTAACCCAAATGCTCCCAAATATTCTAGAGGAGTGTATGAATGATATTCAGACTTGAATATTAGGTTCATGGATGTTTTATGGCCCTCCAAATACTGCTACAAACTTGATTTGTATTCTGATCAATATATGTAATTTTGACTAGTAATTTGTGCATCAAATCCCCCCGGGGTAACACTGCAAATGGCCTTCCAAATGCCTCCAAAATCCCATGAATTTATGAAAAGAGGTATGTAATGTGTTAAGTATGTGATTAAGGTATCATATGCACCATTAATTGATTTTTACTACTATTCCAACTCTCTCACATTCAACAGCAAAAACCCCCAATTCGACCCTTGGGGAAATGGCACTATTTCACCTCTCAATACAAACAAACTGAGTAAAAATGCTTCAAATGCTCAAGTACAGTACATCAAACTTATATGATATATCCATGGTAGTATATGAATCACAAATGTATCAGATAATCATCCATCCATTCGAAATAATCAACATTATAGTGTCATACATCAAAGCATTTTGGAAATGGACATTGTTTGCTCATTAATCAATAATTTTGCATACAATCAATGGGTACTTCAACCTGAGAGTCTCTGAATATGAATAAAAGAGGATATGAATCTATTACAATCAGAAAAATATCATATGAATCTCTCCCAATGAGTGCAAGATCTCACCCAAAGCGCAATCCCTCAAGGAGCCTGAATATGCCTTCAAAACTGAAAATGGTGGAGAGAAAGTGCTGCACTAAACCAAACCATGAAACTTCCTTTATTTGATACCTACAAATAATAATCCATTAAATAACCATAAAAGACCTTAGTGGCCTCTCCAAACACCAAATTGGATGGGAATCTTTCACCCTCGAAATTGGCTAAGGCAAGAAACTAGTCATCCACTAGTTCTCTCTTCACAAATGCAATTTTTCTCAAATCATCAAAAAGCCATTCTCATACTTGATTTCTACATTTTATAACCAACATTATCCTTCAAGGGGTCTAAATCCTCTCAATAGATTCAATAAATTTCCATTTACAAAATAGTCCTCATTTGCCACATGTCTCCTAGTTCCAACCTTCCATCTTATCCCAAATTCGAATTTGAGTCTCTTTAGCTTCCCCCAACTCCATGAGCACCTTCCTTGAGCCTATTTTTGGGGCTGACATGTCATAATGGTCAGGTGTAAGAAGTCAGGTCTGAATTTTTTCATAAATGTCATAGATGCTTCATTATTGTTGTCATAAAACTAGGGAATCTAGCCCAAGTGTCCACTAGTCTCCAATTTGACTCTTTATCCCCCATGGAGGTTACTATTCCATCCCATTTCGACCTAAGATGCTCAATGCCATGTTTTATGACTTACCAACTCACCCAAGAGTGTTCACCTGCCCATGAATTCGAATTGGCAAGAGAGAGCTGCCATGTGTCATTGAAAAATCAAGCTAGTGTGGGTCCCACCACCTCCATATGTCTCCAAAACCACTTGCCACCTATAATTTCTCTTGAATTTATTTATTCACCATATTTATTAAATGCGTGAACCCTTATAATGTCTAAATTTCATTTATTAGCTTCCTTATTACCATCCCACATGTGCCCATCCAACCTAGGAAACTAGTAGGATTGATGGGATTGTCTTACTATGCACTTATTTGAATGGGGACATTACAACGATACAAGCGGTTTGTGGTTTTTAGAACACACTTCTGACACATGGGAAAGATCAGGAAAATCCTTGAGAAGGTGATCACCCTTGCAACGTTTGCAAGGTAACTTGGGCTTATGAGGTGTTCTCATAGAATGAGTGCCATCAAAGGTAGATGGTTGACGCTCGGTCTCTTTCTTATCCTTCTTTTTCTTTATCTTCCCTTTCTTCTTCTTCTTCTTCTCCGCCTTCTTACTAGCATCAGATTTTTCAGTAGGAGAAGAGGAAGATACGGAAGCCGATTCAAATTTCTACGAAGAAGGAGAAGGGTCACCATGAGATTGATGCTCATGTGGTGAAGGACCTAGGTTCAACACAATTGGTGCATTTGGTGTAACCGGAATGGAGAATAACCATATTGGTAATCCTATCGTCAATCCAGGAAGACTCAACGTAGCCATAAAGGGAGGACCAATAGTTCCACAAGGGGGAATAACAAATGGCATACCCTAGAAAGGGGTCTCTTGGTTGGTAGTCCCGAAAGAATCTTCCATATCTTAACTTCCTAAGAGTCTCTAAAGTACCACACAAATCAAACACTACTCAAGTCTAAAAGCCACAAGCAAACTGTGTGAATAGGAGTGGTTAAGCAATCAGGATCCTCACAGGATTGTCAAGGCGCCACAACTCGCTATATACCACAGGGTCCAACAGTAAAATGTGACAAGGAGGATTGGGACCATACCCTTTCCTGAATACCAGACTACCTGGACGGTACTTGCGTAGTAATCTCCCCGAGTGTTGTTCTCGGTGTATTGCAATGCCAAGACGGCCAAATGGTTAACTAAGTTGGTCTCAAGAATCCTAGGAGTGTCTCCCGATATACTCAAGGTACGTGGGAGCTCAAATCCATAGTGGTGTTGTCTAATGCACAACCGTACGGCATGAGACCTTCCTATATACTACTGAGTACGTGAAACACCTTTATATATATGCCAAGTACATGAAACACCTTTTGATATATGCCAAGTACATGAAGTACTTGGTGGGTATGTGAAAGAGCCTCGATATACCTGGTTGGTACGTGAAAGAGCTTCGATATACCGATAAGTACGTGGAAGACTACAATACCCCCGTAATACACTGTAGGAAAATAGCGACACCTTCCACGTTTTATAATGCTAGAACACGTCTCTAACTTACACACAGTTACTTAATGATTTTAACCTAAGCTAGCGTTAATTTTATCTTGCGGTTAGGTGGATGCATGAGGTGGGTACATAATCATAAACATAATGCAGGCCCTAACTACATGCAAAAAATGTACTTTTCTTTTGATGAACTCTATGTATGGATGGGAGAAATTTCTTTCCAAGTAATTTTACCAAAGCAACACAATCCCAAAATCTACCAAATTTGATAAAAATACTCTTTTTGCTTTTCTGTTTTTTCAAGAAAAACTCAAAAAATCAACAAGCATGACAACCAAATCCAAACATTTTCTTTTGTCTTTTCGAATCAAATTTTAAGATATGAAAAGAGAGAAATTTCCTATCTAGAGTACTCTAACTTTTCAATTTCATTATGATAGCTTAAAAACACTAAAAACCAAGAATGCATACAATTTCTTCAAACATGGAGTCACTTTTCTAAAAACTTGATCTCATTTGGATTCTCCAAGAAAATGAGTGATTCATAATTCTCGAAAAAGCACAAATGACTAATTCTTCTTCAAACTTTTCCAAAAGATTAATGAATGACAATTCCAATGCATGAAGCAATTTCTACAACGATTTCCAAATGTACTTGAAAATAGTAAAAATGATGCACTTTCAATTTCCAATGATATGCCAAGATAGTGACTTGATAAGTATGATATTTTTAAGCATGGATAACTGAAAAAGAAAGTTGATTTGCAGCACTCTAAACACTCGGGAAATCTCAAACAAAAGACAAGCACTCAAATGGACTGAAAACACTTCAAAACACTCAAACACTCAATGAGACAACTGAATGCAAACAAAGCTAAATAACAAGTGCAAAAAGGAAGTTTGGGATCAAATCTACTGCAAAGATCAAATCAAGTGAGGAGAGGAAGGATGACAAGGTTAAGTGGATGAAGATGGGGAACTCAAAGTGTCCACCAATACCAAGCTTAAGCTCATCAAGAATGGGACCCGATACAAATCCACACAAAAAACCAAACACTTCAAACACATAAATAAAAAATAAATCTCTGACTGGAACTTGCAGCATAGAGGGGGTCTGCACACCAAACCAAAACTCAAATAAAAAAATGGAGGGGGGATTCCCTTGTACCAATTCTAATAGATTGGCGCATTTTGTGTTCATACACGGAGCGACCGCCGTAGGTCACCAATGCAGGAATTACGACGATGTCGTGGGACATTAGTGGATGGGTTGCGACGACAGGCCAAAAAGACAGAGAACAAAGGTCAAATCAACGCTCTGGTTGCACTGCCCAGGTGTGACAGGTGAGATCCAAGTTCAAATATCAATAAATCTTCAAGAAATGAGCAATAAAATGGTTTAAAAAGTGTGAGTACAGACTCATAGGAGGACTATAGCCTCTTCAAAGTGAATATCTAATGGTGAAAAGGACCTAGGAGGAAGATAATATGGCTTGCAAAATAAATCAACTGAAAATGGCATTCAAATTGAAAACTAAAACAATGTTGTTCCCCAGTATGGTCTCCAGATTTGTTTGATGGACAATCTACTAAGAGCGGACTCGAGGCCTGATCTCCCTAGCTCAACGTGAGTCTACAAAAAATAGAGATAGAACATAAATAACTCTCCTAGATCTAATTAGGGATCAAGGAACTAGATGCTTTACCTTTTATATCGCTGATAGTTTCTCTTTGAATGCTGCTCCAAGCTTGATGGTCTTCAGATCTCAGCTGCAAAACCTGTCAAGACAACACAACAAAACTAGTAAAATGCACCTACACAATAATAGATCTAAGTAAGCAGTTAAGTAGGCAAACTACACAAAATACACATTAATGCAATGAGATTTGGTGGAAAGCATTTATAATACTGTATTAAAAGGGAAATACATAGGATTAAGAGATTGGAACCAATGACAACATAGCAATCCTCCTCCAATCAAGCCAATGCCAAAGCCTCCAAAGGGATGATGGATCTCTCAAGGGATGAGTAGAGATATCTCCTAAGCTAATTTCACCAACATGTAGATACCATAGACTTCCTCCCTTTGGAATGGGAGTGAGCTTCACTTTTATAGGACTAAGTGGATAGGGTAGGTTGAGATATGGTAGGAGAGAGTTAGGGGATCCTTCCAAGAGGCTAGGAACCGAATATCATCTCCCCTAAATGCTAGGGATAGGGATCCACATCAGCTACCTTCAAGAATGGGCTCAAAGATGTTATTTTAATCAATTAACTGACATCGTCGCAGGCTGCAAGAGTACAACCTGCGACGTCGCATGCTGCATTAGGACAACCTGTGACGACCTCTCAAAACCTAGTAGAAGAATATTTGTATCTCTTCCAAGTTGATGACTTAGTCAAGTAAACTTTAGGGATTTTTACACTGAGTCTCATCATGGAAATATTTAGGTGTAACACTAATCTCCTCACTGCAATAGATCCTTGTTCAATCACCCTCACCAGTCTCGTTTGTTTCCTGCAAACAAAAGGGTATGATAGCTGTTGGTCTCCTATTTTTGACTGTCCACTACAACATTTTCTAGCCAAAGTCTTATGAAACCACATAATAATCAATTTGTTAATGTTGATTTGTACATGGCCATGCCTTTATGGAGATCAATGTTGATAGATTTTGGTAAAGTAATTTTTAAATTACTTATTTCTTACTTTACCTTGTTTTATGTAAAAAATTGGGCCTTTAAGACTCCATTCAAATACTTGGTCAACTAATGGGTCTTTTTTTCTTTCGTGCAGTGGTCTCGGCGCTCCAAGGACGATTTATGCTAGCTGAACCAGTGATTTGGGGGATTCTGTCCACAGTGGAGATGTCTCTTGGATTCACATCACCTTCCAGATGACTATGAATTTAATTCCGGTGCTGCTTCATGGATTTCCTTCGTTCAAGGAGCTGTTACCCTCCATTTTTAGCAGTGTATGGATCTTAAGCAATCTGGCAAAATGGCATTTCCGTCCTTGATCAGGACCCTGATTTCGGGCTCAATTTCTGAACAAACGGTTGGGAATTTTTCAAAACGGTTCGAAACCCACTTCACAAATGGCCCCATTTACCCCTAACCATGGGCAGTTTTCAGAATTTCTCAATGAATGTGGAGAAATCCTTTCCGGAACAGACATGGTTTTGCCAGATTTGGTGTTGGCCGTTTTCTGGGTAGTTGCTCAAATCTCTACATTCTGGGATGGATCTTGTTCATCTATCCATCTATAAATAATCCTTAGGATGGATACTTGAGGGGGGAGAATATTGTAATACTTCATTTCATTAATACAACCAGCGTTTATCTCCTTTAAGGTTTTGACTTGGAACTGGAAGGCGTTGAGGTAGGGCCCCCTTCAACAGCAATCCTTGGTATTTCGCATTGTGTATTTTGCAATAGCAGGATAACGTTTTCTTCCTTTGATATTGTTCTATAGAATGCTGATGGTTTTACTCATATGCATGTCTGCATATTCTTAGTCATTTGCAATTGATTTAGCTTGCTAAATAGATTAGGAACAGTTTGTATTTAATACCCCTTTCTGGTTTTCAGCGTGGATTGTGTATAAATGGCTATAATTATTGCTTAGGGTTATGGTATTCATAAATCGTGTGATGGTATTCCTAAATTACAAGTAGATTGATCTTTCACATTGTCTTCACTGCCAACATATAGTGATAAATGAATAGCTACAGGATTGGTTTAGACTCTTCTTGTTCACAGGACTGTAGAATAAATTGATGAATGGTGTGTATTTAAATTTTCCTTTTTATTTCCAGTGTGAATCGTGGTATTGGCAAATTAGATAATGAACTCGACTCTAGTTGTTGAAGAATCCTTTTGCTGCAGCATGAGAATAATTGATGAACAACCCATCCTTTTTTACTTTCAAGCTTGCAGAGCTGTAGGATATTTTGTTGGAGTTGAACAGTATTTGTAATATTTTGTAGAGGGTTTGAAGACCGTAGTCTACAGAGCGTATAGGGTTTGTTAAATAGTCTTTTAAATAAGTGATTAAATAAGAGTTGAAGTTGTGCTGTTTGATATTGAATGAGTTTGGAAAGGAATGCTGGTTTATAATACTGATTCCTCAAATCAACATTAATTTCACAGTCTGTATATACAGGCCAGAACCAGCGAATATTTCTTATACAACCCTAATATTGATTAATGAGTATTGTCTGAATAACCTTGGCATTTTCCTGTGTGCATTAGTGTGTATAAAATAAAACAGAGTACATTGGGATAATGATAACCAGCCAAGCGTCATTGTAATAGGCTGTGTGTTGACAATTCAAAGACAAGAGGTCACAGGTGTTACTCCAGCAATAATTCTAGAAGTATTAGTGTGGAGTTAAGCATTAGATCTTGTAAGATTAATGGTGTAGTTTTCAGGTTAATAGATCATATTTATTCTGAAACTTATTAAGCTCTTTCATTTGTAGAATAGATCATCAGTACTGTAGCTGAGTGTGGACTGTTGAGTGTTTTACGGGATTGCTATAGTTCAAGGGTTTGTTTAATTTATCAGCAGGTTGTTCTTTTGAAGCATTACTGTAGGTAGGATTTCTTTGAAAGATTAGGGCTGTTTCAAAGAGTTACTATAGCCTGTAGATTGTTGTAGGCTATGCTGAGTTTGATAGTTAGTAAATTGATTTCCTTTTGTTTTAGAACAATGAGTCCTTAGTATAGATCATCCAGGATAGCAATAGTTTCATCCATTTCATTGATTTGTTTGAAGTAGACTAGCATTTCTGTCAGCACGAGCATTAAAACTGCCTTGCCTGCACATATAGTGTAGCAGCTCAAAGTATACGTACCCTGGTTGACAATTAATTGAAGGTAAATTAACTAGTGATAATTTTACCCAACATTTTGGCGCCGTTGCCGAGGAGTTGCTCCAAGGTAAGTTGGTATTTTGCTCATTTTTCTACGAATTTGTTCCGGTAGATAGGTTTCCTGTTACATTACACAACAAGGTGGAGGGGAAACGTTAAGACGACTTCACTATGGGATTCCCATGGTGTAACAGCCTGCCGCATCCACTTTAGTGGGTTTCCCCAAACCCTTGTTGTTTCCTTCTTGCAAGCGTGTTTGTTTTTTTTGTATGTTTGATTTATTTTGCTGCAAAAGTGTGTTTACCTTTCCTGTAAGGCATGTTTACTTTCTTGCAATTTAATTTCATGCAAGTGTGTTTTTCTTTTTGCAAGTTTGGGTGTGTTTACTTTCTGCAATTTAATTTCAAGAGTGTTTCATTTTATGCAAGAGCAACGTGTAGTCTTGATTAGAATCATTTAAAACACATCTAAATCAAATAAAAATAAAAACTTGGGTGTTGTAAGAGCCCCAGACATTGATCCTTGTGCGAAACATGAACAAAACAACTGACAGAAATGGATATAGAAGTAACCATCAATTTGGGAAAACTTTCTCAAATCCTAGCTGCAGTTGGGAGTTCTTCTTATCAGGTAGAACACATACTGACAGCAGTTAAGATTTTATCTACCTCTCCTGACACAACAAATGAACCAAAGTCCCAAGAGCCACAAAAAGACATTCCTTGCCAAATTGCAGAGGAAATTGACAACTTGGGTGTTACATTGGATGGAAAGCAGCTGAAAATTGAGGAGGTATCAGCAAATTCTCTATGTACTTCCGAAATCAATCAATCAGAAGAAGGGGATCTATATGATATGATGAAGGAAGGTGAGTACTAGGACTACTTCGAAAGTTGGTTCCAAGAGGCAACCAGACTACAACACCATTTCCTCCTTCAACACATTTTGTTGTAGAAGCAAGTAAGTCAGTTGGTTCTCCATATCCAGGTAATCATTGCAAATGTGGATAAAGGTATATTTTTAATTTTATTTCGCACTTGGTTACATTGGAAAAATTCCTATACTTGAATAGAAATGTTTTCTTTCTTCTTAAGTAGAATAGGAAAATATGTATATAAATAAAAAAGTTGCATGTTTAGTTTAGAAATTAATGCAACTTCGTTGTTTTTCTTTCTTTTCAATAAAATGATAAGATCTTTAACCAGAATTTAGACCTTCTCTCCAGTCCATACTTTCAGAAAATTTATTATAACAACAGCCCATAGCAAGGAAAAAAATGCCAAAAGGTAATATGAAATTGTGACTATTGTTTTTAATAATGGTTCTGTAAACATAAGACCAATTGGTGAACAGGTTGCATTTGTGGTAATGGATATTGATTAAAGATATATCACAAACCTCTTTTTAATCAAGAGTTCCTTCATAACATGAATCATCAATTGGAACTAGAGCTGGTAGGTGAAGGAATGACTTCTTCATCTCCCACTTCCTCATAATAACATTCAATAAAATTGTTTTTGTATATATGTACAGGAAGTTGTTTTTTTATTAGGTTTCTTTTGAAGGATGCAGATATTCTTTTCGGGTTCAGGCTGTTTTGAAAACAACAGGGAAGTCTTTTGTTATTATTTCTATTTTTCATCCATTGATTGTTCTTGCAAAGGACTGTGTTAATTTGGTGATTTCTGAGCTGTACTGGTAATTAGAATGTCTGTATCAGGTAAATATATGTGTGCTGTCAGGTTTTTCAGAACTGTTCTTGTTATTCATATGAGTACTTATCTACCAGGCATTGCCTACATCAGTGCTTTAAGCCTCCAAAGTTTTTTTTTGCTTATGAACTTATGGGTTGCTAGGACCATTTGACCTGGTTTCACACTAGATGGGGCGAGGGAATTGTTTTTAGTGACAGCTATGGGCATTAAGTTATTTTTAAGTCGGGCATCATTTTGGAAAAAGGTATCCAGGACTGGGCAGTTTGGGGGTTATTATCTATTGGCTTCAATAAATATCAAATACATATATATACAGCGCAGCCACTTTATGACTTTCACTTTCTACTGTTGCAAAGGTTAGTTGTTCATCTGTGCAAATTTTTACAGGCATGTACAAAGAATACTCTTCCAATTCTGGTACCATCCCACTCCTAGATGGTTTTCAGAGCAGCTCCCCCACTCATATATGCTTGAGCAAATCATAAAATTTATCTTTAAGATGAAATTGGGACAAGGGCCTCTGATAGAAAACGGGTGCAAGAGGTTAACCCGTCGGGATACTGAACAGGTCCGCTGGCAGCGGGTACCGACCTGTGGTATAAACAGGCAAACCCATCAAGGTACTGAACAGGCCTGTTGGCAATGGGGCATCTGCCTGGGGAAGAAGCTTCTTAGATGTTACAGTTACCCCAACGGAGTACTGAACGGGCTCGCTGGCAGTGGGTTCTGACTCTAATATCTTCTTTAACAGCCTCATCTATACTTGTCTGTATGAACAATGTACCTATGTAAAGGTAAAAGAGAGGTCATAAGGGTGGTTAATTAAAATTTAAATAAACTCCTTGAAAAAGTCAATTGATAGCCAGTTGATAATCATCTCCAGCTGTTCTGCATTTTTGGTTACCTAGTTCTTGTAAAAAAGAAGGTTTATGCCTGATATTTTCTAAGTCCTGAACATAGCTGAGGATTTCAGTACAGTTTTTGGCACTACTCAAACTATCCTGTGTGAAGTTGGGTCAAAGAGGACCACTATCCCATTAGCTTCTGTTAGCATTCCTTTTGTCTTGTGGCCTATGTCTTGGTGGAAACAGTTCTGTATGAATGACAAGAATGAAGTTTGCATTTACGATTGTTTGAGCATTATAGTCACATAGGAGTAAGGGTGATTGATTGAAGTTTGCATTCTGATTGTTTGCTTTGTATTGTTAATGTAAATTGATTTTATGACACAGTTTGGTTTCTTGTATAGCAGCAAGCTGGAAATGAGGTCATTATGCCATGAACTGTTGGGGATCACACAAATTTTAATCCAGTTTACTTGTTTATTAACTCATTTGAGTGGTGCATATTGGGAAATTTAATGGTTTAATATCACTGTGTGAGTGCATTTATTTGATATAGCACAGCCGTTGTTCAGGATGATGGTAATTACTACTATGCTGGTAATTTTTATTCATTTTTATCAACTTGAAAGCACTGCTGTATTTTACATTTGCTGAATTACTGGATTGAGTGCTGGATGAAGTGCCGGAATATATAAAAATTTGCAAACTAACATGTTACATGGCAAAGGTAAGAAACCTGATAAAGGTAATGCACATGGCATGATTGGGTAAGTCTTAATTGCTATATATTAAGGATTATGATTATAATTAAATGCTTTTGCCATTACTACAAAAAAATCGATGAGCTATAACGTTGGCATTCATTTAATTGATACATCACAGTTTTCCTTTCATGGTGTTAACTTGGACAATATTTCATCCTTTATTATTGATTGGCAACCTTTAATAAAAATCATAACCTTGTTTTATTGCAATTGGGGTTTTTAAGTGTTATGAGGTTAGCTATCCCAATTCAGCTAATTTATGGAGACTCCTTGATAGTTATTTCATGGCTCAATTGATTGTTGGCACTTGATGCTCCTTCTCTGATGCATTGGTGCAAAGATATAAGATATTTGATCCACATGGCCCCCAAGTGATCTTCAAGCACATTTCCCGGGAGCATAATTCTCTAGCAGATGGACTTTCTAAGAAGGCCCTGAATTTGGATTTGGGCCATGGTTATTTCTCTGAGTTTTTGGATGGCAAGGCCATTAATGAGGGCCACTTTGTTCTATTTTAGATGTTGAGTTTCTCAGCTTTGTGCCATCAGCTTTATGATTTGTTTTGGATCGATTCCTTATGTTAGCAAGTTTTGCTCCTGGAACACTTGATTATTGATCACCACAGATGTTCATCAGCATATCTGACTTCCTAAATGCGGGAATGATGAGTAAAGTCTGCAAGCTCAGACTTTAATTCTATCTTGGATGTATGAGACTTTCTTGCATAGGGACCTGCAAGATCTTTGGGTTGGGGGAGATGTTGGTCTCCTATTTTTGACTGTCCACTACAACATTTTCTAGCCAAAGTCTTATGAAACCACATAATAATCAATTTGTTAATGTTGATTTGTACATGGTCATGCCTTTATGGAGATCAATGTTGATAGATTTTGGTAAAGTAATTTTTAAATTACTTATTTCTTACTTTACCTTGTTTTATGTATAAAATTGGGCCTTTAAGCCTCCATTCAAATACTTGGTCAACTAATGGGTCTTTGTTTCTTTCGTGCAGTGGTCTCGGCGCTCCAAGGACGATTTATGCTAGCTGAACCAGTGATTTGGGGGATTCTGTCCACAGTGGAGATGTCTCTTGGATTCACATCGCCTTCTAGATGCCTATGAAGTTTATTCCGGTGCTGCTTCATGGATTTCCTTCGTTCAAGGAGTTGTTACCCTCCATTTTTAGCAGTGTATGGATCTTAAGCAATCTGGCAAAATGGCATTTCCATCCTTGATCAGGACCCTGATTTCGGGCTCAATTTCTGAACAAACGGTTGGGAATTTTTCAAAACGCTTCGAAACCCACTTCACAAATGGCCCCATTTACCCCTAACCGTGGGCAGTTTTCAGAATTTCTCAATGAATGTGGAGAAATCCTTTCCGGAACAGACATGGTTTTGCTAGATTTGGTGTTGGCCGTTTTCTGGGTAGTTGCTCAAATCTCTGCATTCTGGGATGGATCTTGTTCATCTATCCATCTATAAATAATCCTTAGGATGGATACTCGAGGGGGGAGAAGATTGTAATACTTCATTTCATTAATACAACCAGCGTTTATCTCCTTTAAGGTTTTGACTTGGAACTGGAAGGCGTTGAGGGAGGGTCCCCTTCAACACCAATCCTTGGTATTTCGTATTGTGTATTTTGCAATAGCAGGATAATGTTTTTCTTCCTTTGATATTGTTCTATAGAATGCTGATGGTTTTACTCATATGCATGTCTGCAGATTCTTAGTCATTTGCAATTGATTTAGCTTGCTGAATAGATTAGGAACAGTTTGTATTTAATACCCCTTTCTGGTTTTCAGCGTGGATTGTGTATAAATGGATATAATTATTGCTTAGGGTTATGGTATTCATAAATCGTGTGATGGTATTCCTAAATTACAAGTAGATTTAGCTTTCACATTGTCTTCACTGCCAGCATATAGTGATAAATGAATAGCTACAGGATTGGTTTAGACTCTTCTTGTTCACAGGACTGTAGAATAAATTGATGAATGGTGTGTATTTAAATTTTCCTTTTGATTTCAAGTGTGAATCGTGGTATTGGCAAATTAGATAATGAACTCGACTCTAGTTGTTGAAGAATCCTTTTGCTGCAGCATGAGAATAATTGATGAACAACCCATCCTTTTTTACTTTCAAGCTTGCAGAGCTGTAGGATATTTTGTTGGAGTTGAACAGTATTTGTAATATTGTGTAGAGGGTTTGAAGACCGTAGTCTACAGAGCGTATAGGGTTTGTTAAATAGTCTTTTAAATAAGTGATTAAATAAGAGTTGAAGTTGTGTTGTTTGATATTGAATGAGTTTGGAAAGGAATGCTGGTTTATAATACTGCTTCCTCAAATCAACATTAATTTCGCAGTCTGTATATACAAGCCAGAACCAGCGAATATTTCTTACACAGCCCTAATATTGATTAATGAGTATTGTCTGAATAACCTTGGCATTTTCCTGTGTGCATTAGTGTGTATAAAATAAAACAGAGTAGATTGGGATAATGATAACCAGCCAAGCTTCATTGTAATAGGCTGTGTGTTGACAATTCAAAGACAAGAGGTCACAGGTGTTACTCCAGCAATAATTCTAGAAGTATTAGTGTGGAGTTAAGCATTAGATCTTGTAGGATTAATGGTGTAGTTTTCAAGTTAATAGATCATATTTATTCTGAAACTTATTAAGCTCGTTCATTTGTAGAATAGATCGTCAGTACTGTAGCTGAGTGTGGACTGTTGAGTGTTTTACAGGATTGCTGTAGTTCAAGGGTTTGTTTAATTTATCAGCAGGTTGTTCTTTTGAAGCATTGCTGTAGGTAGGATTTATTTGAAAGATTAGGGCTGTTTCAAAGAGTTACTATAGCCTATAGATTGCTGTAGGCTATGCTGAGTTTGATAGTCAGTAAATTGATTTCCTTTTGTTTTAGAACAATGAGTCCTTAGTATAGATCATCCAGGATAGCAATAGTTTCATCCATTTCATTGCTTTGTTTTAAGTAGACTAGAATTTTTGTCAGCACGAGCATTAAAACTGCCTTGCCTGCACATATAGTGTAGCAGCTCAAAGTATACGTACCCTGGTTGACAGTTAATTGAAGGTAAATTAACTAGTGATAATTTTACCCAACAATAGCTATGTGTAAAAAGGACAACTTGAATCCATCCGCCAACATTCGAATTCATCAGAGAGAAACTCTCCCAAAACCAAGAACCAGTGAATGAAATCCAATTCGAATCCCTTCATATCAATTCGAATTCACTCGCAGAGGCTAGATTAGGTTCACTAGCAAGCAACTCTAATTCACTGAGGGTATTTCCCAAATCACCTGATGACCATTTGACCTCTCAAGAGAGCAACTTGAATCCACCTAAACTGACTCAAATTCACTGGAAAGACACTTCCCATGCACTGGATACAGCTTGAATTCACCTAGACTAACTCAATTCCATTAAATCACCTCATGCACTAAAGACAACTCAAATTTTCCAAGATTGACTCAAATTCCCATAAACCCACTCCCATGCACTGAAGGAAATTCGAATTGACCCAAATTACTCTAATTAACTGAATACAAATTGAATTTAAAGAGAGGTAACTTGAATTCACTAGAATGACTCTAACTAACTAGCAGTCACTCCAGTTCACTGGAGTCACTAGGGATTAACTCGAATTAACTGGGAAAATCACTCCAATTAGAGTGGAAGTTACAAAATTAAGTGCATGGTTGACAAAAATAGTCAAGTAGGGCACATGAGTGATGAGGAAGTGGGTCCCAATAACACCAATATAGGAATATTCTCTCAAGTGGAGGTGCATTACTGCATGCAAATCATTAATTAGATGTACTAGGGCCTCTGTATTCCAATAAAATAAAAAATAGGAAACATAGAGTACTATTAGGGAGAGTATTGTTAGGATCAAGAATTTAGCAGATTATTAGTGACTCAATATTTTATATTTCTAATAGTCATTTTCTATGACATATCAGACATTATCAGATATAAATGTCTGATACGAATCATATTTACAACTATCTTTATTCATCAAAAAAATCAGAATTTAACTAGTAAACTAAAATATGCTTACAAAGAGAACTCTAAATCAAATCAGTGAACTGTCAAGGCCATGGATTGACTTGTAGGGATGATATCCTATCTACATGTGTAATACATATCCAAAATCTAATATCCCCAATCTATAATATGGATATTTTTACTCAACCCCTCACTCAGGAAATCGAAATTTATCATACTAGGTGTTTTTTCTTTCCAAACAAGGCACAAGGAGATTGCTTGATTCTAACTCGATTCTAAAACCTCTAGACCTATTTGAATTATTCAAGGATGGATGTTATGGTATTCTACATAATAATTCCATCCTACAAAATCCTTATACAACCACCTATCTTCAACAGTTGCACAATTTCTAGGTGCATCACACCTGGGTAGACTCCTTTGGCTAAACCAAAGGATTCAAGGCAATAGCCCCATGACTTGTGTGGAACCCAATGGATTATAGTGCAAAACTGGAAGTGGTTGGTATTTCATGCAATCTATAAATAAAAATATGTTTCATATTGTACATCATATTTTAAGAAAAAATGTTTCTTAGATCCATCAGATAGAATGCAAACAGTGAGTCATTCCATTAATATTTAACTAGTTTGAGTCTGCAATATTTATTAAAGAGAATAACATATCATATCTGAAGATATCCTTTACAAATCATAAATAACATCCTCTAGGGCTCAAATCCATCATGACAGAGAACTTTTTACATAATTTTTTACTTATCTCAACAAGAAGAGCAATTGGAATCGACAGAGTAATGTTCGACCCAACCATTGGAACTGTCAAGCCATATATTACTTTGACAGTCGACCCCCAAGATGAGGCCATGAATTTCATCAGTAGACACTTCAATCCATTCCAAAATTACTCCTCTAATATGATATGTTCACAATGAATACCCAATCTTTCTACTTTCCTGTCCATTTCTGCACTGCCTATGGGAAGATGGCCTAACTCGCCATATTCACTTTTTGCCTTCCTGTGCAAGTACGGAGTAGTAGGGACAAAATAAGGGGAGAAGAATCACTCTCTGGATGGAAGAGAACAAATAGAGAAGAGAGGACCTGCAATCAAACACTAATTCTTCAACCCTATCAGGAAAACCCTCAACCCTCTCTTGGAGCACTCAGAGCCAAAAACAATGCATCAACACTTGTGAATAATCCTCAAATGGATAAATAAAGGCTTAAGTATGAAAGAGTCGGAATTCCAACCACTCAAGCCAACTAGGGTCAGGAAAACAGGTTACACTCATCCATAAAGAAGGCAATTCGAATTCTAGAGAGAGGGACAAGTGGCCAACTCAAATTCATGAGTGGTTAAGTGGGCCAATTTGAATTCACAAAGGAGTACAGGTTACTAAAGGAGTCACTCTTCCCGGAATAGAAAAATCCATAAGTTGTAAAATTCATGGAGGAGAAAATCATGGCCAAAAAAAATAGGGAAGGAGCCATAAAATTAGGGAGGGAACACTTACTCAGTAAAGGAGGCATAAAAATCAAGATAAAAATCTAGGAAAAATCCAAGCAGGCGCACTTTCTCAATGAATACAGAAAATTGGGGTGTAAGCATAAATCAAAGGACATGGAGGCATAAATCAAGGATCCAATCCCTAGAAATTAGGAAGAGGATATTCTTAGCTCATATCTATCCATAATAACCTAGAAATAAAAATTAATAAAGAAAAATATTCATGTATCATATCTAGCAAACACTAGGAAATGGACCAACACTTAGATAATTGGGAAAAATAATATTGTGTCACCCATGAACTCTAAGGAGGGGTGTATTAGTGCAAGGGGTCCATCTAACAATGAATTCGGTCTAACAGTATCCCCACATACCAGAATAAACAAAATTAGGATCCTTTTGTAAAATCTCTATCACAATAAGATATAGCTACTATAGATACCTCACAATTAAAATATTTAACTTACTATGCAAGAAACAAGTGCATAAACAATTATGGAAAAAAATGATCAAAAACCAGGTATAAATGATCAAAAACCAGTAAATAAATGATCAAAAACCAGAAACATAAATGATCAAATATTAGATTCTATTAACAGTCCAATCCAACAATGAGTTTGGATCATCCTTATATAACAATAGGAAGAAATCGAATTCCTTAGAGGCTATGACATGTGGCTAGCTTACATTGGACCTGAATCCCCACTAAGTTGACCAAAATGCTCCCAAATTATCCCAAACAGTTACGAATTGTCCATGTGAACGTTGGGTGAGCATGGGGACACATCAATGAGGCTCACACATGTGAAGGAGATGATTGGGTGGTGGTTAGGTATCCAAGGAGAGGCCGAAACAACTAGAAATGGGACAAAATGACTATATTCAGTGCATGGGAGCCTAAGTCAAAGATAATTTCCCTAAAACAGGGAAATAGGGCGCCTTTTCTCAGAATGTGGCAATAAATGTTGGAGGTGGAAATAATTAGTGCACCAACATCTATATTTGACCAATTTTAGCCCATGCTTTGGTGGATAAGTCATTATTTGGCCTAACTAACTCCTACAACCTTCTAGCAACCTTGGATTGTAATTATTAACCTGTTTTGGACCAATTAATCAACAATGTGATGTATGACTAATTTCCTAAGGTGTAATAATGTTCTAACACCCCCCCATAAGCTAGACTTATGTAGATAATCAAAAATAAGGCCTTGGAAACTACGGCTCAAGTCACCTTTTACAACATCAAAGTTTATTTGTCCATGTAACCAAGGTAAGGAGGAAAACCACATGGGAAATAAAATCTCCCCTCAAAAATGGACATGTGGCATATCTGAAAAATACAGCAATCTTCACCATGCATCACTCACCCCAAGGAGTGATCTAAGGTAAGTGAAGGTCTTCTCAGAAAAACTCTTGGTGAAGATATCAGCAGTTTGCTCAACAGAAGGGCAATACTGCAATGCAATGATCTAGTCATGCACCAAGCCTCGAATGTAGTGCATGTGAATCTCTATATGCTTGGTCCTCTATCTCTATATTGGATCAGTGGAGATTTTTTTTGTGCTTTGATTATCACACCAAATGACTGTGGGTGAATCAAACACAAATCCAAACTCTCCAAGAATTCCTAACAACCACACACATTGTGTAGTTGCATTCATTTCTCCCCTGTATTCGGCCTTAGATGAAGATAAGGATATGGTGTGATGATTCTTGATTGAACAGCAAATGGGACCATGTGAAAGCATAAAAACATAACCAGAAGTAGACTTCTGATCAGAACTATCACCAACCCAATCAGAATCAGTAAAACTAACTAGTTCAAGAGATGAACCAATTGCATAGTGGATGCCAAAAATTTTGGTACCCTATAAATAATTTAGGATCCTCTTGGTTTCCTTCCAATGGACCTCACGAGGCTCTTTAATGTGCCTTGCAACATCCCCAACAGCATAATACAAATCTGGTCGAGAGTGAGTAAGATAAAACAAGCTCCCAACTAGTTGTCTATAAAGTGAGTTGTCGTTATTGACATACTCCCTTCCATTATCAATCCTCAATACATTTATATTCCTCCCACTAAATTTCTCCACTGAGTTTTTGAAAACTTTGAAACATTGAAAAACTTCAGATTTTTGCTTGAGAAAATACAACCAACAATACCTTCAGAAATCATCAATGAAGGTAAGTACATACTTTGAGCTTCCATAGGAGGGATTGGGGAGAGGACCAATAAGATATGAATTCACTAAACCAAGAGGTTTAGTATCTCTCCTTTCCCTCCCTTTCTCATACTTCTTCTCAACATGCTTCCCAACAATACACCCTTTGCAAGTGTGTTGTGAAATTTTCTTCCTACGGGTAAGATGAAAACCCCTTGGGATTGGAAAAGGCCCCTAGTTTCCTACCCAAGACAGAGAGGAAATAAATAGAAACTATAATCCTCTTAGATCTAGCTCATACATCAGCTAACAAGCTATGGAAAAACAAAGCTATGCTCGAAACAACTGACTCAAAGCATGGTTGCCGACCAATACATTGCAGATCCATGATAGTAGTGACTTAACAATGACTAAAGGCAAATCATGGCTACTAGACTACAAGTGTAGATCCATGATAAGACAATGACACAGCCACGACCAATACAAGATTGGATATGTGTGACAGTACATCAATGAGGTCACCAACATAATATATGTGGGAACCTACTAAAAAATCATCATCGCAACCTGGATGTGCTAAATAGACTTCAGAACGAGCCAGGGTCTTCTACTCCATCCCGAATCGATACGAATCTAACCATGTGATTACAAGGTGTTGAAGTCGAACATGGTAGAAACAACTTGATTATCGTTCAATGATGTGAACCGTTAACAAGTGCAAGGGAAATCACCAATGATGACAATGACTCCCAAGGTATCATAGTACATCTTGACGAAATGTGAATAGATGAGTTGACATCAAACATCCGCAAGATCATTCGATCAGAGGTCAATGATGAGAACCTACTGTCGAATATGAGGAAACCTGCCATTGAGGCATGCAGGTACCAAGGTAATTAAGGTTGGTTTCTAAGTCTAATTCATGGATGATGAGTTGATGTCGACAGGAATAGACTCGTCAAAGGAGGTCCATGATGAATCCTACATCAATGACACGAAACCGACATAGGAAAGTGATGTGAAGTAATGAATCAGATGAGTATGGACTGACACAAGGATATGAAGGCTGACTAAGGTAAAATTCCCTTGAAAATTGAATGGCACAACAATAATGACTTAGCAGCATTGACTCAACGAGGAAGAGACCAAGACATAATGATCCACATCGTAGTTGGCATTGTGTCGGATGCTAACTCCGACACATTCTTGACTAGTCTTCGCAGTTGATACAACCTCGACAAGTTTTTGACGCAACAAGACTTCGACAACTTCACACCTTCGATGTGTTCAGAAACCTCACAGTTCGCGACATCGACATACAACGTCGACATGCGACCAACGACTGTCGAACCTCGACAGACTGTCTTTCTGTCTTCCAGTCGACTGTAACGGTTGAACAGTTGAACTGCTCTAACTTCTTCTTTGTAACTAAATGTAACGGGAAGGCACCCAAGCATCTCAGATTTATTTATAAGCATGTAAACTATTGTAATATTCATCTAATTGGGAGCTAATTGGATTTTATCAGATCTTCATCTTGATTAATCTATAACAGTTCACATTCCTACATATTGTCTGTGTGTACTTGTGTATTGCGTTTTGCTCTTTCTGTTTATTAAGCTTCCGCCATAATAGAGCTGAATCATTCAGTCGAACTGTTGTCCCCCTCGTGCTTCCTGGACACAATACGGATCATTGGTATCAGAGCGTACTCATTTTTCTTGCTTAAGTTCTACGTATACACTTCTTTCGAAGTTACCTGACTTATGTCAGTTCAAACCCGCTCACAATCTCAGCAATCCAAGCAGATGCGATCTCTAGATATGACAGAAGAAACAGATGATATACATGCAGACGACGAGATAGCACAACTTATTGAGCAAGCTCTGGGTCGACAACGAACTGAAATGTTTGCCCAGTTCAATGAGATTCTCTTGCAATTCGCCTTGACATCCGGAGGATCCTCGACGAAAACTCACTCCAATAAAATCAGCCCCTTCAAAGTACAAATGAATCTCGATATACTGAATACTGAAGGAAATATTGACGTGGAATCCATCAATAATTGGGTGCAACAATTAGAATCCTATTACGTCGTAAATCAACTCTCCGAAGCTGAAAAAGTCACCATTACGTCCTTAAAAATGTCGACCTCCGTGCACTGCTGGTGGAAGAACCTCTCGACAAAGATGGAGAAAAACGGAGTCCCCATTGACACATGGGATAAATTCGTCAAACACATCTGAAAGGAATTTTACCCACAGAAATACCTCGAGCAGCAGTATAAGAAGTGGGAGCAGCTAAGGCAATGGAAAGACCAATCAGTACAGAGTTACACTAACGATTTCTATCGACTTATGGCAAGACTTGGCATCCAAGAGGAAGAGAAATTGCTTGTTCTGAAATACACGAGTGGATTGTCTCAGTACATCCAGCAGGAGATGGAATTTTTGACAGTCAATACTCTTGCGGATGCTTTCCATTACGCCAGCAAACTGGAAACCAAGCAGAAAGGAAAAGCACATTTCACGACAAATTCGACATCAAGAAGACCACCTGATAAAAGGACACCCGCCAACCATGACAAGTCGAGATCTTCTCAATCGACACCGCCAAAACCTCACGATGGTAAGAAGCCTTTTCGTAAAAAGGAACGTTGCAAACAATCACCGACCGGAAAATGGTGTGATTACCACCGTTCATCTTGGCATGATATGTCTAAATGCAAAGCTCAGAAGACATTTTTGGCGAAAGTGTCGACCTCTAACATGTTCGACAAGACGGTGGAAGAATTTGATCCAGACGCGATGACCCCTTTGACCTTGACAACTCAAACGGTCTCAACGATTGTCGACGAGGAGGAACGAGAGTGCCTGTTCCATACACGGATATGGGTCTAGAGCAACCCATTGCATCTGATTGTGGACAACGGGAGCCAAAAGAACTTCATTTATGAAGAACTGGTGAAGAAATTAGGTCTTGTCACCACTTCACATCCTCAACCTTACAACATCGGTTGGATGAAGGATGGACAAGAACTATGGATCACTCGACAATGCAAACTCGCCTACTTCATAAAACCTTTTGAAGATGAAGTACTCTATGATGTGGCACCACTCTCCGTAGCTGACACCCTGTTTGGGAAACCTTACCTCTGGGATAGACATGGAATTTATCATTCATGGCCTCAGAAGGTGATTGTCAGAATCTAAAATCGATGGTTCAACATACCAGAGCATCAATCTACACCGACAGTTGCAATGATATATGCCAAACATACAAAGAAGCTCATCAATCATGCTCAGAAATTTGCATTAATCATGATCAAGCCGCAACATTCTAAGAAGACCACAGTAACGAGTCGAGTCACTGACCAATGCAGCTCTCGACAAAAGCAGCAAGTCGATCATATTCTCGATGAGTACCAGAACCTCTTTCAAGCTCCAGATGGAGTACCTCAGCATTACCAGGTAAAACACTCCATTGAACTTGTTCCTGGTTCTTCTTTGCCTAACACATCTGTTTACAGAAGATCCATTCTCAAAAATGAAGAGATTCGCAGACAAATCCAAGAATTAATCGACAAAGGTCATATCTGACCCAGCTCCTCTCCTTGTGGAAGTCCAGTCATACTAGTTCCAAATAAAGATGGGACTTGGTGCATGTGCATCAACTACAGAGCTCTCAACAAAATATCGGTGAAGAATCGGTACCCTCTGTCGCGGATAGACGAGCTTATCGACTGTCTGAAAGGTGCTAAATTCTTTACTAAACTCAACCTCAAGTCGGGATATCATCAGATTCCAATCAAGCCCTCAGATGTGTGGAAAACTGCTTTCAAGACCAAGGAAGGATTGTTTGAATGGTTAGTCATGCCTTTCGGCTTAACCAACCTACCTGCGACCTTCATGCGACTTATGGATAACCTTCTCCGACCTTTCATCGGCAAATGGGTTATTGTCTATCTCGATGACATATTGATTTTCATTCGATCATGGGAAGAACATGTCGGACATCTTTGACAAGTCCTCGACACTCTCCAGCAACATCGGCTCTATTTGAACATGGAAAGTGCTCTTTTGCGATGACCAGCATCAAATATTTGGGGTATGTAATTGACTCTGCAGGCATTTACATTGATCCAGACAAAGTACAGATCCTCAAATATTGGCCCATTCCTAGAAGCATTCAAGAACTAAGAAGTTTTCTTGGTTTGGTGAATTTCTATCGACGATTCATTTGGTGAATTTCTATCGACAATTCATACTCGGCTTCAGTCACATAGCCTGGCCCTTGAATCAATTGACGAAAGGGAACGGGAAAACCGTCTTTCAATGGACAGAAACTCATCAAGTAGCTTTTGAACAGCTCAAACACAGGCTCTGCACTACACCAGTACTTGTGTTACCTGATTTACATCAGCCCTTTGAGATTGAGATGGACGCATCAGACTATGCCCTAGGCGTAGTGATCACTCAATTTGGTCACCCAATCACTTTTCATTCCGAGACTTTTAACGACACAGTTAAAAGATACTCGACGTAAGAAAAAGAACTGTATGCCATTGTGCAAGCTCTCAAGCAATGGAGGCATTACATCCTTGGAAAGGAAATAGTCATTCTTACTGATCACAAGCCTCTACAGTTCACTCCGACACAATCAAAGTTGCAAACAAACCGACAACTCAAGTGGATTAATTACCTACAACAATTTCAGTTGGTGATTAAGTATCGAAAAGGCAAGGCTAACACCACTGCAGATTGCCTTAGTCAACCACCCATTACTCTCCTCTTGACAGTGATGAGTATGCAGGATTACGACACGACCACTTGGAAACAGTTGTATGAGGATGACAATGAATTCTCTGCAGTCTATAGCCAGTTACAGACTAACAAGCCATCGACCTCAGACTTCGAATACTTCCTGAAAGACACCTTGCTATACAAGCTTGGACAGCTTTGTGTACCGACCGGTGAGCAACGACAGCAGCTCATTTGGGATGCACACTACAGCAAGACCGCAAGACACTTTGGAGTAGCAAAGACACTTTCTATTCTACAGAAGTATTTATTTTGGCCTACACTTAAATCTGATGTCAACAAGTACATTCAATCATGTGTGGTTTGTGCCATTGCTAAGCCACCTAATCGACGACAGGGATTGTACACACCTCTGCTAGTTCCTAGTCGACCATGGGAATCTATTTCTATGGAATACTTGATGGGTTATCCTACTACGAAACATCAGCATGACACGATATTAGTAGTAGTCGTCGATTCTCCAAGATGGCCATTCTCATACCATGTAAGAAGACCACGACAGCATAGCAGACTGCTTAGCTCTTCTTTACACATGTTTGGAAACACTTTGGTTTTCCCACAACCATCATTTCCGATCAAGATGCCAGATTCGTCAGCATATTTTGGAAGACTCTTTGGCAACATATCGACACATGACTCTCATTGTCGATAGCTTTCCACCCTCAGATCGACGGACAGATGGAAGTTGTGAATCGCCTGGTAGTACAACTGCTTCACATGTACAATCACCAGCATCAACGCACATGGGATGATAGTCTTCCATACATTCAACATAGCTACAATCATGCTCAAGATAGCTCTACAGGTAAGAGTCCCTTTGAAGTCTGTTACGGATTTCAACCCTCAGTGCCTATCAACTTGATCAGCTCCTCGACACAGCCAAACTCCGACACCGATCGTAGTCAGCGAGAAGTTGATAAAGTAGTCAAGTTTCGAGAACAGATTTGCGACATTCAGTGACAAGCACAGGATATGTTGCATAGAGCAAACGAGAAAGCTAAGGCCCGACACAACAAACATCACATTCCTCATACATTTTGCATTGGGGATAAGGTCTGGCTACATCTTAAGAAGGAGCGCTTCACAGGTCCTTTCAAGAAGTTAAAACCTTTACAATATGGTCCCTACAGTATTCTTCGATAGATTGGCGAGAACGCTTTCCAGCTTGACATTCCTGCTTTCCTAGGTCTACATCTAGTCTTTAATGTGGATTTAATTCTACCATACCATGCACCTTTGTTGGAACAGAATGATTTCTCAACAGCAGATCCCGCAGACATCAATCCAGATATTCAGGAGCCTCTTCCTTGCGACACCGTTGTGGGAGGACGGGTACGCCTTACAAGGACAAACACAATTCCCTTGTATCAGGTTGCCAAAGCTGGCCAGATTTCATCTCAAGGAAAGTGGTACTCTGCTACTAAACTATTCGACAAGTTTGCTCACCTTCACGAGCAAACAATTGGGTCCATTTTTTCTTAAGGAAGGAGGTCTGATCCACATCGCAGTTGGAATTGTGTTGGATGCTAACTCAAACACATTCTTGACTAGTCTTCGCAGTTGATACAACCTCGACAAGTTTTTGACGCAACAAGACTTCGACAACTTCGCACCTTCGACATGTTCAGCAACCTCACAATTTGCGACATCGACATACAACGTCGACATGCGACCAACAACTATCGAACCTCGACAGACTATCTTTCTGTCTTCCAGTCGACTGTAACGGTTGAACAGTTGAACTGCTCTAACTTCTTCTTTATAACTGAACGTAACGGGCAGAAACCCAAGCGTCTTAGATTTCTTTATAAGCATGTAAACTATTGTAATATACATCGAATTGGGAGCTAATCGGATTTTATCAGATCTTCATCTTGATTAATCTAGAACAGTTCACATTCCTGCATATTGTTTGTGTGTACTTGTGTATCGCGTTTTGCTCTTTATGTTTATTAAGCTTCTGCCATAACAAAGCCGACTCATTCATTCGAACTGTTTTCCCCCTCGTGCGTCCTGGACACGATACAGATCACATAATGCAACGATCATTGAGGCATTCTTCATGTGACTTGAAGGAGCTGGACAACTCATAGAATTGGCATGACTCGGAGACAAGTATATTACCCAATTGTACGACGAGATGCAAACAGGTGCCATGTTCAAAGGTGACACAAGCTTCCATAAATATTTCTAAAGCAAACTTAGCTTATTCCTCCCCAACCCCCATCATGCTTGATGAGTACCTCTTTGTTTTTTAACGATCTCGAGGAGGATAACAGATGCTCGGTATAGCTCATCCTTTGGAAGAGTCCAATCTACATGTTTTATGAACCTGAGAAAGGAGGGGTTCGGTCCCAAAAGGGTCCTTCAATGTTTGATTTTGCGATTCCAAGGAAGGGAAACTCAGTGATTTTCATGTTTAGAGAGTATGAAATAATCTAAAGAAGACTCCAAGTTTTGACTTTTTCATAAAATTTAGTCCCTAGACCCGAAAAAGTGTAAAATAATATCTGGAAGAACTCTCCTAGTCAAAGGTTGACTAAGGTATACCTTTCTCGTAAATAGTCTAAACGGTCCGAAAAAGGGATAACATACCACGGAATAGATGTCCTTTCAAATCCTTTTATGAGCGTAAAAGAAACAACTTCGCTCGACAATATTTTCCTATTTTAGGAGTCTGAAAAGAGCTTAAAGAGGACTCCATGTACAACTTTGTCATGGTTGGTGACCGAGTACGACAAAGGAAAAAGTAAACTCGGCACAGTTCTGTTTCTGTAAGTAGTCTAACGAGGTCGGATAAAGTGATAAACCTATACTCGTTAGACACACCTTTTTTGCTTAATTTTTAACGAGCACGACAATGGTATCAAAAGCACTCGGAATATTTTTCATGTTTGGATCCAAAGCACGAAAAAGGAAAAAGTGATCTCAAACCACTTTTCATATTTTTAACCAGAGCATGAAAAATTGAAAAGTAAGATTGACACCTCTTACTGTTTTTAACAAGCTCGAAGAAATGTTGGAATAATGCTCATGGTATCTGCTTCATTTTTAAACGAGCTTGAAACTGAAAATGAACTATGCTCGGGATTATGGTTTCACTTTTTAGTGAGCTTGAAGTTGAAACTAAACTATGCTCGGAATGAGGTCCATTGATGGGTTACTTCCCAACATGATGTCCATAGGTTAGAAATTTTGCCCCCAGCATAAGAAGTTGATGGCTAACCTCCAATATGATGTTCAGAGGCTGGAGACATGCATCCCAAGCTTCATTTCGTTTGCCTACTCTTTTTATTCATCCAATCAAACTCATGGTTACTAATAGGAATATGTTCACCATGGGAGGATGAAAAAATAGGATTAAATAGCATAGGCGAATGAAATGAAGGTTCAGATATTAAATCTGGAAAAAGACTCGACTCAAGGGGAGGGGATCTGTTTCATTTTTTAACGAGCTTGACGCAGAAAGGGAACTATGTTCAGGGTGACCTGTTTCATTTTTTAAAGAGCTTGACACATAAAGGGAACTCTGCTCATAATGGGTTTCATTTTTACACAAGCAAACCAAAAGTAAACTATGCTGGTAGGGGCCTGTTTTATTTTTTAACGAGATTGAAATGGAATGAACTATGCTCGAAATGGCCCATTTCATTTTTTAACGAGCTTAAAACGGAATAAAACTCTGCTCGAAATGATGGTTGGTTTCATTTTTACACAAGCTTAAAACCAAAAGTAAACTATGCTTGATATTTCCTACCAACATGATGTCCAGAGGTTGGTGGTGTGCCCCCCAACCTAAGATGCCACGGGGTAGCTCCAGCATGATGTCCAGAGGCTGGATACATGCCCCCTATCCTTAAGGGGAAGAAACCACTAAAACATGTGGAACATTTAGGGAAGTCTAATGACTGGCATTCATGCGATGATCCGGTGTCACAAAGGAAAGTTGATCAATGGTCACGATACTCCCATCATAGGGAAAATGTATCACTCGAAATAGTGTGGACACTACAGCTTTCATAGCATAGACATAATCACATCCAAGGAGTAGATTAAAATACAAGGGACCTTGGACTACCGTAATACTAATACAAACAATTTTCCCTCTTAAAGTGATAGGTAACTGCGGAAGGATCCCTAAAGATCCAGTAGGCCTTCTATTGAAATCCAGTATCTGGTCAGTGAATGGCACAAGCTGAGGAGAACCTATAGCTTTCCATGCAGTTGAGGATAAAATACTAAAAAAATATCCCTCGTTGACTATAGTGCAAAATATTTTCTTATCGAAAACTCCTACAGATATCTGGAAAGGAACATCTGAAGGAAGACGAGATTCTGCTAGATCATTCCAATCAAAGGAAACGACCTTAGTACTTGGAGGGGGGTCCGTCGAAATAGGTAAAATGCCCCCTTGTCCAGCGCAATCTAAACTGACTAGGAAAACATTAGCAGGTTTCGATTCACTCTCCACTAGAAAAGTAGTATGAGACGAAGATTGTGTCATAGTGACTCCTTCATTCGGGGAATTCTCCAATAAAAGAGTGGGATCGAGTGGAGGTGATATCAACTCGACCACTTCAAATTCACTCTTTGAAGAAAGAGTGGGATCGACCAAGGATGGGGCTGGATCAACCACTTCATCAACCAATTGGGGGTCAAGGTACAACTTATGAGATATAGTAATCTCTTCCAACAATTTTGAAGCTTCATCCATGTGGGAAAAAAGGTAAGTAAGGTGAATTCCCTTGCATAACAAACAAGGATTCTTGACTTTACCTTTCTGACCCTTAACCATAAAGTCACTAGTTCATGGGGTATCATCAGTATGATGTCGAGAGACTGATGATATAGGTGGTTTGGAGGCTTTATACCACTCTTCTAACACTTTGGAAAGACCGGGACAATCGTTGAGAAGGTGATCACCCTTGCAAAGCTTGCAAGGGAACTTGGGTCTACGAGGTGTTCGAATATAATGAGTGCCATTGGAGGAAATTGGTTGATGCTTGGTCTCTTTCTTATCCTTCTTCTTCTTAACTTTCCTTTTCTTCTTCTTCTTATCCTCTTGATTACTAACACTATTGCTTTGATTAGGCGAGGAAGAAGGAACGGAAGAAGATACATCTGACGAAGAAGGGGAAGGATCAGTTTGGGATTGACACTCTCTTGGTGGAGAGTTAACATTTGAAACATTGGGTATAGCCGAAATCATCGGATTAAATAACCACGACGGTAATCCTATGGTTAATCCAGGAAGATTTAAGGTGGCAATAAAGGGAGGACCATTATCTCCAACTAGAGGAAAGACAAAAGGTACCCTTTTAAAAGGGGCTTCTTGATTGGTAGTCCCAGAAGGAGCTTGGGTGCATGGAGATGAATTCTCCATGGAACAAGACTAAGTGATGTGGGAAAAGTATTGCTAAAAAGAACTCAAAAACCCTCAGGAAACCGAGCATGAAAAAGGGGAGCTAGAAGAAAAAGAGGCACACAGGCCAAAAAAGAAAGCTCAAAAAACTATATTGGGACCGGCGTCACAGTAAGCGAGCTGAAACAAAAGTGGCCAAAATGCCAACAAGAAGCACTAAAAAGAAAAAGACCATCTACAAGTTATAAGAGCAAGAAATCATCCTATCTAAGGTCCGGAGACCTCAACAGATTGTATCCTCCGTAAGGTGATGAAATCCAAGTCGGACAATACGAAGTGAGAGACCAATATGTCTAAAAGGATATCCCTCTACCAAAAGGGATTCCGGGTAAAAGAGCCCTAGAAGGATGGTCACTAGGATACCGCATTCATGACATGTCCGAGAAGGATACTGGAGCTTATGCCTTTTGGCCCTTGTACAACCAGTATGGTGGCTAGAAAATACAAGGAAGACAATGGATAGATGTCCTTAGGCGCTAAGTGGAGTGCAGCATTCAACAAAGTCCATCTAGAACCTGTCCTCGCTGCTTACCCCCGTGGAATGGGAGACCCTCTCAACAAACTGGTCGATGACCATGTCAATAAGTAATAGAGTATTTTAGTACCCTAAAGGAAAAAAACTATGTTTCAGATGAAAAGTGTCAAGGGGGAATTGTTTGTATTCCTATACCCGGTGTCCTACCTAACCAACAAATTATTTTGTATCCTCAAGTGAGGTTAATATGTGTTGAGTTAGGGAGATAAATTTTAGTGGTCTGTTGTCTTACTCAATCAAGTAAATGGAAGTGCAACTGGATGGTGTGTAGACTTGACTCAAACCATGCAACTACGGATGAATTATGCAAGTCTTTTTCCTTCAATGAACTTCTAGCTAAAGTAGGATGAATAGTAGAACGATGCTCCAAGAAGATTTAATCTTTAATGGTAGCATTCGAGAAGTCTGAAGCTAGGACGCGGTGCAGGAGCACGGGGTTTGTAGTGTAGGATGGTGATTATACATGGGAGGGGTTCATCCTCTCCTCCTCAACCCGAATAGGAGATTATGACAGAGACTCTGAAGGTACATCGGGAGGAAGACAGATTCGGAGGAGAGGGTTGCAGCACAAAGGTTGAGTTGGCGGCCTCTGGAATAGGGAAAGCGAGTCCGGCGGTTTGCATTCCAAAGTCGTCTAGTACTCCTGCAATATTGGTGAACCCAATCAAGGTTAAAGAAAGAATTCAGCATATGACAGACCATGCGTTAATAGGTAAATTCATGGGTATGTGTCCCTCAGAGAAGGCGCTAATGTGGTGGATTCACTCAGCCTGGAAGCCCAAAGGGCATTTTGATCTCCTGCTGGGATCAAAGGGATTTTTTACTGTGGTTTTTATCAATGTGGAAGATAAGGACAGGGTATTTGAGGGTGGCCCTTATTTCTTCTACTCAGCTGGGATTTTTTTATGAATGTGGAAGGATCACTTTAACCTGGATAAGGAGGATCTATGTATAGCTCCGGTGTGGACCAGACTTTACTCAATACCAACTGAATACTGGGATCCTGATATACTAAAGGCAATCGGAGGAGCTCTAGGGTGTTGATGTATATGTAACTTCGGAATGTATTTCATTTATGTATTTCATATATATTTATTGTACCCTTATTAGAGATGTGTTATTCCTCTATAAGGAAGTGCCGTCATGTGGATTGACAAATGTCGCAAGTGTGTGTACTTGCCGATGGGTTATTAGACCACCATGTGTGGGGTCAGCCCTGAAATATATATTATATTGTGGATGTATCTAGATAGACAAGTCGGCCCCATAATGTAACTGGAAAAACAGGTTAAGTATAAATAGAGATCGAGAGATCTCTATTTGGATCATTCGGAAAGTCACACTTCTCTCACTAAGAAAGTGGCGCACTAGTGAGGAGGAGGATCATCTACTACTAGGAGACTATCTCAAGTGTATTTTGGTTGTACTTTGGTTGAGCCATTGCTCTCTCTATCTCTGAGGAAGTTGTGGGGTTTTTCACCTTAGGGTTTTCCCCACAGAAACTCTGTGTCTCTTGCCTCTCATGCTTTTGATTCTTGTGATGCTTGTCCTGCTTATTGTGATTGTTATGCATTGATATACTGTATATGTTATTCTCTCAGTGAATATCCTAGAGTATTGTGAATTAATTCTCAAAATTTAACATGGTATCAGAGCTAACCTGAGAAGAAGACATTTTGCAGTGACGAAAACTTGAGTTTCTTGTTTATTGGGTTTCTCTCCACAGATTTTGGAAAACCAGTATAGTAGATTGACTCTACTCATCAAGGAGAATCTATCTGTCCAATCAGAATTCAATTCTCAGTATTTTCAGATTTGGCCCTAAAAATTAGGGTTTCCACAAAAATAGGAATTTCTGGAATCTGAAGACGTAGCTGGAAGATCCTTGCAAAAATCGAAGTTTAGAGCTTTGGATGGCTGGGTAGATCTCTGGGAAACTCAAACCCTAATTCAGGGCTCTCCCCAATGAACCCGGGAGGACAAAAAGAAAAATCTGAAGGGTAAAGCTTTGCTGATCTCAAATTCTAAATGCACCAGGCTGATCAGCTCATCAAGGCGCATCTTTCTATCCTTTCAGAAAGTTGAAATTCACATTTTGAATTTTTAGGGTTTTTCAGACAAACCCTAATCCAAGACCAGATCCATTTTTTAGCATTTCAAGTGGTAAGACCTAAATATTTTCTATTTCCATTTGAAGTACTCTTTAAGATGTCTCACCACACCAAGATTGAGGATAAACTTGAAGGGGCTGATAACTTCCGAGCTTGGAAGTATAGGATTGGGTTAATCCTAGAAGAGAATGAGTTGGACTCATATATAAAAGAAGACATCCCTATCCCAGAGGATGAAGAGGCCAAGGTATTGCATAAGAAGAACTTGGTCAAGGCAAAGAGAATCATTGTTGATTCTATCAAAGACCATATCATACCCCATGTGTTTTATCTAAAGACACCCAAGGAGATGTTTGACTCTTTGACCAAGCTATTTGAAGGGAAGAACATAAATCGGAAGATGACTCTGCGGAATCAATTGATAAGGGTCAAGATGTTGAATGGAGAAACCATTCAATCTTACTTCTCCAAGGTCTCTCAGATCAAGGAGAAACTTGAAGCTGTGGATGAAGTAGTGGACAATGGTGAAGTTGTTATGACCACTCTGAATGGCCTATCGAGGTCATGGGACTCCTTTATTCAAGGAATCTGTGCAAGAAAGAAATTGATCTCTTTCAGTAAACTATGGGAGGAATGCTCTCAAGAAGAAGGTAGACTTGTAGCTCGTGAGGAAAAGATGGGAGGTGAAGATCAAGCTCTCGCAACTCACACCAAAAGCAGTAAGCCCAAGAAGGAGCACTCTTTCCACAAAAGATCCTATCAAAAGAATAAGAAGGATCTAATATGCTTCACATGCAATGAGAAGGGTCACTTTGATTCAGCTTGTCCCAAGAACAAAAGGGATAATAACAACAACTCTAGCAAGAAGAAGAAGGGCAGCAAAAGAAAGTTCCATGCTCATGCTGCTGAGGATGATGAACCTCCAAAGAAGAAGGATAGGGAAGAAAGTGATGATAGTGATGATGACTCATCAAGTGAAGAAGAGTATGTTCTAATATATGCTCTCACAGGTACTATCTCCCATGGTTGTAATGATTGGTTGATTGATAGTGGGGCTTCCAAACACATGACTGGGTTTAAGGAATCTTTTGTGAATCTATCTAAACATGAATCACCCCATAAGGTGAAACTTGGGGATGATTATCAATACCCAATCAAAGGAAGTGGTGAAGCCTCCTACAACCTAGATTCTGGAAAATCTTTGAATATGAAAGAAGTCCTTTATGTACCTGGGCTCAAGAAGAACTTACTCTCCATCTCTGCATTGGATGCAAAAGGTATGAGGGTTGCATTTGTGGATGGCCAAGTCCTAATGTGGCCAAAGGGAAAGACCATAGATGATGCAGTAGTGATTGGAGAGAAAGAGGGAGGTTTGTATAAATTGAAGGGACAACCTGAACATGCCATGGTGCATGAATCCATGGAGCCAAGTGAACTTTGGCATAGAAGACTTGCTCATATGCACTATAGGGTACTTCCAATTGCAAGCAAGGCTATAGAGGGTCTTCCTGAAATCAAGACCAAACATGAAGGTGTTTGAAAAGGATGTGCAAAAGGTAAGAACATTAAGAAGGATTTCCCAAATAGTGAAAGCAAGGAAAAAGATATCCTGGAAATCATCCACTCAGATGTATGTGGTCCTATGTCAGCCAGTTCTCTAAGTGGGTATGTTTACTATGCCTCATTTATTAATGACTTCTCCAGGAAGACTTGGGTATACTTCTTGAAGAACAAATATGAGGTATTTGATAAGTTCAAGGAATTCAAAACCTTGATGGAGAATCAAGCTGACAAGAAGATCAAAACATTCAGATCTGATAATGGTGGAGAATTCACCTCAGGTGACTTCAAGAAGCTTTGTAGTGATTCAAGGATTAAGAGGGAGTTGACTGCTCCTTATAATCCTCAACAGAATGGAGTTGCAGAAAGGAAGAACAGAACTATCATGGAAGCAGCAAGGGCAATGCTGCATGACCAGGATCTACCTATGCATCTATGCGTAGAAGCAGCTAGAACAGCTGTATATGTGCAGAACAAAACACCCCACAAGATATTGGACAACGAGACACCAAAAGAGGTCTTTTCTGGTAAGAAACCTGAAGTCAACCATCTCAGAATATTTGGTTGTCTAGCATACACTCATGTCCCAAAGGAAAAGAGGACTAAACTAGATCCTTCAGGAAAGAAGGGTATCTTTGTGGGTTACAGTGAAAGCTCGAAGGCTTATAGAATATACTTTCCAGGGTTCAAGAAGATTGATGTCAGCAGGGATGTAACATTTGATGAAAACTCAGCATTCATCAAATCAAGGAAGGCACCTATCGAAGTTTATGAAGAACCTAAGGAAACTAGATTTCAAGACACTACCATGATAGAAGCAATTCCAGAAGTTGTTTGTGAGTTTGAAGATCCACAAGCACCTGTAGATCCAGCCCGCGAGGATAACTCTCACAAGAGAAAACCTGCATGGGCTAGAGAGCTCATTCAAGATGCAGAAAGATTTGGCATTCCAGAAGAAGAACACAGAGCAAAGAAGAGAACTAGATCACATACCAGCTATGTTGCTTTACTCTGTGACATTATGAACAAAGAACCTTCCAGTTATGAAGAAGCAGCAGAAAAGAAAGAATAGAAGGATGCCATGGTTGAGGAATACCAATCAATAATGAAGAATGATGTGTGGGATGTTGTCCCAAGACCTAAAGAGAAGTCTGTTGTGACTTCCAAATGGATCTACAAAATCAAGCATGCTGCAGATGGCAGTGTAGAGAAATACAAGGCAAGATTCGTAGCTCGTGGCTTCTCTCAGAAAGAGGGAATAGATTATGAAGAAACTTTTGCACCTGTATTCAGGTATACTTCCATCAGAACAGTACTTGCCCTGGCTGCAGCAATGAAATGGAAAATACACCAGATGGATGTCAAAACTGCTTTCTTGAATGGTGTAATTGAAGAGGAAGTATATGTGGAGCATCCACTTCGTTTTGAAATACATGACAGGGAGTCATATGTGTGCAGATTGAAGAAAGCCTTGTATGGCTTGAAGCAAGCTCCCAGAACTTGGTATGGTAGGATGGACAGTTTCCTATCTAGTTTGGGCTTTACCAAGAGTAAAGCGGATTCCAACCTTTACTACAAGGTTGAGGAAGGGAATCCTGTGATTCTACTTCTGTATGTCGATGACTTATTTGTAACAAGAGATGACAGATTGATTGCAGATACTAAGAGGAAGCTTGTTGCTGAGTTCGATATGAAAGTTTTGGGAATGATGCATTATTTCCTAGGTATGGAGGTGTGGCAGAGTGCAGGTGGGATCTTCCTTGGTCAAGGGAAGTACACAATAGATATCCTGAAGAGATTCGGGATGATGTATTGCATGGCCATGGCCACACCTATGGCATCGAATCTGAATCTTCTATGTGATGCTTCATTTGAGCCGGTTGATGTCTCTATGTATCGTCAGATGATTGGGTCCTTGATGTACCTGACGAACACGAGACCAGATATTTTCTTTGCTGTGAACACATTGAGTCAGTTCCTGACAGATCCGAGGAGTGTTCACCTGGTTGCTGTAAAGCATGTTCTGAGGTACCTGAAGGGTACGGTGGATTATGTGCTCAAGTATGAGGCAAATCAAAAGTTTAACCTGCAGGGTTATGTTGACTCAGATTGGGCTGGCAGTGCTGTAGATAGGAAGAGCACATCTGGGTGCTGCTTCAGTATGGGATCAGGTGTGATCTCTTGGTTTAGCAGGAAGCAGTCCTGTGTAGCACTGAGTACAGCTAAGGCAGAGTATGTTGCAACCTGTTCAGCTAGTTGTGAGGCAGTATGGCTACGGAAGCTACTGTCTGAGTTATTTGATCTCCCGTTGGATGCTACTAGTATCTTTTGTGATAACCAGAGTTGTGTGAAGCTATCCGAGAACCCAGTGTTTCATGACAGGTCAAAACACATAGAGATAAAATATCACTATATCAGGGATATGGTGCAGAGAGGAGCTGTGAAGATCCTGTACGTTGCGACAGATGAGCAGATTGCAAATGTGCCGATGAAGCCACTAGCCAGGGTGAAGTTTGAGTACTTCAGGGAGAGGCTTGGCGTTCTTCAGATTGATGACACTTCGAGGAAGAAGTGATGGACACATTTGCTGAAGCCATTCCAAGCATGTTGGAAGGAGGATCCTTCACATGGCTATGGATGTAAGCGTTGGATGATGAGCATCAGGATGATGTTCTGGTTTCTACTGGATATGATCAGTTGGATCATTTATATGTATATGTATGTACGCATCATGTTGGATGTTGGATATGATCAGTTGGATCATTTATATGTATGTACGCATCACGTTGGATGTTGGATATGATCAGTTGGATCATTTATATGTATGTACGCATCATGTTGGATGCTGGATATGATCAATAGGATCATTTGTATGTATTTTGTATATGCATCGTGTTGGATGCTTGGACCATGTATCTGTATATGTATCAGGTGGATACATTGTATGATCAGGTGGATACATTGTATGATCAGGTGGATCATGTATGGTGATATGTATCATGTATTTGTATTTGTATCAGGTGGATACATTGTATGATCAGGTGGATCATGTATGATGATATGTATCAGGTAGATACTTGGTATGCATCAAGTAGATGCATTGTATGATCAGGATGATCATGGATGACGAGCTTCATGATGTTGCTCCAAATGACATGTAGCAGGATGTTGCAGTGATGATGATTAGGATGATCATGTGTACATCAGGATGATGTATGGTGAGTATCAGGTTAATACTCTATGGCTGTGGATCAGTTTGTGCAGATGAGCATATAATTTGGCCTTGGGAGATTTGCAGATAGTCTTTCGAGGTTTTTCCTATGGCATATAATTTGGCCCTGGGATATCTGGCAAATGATCTTTCGAGGTTTTTCTCTGGGAGGACATATAATTTGGCCCTGGGAGATCTGCAGATAGTCTTTCGAGGTTTTTCCTATGGCATATAATCTGGCCCTGGGATATCTGGCAGATGCTCTTTCGAGGTTTTGTCCTATGGCATATAATATGTCCCTGGGATATCCGATAGGTTGAGCTGTTTGCTCGTAATAAGTCATGGGATGCTCTTGCGAGGTTTTTCCATGACCACATATAATCTGTCCCTGGGAGATCCTATAGGTAGAGCTATGTGCTCGTAACAGCCTGGGACGCTCTTGCGAGGTTTTGTGGTGACCACATATAATCTGTCCCTGGGAGATCCTATAGGTAGAGTTATGTGCTCGTAATAGCCTGGGATGCTCTTGCGAGGTTTTGTGGTGAGGTCACATATAATATGGCCCTGGGAGATCCTATAGGTAGAGCCATGTCCTCGTTACAGCCTGGGATGCTCTTTCGAGGTTTTGTGATGCACGTAATAAGTCCTGAGGATTCCATAGTATGGTCAATGATGACGAAGACCTGCAGGTGGTGGGCCTACATCCAGTATGAAAAAGGACTGGCTCTGTAGAACTTCCTATGATGAGTAGAGTCAGAGATTGGTTGAGATAGCAGCAACAGTGATGATGACGATGACGATGATCTTGAGAAGAAGACTTGTCTAGAAGATCTGTGTCGAGAAATACCTTCCTAGTTAAGAGGGAGTGTTGATGTATATGTAACTTCGGAATGTATTTCATTTATGTATTTCATATATATTTATTGTACCCTTATTAGAGATGTGTTATTCCCCTATAAGGAAGTGTCGTCATGTGGATTGACAAGTGTCACAAGTGTGTGTACTTGCCAATGGGTTATTAGACCACCATGTGTGGGGTCGTTCGTGAAATATATATTATATTGTGGATGTATCTAGATAGACAAGTCGGCCCCATAGTGTAACTGGGCAAACAGGTTAAGTAAAAATAGAGATCGGGAGATATCTATTTGGATCATTCGAAAAGTCACACTTCTCTCACTAAGAAAGTGGCGCACTAGTGAGGAGGAGGATCATCTGCTACTAGGAGACTATCTCAAGTGTATTTTGGTTGTACTTTGGTTGAGCCATTGCTCTCTCTATCTCTAAGGAAGTTGTGGGGTTTTTCACCTTAGGGTTTTCCCCATGGAAACTCTGTGTCTCTTGTCTCTCATGCTTTTGATTCTTGTGATGCTTGTCATGCTTATTGTGATTGTTATGCATTGATATACTGTATATGTTATTCTCTCAGTGAAGATCCTAGATTATTGCGAATTAATGCTCAAAATTTAACATAGGGCATTTTGTGAAAATCTCGAATCAAACTAAGCAAGGAAGGTATGTATCGTATGCCCGGCTATGTGTTTATATGAATATCTCTAAAACACTTCCTGAGGGAATCACCTTAAACTGGGAAGAGTCTGAATGGTTTCAAACCCTTGATTATGAGCATGTTCCATTTCAGTGTCGGCGCTGTCATACCCATGGAAATCTAGCCCGTGACTGCCATCTGAATCTCCCTGAGGAGATTACGGGAAGTAAATCTCAGGATCAGCGTGATGCTAAAGGCTTTACTAAGATCACTAGTCGTAAAAGAGCGGGAAGGAGACATAATGGTGTTGATTTGAAGAGGAAAGAACAGAGTACTAATAGCTTTGCGGCTTTGGACCCTGATATGGTGGACCCTCTGATTCCTGAAAAAAACTGAAAACCCATATTACAGAGGTAGATAATCCTACCGTGTTAGCTGAGATCAATCACAAAAATAAAACTGATAGCAAGAACACTATGGGGACTGAACATATGGAGGAGGAACTGGAGGAGATGGAACTGGGAGAACTTGATCTTGATAGTATGGAAGAGGCCTGTAAAAACATTTAGGTACACTCCATTCCGGATACTCAATTGAAGCTTTTGAAGGATGCTATCCTTAAAATAAAACCTACCCCAAGCTTGGGAATTGGTCCTCTAAAGCTGAAGGAGAGTAAGAGAAAATTTAAAGAAGGAGGACTAAAGAGAGGAAAAAGATCAAATAGGGAATGCATAGGGTAAATTGGGGCCCGATTGGTTGATTCAGGCCAATATCCGACGATACAGGAAGCTCTTCTATCTGTGAGATACAATGTTTGATGAAAATTCTTTCCTGGAATATTCGAGGGACTAATGGTCCTCGTAAAAAGAAGACTTTAAAAAGTAATATTATGAAAGAAAAACCTGTTGTGTTTATGTTACAAGAAACCAAGTGTTCGGGAGCTCACCTAAAACTAAATGCGTGTAACATATGGAAGAATTGTAAGTGTATGTCGTTGGATGTTGTTGGACAGTTGGGAGGCATGGAAATCCTCTGGGATCCTTGGCTGGTAATACTTAATGAATTTATATCCACTAAGTTTAGTTTCTCTGCTTCCTTCCATCTTTTAGGTACCAATGCCAAGGGGATCATTATGAATGTGTATGGGCCGAGTAGCCACCCTGAGAAGCGTAATTTCATTAATAGTCTTTCTAGGCTTAGAAGTATGTTTGAAGGAAAGCACTGGATTATGGGGGGATATTTTAACTTGATCAGATCACTGGACGAGAAAAAAGGGGGAAGGTGAATCCTAACTCTGGAAAACACTTTGTTCGATGAATTCATTGAGACTAGTAAATTGACTGATGTGGTTATGGGGAGCAATGGTTTCACCTACAATAACAGACGTGGAGGGGAGCACCTAGTGGCAGTGAGGTTGGATAGATTTCTTATGTTGGAAAGCATTATGATTTTGGGGGGCACTCTATCTTCCAGTCCACTCGCATCTTCAGGATATGATCATTGGCCAATCTCCCTTATATGGAGTAATATTGGTACTAATATGAATAGGCCTTTCAGATTCGAGAGTTTCTAGCTTACCCATAAATAATTTCATACTAATGTGGAGGAGTGGTGGAGGCGTATAGTTCCTCCTCAGGGGACAAAGATGTATTGTTTCCAGCAAAAACTGAAACTGTTAAAACAAAGCATAAAAAGATGGAATAAATATGTCTTTGGAGACATTCTAGCTGATATTGTTAAGCTTGAGGTTAAGATGGAATTGGTACAAGAAAGCATCATGAAGATCAGCTTGATGGCTGAGCTGGCTGGGGAGGAAAAGAACCTATCTGAACAGTTATATCAAAGACAAAATCAGGAGGAACTGTTGTGGAAACAGAAGTCTAGAAACCAATGGTTAAAGGATGGGGATAAGAACACAAAGTTCTTTCATAGAGCAACCATTCAACATAGACACCAGAATCAAATTTGTAATCTCTGTACAAATGAGGGAGTTGTTGTGGATTCATATGAGGATATTGAGAAGGAACTCTTGTCTCATTTTAAGGATGTTACGATGGAACCCCTTATTGATCGTTCTGCAGCCTGTAGGGAGATCAAGGATGTAATTCCTAGGATCATTACTAATGAGCAGAATGAGATGCTAACTCATCCTATTAAGTTCCAGGAGGTTGAGGATGTTATCAATAAAATGGAGGATGGTAAATCCCCTGGGCCTGATGGTTTTACAGTTAATTTTTCCACCACTTTTGGGACTTGATCAAAATTGAGGTGTGGCAGGTGGTGGAAGAATCCCGCCGAATGAAAGGGGTTATCCCTGCATTAAATTCCACCTTTCTTACCCTGATCCTGAAAACTCCAAGGACTGAAAGAGATGAGATGTTCAGACCCATATCGTTGTGTAATATCATTTATGAACTCATTATGAAAGTCTTGGCTAACAGACTTAAACCCCTCCTTCTGACTTTGATTTATTTGGAACAAACGGGCTTTGTGTAAGGAAGACAAATTCTGGATGGTATTATCCTTGCTCAGCAAGTCTTACATTCCCTTAAGAGTACTAAAAAGGCTAGGATGCTTATGAAGTTAGATCTGTTTAAAGCCTATGATAAACTTAGCTGGAATTATATGAAAGATATAATGGAACCCTTTGGGTTCAGTGAGACTTGGATCAAAGGGATTGCTAATCTAACTTCCTCTGGGTTCTTCTCTAATCTGATTAATGGGCACCCTTCAGCTGTTTTTAAACCTACTCAGGGAATTCACCAAGGGGATCCTCTGTCACCCTTTCTCTTTGTGATTATGACTGAGGGTCTTGGCAAACTTATTACTCATTTGGTTGAGCAGGAGAAAATCAAAGGTCTCAAATCTTCAACGTATGAAAAGGATGTCACGCATCAACAGTTTGTTGAAGACACTCTCTTGATGGGCATTCCTCGGTTCAGGAAGCCAAACAAATTAAAAAGGCCTTGAACCTTTTCTTAAAAGCGTCGGGGCTTACCTTGAATATGGATAAATATTTGTTTTTTTTCTTCAATACTCCCCCTGCTACTCAAAGGATTATAGTAAGGATTTTGGGTTTCAATAAGAGCTCCCTTCCAACCAAATACTTAGGTGCTCTGCTCTCGGATAAAATTCTTAAGAAGGTGTCTTGGGAAGACTTGTTAAGTAAAATGCATGAGCAACTCTCTAATTGGACCTTCCATGCTCTTAACTTTCCTGGTAGAGTGGTATTGATTAAAAGTGTCCTGCAATCTTTGCCTTTGTATCGTTTTTTCTGTTTTATCGACACCGAAATCAATTTTGAAGGAGATCAGAGATATCCAAATATCCTTTCTTTGAGGAGGCAATACTGAGCATCGGAAATGGCCCCTTGTGGATTGGGAGACTCTGTGCAAAACTAAACAGGAAGGGGGGATTGGTCTTAGAGATCTGGAGAAGATGAATATAGTGTGTGGAGACAAGATTTGGTGGCGGTGGCTCAATCATACTAATGAGCAGTGGGCTGGTTTTTGGGGGAAGAAGTATGCTTTAGAGGTGGAAAAAAGACTGGGTCAGGATGGATGGGCCGGAACAAGGGTCTCAGATTTCGAATATGGCAAGGAATGGACGAAATCTGATAAGAAAACACTGTTTTTGGGAAGTCAGGCAAGGAACATCAACTAATTCATGGTTTGATGCTTGGCAGCAAGAGCCAACTCTGTCAACCTTGATAACTGACATTCCTGTAGATTCTCCTGCTCTTAACCACAATTGGCAAACGATTGATCATTATTGGCAGGAGGACCCTAATGACAAAGGGTTTCGTGTGTGGAAGCCTTTAAATTGGTGGATGGAAAATTATGGAGAGGAGATTGGTAAAACAATTCATGAAACCCTGCAACAACATATGATAAATCTCAGTTAGGATTGGACCTCCTGCAGTGGGGACATTGGCCTAAGGGTATGTTCACCATAAAGGAGGCCTATTTTTTTCAAGGTGGGAATGATAATCCTATTATTGATAGAATGTGGAAGCGCATGTGGGATAACAAGCTGTGGCCTAAAACTATCCTCTACCTCTGGATAGTGCTAAGGAAATTTTTTTTGACTTGGGACAATATTATGAAGCGGGGCTTTGAGGGACCATCGTACTGCATTCTCTGTGGGAAGCATGGGGAAACGGTTGGCCATCTTCTTGATGAGTGTGGGTTCACCTCTGAACTATGGGATAAGGGAGCATTGATCTTCTGAATGTCAGATAGAATTCATGCAGGCCCTATGGGAACGATGAAGGGTTGGAGGAAGGATCCGTTCCAGGGGAGAATTAATAATAGAATCTGGGATCTTTTCCCTGGTTTTCTTGTTTGGGAAGTATGGAAAGAGCGGAACAGGTGCATTTTTACAGGAAAACTTCAAAAATGCAATGACATATGGATTCATATTCAACGTGGAATTGTTGAGACCCTGCAATTAATTGTATGGAATCAACATGATCTTAACTTACCGGCGAATGAAGTCAGTATCCTGAATCTCTGGGGAATTGGGACTTTACCTAATTATATCGGCATCATTCGGGCTCAGCGACCATCCATGGAAAGTCCAGAGACCTGGTCTCCTCCTCAACCAAGGTGGCTAAAACGCAACTTCGATGGAGCATCAAAGGGTAATCTTGGAAATGCTGGATATGGGGGTGTCATACAGGATGGCCAGGGAATTGTTCAGTATAGCTACTATGGACATCTGGGTGTTGAAACCAATAACGTAGCCGAGTGTGAGGCGATTCTACAAGGGTTATGCATGGCAGTTAGATGTGGCATCAGATATATACAGGTGGAGGGGGACTCCAAAATACTGATTCAGATCGCCACTAGGTTGATGAATGGGAGTCAAGCGGCTAAAGTTGCACCAGCATGGAGGTTGGCATGGAGGCTTACGTGCTTGGAAAGTATCATAGCAGCATTCCACCATGTAAGAGGTAGTGCCAACTGTCTGGCTAACATGCTCTCCAACCAAGGTGCCAGCTGCTTAGATGAAGGATGGGAGGGTGAGAAGCTTAACATGAGGACAAGCACGTGTCGGAATGAAAGCATGAGAATTGCGGAGAGTGACATTTATGTGAAGAATGAAGTCGCTGGAAGGCATTTGGAGTAATGTGATTTGATGGATATTAATGGGTGGGGCATTGGTACATGCAAAAGGAACTGGAGGCCTTATGGTAATCATTTTGGAAATTTAACGGCATGTCCTTCCATGAGTTATTCGCCTATGAGAAACATGATGATCAATGAATCGAAGTGTGGGATGGAGATTGGTTTCAGACCTACCACATTTAGAATTGAGGAGACGGAGCAAGGTTACGAGATCATTAAGTCACCCAAGGACAAGGGGATGTACAATAGATTCTATATCATTATGATGAATTTAATGGTGGATAGTGGCGCCTGGCCTTTAAATCATCCCTACAGGGTCGGTATTCCTCATCTCTGTCACTATTCTGCGAAAGTCTGTGTTGTGTTGAGTTCTTTGGTGTTTTCCTGTTGATCTGCTATTTTTGTTGTTAAGAGTATGCCTCAGAGGGGTCATCCTACTCATAGGGGTCGTTAGGGCCATGGGGAACTGAGAAATCGGAACCAGGGGGTATATCTCAAACCGGGCCAAGCAAAGATCAATGGAGAGCGGCCATGACTACTGTTTTATTTCGACATCTGTTCTCGGATCCTTCACAAAACAAGATTGATGAATTGGAAGGGAATTTATGGAGAATGATGGGTGAACAAGAGATTCCTCCTGAAGTGGTTGAGATGGTCGATTGGATTCAGGACCCTGGTAACAACAGGGGTCGTATGGCTCTCTATAATCGAGCAATGGTTATTCTCTAGGTTACTAAAACTGTTATAGCCCAGACCCTGGATACTCGGGTGGACATTCTTGAAGGTTCGCAATGGATGAAGAAATTGGAGGAGCTCTGTAAAGAGCATGCTGATGAATCCAATTGGATTCATATGAAACTGGACGCTATTGCTAGTGAGCTTGGAATTTCATTCTTAACTCGACCGAGGAAGGTGGAGAATCTGAAGGTCATTGACCTCCGTGGAAAGGATGCTGAAGAGGTTACTCTGCCAGTTATTAACATTAAGGATGAAGAGGGACCAGTGAGCTGAGGTGTTTTGGTACCTGCGGAAGGGGTCAACCATGTCCTATTCTTATTTTATGAAGCTACTCTCTATTTTCGGGCCTCTGAGAACCTCAGGTCTGATTCAGGGACTTTGCAGGTGTCTGCTACGGCTCGTATATCGCTCTGGCTTTGTGATTTCGGGATCTTTTTGGAATGCTTGCTCTCGGCTTACCTTGCTTGTTGGGGGACTAGTTATGTTTTCTATAAAGGATTTTGTTGTTATTTTCGTACTGTTGTTATGATGACGGGTAAGGCATGCTCTTTCAGCCTTGTTCTCTCTAGGTTGGGTAGTAGGTTCTAGACTTTTGGTCATAAGTGGTTTAGCTTCAGTAGCTATGTTTTGGTTTGTCATAATGTTGATCTTATTTTCTGGTTATGGGGGGGAGATATGCAAAAAATTTGTAATCTCAGTGGTGGCTACTTAAGCACTCTGATGGATGGAAAAAGAATGACTGTAATTTTGATCCAACAGTAATAGAATGATGTTTTTCTTTGCTTAAAAAAAAAAAACTTCTAATGAAAGTAAGGAAGAATTATTTTTGTTCCCAACATGTACAACCCAATGCAAATGCAATTTTAGCTTTTGAATGAATGATAACTAATCATGTAAACCATACCCAAACTATCCTAAAGTGACAAAAAGAGATTTTTTTACGAACACCAAATGCAATAATTATAATTTGTTTCCTATCTCTTTACACTCGAAAAAGACACATCTAAGTTATGGAAAGAAGGATTCCGCAAATGTTTCCAATCAAATGCAAGACAAATAAAAGCACCTAATAATTTTGTCTAACTCAAATGCACAGAAATATGAAACAAGCCTTTCTTCTTCTTATGAATGTAAGACCAAGAATGTCAAATGATCAAATTAAAGCAAGAAGAATACTTATGTTTTCCAATTTCAAGAATATAGAAAAAGAGTGACAAAATAAAGCTTTCCTTTGAACAAAGAATGGAAACAAGGGATTGATCTATTCCAATAACTAATAAAAAGCTAAATATGCAAAGGAAACAAAGTGTAAAACCCAAGAAAATGACTTCAAAAGACAAGGATGTCCCAAGTTTTTCAAACCCAATCAAATCAATCCAAATGATGCCAAACCAAACAAACCTTTGGAATATCACACTAAAAAGATATCTAAAAATTGAATCCAATCACAATCCGATGGCAAGAAGAATTTTAAAAACAAATGAAAGCTATTGAGACTTGAAAAGAATGACAAATCTACCCAACAAGCAAACAAAGCACTAGTTTGACTCAAGAGACCAAACAAAGACTTTGAACTTCCAAAACATGCCAATAGTTTCCAAACAAGCCAAATATGATTTGTATAAGTCCAAATAGTTCATTTAATGGTCACAAAATCACTGATCAAGAGACTCTAATTCAGAAAAATCGAAAATGTACACAAGGGATCAAGTTAACCCAAGGGGATTGCAACTTTCCAAGGTAGAACGTAGTCTTCCAAACAAAGAAAAAGGGTCTCAAATTCTCCCAAATGAGGTTGGAAGGGTTCAAACTTATGTTATAGATATCCTAAAGTGACTGGGAAGGTACACTTGACTCCCATAACTGAAAAATGTCTTAGAGGACTCAAAATTGAGTAAATTGCCTCAAAGCTGCCAATGAAGGACTAGAGATAAACTATGGATGAAAAGGACTCAAAAGAGACTCAAATTTCTTCAAAAACGTGTCAAAAAGAATCCAATTGACCATATGGAGGCACCCCAAAAGTTTGGGAGAAAAAAACCCAAGGGAACCCCTCCAAACAAGCTCAAAAACTACCAAAACAAGGAATTTTCGCCCACTGGAACATTATGGGGGAGTGACAGTTTGAAAATTTCCGCGCCCTAGCCCACTATCAGGGAGTGACAATTTAGAAATGTCGCTCTGTAACCTATTTTGAGGGAGCGAAAATTCTCCTGTAGGATTGAAAAAATGAAAGGTTGGCCTAGATCTGAGCAAGGATAAGGTCCTGAGTTTAAAATGATCCTCAATAATGATCAAAGAGGATATAAGGTGATGAGAAACAACACTTAGAAGAGGATTTGATGATCCAAACAAGCAAGCAAAGGTGAAACTAGGGAAAAAGTCCCCAATATGGTCGCCAATTTCTGTTGTGATGTTTTCTTCATATGGGTAAGATGAAAACCCCTTGGGATTGGAAAAGGCCCCTAGTTGCCTACCCAAGACAGAGAGGAAACAAATAGACACTATAATCCTCTTAGATCTAGCTCATACATCAGCTAACAAGCTATGGAAAAACAAAGCAAGTAGATGGCGTACCTCACTCTGATGGTTTTCCTTGTTGCTCCTAAGTTGCTCCAGCTCCAGCCTTTGATCATGGACTTATGAACCTGTTCACAAAGGAAAGACAACACCTTCTCCAAAGCAATATATGTATAAACAAAGATATAACTATTAAACATAGACAATTTCATGCATTCATCATTAATGACATGAAAATGAGAGGAATAGGCTAAGTTATATTAATGATAAGAAAGCCAAAAAAAGTTGATTACAATGTTATACCTTGATGTCCAAAGTGGAAGCACCTCCTAACAAGCTCTCCAACATCATCCTTGCAAGAGTCATAGGATCATAAGTTTAGTGCTTCCAAGATCCCCCCTAGATCATGGATGGCTCTCTTCTTATAGGATTTGGGAGGCCAACCACTAAGAGGATATTTTGGATCTAAGTGAGGAAGATGTGGATCAAGGATCTAAACCATTCCAAGGAGGGAATGTGAGATGGGATTCGAAGGGGTTACCTTATCCCAAGAAAATCTCCATGAGATCCAAGATCCAAAATAAAAGGGATAAGCCTAAACCAAAATTGTTGCTCCCTTATAACTAAGCAAAGTGCGACAATATTGAAATTGTTTCCCCCCCCATAGGCATGCAGAGCATGACAATTTGAAACTATCGCTCCCCCATAGGCATGCAGGGCGCGACAATTCCAGAAGGCTAATTTTTGGAGGTCGGTTTCGACCCCTTGCTTGTTGTATTTGCTTCCAAATGTGACTAGGGAAGGGATCAACATTAGAATGAAGGGTCCTAACACCTTTAGGAGGCATAAACATCATGTTTTCCATGGTGGTGAAACATGTATATTCTCACTTACACATGGTGTGGCAATTTGAGGTATAACAAAGTGTCATTGGAATATATGATTTTTGGAAGCCCTTCAGCCATCTCTTCTTTGCTCAATGCTTGAATATATCTTTATTTGAAGTTTCCAAACCTCTCATGCCATATCTTTCTGACTTCATTACCATGTTACATAAGTTGAATTGAATAAGAATACCTAATAAAATGAGAGAACTTGTACACCCTCGAATCATGATCTGCAACACCCACTGCAACAATTTTTCTAGTGGAAACTTCTAAGATCTCCACATCATCTTGAGTGAAGATCACTCTCTTGGCCGAACTAGTGTGGGTCATTTAGTACACAGAGAGTAAGATGGATGCAATATCTGGTACATACACTACATTACTAAAGTACCCATTTTCTAGTGAGAATTTCCCAATTCCTTTAGCAAGGATTTCTGAGTCATCTCCCATGAGAATGGAAGAACCACTGTATGGAAAAAGAGTAGAAAATGAATCTCTTGAATAATCCATGTGCCTTGAGGCACCTGAATCTATGATGAAAGAAAATGAATCTGAGGTATCAGCCATCAATGCATGGCACCTCTCCTTATCTTCATAAACACCCTCTTTATTCTTCGAACTTTCTAGAAGAGAAATGTTGTTTTTCTGTATGAGATGGGTCATCATGTCAATGGTTTTATTCATGCATGAAATATTAGGGTGCCAACCCTTTTGACAGTAGGTTCATTTTTTCTTCTCCTTCTTCTTTCCCTTGTCCTTGACAGGATTTGAACCCCCATCAAAATATTTGAAGCTCTCCTTCTTCTTCTCTTGTGGTTTTGAACCCTTGGGATTTTGCTTGCCTCTAGCTTGCTCTGAATCTCCAGCAACAAGAACTTGATATTTTTGCTTAATGGAACCCATCAAAACCAACTTATCTTGCTCTTGTGTTAGAATCTCCATGAAATCAGCCAATGAAGGCATCTTCCAATTGCGAACTGCAAGTTTTGTGGAGTGAAATGTAGAGACAAAAAATGAATACTCAAGACCCAAATTCGAAATGATGGACAAAACCAATTTTTCTTCCTTCTTGTCAATTCCACACTGTCTGATTTGAAAGACCAAGATCTTGAACTTGGTGAATAAGTCTTGGATGGAATCAAAGTTGCTTGGGCTCAGTGATATTAGCTCATCTTCAAGCCGATGGCCCCTCATCTCATCAGTCTTCCCAAACAAAGACTCAAGCTTGAGCCATACTTCATTTGGTGTAGCTAGACTTTCAACATGAAACAAGAGATCTCTTGAAACACTGAGACAAAGCATTCCAAATGCTTCATCCATTATGTTGAAGAACTTCGACTTCTCTACAGCAAAGTTTGGCTCAATATCACTTCACATGGTGATTCTGAAGAGACCCTTGGATCTTAGTTGGATAACCATTTCGGCATTCCAATAAAAATAGTTGAATGGAGTGAGCAAATGATCATGGGTTTTCTCCATCTTCTACTACTTGCGCACTTGGTGACAATGGTGCACTGTAAACCTGCAATAAAAAATATCAACACTCGGGAGTGGACCTACACTAACATATTCGAACCATGCTTGATAGTGGGTGAATTCGGGAGAGAATCACACCCTGGATAGACTCCAATGAATTTATCCAATGGCTTCAATGCAATGGTTCCACGGACTTCTATGGTTTCTCCATTGCTTCTAGCACGCCACTAAAACAATCTATTGGTTCGAATAATAGCTCCAAGAGCTCTAATACCATGTAAAATATTTATCACAATAGGATCTAGATACTATAGATACCTCACAATTGAAATATTTAACTTACTATGAAAGAAACAAGTGCATAAACAATTCTGGAAAAACAAATGATCAAAAACTAGGTATAAATTATCAAAAACCAATAAATAAAGGATCAAAAACTAGAAATGTTGGGCCTAGCCCAAGTAAGGAATTTTTAGAAGAATAGTTTTGATGTTACAGCATATCTCAGATGAAGGAATTTTTGTAAGTTTGTTTTGGAAGTTGCGAAGTTGATCGCAAGGCAGTATCGACAAGACGGGAACCGCGCAGCTGAGACCCGGTTCCGCGAAGTGGTAGCACCGCGAGGTGCCAGCAGGGCAGCTATTTTTGGTAAAGAATGAAGGGAAGGCTGAGCTATGGAAGCAACCTATTTTGTCAAATAATTCCATGATTCCCCAGCAGGCGAGTAAGGAGTGGTGCAGAAGGAAAGCGACCGGTCACATGAGCAGAGGAAGCATGACGTGAACCGGCCGCACGAGGCCATTAGAGAAGGAACGACATGGTGAAAGCGACAGTCGACATGCGGTGGACAGGGCAGGCTGAAAGCAACGTGACCATGCCCAGAGGATGGCCATGACAGAGGAGTCCCTATCAGACCCTAACAGTCTAGTTAGAGGAAAATCATGACAGTTTTGGGAAACCTTAGGGTTTTTGCCTATGCATTGTAAATACATGACCTACGGGCATGATCTATAAAAGGGAACATTTTGTAAGGGAAAGGGTTAATATCGAATCTTCATTGTATAATCTTGAGCAGTACTTGTTTGTTTTGTTGGAAGCTATTGTAAAGGCTCTGCAAGTTGTGTGCACGGAGACCTATCAAGAGAGAAGAGAGTCTGTAGCTAATTGTGTAGACTGGAACTGTTGTACCCTTCCCAAGATAATATAACAACAGTTCCTGTGGACGTAGCTCCCATCCTAGCGGTGAACCAAGTTAAATTTTGTTTTGTGTGACTGTTTTATGTACTTGAATCTGTATATTTGCTTACAATGAATGCTTAAGATCTCGTTTATCAGTTTATATGTTCTTACTTTATATGTATTCTCCATAAAGAATGGAGATGGGAATAATATGTTAAGTATCGCATATGTGTAATAATGTTAGATACATAAGTATTTCTAAGTTAGAATGAATGCAGAAGTTGATTGAGTAAACACTAGAATCAGTGGAGTTCGCGACGTTCGATTCCCTCGAAGCGCAGCACCAAAAGTGCGCAGTACATGGTGTTTTGTCATATTGCATAAGTTATAAGATAAATAACCTAAGGCAATTGATGAATAGATAGGAAACTCTAAGTAAATTCATTGAAGTTGGTTAAGTCCTAAGAGGAAGTGCAGTTATCAGTTGCGTTGTCCTGTCGTCGAAAGACCATCCGACATTGCGCAGTCCTTGGATGCATGATAGACTAAGTGTTAACTGTGAAGGGGAAAGCTTCGCACAGTCTGAAGTCTGCAGCACGAGTCCCGTAGCGCGATTCTCACCAATTTGTTTAACACTCATCACCTAGTTGTGGGAACCTGATTCCGCAACCCCCCATAACTTTGCCTCGGGTGAGACCTCAGTCTGTTCGCAGATTGTTTCCAAAAGGGCCGGTGAAAAGGGGTTTTGTTGGTTCCTTGAACCATGTAAAACCTAGGTCTTTATATAAAAACTCAAGACAGTTATATAAGCCAACAAATGGCTCTGTTTCCACGCTTGAACTGTTGATGAGTACCAACACTGAAAATTGGCATCCAGACAAGAAAGAAATTTGGGCCTGGTGTAACAAGACAGAAAGAGATTTTGCCAGAAAAGAGAATAGACATCTGCATCTCTCTGATGTAGATTGGTTAAATAAGTGCCTGTGGAAGGACATTCATGAAATTTTCTAGGCATCCTTAGGAAATGATTTGCATGAGTGGTTATCAAGACTCGCAGAGCGAAAGAACTGTTTTAGACTAGAAGGAGTACTGACCAAGTGGACTTGAGATCTCATTCAGAGGCTCGAAGAAATAGATAGTCCACTCTCATGAGTAGTCGACTTTTGGGTTGAAAGCATACTAGAAGGCTTTGTGACAGAGCTTGTTGTGGACATGCTGAATTCCTACAGTGCAGTAGAAGCAGAGTTTTTCAAGGGTTTTAGAGGTAAGTACCTGAACAATCTGAGTTTATATATTAAAATGCTTTTAGCTAAGAAAGGTGTTTTAAGAATGCAGTAAAATTCCTAGAAGATTTTGAATCGGTAATGGTCAATAGCATATATGGTGACTCTAACGAAGATACACACAACTTGAGAAGTGGAAAAAGATATAAATATACTACTAAGAAGACTTCCAGTGAACATGGACTCTGCATAGATATTGATTTACAAACTGAACCTGATAGCCAAACCACACCTCCATCAACCACCTATCAACCTCTGACACCACAAAACCCACCGATTGTGAACAACATGCCTCCTATTGCAAAAAATCCACCAATTCAGAACCCTCCAGTTGTTAATATTCCTAATCCTCGGAGCGTCAATACCAGTAACACTGCAAGAGTGAGCACTCAGACCATCCTGACTCAAAATTATTCCAATTCAGAACATTCTGCACAGTAACATCCCTAACACCACTCAAAATACTACGCAGAATACTACTATACCACCTAGAAGGAGGATGACCGACGATATTAAGCTGCCTATATTTAAGGGTATGGTCTAGAGGACCCTAAGCAACATTGGTTTCTATGTGAAGTCGTATGGAGTGTCAATCAAGTTCAGGATGATGCTTTGAAGCAAGTGCAGCTCGTCACTACATTTAGAGATAGAGCCTTGAACTGGTTCATGAAGTATTCTCACGGACATCAGAGAACCTTAGTGGAGATTAAGGATGCACTATTGAACGAATTCAAGAAACCAAAGTCAGAATCCCAATGTATAACAGAATTGAAGGAAATTAAGCAAAAACCTAAGAGACAGTCTGGGAATTTAACCAGAAATTTAAGACATTGTTAGACTAGGTCAGTTTTGTCATAGCACCGCAACAACACCAGGAGTGGTTTATAGCTACGTTGTTTCCCCATATCATATCGTCGTTGATGCAGCAGAAAGTGGCTTCGCAGGTAGAAACTCTGGAGATCGCGATGAAGTTAGAAGCTTCACCTATAGGAGAAAGTAGCACTGGAATGTCTCAAATTCAGACCCAGCTAGATACCCTGACATTACAATTGCAATACATGAAGAAGAGGACAGAAAAAAGACAAGAAGTTTGGTGTATAGGATGCAGAGGAGAAGGACACACCAGAGAGAACTATCCCTTATTTTCAGAATACCTTAATAGTGGAGCACCAAATCCACTTAATCAGAACCAAGCGCCATGGTGCAAGATCTATAGAACTAGAGGACATCGGCCAGTGTTGATGTATATGTAACTTCGGAATGTATTTCACATATATGTATATTGTATTCCTATAGAGATGTTATTATTCCTCTATACGGAATTGTTTGTATTCCTATAGAGATGTTATTATTCCTCTATACGGAAGTGTCGTCATTTATATTGTAAGTGTCGTAACTTATACTTGATGGGTTATTAGACCACCTTGTTGGGGTCGGCCCTGTATAAGTCATGTGGGTCAAAGGGTTATTAGACCACCCTATTGGGGGTTGGCCATGTGGGTCAAAGGGTTATTAGACCACCCTATTGGGGGTCATCCCAGTCAGCATTATGTTATGTGGTTAAGTTAAGGCCGACCTAGTAAAGGTTATTAGGCAAGTCAAGTCAAGTATAAATAGAATGCGGGAGGCACTCTATTTGATCATTCTATTCTCACACACACTCTTTGGAGAGTGGCGCACTTGTGGAGGAGGAGAAGCTACTGCTAGGAGATGTCTATCTCTTATGCTTGGGTTGTATCATTTCTCTATCTATCTCAGAGGAAGTTATTGGGGTTTTTCACCTTTATGGTTTTCCCCAAGTAAACTCTGTGTCTCTTGTGTGCTTGCATTATTGTGTCCATGATTGATATGCTGTAAATATGCTGTACATGTTGTTCTCTCAGTTAGGATCCTAGATCAGATTGAAGTAAATTCTGAAAATAAGCAGCCAGAAGACTACTACTTAATTCAAAAGTATGTGCAAACTCCTAAGAGTTTATATTGCACATTCTGTAAATATCTTGGACATGATGATTCCAACTGTAGGGCGTATGACCTCATGATGGAGAGAAAGAAATATATGGAGCATATGCATGGTGGAGTATACAGAGTCCAAGAAGAAAATCCGATGAAACAAGAGAACGCACAGTATGACCAAGGCACAGACAAAGGCCGTGGAGGATTCCGCAGAAGAGGAAGAAATACTAGACCAGGACAAGGAAGAGGAAGAGGCCATATGATCTACTATAACTGTGGCCAGCTAGATCACTTATCTAGAGATTGTACCAATCCATGTACTACCTGTAATTATTGTAAATATTTTGATCATGTTATTGAAGATTGCCCAATGTTAGCGGCAGAAATGCATAAAAGAAAGCAAGATGTACCTAACCCAAACATTCAGTTGATCGCATCTAAGAGAAGGGTTGTGGATCCAACTATCAATGCAGTGACGTGAAGTGGCGTTGCCACAGGAAGGGATAGGCAAGAAGAATCTTCGACTTATGGATACTTTGAAACTAAGCAAACCCCTGTTGAAACAATCTGGATCAGAAAAGATAGTGGGAAAACACCTACCTTCAACCTGGAGAAGAACAAAGAAGCCTTTGAAGAAGCGTGGAACATCTTCAAATATCTATCACCTATACCAAGAATACCGTTGCAGAGTGAAATACTGCATATGGAGGATATACTAGCCGTGTATGACAAAATGTGCACCACAACAGAGACATGCAACTCTGTTGCGCAGTTCCTACGGAGCTGCATGAAATTATTGAAGAGCGCAGACGCTGTAGTGGAATTACAAAAATTGTTAAATCAACATGAACCATGCAGTCAGACAGATACTTCCCAGAGCACAGATCATCACATCAAGAGCCATAAAAGAACGAGAAGAGAAATGAGGCTCAGTGCGCAGATAGGATATTACGAGATGGATGAGATAATCCTTGATTTGGGATCAGATGTAAATGTCTTGACTAAGCAAACATGGAAATAGTGGGAAGACCAAAGTTGTTGTGGTTACCCATACAGTTGAGATTGTCCAACCAGCAGAAAGTCATACCATTTGGGAGATTAACCAATATTATTGTTGACATCGATGGAGTGCGAAGTCATGCAGACTTCGAGGTTATCGAAATTGTGGATGATAGTCAGCCTTATCCAGCACTATTGGGTATAGATTGGGCGATGGATAAACTCGCTATCATAAAATTGAAGACCAAGAAGATGATCTTTGAAGGGAAGGATATAAGGGTCATAGCACCAATGGACCCTTCACAAGGAGAAAGATACAGTGAGTCGATTCAAGAAGAATCCAGAGCATAGGATCTTGACCGCATTTCCAAGATGACTATGAATCAAGATGACTACATTAATGCTACGGCGGATGGAGCACTTAGTTGGAGATGTGACAGTTCTTGCATCTCAGACTCTGACACAGGACTTGAGAATTGGAAAAGTCGTATGCATGAAGTATTTGCAAGAAGATGCGCACATATCACAAAGTCATTGCACTGGATTGGAACCGAGGTAATTCCAATACCCACTTATGATGGTTCGACTAACGTTTATTCATTTATTTAAGAATATATTGTATCAGTTGCAACTGAACATCGCATACCAACACTAGATATAGCACTGCAGGAGACACCTGCCAGATGGTGGGTTGCGCATAAGCAGGATTTGACCACATGGGATCAGTGCAGGCATATGATGTAAATCAGATTCATCGAAAACACTGCGCTGACCATGGTAAAGTATAATGGACATACAAGTCCAAGGGATCACGTAGAGATCTGTTCGGAAGCATGGATAAAGAGACCACAGACATAATGGGTTCATCTGTTTTTCCACACATTAGACAGGATTCCAGAGGATTGGTATACAAACATGGAGCTTCGCAGAGGAACCACAGATTGGGCTATGATGACTGTGAACTTCCATAGAAATTTTAGATTTGAAGATGAGAGCCCAAGCATAAACAAAGCTCTACAAGTTATCAAAGAAAGTATATTCAAAGTCGAATGCCCAAGTATAAACAAGGCATTGGAGGAAATCAAAGAGAGGGTGTTTGAAGATGTAAAAGTACCTATGAACCTATAGCCAGAATGGGAAAGACAGGTAGAACATGCCCTTGAATGCTATAACCTTGCTAAAAATGAAGAACAAGAAGAGAGCGATGAGGACGATCCGCATAAAGTCAATATACCTGTGTTGGCTTAAACTGACCCAGAGGTTTCCAATTAGACCCAGGTTCTTTGCGGTCCTCCCTTTTGACCAACAAAACCCTTTCACACCGGCCCTTTCGTCAACAACCTGTGAGCAGGTTGAGGTCTCACCCGAGGTGTATCTTATGGGGTACTGCAGAACCAGGTTTCCACAGTAAATGATGAGTTGTTATATGTATAAGCTGCACAGCGCAAGACAAAAGGATGGCGTTGTGGATCAAAGCGATGCGGTACGCAGCAGGATCTACACTGCGAGTGATGCTACGCGGTGATGGAAACACTGTGGGCCTCACTAAGGGCTTGTTACTGTTGCAAGTCTTCTACTGGAACTATGACTCGACCACACTTATCCTCTACTTGGAAGATCTTGAAAATGCTAAGGCACTGAAATGAATATCACTCGTCCACTCATTCAAGCACTTACTGATTATCTTTCTAGCATTCATACCAGAACTTAGATTATTACATCATGAACTGAAATGATAGACATGACTAACTTTGTTGCATTCCTTCAATGTGTTTAAGAAACTATTAAGCTTAAATGACTGATTCACAACCTTAACATATAATTAAATGTTGCCATTCTTCTATTCACGTGGAACTTAACATATCATCCCCAAACTTCTCCTATTGGTAAATGCATATCAAAGTTCTCCTATTATAGCATGCAAGGAAACATTCAAGCATTCATTCTTTAGATAATATAGACATTCATTCATTCATTCATAAACATCATCGCATAACGCAGGATTTAATGTGGTTCACTTCCCCGGATGGAAAGCTACGTCCACAAGAATGGTTGGTAATATATTTCTTTCAAAAAGGGATGGGGCAACCGTTCCTAGTCTATGCACTTAGCTGCAAACTCTCCTTTCTCTCGGCTAGGTCTCTGCGCACACAGTTGCAGAGCCTTTACAATATTCTCAGCTAAGAGAGATTTTACCATACAAAAAGGCTATCTCAAGATTACTCTAACAACTAGCATCTAGCCCAAAAATAGATCAACTCCATCCCATACAAAATTTTCTTCTTAAATAGATCATGCCCAAAGGTCATATCTGTACAATGTTGAAGACCTAAAACCCAAAACCCTAAGGGTTTCCAAAACTGCGTCGGTTTCCCCAACTGGCTTGCTGGCTCCTGGTATCATCTGCTTGATCCCAGTGGATCTCCACATCCTCATCCTGTCGCTATCGGCCTTCCTGTCACACGCGTTCCTACAAGATACATCTGTCGAACCATTTCTCTCTAACGGTTTTTCCTTCCAAGCGTTCCAAACATCGCTTTCCTTAACAACCCACGCGTGGCCGCCTTCCTGTTTTGCTTATGCTCGTCGCTCGGCAATCCTAGAATATCTTTCCAAAAATGGCTGCTATCGGTCCAACCGGTACCTGTACCTAATACTTGTCCAGTACTCTGCTTTGCTGGCTCCACGTAGCTTCCTGACTCCGCAGCACTGCTTCTGCGCAATACTGGTCTTCGCATCATGGCCAAAACTTCGGTGTTGCGCGCAACTCCACAGTCTGGTCAAAAGTTGGATGTTGCGTGCAACTTCACAACATCCTCAATACTTAGCCAGAATTTGTATTTCTGAGCTGCGCTCAGCTCAGATTTCCGTACTTGCCTCCAAAAGGTGTTTCCAAAAATTTATCTCAACCTGGGCCCAACATGCCCCTAACACTTACATGTGGCTCGTCCCCGAGCCACTGACTGTTTCAGCTGTCTCACTCTGCACCGCGACCGATGGCACGAACTTGGCCGTGAACTCATCATATGTATCGCACAGTTGCTTCACTGCTTCTCTTGTATCCTGTTCAACCTGTTTGACTGTTTCAAGCAATGTTGGAGTTAATTCTTGTCCAATTTGTCCTTGTACCTGCTCCTGGTTATCGCGCAGTTCTGCTAACTTGTCTTCAATCTGCTGCGACACCGCCATGGCATCCTCCAGGAGCTACTACGACTGATTATCCATCTCAGTCTCTTTTTTCATAATTCCTGGACTTCTTTCTTTAAGCTGGATTTCTCCTTGTATCTCGACAGCCTATCTCTGAGTGGTAGAGCTTTAACCTCTGCATTCAACTTGTCCGGCGCGGTCTGTTTTTGTTCTACCGCGGTCTTGACCTCTAGCAACCCTTGATCCTCTTCAAGAGTAGTGATTGCCTGTGAAACTTTATCCAGAAGAGATTGGCACTTAGCCATCTTACTTGTGATTCTTTTCGAGGCGGCGCTCACTGCTTGCTCTCTGGCTTGCTCTCTGGCTTGCTGCTCAGTTGGTTGTGTCTGCTCTTTCAGTTTGTTTTGTAATGCAACGAGATCAGCCTCATGGAGGATATCTTTATCCTGCATATCCACCTGTAAATATTTGACCTTGTCGTCGATCCTCAGAACTATGTCTGTAGGATCATCCTGGAGTTCTATACCTTCGATATCCAAAGCCACAGTGGATATGGTAATCTCCAAATTCTTTCGGTGGACCTGTACATCGCGCAGCTACATGTCTGCGCACAGCTCCAACTGCCTATTTGCTGCGGTGAGCTCTGCTTGTGATTTCATCAATTCAACCATCCGTTCATGCATCTCCTCAACGATCTGCGTGTGGATGTAATGTAGTCCTGGCAAGGGGAGTTTGGCTAAGTCGAGCTCTACCCTCTCGACTCCCTTTGTATCCAATACGAGTTGTTCTGCCATTAGCAATGCAACCGCTAATGGTTCCACATGGACAATTCTCATCTTCGACAACAACGTTATTGCTAGCTGCTGGCTTCCTTGCTGCAAGGTCCCTACCGACATCCCTTCCGCTGCTGCTTCCCGCGGCAAGGTAAGGATTTTCTGGGCATCGTCCATTTTCTTCATCAAACCTTGCATTGCGAGCCGCATTTTCTATAGGTCATCCTGGATGACCATGTCCTTCTTTTCCTTAGCCGCCATAAGCTCCTTCATCTGCTCTGAGAATGTTTCGGCTATCATCTCGTAGTCATCTTCATTGAGGACCGCCTCCGATTGAATCTTCGTGGCCTTCACCTTCTTCCTCAACTTTAGCTTCTCCGAAGTCTCAGATTCTTTTCTCTTCCCTGTTTCTTCAATGATTGGGCATGAGAGCGGGATTGGCTCATCTTTTGCTGAGTCAGTCTCCACGTCCATAACTTCTACGCGGAACTTTGGTGGCCAATCTTTCATGAGGTCCTCAATGTCCTGCTCATACATGATGTAGTTCCCTGGGAACCACTCTGGTTTCTTCATTTGTGCTTTCGGCGATATGAAGATACATTTCATATCCGCCTCAAAGTCGATGACGTGGATATACTTCGCCATGACCTACTTTGTAATGCGGGGTGTCTTCATAATTGCATCGCGCAGCTCAATATAGTACTGGTAAAATAATTCTGTTGTCGCATGCTGGTGCTCTGCATTTATGTTTTCCTATAAGTTGACGAACCTAAACCCTCTAGGATCATTGGTGTCCATAATGACACCCACATAATCTCGTGGTTCCTTCCATCCACAAAAAGCAATCAGAACGATGATCCAAGTGAAATGGAACTGGCCGTCATTCACCTGCATGTTGTTGAGTTCTTCAAGGAACTCATTCAACAGAAACTGACACCATTTAAAGTTGTTTCCTTCAGCCGCTATGACACCAAGGAGTATTGCGGCCGCAGGCACCTCCGAAGGCCTTGCTGTTCTGAGTATCTTGCCTGCGAGCAGCTACGTTACAAATCTTGTTGCTCTGTCCTCTATATCTTCCGTTGGGAACCCTCTTTTTCCCTTTGCCACTGGATGGGTTTTCTTCAACTTCTCAACAACCTCTTTATCTTTGCTCTTCCCCTAGAAAAATTGCTTAGGGTCCTTACCGCGCTTGCTTAGCCCAGTGATGCGGTGGATCAAATTGATGTTAATATCAATGTTCCTGTCCAGCCATAGATAACCTTGGTGGATTCGAGCCATGAGTGTGTGAACCATGATATTAAGTTCTAGGGAACGGTCAAAATGTGGCAATCTGAGTAAGTTCAGTAGCCCCGATTAAATGACAGGTGTTAGCCAACTGTCAGCTACCAAATTCAGAATTCCCTTTGCATCCTTTTTCCAGCACATATACTGGTCTGGTTGAAAATCTAGGCACTTGGGAACATCTGGCTCGTCCTTCTTCATTCCCAAGAGGTCATAATCCTCCCATTTACATTCTGCTATCTTTCCCAGCAGATTCTTAGAAGTCTTTACATGTTTTGAAATAGGTGACAACGCGATGTCATATCTCACATTCTTGGACAATTTAAACACAGGGGCATTCAGTGCCCGCGGGGAGATATATTCAGGTGTCATCTTCAAGGGTTCTTTTTGAATGACTGCCAATTTTTGTGCCGAGGAGCCCATCTTTATGACCCTATATCGTGGTCCAGTTATGTCTTTTCCTTTATCTTTTGCTTTTTCCTGCATTGTCGGATTAATTCTTGGTGATCTGCGGGATCCTTCACCTTATTCTACAACGACGTTATTAACTAGAGTTTTCGTTAACTGTTGAATCCCTCTGTGCTAAAAGATCCTCAGTGCTTCTTCAATGGTTAGTTCCTCTTCTCTATAGGAAGGTTCGGACATTCACTAATCAGATATTGGCTAAGGCAGATAGAATAGAGATGGATACTAGCTCGAAGAAGTTAATCAGAAGAAAATTATAAGTGTTCGGTAACGCCCGCAAGTCTCCAAATGGTGTTATTTATAGGCGTAGCAGACCCCCTCCCGCTCCCTTCAACGGCTATATTGGCATTTAATGTGGTGTCCGTTGGTGAATTTGAGCGAATCCTTCGGTCTTTTCTGTCGTTAGCATGCTCAGAACATTTATCTTTTCTTTAAATGCTGAAGCGGTTGCTGCAATGGTCATCTAACGGCTATTTTTCTGAAAAGCCATGCAATGGCTATTTTTTTCTGAGTGCTACGCTGAACTGTGTGGCAAGCCATCTACAACCCTATGGAGATACTTCGCAGTGCCAAAAATTTCCAACTTCACGGCTTCCACTTTTTTTTTCCCCCTACGTAGCTTCAACAGTGTTGTGCAGTGCATAGATCATTCTTCTTATCATACCTTCTTCCTTTTATCATACATGTACAGACTCCTTTACATTTCTAGTGTCCAATTTCAACTGTACTTGACACTTAGAACTTCCTTCCTTTGCTCGTTATTCAGGGTTCTGCGAAGCAGTGCTATCATGGTATAGCTTTAACCTGCTTCCGTTTATCAAGGTTGGCAAGGTATCACCAGCTAAATTGGCTAACTAGACTGCACCAGTGTTAGTAACATGTATCACAGTATATGGGCCAAGCCAATGCATCTTAAATTTACCAAGGAATTTCATGAATTTGCTATCATACAGGAGGACTAGATCACCTACCTGAAAACATTTGTTTTTTATATGGCGATCATGCCATGCTTTCTTGCGGTCCTTCTGAGCTTGCTGATGGAAGCCTGGGATGAAATGATCTTCCTCCAATCCCAGTAAGTGTAGCAATCTTTCTTCTAGAGCTTTGCAATCTGCCATCCCTGTGAATGCAGCAATTCTTAAACTAGGGACAATATATTCCATAGGCATTATAGCCTCATGCCCATAAGTCAACCGAAAGGGTGTATGTCCTGTCAATATCTTGCATGTCGTCCTGTATGCCCATAGCACCGATGAGACGTGCAGGTCCCAATCGTCTCTATTTACATTGCATACCTTGGTGATTGTGTTCTCCAATATTTTATTAAAAGCCTCTACAGTACCATTCGCCTGTGGGTGATATGGAGTACTGTGCTGATGATGAATGTGGAATTCTTCCGTAAGTGCCTCAATAGTCTTGTTCAGAAAGTGAGTACCTTGGTCACTCATCAAAATCTTCGAACAGCCAAATCTGGTGAGAATTTCTTCAAAAATAAATTGCGCTGCAGTCCTTAACTGGTTTTGCTTCCGCCCATCTGGTGAGGTAATCAGTAGCAGTAATAATATACCTTGCGCCCGTTCTTTTTCCTGGTGGGTTAATAGGACCCACAAAGTCTATTGCCCATTTTTCAAATGGCTGCAGTGTCAACTGTGGATTCAATGGCATCTCATCTTGGCATGAAAGCTTTCCTGTCCTCTGAAAGACATCACAGTTCCTGCAATGTTCTTTGGCATCTTTATGGAGTGTAGGCCACCATAGCCCTGCGCGCAATATCTTCTGCGCAGTAGCCCTTCTTGCATAGTGACCTCCCGCGATTCCTGAGTGTGCGTCCGCTAAAATAAATGGCTTCTCATGATCGAGTACGCATTTGCGCAGGACTTCATCCGACCCAAGTTTGTATAGCTGACCTGCAATTATAGTGAAGTCCACGGCGTGCACCACTAACTATTTTTTCTGCTAGACAGAGAATTCCTGCGATGCCAACCCTGTGGTTAGGAAATCAATAATATCTTTGTAATAATCATCGACAACTTGTATAACAAATAGTTGTGCATCAGGTAGACTGTCTTCAATGTTCATTGGCTCTTCCCCTGACTCAATCCTTAACAAATTATCAGGTCCCAAGTTTAGTCTACCTAGCTTGGAGATAATCTCAAAGTCATATTCCTAGAACAGAAATAGCCATCTGCATATGCGTCTTCCTAACACTGGCTTGTTGACCAAGTATTTCAACGCAGAATGATTAGTAAACATAAGGAAGTGCAATCCCAACAAGTAGTGTCTAAATTTCTATAGAGCATATACCATTGCAAGGCCTTCCCTCTTAGTAGTAGTATAGTTCTTCTCTGTTGTTGACAGCTTTCGGCTAGAAATGCAATAGGGTGGTCAATACCTCCCTCTCCTGGCTGAGCTAACATGATCCCCAGGGAAATAAATGATGCGTCAACATGGACATGGAATGGCTTTGTCCAGTCTAGAAAGACTAGAATCGACGCAGTGACCATCTTTTATTTTAATGTATCAAAGCCCTGTTTGCATTCTGCGTTCCAAATGAACGGTGTGTCCTTCTTCAGCAGCTTTTCCATTGCTGCGGTTATCTGTGCATAACCTTTTATGAATTTCCTGTAGTATCCAGTATGGCCTAAGGTAGATCTCAACATCTTGACTGAATTTGGTGTTGGTAAGTTTGCGATAACCTCAATCTTCGTAGGGTCTACCATCAATCCTTGCTTACAGATAATGTGGCCAAGTAAAATTCCATATGGCACACAGAAAATACACTTCTTCAAATTCAAGGATATTTGATGCTGTCGACATTTTTCAAGCATCATGCGGAGATTAGCACAATGATTTTTCAATAGACCAAACACAGTCCAATCATCAAAGTATGCTTCTAGAAACTTGGGCATAAAATCTTTAAATGCTGCGACGACGACTCTGGAGAATATGGCAGGTGCGTTCTTCAAACCAATAGGCATGACAGTGTACTGGAATGACCCCCATTCTGTAGCAAATGTCGTCTTATGCCTATCCGCAAAATCAATCCTGATCTGATGGTAACTACAGAAACCATCAGTAAAAGAATATGCCTTGTTTCCTCCAACGTTATCAAGCACTTCATCTGTAAATGGAGTAGGAAATGGGTCGTGCATGGAAGCATCATTCAGTTTTCTGAGATCCACACAAATCCTGATCTCGCCTTTGGCTTTCTTATCTTGAACAACCATGGGGATAATCCATTCGGACTCTTCAACTGGTTCAATAATTCTTTCCTCTAGCATCTTATCTAGCTTTGTGCGAACTTTTTCCTTGTAGCGCGGATTCAATCTATATGGCCTCTGCTTGACAGGCTTAGCACCTGGCTTTAAAGGTATTTTCATGATCCCTAGGTCTCCCAAAATTCTTTTCATCTCTGTAAATTTGGTTGGAAACAGTTCCTGATACTCATGTAAGGTATCTGCGATCTTTGCAATAGTCTGATCATCCCAATAATCTCCTATTGATGCGAACTTCGACTCTTTGTCTGTGCCAATGTTCACTTTTTGTGTTTTTACTGGTCCAGTCATATCTGGTATTTCCAACGGAGGTCCTTCTACCTCGCGTGTACCTTCTGACTCTAGTATATCTATGTTGCATGGGTCCTCATCATCATCTTCATTTGTATGATTGCTATCTTCAGCTAAGTTATAACACTCGATAAAGTGCTCTTCATGTTCCTTCCCTTCTGACTGTAGGTGCGCAGGAATGCACTCTGTCCCAAAAAACTCCTGCAATGTTATGTTTGGGTGAGAACAGTCGTCCTAGAATATGCGCTTCTTGATTAGCTGTAATGCTTCATGGATTAATGGATTCTCATCTTCGAAACTGAAGTCCTTCTGGAAGTTCGCAGTGAGCAGCTCCCAATCAGTGAGTTCACTGCGCAGCTCCAGGTCTAGGTACCATTTTTCTGGGATACCCGCATCCAATGTATGTACAAATAAGTGTACCCATTCTGTAGGTTGTCTTGCCACCCATGCTTTTGAACAGATTTCGATGTGCTAGCTAAGGTATGTCTGTCCATTATACTTTTCGAAGGGTAAATTAACCCTTTCGGTGAACCGAATCTGCATCTTAGTTCTGCATTGCTCCCAAGTGGTCAATGTCTTCTTATGTGCATTCCACCATCTGGCAGGTGTATCGTGCAATGCCATATCTAAAGCTGGTAGTTTATGCTCATCTGGTATAGTTGCAGTATATTCCTTTATGAAACTGTAAACATTAGTAGAACCATCATATGTGGGAATAGGACTCACCTCTTCTCTGATCCAGTGCAGTGATTTCGTAACCTGGGCACATCTTCTTGCTGATACTTCATGCATGTGACTTTGCCAATTTTCCAGTCCTGCATCTGAGTCAGAGATACAATAATTGTCACATCTCTAGCTAAGCGTACCATCCACAATAGGATTAATGTAGTCTTCCTTGTTCGCAGTCAGCTGGTATAGTCGATCTAAATCTTGACCTTGAGATTCCTCTTGAATTGGCTCACTGTATCTATCACCATCTTTAGGATCCAATGGTGAGATGACCCTAAGATGCTTCCCTTCAAAGATCATCTTCTTTGTCTTCAAGTTTATTATAGCCAAGTTATCCATAGCCCAATCAATTCCTAATATTGCTAGAAAAGGTTGACTATCATCCACAATTTCAATAACTTCAAAGTCTGCATGACTCTGTACTCCGTTAATGTCAACTACTACATTAGCTAAGAGGCCAAAAGGTATGACCTTCTCTTGATTAGCCATTCGTAACTAGATAGGTGACCAGAGCAACTTTGGTCGACCCATTTGCTGCCATGTCTACTTAGTCAAGACATTCACTTCTGATCCCAGATCAAGGATGACTTCATCCATTTCAAAATCTCCTATCTACGCAGTAAGCCTCATTTCTCAGCCCATTCTTTTGTGTTTCCTTATATGATGTACCGGACTATCTGGAGTCTCTGTTGCAATCTGAGGTTCATACTAGCTGATGAGATTCTGGAGCTCTACTATGGCTTTCTCACTTTTTAGTAACTTCATGCAGCTTCGCAAGAACTTCACAACAGACGTACGGACATCTGTCATAGTTCTTGTTTTATCATAAGGAGCTGGCATGTCTTCCACATGCGGTGTTTCACTGCGCAGTGGGATCCTTGATGACTTATCTGTCGGTTCTCTAAAGGTATCCCGCGTGTCAATGAAGATCTCTTTGTTCTTCTGTAATTTAAGAGAGGGTGCTTTCCTAGAGCTTTCCTTATCCATACTGTTTCAAGGGGGTCCTTCCTCATATGTGCCTCCCCTGATGTTGAAGCTTTCATTCCTCTGTCACGGCCTGTCTCAGCGCCACTGCGTGTGACCACATTGATGCTCGGATCCACTAGTCTATTCTCTACTACGATCCACTGGACATTTGGATTCGGAGCCTCTATTCGTCTTCTCTTCTGCATTTCCACCTCTAATACTGGGCAGTCTTCAATAACATGCTCAAATGATTTACAATAGTTGCACGTGGTGCATGGGTTAACACAATCTCTAGATACGTGACCGGGTTGGCCACAATTGTAACAAATGACTTGGCTGCAGCCTCTTCCCTACGCTGGACCGTCATTTCTTCCTCTGTCGTGGTATCCACCACCATGACCTCTATATCCTCCTTGGTCATATTGTGTGTTATCTTGCTTAGGCTGATTTTATTCCTGTACGCGGTATACGACAGTGCCTCGCATTGCATCCATATCTCGTTTTCTTTCATTCATCAATTCATATGCACGGCAAGTGGATTCATCATGTCCAATTGATTTACAGAAATTGCAGTATAAATTCTTAGGATTTTTCACGTATTTCTGGATGAGGTAGCAGTCTTCAGGTCTGTGTCCTGTGGTTCTGCAAATTTCACACCATGGGGCCTGATTCTGATTTAATGGGTTAGGCGCACCACTGTTAAGATAGTCATGGAATAGAGGGCAATGTTCGCATTCATGACCTTCTCCCTTACAACTTGTACACCAGACATCCTGTCTAGGTTCATATATTTGTTCTTTACCATTTTTCATACTTTGCAGTTCAAGTGTCAGGGTGGTCAGCTGGTTCTGGATCTGCGACATCCCATAACTAGTATCACCAATCGACGAAGCTTCCAGCTTCATTGCGATTTCCAAGGCCTCTGCTTGGGATAGAACCTTCTGCTGCATCAATGGTAATCTGATATGGGGTAACAGCGCAGCAATGAACCATTCTTGATGTTGTTCTGGTGGTATAACAAAACTTACTTGGTCTATTAAGGTCTTAAACTTCTAGTCAAATTCCCAGACCATTTCAGTTGGTCTCTGATTTATTTCCTTCAGCTCAGTTATACACTGAGACTCAGACTTAGGTTTCTTGAACTCAACCACCTTCACGGCTTTAATTTGTGCGAGGGTTCTGGGTTGTACCCCAGAGTATTTCATAAACCAGTGTAAAGTTCTGTCTCTAAAGGTGGTGATGAGCTATGCTTGATTTACATCATCATCCTGGATTTGTCTTACACTCCACACGGCTTCACAAAGGAACCAATGTTGATCAGGCTCTTCTAGGCCAGTTCCTTTGAAAATTGGCAGTTTCATATCAGTCTTTGCCATTGTCAGATTAGTTTGTGGGGCACTTTGGCTAGTGCGCGGCTGCTGTAAAGGGATTTTTGTAGTGAAAAAAAATGGGACTATCAAGAAAGATGGACTAGACTGAGTAATTTGCGGGGTGGGCTACGTAGCGAGTGGGTTCTGCAATAAGGGTGGCGCGATTTGTGCAGCCAGCGGATTCTCAGGGGTAAATGGTTGTGCAACTTTGTTATCAAGATCGCAGGGGATCTCAGTATCTATATGAATTTCAGGGCCTGTAGGAGTCTTATTAAATTTATATCTCTTGCCACTTCGAAGAGTATGTGTCTCTTCGTCAGAATCAATATATGTACTGTTTATCATGACAAACTTCAAGAATATTACTGCATTCTTAAAACACCTTTCTCAGCTAACAGCATCTTAATGTATAGACTGAGATTGTTCAGAAACTTACCCTGGAATCCTCCGAAAAAGTTTGCTTCTGCTTGGTTGTAGGATTTGAGTGTGTCTACAGCAAATTCTATTACAAATCCTTCTAGCATATGATTGACCCAATAATCAACTACGCACGACAACGGGCTGTCTAACGCTTTGCGTTGCGCTGTGAGCTCAGGAGTCCACTCTGTAGGTACTCCTTCAAAACAAGTTTTCTTCTCTGCGAGCCGCGAGATCCACGCATGTAACTTTTTTGGAAACAATGCCCAAAAAATCTCGTGAATATCGTCAAACAGATATCTCTCTGACCACTGTGTGTTGCTTAGACGCGAATGTCTACTTTCTTGTCTATTAAAGTCTCTTATGGTCTTATCCCACCAAGCTTGGATTTCTGTCTTTTCGGGATGCCAATTGTCAGATCCTTCGGGGAACTGATCTTCGTCTTCACACATCGTGATTACAACTCATCATGGATTCTAGCGTGGAAACGGAACCATTTGTTGGCTTAAACTGACCTAGAGGTTTCCAATTAGACCCAGGTTCTTTGCTGTTCTCCCTTTTGACCAACAAAACCCCTTCGCACTGGCCCTTCCGGCAACAACCTGCAAGTAGGTTGAGGTCTCAGCTGAGGTGTATCTTATGGGGTACTGCAGAACCAGGTTTCCGCAGTAAATGATGAGTTGTTATATGTATAAGCTGCGCAGTGAAGGACAGAAGGATGGAGCTGCGGATCAAAGCGATGCGGTACGCAGTAGGATCTACGCTGCGAGCGGTGCTACGCAATGATAGCAACACTGCAGGCCTCACTAAGGGCTTCTTACTGTTGTGAGTCTTCTACTAGAACTGCAACTTGACCACACTTATCCTCTACTTGGAAGATCTTGAAAATGCCAAGGCACTGAAATGAATATCACTCGTCCACTCATTCAGGCACTTACTGATTATCTTTCTAGCATTCATACAAGAACTTAGATTATTACATCGTGAACTGAAATGATAGACATGACTAACTGTGTTGCGTTCCTTTAATGTGTTTAAAAAACTATTAAGCTTAAATGACTGATTCACAATCTTAACATATAATTAAATGTTTCCATTCTTCTATTCACGTGGAACTTAACATATCATCCCCAAACTTCTCCTATTGGTAAATGCATATCAAAGTTCTCTTATTACATCATGCAAGGAAACATTCAAGCATTGATTCTTTAGATAATATAGCATTCATAAACATCATCGCATAATGCAGGATTTAACGTGGTTCACTTCCCCGGATGGAAATCTACATCCATAAGAACGGTTGGTAATATATTTCTTTCAAAAAGGGATGGGGAAACCGTTCCTAGTCTGTGGACTCAGCTGCAGACTCTCCTTTCTCTCGGCTAGTTCTCTTTGCACACAGCTACAGAGCCTTTACAATATTCTCAGCTCAGAGAGATTTTACCATACAAAAAGGTTATCTCAAGATTACTCTAACAACTAGCATCTAGCCCAAAAATAGAGAAACTCCATCCCATACAAAATTGTCTTCTTAAATAGATCATGCCCAAAGGTCATGTCTGTACAATGTTGAAGACCTAAAACCCAAAACCCTAAGGGTTTCCAAAAATGCGTCGGTTTCCCCAACCGGCTTGCTGGCTCCTGGTATCATCTGCTTGATCCCGGTGGATCTCCACGTCCTCATCCTATCGTTGTCGGCCTTCCTATCGTAGGCGTGCCTACAGGATGCATCTACCGAACCGTTTCTCTCTAACGGTTTCTCCTTCCAAGCATGCCAAACATCGCTTTACTTAACAACCCACGCATGGCCGCCTTCCTGTTTTGCTTATGCCCGCCGCTCGGCAATCCTGGAATATCTTTCCAAAAATGGCTGCTACCGTTCCAACCGATACCTGCACCTAATACTTGTCCAGCACTCTGCTTTGCTAGCTCCATGTGGCTTCCTGACTCCGTAGCACTACTTCTGCGCAGTACTGGTCTTCGCATCACGGCCAAAACTTCGGTGCTGCGCACAACTCCGCAGTTTGGTCAAAAGTTGGATGTTGCGCGCAACTTCACAACATCCTCAATACTTATGCCAGAATTTGTATTTCTGAGTTGCACTCAGCTCAGATTTCCCTGCTTGCCTCCAAAAGGTGTTTCCAAAACTTATCTCAACCTGGGCCCAACAACTTGAGTCAGAGGGTGCGCGCGATGTCGAGGGACCTCCACTGGAAATCCCAGACATTAGTGGATATGTGAAGATGAGAAAAGTGAACATTGGCACAAGTGAATAGCCGAAGTTCACATCAATTGGAGATTATTGGGATGATGCTACAGTTGCGCAGATCACAGACCTTCTCCATGAATATCAAGATTTGTTTCCGCCATTTTTTCTAAAATGAAAGGCATTTTGGGTGACTTGGGGGTTATGAAGATACCTCTCAAGCCAGGCGGGAAGCCTGTTAAGCAAAGGCCCTATAGACTGAATCCTAGATATAAAGAATGAGTCAAAGCAGAACTCAACAAGATGCTTGATGTAGGGATCATTGAGCCTGTTGAAAAATCAGAATGGATAAGCCCTATGGTTATCCAAGACAAGAAGACTAAAGGTGAGATCAGGATCTGCGTAGATCTCAGGAAGCTGAATGATGCTTTGTTGCATGACCCATTTACAGATGAAGTGCTAGACAATGTTGGAGGAAATGAGGCCTACTCATTCACTGATGGATTCTCTGGATATCATCATATAAGGATCGATCCAGCAGATAGACACAAGACAACTTTTTCTACTGAATGGGGCTCGTTTCAGTACATTGTTATGCCCTTTGGCTTGAAGAATGCACCTTCCATCTTTTCCAAAGTTGTCGTTGCAGCATTTAAAGACTTTATGCATAAATTTTTAGAAGCATATTTTTATGATTGGACTGTCTTTGGTTTGCTGAAAAACCACTGTGAAAACCTAAGCATGATGTTAGCTAAGTGCAGGAAACATCAAATTTCATTAAATTTAAAGAAGTGTGTTTTCTGTGTGCCTTATGGTATTCTTCTAGGACACATTGTGTGCAAACAAGGTCTGATGGTTGATCCTGCGAAGATCACAATGACTATGAATTACCCTGCACCAACCTTAGCGGAGCAGCTTCACACCACGTTGGGGCATATGGGTTACTATAGGAAATTCATCAAGGGTTATGCGCAGATAACCGTGCCAATGGAAATATTGCTTAAGAAAGAAGTGCAGTTTATATGGAATGTTAGCAGGCGATTTGGATGAGTCAGCATAGCGGATGCTACGCAAGGCCGAAGATACCACGAAGGGAGGAAAGTAGCGCACAAGGCGATAGTAGTTTATGTAGTTTTGGGTCATTTGGACCGCACTATGCGGGTTTTTGGGTCATTTGGACCGCATTAGATGCATTTTGGGTTATTCGACCGCATTATGTGGGATTTTCGGTTAGTTGTAAATTTTGTTATGAAGTAGTTAGATGGTTTCCTAAGTGGACCTCAAATGTAAAGGTGCAAGCCTATAAATAGACTTAGCATTGTAAGTGTTGAGACACGAACGAAAGATATAGTTGATAATTGAATATCTAGAGACCGATTTGGAGATAAATGAGCTGATGAATTTGCCTGTTATTGTTTGCTAATCTGGGTATGCGACAGAATGATTATCTTGTTGTATTTGGGTTGTTGCAATATGAATATGATATGGCAGTGTTTTGACCAGAATCACTGTGTTTTTTCCATTTCTATGTGGTAAATGCATTATGCGATATGAATCTGTGAATGATGTGAAGTTTCCTTGCTGCAATTAATGCTTTATTGCTATATCTGTTGCACATTGGTATTTATGTCAATGATAAGATCTGTTGAATGATATTGCAATTATGCTTAATGCCTAAGTTCAATGCTTAGATCTATTTCCAAATGTCACAATAAATTTATTAGTTGATGAAAAAAATCCTCCTTCATTCGGTGGAAACGTGGTTCCATCAACTCTCCCTTGAACATCTTGGGTGAGACCTCATCTGCTCCACAGGTGTTGCTGGACAGGGTAAAACCTATTGGGGCTGGTGCTCAGGGAGATTGCAATCGGTTGGATGTCGACAGACTGAGGAACCCCTATCGACTGGGTTTGTGTCAACAAATGGTTATGTTGTCGGGACCATAGCGCGAAGTGAAAGGAGGATATGTTGTGGCATCCGACGAGACTAGAGATTCAAGATTGGTTCAACCTAAAGTTGTGAGAGTTCGCTGAAAAATAAAATCAGAACCCTGGGTTGTCGCCAGAGTGGTGGATGGAAAAGTACATACACGACGGTCCACACGAATATTTTTTCTGCGAGTTCCCAATCATCTTGTATGAATGGTTAGCAAAATTGACCTATCAGGAGAGGAACTTCCAAGGTGGTGATCTGACAGCTTGGACCCTAGAACTGATCCAGGAGCTGCAAGAAGTCGACAACAAAGCGTCGTGGGCTGTTGAGGTCTGGGTCAACAGTTTACTGGAAGGCTATATCACTAATTTTGTGGTTGATACGACAAAGTATTATAGTGAAGCAGAAAGGGAATTCTTCAACGGACCAAGGGGTAGGTTTCTGTTGTCGCTACAGTTGTCCATTAAGATGCTCATTTGCGAAAAGGGCATACTAAAGATGCACCTAGACAAGTAGAACCATGGTGGGCGGAGACTATGGATACCACGAGGGAAGGGGGGCGGTGAATGGAATGATATGGGGTAGATGGGTTAAAGTTACGGAGAGACTGTGAAGGAAGCAGAGGAAGAGAGTGGTCTTACAAGGGGAGGAGCATGGTTTCGACAAAAAAAGAGGCAGAGGGAAGGAGAAGGTCCTGCTACGATCGAAATGCAAATCCGCGAAGGAAGACTACACAGGATGAAGCAACCTCACAGTGATGACAAGGACAACCAGGCTACGCCTAGGATAGAGGCAGGACCAACCCCTAGCAGAAGTGTGCCCACACCTCTGCTCATTATCTCAACCAGGAAGCAATACAACTTTGACACCATCGTGTTCATCGTGTCAACAGAACTTGATTTCCAGTAGCTCAGCGACTGTAGGAAGGAAGCCCAGAATGGCGGGCACAAATGCAAAGTTGTCGTTGTTCCACAGGAATGGAACAGATAATCCCGAGCAATACTAGTTCCTATGTGAAGCAGTATGGACAGTTAAACGGATCACAAATGACGAGGCCGAGAAGGGTCAGTTGGAGATGACTCTTTGGGGTTGCGCACTGGACTGGTTTATGAAATTTGTGCAGGTTCCTGTGGGCACTCCAGAAAAGATGCTAGAAGAAGTTAGAAAAGGATTTATTGTAGAGTTCATAAAACTGAAATTTGAGGCGCAGTATATTACAGAACTAAAAGAGATTAAGCAGTATCGAAATGAAACTGTATGGGATTTTGACCAACGGTTCAAAACACTGATGGCAAGGGTCAGATTTGACATGAGCAATGTCCTACACAAGGAATGGTTCATATCGGCATTTCTACCCCATATTCGGCTCCCATTAATGCAACAGAATATCACAACGCCAAGTAAAGTTGTGGAGATTGCGATGTAGTTAGAAGCTTCGCCTATTGGTGAGAACGCAGCTAGCATGTTGCAGATTCAAACACAGCTGGCCAATTTGACAATACAGTTGCAAGACCTTAAGAAGGGTAAAGAACATCGTGAAGAGGCTTGGTGTACATGATGTTGTGCAGAGGGGCATACTAAGGATAGTTTCCCAGAATTCCGCAACTATCTGGTATCTGGAGCACCGAACCCATTAAATGGTGGAGGTATGCCATTGTGCCACATCTGTCAGGTATATGGGCATCGACATGAGGAGTGTTAATACATTCAGAAGATGGTCACAAAGCCGATGAATTTGTATTGTACCTTCTGCAAGTCCGCGGGACATGAAGATAAGGATTGTCGCGCATATGGATTACTTTAGAAAAGAACATGCGACACATTCTATGTGAAGGACGATTAGCATGCAGTACAGCAACCACAACCACAACCACAAGTGGCCCAGCCGCTACCTCAACTGCAGATGCAGTTTGTACCACAGCCGCAACCAAAAAAACAGTTTATGCCATGGTATACTCTGATGCAGATGGCTCCACAGCAAGAACAGTACGTTCAGCCAGGGTAGTGTGTTCATCCAAGGTAATGTGTTCAGCTACAACCTAAACCCATGCAGCAACAATTCAATCAACAACAATATTAGCAGCAAGGGGGATTCTGCGGAGGATTCCTAGGCGGACGTGGTGGAGGATTTGGTCGTAGAGGAGGACGAGGAGGTCTCGGACCTGTTCAATGTTATAATTGCAGAGTGTTGGGACATTACCAGAGAGATTGCCCGCAGTTGCAGACACAGTGCACATATTATTTTGTTGCTAATCACACAGTTGAAAACTATCCACAGTTGATTGCACGATGGCAGGTAGGGAATGTTCAGCAGTTGCAGAATCAGCAACCAATGCAGAATCAAAACCATCACAAAACCAAAATTAGCGTCCGAATCAAAATGCCAACCAGAATGCGAACCAACCTAGGAATCCACCGTTGAACCAGACTTAGGGTGTAACTATCGCGACAATTTCCGCGGAACCAAGAATGAAAGATGTCGTTGTTGTTGTTATCACTTGCGGAGGTGCGATGATAGGAGAAGATGGTCCACATCCACTCATCCGGTTAGCTGGGTAGAAGAAAGTGCAGTTTGATATCGATGCCGAGTGCGATACATCCTTTCAAGCACGCCATGCAATGGGAAGAAATCCTGATAAGGCAGTTATTTGTGATATGCCCCCTATTTTTTATTCAACTTCAGAGGCGGGTCCATCGTGGCAGTATGGTACTTTACAGAATTTTTTTGAAAGTTGCTTATCGCTGGCAAGAGATCCTGATGCGCTTGCTGAGATCGAGGAGTTGTTACATCGACCGTCTAGAGGACGGAGAGAATCCGTGGTAAACTCTTTACAAAGGTGGAAGAAAAGTAAAGAGATGCGCATGAACATTCAGATTGGGGACTATGAGGTCAATTCAGTCATCCTGGATCTTGGCTCAGATATCAACATTCTAACCAAGCAGGCATGGAAGAATATGGGGAGCCCGAAGCTAAGCTGGTCTCCTGTACAGCTGCGATTGGCTAATCAATCCAAGGTGACACCGATTGGGAGAGTTCCACGCCTAGTTGTGGACATTGAGGGGATGAAGACATATGCTGACTTTGATGTTATCGAAGTTGTTGAAGGGGGAATCTCCTATCCCGCGTTGTTGAGGATTGGATGGGCTAATGACAGTGCCACAATAATTCATTTTCATTTTCATTTTCAAAAAAGTCTATATGCACTCATTTATCCCTTATCCGTCCATGTATAAAACTTCTTGTAAAACTATTGTGTTTCCAATTTAAAGTATATGTTTCTCTATGGGTATATGGGTATTTTAAAATATGATGAAAATATGGAAAATATTTATTTATTTAGATACAAGCTCCTTAAAAGCATCGAAGCCTAGTTTTATAATTTTCATCATTTCAATTATTTGGAAACCAAAAAGAATTTTAAAGGTAATTTATTTTATAAATATTAATATTTTATAAATTATTCTTCTTTTATATAAAATCTCAATTTTTTCTCATAAATATTGTGAATTAAAAAATTAAAATATATTTTAATATTTTAAAATTTGTCTAAAATACATATCTTAGTTTAGTTGAATGCATAATATAAACTTTCTTCCACATAAAATCGATATATAAATACTATATATTTGCCATCATACTATAGCCTATAACCTACTCCCATTCTATAACCTACTCTCATAGAAAAGTGCAATAAGTTTTTAAGGTACAGAGAATATATGTTTCCATCATACAATAACCTAGTCCCAATTCAAAGTACAATAACAATAGTCTTTAAGGTTGTATTAGACTTTCTTCAACCTAAATATAATATCCAAATAATATATTTTAGCATCTTGCTATATAACATACTATAACCTAGTCCCAATTCAAAATAAACTAAGCCTTTAAGGTTGTATTAGAATTTCTTCAACCTAAAGATAATATCCAAATAATGTATTTTACAATCTTGTTATAACATAGTCCCAATTCAAAATGCAATAAGCCTTTAAGGTTGTAGTATTATATTTTATGCACTATAGAATATGGGATAATGCACTGTAGAATATGGGATAATAACGATCATCTTTTTCCACATGATTGCTTTGACCAATGTTTATTCAAGTACATACCTTTTATTAAAAAGGTAACAACTAAAACTTAGTGATTGTTTATGTGTGGAATTAAGTGTAGTGAGTGTTCATATGTAGAATTTTTTTTGTTTATGTGTGGAATTAAGTGTAGTGAGTGTTCATATGTAGGATTTTTTTGTTTATATGTGGAATTAAGTGTAGTGAGTGCTCATATGTAGAATTGTTTTTTTTATTAGTTTTATTGTACATAAATTTTAGACAAATCAAGAATGAATATCATGCAAGCAACAAATAAAATCAAATAGAAGAATTGAGATACTATATGTTACAAATGGATGACAAATATTTTTACCAATGGATAGTAGTGAAAATGAAATATTGATTATTTACATTTTATTGCAAAGAAGGGGACTTTGTTTCATGTTCAATTTGTACTTTCTTTGTGGAGAAAGGACAATTTGGATTAATTTCTTACTTCACTGGGAAAATATGACATGGAAAGGTTTTCAAAAATGGGGAGACATATGGGACAAGTAATCTAGTAACTAGTTAGATTTGAAAAACCTTAATCATTCTCAAAGACTACAAGTTGTTAATAGACTCGCATTCATATCACTTTGTCAATGAATTTTGGGTGTTACTTTATTCTGGTAAACACATAAAATTGTTAACCCATATGGAAATATTTGACAATGGTATTAAAGTGATTACGAAAACTTGGATAGAGGGAGTGGAGATATTATAAAGATGATGCCAATGAGTACTAAAATGCATTCAATTACTTCTAGACTAAAAACTCCTTGTGTAGGGCCTGTGTGGTGGTTTGGGACATCGTAAATGGCCTATGAGAACTAGACCTTAGTTGTCAATATAATGGCATGATTTGGTCCCTAAGAACCATCCTGTATGGTGAGCATGTCTCATTAATACACTAAATATTCCCTATGTATGGCTTATCTAGTGGTTTGGGTTGTTGTATATGAGCCATGGGCCATAGAAAGAATTTTTTGGCCTTAGAACCTAGCTTCGTATCTTAATTAACAATGATTTCGCCTCAAGAACAATCCATGGTGTTATAGATCTCAAAATAGAACCATATCATGTTCACAGGCCAAGGTTTCCTATTATGGAATGTGTGATGAATTGGAGTTCCACACATGGCTCATGAGCTCTAGAAGAAAATGTTATGGCCTGTTGAGGGGGCCGTAAGGCCTTTACTATGTCATCATTATCATCAAATGAATGTATTAATTAAAGATATAATGCATGAGAAGTTGGAGCAGGTTTAACTGCTCCAACTTCTCTCTTCGTGTATAAATAATACCATCAAAAATGAATAAAGAGATTGATTTCAAAGATTGGTGTAATGTCCCTCAAAAATGCGATTTTTAAAAAAAATTGGTATAGGGTCCTAAATCGACATAAGACATATGAGTCTTCTAAAATTAACTTCAGCATTGAATAAATGTGGATATCATGTTTGTTTGTGTTCCGGTTTCGACTATCTCGTCAATCTTCTAAATAGTACTAATTTGGTTAATGTCACTTACCTTGCACTTTACTTGTGTATGTATTAACCATATATCACTTAATTCTTTTACTAGTATGTTTCTAAACTTGGATTATGACCTAGTTCCTATTGTTACGACTGAGTCCTGGTTAATAATTGTTTGCGTACTTTAGTGCAACTGGATATATGATTTATTTGATATACTTTTGTGGATGGTATGTAGGGTTCACTTTTTTCTTGGGCTTACTTAGCTTGTATATAAGCTAACACATGGAACTTAACCTTTCTGCAGGTATCTCAAGGTCGACTCATGATGAGTTGGAAATCAATGGAGCACAAGCTCTTATTCAAACTTTAATGCAAAGATTTAGCGAAGGGGACCAATGTCCCTAAGGTAGCAAGTTTACATTCCCTAATGGGGTACTAGCTACACAAGAGCATGTGGTATAATTGGTGGCTCGTACTATAGAGCTAGGCTCATTATTTCTAACTTAGTGGGGTTAGTTGGGCATTGAATGAGGCCCATGTGATGGTCTCGTGTGATGGACTCCATGCTGGAAGTCGCATCCAACTGGAGCGAGTGGAAGGGTTTACCAAGTAGCATCATGATTTGGTTGTTTTGTTTGGGTTGTGGTTTCACTGTTGGAGAGGAGTACCAGGGGATCCCTCCTTGCACCTTCACTGGGAGAGGCCTGCACATGACCAAAGCTACACTCTTGGTCTGTGCTCAGCTCGTTGGAGGTCGTGAATGCGTTGGAATCTTCACAGGTAATGAATTCGTTGCTTATTCATGTTTCAAATTATAGCGTAGTGTATTTCTGGTTATGCGAGCCTGTCCCTACCATTCTATAACCGACCTATGTTTTGTTTTCTTTGTATGCAAGGTGAATCTTGCTAGGTTACTGTCAAATGCAACCTGGGGAGTGGTAAGATGGACTGCTATGCTTGTATCGGGTAATCCCTTGGCTCATGCTATACCATTCTCTTCACCGGAGTGTCGATTTTAGTTATGGATTTAATGATTTGGTTTGGTTATGCCCCCGAAGGAACAAGGAAATGTATGGAAATCCAAACTGGGCATACTCTGTTATTTATTTTGTTTGTATCGATTTTTATACCTAGAATTTGATCTTAGGGTTTGTATTTTACTGTGTAAGGCTTCTAAGCGTTCTTATGGTTACTCTGTTCAGATGTGTGAAGAAGCACATGCGGCAGAATTCTGAGGTTGTGTTTTTAATGATAGCCTATGTATTTAATGGTTAATCTACTCGGGTATCCCCTACTTTCTGACTTGATATTTAATACTATCATTTATTTTGGATTTGATTTTCTTTGTTCTGTGGGTATCTATGTTAATGGATGTTGCGATCTAAGTTTTACTGTATATTATGTATAATGTTGAATTCAAACATTTATTTCACTCTCGTATTTGTATGGCCAAAGCCCTATTTTCATTATGTACTTTTTGTTGTTGTTTCCAAAGGGGGGTGGATCCCTGGTGAATCGCTTCTATGTGACCTTGTTGTTGTGTGGATGTCTTAAGAAGTTAACGCGGATCAATTTCCCAGTGGATACTGGAATAGTGACTATTAGAGATGAGCATTTAAGAAGTCAATGGATTTGATCCCTGAACTGCACTGAATGTGATCTTAATTGTATGTCATAGCAATGCGACTCGATCCCAGGTTTGCGTTCAATGCAACCTTATGCTGACTGTGTGTGGGGAAACAATTTTAATGGGATTTGATCCCAGGTCTGTGATAATAGCGACCCTGTATTAAATGTGTGTATTTTGACTTAAGTCGGGAATTTTCAATTTCATTTAAACAGATCGTTGTATGACTGCTATTAAATGACTATAATGTGATGAGAAGGCACATGATGTATTGGTAATGATAACTTGTAAATGTGGAGGTTTTGCTCTTATTTTCTTAATCATGTAGGTTATGACAGAATGTTTAAAATCTTAAATAGATAGTTAGTATGTGGAAGAATGTAGGTGTTTTGAATAGTAAAGTTTATATGATTTCGTGTTGCTATAATGTTGACGCTTTATAATGAAGAAAGATGTCGAAACAGGGGTTTTGTTTAAAGTTTTAGAATTATATTATTAATATATATCATTTATAAATATATATTAATAACCTGACCAGAGTTTAGGAACTCTGATACAGAATCCTATTATGGCATTCTCTCTATGCATGGGTGATAATGGGAGATTTCTCGTGGAATAATATATTTTATTTTAGCTATTTAGGTTTGGAATCTTTACGTGTAGTCCCATGATGATGGCTCATTTATTTCTGCCAATGACCTCCTGATATAGAAAAAATGCATGATATAATTAATTAAAACAAACATTATTCCTAACTGTTATAGATCAAATTTGCACTTCTCCGTCCATAATCACATTATGCTGTCGATCACACAAAAGGACACCATGGATTGAAGAGCTAGGTTGACCTAGATGATGTATGGAATGGAACTACCCTCTTCAGCTGACAAACTCCTTGATTATCTTGATGTTTTGACATGTGTGCTACTCTTTGGGCAGTAAACCGGCGCACATCTGCTAGTATGCCCTACTTTACTCAAGTGAAACTAGCACACACCTCAGAAAAGTTGAAAACGCTTGTTGTTTAACACTGAAGTTGCATATTGTGCGCTACTATGCCCTGAGGAAACTCACGCACATATTAAGATAAATCAAAAAATATATTAAGTTGACGAATTGGGATTAGTTGAAGTTGGTTCTACAATTTCCCCAACCTCCCTGTGATGAACCTGCAATAATTAATTAATGCAAATACACGAGATATCAGAAATAACAGAACTCAAAATCACTTTTATATTGATCACAGGCCACTTCGAGGGGGCAACCTCCTTTGAGCAAGATCAATACAATTAACTTCACGGTGCCTTCAATGACCTCAACACACACTTATATACTAAGTCTATGCCCAATACTATGAGTCAAAACCATGGGACATATAATACTACCGGACGACTTACCAAGCATATGCGTCCAATACTATGGGTCAATACTATGGGCTAATATAAACTATGGGTCAAAAAATACTACGGGACGACTTACAAAGCATATCCTTTGAGCAAGATCAATACAATTAACTTCAAGGTGCCTTCAATGACCTCAACACACACTTATATACTAAGTCTATGCCCAATACTATGAGTCAAAACCATGGGACATATAATACTACCGGACGACTTACAAAGCATATGCGTCCAATACTATGGGTCAATACTATGGGCTAATATAAACTATGGATCAAAAAATACTACGGGACGACTTACAAAGCATATGCGTCCAACAACAATATACTAACATAGTAAAGAGAAGGGTTGACACGGGTTCCTAACATCCCCTCTCCCTTAGAAAAATATTTTTCCTCAAATCTTTGGTTGGGAAAATTGCTACAGAATCTGAAGGAGTGGTTCCCCGGTAGCATCCTCGGGTTGCAGTTCGGGCCACTGACGCCTTTGGAGTGTCAGGGAGGATTGCTTGGAAGGCTGTAGACGAAGAAGAACCCTATCAGCTGCATGGAAAGTGCGCTCAAAACAGTGATGATCGACTTATTGTTTCAGTCGAATTCTGGCCATGTGAAGATTGTCCTGCAAAATGAGAAGAATCTGAGCGCGGTCTCGAAGAACCAAGTCAATTTCCTGAACTGGAGAGCTGCTAAGGGTGTATGGAAGAAGAACTGGCGGTGTCTGTCCATAGAATGCTTCATATGGTGTCCTTTGAGATGTGGTATTGTACCACCAGAGCGCTTCAAGGAAAGCCATAGAAATAGTTGGCCAAAGCTGTGTAGGGATGGGCAAGGGTTTGAGCAATCCCGAAAGGAGTGTCGTTTCACCCTTGTTGACCTGGAAAGTATCACAGTCGGCTACCATCTGTTGAATTGTCATTTTCAGTCCTTTCCAAAAGAAGTTACATTGTTCCCAGTCATACATTTTGAAGAACCCAGAGTGCCCTGCTGATGAAGAAGCATGGAGTTCATAGAAGAGATAGCCCTGTTGAACATATTGCAACCAATTTGGAACAAGCAGAGAAAGAGCTATAAGAGAAACTGAGTCATCAATTGTGCGAGAAGGAGCATCTGCCACCATATTGTCCTTACCCTTCTTGTAAGCGATCACATAGGGATAACCCATGAGTTGGATAACCCATTTCAGGTGTGCTGGGGAGGAGACCCGTTGTTCCAGGAAAGTTTCCAGACTCTAGAGATCAGTCTTGATGCAGAAATAATTCCCCAATAGGGATGGCTGCCACTTCTGTACTGTATGCAAAATAGCCATCATGTCCTGCTGAGATGTAGATGCGGCTAAATGCTTACTGGAAAGGTCTCGTGAAGGCGGCAAGCCCACTGATGCAACAAAGACACCTGCATACCTATCCAAGGAAGTAGTGGAGACCATTGGTGGGTGCATCTGAAGGGAATGGAGATGAGCAATGACACCATGTGAATTCTTCTTAAGGATCTTTTCCAAGCGATGTGAACTGATGATGCGAAGAGACCCTGGTTGTAAGCCCATAATTTTGTGTTGTGTCCCATTGGTTGAAAACTGCATCCAAAGTTCAGCAAAATCCCATAAGATGGGGCCAAGTTTGCGTAACCATTGAACGCCGAAAACCACATCACATCCACCTAAGGACAAGGAAAACATGTCAGAGCGTAGGTTATAATCTTCCATAGAGATACGCACATTGTGACACTTCCCCTTGCAAGGTAAGGTGCCCCCATTGGCAACCATGACTTCAAAGTTGGAGCAAGGATGGACAAAACAATCAGCCTGTTTGGCAATCCGAGGGTCAATGAAGTTATGAGTGCTACCAGAATCAATGAGTATGGTAAGAGGGAGCTTCTTGAAGTATCCCCTGACCCGCATTGTTTGTGGGGTGGTGACGCCGGTTATAGCATGGAGAGCGATCTCGGGTGGGTCATCTTGAGATGGGGTGTCAACAGGCGGGTGTTGAATGTCGACCTGACCATCTACTGTATCTGTAGCTTCTTCACCAAGTTCTAAGGCAGGCGGAGAATCCACATCTAAGAGATAAAGCTTTTGTTGAACACATCTATGTCCCCAAGTGAATTTCTCATCACAATTATAACAAAGCCCTTTTTCTCGGCATGCCTACATCTCTGTTTCAAACAAATGCTTGATAGGAGTTGGTTGAGGAGCAAGCGTGATGGGAGGTCGTTGGGAACCCATATTTCTTACGGGAACAAAGGTGGGTTTGGAGCGTTGTTGAGCTGCGATGTTGTCCTCTGCCAACTTAGCCAACCCTAGGACTTCCATCATTGTGTTGGGACAGAACATTTTGAACTCTGAGTGGATTTCATCCTTGATACCACTGATAAAACAACTCCTGTAGAGAGGGACACAGAAGCAGAATTAGGAAAGGAACTCTGTGGTAAAATTTGAAGTTGATTGGGTGAAAATTGGAGTTATGGAAAACCCTAAAAATAGACGAATGTGGGATTTCTGGTCTTGGGAAGTGGAATTTGGGATAGGGTCTTCAGGAATGAAATATGCATAATGGGATTGCAGGGATGCCAGTGAAGTTTCAGGGAAAACAGTGTTGAAACAAGGGAGATATGGCCGAAAAATAGAAGATCCGCAACAGCGGCACGGAAGGGATCCCCAACAGATGGATCTGCAATGGTGCAGAAGGGATCGAAAAATGGTTGGATCTAGAATGAATTTCAGAATAGATCTGAAATGGCTGGATCGGGAGCAGAAGTGATCGGCAACAGTTCAGCTAAAAATAGATATGGACCCCAGGTATGTGCGGCTTCCTATTGGTTCAGGGGATTCACTTGGCCACCAATGCTGTTTGACGGCTTGCATATTGGGGCAGTACCCCTCACTCCATGGCTCAGGTAAAACTGATAACTGCCTTGTCACAAACGAAAACTCTTGGTTTACCTCACGGGTGGAAACTAGTTAATCGGGTAGGGGTCGTTGCCCTTTTCGCTGGCAGGTCCTCTCAATGGGCCAGCTACTTTGGGGTTCCTGTGGTACTCCTCACAATGAATTTTAGGGCTTATGCCTGTTAACACCTAAAAAGTGCTCACTAGCTCATTCCCTTACTCACATGACCCATTTGTCCACTTTTCCACCATCTGAGCCTCTGAAACCAACAAAAGGTCACCAAAAGACCTTAGTACACCCCTTTTTCCATTAAAAAAGATTATTTTTCCAAGAAAATCATAAAAAACCCTCAAAAAGGGTCCAAATTCCCAAAAATATTAAAAAGGGAATTAAAATATTATTTTTATTCAAAAAAGGAAAAAGGAGGGAAAATTACCTAAACCATGCTGGTCAATACCATTGGTTTCCACAAAACCACAAATGGTATTCCTCACCACCAAAACCTATAAAAAGGTGGTAGGGGCTCCTCATTTCACATCCTTCCATTATCTCATCCTTATGCTGCTGAAATCTCCCCTGAGCACTTTTAGCCATTGAAGCAACCTTGGAGAAAGAGACCTATTGGAGTTTGGAGCTACTCATCTTGGGAGTTGCTCAACATCAACCTTCACCATTGAAGGTAATATCGCAAGCACTTGCTTGCCCCCCACTTTTCAATACAAAAAATTATTTATTATGTTTCTTGTTCTTGATTTTGAAATGTTTACATTATTTGCTTAGATTCTTGTTTAGATCCATGAAAAGTATTGTTTATTTAGTTTATTGTTTTTATTTCTATTGAAACTGCTACTACTAGTTAGTAGGTTCCCATAGCACTAAGCTTGGTTGCAAAACCGAGCCAACAGTTTTTGGCGACTCCGCTTTGGTTTGAACTTTAGATCTCTAGTTTTGCCTTTAAATCTTAGTTTTTATGAGTTTTTAACCTTTAGATCCATAGATCTGCCATCTTAGACAGCAGATCCATTGCTGTTCTGAGATTTGGCCCCATAAACAGCCCGAAATTTTCAATTTTCGGGTTCGTTTCTCGGTTTCCGTGCACGGCTTCCGCCTCGCGGATTTTTTACAGACAGTCGCGCGGTCCATCGCGACTTTTCTGCCTTTTTCCGCGCGGTCCATCGCGGATTTTTTACAGACAGTCGCGCGGTCCATCGCGACTTTTCTGCATTTTTCCGCGCTGCTCATCGCGGCTGTGCAGCCAAACCTGCGCGGCTCATCGCGACTGTGCGGCCAAAACCCGTGCGGTCCATCGCGACTGTGCGGCCAAAATCCGCGCGGTCCATCGCGACTGTGCTGCCAAAACCCGCGCGGCCCATCGCGGCTGTTCGTCCAAAACCCGCGCGGCTGAAGTTTTTCATTCGGCCATCCCGATTTTGAAAAATATTTTTTACTGTACTTTCTGCCCATAGCACATTTTTTTTACAGTACTAAATTCTGCATAGTTTACAGATTTGAAAAAAAATTTTACTATTTAAAAGTGCATACCTAGAAATCTTTTTAAAAATTTTCAAGAAAGTGAAAGAAAGACTCATTTTGCATTCTTTATCTAGATTCAAATTTTTTCTTGTTTACTTCTTTAGAATCTTGCCCTTAGCAATTTTTATTGAAACGAAGAAATCCATTTATTTCTTTTAAAAAGGAGTTTATTATTTGCTTTCATAAATCCAAGAAATCCTTTATTTTTTGAGTTATTTTTTGAAAAAGCATATTAATTCCTTTTAGTGAAAAAAGTCTTAAATATTTGCTTGTTATTTTTCGAAAAATCCTTTATTTTTTGAAAATTTCCCTTAAAAGCATTTAATTTTTCCAAGTTCAGTTTACAACACCTCACGTGCACTCACACGATCACTTAATTGAACTAAGACTTAAAACGTACCCTAATTTGAACACACTCTTAACCCCACTTGGGGAACACGAAAAGAATTCTTGTAGCTAGGTAGTATTGGGGGGATAGGTGTTCCAATAACACCCCTCAGTTCATACATCTGAGACATAGAAGTTGTCCAATTAGGGAGCTAAAATCTCTTAGTACTTTTTGGCGCGGTCACAACCGGTTTGTGCGAAGGCCTCTCCCCTAGGAGGGTTGAAGTCGCGAGGATGGTTCCGGAAGCCTGAGTGGGATACCGAAACCCATTCAGTAACCGAAGGGCTACCATTCGCAGTTCTCGGGATATCCCTGTATTGGGATATTGCGATCAAAGGACCAAACGGCAGATTTACCTTTTCTCGACGCGTCATGAACGGAGTATCCTAGTAGCCTGTCTTTTAGGATTGATTACCCGGTGTCCCTCCCGGTAGGGGGATATCTAGCCGTTGTCTCTACATTCATATTGTCTGACTTGGATTTCATCACCTTGCAGAGGATATCGTCTGTTTGAGTCACAATACTTTTAGATTAGGTGTTTGCATGATCTTTTCCACCTTTTGAGTCTAGTTACACCTATTTTTTCTAGGAGCCGCTTGCATGTTGGTATTCTGACCGGTTGTTGCATTCCTCCACTTATTGTAGCACAACTGCTAGGATAAGTGCATTTTTTGAGGATTGATTTTTTGGCCTGTGAGCCTTATTTTTTCACTCCCCTTCTTGCACCCTTGGTTGCATTAGGGTTTTGAGTCTTTTACACATATATCACCACCTGATACTTAAAACAATTTTTTAAATAAAAAACATATTCTCACCATTGAGAATTCTAGACGTTCTCGTCGTCTACGGGGCGAACTCCCAGAGTTTAGTCCACTTGGCTCTCCACGTCACGGACGCAGAGCATTATCCCTTGATTCGACACATCGTCGATCATTTAGACGGTCATCCGATTCTGACATACCCCACTTCACCTTTGATTTGGAGGTAGAATCCGAAAACCCCACAGAGTTACCACCAACCACAATTATGTCTGGAACACCAGTTGATCCACTATATACATTAACCATAGGTCAGACATCCGCAGACCCTTCTGCGGTAGTACCATCAACGGCAACAGCCACCCCCTTGGGTATGCCCAATATGGGTAACACTCCACATTCAGGAATGCCTAGCACAGGACCACCACCTGTCATGGGCATGCCCAACATGGGGGTCATACCCCCTTCGGTTTCCACAAACCCTATCCCAGGAATCCCTAGTGCGATTCCTAACCCAAGTGTAACTCCTGTTGCACTTGGGAGTGCTATCCCAGGAATCCCTAGTGCGATTCCTAACCCAAGTGTAACCCATGTTGCACTCGGTAGTGCTATACCAGGAATCCCTAGTGCGATTCCTAACCCAAGTGTAACCCAAGTTGCACTTGGGAGTGCTAACCCATATCAGGCCACACCTTTTGGAGGGCACATACCCTCCATACCTAGCATACCTATAGGAGCTACTGGACCCCTACACCATACCACAATGACTAGGCAAGTCCCGGTTCCGGTCACCACATCCGCTAGTCTACCATACATGGCAAGTCTCAACCTGCCAGATTTAGCTAGGCTCACAAATGACCCCATCAGACACGATCCTGCTTGGCCCCATATGCCCACTAAACTTCCCTCTGACATCCCTAAGTTCGAGGGTAAGGCTGGAGAAGACCCCCAAAATCACATCATGTCCTTCCACTTATGGTGTTCCTCAAACTCCATAGTGGATGACTCAATCCGCCTACGGCTTTTACAACGCACCTTCACTGGCTCCGCAGCCAAATGGTATATCGAGCAACCCCATGGGACGCATTCCACATTTACCTCCCTTGCCTCGACCTTTCTACAATTCTTCCAGCTACCTGTCCGCTACGATGCGGGCGTCGAGATCCTACTGTCTTGCAGACAGAACACGGCCACGCACATCACTGACCATATTCATGATTGGCGTCGGCGCCGAAGCCTATGCAAGATCAAATTAGACGATCGAATCTTTTTAGACTGGTTCCTTAAATCCCTCCTTCCCCTCATTGCGAAGGATGTAGCATCTGAAAGACCCCAGTCTGAGGAGGAGGCCATCCTTAAGGCCCAACAGTTTGATCTTATCTATGCCCAATCAGGTTACCTATACACCATCATACCTGACGCCCCACGAGGTGACTCTGCACGCGGTGACACACCGGGGGCATCACATGCCGCTGATGGCATTATTGGCCAAATTACACCGCAAGCAAAACCTTTCAGTATGGTGAGCACCATGCCCGCCCCAGACCTTTCTAGGGCTACATCCAGTTCCGGAGCGACAACTTCTTATGCTCCAACAAACCAGACCCATCATGTTCATGGACCCTCTTGTCCACAACATTGTTATGGCCAAGCGCCATCAGCATATGTACCTCCTACATACTATGCTCAACCTATGGTACAAAACCCCATGCAGTTTCCACAACAGCCCATGCATTACCCACAACCGGTTGCACCGGCTAACCTCACACCTCCACCAGCTCAGGGGTACCAACAACCCCAACAGGAAATTGGACCACCTCCAGCTCTACCTGCGTACTATCCACCGCAACCTGCTCCCGCACCTGCGGCTCCTCAGAATCCCCCCAATGCGCAAGGGCATGTCTACGCACAACAACAGCAGCCCCAATACCAACATAACCAACGCAACCAGGGTGGGCAACCCAACCGCGGAAGAGGACGCAACCGTGGAAACAATCAAAACCGTAACCAAGCTCCACAACCTACCCAGCCTCCGCAAAACAATAACGCGGTGCCCGCTCATCAGAATCCTGATCGGCCACCTAAGCAACCCAAAAATGCTAATTTGTGAACAAACCATCCTTGTTCCATTTGCGGTGTCTATGGCCACTATACCCACGCTTTCCCAAATCTCGAGCGAGCTCGACAACTATGGACAAATGACGCCCATCGTCAAGGGCAGGCGGCTCCTCAGCCACCACCCAACCCCCCACCACCTCCACAACAACCTCTGGTCCTCCAAAACCCCTTTCCAACACAAGGAGTAGTGAACACTCAGCCGTTAGCCCCCCAACAGGGCAACGGACAACAACAACAAATTACTTACACAGCTCCTGACCAACACATGTTTGATTCAGGCACCCACCACTTATTGATGATGTCCACCGCTGACGTCAATATCCAAACCCGTCGGAATCAATACGGACCGACTCCTGAAGCCCCCCCCGCCGAAAAGGATACTAATGCTAATCCCACTGATCAGACATTGCGTATACCTCAGCTTCCACTCGATGGCGCTTCTAAAGCACCTCGCTTCCCCCTTCGCCGAATCAATAACAACCCCAATGCACGGGCTGCGTCCAATTACAACATCGTAGATGACCTAGCTCAATCTCCCGCAGCCATGTCTGCGTTAGAAGTCTTAAAAACCTGTCCTACTCAGCGCAAGACTTTACTTTCCGCCATTGGGGCGATTGACCCAAATGATTCGCAATTGATGACCTTTGATTTAGACCAATCTGAACCACGGCTGCCTTCTACCATAGCAGTTCAAGTTTCCGTTTCTATTCGGAATCTTGTCATCCATCGATGTATCATCGACGAGGGTGCCTCCACATGCGTCATGTCCACTTTTGTTTGGCAGAAGTTGGGCTCCCCTGCTCTCCAGCAATCCACCACTGCATTGCGGGCCTACGACGGTCGGTCAGCTCAACCTCAAGGTTTATTACCCAAGGTACCCGTCCAATTAGGTGGGAAGACTGTGCTCATCGACATAGAGGTCATTAACGCCCAGCTTGACTATAACCTTTTACTTGGCCGCAGTTACATGTACGCCATGAAAGCGGTCACCTCCTCCGTCTTCCGCACCATGATGTTCCCCCACGAGGGCCGCGTGGTCAAAATTGACCAACTCACCTACTATGATCCCAATGCCCCTGCAGCACCGGAGAATGTTCTCCCCATGATTGAACAACCCGCTTCTAGTGCAGTTACCTCCTTTGTGTCTTCTGTGGCACCCGGACTTTATTCGGATACACCAATGACCTCTACATTCCAGGCCATCCCACCACCGTCACCGGAGACCCAAGTCGCACACCTCTGTACTGTTTCGCAGAATACGCAAACATCCGGCGGTCAACCACCATTGATCCCTAGTCACATTGGTGTTACACCCATCCACACCATCCCCATCCTATTTCCTCCTTCGGGTGTAGTAAGCGCCCCGGTTATGGCTACCCTTAGCCTACCCGGGCTAACATTGGGATTACCCGTGTGGTATATTCCGCCTCCCGTTCGACCACCGACACCAGACGTCATCCTCCAACCGGTACAACCTATTGTTACCACAAATCAGCCTCCTCCTGGTGTCGCAATCCCTTCGTCGTCAACGGCACCTCCTCCTAACCTCAATATCCCTTCGTCGTCAATAAAACCTCCTCCTGGTCTCACGATTGCTTCGACGTCAAAGGATCCCCCTCTTCTTGCTAAGCCCACTGGGGGCAGAGGTCCACAACCATACACTGCTATACCACCTCCGAAGGCAGTCAAACCCCCACCGGTGTTTCGAGCTCCCCCCAAATGTTCATTATGCGATGAAATTGGCCATCCAACTCATCAATGCCCACATTTACCGGCACTCCAAGAACATATGAATATGTTGGACGATGACATCGGCATCCCAGTAGTCAGATTAGAGCCACCTCTACAGCCTCGCGACAAATCACTGCGCACTAACCATCCTTGTGCTATATGCAGTGTTTACGACCACTACTCTCACCATTGCCCTGATCTACCTGACTATAGAGCAGCGTTGTACGAGTTAAACAATGCCGACTTAGAAATATCTCCTCCCATCATCGAGGATATCCACCCCCCACCATCATTCTCGTCAGAATAAATCAATACGATATATATGATTTCAACAACCTTCAAACCAGAACCCCTTGATTTATGGTCTGACTACTTCAATACTGATGAGCAGATTTTGGAGACACTCACTGCACCCGACTACCCTTGGGATGATATGCATCATCGCTCGTACTTCCTCCCGGAAGCATCTACCTCCACCGCATCCAACCAGCTATCAGTCGAGTCGAAAGACTTCATACCCGCTAAGGTCGATTGGTTAAAGGACCCCATCCCAGCACCGGATGCCTTTGAAGAAGGGAACATGTCCAACATTTCCCCCACTATACAGATAGACATTTCCACAACACCAGGGAAACCTGAGCTCATCTCGCTGGGCGCATCTTGCACTCAAGCAGAAACTCAGGCGTACAAAAAGCTCTTTCAAGAGTTCCGTGATGTCTTTGCCTGGTCCTATACCGAGATTCCTGGTCTCGACCCCGCCATTATCGAACACCACATCGATACATGGCCGGAAGTACCCCCTGTTCGTCAGAAACAGCGACCTATTCACCCTGCCAAGCTCCCCGCTGTTAAGGCTGAAGTCGAGAAACTTAGAAAAGCAGGGTTCATCTACCCTATTCCGTACACCACCTGGGTGTCGAACCCCGTTCCTGTCAACAAAAAGCAAGGCACCCTTAGAGTATGCACTGACTTCCGCGATCTAAACCACGCTTGTCCAAAAGACAATTTCCCCACGCCATTCATTGACCAACTCATTGATGAGTGTGCGGGCCATGAGGTCCTATCCTTCATGGACGGGTTTTCCGGATATAACCAGATTCACATCCGCAAGGAGAATCAGTACAAGACTGCCTTTACCACCCCATGGGGCACCTTTGCCTATTGGGTCATGCCATTTGGCCTTAAAAATGCTGGTGCCACTTTCCAGCGAGCCATGACCTATTGCTTTCACGACTTGGTCCATATCCTGCGAGTTTATCTTGACGACCTCACAGCTCGTTCCCGAAAACGATCAGACCACCTTAACGACCTCCGGCAAGTTTTCCTGCGTTGTCGCAAATATAAAATCCGCTTTAACCCACACAAGTGTGTCTTTTGCGTCCCGGCGGGCCGGTTGTTGGGTTTCATTGTTTCCCAAGATGGAATCACTGTCGATCCCCTGAAAGTCAAAGCCATCTTAGAACTTCCCCCTCCTCGCACGCTTCGACAGCTTCAGAGCTTGCAAGGGCGGTCCAATTTTCTTAGGCGCTTTGTCCCGGATTATGCCACCAAAGTCCATGGATTCTTACGCTTACTTCGTACCCACATACCCTTTGTTTGGGATGAGCAGGCAGACACGGCATTCGAAGCCCTCAAGAAAGCTCTCACACAAGCCCCCTTGATATCCCCACCGGATTTCTCCCAAGACTTCACCCTTTACGTTTCGGCATCTGAACATGCCGTGTCCGGAGTTTTGGTCCAAGAAGATGCTTCCCACAAAGAGCATGTGATTTATTACGTCAGCCAGACCTTATCTGGCCCACCTCTACGTTACCCATATGAGGAAAGATTAGCACTAGCTGTAGTCTTTTCCGTACAAAAACTGCGACACTATATTTTGCTCAGTCATACCACGGTTGTCGCCGACTCCAACCCCATGGTCTACCTCCTCACCCGGCGGCTCCTTCAGGGTCGTGTCGCTAAATGGGTCATTATCCTCCAGGAATATGACCTTACTTTCAAGACTCCCAAAAGCACCAAAGCCCTCGCGCTTGCTCACCTCATTACAGATCTCCCATCCTCTTCATCATCACCCGTCATCCAAACGGACCTGATTGACGAGCAGATCTTCGTCATTTCGTCTGACGACCCTTGGTACGGAGACATTTTGACTTACCTTCGTACGCAAAAATTCCGACCACACATCGATCGTGATGGACGCCGTCGCATACGACACCACGCCCCCCGATACCTACTTATTGGGGATGTACTTTACCGACGCGGCGTTGATACTATCTTACGCCGCTGCCTATCCCATAGTGAGGCAGAACAAGTCCTCAATGATTGTCATAGCGGTGCTTGTGGAGGCCATTTCTCCGGCATGGCTACCGCCCAAAAAATCATTCGGGCCGGTTATTTTTGGCCATCATTGTTTACTGATTGCATCACAGCAGTCAAGCATTGCCAGAACTGCCAGTTATTTGCCCCCAAAGCAAGAACCCCCCCTGCCCCCCTTCATCCAGTCATCACTGTTGGACCATTCTGCAAATGGGCCATAGACTTCCTCGACTGCAACCCCCCGTCAGCCGGCGGTCACAAACACATCATTGTGGCCATAGATTATTTCACCAAGTGGGCAGAAGCCATGCCAACCTATAATTGCAAAGCCGACACTGCGACACGGTTTTTCTTCAACCATGTTATCGCTCGTTTCGGAGTACCACAACAGCTAGTCTCTGACCACGGCTCTCACTTCGAAGACGCCGTCTGGAAGGAATTATCAACCATGTTGAAATTTGAACACCATTTCTCTTCCGCTTACTACCCCCAAGGAAACGGCCAAGTCGAAGCGATCAATAAAATCTTGAAGACCATTCTCCAACGCACTGTAGACAAGCACAAATCCAATTGGCATCACATGCTTTTCCCGGCACTATGGGCCTACCGCACCTCAACCAAAACCGCCACCGGTTTTACCCCTTTCCATTTAGTTCACGGTGTCGAATCTGTCCTCCCTATCGAGTGCCAGATCCCTGCTCTAACCATCGCCGTTGAGCTCCTACCGGATACTTCCCCGATCGAGCAACGTTTACTGCTCCTAGAGCAGGCCGATGAAGATCGGCGCACCGCCATTCAAAACATGGAAGCTGCTAAACAACGATCGAAACTAAGTTACGACAAACGCGTCCACCCAAGAACCTTTTCGGAGGGAGACCTTGTCCTCGCTTACGATCAAGCTCATGATAAAACCGGAAAGGGAAAGTTCGTGTCTATGTGGCAAGGCCCCTACATCATACACACCTGCCTTGGGCAGGGGGCATACATTCTGACCGATTCAGAAGGCAACACCCTGCGCAACCCACGCAACGGGTTGTACCTTAAACGATTTTACCCATAGAAAATCTCACGGACACCATCGTCCATTTTTAGTATAGGCATACGTTTTTCGTTCACAAAAAAAAAAAAAAAAAATTTCAAAAACCTAAATATTTGTTTTCTCTGCATGACCACAGATGGAGCCTCTTCCACTCTGCCATGTCGTTTTCGCTGATGGTGCAAGCCGTTGGTCTCCCAATCTCGCCTCCGCAGCTTGGGTAATATACTCCCCTTCACATGAGTTAATTCACATTGATGGAGTATGTCTAGGTGCCGCCACCAATAATCAAGCTGAATACGATGCCGTGACCGGTCTCCTGGCCGCTGCTCTCCAGATGAGCATACGTCACCTCAACGTTTTCTTGGACTCACAGCTCCTAGTTTCCCAGCTCAACAATGATTACCAGGTACGCGATCCCTGTCTGTTCAGAAAATTCCTGCGCACTAAACAAATGGTTAGACAGTTTGAATCCATTACATTCACACATGTCCCAAGACACCTCAATGGTGTAGCAGATAATATGGCCAACAGTGTCCTCGACTGGCACACCAATCACACCATGTCATATCCATAAACAAAAATGCATCCATGTGCAAAACATGTGCCTCCATGGGCATATACAAAAACCAATATTGCATCCACGTGCATAACATGTGCCTCCACGGGCATAAAAACAACCAAAATAATGCATCCATGTGCATAACAGGTGCCTCCACGGGCATACATAAATCAACAAATACACTGCATCCACGTGCATAACATGTGCCTCCACGGGCATATACAAAAGACAATGTGCATCCACGTGCATACACGACAATAGATCTAAAATATATATCCACATATATATACAAATCAAATAGTCTACATGTCATAAGTGCCCTCAGCACTCGATATACAAAAAATACATCTGTCATACACAAAATGCTTCCCCATATGCTCATAAGCATTTGGGGGCAACAATGACGTCTACTCATCTGGATCCTGCGGATCCTCGGGCTCCTCCTCCGGCTCCTCCTCCGACTCCACCTCCGCCGGCCCAGCCGGGTCAGGACGACCCCGAACTCGCCGCTCTGCTGGCCCTGCTGGATCGTCCCTCAGACGTATCCTCCCCTGAGCCGGCCCTGCCGGAGCATCTCCTCTACCACCCCCGTGTCTCGCAACAAACACCGCTGCCCTCAACAGAAGTGACTGCCACTCAGGCGGCGCACCTAGACATCCCTGCAAAATGTCCCGATCAAGGTCCCTCCAGCCATCCTCGGGGAGCCCATCTACGATCCGGGCTAGAGTCCGCCGGACACCATCTATAGCATCATCGTGAGGGCCAACCCCTCGCCCACGGGCCGCATATCCTCCACCACGAGGAGGACGTACAGGTACTGGGGGACGAGCAACCACCATCGCCTGCCCCTGCCGAGCCACATAGTCAGGTGGTGGTACTGGACCTATATCTGCACAAAGAAAGTAAAACCATCAGATACTATACAACAGATATCATCATGATCAATCATAATACATATGATATAACATAACATAATACACAAAAACATACCGTCTAAGCTCCAGGCTTGTCCTGGGGCACGTGGCATCTCTGGGTCTCCCCGGTAGTCCATGCCGGCGTATGGATAGTCCTCGATCACCAGTGGCATCTGCTCCCACTGCTGGTAAAAGTCCTCTGTGAAGAAGCCACGGATACCACCGCCAGCACGGGGCATCATCTACCCCCACCTCATCATACGAGGCTCACTAGGAAGACCAGCACAAACGGGTACGTGTGGTCGTAAGGTCGGCACCCGCTCAAAGAAAAAACAGCATAAAAAAGAGGCGTAACAGAACTCACCTCCCTCTCTCACGGCCTTGTCCAGATCTCTCCGGACACCGGCCAAGAACATCTGAGCCCAAGCGTAGTAAGTACCCCGTATAACGGATTCCACCATCATCGTCTGCCCCCCAGACATACGATGTGGTGCAGCAGCACCCAAAACCCTCAGAACACAGGCACCAACAGCCCGCATATCCCACTCACGTAGGAACTTCAGACTAATAGAGCTGTTTACCAAAACAGCGTCATCCACACAGAAGGTCTGTAAGAGGTCCTCCATATCCACACCTGGAGGCAACCTCGGAGAAATATCACCCACCTCACCCAAGCGAGGCAAACCGGTCAAAAAATATACATCAGTGAGAGTAATCTCCAACCTCTCACCACCAATAATGAAGGCACCCTCTGCCGGCACCCACCACTGCACGAGCTTGTTCAGGAGTCTCCTCACTGAACGGATAGGAGGTATCTGAGCGAACTTCAAGAGTCCGCTCATGGCTAGGGTCTGTCTCACCCCTCCATCATTCTCGATCCTCAACATAATCTCGGCATCAATCTCTCTCTCCCGCCACACGGACTGAGCTCTCCGCAACATCCTGCCAAGAAAATACAAGAAATTTTTTAGCCCCAGCATAAAAAAAATTAGAAAAATCCCATCGCGGCTTTTACACAAAAAGCCGCGATGCCCATCGCGGCTTTTCCACAAAAAGCCGCGATGATCATCGCGGCTTTTTGTGGAAAAGCCGCGATGATCATCGCGGCTTTTTGTGGAAAAGCCGCGATGATCATCGCGGGATCCATGAAAAAACCCGCGATGAACATCGCGAGTTTTCACCAGACAGTCGCGATGAACATCGCGACTGTCACCCATGAACACGCGATGAACATCGCGGGATCCGAACTCACAGTCGCGATGAACATCGCGACTGTGAGCCTGAAACCCGCGCGGTTCATCGCGGGTTCAGCCCCGAAACCCGCGCGGTTCCACGTTGGAGAGTCAACATGGAGTTTCGCGGCCTTCGGGGGCCCACCGCCAAACAAAAAAGACATAATTGACAAGGTTAAGGCGAATAGAGTTACCTGCAACTCGCTAAATCGAAAACCAACGGTGAAATCTCCCGGAAATCAAGAAAAAGCTCTGACAGCTCTATCAAACTCGCACGTAACAATGACATGTCATATTGGGCCCCACGTCCTATTTATAGAAATTCCACAAATTTCAAACAACCATTGCGGTGTCATACGAAGTCCATTTCTCAAACCGTTGGTACCGTTGGGATCAACACAGCGAGAACTTCATAGAGGTTCCTTCCGTTTCCCGTTTTTCACGGGGTCCATTTTTTGACCATTTTTTAGCCCCTCTCGTGGCCTCGGTTTGCGTGCCACATCGGCCGTTCTCCGTTTTCGATGTGTCTTATATCGCCGGATTCAGTTTTCCGCGCTCTTGATGATGCTAGAGATCATTTCTCGCTCTCACCTTTAGATTTTCCGGGCATTTTTTCCAAGCCCCCTCGTCGCCTCGGTTTGCGTGCCACATCGGCCGTTCTCCGTTTTCGATGTGTCTTATATCGCCGGATTCAGTTTTTCGCGCTCTTGATGATGCTAGAGATCATTTCTCGCTCTCACCTTTAGATTTTCCGAGCATTTTTTCCACGCCCCCTCGTCACCTTGGTTTGCGTGCCACATCGGCCGTTCTCCGTTTTCGACAATCCTTATGTCACCGGATCCAGTTTTCCACACAGATGACGATGCTTGAGACCTTTTCTCGCCCTCATCCATCCATTTTTGTTCGGTATAATTTTATCCCTTTTTCGGGGCCGAGCAACCCTTTTACGAAAAAGGCACTTAGGGAGTTTCTGTTAAGCTCTTTTCTGACTCCTAAAACAATGAAAAGATCGCCGAGCAATCTTGCTTCCTTTCATGCTCGCTAAACGTATCTGAAAGGGCGTCTACCTGGTATAAGTTTACCCCTTTTCCGGACCTCGTAGACTAATTACGAAAAAGGTATACTCTAGTCACATCGGCTAGAAGAGTTCTCCATCCGCATCATTTTATGCTTTTTTGGGCCTTGGAGACTAAACTACGAAAAAGAACACCAATAGAGTCCACTTACCGCTTTCAGACTCCCTAAACATGATAGCAACCATGAGCATGCGCCGTCCTGGGCTCACAAAATCCACAGGACCGTACCATTTCAGAGCACACTTTTATCCCTTCTTGGAGCTCATTAAAACTACGAAGAAGGAAGAAGGGTGCCTCTTGGCGCCACGACAGATCATATCTACTCACATAGCAGCTTCCCCATTCTGGTCGCCTTTGTTCAGAGTATTCTGCAGTATGTCACCCGGAAACTCCCTCGACAGCTACCATCAGCTTCACCCCCCCAGAGTCAGTACATACCCTTCAGTCCCTAAAAGATGATCCCCACACCTACAACTCAGTTCCCTACGCTGCCAGGTCAACCACGTCATCTTGCTCTGAAAAAAGGAAGTTTGAGTCTACCCATTTTTGACCCAGTTATTTCCCATCCCCACAAGTATGTCAGTCCTACCAGCAGTACTACATCACTTCAGTTTACACCTCGCGCTCCCAGCAAGGAAACATCATTGCCTTGTTAGTTGCTGGTCTCCCTCTGTCGACGACAACCACATTGATTCCAGAGGATAGACCTAGAGGCCCCTGTGTCTTGGACTCATTACCATTTATGATGAGTGCCTACGAATCATTTCGAGAGGAATCCTCAGTGCCTCTCCCAATGGTTGTTTCTCACATGCTCGACTTCAACACCTTGATCGCATCGTTGAGACTCGCACAGGGTATTGGTCCGTTCAGTTATTAATCGAAGACCCCGGATACCTCCTGACTCCTCCACATTTGAGAGTCTTCCTATGGATAACACCAGTTACACTTTTTCTATAGATATCCGGGCTGCGCATGGCGACAGTATTCAGATTTACCCAGGTTTCATACTCCCTTGAGTATACAGTTACAATACTCCCTAGAGATGGCTCACAGTCATTGAGTCCATACAGATGTTGGACACCTTCAGTTTCAGCAGTTCAACAGTTATTCCAGTGTATCAGTTATTGAGATCAGCCATGATCATGAGTATATCCCACAATCATGTCCCCTCTGGACCATTATGATGTACCAGTATATTTCTTTACGTATTAGATCCCCCTTCTTGGGACTAATTGTTTTGTATATGTCTTGATACGAGCATGGGAATGCCCGCCTCGTCTTTTATCAGAGATTATACCTCATTCATATTGAGGCAATGTAATATTTTTTGTTTTTGCAGCTTCCAAGGGCCGTGGCTCCAGTCTCCAACCGGTCTATTCTCTCCCCTAAAACCCAGAAAAAGGACAAAAGAACTATGATGTCTATCGGCCATACGATGAGCTCCTGCCCTCACACATCAGGGGGCAATCTGTTAACACCTAAAAAGTGCTCACTAGCTCATTCCCTTACTCACATGACCCATTTGTCCACTTTTCCACCATCTGAGCCTCTGAAACCAACAAAAGGTCACCAAAAGACCTTAGTACACCCCTTTTTCCATTAAAAAAGATTATTTTTCCAAGAAAATCATAAAAAACCCTCAAAAAGGGTCCAAATTCCCAAAAATATTAAAAAGGGAATTAAAATATTATTTTTATTCAAAAAAGGAAAAAGGAGGGAAAATTACCTAAACCATGTTGGTCAATACCATTGGTTTCCACAAAACCACAAATGGTATTCCTCACCACCAAAACCTATAAAAAGGTGGTAGGGGCTCCTCATTTCACATCCTTCCATTATCTCATCCTTATGCTGCTGAAATCTCCCCTGAGCACTTTTAGCCATTGAAGCAACCTTGGAGAAAGAGACCTATTGGAGTTTGGAGCTACTCATCTTGGGAGTTGCTCAACATCAACCTTCACCATTGAAGGTAATATCGCAAGCACTTGCTTGCCCCCCACTTTTCAATACAAAAAATTATTTATTATGTTTCTTGTTCTTGATTTTGAAATGTTTACATTATTTGCTTAGATTCTTGTTTAGATCCATGAAAAGTATTGTTTATTTAGTTTATTGTTTTTATTTCTATTGAAACTGCTACTACTAGTTAGTAGGTGCCCATAGCACTAAGCTTGGTTGCAAAACCGAGCCAACAATGCCCAAGTACTTCCCACAGTTAAGCGGATAGAGATTATTCCCAGATCCGAACTTGCAATAGATGCAAAAAAAAAAATTGGCAGAAATTCCACCCAATGAGCCCAAGAAAGTGCTCTAATACCAGATGTGATGAACCTGCAATAATTAATTAATGCAAATACACGAGATATCAGAAATAACAGAACTCAGAATCACTTTTATATTGATCACAGGCCACTTCAAGGGGGCAACCTCCTTTGAGCAAGCTCAATACAATTAACTTCACAGTGCCTTCAATGACCTCAACACACACTTATATACTAAGTCTATGCCCAATACTATGAGTCAAAACCATGGAACATATAATACTACAGGACGACTTACAAAGCATATGCGTTCAATACTATGGGTCAATACTATGGGCTAATATAAACTATGGTTCAACAAATACTACGAGACGACTTACAAAGCATATGCGTCCAACAACAATATACTAACATAGTAAAGAGAAGGGTTGACACGGGTTCCTAACACTCCCAATCCAACCACCTCTCGATCTAAACTACCTACCTTGTCCCATAAATACAAGGAGGATCCATGAGAGGAGATTAGAAGAACTAGACCTAGAAAGAAGGCTTTGAGTGTTGTTACGCTGGAGAAATTCCCAAGTCAGAGTGAAGAGTAGGAGCCCAGGACTTGGTTGTAGAAGCATCTCGACACGTCAGGTATATTTTATTGATTCATGTTTCTTTGACAATAAAAAGGTCGAAACACCCTTCCTATCCCAAATCGAATATCTATTAGATTGTATGTTCATTTGGATCAATATCTTGTTGTATATTTGATGATTAAGTTATTTCTTCATTCATCATGTTTATTATATCCAAGCTACGCTAAGGAAGGTATCTTTTGTGTTGCAGGTTCGTCAAGCAGAAGATCAAGCAGGAGATCAAGCGAAAGACTAAGCGAAAGCTAGGACCAACTATCAATAAGAGGTACTTCTTTCAATCTCGATCTCTTTCTTTTGTAGGAACTAAATGCAATACAATTAATGTATTTACCTGTCAACCCCCCCCCCAAGTTGGTAGTGGCTGCTCCTCGCTATAAGGTTAAAATCCTGAACAACAGACTGGCAACTCCACTAGGGAGTAACCGTTAGTTATTCTACTCTAGGAGACCTAGTTTAGGGTTTCTTCTAGTCCCTTTTTTAGTTTTTGATTCTCTGAGAGGCTTTATAGGTCACTGTTACCTGTTCTCTCTTACCTGATTCATCTCAATTTTCTATTGCAAATCCTATTTCTGTAATTATGAAACATGTGCGCTGGTTTACCCTACCTACAGTGGCGCATCTTTCCTGATAAGCATTGGTTTGTGTACTAAACAATAGCGCATCTTTTCTAGTGTGCACTGGTTTCTGCACTGCATAGTAGTGCATTTTCCTGTGTCTTCCAGTTTGTTGTTAGGGTTTGATTTCCAGTGGTTTGGTTTTATTTCCAGCCTATTGCTTTGCCTCCTTAACTGGCCCCTAAGACTTCCATGTCTCTTTGGATTCTTGTTGGCCTCTCTTGAGTCCTATAGTCTGGTTTACTTGCTTGAGTACCGGTTTAAGTGTCTTCATTGCTTTCTAGCCCTTTTTGAAGTTCGTGCACTTTCTCTCTTTTGAACATAGCTGCATACTTTTACCCTAGTTGTTTGCCGCAGTCATACAGACCTGCGTTCTTTACGTTTGTTGTATGTTGCAACATTTAGCACACTTTCACTGTGTCTTATCCTTCCCTTTAGGGTTTGACTTCAAGTTTGAGTCTTTAGGGTTGCTTTCAAAACCTTGCTTGGTTTAGATACTTTCTGATTGTCTTATCAGTTCACTCCAAGTGAGTCAAGTCTTTCTAGTCATCTTTGTTTTAAGTCTGTGTGTTAGTAAGGTCATTCTTGGTTCGCTTGCCTACCTTTTCGCTTGGCTGATTGTTTTCTTAGGGTTTCAATGCCTAGGAGAAACCTTGTTAGGTCTGCCTTTCCATCACAAGCGTCTCTTTTCCCTGCTTCTTTTACACTTTATTTCCAAGCCTAAAAATTTTTTCTCTTTGAAACAACTTGGTAGTTTGAGTCTTCCTCGAATCTTCTGATTCATTTTTTTTGATCCATTTAGGTGTTTGTCTTACGCACACTTTACATTTAGATCTTACTTGCTTTTGTCCAAATTCTCTTTCTTTTACAATTATTGGAAAAGACAAAAATTGTTCAAGTATCTTACTAGTAAGGTCTTTCATTATTTTAAGGTAGCATAGTTTGCTTTGAAATTTTAAAAGAAAAATACAAAAATAATTTCATTTAGGATTGCTTAGGTTTCAAGTGTTTGAAAGAATATAAACGGAAAAGAGAAAAAAAATTGGGAATTTGAAAGCATTACTTTATATGCACTTTACTTTCATACAAACCATTCCACACACCGCACTACAACCCTTGAGTAACAAGTAGCCCTTAAAAAAGAAATATTAATAAAATTTACTAGCAACATTTTTCTTTTTTAGGTATACAGATCATCAACTAGCTTAGGCTAGAGTTTCGGACTTAAATCACCTTAAACGATCTGAAACTGGCTTCATTACTCAACAATCGTAGTACGACTTTCACTTAGGTAAATCCATCTCTATCAAATAATCATGGGATGCTCTACTCAAACCAGATTTAAGCACGAGGTCATGGGTGATTGGAATTGTTGAGGATATCCCCTCACTTTCCTCTCAACCATAAACTAGAGTTGACTCACGTACGGGGGTCCTTTCAGACTTCGAGCTTTGTTACCCTGCCCATGCGTTTCGACTAGGCTGACGTCAATCCCCCCAGGTTATTTCGTATTGATGGTAGCCTTAGTATCAGACTTTTAGTATTATTCACAGGTAGAGTGGAAGTCTATTTCCACTTCACCTCGGACAGACGCAGAAGGTAACCCTTTGGAAGTAATCCCAGGAGGGCGGTTTGGTGATTCAAACGCTTGCACCGAGAGGAACTCCATTGGATGCCATGTAACTGACCGTTAGTACTCTATTGGTTTGTTCTGGGTCCTCATCATCCCAGAATGACTTCTAAGAGTATCAACTTTGTTTGCTTGGTCTTGATCACCTTAGGACATTTTTAGTGGTGTGCTCTTTGTGCCGCTTGTTTTTAGTTGGCCTTATAATTTTTTGGCCCTTTGAGTCAGAAACCATGGGTAGCATTCCAGTGACACCAATCAAGGGACCCCTATTCAAGGGGTTCCTTGTGCTTTTCCATTCATTGGGAACATTGGAACTCCCTTAATTGCTACCTTGAATCTTCCAGGATTCATTATAGGGCTACCGGTTTGGTTGTTTTTCACTCCGAACGCCTTGCATGCTCCTGATGCTACTCAAGTAAGCACCTCACATCAAGAGCATCAAAACCCTATGCCTGCCTCACCAGTAACATATTCTCCTCCTCCTTCTACCTCATGTGGTGAAAGTAGTAATACTAGTAACTAGCAGTCTAACATGAATAAACGGAGGAAGAATAGGAAGAAGATGTCAAAGCAAGGGAGAAGCCACCCAGCCTCTGGAAGTCACATTGGGGGAACCCACCCAACCTCTGGGGGAACTCTTTCAGTCACTGTAAATCATATTGAACCTATGCAACCAGCCTCTAGAGGTCATGCTGGGGGCACCTACCCAACCTCTAGTGGTCATGCTGGGAGAAAACTTTCAGTCACTGCAAATCATAATGAAAGCATGTCTTCAACCACTGTTAGTCATGTTGAGGACATGTCATTGATCACTATTGGTCATATTAATGAAAAGTCTCCAGTTACTGTGAGTCATACTGGAGACACTAAATCAGCCACTGCAAGTCATGCTGAGAAAGTTGACATTGTCGACAAACCTAATAAACAAAAGCTTAAGTTCCCTTGTAAGTTTTGCGAGGGAGACCACCTAACCTATTTGTTCCCTGTACTTCTAGAAGTGCAAAGAGTGTGGTCCATGTTAGGATATTCACATCATCATTTAATGATTGCATGCACTCTGCATGCATGCATGCAATTGCATGCATCCCGGTCATCAGGGTGGTGTCCCCCAGCACCTAGTCCTCAGGTTTCTAGCCCATGGAGCTTCTTTCTGCTCATTTACAGCCTTCCTAGCCAGTATGGAACCCTTCTTTCATCTACCACTTGATAAAGGTGCCCTCCCTCACCTACCACTCAGTTATACTTCAGTTAGTGAGTGATTTGTGGATCCGCTCCTTGATTTGAGGACAGATTGACTAGTTGACTGTCTCTGACACTCCGATTGACCTCCAGTTAGCCTAGATAGCCTGTTCTGACTCCAATCAGTTCCCCATGCACCTCACTTGAGCCTCCTTTCACTCCTTTGCATGTGTTACACCTACATACACTCAATTAGACTTAGTTTGACACCTATTGATAGTTACTTGGGTATTGATGACACTCCATTGATGATGATGATGACTCCTAGTGAAGACAAGCTACACCATGCAGGCTATTTGATTGACCTACTTAGGCAATTCGAATTGCTTGGCTTGGCTCACTCATTGTGACAGTATTGTATTGTAATTCTACTATTCTAGATTATAGAGCATCGATGCATCTCTCTTGCACAGTTTTTACTCCAATTTGTTTTACATCATTGTGATTGATTTACTTATTCAATAGATCTGTTGTGACTAATTTTACAGTCCATAGTTCAAAAGTCTTATGCTTCTGAGAAAACAGCCACTGCAAGTCATGCTGGGGGCAAGCTACCATCCAATGCTAGTCATGCTGAGAGTATTGTTGTTGTAAATGAGTCTAAGCTTATAGGATGCAAGCCAAAGTTTCCTTGTAAACTTTGTAAGGGAGATCACCTTACTCACCTGTGCCCTGCTATTCTAGAGGTGCAGAGAGTGTGGTCCATGTCTAAAGGATCCTCTGCTCTTGAATTGTCTATAGATTCCAACAGCCAGATCAACCTTTGTTTGATCAAGTGGTTGAACCAATGCAATCTTTGGTAAACCCCACTCTTCCTTTGAAGAGTGAAGTGATCGAATCGATGCAATCTTCGACTGATCCCATTAGTCCTTTGGAGACTAATTCACTTGTCCCTAAAGTCTTCTGCATTACTAGTTCAGATTTTTCTGAAATGGGGGGAACTTCATCTGTGCTGAGTGAACGCCTACCAAGCTCTGGGATCATTTCCTTTGATTGGAATAGTCTAACTGGGCCTCGCCTTCCTTCTTCTACACCTTTCCAAATAAAGGATGATATCGGAAACCATGCGGTTCCTTGATGTATTGTAGATGAAGGAGCCTTGATCATTATCTTATCCCCTTATGCTTGGAGAGATTTAGGTTTTCCTAACCTTGTTCCAGTTGTTAATTGGCCGTTGACTTTTGATAAAAGACCTAGTGAACCGTTGGGATTCCTCCCTCAAGTACCTGTTACTTTGTGTGGAAAAAAAATCTTAGTTGACTTTATGGTTTTAAAGGACCCTGTGGATTTTGATATGATCCTCGGGCGTGATTACGTATATGCTATGCATGCTGTGGTGTCTACGCTCTTTCGTGTGATGCATCTTCCTCACAATGAAAGCATTGTCACTATCGATCAACTTACATTTGTTGATCCCTCTTATTACCCAACTATAGACCAAGTATGTCCCCCGTCAGTAGGCACTACCATGTCACAATCAAATTTTGTGGCATATTGTCCCTTGAGTCCAATTGCTACTGAAAAGAAGCCTCTGAATTCATGCTTACCTTCTCGGGACTAGGTCTCGGCAATTGACCAGGCGATAACTCCATCTGATTTTTTAGACATGCGTTCTGTTTGGGATGATATACTTCCATCTAATGAAGTTTTCCTAGAGTCTATAATGCAGTCTGCCATTCATTTGGACATTGATCCACCATCGAGAATTCTTCAACCTTTTCTTCGAGCTCAGTAAAAACAATAAGGAGGATATGAGCATTATTCCATATCTCCTTTAAGCTCATTAAAAACAGTAAGGAGGTCACAAGTTTACTTTTTTGGGCTCATTAAAACTTTACGAAAAATATATTTATAGATTTCTTTCACGCTCTTGTTAGACTCTTTAAATATGATAAGATTGCCGAGTATAATTGTCATTTCAGACTCGTTAAAGGATTTGAAGCGACATCCGCTTAGGTATAAGTTTAACCCTTTTCCGTACCTTTGCGGATTACTTACGAAAAAGGAATACTCTAGTCATATGTGGCTAGAAGAGTTCTTCTCTCATCGTTTTATACTTTTTTGGGGGAGGAGACTAACTGTACGAAAAAGGACTTTTGGAGCCTTCTTTAGGGTTTTCAAGCTCTCGAAACATGAAAACACCAAGCGAGCATTCACCTACTCCGGCTCGATGTGAAATCCACGAGAGGGTATATAGAGGATTGTTTAAGTTTTTCAGACTCTATAAACAGGAAAACACTGGCAAGCATTAACCTACTAAGGCTCAATATTAAAATCCACGAGTAAGTGTATGGAGGATTATTTAAGTTTTTCTGACTCCGTAAACAAGAAAACATCGGCGAGCAAGAACAGATCTCGGCTCGATATTAAAATCCAGAGATCAATATTATAAAGTATTCTTTTGTCTCTTCTTCGAACTCTGTAAACAATGAAGAAAGTCCTGAGTCTTCCTCCCATGGGCTCGTTAAATTTTTTACATGGTTGGACTTATTGAGTTTTCTATCTTTCTTGGACTCATTAAAACAACAAGAAGGACATTCTTTTACCAAAAAGAATAAGGGATAAGAAGGGTGTTGACACCAGATCTGAAGGAACCTAGAGTTTTTGCTAAAATGACCTAAAAGAGAAGAAATCATCACAAAAGGGTTGAAATAAAGATTTTTATATAAAAAATATATTATAAAAACCCATATTTATAAAGTCCGCCAGCAAATTTATGGAAAGGTTAAACTCCAGCCGGGTTCCGATGGCGGAGATATTATGGATCAAGATCTGCGGCTAATATCAATCCCGCGTCGCAAAAGTAATCGTCAGCAAACAGTGGAAGGTGGTAGCGGACATAATACCACCAAGGCACGTGTCCAATATCTATTCATCCGCGCATGTGATAGAGTGGTATTGGAAACCACTATAGCGCCGCGCGGAACCACCCATTATGGAAATATGGAAAGATACCTTACGTGGCAAGGTGGGTCCTAGCACGTGGCGAACAGGGATAGCTTGGTAGAGCCATGGCGCGTGGCGTTATACTTTATAATGATCGGAGGGCTGATACACATCTCAATCAAATCGACGGCCAATATTTCATCCGCTACCAGGAACATGCACACGGGATATAAAGGAAAGCGGTCGCGGTAAATAAACCGCCTTAACAGGTGTCAACATGTGATTAATCCGCGCGGGGAGCAAACCGGAAAAGGAAACCGCCTTTTCGATCGCGGATACTGCCGGTGGAATAAAGAGGGACAAGATCTGACGGTTCAAAATAATGGTTCAAAGATCAATGGTTGGAGATGACCCGCGTTCATAAAGGTGCAAGGAGGTTATTCTAAAAAGGCTTATATAAAAAGAAAGGGCTCCACATAACGGAATTTTGTATGTGTCGTTATCCTGGAGAGCTCCGAAGACTGGTGGAAGCCGGCGATTGCGACAGAAGGCGAAAAGCAAGCACTTACAGGTAGGGTCTGGTGACCTATCACACTCTTTAAACGGAATTTTGTTTAAAAGAAGCATTTAAATGGAGACTGTGCAAGATATGGACGTTTTTAGGTCAAAAGATGCCCTAGAAGACAGAGATGAAGATGTTTTCGATACCCTTATTAGGTTCCCGGTCTCCGACGTAAAAATTAAGTTGTCTAAGCTATTAAAAGAGGGTGTAGACCCGCATAGAGTTCACCAGTCATCTCTGATAGCTTTTTGCCCTGACCAATTTCCTGTTTTCCCAGAATTCGTCTCCTGGTGTGCCGAAAATTATTCACGGGAAGAAAGGGTTGTTTTGAACAGTCAGAAAACTAGAGCCATTTGCAAAATCGAGTCAGCCGAAGTGATTAGAGCCCTAGAAGTAGATTTGCCCCAAACCCTAGTCCCTGAGGTTTTTTCTGAGGTTTCGATTATTGAAAATTTTCATCACGCTTCTCAAAGTGATAGGGAAGTGTTTTTGTCGACGTGTCTCAGACCAGAGACTAGCATTTCTGAACTCCCTTACCCTTTAGATATCAACCTTTTTAACGAGAATACCCAGTTGGTCTTGACAATGTTGGTCGTAGTTTTAGGGTTAGATACGGATTTGTATATAACTGAGTTTCAATTGATTTTATTGTACAGAATAAGTATAGTCCAGTCGGGAATTGACGAAAGTCAAATTCCCCGACTAAATTTTGAAGCCTTCATAGCCGAAAAGATGCATGACCAGATGGTCAATTTTTCCACGCACAGACATTTCAGGTTTCAGTCCTTTTTAATGAGAATGATTATGGTATCCAGCCAGGAAGAATTACAGTTCCCAGAGATTGTTTTCACAACTCCACTAGAAAATAATATTTTCAATTTTATCAATTACATGCTCTCGACGATCTTTAAGATGATTTTCGGAAAAAGTCTGCCTAGGGTACTGCCGGAAATGCAAGTATCAATGCAACTGAATACAGAGTATGCTACAGGAGACTGGTTTTTATCGAAAGATAGTACAGTGGTCAGATTGTATGGATTCAAGCATAAACCCTATGTGCTACCAGCATTCCTCACCTTGAGGATTTTTTCCTTAGAGTTCTTAAGACAGAAGTTGATTGTAGAAGATAACAATTTTTTAGTCCACAGACAAGCAATGGACATTAAATACCCTTTCACATTAGGTCCGTTCACAATAAAGAATAAGAACGCTGCTGTATATATAGAGAAGTTGTTAAAAGACATGAATTTTGAGACAGATGCAGCCTTGGAATATGACCCATTAAATATCATATCCAAAAGAAGAATTGAGCATCGTATTAAGGCTCTGAATCATCAAACTGTTGAAGGGATGGCAGACAGAGCCAACTGGCTCGAATACAAAGAAGAAATTATCCCAGACAAGTCCGACAAAGAAAGGTCATTGGAAGAAGCAACGGCGAAAACAGAAAGCGAAATCAATACTGCATTAGTGGGGTCCAAAAGACCTATACAGGACATTATGATCATCGATGATGAAGAGACAGAAAAAGGAAAACGATTGAAAACTGATGAGTCACAGGAATTGACAACCATTTCAGAAGAAGCAAAAGCGACAGAAAATGAAATACCAGAGGTTACAGTGAAGGAATACAATATTGAAGAGACCCCTGTAGGGGATGATGTAAATAGACCCAAAAATTTCATGGACGTATTTAATGAACATAGTAAAAACAAACAGGAATCCGCGAAACAAACAAGTCTATTGTTTCCAAAGGTCATGAATATATCAAATAATGAAGTAAGCTTATTCACCAGCAAGAACATCAAAGAAAATTCTTTAAAATTTTCAGTTGTGACAAAAAACAAGATCTCAGAGATGAATATAGATTTGTCAAAAATAAATGCCCCTGATAAAATTTTGTTACATAGACAAGCTGGAGAGGTCATATACTCAGACTATTTGGGGGCCACATTGAGAGCAGACAAACTGAAGAATTCAGTAGACAAATTAAATAATCAGTTGAGACAAGAAAAGGCAGAGAATAAGTCTCGACAACAGCAAATTAAGAAGCTGCAAATAGACTTAACTAATAAAGATGGAGCTGCAGCCACTAAACTGCTCCAGGAGAAGGAAGAGGTGATTTTAACATTAAGACGAAAGTTAAAAATCCCAGATGATGTACTCATTCAAGGTGCAGAATTGACAATATTAGAAAAAGAGAAAGAAGAGTTATCTAATGAAGTCAATGATGTCACAGCTAAAATGCTAAAGCTCTCTGACGAAAAAGATTGTTGGGAAAAAGAAAGGTTCATGTTAGAAGAACAGTTGGCAACAACGAGAAAACAATTAGCAGAAAATAGTCAGCAGCAAGTACAGACAGGCTCGGAAGAAGAGAAGACCAGTGTAGATGGAATTTCACAGGCAATGTCACAAATAAGTTTAAAAGATAATGAAATCAAATTGTTAAAGGCAGAAATACAGAAATTAAAAGAAGAAAATGAAGCAAAAGAAAAAGAAATAAAAACTTTGCAGGCAAATAATCAGGAATTGAGCAGTAATAATAAAGGATTGGCTGCTCATGCAACAGGACAAGCTGCTATGCAGGGATGTAAACATATGGTGTGGGACCAGATCATTAAAGAAGTTGAAAAACTTAGGCCATATCTGGATTATATAAGAGTTAAAGAAAAGGTAGCCAAAGATGCCTTCGACAGCTGCCGGGCAGTCAGGGAAAGCTTAAATAGAAAGCCGAAAGAAATAGCCCAGAGAGCAATAACATTTTTAAATAGTTTATCCGAGGCAGACCTGACAGCCATGAGTATAACAAACAAAATCTCTGTCATCACTTGGGCCAGAAGGATCTTGGGAAAATACTCACATGTCGAAAACATCGAGGCCAAAGCAGGAGAAATAAGGAAAGAAGTAATCCAGTTCAAAAAGCAATTTGACAAGTTAGTGAATAAGGGATTCCCAGCTTTCTGGAACGAAAATAGTGAATTAATTCCTCCAAATGATTATAAAAGATTACTGTTTGATATCAGGATGGATCACCGAAAATTCCAGCAGATAGATCACATGCTCACAGGAAAAATTCTAATGGAGAAAATGTCAGGGGAATTTGAAATTTTAAATATGCTGATTTCAACTTGCGCAAACCTTCTTCCTATTTCTTATGCAGGTCATATCGAGATGCGAGTCTTGGTGAAGGAAATGACCAGTTATGACTTACCCACGGCTGACCAGTGGAATTATGTAGAGAAGTACGGAAAGACCAGATATTCTGTTCATACTTAAATGCATTTGAAACTCTCGCCATGTGGCGAGAAGATGATATTCAAAAGGTTTTGCCAAGTGGCAAAAGACAATTTTATTTTAAATTTGTAATATTATTTGAAAGACAGTTATGGGTTGCTCGAAGACAGTTATCTTTTAGTTAAGATTTTTAAATTATTGATTAGAAGAAGCAGTTATGTGGAACTTCTTCTAAAAATTTTGTATAAAAAACAATGGAGGTCATTGTTGAAAGGGTTGGAAAATTTTTGAGAAACAAGGATGTTTTGAAGTTTATTTTGAAATAAAGGCAGTACAGTGATGATACCTATCTTTTGATACCAGAGATTCATGAGTTAATCAGTCTTGCAGTCTGTTATTCTCCTTATCTTTATATGTGCATGTTTATCTTCTTCGTTATATCTCCCATGGTGTTTTTCTTCTATATTTAAATGAACATTTGAAATAACTTGAGATTCATACTGGTTATGCCTCATTTTATCTGCATTTAAATATCCATTTTATTCTCCAAAGTTGACAATAGATTTATCCTGGATAGATACCTGTTGTTGATGGAATGTCTTTACTTCTTTCTATGTCGCCTGAAAAATCAAATTGACTGTAACATGATTACTATCTTGCCTCTGTGAAAATCTTTATGGTGAAAATCTCTTACTGGTTTATCATACTTTGAAAGCTTCGACTCCATGCCCAATGTTTCTTGTTTACCTTTTCGACCAGAAAATATCTTTTGAGAAGTTTTAAGAAAACCTTTGTATATTTTAGCCTTCATATGTATATCATGAGAGAGCCCTCTCTGGTAGAGAAAATGGCTATTTCTTCTACCTAAAGCTTGGTTTGAAATAGGTTACCTTAGGTCTTATTTTCTTACAACCGGAATAAAATCTAAGTGCTAACATTTTGGCGCCGTTGTCGGGGACGAAAGTGAAATTTTCCCTGGGAGAAACAACAAAGAAAGCTCAAATTTCTTGGGCAAGGAAGTTTGAAAACAAGTTGGTTGTAGATATTGCCCTGGCGACTTCACTTGTGACAGTTTTTAGAAGTTTTGAGATTAAGTTGAAAAAGACATTGTGGCTACAAGAAGGAATCCCGGTTCGCAGTTCTTTTCAGGCGTAGATAATCCAGAAAAGCTCCTCAAGACGGAGAAAGTCAAAGGCAAGACGAAAGAAGGTATTTCTCAGTTTTCGAATATATTCCCTTCTTTGCAAGAACATTTGTTTGAGGAAGAAAATATTGGTTCAAGTGAAAAGATTCTGTTTAGAACTAAGTCAGATTCTGATTTGAAAGAAACAAAAGTTGATCCACAAAGTTTGTGGGACTATTCTTTAAAATCTGTTTGGGAAAATTTACAAAGATCAGAGAGGAAAGCACCTGAAATATCCAAAGCCCAAAGAATACCTGTACAGGGTAGTAGACAACAGGCGACGGTAGTTGCACCTTATAATCCACCACCCATGGCTGCCAGATTTGCTCCTTTGGTTTTGCCAGCAGTTTTACATGATTTGCCTCAAAATTATGCACAAAGAATCTTTACTTTTGATAATGAGGGAAATTATACAGCACAGCAACATGTTGATAATTTCAGCGATTTTATTGATTTAGAAGAAGTAGATTTTGATGACGCTAAAATGAAGTTGTTTGCTCAAAGCTTGAGAGGTGAAGTGAAAAAATGGTTTAGAGCTTTAGCCGTTGGATCTATTGCAAATTATGATGCCTTTACAACCCTTTTTATTGAAAGGGTTGGAAAATTTTTGAGAAACAAGGATGTTTTGAAGTTTATTTTTGAAATAAAGGCAGTACAGTGATGATACCTATCTTTTGATACCAGAGATTCATGAGTTAATCAGTCTTGCAGTCTGTTATTCTCCTTATCTTTATATGTGCATGTTTATCTTCTTCGTTATATCTCCCATGGTGTTTTTCTTCTATATTTAAATGAACATTTGAAATAACTTGAGATTCATACTGGTTATGCCTCATTTTATCTGCATTTAAATATCCATTTTATTCTCCAAAGTTGACAATAGATTTATCCTGGATAGATACCTGTTGTTGATGGAATGTCTTTACTTCTTTCTATGTCGCCTGAAAAATCAAATTGATTGTAACATGATTACTATCTTGCCTCTCTGAAAATCTTTATGGTGAAAATCTCTTACTGGTTTATCATACTTTGAAAGCTTCGACTCCATGCCCAATGTTTCTTGTTTACCTTTTCGACCAGAAAATATCTTTTGAGAAGTTTTAAGAAAACCTTTGTATATTTTAGCCTTCATATGTATATCATGAGAGAGCCCTCTCTGGTAGAGAAAATGGCTATTTCTTCTACCTAAAGCTTGGTTTGAAATAGGTTACCTTAGGTCTTATTTTCTTACAACCGGAATAAAATCTAAGTGATAACAAAGGGTATATCACATCTTTTTCAATTTCAAAGGCAGTTAAGTCAGTCATTTCCTTGAACACGACACCTACTTGAGTCTATCATTGCAGTCAGATATTAGTTTTTGACCTTAGGGTGAACCTGATCTCTGGGTTTTTACTCCCCCGATTGGTTATTATTCCAACCATATGGAGGGTCTGTTAATGTCTCCTACATTGCAGGCTTATATCACTTCCCCTTCATGGTAAAAGCTGCCTCAGTCACTTTGTGTCGTGCTCACTGTTCAAGGATACAGCCTGTGTCGGCCATTCTGCAATTTACCTTGACTTCATGTGTCGGCCATCCTAGTGTCAGTTTGTTTCATCTTGCTACTTGTCCTACTACACATCAACGCACACCTTTGTGAGTGTTCCTCGTGTTGGATGATGGAGGATGCATTAAGGCCTCCCTTCTAACGTACTTCTTCCCATCAACTTCAGCTCATTATGCTCTAGGAATGAAGTCTAGAGTTTCGGTTAGTACCTTGGGGATTGCAGTCATCAGTGGCAGTTTCCCTTGCTGTTGAATAAATGGGAATACATCAATGTCTCTTATTCAACAGGTTCCTCAAGTGTTCGACTTCAAGTTCACTTATTAACACTTGTTGGATCGTACTAGGTACCTTGGACCCCATTTTCATTATCGATGGAAGTCCTCACATTTGTTAATGGTATACATCAAAGACCGGTAATCAAATGATACCCCCCATGTTTGGCTTCAGCTCATTTATTCGCACGGTTAGGGTTTGTACCTTGAGTTGTTTGGATGAAGACCTTGGGACTATGATAGCATCACCATATTTATGTTATCACCCAAGCTGCACAAGACTAAGCCTCACTCATTTTGGCTCTTCATGAGACATAGATCCAGCTTGTTATTATGGCTATGATCTCTCTTTTTGACATGGATCCACGCTTGTATTTTCAGTGGCCATGCTCTATATATACATCTCCTAGTTATGTATTGGAGATCATGCTACACATCTATATGATGTCAAGATTGTAATTGGTCGCCAACCTTGACCGTTGTTTTAGGTGTTTTTGTGACTTGGTTATCCGGTTTCTTTCTCCTCCTCTAACTTGGAATTATAATGTATTTCGGCCATTGTTTCCCTCTGACCTCACACATTAGGGGGCATCTGTTATAGGTCAAATCTGCACTTCTCCGTTTGTGATCACATTATGTTGTCGATCACACAAAAGGACACTGTTATAGGTCAAATCTGCACTTCTCCGTCCGTGATCACCTTTAGCTATCGATCACACAAAAGGACAACTGGGATTGAAGAGCATGATTTCCTTAGATGATGAATGCACTAGACTTACCCCTCTGCAGCTGACAAAACTCTCATTTTACCTACTTTTTGGGGAAAACGCTACCTTATAAGCATGATAGTAGTGTTTTCCTACTGAAATACTCTACTCCACTTCAATAAAGTAGCATTTTCCTTCTGAAATACTCTACTTTGCTTCAATATAGTAGCATACAGCTCAAAAAATCTTGCAAACGCTGGTTGTAAAGTAAGAAAGTTGCATATTGAACGCTTCTCCGCTTAAGAAAACTAGAATACACCTTAAAAAGTAATCAAAATATATATTAATTTGATGAATTGGGATTAGTTGAAGTTGGTTTTGCAGCTTCCCAATCAAACTACCTCTCAATCCTAACTGCCTACCTTGTCCCATAAATACAAGGGGGATACATGAGAGAGGGGAGGAGAAACTATGCATTAAGGTTTGTTACAATGGAGGAATTCCAATGTTAGTGTGAAGAGAAGGAGCCCAGGATCCGGTTGCACAAGCACTCTGAATGATCAGGTATACTTGTACTAATTATTTGCTTTTGACAATAAAGGTTGAAATGCCCTTCCCGTCCCAATCAAATGTCTAATGGATTGCATATTTGTTTAGATTAAATGCTAGATTGTATTTGATCTCTAAATTGTATTTCAATTTCATCATTGTTATATTAGTCAAGATAAGCTGAGGAAGGTATCTTTGTACTGCAGGTTCGTCAAACGGAAGATCAAGTGGAGGATCGATCGAAGGAGCAAGCAAAAGCTAGGATCGAACGTCATTAATAAGGTATGCCTTCATAAACCTTGATCTCTTTCCTTTTGTAGAAGCCTATGTGATATGATCTATGTATTTACCTGTCACCCCAGAAGTTGGTAGTGTCCCTCTCCTCGCTATAGGGTATAATTCCCGAACAACAGACTGGCGACTCTGCTAGGGACCAGTTGTTTTCTATTCTAGGAGACTCATTTAACTTTCCTTCCAGTACTTTTTGATCTTTTTTATCCTCTGAGAGGCTTGGTAGGTTACTGTAGCCTGTTTCCATTGCTTGAATCATTCCAGTTTGAATTTTTAGAGCTTGTTTCAAGCCTTCTCTGGCATAAACTTTGGTATCCCTTGCACACAGTAGCATACACTTGCTGAAAAACATTGCTTTTCCTATTGCATAGTAGAGTACACCTGCTGAAAAATGTTGCTTTACCTACTACAAAGTAGGGTACACCTCCCAGTGTACGCAGGTTTGTATACTGCACAGTAGAGTTTTTCCTGTAAGTCTCTGTTTGCTTTTGGGATTGGATTTCCACTTGTTTGGTTTGATTTCCAGCCTCTTGCCTTGTCTTCTTAACTGATCCTTGAAGTCTTTATGCCCTTGTTGAGTCTTGTTCACCTCTCCTAAGTCCCTTAGGTCATCTTTTGCTTGCTTGAGTACTTTTGAGCTGTCTTGTTTGTTTGTGGCTCTTTTTTTAAGAACGTGCTTTGTTCCTTGTTGGACATAGTGGCACTCATGTACCCTAGATGCTTGTTGCAGGTATACAAACCTTTGTTTCATGACATTTGTTTTCTATGGAAACTCTAAGCATACTTTTACGGTGTCTTGGCCTTTGATTTAGGGTTTGACCCCAAGTTGGAGTCTTTAGGGTGTTTTCAAAAGTTTTTGAGTCTAGACACTTCCTGATTGCTTTGTCAGTTTCAGTTCAAGTAAGTTGAAGTAGTTTAGTTTGCTTCCATTTGAGTCTTTGTGATTGTAAGGCCATATTTGGTTCGCTTTACTACCATTAGCTTGGCTTAGTGCTTTTTAGGGTTCTTGATGCTTTGGAGCAACCTTTGAGGTTTGCCTTTCCATTTTAAGTGTCTCTTATCCTTCTTTTCTTTTCACTTTGTTTTCCAAGCCCAAGGTTTTTTCCCTTTAAAACCTTCGTAGGACAAGTCTTCGTCAAGTAATCAAGTTGATTGTTGTGAACCTTAGAGTTGCTTTTCCTTACTTATATTGCTCTTTTAGGTCTTACTTGCTTCCATTTTCGAGTTCTTTTTCTTTTACGTATATCAAAAAAAGAAAAAAGAAAAGTGAGTTTGGTAGTTTAAAGTAGTAAGACTTATAATCATTTCGAAGTAGTGTAGTTTACTTTGTTTTGAATTTGAAAAGAAAAGAAAAAGAGATTTGTTTAGGTTTGCTTGGTTTTCATTTTGGAAAGAGAATAAACGGAAAAAGAAAAAGAGTCTTTTGCTACTTTGAAAGTTATTTCTTTTGCACTTTACTTTCTCAAACCATTTCCACACAATGCACTACCCCGTTGAGTAAAAAGTTGCCTTTAAAAGAATTTTTAATAAAATCAATTAGAAACATTTTATTTTTAGGTATACACGACATCAACTAGCTTAGGCTAGAGTTACGAGCTTAAATCACCTTAAATTGCTCGCAACTGGCTTCATTACGCAACAATCGTAGTACAACTTTCATTTAGGTAAACCTAAATATATCAAATAACCCTGGGATGCTCTACTCAAACTAGAGTTAAGCACGAGGTCGTGGGAGACTGGAATTGCTGAGGATATCCCCTCACTTTCCTTTTGACCATAAACCAGATTCGATTCACGTACAGGGGTCCTTTCGGACTTTGGGCTTTGCTACCCTGCCCATGCATTTTGACTAGGATGACGACTGTCGCCCCAGAATATTTTGTATTTATGGTAGCCTTAGTATCAGACCTTTAGGATCCTACATAGGTAGAGTGGGCGGTTATTGCCACTTCACCTCGGACAGGCGTGGAAGGTAAACCTCTGGCAGTAATCCTAGGAAAGCGATTTGGTGATTCAAGCGCTTGCACCCAGTGGACCTCCGGTGGACTCCACGAAACTGACCATCGGTACTCTGTTAGTCTGTTCTGGGCCCTAATCATCCTAAAATTACTTCCAAGAGTATTTGCTATCTGTTTGATTGGTTTGACTACTTAGGATTTTTATAGTGGTATGTTGTTTGCCCCTTAGTCTTAGTGGCCACTAGGTTTTTACTTAGTTTTATTTTTATATAATTGTGGAAAAACAACAGCTTCGTAGGTCTCGGAGGTTGCAAAACCTTCCCCCACTCAGTGTGGAGCCACTACCGCCACCACCACGACGGAGGATAGACTCCAGTGTTCTTTTTGAACTTACTGGTGAAATAGAGGTTCCTGGTGAACCACAACCTAGAACCCCAGATCAACAAGTTATTAATACTGTCAAGGTTGAGGATATTACTTCTGGTGAGTTTAACACTCCTTTTAACCCTCCTCTTACCAGACTTAACGATCTGTTCTGGTACCTGTTGGTTTCCAGCAACCTGAGTATAGTGCATATCTTTTCACACCTGGGCATATTATGACTAATCCAGGAGACAAACAGGGAGTCCCACAGACTCCCACAATGGGTATGAATACAAGGATTGTAAATCCTTCTTCCACTGCTACACTGAGTTCATCGCAGACAGCTTCTGCTTCAACTCCCTCCTTCAGTTTTAACGCTGGTACATTAGTCATGCCAAGCACAACAACTTTGGCATCTGCCTCAGTTTCCACTCCTACTTTTGGACCCAACAATGCAGTGAATGTCACTCCATCTCCTGCGACTCAACAGTCATACCGTATACCTAGTACTTGGATTTCCACACCCAATGTAGGGCCCAATCTCTCTGCAACCATGCCTGTCATGAGTACCATGATGACGTCGTCCACCTCGACTACCCCTAGTTTTAATACCTTTGCAGGTTACAATGTGAATCAGAGTAATATACCTGCAGGAAATATCCCTTTTTCTTTGTATTCTGGAGGAGGGGGTAGTATTTTTAACCAACAATATGGTGAGGCCAACACCCAGCCACAGTGGACGAATGCACAGGGTACCAACCCACTTTCATTTGGGTGGGGAAATTTCAACAACACTTTCACACAACAACAAATGGCGGGGGGAAACCCCTACCAGCAGATGGTTGGGGGAAACCCCTACCAACAAATGGCTGGGGGCAACCCTAACCAGTAGTTTATGGTTCAAACTATGGGATCCCCCTTTATGACCCCATCTTATCAAATGCCATCTTATAGACCTCGTTTACCATTTCTGGAAACTCTGAATTTTCCAGATATTTCCAAGTTAACGAACGATCTGATGTGCCATAATGTTTCTTGGCCACCAGTTCCCACTAAGCTACCTTCAGACATTCCAAAATTCGAAGGTAATACTGGTGAGGATCTTGGTGATCATGTTACCACTTTTCATCTCTGGTGTTCTTCGAACTCGTTGAACAAAGATTCTGTTAGGTTGAAACTTTTTCAAAGAACCTTGACCAGTGCTGCAGCCAAATGGTACATTGAGTTACCTGCAACCACTTTTTTTAACTTTCGGTATCTCGCCATATTATTTTTGAACCAATTCCAGCTTCCTGTTCGGTAGGATGTCGGGATAGATCTTTTGTCTACCTTTAGACAAAACAAATCCACCCACTTATCTGATCATATTCACGAGTGGCGAAGACAGAAGAGGCTCATTAAGGCCAATATCCCGCCAAAATTCTTATTAGAGTGGTATCTGAAATCACTCATTCGTTATGTTTCTAAGGAAGTAGCTACTTCTGGGGTGTCATTGGAAGAAGAAGCCGTTCTAAGAACCTAGCAACTAGACTTGGTTTATGCTTAGTCTGGGCTCCTTTACGAGATTATACCTAATGCACCACGATCGAACATTGATCTAGGTAGACCAAAACCTGGACCACATGCTGACGACATAGTAGGTTCAACTGATTCTGTAGCCTTCGAAGCATTGACTAAACAGGTTCATGCCTTGTCGGTCAAACAATTGACTGCAGAAGTGACTCCAATCACAACCTCTCCTTCTAGTACTGAATCTGTACAGCAGGTTCAGACTAATCAAAAGGGCCCTCAGCAGACCAACAACAAAAAGAAGGGAAAGAAAGGAGAGGGGAACCAAAAAAATCCCAAAAACAAAGAAAATTCCGAGGAGGGTAACAAATAAAAGAATAAGGTTAAGTTCCCTTGCAAGATTTGCAAGCAGGACCACCTCACTCACCAATGCCCTTTAATCGAAGAAGCCCAGAAGCTGCTTCAAGAAAAGAAACCTGTCATCATTAAAGATCCATTTCCAAAAGGGTAGGGATCATCTTATGGCACCTCTAATGCTGGGGGCACCACCCATGCTTCAGTTAATCAAATTTTTATTAATATGGTTAACTCGGACGCTCTTTTACAAACACGAGCAAGAAATTATACCCTGGATTCGCAGAATAAGGATAAAGAGGTTCCTGAATCTTCCACTCCTCTCCACATACCTGTGGACCCACTGCCCAAGATCCTGAAAGGTGTCTTGAAATGGACTTCGCACAATCCCAATTCCCGGGCTGCTACCAACTACAATGTGGTTGAAGATCTAGCCCAGACCCCTTGTGCCATGTCCACCTTAGAAATTTTGCAAATTTTTCCATTACAACGAAATGCACTTCTGGCAGCGATTGGAAGTATGGAACTATCCAACATGACTGCGCGTTTTGATATGTATGATATCAAATATCGGTTTCTGTACCACGTTGCTCTTCAGATAGAGGTAGTTCATGGTCCTATGACCATTGGACGAGCTATCGTAGATGAAGGCGCGTCTACATGCGTAATGTCGATTTCTTGCTGGAAAGCCTTGGGCTCTCTCGAGTTAGCCCCCTCTAACACACTACTTACTACATTTGATGGCAGAACCTTCCGTACACACGGAGTCTTTCCATCATTTGATGTCACACTCACCGGTAAGACAGTTTATGTATAGATTGAAGTTTTGGACGCTCCGCTTGATTACAACATGTTATTAGGAAGGAGCTGGACATATGCCATGCGAGTTATTCCATCGGCAGTTTTCCAAGTTGTTATGTTCCCTCACGAAGGCAAGATCGTTAGGGTTGATCAGCTTTCGTTCTCTCGGCGAAACAACCAGACTTCATCGGAATCCACAGTTCCTTTGGTTGATCAATCTGCCCCAGCAAGCGAGAGTTTAGGAGCAGGTCTTTACGGGTCATTAATGGGCACTTTTGACCTACCCTCTCCCGTTCTTTTTATGTGTTCTGATGAAGGTCATCTACTGAAAATTTCACAGTCGGTTTAAGGACTAATCCGTGGATCCTTCCTACTCTATCAAAACCATCAGTGCCCTTATCCATTGCAGAAGTGGCATACATGGAAACACAGCATGCTGCAATGGAACATATCATGACTCCGCCAGTCTCTGTCGAGTCGGATATGGACCCTACTCCCGCATGGTCAACGGACTCTACCCTCTCTCCTAATAGTTTAGACATGGTTTTTCCTTCCAACGAAACATTTTTTGAAGCTATGATAGGCCTGAGACACCCTTGGGAACATTTACAACCCAGGACTTATTTACTTCCTGTTCTAAACCTGATAGAGAGAGGTGAGTTCCCTTCAAGACCCAGTGAGAATGTTGATTGGTCCTCTATCCTTTCCACTTCACAAGTTGTTTTTTCCAAATGGAATAGGACGAGTACAATGAGAACCATCCCCATCAACATTCCCACTGAACCTGGGGTCACATAACATATCTTTATTGGAACGGATTGTTATCTTGATGAGATCATTCCGTACACCAATCTGTTTAATGATTTCCGTGACATATTTTCCCGATCTCATGAGGAGATTCTAGGCATCGACCCTACTTGAAGGAGTCTTCGAGCATTCTTCCACATTCACTTTGAGCTCATTAAAAACAGTAAGGAAGTTATGAGCATTCTTCCATCTCTCCTTTGAGCTCATTAAACCCAGTAAGGAGGTCGCGAGTTTACTTTTTCGGGTTCGTTAAAATTTTACGAAAAAGATTCTTATGGATTTCTCTCTAAGCTCTTGTTAGACTCTTTAAATATGACAAGATTGCCAAGTATAGTTGTCATTTCAGACTCATTAAAGGATTTGAAGCGACATCTGCTTAAGTATAAGTTTAACCCTTTTCCAGACTTTTGGGGATTATTTACAAAAAAGGAATACTCTAGTCATCCGTGGCTAGAAGAGTTCTTCTTCCATTGTTTTACACTTTTTCGGGGGAGGAGACTAACTTTATGAAAAAGGACCTTTTGGAGCCTTCTTTAGGGTTTTTCAGGCTCTCGAAATATGAAAACACCAAGCGAGCACTCACCTACTCAGGCTCGATGTGAAATCCACGAGAGGGTGTATAGAGGATTGTTTAATTTTTTCAGACTCTGTAAACAGGAAAACACCGGTGAGCATTAACCTACTTGGGCTCGATATTAAAATCCACGAGTAGGTGAATGGAGTTATTGTTTAAGTTTTTCAGACTCCTTAAAATTGAAAACACTGGCGAGCAAGAACAGATCTCGGCTTGATATTAAAATCCAGAGATCGGTATTATAGAGTATTCTTCTATCTCTTCTTCGAACTCTATAAACAATGAAGAAGGTCCCGAGTCTTCCTCCCATGGGCTCGTTAAACTTTTTACATGGTTGGATCTATTGAGTTTTCATTCTTTCTTGGACTCATTAAAACAATAAGAAAGGTATTATTTTATCTAAAAAGAGAAAGGGGTAAGAAGGGTATATCACATCTTACAGTTTCAAAGGTAGTTCAGTCATCCCTATCCTTGAACACAGCACCTATTTGAGTCTATCATTTCAGTTGGGTTTAGTTTTTTACCTTACGGTGAACCTGATATCCAAGTTGTTTACTCCCCCGGTTGGTTATTCTTCCAACCATATGGAGGGTCTGCTAATGTCTCCTACATTGCAGGCTTATATCACTTTCCCATCATGTTGAAAACTGCCTAAGTCACTTTGTGTCATGCTTACTATTCAAGGATACAGCCTCTGTCGGCCATTCTGCAGTTACCTTGACCTCATGTGTCGGCCATCCTAGTGTCAGTTTTGTTACTTGTCCTACTCCACATCAGGTCATACCATTTGAGTGTTCCTTGTGTTGGATGAGGGAGGATTCCTTAAGGCCTCCCTTCCAATGGACTTCTTCCCATCGACATCAACTCATTTTGCTCTGGGAATGAATTTTAGAGTTTTGGTTAGTACCTTGGGGATTCTAGTCATCAGTGGTAGTTTCCCTCGTCGTTGAATAATGAGAATACATTAATGTCTTTTATTCGACGGGTTCCTCAGGTGTTCGACTTCAAGTCCTCTTATTCACACTTGTTGGATCGTACTAGGTACCTTGGGCCCCATTATCATTATCGGTTGAAGCCCTCGCGTTTGTTAATGGTATACATCAATGAACGGTAATCAAACGATTCCCCCTATGTTCGACCTCGGCTCATTTATTCACATGGTTAGGGTTTGTACCTTGTGTTGTTTGGATGAAGACCTTGGGATTTTGGTAGCATTACCTCATTATGTTATCACCCAAGCTGTGCAAGACTGAGCCTCACTCATTTTGGCTCTCCATGAGACATAGATCCAGTTTGTTGTTATGGCTATGATCTCTCATTCTGACATGGATCCACGCTTGTATTTGTGTGGCCATGCTATATATACATCTCCTAGTTATGTATCGAAGATCATGTTGTATCATGTTACACATCTATATGATTTCAATATTGTAATTGCTCGCTGACTTTGATCATTTTTTCAGGTACTTTTGTGACTTGGTTCTGCGGTTTCTTGCTCCTCCTCTGACTTGGAATTATAATGTATTTCAGCCATCGCTTCCCTCTGACCTCACACATTAGGGGGAATCTGTTATAGGTCAAATCTTCATTTCTCCGTCTGTGATCACCTTTAGCTGTCAATCACACAAAAGGACAATTGGGATTGAAGAGCATGATTGCCTTAGATCAATGGACTAGACTTACCCCTCTGCAGATGACAAAACTCTCATTTTACCTACTTTTTGGGAAAAACGCTACCCTATAAGCATGATAGTAGCGTTTTCCTGCTAAAATACTCTACTCCACTTCAATAAAGTAGTGTTTTCCTTCTAAAATACTCTACTTTGCTTCAATAGAGTAGCGTACAACTCAAAAAATCTTGCAAACGCTGGTTGTAAAGTGGGAAAGTTGCATATTGAACGCTTATCCACTTAAGAAAACTAGCATACACCTTAAAAAGTAATCAAAAATATATTAATTTGACGAATTAGGATTAGTTGAAGTTGGTTTTGCAATTTCCCCAACTTCCCAATCAAACTACCTCTCGATCCAAACTGCCTACCTTGTCCCATAAATACAAGGGGGATACATGAGAGAGGGGAGGAGAAACTATGAATTAATGGTTGTTACGCTGGAGGAATTCCAAAGTTAGTGTGAAGAGATGGAGCGCAGGATCTGGTTGCACAAGCACTCTGAATGATCAGGTATACTTTTACTGATTATTTGCTTTTGACAATAAAGGTTGAAATGCCCTTCCCGTCCCAATCAAATGTCTAATGGATTGCATATTTGTTTGGATTAAATGCTTGATTGTATTTGATTTCTAAATTGTATTTCAATTTCATTATTGTTATATCAGTCAAGATACGCTGAGGAAGGTATCTTTGTATTGTAGGTTCATCAAACGGAAGATCAAGTGGAGGATCGATCGAAGGAGCAAGCGAAAGCTAAGATTGAACATCGTTAATAAGGTATGCCTTCATAAAAATTGATCTCTTTCCTTTTGTAGAATCCTATGTGATATTATCTATGTATTTACCTGTCACCCCAGAAGTTGGTAGTGTCCCTCTCCTCGCTATAGGGTAGAATTTCCAAACAATAGACACCATGGATTGAAGAGCTAGGTTGACCTACATGATGTATGGACTGGAACTACCCTCTTCAGCTGACAAACTCCTTGATTATCTTGATTTTTTGACATGTGCACTACTCTTTGGGCAGTAAACCAATGCACATCTGCTAGTATGCCCTACTTTACTCAAGTGAAACTAGGGCACACCTCAGAAAAGTTGCAAATGCTTGTTGTTTAACACTGAAGCTGCATATTGTGCGCTACTATGTCTTGAGGAAACTCGCGCACATCTTAAGATAAAATTAAAAAATATATTAAGTTGACGAATTGGGATTAGTTGAAGTTGGTTCTACAACTTCCCCAACCTCCCAATCCAACCACCTCTCGATCTAAACTGCCTACCTTGTCCCATAAATACAAGGAGGATCCATGAGAGGAGATTAGAAGAACTAGACCTAGAAAGAAGGCTTTGAGTGTTGTTACGCTTGAGGAATTCCCAAGTCAGAGTGAAGAGCAGGAGCCCAGGACTCGGTTGCAAAAGCATATCGACACGTCAAGTATATTGTACTGATTCATGTTTCTTTGACAATAAAAAGGTCGAAACACCCTTCCTGTCCCAAATCAAATATCTATTAGATTGTGTGTTAATTTGGATCGATATCTTGTTGTATATTTGATGATTAAGTTGTTTCTTCATTCATCATGTTTATTATATCCAAGATACGCTGAGGAAGGTATCTTTTGTGTTGCAGGTTCATCAAACAGGAGATCAAGCGAGAGACTAAGCGAAAGCTAAGACCAGCCGTCGATAAGAAGTACTTCTTTCAATCTCGATCTCTTTCTTTTGTAGGAACTAAATGCAATACAATTTATGTGTTTACTTGTCAAACCTCCCCCCAAGTTGGTAGTGTCCACTCCTCGCTATAAGGTTAAAATCCTGAACAACGCTAATGATACTAAATTTAAAATAAACTTTATCTATTGAATTCAACACGTCTATATTAATCTCATGTTTCTTGCATTAACAAAAGAAAATAATTCGGATCTGTGGACCATGATTCCTGAGCTTAATTCACCTATATTTATCATCAGTTCTGACAAATTAAACCTGTTAAGATCTGTAAAACATGATTTTTAAATTTAATACATCTATAAATATTACAGAAATAATAGAAAGAGATAATTCAGGTCCATAGTTTATAAATCCTGAATAAACAACAAAACATAAATATACTTATTAGTCTTGTCTTGCTATCCAACTGACTTGGTAACTTCCACGTTCCACCCAGCCATAGACCTCAAAACTTTCCCTGTTTGTGCAATAGGTCACCCCCTAGCTGAACCGAGCATGACAAGAATTAGAAGGTCTAGGGTAGAATTGGCTATCTTCTTTACTAACAATAGAGTAGTCATAAGGTCCATTTACCAGCCCTTTGTGTGAATCTTTTATAACAAAACTTCCCTAAATTTCCCATAGTCCTCTTTCTAGGACACACCAAATATCATACAAACTGGTGTTTGAGCACTCAAGGGTCATGGTTGAACCCTCTAGTGAACTTGGAAACACTTTCCCCCTGCAATGTTCCTCTGTCTTCTACTTATATGTTTTTTAGGAAAGGTTGCTAGGATATAGGTTTAACTCACTCAGTTATTTGATAGACATGCTGACATCGTGTAGTGTTAACCTCATATTTCAATATCTACGAAAACTCTTAGTTTCACCTTGTAGTTGTTGCAATCATAATTTTTTGTTCATTTTCTGGTACCCAGGGAATAACAACACTTTTTTGGATTCTTGAACCCAAATTTTCACCATTCCTTTTTCCCCTTCTTTGGACTCTCATGTTCCCATTTCTAGTTCAACATTAACCTCTATCCTTGCGAGCATTACTCCTACAAATGGAAAACATACATCTTTAGGATTTTAAACTCGTTTGCACCTCTAAGTTTAAATTTTTAAACTTATGATTTTATGAGTTTAAAGGTTCATGAAATTAATAAGACAACTCCTAGAATCGCCACGCATATCTCATCAAGGAAGATCCAGAATTGGACATCTTCCATGTCTTGAACGAAATGCAATTGCCACACATTTCTCACTTAAGAGGATAGAGATGTGGATAACATGCATGCCTTGAATGGAATTCAATTGCCACACGTATTTTTCAAGTCAAAAATCAACTTAAATGAATCTCAGTAGAATTGAATAGGCATTGTATCCAATTTGCATATGCCATTTTAGTCTCTTTTTCATATTAATGATCTTTTAGTGATATGAGATTTCATTGCCTATTTAATCTTTTCAATAGAATCTCACATGTTCAGATGGTAAAATATATGGTCAATGTTACTAGGTAGGTTTTTTAGAAAGATGATTTGGGTCAGTAAATTGGTGTTTTAATTTGACTGTGTATTTAATCTTTTCAATAGCATCTGGCATGTTTATGTTCAGATGGTAATATATTGTAAATTTTATTGGCTAGATTTGTTTAGAAAGATGATTTGTGTGATCCCCTTTCGATATGATTTATTCTAGTAGTATGAGGTTTGATTTGAATATTAATAAGTTTAGTATATTTTATTCCATAAGCAAATCCGGTTTACAAATTATTTGTCGCTTTATTTTAAGTTAAATTGGTTGTTACGATTAAATTGTCTGGAATATCCTGAGTGATTTGATTTTATGATCAAAACAAATTTTTACATTTGTTATATCCCGAGTGATATCAAAACAAATTTTTACATTTGGTATATCCCGAATGATTAAAACCATAAGATTCATCCAAAACTGGGAAGTTTCGTTGTATGCGTTCTTCTATATTGCTCTGCAAAATTTTAAATTGATAAGGAAAGCCTTAAAACCTTGAAAACCTTGAAACTTGCTAGATCCACTTGTCACTGAGAAGGTTGACGAATTATTTATATTTGTTCTTATATTATCATTCCACACCATGCTCCACACTTTGGTATCCATATTCAGTTCCATTACAATCGTTCTGATGGATCCACTGCTTGCATTAATGGTGATGGTCCACTCTCTGTCGTAAGCCGCTACGAGTTCGCATGCCCAAAATTCTGTGGTATATCCGTACCCATTCAAGAGGCATTGTTGTCAACACCTTCCATTCCCTAGAACGTTGATTTGCGTCCCACAAGGCCACTACGTTGAAACCTCTTTGTTGATGTCAATATATCGCAATGAAACCTAACAGAAATACGCAACTCTTATAATTCACAATCGCAATGGTCTGTGCCCTCTGGAATTCTAATCGGGTGGCTGATAAATCTAATATGGGCATTTCTTCAATGATGGAAAAATGGGTTTCTATGTTATAACTCAGCAGTCGCTGTGGATAGGTTAAGTTTTATTTTATGGAAATGGGATAGATTGGGGTGCATTAAATGGTGTTTCCCTCTACAGTGCAATGGAAGAAGCGAAGAAATAATCTATAGTCGATGTTAGAGTAGAGTGTTATTTCCCACAATTCCGTCAAGGAACTGTAGATGAGAGAATGTACCTATCTGTCTCTCACTTCTCCCAACACGATCACTTTAAATGTTTTGGAGGCCTAGTCTACTAATATATTGATACAGATGGATGGTGGATCATGAAGATGCTCTATGTTTTTCTTCAAACACGGTTCCAGACCGTGGAGTGAGAAAAATTCTACATCTGGTAGCTGTCGAAACTTCCTTGTCAATGGATTGACGACCAATAGTCTTCCTTTTGTGCTTTCAAGAAGCATAAGATCGTCAGCTACTCCCTAGAGAAGCCAACTTGTATCCATCAGAGCGGTTAGATGTCGATCTAGAGAGATAAAATGATACCGATCATCAATCGTATTGGTATTGGAGAGGACAAATCCATCAAAGTTGTGAGGTATGTCCGAAAAGATTCTTCCCAGATTATGAGGAATCTAAAATGGTGGGGGCATCTCATCGTATATTCCTTGTAAGTTTCAACCCAAAACCAGAGCAATCGAATATTGCGGGCTCACCTTATCGTGTAATCCTTGAAAGATCAGACAGGATGAAATCATTCGATGCAAGGTTAAGCATGTTTTTTGGGCCATCAAGAGTTCTGCGAGTGGGAGGCGAGAAATAATGTCTTCAACAATTGATATGGGTATCCGGTCCAAATGGCACGATGGCATCAAAGAAGAGAAGCTGTGCATATTTGATATGGATAGGCCGTCCAAATGGCATAATGGCGTCAAAGAAGAGAGGTTTTTCCTTCTGCTAAATTGCATGATCACTTAGAGAATCTCATTCTGATCCATTAGTATTTGGTGGTTTTCATTGGCCCCATCTTTTCCTATGACCATCTGATATCTCTCCTCTAATACAGAAGGACCATCAAAAATATTTTCTTCTGATACGGAAGGACCATCCTGTTCTCCCGTCCTAACTATGTGAGATCCATATTTTAGAGCATCAGAAACCAACTATTCTCCCTTCTTCTTCATGAAAGAATGGAGTCCCTCCCTTCTGTGAAAGCGCAAGATCATGGGGAGATTTTCCTCCTGATCCATTAGGATTCATTTGTTAATGGCTCAGCTACGGCTTCATGTTCTTGCGTCTTTTCTAAGTTCTTGGATTGAGTGGGAACAGCTACGGCTTCCTGATCTTCCTGTTCTCTACCTGTATCCCAATTTAAATATTTCAATCCCAAGCCCTAGCTTAAGAAAAACGGTCAAGAAAACCATTTGGTTTTTTCTTTTTTCTTTTTGATGAATTTTGTGTATTCATTTCAATTTTGAAAAAAAACCTTTGCTTTTTTCTTTTGATGAAAAACACATATATAGACTATACACTGATACTGGCATATCTCCATTTTCATTTTCAAAAAAGTCTATATGCACTCATTTATCCCTTATCCGTCCTTGTATAAAACTTCTAATAAAACTATCGTGTTTCCAATTTAAAGTATATGTTTCTCTTTGGGTATATGGGTATTTTAAAGTCTGATGAAAATATGGAATATATTTATTTATTTAGATACAAGCTCCTTAAAAGCATCGAAGCCTAGTTTTATAATTTTCATAATTTCAATTATTTGTAAAACAAATGGAATTTTAAATGTAATTTATTTTAAAAATATTAATATTTTTTTAATTATTCTTCTTTTATATAAAAACTCATTTTTTTCTCATAATATTGTGATTTAAAAAATTAAAATATATTTTAATATTTTAAAATTTGTCTAAAATATATATCTTAGTTTAGTTGAATGCATAATATAAACTTTCTTCAACCTAAAATTGATATAGAAATACTATATATTTACCATACTATAATCTACTCCCATAGCAGAGTGCAATAAGCTTTTAAGGTACAAAGAATATATGTTTCCATCATACAATAACCTAGTCCCAATTCAAAGTAAAATAACAATAAGTCTTTAAGGTTTTATTAGACTTTCTTCAACCTAAAGATAATATCCAAATAGTATATTTTAGCATCTTGCTATAACATAGTGTAACCTAGTCCCAATTCAAAGTAAAATAAGTCTTTAAGGTTGTATTAGAATTTTTTCAACCTAAAGATAATATCCAAAGAATGTATTTTACAATCTTGTTATAACATAGTCCCAATTCAAAGTGCAATAAGCCTTTAAGGGTGTAGAATTATATTTTATGCACTATAGAATATGGTATAATGCACTGTAGAATATGGGATAATAATGATCCTCTTTTTCCACATGATTGCTTTGACCAATGTTTATTCAAGTACATACCTTTTATTAAAAAGGTAACAACTAAAACTTAGTGATTGTTTATGTGTGGAATTAAGTGTAGTGAGTGTTCATATGTAGAATTTTTTGTTTATGTCTGGAATTAAGTGTAGTGAGTGTTCATATGTAGAATTTTTTGTTTATGTGTGGAATTAAGTGTAGTGAGTGCTCATATGTAGAATTGTTTTTTTAATCAGTTCTATTGTACATAAATTTAAGTAGATAAATCAAGAATGAATATCATGTAAGCAACAAATAGAAGCAAATAGAAGCATTGAGATACTATATGTGACAAATGGATGACAAATATTTTTACCAATGGATAATAGTGAAAATGAATGATTGATTATTCACATTTCATTGAGATACAATAAGTTTCTTGAGAAGAAGGAAGGTCGAGTTGCATTTGGCAACCAGTTGTGATTTTTGCCGACCGGGACATCAAGCAAATTGATTTCAAATATTGGTGTAATGTCTCTCAAAAATGCGATTTTTTAAAATTTTCAATATGGGGTCCTAAATCGACATAAGACATATGATTCTTCTAAAATTAACTTCAGCTTTGAATAAATGTGGATATCCTGTTTGTTTGTGTTCCTCTTGCGACTTTCTCGTCGATCTTCTAAATAGTACCGATTTGGTTAATGCCACTTACCTTGCACTTTACTATTTTATGTATTAACCATATATCACTTAATTCTTTTACTAGTATGTTTCTGAACTTGGATTATGAGCTAGTTCCTATTGTTACGATTGATTCCTGGTTAATAATTGTTTGCTTACTTTAGTGCAACTGGATATATGATTTATTTGATATACATCCGTAGATGGTATGAAGGGTTCACTTTTTTCCTGGGCTTAGTTAGCTTGTATATAAACTAACACATGCCACTTAACCTTTCTGCAGATATCCCAAGGTGGACTCATGTTGAGTTGGATATCAATGGAGCACAAGCTCTTATTCAAACTTTAACATAAATATTTAGAGAAGGGGATCAACGTCCCTAAGGTAGCAACTTTACATTCCCTAATGGGGTATTACCTACACAGGAGCAGGTGGTATAACTGGTGGCTCATACTATAGAGCTAGGCACATTTTTTGTAACTTAGTGGGGTTAGTTGGGCATTGAATGAGGCCCATGTGATGGTATCGTGTGATGGACTCCATGCTGGCAGTCGCATCCAACTGGAGGGAGTGGAAGAGTTTACCAGGCAACATCATGATTTGGTTGTTTTGGTTGGGTTGTGGTTTCGTTGTTGGAGAGGAGGAGCAGGGGCTCCCTCCTTGCACCTTCACTAGGAGAGGCTTGCACATGACCGTAGATACGCTCTTGGTCTGTGCTCATCTCGTTGAAGGTGGCGAATGCGTTGGCATCTTCACAGGTAATGAATTCATTGCTTATTCATGTTTCAAATTATAACGTAGTGTATTTCTGGTTATGGGAGACTGTCCCTGCCATTCTATAACTGAGCTCTGTTTTTTTTTCTTTGGCTGCAAGTTGAAGCTTTCTACATTACTGTCAAAGGCAACTTGGGGAGTGGTAAGATGGACCACTACACTCATATCGGGTAATCCCTTGGCTCATGCTGTACCATTCTCTTCATGGGAGCGTCGATTTTAGTTATGGCTTTAATGATTTGGTTTGGTTATGCCCCCGAATGAACAAGGAGATGTATGGAAATCCTATCTGGGCATACTCTATTATTTATTTTGTTTGTATCGATTTTTATACCCATAATTTGATCTTAGGGTTTGCATTTTACTCTATAATCCTTCTGGGCATTTTTATAGTTACTCTGTTCAGATGTGTGGAGAAGCGCATGCTCCAAAACTCTGAGGTTGTGTTTTAAATGATAGCATATGTATTTAATGGTTAACCTACTCGGGTATCCCCTACTTTGTGACTTGATATTTAATACTATCCTTTATTTTGGATTTGATGTGCTTTGTTCTGTGGGTATCTATGTTGATGGATGTTGCAATCTAAGTTTTATTGTATCTTCTATATAATGTTGAATTCAAACCTTTATATTCACTCCTGTATGTGTATGGGAAAAGCCCTATTTTCATTCTATATTTTTTGTACTTGCTTCCAAAGGGGGGTGGATCTCTGGTGAATTGCTTCTACGTGACCTTACTGTTGTGTGGATGTATTAAGAATTTAACAAGGATCGATTTCCCAGTCTACGCCGGAAGCATGACTATTAGAGGTGAGTGTTTAAGAAGTCAATGGGATTCGATCCCTAAACTGCTATGAATGTGATCTTAACTGTATGTCAGAGCGATGGGACTCAATATCAGGTTTCCGTTGAGAGCAACCTTATGCTGATTGTGTGTGGGAAATAATTTTAATGGGATTCGATCCCAGGTCTGTGCTAATAGCGATCTTGTATTAAATGTGTGTATTTTGACTTAAGTCGGTAATTTTCTATTTCATATTAACAGATTGTTTTATGACTGCTATTAAATTATTATAATGTGATGAGAATGAACATAATGTATTGATAATAACTTGTAAATGTGGAGGTTTTTCTCTTATTTTCTGTATCACATAGGTTATGAAAGAATGTTTAAAATCTTAAATAGATAGTTAGTATGTGGAAGAATGTAGGTGTTATGAATAGTAAAGTTCATATGATTTTGTGTTTGTATAATGTTGATGTTTTATAATGATCAAAGATGTCGAAACAGGATTTTTTTTAAGTGTTTTTTTTTTTTTTTTTTTTTAAGTTTTAGAATTCTATTATTAATATATATCATTTATAAATATATATTAATACCCCAACCAGATTTTAGGAACTTTGTTCCGAAATCCTATTATGGGATTCTCTCTCTGCATGGGTGATAGTGGGAAATTTCTCCTGGAATAATATATTGTATTTTAGCTATTGAGGTTTGGAATTTACGGGTAGTCCCATGATCATGACTCATTTAATTCTTCCAATGACCTCCTGATATAGAAATGCATGATATAATTAATTAAAACAAAACATTATTGCTAGTGATACTAAATTTAAAGTGAACTTTATCTACTGAATTCAACACGTCTATATTAATCTCAAATTTTTTGCATTAATAAAAGAAAATAATTCAGATATGTGGAATATGATTCCTGAGATTAGCTATTATAGCAATAGGCTTTTTCTCGATCGGAAAAATGTGCTCTGCTAAAACCCTAAACTCTGCCCTAGCTGCCGCCGGTGAACATGGCCGCCGGGACTCTACAGGGATGGCTCATCAGGGAGATAGTGAGAAGGAATGCCGTCGTCTAAGGCCAGGCAGAGGAGGCGGTGCATCAATCCAGGATAACGGTTTTCATCCTGCGTCAAATACATTGCTGAGAATTCTGGGAAGAGATGGGAGCGTTGTTTCAGGCAGTGGCGGCGGGATTATGCATTATTTCCAGCACAAAGAGAAGATGAAGCTGTGGTTATGGCTCGTCGTCCCCATTACTATCCAGCCAACAGACTCTGAGGATCGTCAAAAGGCAGAGATGATATTATATTACTCTGGATCGGAGTTCTTGATTCATATTGTCTTTATTTCGGTTACCTGGTGTGATGGCGCAGGGTCTGTTATGTTTTATGATAGATGCGGAGTGGATACAGAACCGTGTTGGGTGAATATGCAGGCCGTGGGTTTATTTTTTTCTTGTTTCTCCCTTCATGTGAAAAGTAATATTGCTACATGCCCTTATACTGAAGGAAAAAATGGAGTAACAGTCTGGAGAACAGGATGCATTCGCTCTTTAAGGCCACCATCGATCCGTCCTCTTGTTGACAAACGGTATGAATCACAAACTGTTTTTGGTGTTGGGGTAGAGGATGAAAAATTCCAGATCTGTATAAAAACGCTTTCAGGGAAAACAGTCTTGGTGTGGGTTTCTGTCAAAGATACAGGGGACACTCTAAAAACTTTGATAGCGCAGAGAGAGGGTTACTCACGAATATCCATTTACATTCTGTACAGAGGAAAAATACTGAATGAGGATGATAGGCTGAAGGATTGTCAGATTTCCAAGAAATCCACTCTGCATGTGATGTATCGCTTGCGGGGAGGATCGATTGGGAATAGAGGAACAGCAGGCCCCTCTTCATACAAAGATGCAACTCGTCCAAAGGGGCCACAGTCAACAACAACTCCACATTCTTCTCTCCCCAAGCCGTATATTGTGGAAAAACTGGACGATATCCCATCTTTGGAGGTCAAGAATACAGAGGTAACACAACTCTTCAGTAACCTTCAAACGCATGCTCTCATTTGTCGATTTAATGGATTCTGGCCCAGATCTTATGAACTTCATAATTGGATCTACACAAATTGGACAAAAAATTGTCAAATTCTTTTATGCTCCAAAGGTTTTTTTGTTGTACAGTTTGAATCAAAGGAAGAATATGAGAAGATCATTGAACAGGGTCCTTGGTTTTGGGGGAGAGCAGGGCTCTTCACAACCCCCTGGTTTCCCGATTTTGATGCCAACACTATGGTGGTTACCAAAATGCCGGTATGGGTGAGGCTGCCAAACTTGCCCCTTCCTTTCTGGCATCATTTAGTCCTGGAAGACATTGGAAATCTGCTTGGGAAGTACATTAAAAGGGATACTGATCGACATGAGAAGGGACTGTTTACTTATGCACGAATCTGTGTGGAGATCGACCTCAGCAAAGGTCTTCCTGATAGAATCAAGCTGATATATGAAAAGCACAAATGGATCCAGGTATTGGACTATGAAAACACTGCTTTTAGATGCAGATTTTGTCATTTAACAGGACATTTACAAGATTCGTGCCCTCTTGCCAAACGGCATCCCAAAAAGAACCAGGGGATGAAGAAAAAGGGGAAAACATGGCAGGCAGAATATGAACCCTCTACTAAAGAGGATTCAGAGGGTGAGGAAAGCGAACAAGAAGAAAAACAAGAGGAGGAGGTCAATGAGGAAAAAGTGCATATAGCTGAAACAATGGAGACACATCATTCAGAATTAGAAAATACCGGTAAGGAAACATTAATGGAAAACATGCAACTCATGGCTACTTCCTTAACCGGGTCAAAGCGTGCAAATGAATCAGAAAATTCAGATTCGGATAAATAAAAAACCTATATTCAGCCATCAGTGGAGCAGGCGAGTACAGAGCTGATTGTAGTTGAACCCCAGCAGGGGGGATGGACAGAAGTGAAATCAAAGAAGAGAGAGAAGAAAGGGAAATTAGAGGACTATTATAAATACCCTAATCCCTAGAATCTTTTGTAATATTAATGTTTTTTATTTGTAGACCTATGGTCTCGTCTCGGATGTGCTTATGCACATACAGATTGTAATTTTGTATCGCTTCGGCTGGAAATAAAATTACGCTTTTTTTCTTGGAAAAAAAAATGATTCCTGAGATTAATCCACCTATATTTATCATCAATTCTGACAAAGGAAACGTGTTAAGATATGTCAAACATGATTTCTAAATTTAATACATCTATAATTATTATAGAAATAACAGAAAGAGATAATTCAGGTCCATAATTTATAATTCCTGAATAATGAAAAAAACATAAATATACTTATCAGTCTTGTATTGCTATACAACTGACTTGGTAACTTCCACGTTCCACCCAACCATAGACCTCAAACCGTTCATGGTTTGTGCAACAGGTTACCCCCTAGCCAAACCGAGCATGACAAGAATTAGAAGGTCTAGGGTAGAATTGGTTATATTCTTTACTAACAGTAGAGTATTCATAAGGTCCATTTACCAGCCCTTTGTGTGAATCTTTTATAACAGAACTTCCCTAAATTTCCCATAGTCCTCTTTCTAGGACACACCAAATATCAGACAATCTGGTTTTTGAGCGCTCAAGGGTCACGGCTGAACCCTCCAGTGAACTTGGAAACACTTTCCCCCTGCAATGTTCCTCCCTCTGCTACTTATATTTTTTTAGGAAAGGCTGCTAGGATTTAGGTTTAACTCACTTAGTTATTTGATAGACACACTGACATCGCCTAGTGTTAACCTCATATTTCAATATCGATGAAAATTCTTAGTTTCACCTTGTAGTTGCTGCAATCTTAATTTTTTTGTTCATTTTCTCGTATCCAGGGCATAACAACACCTTTTTGGCTTCTTCAGCCCAACTTTTCACCATTCCTTTTTTCCTTCTTTGGACTCTCATGTTCTTGTTTCTAGTTCAACATTATCCTCTAGCCTTCCAAGCATTACTCCTGCAAATGGAAGACATACATCTTTATGCTTTTAAACTCATTTGCACCTATAAGTTTAAAGTTTGAAACTTATCATTTTATGATTTTAAAGGTGCATGAAATTAATAAGACAACTCCTGGAATTGCCATGCATATCTCATCAAGGAAGATCCAGATGTGGACATCTTGCATGTCTTGCACGAAATGCAATTGCCACACATATCTCACTTAAGAGGATAGAGATGTGGATAACTTGCATGCGTTGAATGAAGTTCAATTGCCACACATATTTTTCAATTCAAAAATCAACTTAAATGAATCTCAGTAGAATTGAATAGGCATTGTATCACAATTTGCATATGCCGTTTTAGTCTCTTTTTCATATTATTGATCTTTTTAGTGATATGAGATTCCATTGCCTATTTAACCTTTTCAATAGAATCTCACATGTTCAGATGGTAAAATATATGGTCGATGTTACTAGGTAGGTTTTTTAGAAAGATGATTTGGGTCAATAAATTGGTGTTGTAATTTGACTGTGTATTTAATCTTTTCAATAGCATCTGGAATGTTTATGTTCAGATGGTAATATATTGTAAATTTTATTGGCTAGATTTGTTTAGAAAGATGATTTGTGTGATCCCTTTTCAATATGATTTATTCTAGTAGTATGAGGTTTGATTTGAATATTAATAAGTTTAGTATATTTTATCCCATAAGCAAATCCGGTTTACAAATTATTTGTCGCTTTATTTTAAGTTAAATTGGTTGTTACGATTAAATTGTCTGGAATATCCTGAGTGATTTGGTCTTATGATCAAAACAAATTTTTACATTTGTTATATCCCGAGTGATATCAAAACAAATTTTTACATTTGGTATATCCCGAGTGATTAAAACCATAAGATTCATCCAAAACTGGGAAGTGTCGTTGTATGCGTTCTTCTATATTGCTCTGCAAAATTTTAAATTGATAAGGAAAGCCTTAAAACCTTGAAAACCTTGAATCTTGCTAGATCCACTTGTCACTAAGAAGGTTGACGAATTATTTATATTTGTTCTTATATTATCATTCCACACCATGCTCCACACTTTGGTATCCATATTCAGTTCCATTACAATCGTTCTGATGGATCCACTTCTTGCATTAATGGTGATAGTCTGCTCTCTGTTGTAAGCCGCTGCAAGTTTGCATGCCCAAAAGTCCATGTGGTATATCCGTACCCATTCAAGAGGCACTATTGTCAACACATTCCATTCCCTAGCATGTTGATTCGCATCCCACAAGGCTACTACGTTGAAGCCTCTTTGTTGACGTCGATATATCGCAATGAAACCTAATAGAAATACGCAACTCTTATAATTCAAAATCCCTATGGTCTGCACCCTCTGGAATTCTAATCAGGTGGCTGATAAATCTAATATGGGCATTTCTTCAACGATGGAAAAATGGGTTTCTGTGTTATAACTCAACAGTCGCTGTGGATAGGTCAAGTTTTATTTTATGGAAATGGGATAGATTGGGGTGCATTAAATGGTGTTTCCCTCTACAGTGCAATGGAAGAAGTGGTGAAATAATCTATAGTCGATGTTAGAGTAGAGTGTTACTACCCACAATTCCGTCAAGGAACTGTAGATGAGAGAATGTACCTATCTGTCCCTCACTTCTCCCAACACGGTCACTTTAAATGTTTTGGAGGCCTATTCTACTAATATATTGATACGGATGGACGGTGGATCATGAAGATGCTCTATGTTTTTCTTCAAACACGGTTCCAGACCGTGGTGTGAGAAAAATTCTGCATCTGGTAGTTGGCGAAACTTCCTTGTCAATGGATTGACGACCAACAGCCTTCCTTTTGTGGTTTCAAGAAACATAAGACCATCAACTACTCCCTGGAGAAGCTAACTTGTATCCATCAAAGCAGTCATATGTCGAGCCAGAGAGATAAAATGATACCGGTCGTCAATCCTATTGGTATTGAAGAGGACAAATCCATCAAATCCCTGAGGTATGTCCCAAAAGCTTCTTCCCAGCTTACGATCAATCGAAAATGGCAAGGGAATCTCATCGTATATTCCTTGTAAGTTGCAACCCAAAACCAGAGCAATCGAAGATTGCAGGTTCACCTCATCGTGTAATCCTTGAAAGATCAGACAGGATGAAATCATTCGATGCCAAGTTAAGCACGTTTTTTGGGTCATCAAGAGTTCCGTGAGTGGGAGGCGAGAAAGAATGTCTTCAACAATTTATATGGGTATGCAGTCCAAATGGAATGATGGAATCAAAGAAGAGAAGCCATGTAGAGTTGACATGGCTAGGCCGTCCAAATGGCACAATAGCATCAAAGAAGAGAGGCCGTAAATTATGCTAAACAACATGATCACTTGGAGCATCTCATTCTGATCCATTAGGATTTGGTGGTTTTCAGTGGCCCCATCTTTTGCTACGACCATCTGAGATCTCTCTTCTAATATGGAAGGACCATCGAAAACCTTCTCTTCTGATACGGAAGGACCGTCGTGTTCTCCCATCCTAACTATGTGAGATCCATATTTTAGAGCATCAGAAACCAACTGTTCCTTCCTCTTCATGAAATAAGGGAGTCCCTCCCTTCTGTGAAAGCGCAAGATCATGGGGAACTTTTCCTCCCAATCCATTAGGCTTCAATTGATATGTCTCAGCAACGACTTCCTGTTCTTGCGTCTTTTCGAAGTTCTTGGATTGAGTGGGCACAACTACATCTTTCTGATCTTCCTGTTCTCTGCCCATCTCACGATTCAAATATTTCAATCCCAATCCCAACCCTTTTCTTTTAGCTATTTTCTTTTTGATGAATTCTGTGTATTCATTTCCATTTTGAAAAAAAACATTTGCTTTTTGCTTTTGATGAAATACACATATATACACTATACACTGACACTGACGTATCTCCATTTTCATTTTCAAAAATTATATATGCACTCATTTATCCCTTATCCATCCGTATATAAAACTTCTTGTGAAACTATTGTGTTTCCAATGTAAAGTATATGTTTCTCTATGGGTATATGGGTATTTTAAAGAATGATGAAAATATGGAATATATTTATTTAATTCGATACAAGCTCCTTAAAAGCATCGAAGCCTAGTTTTATAATTTTCATAATTTCAATTATTTGTAAAACAAATGGAATTTTAAATGTAATTTATTTTATAAATATTAATATTTTTTAAATTATTCTTCTTTTATATAAAAACTCATTTTTTTCTCATAAATATTGTGATTTAAAAAATTAAAATATATTTTAATATTTTAAAATTTGTCTCAAATATATATCTTAGTTTAGTTGAATGCATAGTATAAACTTTCTTCAACCTAAAATCGATATAGAAATACTATATATTTACCATACTATAACCTATAACCTACTCCCATACTATAACCTACTCCCATGGCAAAGTGCAATAAGCTTTTAAGGTACAAAGAATATATGTTTGCATCATACAATAACCTAGTCCAATTCAAAGTACAATACCAATAAGCCTTTAAGGTTGTATTAGACTTTCTTCAACCTAAAGATAATATCCAAATAATATATTTTAGCATCTTGCTATAACATACTATAACCTAGTCCCAATTCAAAGTACAATAAGTCTTTAAGGTTGTATTAGTCTTTATTCAACCTAAAGATAATATCCAAAGAATGTATTTTACAATATTGTTATAACATAGTCCCAATTCTTTCGGTGGGAAAATATTGCCCTTCCTGAAAGTGGTGGAGGGTGGGGTATCAGGAATCTGTCATATTTTAGTTGTGCTCTCAGAATGAAAAGCTTGTGGAGGGGACTTTTTGGGCCCACATTATGGACCAATCTGCTAAAGGTAAAATACATTAAGATGGATGTGATCAATTGGATTTGAATCCCAAATAAGAAAATTAAGGGAGCCTCACCTATCTGGGTAGGTTTTATTAAAGTTTACAATCTGCTAGCAAAAGACTTAACTTGGAAAGGTTGGAATGGTAAAATCATACTGGTAGGAATTGACCCAATTGTGGGAATGAATGAAGATTATATCCTACTTGATGAAATCATTAAAACCCTTCATCATTTTTATTATGCTACTCCCAACAAAGTCAAGAGACATAATCCCAGAAATAACCAAATTTACTAGATCACTGCATTGGAATTGGGCTTTGAGGATAGAGAGGCTGTTGCATGGTCCCGATATACTAGCAAACTCAACTCTGTTGGATGCAGATTGACCTTGGAAGATAACGACCTTATTTGGACAAATAACAAGGCTATAGGAAAGGTTACAACAAAGATAGCCTCACCCATCAAGGTATGTATCCTACAAACTAGTGGTTCAAGGTCATCTGGATGTGTAAAATTCCTGTGAAGGTTCAATGTTTTATGTGGCATGCATTACAGGGTACTCTAAAAACTTGGGGAAAAATGGTTAAAAGAGGTTGGGTAGGTCCAAGCTTTTGTTATTTATGAAGGAATAGTCATGAATCCATTCAGCATATTTTGGTAGAATGTGTATTCACTAGAACTTTGTGGCATAATATCATTTCACATCTAAAACTGGAACAACATTGGGAATGGGAAAATTTTGAGAAAAATGTATACCTATGGTATACAAAGTGCATAAGCTTTCCATATCTACCAGCATTGATCTCATGGCACATCTGGTGGGTTAGAAATAATGTTTTATTTGAAGGTAAAGATCCCAGTTTGTTTTCTTCTTACAACAAAGTTTTGGCAACATTAAAGGATTTCAGCTACAGCCCAAGACAAGAGAGAACAAGAAAAATTGGTTTTTTCAATATCCCGCATCATAAACCGGCTGCATTCTTTGATGGCTCAGCAATTGATGGTACATGCGCGGTTGGGGGAGTGATTTTCTTGAACAAAGAACATTATTTCACACTTATGATGAATTATGGAATTGATACCAATACCAAAGCAGAACTCCTAGGGCTTTGGTGTGTGATCACAGTTGCTGCTTCTATGGGTTTGTATGCATTGATTGTTTTTGGTGATTCTAGGGTGACGATAAAATGGGCACAAAATGAATATAAATTAAACATCCTTTCATTAAATCAGTGGTGCGGCAGGATACAAGAGAAAATTCATCTTTTCAATGACATCTATTTTGAACATATCTTCAGTCAACACAATCAAACAATTGATGCACTGTCCAAGGAAGCTCATGGAGGCGCTGAAGGGATATTCAGTTGGGAGGAATTCCTGGAGAATCAATGCATCGATAGGGGATCAGTCAATTTATATGAACATTAGCAGATTGAAAGGGTCAAGCATCATCTCTGTTTTTTGCAACTTCTAAAGCAAGTTATTGCTATTTTTTGTAAATTTTGAAGAACATATGTAATATGGTGAACATAATTCTTTATATGACTTATGAATTGTGTGCTATTTGATTCAAATATGAATAACAACAGTACTATTTTTTTCGCTGAAAAAAAAGTGCAATAAGCTTTTAAGGTTGTAGTATTATATTTTATGCACTACAGAATATGGGATAATGCACTATAGAATATGGGATAGTAATAATCCTCTTTTTCCACATGATTTCTTTGACCAATGTTTATTCAAGTACATACCTTTTATTAAACAAGTAACAACTAAAACTTAGTGATTGTTTGTGTGTGGAATTAATTGTAGTGAGTGCTCATATGTAGAATTGTTTGTTTAAGTGTGGAATTAAGTGTAGTGAGTGCTCATATGTAGAATTGTTTTTTGATCAGTCCTATTGTACATAAATTTAAGTAGATAAATCAAAAATGAATATCATGTAAGCAAAAAATAGAATCAAATAGAAGCATTGAGCTACTATATGTGACAAATGTATGACAAATATTGTTACCAATGGATAATAGTGAAAATGAAAGATTGATTATTCACATTTTATTACAAAGGAGGGGACTTCGTTGCATGTTCAATTTGTACTTTATTGTGGAGAAAGGGAAATTTTGATTAATTTCTTACTTCACTGGGAAAAATATGACATGGAAAAATTTTCAAAAATGGGGAGACATATGGGACAAGTAATATAGTAACTAGCTAGCTTTGAAAAACGTTAATGATTCTCAATGACTACAAGTTTTTAATAGACTTGCATTCATATCACTTTTTCAATCAATTTTGGGTGTTACTTTATTATGGTAAACACATAAAATTGTGAACCTATATGGAAATATTTGACAATGGTATTAAAGTGATTACGAAAAATTGGATAGAGGGAGTGGAGATATTATAAAGGTGATTCCAATGAGTACTGAAATGCATTCAATTACATGTAGACTAGAAAATCCTTGTGTAGGGCCTATGTGGTGGTTTGGGACATCGTAAATGACCCATGAGACCTAGACCTTAGTTGTCAATATCATGCCATGATTTGGTCCCTAAGAACCATCCTGCATGGTGAGAATGTGTCACTAATACACTAAATAATCCCTATGTATGGCTTATCTAGTGGTTTGGGTTTTTGTATATGACCCATGGGCCATAGAAAGAATTATTTGGCCTTAGACCCTAGCTTCATATCTTAATTAATAATGATTTGGCCTCAAGAACCATCCATGGTGTTATAGATCTCAAAATAGAACCATATCATGCTCATAGGCCAAGGTTTCCTATTATGGAATGTGTGATGAATTGGAGTTCCACACATGGCCCATAAGCTCTATAAGCAAATGTTATGGTCTGTTAAGGGGGCCGTAAGGCCTTTCCTATGTCATCATTATCATCAAATGAATGTATTAGTTAAAGATATAATGCATGAGAAGTTGGAGCAGGTGTAACAGCTCCAACTTATCTATTCATGTATAAATAATACCATCAAGAATGAATAAAGTTGTTGAATGCATTCGACTCATTCTCTTGCCTTGAATAATTTGATTCCATCTGCTTGAATACAACAGTGATGCCGTTGCCTCCTCTATTCAGTATGGGTGACAGCAGTAGCAGATGGAAGCAGTATGGACCTGGAAGAGAGTGAGATGAGAGAACCTGGAAGGATAATAAAGATTGCTCGTGCGTGCATACAATAAGTTTCTTGAGAAGAAGGAAGGTTGAGTTGTGTCTATCAACCAGTTGTGATTTTTCCCGGCCGGGAAATCAAGCAAATTGATTTCAAAGATTGGTGTAATGTCCCTCAAAAATGCAATTTAAAAAAAAAATTGGTATGGTGTCCTAAATCGACATAAGACATACGATTCTTCTAAAATTAACTTCAACACTGAATAAATGTGGATATCATGTTTGCTTGTGTTCTGGTTGCGAATATCTCGTCGATCTTCTAAATAGTAGTGATTTGGTTAATGTCACTTACCTTGCAATTTACATGTTTATGTATTAACCATATATCACTTAATTCTTTTACTAATATGTTTCTGAACTTGGATTATGATGTAGTTCCTATTGTTACGACTGAGTCCTAGTTAATAATTGTTTGCTTACTTTAGTGCAAATGGATATATGATTTATTTGATATACTTCTATGGATGGTATGAAGGGTTCACTTTTTGGTTGGGCTTACTTAGCTTGTATATAAGCTAACAAAGGCCACCTAACCTTTCTGTATATATCTCAAGGTGGACTGATGTTGAGTTGGAAATCAGTGGAGCACTAGCTCTTATTCAAACTTTAATGGAAAGATTTAGAGAAGGGGAACAATGTCCCTAAGGTAGGAACTTCACATGCTAATGGGTATTAGCTACATCGGCGCAGGTGGTATAACTGGTGGCTCATACAATATAGCTAAGCGTATTATTTGTAACTTAGTGGGGTTAGCTCATAATTGAATGAGGCCCATGTGATGGTCTCGTGTGATGGACTCCATGTTGGAAGTCGCATCTAACTGGAGCGAGTGGAAGGGTTTACCAAGCAACATCACGATTTGGTTGTTTTTTTGGGTTGTGGTTTCACTGTTGGAGAGGAGGAGCAGGGGCTCCCTCCTTGCACCTTCACTGGAAGAGACCTGCACATGACCAGAGCTACGCTCTTGGTCTGTGCTCAGCTCGTTGGAGGTGGCGAATGCGTTGGCATCTTAATAGGTAATGAAGTCTTTGCTTATTCCTGTTTCAGATTATAGCGTAGTGTATTTCTGGTTATGGGAGCTTGTCCCTGTCATTCTATAACTGACCTATGTTTTTGTTTACTTTGGCTGCAAGGTGAATCTTTCTAGGTTATTGTCGAAGGAGACTTGGGGAGTGGTAAGCTGGACTGCTACGCTCGTATCGGGTAATCCCTTGGCTCATGCTGGACAATTATCTTCATGGGAGCGTCGATTTTAGTTATGAATTTAATGATTTGGTTTGGCTATGCCCCCGGAGGAGTAAGGAGATGTATGGCAAGCCTAGCTGGGCATACTCTATTATTTATCTTGTTTGTATCGATTTTTATACCCAAAATTTGATCTTAGGGTTTGTATTTTACTTGTAATCCTTCTGGGCGTTTTTATGGTTACTCTTTTTAGATGTGTGGAGAATCTCATTCTCTAGAACTCTGAGGCTATGTTTTAAATGGTAGCCTATGTATTTAATGGTTAACCTACTCGGGTATCCCCTACTGTGTGACTTGATATTTAATACTATCATTTATTTTGGATTTGATATGCTTTGTTTTGTGGGTAGCTATGTTGAGGATGTTGCAATCTAAGTTTTATTGTATCTTCTGTATAATGTTGAATTCAAACCTTTATTTCACTCCTATATGTGTATGGGAGAAGCCTTATTTTCATTATGTAGTTTTTGTTCTTGTTTCCAAAGGGGGGTGGATCCCTGGTGAATCACTTCTGCATGACCTTGTTGTTGTGTGGATGTATTAGGAAGTTAACAAGGATCGATTTCCCAGTCTACCCTGGAAGCATGACTAGTCAATGGGATTCAATCCCTGAACTGCATTGAATGTGATCTTAACTGTATGTCAGAGCGATGGGACTCGATCACAGGTTTGTGTTGAGAGAAACCTTATGTTGACTGTGTGTGGGGAAAAATTTGTAATGGGATTCGATCCCAGGTCTACGCTAATAGAAACCCTGTGTTAAATGTGTGTATTTTGACTTAAGTCGGGAATTTTTCAATTTCGTTTTAACAGATCATTTTATGACTGCTATTAAATGATTATAATGTGATTAGAAGGCACATAATGTATTGGTAATGATAACTTGTAAATGTGGAGGTTTTGCTCTTATTTTTTTTCTCATGTAGGTTATGACAGAATGCTTAAAATCTTAAATAGATAATTAGTATGTGGAAGAATGTAGGTGTTATGAATAGTAAAGTACATATGATTTCGTGTTGGTATAATGTTGATGTTTTATAATGATGAAAGATGTCAAAACAAAGATTTTGTTTAAAGTTTTAGAGTTCTATTATTAATATATATCATTTATAAATATATATATTAATAACCCAACCATAGTTTAGGAACTCTATTCTAGAATCCTATTCCAGGATTCTCTCTCTGCGTGTGTGATAATGGGAGCTTTCTCCTGGAATAATATATTGTATTTTATCTATTTAGGTTTGGAATATTTACGGGTAGTCCCATGATAATGGCTCATTTAATTCTGCCAATGACCTCCTGATATAGAAAAAATGCATGATATAAGTAATCAAAAAAAAAACATTATTCCTAATGATACTAAATTTAAAATGAACTTTATCTACTGAATTCAACATGTCGATATTAATCTCAGATTTCTTGTTAGAAAAAATAAAATAATTTAGATCCGTGGAATATGAATCCTAAGCTTAATCCGCCTATATTTATCATCAGTTCTGACAAAGGAAACCTGTTAAGATCTGTAAAACATGATTTCTAAATTTAATACATCTATAATTATTATAGAAATAACAGAAAGAGATAATTCGGGTCCATAGTTTATAATTCCTGAATAAACAACAAAACATAAATATACTTATCGGTCTTTTATTGCTATCCAACTGACTTGGTAACTGCCACATTCCACCCAACCATAGACCTCAAACCGTTCCTAGTTTGTGCAGCAGGTCACCCCCGAGCCGGACCGATCATGACAAGAATTAGAAGGTCTAGGGTAGAATTCACTATCTTCTTTACTAACAATAGAGTAGTCACAAGGTCTGTTTACCATCCCTTTGTGTGAATATTTTATAACAGAACTTCCCTGAATTTCCCACAGTCCTCTTTCTAGGACACACCAAATATAAGACAATATGGTGTTTGAGCGCTCAAGACTCACAGGTGAAGCCTCCAGTGAACTTGGAAACACTTGCTCCCTTCAATGTTCCTCTCTCTCTGCTACTTATATGTTTTTGATGAAAGGCTGCTAGGATTTAGGTTTAAATCACTCAGTTATTTGATAGACACACTGACTATTATGTTTTTATCTTTAATTAATAATTCAGTTTATTTTAACTCTCATAATTTATTTTTATCTTTATTTATTAAAATAGGACGTTTATTCACCTAACATCTAGTTGATCTTTAGTTATCAGCTACTTGACCATTCTAAACTCTTGCATGCTCAGTCCCACTTTGAGTGGCAGTCCCAGTCAGTTAGAAAGAATAAAATAATAATAATAATTTGAGTTTTAGATAAATATTCAATGGATTACTAATGCTCCAGAGCTCCCAGCTCACCATTAGTTAATCATCACGAATCTAAGTGCTCCAGAGCATTACTGCTCAACACTCACTCAACTAATAGTGCTCCAAATTAAATCCCACATTCTCAACACTATTAAGTCAATTGTCTTAGTACTCCAGGGCTTATGCTCAACACTTATTAAAATAGTTTAGATGTTCTAGAGCTCACTTGCTCACATATTTTAATAATTTTGGTGCTATTCAAAGCTCACTTGCTCAACACCAAAATAACGATTTAGGTGCTCCAGAGTTCATTTAACTCAACACCTATAAAAAATAAATAAGTTTGTAAGGACAAATAACTGTAACATAAAAATAGTCTTTTCTTTAATATTTTTGGTGCTATTCAGAGCTCACTTACTCAACACCAAAATAACAATTTAGGTGCTCCAAAGTTCATTTAACTCAACCCCTGTCAACAATAAATAAGTTTGTAAGGACAAATAACTGTAAAATAAAAATAGTCTTTTCTTGAGATATTACAATTGGTATTGTTTTGAGAAGCATTGTGGGATATTATGCAGAGATTGGAATCTAAAAGTATGTCGCTATTATCCGATAAATTATTGCAGTCTTCTCATCGGCATTTTTTTTTCCAGTTAATTTAATAATTAAACATGTCAACATTAACTAGAAGTCCATTGATGTCTTACAGAACCTTGGCTTGCAATTTCAGCAGGCAGAAGTCCACCAGATTAATTCTACGGCCTCTTGACATCAATACTTCCTAAAAACTGTAACGGTTGGTTTATTATATTGCACAATTGTTTTTTTTTATGCTACTTCACTCGAGTCAAACAGAAGTACCAGGTAGTTGCATGACAACAACAAGAATCAATATGGCCTTGTTGAGGAGATGAACGGACTGATTATGGGATTAGACATTGGTCAGGTTGTTATGATTCAACAGAGTTGGTCGATACATTGTTGATGGACACAAGAAGAGGTGACTCTCGACTATGCACACACTCCGTCGTCCAACACTCCTTCAACACACAACATCGAAGTCCGACCGAGATGTAGTAAACTTAACATCGATCTATGGTGTATGGAGAGGATTGTGTAATGTAATCGATTTTCAGTTGCATAGAGAGGTTGACTACTACATAGAGAGGACACATATCAACTGGTTGTACGTGGGATCTCATGCGGACACACGGAGAGCATGTTGTTTATAAATATGACATCCCTCGGGTCATATGAGTTGGTCGACAAGATTTTAAGTTGGTTGATAAAATTTGCCTCGTCGAAGTCGGTATCTTCTTATAATATGGCTTTATGTCATTTTCCAACCTATCATATGGTTGATGTTTAATGGTTGGGGATACCTGCTTCTTTTAAGTTGATGGTATTTTTGTAAAATGTCTTGTCCTTATAAATTGGTCGATAAGTTAAATTTGGTCAAGGCTGTCAAATGGAGTTCTTTGGTCGAGTCTATAAAATCTAGTCGGAAGTAAATTGTTGATTTGAGTACGATTGAAGAGAGGTTGAGTTTAAATTTTTGGTCAATGATGATATTTATTGGTTGGAATAACTTGAAGAACTATTTGTAAATGGTTGATACTTCTCTTTGTAAAGTATACTTTAGGTTTCTAAACATCAAGTCATAAATATAAGTGGTCGATATTAAAATTTATGTCGATATGCTTTGGTCGAACCTTTTAAATGGTTGATCCTTGAGTATATAAGTAAATTTATTTGTCAATCGTTTGAGTTGAGTGAGTCATGAATCTTTATAAGTGACTCTTCATTAAAAAATTTAAAAGTCAAGAGGGGGTTAAACATGAGTCTCTTTTTGAGGCAGGCGATCCCCTCCAATCTATGTAATTTAGTCGATTTCTAGCCGACTTACCTATTCGAGTCAAGTCAGTGGAACTACAAGTCGTCAGTATCAACCATGGTTAGTCGAGTTGAGTTGAGTCAGTCGACCACGACCAATATCATATATAGCATTCGATATCGACCACAAGCAGCGAAACATGTACAAACTTGTAGGAAGCCTCACGACAACTGAAGTTGATGATGACCACATTCAAGCAAAAGCCACCTTACAACACACAAAAGAAGAAGCTTAACGCTAGATGGATAAGATCATTGAAAGTAATTGGGGACTCAACAATGGTTATAAAATCCTCAGACATGAGAGACAAAGTAGACACAATGCCTCTTGGAAAAACCACAAGAAGAGTGAGCCTCATATCCCAATCCTTTGACTCAATCTCCTTCCACCACTCTCTAAGGAAGAACAATGGGAGATAGGATTCCTTGTAAAATAGGGTGCCCTCCCTTAATCAAGGGGATCTTGAAATCAATGAGGGAGTCCAATCGCATTTAACTCTTCAATGAACTCAATCCATAAGACTCTCATCCCTAGACACACCTCTGGGGTGAATGGCGATAGCATCAAGACAACACAGGAATTAAATGTTTGATTGAATTGTTGGGTATGATAGCTATCACACGTAGGAAGGATATATCAAGATTCATCTCGAAGCTCAGACCTCATTGCATTCTATGACAATCTCTCTCTCAGCGAAGATAGTTTTTGGGAGATTTTGGAATGTCTTGGCAACACTGGTGGGAACTAGAAGATAGATTGAAGGATTTTTGGAAGGATAGGGGGAATTCCATCCATGTTGGCACTCAACTAGAACAACTTCAATTGATCGATAATTTTTTCCAACCGGTGGAAATGGCCTACACACGTTGCCTCTCCTACAAAATATCAAACCTAAGAAGTCATGTAAGGATCCTTCGAGAGGAGGTTCTAGGCCTACAGTGAGTAATTCTAGTATCTCGGGAAACTAATAGGACCAAATACTGGAAATTCAGTAGGAAGTGGGAGAATTAAAAGGATTGGTGGACGATTAGGGGAACATGAAGTCACGGCTTGAAGAGGACCTCAATGCACATCTCCAAGGTTTAGATTTTGGCTTGATTCCTAACAATGAAACCTATGCTACATCTATGCACCTAGGTTCCATTCATCACAGGAAAAGACATCCATGGAAGGCGACATCAACGAACAACAAGGCCTAGCTCGGAACTGGTACAGATGTAAATTTTCTAAAGTATGTTTTGTTTTTTAAATGTATCTATGTCTCTTGTAAATTTCCTAAAGTATGTTTTGTTTTTTAAATGTATCTGTGTCTCTGGTCAGTTTTTAAGAATATGAAATATGCAAGGGACATGTTCATTTTTGAAGAATGTAAGACAGTCTGGTAGCCACATCACCATCATCGCTTTTGTAAAAGCCTTGAAAACTCAGACATTAGCATAATGCAAGCTCATTTTATAATCTCCTAATAATTGCCACCCAACCTCAACTCTTTTTTAATGTAAATATTTACTTACTTCTGTGAAAAAAATAATAATAAGTAGGACAAGAACATAAATTATTAAATCTTATACTTTCTTTAAAATAACATATAAAAAATTTCAAAATAAATCTAAGATAGCCACTAAACAAGTGTCAACAATACAAAAAAAATGTTGTGAGAAACTTTGACATTCCAATAAAATTCAAGGGAAAAGGATTCCAACGTGTGATGCACTTCTAATGATTACAATCAAAATCAATATAAAAAATCACATAATAGTTTTTGTAGATCAACATGCACCATTTTTATACTACAATTGAATCAATGAAAAATTGCACACGGGTCTTCTTCAAACAATGGTATTTTCCAAACAATGCTAGTGCACTAAGAAAGTTATTTTTTTTTTCCACAAAATATCAATCATGATTGCAATACTGCTTTATTTGGAAACAAGTGCTACTAATCCCTCAGCTTTACCATCCATCTTCTACAGTCATGGTTACATGTGCTTGTATAATTCCTCATTTTCACAAGCTCTCTGCAATGAGGTTGGTAACTATCACCTTTTGTTAGATTGATGGTGCAGTTCCTTCTTTTGCATCCTTTCCTACTTTGTTTAAACTTCTAAATTCAATCCTCTCATTTTTATTATATTCTCCCTTTATTTTCTCGGTTTTGGATATACTAATCAACAAGGGATGTTGAATTAGAAAGTACTTTCTGCAATAATGTGTTGTTATGAAAGTTCTATGTTGTTTCTTTGACAAATTAAAATGATGTACACTTAACTGCATATTGCCAAACACACATTTTCTGGAAACACACATTTTCAGGAATTTTTCCGACAAAGGCTAAGGTGCTTCTAGAAGAGAACAAGGAAAATTTTAAGTATCCATAATTTTCTTAATTATGTTAATCCAATGAACAATACAAGAACAACATATATATTGGCCATTAACCCAAATATCAAATTAGTGTTTAAAACACAAACAAATAGCGTACAATACAAAGAAACTCAATGAACTAAGCTATTTAGAATTTTGACAACTTTATGCTAATTCAAAACATAATGATAAACATATTAATTACATTTAAATATTTAAATATTATATTTCTCATCTTGAAATAAAGAAATTAACAATATGTCTTGAGAGATACTAAAAACATAGTGGACCACGGAGCGTTGAGATAATGAAACTATTCTCAGCTTATATCAATCAAATTAAGCATCAGCTTATACCAATGAAACTAAGTATCACTAAAATTTGATTTATGCTGTTTTTTTTCAGCCCAAAAATCACCTTTTTGCTATTTTGAAGGAATCAAGGAAAGCTAGTCAATACATAAGGGCTCAACAAAAACATCATGTCACTTACAATATTTTATACTCTTAATCTAAAGATTAAGAAAACTCACTTCTAAACACTTGGTGATTTGGTACTTGCATAAATATTTTATACTCTTAATCTAAAGATTAAGAAAACTCACTTCTAAACACGTGGCTATTTGGTACTTGGATAAATTTTTCCAAGAGTGATTCGACGTGTCGTAGAGCCAAAGCGGACTTGAGTCCCGGCACCCACTCCAATGGTCATACAACAAGACTTCCCTACCTCCAATGAGTGATATTGGACTAATATCATTTATTTCCTCAACAGGATCAGGAAAAGGAGGGGGCTGAATGACTTCTGTCATTTTTTCCATGCGCTTTCCTCCATATCAAACTTCCAGAGCCCGATATTCATGTTCTCGGCTAAGTTATCATCTGTTTGTCTGATGAGACATAGCCGCTTCTTATGTACTGCAACGCACAGAAACAGCGTATCATCCAACAGATATGGAAAAGATAGAATTGAATCCGTCCATGAGTCTTCTTCCACAACAAACACTAACATCATCTTTACAGTTAGATGTGAAACCAATAGCGTTGAGAAGACAAACCAACACAAGAAATGATCGTGCAGGATGAATGGATCACTGAGTTCTTGGAAACAACAAAAATGAGAGATCCCATTCCATTCTGGTATCTTCTTCCACGTCCCTTGTTTGAAGTTGTAAACAAAACTAATTATTCTACAATCATCACAGCCTTCAATCTCGATCTTGCGCCAGAAGACGACTTTGCACGCGTGGCTTTTTCGGTCATAGGCTATGCCTGCATGAATTCTCCCGTTGAAGTCGGCCATGGCGGGTAGGGTCAACGTCCTATGCTCTTCCGGAAAGAGAGGGTTGAACACCAAGAACACAGAACGCTTCACGACTCCCCGAAAACACAAGAATCCGTCACCGCACGTCGACAAGAGCCAGTCGGACTGCCGCAAATCATAGCTAAACGGGTTTTTGCACGTAAACATGGCATGCCTTCCTTTAAGCCAAATATCAAAATGGAAAACGTAGAATAAAAAAGAACACAGGATGACCAACGTGGTGCCTGTCATAGTGAATGGAAAAAGAGGGATCTGACAGCAAAGAATGAAAGTACTTGCAGCTGAATGACAATCTAAGTAGATCCAGAAAGGGAAGCCTTGTTAGAACTAGAATGGCCAGATCCATTGGCAGTTTATTCCACTGATGGCTTTCCATAATGATCTCCAAAGATTTCATAGAAGCGCTCAAATTTTGATCGGCCATCATAAAACTGTGGAAAAAGAAGGATAATGGAATGGAATGGTGCGGTGAATAAATAGGACATGCATTCACAGATTAAACCAAAAAAAAACTCTTTCTGTGTTAAAAATTAGAATTAGAAACTCTTCGAAGTTGTAAAAAGCAAAAAACAAGATAGCAGCAAGTGAAATGGAATGTTACAGTGAATAAATGGAAAGTTCGAGGAGACATTGACACAGTCTTTTTGTTTTTTTGTTAAAATTAGAAACATGACGCTTTTGATTTTCGTTTTTTTTCAACGAGATAAGATTTGGCTTTTATATATTTGAGTCGATCGTTTTAAAATGGATGTTTTACTATAATTAGAAGGCGCATTTGTGATGGTAAATAATCGATATTTATTAAATAGAAACCATATAAGAGTTTTGCTTTATTAACATAAAGCAAGAAAGTAGCTCATGCATGGATAACAGATAGACAACCCATTTAGGTAAGCAACGAAATTGTGGTTTGGGAGCAATACCATGAAATATGCAAGAAACGATGGTGATCAATCGCATTCAATAATCGATTAGGGTTCATGGAGAGCCTAGGATTTGAGCTCGCAGCCGCTTCGGTCATGGCCGCCCCTGGGGGTGGGGATTCGGCCCCTCCCCCCCCGATTTCTGAGATGGACGCATTCAGAAAGCTGCTTTCCAGAGGAGGAAAGCGTTCTGCCCCACTATCGGTCCCAAAATTCATTAAGAAACTCGATGAAATACCAGAAATCGCCCTTCCTGAGACGCAAACTGTCAAAGTAGCCTTGGCTCTCTCTGAGAGAGGGCTGGTCAGTCAATTCATGGGCCTATGGCCCTCAGCAAAAACTACCGACGACTGGATTCAACGGAACTGGAAACCCCATCTGAAGCAAGGAGTTACATGCTATCCCCTGAGCAGTGGCTTCTTTCTCTTCGAATTTATAAGCAAGGAAGATAAGGATCTCTCGAACCTTATTTTATGGGAACCCAAGGGTTGTATCTGAACCGCTGGACCCCGGACTTCGATCCCTCGGTGGAATTGCCAAAGGAGGTACCTGTTTGGGTTAGGCTCCCCAACCTGTCGGTACACTGCTGGAACTATGAAGCACTGCAGAAGATAGGGAATGGAATAGGGAAATTCGTAGATAAAGCAGACAATAAGACCATCTATAACTGTGCAAGGATTTGTGTGGAAGTGAACCTGGAGGCAGGGCTACCGGAGGCGGTGAAGCTCACGGTCGGCAGCTGGTCTCACTACCAGAAACTCGACTACGAAAACCTTCCCTTCAAATGCAGAACCTGTCAAGAGCATGGGCACTTTCAGCGGAACTGCCCAAAAAATAAAATCCCATAAAAAGAAGATGCAGAAGGTTGGCAGAAGGTCAAGAAAAGCAAAGCTGGACCTAAACCGAAAGATCCAAGGCCAGGGTCGGCGAGCCATCCTTCCTCATCAAATCCAAATCCTTCGAAGGAGCCCACGAAAGAAGGGGCCGGTAAAGCAAAGGAACCTGAGAAAGGGGCCATAGAGATAGTCTCTCAGTCTCCTCCAGCCTCGAACATTCCGATTACGGTAAATGAAACCCCCCCCCGCAGTGGATCCCACGAAGTCAGATGAGAAGCATATCTCTTTAGGCTCCGAAACGGGAGCAGATTCAGATGAAGAGGGTACGGAGACCAGCAACTCTGTTGGAACCCCCAAAAAGGCCCCCAAAGGAAGGAAGCCAGATAAAAAAAAAGGGAGGAAAAATCTTACAGGGACATAACAGCAGGAGTCCAGAAAACCATTTTGGATATGATGGAAACCAGATCCTCAAAGAAAGGCAAGGCTTCGAAAGGAGCCACTCCCCCCTCCCTTGGTTCCTAATGCAATACGTCTCCTGGAACTGCAGAGGGTTGGGAAGCAATCTCAAAGAAAAAGCTATCAAGGATCTAGTCAGAATGACTTCCCCGGACATACTTCTGATCCAAGAGACGAAGATGGAGGAGTCAGAAACCCTCCAAGCGAGTAAAAATTTCTAGAAAAAAGGACGAGGCCGAGCTGTAAGTGCTAGGGGAGCATCAGGAGGTCTAGCCACCTTCTGGAACTCCTCAGCGCTAGACCTGATTAAGGAACACAGTACCATTCATTGGCTCTTCACGAAGCTGCTGCACCGGGACTCAGGACTTCAGGTGAGTCTCTTTAACATCTATGCTCCTGTCCTCCTGTCTGAAAAAAAAGATTGTTGGGAAACTCTAAATCATTTCCTTTCCACTAACCCTCAGGAGAATCTTATCCTTGCCGGAGATATGAATGTCACCCTTGCCCTTTCTGAAAAAAAAGGAGGAACTCCTGTAAGAGACCCTGCAAGGGAGTGGGTAGAAGACATTATGTTGGATTGGGACTTGGAAGATATCAAGCCTAGTAAAGGAAAATTTACTTGGAATAACAAAAGAGTGGGTCCGAGGCACATTGCAGCTCGCCTAGACCGCTTCCTGGTCCACTCATCCTTCTTCACCCTGGGCCTTTTCGCCTCCTCTGATATCCTTCAAGCCTGCACCTCGGATCATAAACCCATCTCCCTTTCCCTGTCCCATGGAGAGAATTTGGGCCCGATTCCTTTTCGCTTCAGCCCCCTGTGGATCTCATCGGAGGGCTTCTTCGAGCTGGTCTCGGATTCCTGGAAGAAAAGTGTGTCGGGCTCTCCTTTCTTCATTTTGGAAGAGAAGCTGCGAAGACTTAAAGTGGACCTCAAAATTTGGGCTAAGCATCTGCCCTCCCCTTTGCTGGAAAGGAAAAAAGCCCAAAAGGCTCTTGGGAACCTTCAGTTGCTTATGGAGTCTGCCCCTGTTACCACTAAGATACTGAACGTCGAGGTTGAGCTGCAAAAGAATCTCCACAAAGTCCTTAGAAGAGAGGAGGAGTATTGGCGGGTTAAGTCGAGAAGTCTTTGGCTCCAAGCAGGAGATAAAAATACATCTTTCTTCCATAAGCAAGCAGAATCTCGCAAGAATTATAATAAAATCAGTGAGATCCAATATCAGGGGAAAACCTTCAAAAGATTCGATGAAATCAAATTAGCAGCCCACTCTTTCTTTAAAAAATTATTCACTGAAGAGATGGAGGCCCCTCCTAGGCCGGATCAATATCCTATCACTGTGGTTCCCAAGCTGATCAATGATGAAGATAATAGCAGGTTGACGGCCCCCATCACAATGGAGGAGATCAGCAAAGCTCTCCACGGAATGAATCCTGACAAAGCCCCTGGACCGGATGGCTTCACGGCCAGATTCTACATAGCCTGCTGGGACATTATCCAAAAAGATCTGGTCAAAATGGTGAGAAAATCTCAGAATTGCAGCAAGATTGGAGGGAGCACCAATTCTTCCTTTCTCGCTCTAATTCCCAAAGAGAAAGGTGCCCAAAGCTTTTCCAGATTCCGCCCTATCTCGCTGTGCAATACGGGGTACAAAATCATCACAAAAGTTATAGCAAACAGGATCAAAAAGGTCCTCCCTAGGATCATCCCGGAGAACCAGGGGGGCTTCATCCATGGAAGACAAATCCAGGACAACATTATTCTTGTGCAAGAGGCAATCCATTCAAGCTGCTTAAGGAAGGAGAAAGGAATGTTAGTAAAGCTGGACCTGGCGAATGCCTTTGACAGAGTTAGGCTAAACTTTCTGTTCGCAGTGATGCTCAAGTTGGGGTTTCATCCCCAGTTGGTTAGCTGGGCAAGGGCCTGCATCGCGGGGCCTTGGATCGCCCCTCTGTTCAATGGGAGGCCGGCAGACTTTTTCCAAGCCTCTAGGGGCCTCAGACAGGGTTGCCCGCTGTCCCCCTTGCTCTATGCCATTTAGGCGTCGGTGTTAAGCTTCCAGTTGAATACGAGATTGCAGCAGCGGACCTTAAGCGGTATCTCCATTTCTCCAAGGGTCAAAAGAATAAACCATGCGCAATTTGCCGATGACACGCTTCTCATGGGCCAAGCAAACCTTCTCACAGCAAGATCCTTCAAGAAAGAATTGGACGCCTACACGGATGCATCTGGAAGTGAAATCAGCTCAAGCAAAAGCAAAATTTTCGGTTGGAACTGCCCGCCTATAGAAATGATAAACATCTCAAGGGCCCTGGAAATGGAAGGAACTTCTACGTGGGATTCCATAAAATATCTTGGAATTCCGCTAGTCAAAGCAGCACCTAGAAATAGCCTCTGGGGGCTCTTGTTGGACAAGCTAAAAGCCAGGATCTTGGCCTGTGGATCAACCTGGCTGAACAAAGCTGGGAAACTTATCCTCATCAACTCTGTTCTCACATCTCTTCCTGTCTACCAGGCCTCCATGTTGCTAGCTCCGAAGGGAATTGTGAAGGAGATAGACAGAATCTTGAGAAAATTCTTATGGGAGGGGGGAAAGAATGAGGGGAAGAAAATGCATCTTATCAACTGGGATAAGGTCAAAGCCCCTAAATTAGAAGGGGGGCTGCAAATCAGAGATGTTGCCACTCAGAATCTGGCTATGGGAGGAAAAATCCTTTGGAAAATGATAAGTGGCAAATCCTCTTGGAGCTCCAAAGCCCTAAGAACTAAGTACTTCAACGGACACAAAGAAAGGTGCCTTGACAGCCCCCCCCTGACCAGAAAAAGGCTCCCCTATTCTTTCTCTTTGTCTCAAGGCCATTGATTTGATCATCTCCAAGCTTACTTGGATCCCGGGGAATGGCAGAAAAATCAATTTCTGGAATGATCCTATTCTAGGCCATCCTCCTTTAAGGCACTTGGAAGGGATTGACAATATAAAAACCTGGCTCCAGTCAAATAGCAAATCTACTCTGTGGGACCTCTCTGTTTGGAATCAGAACGACTCTTGGTTAAAGTGGGACCTTGGAGACTTTCCCCTTCACTTAGAATCTGAAGCATGTTCCCTCCTGGATGCTCTTCAAGGCCTCTCACCCTCCTCGGCCAGAAAGAAGGACAAAAGAGGCCGGGGGACTTCGTCTGGTCTATACTCAGCTTCTGCTGGGTATGCAGCCTTGCAATCCATCCCTTGGGTGGCCCCTAACCCCGCTGTGTGGAGGATCCTCTGGTCACACCCCTCCCTTCCCAAAATTGATCTCTTCTGTTGGTCCCTGCTTCACAATAGCATCCTCACCTGGGATAACCTTTCGAAAAGGGGCTAGGAAGGGCCTTCCCATTGCCCTCTTTGTGCCTGCCAAGCCGAATCTGTGGTCCACCTGTTTCTGCTCTGCCCCTTTGCTCGGGATCTTTGGAACATTATTGCTGGCCAGCTTGGTTTGTCCCTTCCTCTGTCAATTTCCACTCTGTTTTCCTCCTGGACCGAGTTGGCGCCCTTCTCGTTCTCCAATTTGAATTTGCTTAAGCATTGCTGGATCTGGGTGCCAAAACTCCTCTGCTGGAATTTGTGGCTGGAGCGAAACAACAGAGTCTTCAGGGATAGAGCAGGGTCGCCGGCTCAAACTGCAGCCAAAGTGAAAGGGCTCCTTGGAGATTTGGTGGCTTCAAAACCTAATATCTATAATGAGGTAGCCCCGAACATTGATGATTACAGCTGGTTCCAGGAGCTGGATCCATCCCTCCTGACCAGGATCAAACCAAATTCTCCCAAGCATCACACCCGGTGGGAAATTAGGCTGGCATAATAAGAATTTATAAAGTGGAGATCCTCTCTGGAGAAGCACATCCTGCACGTGGACGGGGCCTCGAAAGGGAATCCTGGTCCGACGTGCAGTGGAGGTGTTCTGTTCGACACTTCAGGGAAAATTGTGCTCAACTTCTCTTGGGGGCTGGGTCAGAACACCAATAACACGACCGAGATCCTAGCAATCTGGCAAGGGCTGGTCCAGGCCAGCAGGCTTTCAATTAAGAATTTGGTTATCATAGGGGACTCTAGAATCATTATCCAAGCTCTAAGGCAGAAAAACGCCCCGAGAAATATGGGCCTGGCACACTACTACAGGAAGGTTATTGCTCAGAGGAAGGATTTCGAAGAGGTTAAGTTTTACCATGTTCTTAGAAACCTGAATAAGCTGGCGGATAATGAAGCAAACAAAGGCGCCTCCCTGGGCAAGGGAGTCATCATCGTAAATGGACTTGAAAATCGTGAGCCTATTCCATAGTGCCAAGGCTGAAGGAATCTCTAGGATACCTTCTGTCAGAAAAGGTAGAAGACTGTCCATTGCCAGGAAAGATGAAACAACGAGCAGGCGTGAATCAGGTAAGATAAGACTAGATGGCGCCAGATCTAGGACAGTGAATCCAGGACCTTCACATGACTCCAGCTTTCCCTGTATAGGCGCAGTCATTACGGGGGAGAGTATCCACTCTCATCTAGCCAGGAAGAGTATGGTACAAGTCAAAAATCTTAACAAAATCGTTGTGATCTGGACTCACGACCGGAACATTAGCCCCTCCCGATCTGAGAAGGATTCATTTGGAGTCTCTCAAGACGAGACTCAGTCGAATGCAGAGCGAGCTAGACGAAGAAAAGGAAGAGTTGAACCGGCTGGAGATCAAGCAGCAATGCAAGCAGAAAACGGGCACAAGCATATGGGATGCTATCAAATCAAGAGCTGAAAGAAATCAGGGTCGAGATCTTCGAAGACAACACCTCAAATATGAAAGACATAGCCAACACTGCTGGAGACAATGGCAGCCGGATGACAGCGCTCGAACAGAAGGTAGAGGCTTTCCTCAAAGACAACGGCAAGACCCCGAAGGAGGACTCCTGAGGCAGGACCTTCGCCATGAGCAGTTAACCCCGTGGTTTCCATGTTCTTCTGATCATTGCTTGTTTTTATTAGGACGTAACTACTCGCTGGAAATTTTCTGTTTATGTACAATGAAATCCAGACATATTGTAAAGGAAGCAGTTAGCAAGACTATGCCCTGTTTATCTGGACAAGCAGAATCCAATGGATCTGATACTCGGAATGTAAGGCCCCTGGCAGCAGCTTAACCAGTTTTTAATTCAAAAGCTCCATAACCGTTTTAGTAAAAAAAAACATAAAGCAAGAAATGAAAGAAAATATAAAATAAAATATATCATAAGAAAGAAATGAATTCATTGAGAAAAGGGAAATAGGATGGAATCTTTTATCAAAAAAATCACTGCCAACTGAAAAAAGTTTTTTCCCTTTCATCAATCTAATATCCAGATATGATTAGTGTTGAGTGCATCAATAATTTTTCATTAAGCTTGAATTTAACTGCCTTGGTAAACCATTGATCCCTGCTTTTGATCTAGTACTACGAATTTTCAGAGTTTTAAAATGGTTCTTATTCTCTAAAATGCGATCCCAATTCTCTAGACACACAAGACTATCATTTTGTTGGAGAAATGAATTAGAGTTCAGACTCTTGGAAATGCGTGGCAGTCAGTTATCTCTTCTGTTTATTGATTTGCGGTAATGCAACAATAAATGAGGTCCGTCGACATTCATTTATTCACCCGAGGGTGGATTTACATTTATGTTCACTAGAGTTTAATATTTTCCTCACGATTTTTCTTTAATATCATAACCTACACAATAATAATATTATTAAGCTATATTCCGAGGAAAAAAAATATTACTAAGCTATGGAAATATGATATTATTCAAAGTTTAAACTACATAATCGCGTAACCATTTTATGGCAACTGGGTTGGCCTTCGTGGCAATTAGAGTTTTAATTACCCATATAGAATGAACCCTGCAGAAGGAGTAAATGAATACAATCTTCTCCTTTAAAATATCTTTATGATCTTTAAAAAATTATCAAAAGAAAATAATGTCTGCCTTACTGCGACTATTCTCCATGCACAAGATTCCTGTAGAATAAAACAAAAGTCATTCATTATCCATCAACTAGTTCCGTTAATAATTCGTTGACAAATGTTTAGGCAAGTGAGTGATAACTTTGGACAGTTGATTTATTGGATGTATGGAGAAGCTCCTTTTAATGTAGGTAAATAAACCAAGGAACTCATGAAAAGCTAAACATAATAATCAATTATTTAAGTGAAATTTGCACAACAAACTAGATTTAATAGATTTATTAATTAATTGATATTTAACAAAATGGTATCATTATAAACATTTCCGAAAAAAGATATAAAAAAAAAAAAAAAAAATTGGAGAATTGTTTAATGTACCAAATTTTAATGTACATAGTTTTCAAAAATAATATTCATTTTTCTTTTGGAAATACCAACGGGGATTCCATAGTCTATTCATTCCAGATGAGCAAGCCTTATATCAAATTATTTTATTTTACCAACAAAGTGTAATATTACAAAAGGGCAAAATTTATATAAAATTTAAAACTTTAAAAATATTAAAAACGAAAGCTAAGATTTATAAAGATTAATATTAAGGTGTTCAAAATATCATTTATTTATATATATATATATATATATATATATATAACTTTATTAATTTTACCCAAAATTATAAAATTACGATAGTGTAAAATTTTATTCAAAATTTTTAAGGCTTGCAAATATTTGATCAACCATTCAAAATTAGAATCGTCAACATGATTCCCTTTTTTATAATATTCTTTCAGGACATGAATTTATTTAGATATTTAGAAATAAGAAATTTATCAATTTACTTAGATCCACTACAACATTCATCAATTCATTTATGCATTGAAGACTGAAAAGGAGGAAAGGCTCTCGAAAAGTCGAAATGATTCAACCAAGCCAAACCAAAACATGTATCCAACTCAAAAGATCTCAAATAAAAGCATGCACTCATTGTTAAGCAACTGGGAAGTCAATAAACTAAATCGACCAAAATGAATAATATCACCAAGTCCTTTTCTCATAAATACCAAGCCAAAGAGCAAGCAATACAAAGAGTGATGGATCGAAGAAAAGAAGCCATGAAATCACCTATCAAACTAGGCAAGATAAAATGAAAGAAAATTGAAAGCTAAATATTTATAAAATTTACATGGGGTCCCCTTTGATTTTACAAAATCTAAGGGGAGTTGTTGGGGGCCAACAATACTATACCAAGAAATTGGTATACGTCGCTGGATCTTCGACAAGGAACTGCAGAGTGGGACAATCTAACTATGATTTTCAAACAGACATTTAATTATGAAGATGAAATTATGACAATAGATGCGGCTTTGCAGATCATTAAAGTGAATATTTTTGAATAAATTCCTGGACTAGTGTCTAGTTTACCGCAATGGAATACAACAGTTGAAAAGATGATGGAATGCTACAATATCACTAGAGGAATAGAGGATAATGACCCAAGAGATATCCATATCCTAGAATATGAAGGGAGTCTTGATCTAAAGGGACCAGAGATCTCGTTTGACAGATTCCTGAAGCCGCTGAATATTAAAAAGGTAAATATTGGGTCCCCTGAAAATCCTAAGTTTGCAAATATTGGAGATTACTGGGATGATGAAATAGTAGGAAATATTATTGATTTACTGCATGAATTCAAAGATTTGTTTTCTACTAAGTTTTTAGAAATGAAAGGAATTGTTGGTGACATGGGAGAAATGAAAATTCCACTGAAATCAGGTGCGAAGCCAATTAAGCAAAGGCCATACATGTTGAATCCTCGGTACAAGGAAAAAGTCATAGTTGAGCTCTACAGAATGCTAGATGTACGCATTATTGATCCTGTCGAAGAGTTAGAATGGGTCAGTCCCATTATAGTTCAACACAAGAAGACTGGTGAGGTTCGAATTTGTGTTGATTTAAGGAAATCGAATGATACCTATCTACATGATCCATTTCCAACACCATTTACAGATCAAGTACTAGCAAGCGTCGGAGGTTAAGAAGTGTACTCCTTCACTAATGGATTTTCTGGATATCATCAAATAAATATTTACAAGGAAGATCGACACAAGAAAACATATGTGACAAAATGGGGTTGCTTCTAGTATACGGTAATGCCCTTTGGGTTGAAGAATGCTCCTGCAATTTTTTCAAGCGTAGTTGTAGTTGCTTTTAAAGAGTTTATTCAGAAGTTTCTAGAATTTTACTTTGATGATTGAACAATATATGGTTTGCTTAAAAATCATATTGAAAGCTTGAGGTTGATGTTAGAGCGCTATAGACAATACTAGATTTCTTTGAATTTGCAGAAATGCATATTTTGTGCTCCATTTGGTATCTTGTTGGGTCATGTAGTTTGCAAGCAAGGTTTGTTCGTGGATCATGCAAAGATTGCCATTATAGTAGATCTACCTCCACATAATTTAGTTCGACACTTAAGGACAACTCTGGGTCACACGGGATATTATTGGAATATTATCAAAGGCTATGCTCATATCACAACCCCTATGGAAAAGGTACTAAAGAAATATGCGAAGTTCCAATGGAATGAAGAGTGTCAGCAGAGCCTCAACACATTAAAGGAGAAATTGGTTAGAGTGCCTATTCTGGTGTTCCTAGATTGGTGAAAAGAATTCCACGTACATGTCGATGCATATTCAGTCGCTCTAGGCATGGTGCTCTCTTAACCAGGTGAGGGCTCTATTGATCACCCTATTGCATTTGCTAGTTGAAAATTGTCCACGACAGAAATAAATTATACTACAATAGAGAGAGAAGGTCTAGAAATGGTATATGCCCTACAAAAGTTCAGGCATTATTTGCTAGGGGGGAATTTAAAATGTTTACAGATCATTATGCTTTGATGTACCTCGTCAACAAACTACTGTTGGGGGGGAAGATCTATCCGTGGTTACTACTATATCAAGAATATGATTTTGATATTATCGTCAAGCCAAGGAGATTGAATGCAGGGCCTGACCGTCTATCGAGGTTGGAGATGGCAGAAGAACCGTCCAATTTAGAAGACAACCTCCCAGATGTGCAACTCTTTACGGTTAAAATGGTTGATGAATATTTTCAGGATATTGTGAATATTTTGTCTACGGGTATGGCACCAAAAGGATATACAAATGCAAAGAAGAAGCAGTTAGTTGTTAAGTATGCATACTATCAGTTGATAGTCGGTCAATTATACAAGCTAGGATCGAATGAGGTATTGTGTCATTGTGTTATGGAGCACGAGTGACCAATCAATTTAGCTGAGGCTCATGACTGAGTTGCAGGAGGCCATTATACAGGTAAAGCTACTACATATAATATCTTAAGAGCTAGGTTGTGGTGGCCTACCCTTCACAAGGATGACAAGGATTATTGTCAAAACAGCGACATCTATCAGAGAATTGGCAAACCATCGAGGAGAGATGAGATGCCATTAGTTCCCAAAGTTACATTGCAAGCCTTTGAAAAGTGGGCCATTGACTTTGTGGGTTTGGTAAGCCCACCAAGAAAAAGGACTGGTGCACAGTATTTTATTACTGCAACTGATTATCTTACCAGATGGGATGAGGCTATGCTAGTGCAAGACTGCAGTGTTGCGATTGCTGTAAAGTTTCTGTTTGAGAATGTAATCACTAGTTTTGGTTGTCCCCGAGTTTTATTGAGTGATAAAGGTGGACATTTTGTTAATAAGACTATAGAAGCACTCATGGAATAATTTCACATCTACCATAGAAAGAGTATTCCATATCACCCACAAGAAAATGAGGTTGTTGAAGTGTTCAACAAGATTCTAGAACATGTACTAAAAAAATTATGTTATTTGAACCACGGCGACTGGGACTTGAGAGTTCCTGAAGTTTTATGGGCTTATAGAATGATGTGCATGAAGTTGACGACATAGACACCCTTCAGGTTGGTGTATGGACAAGAAGCTGTAATTCCCATGGAGTATATTGTCCCAAGTTTAAGGATTGTTGCTTTCACCAATATGTTTGATATTGGTGTTGTTGAAGAAATATTGTCGCAGTTACTCTAGTTAGAAGAAGACATGTTTATTGTTGGATTCCACTAGCAAGTGCAGAAAGACAAAGAAAAGGCATGGCATGATGGCCACATTACCATGACGCACTTCCAACGAGGAGACTTAGTTCTTCTTTATGATAGTAATTTTTTCAAACACCCTTGCAAGCTAAGAATGCATTGGTTAGGTCCCTATGTCATTAACTTTGTGATGGAGGGAGGCGTCGTACAGTTGCAAATATTAGATGGTGAACTCCTTAATGGATTGTTCAATGGGAGCTAGCTGAAGCCCTGTAGGGACAACCATGGCTTGTCGCACTAAAGAGTTTTGAGTCAATGCATGTACAAAAGAAAAAAAATTGTTTGTAACTGTATATGTCTCATAGAAACCCCAAGTTTCATTTTCTATCGATGTCAATTGTGTCAAATTTTTCATGTCAATGCATTGGTGTGTTGAATATTTTGGAAACCCCAAGTTTATTTTTGTGTCGAAGCTTTTCCGTCAATGTTCTTCCTAACAAAGTCTTATTTTGGAATTTGGAAACCCCAAGTTATTTTCCTATTGAAGTAGTATATCATTAAAGGGGTTGGGGGTCTTTCGTAGTTCCATGTGTCGAAGTTGCAGTTGACGAGCATTAATTATTGCTTTTATGATAGGATTAGTGGTGGCATTAGTGGGATTTTTGCATTAATTTCTAAAAAGACTGAAGTGTGTGAACAGATTTGTCGCTACCAGCATGATGATTGCAAGGATCAATTACATTCAATTTGCATCAGTAATGAAAGAAAGATTACACGAGGGAATTAATTTTAAAAGTGCATCCATCCACTAGTTAGAACCCATTGTTATTTTTGCATTGAAGCGTATTGAGCACACCAAATATCGAGCAAATTACGCAAAGCGATTTTAGCATAATAGAGCATCAAAATGCAGGTCTATCTATCTGCAACTAGTGAAGTTCAAGGCTCTATCGAAGAAGTCTGCATGTAGGGCTCTATGCCAGTTGACCCAGAGTAGCAAGAGGTCATTTTCCCACAAATTCCAGTAAATGTGTCAAAGAAGTCTTGAAAAGCAAATCGAACAATCCAGAGACGAGAACAAAGGCCCAAGCCATGATGTTGAAGTGTCTACATCTAGGTATGCAACTATTTTTCCAGGATATGTTCCACCACGAAAGATGGATGCAAAACCAATCCACCTACCGAAGAACGCCAGATATCAATTAGTGTCAGTGCCAGTTCCAAAGGGCATTATTGTCCAGGGTGACATTTTGCGAAACATCAATAAATTATCATATGCATACCATGACATCTCCAAATTCCCAAATTTTCAATACAAGAACCAAGCAGCAGCACTTAAGGACCCATCTATTGAGCTTCAGCAGAACAAGAACTTTCTCCATCAGGAAAAGAAGAATTTTCAGGAGGTTTTTGCAGTAATATTCCACGTAGTTCCTAAGGTGGAAGTAATTGATGAAATGCCACCAGAGGAGAAGCTGCATTGACTGGAATTTGTCATTTTTGAGTATAGGAAGAAATTCCAGGAATTAGAAGCCAAGTTGGTGACCAGTACACCGCCAGAGGTAACAGGATAAAGACAATCATAGGTGTAGGGAGCCATCCAAAGCATTCAAAAATCGGAGGCTCAATGTATGAAGATGTATGAGGAGGTGTTGTACTGACTTGGGATGTGCTTTTTGAGGATGCAAATCTTGAAGAGATCACTACTAGAATTGGGGCCACCAAAGAAAAGATGACAAGTTTGTGGGGTCTGCTAAGACTATGATGCAAGTTGAGAGAATGAGGAAGGCTACATAAAATAAAGAAAAGTAGACTGAGCTCAACCAGTTGCGAGTTAAACAAAGGCATCAGTCAAAAAGGGTAGAAGCACTCTAGTCAGACGTTGAATGAGTGTCTAAATTTATTGGGGGTTATAATGTGCACATTCACTCAGCAGTCTCTCAGTATTTCGAGAAAAGTAGAGAGTATGTTACTGCTGAGCTGGTCGAGGAAATAAAACAGAAAAAGGAAGAGTCCAGCAATCGGTAGAAGCAACTTGGAATGTGTATGAGGAGTTCTTGTCTAAGATTTAGGAACTTGTACTACAATTTTGAAGTGGCTCAGGATGAGCCACATGTGAGTGTTTGTGGCCTATTGGGCCTAGTATGTTTGGGTACCATTTTTGGCAAGGCAGTTTTGGTGTGGACAAAGGCAAAGTAAAAGTTGTTCAACGAAGTTGTCAACTCTAACGAGGCAGCCAAGAAACCAAGAAAATATATATGTTGGTTAATTCAAAGGGAGGAGGTGATATAGTTAGTTAGATTTTGTTCACTTACATTAATGAGTCGAGTAGTCGATTAGTGGGTTAGTGAGAGAAAGGAAAGCTATGTGCACCATATACATACACACGCACGCACACATGCACACACACACACATACACACATATATATAAGAGGGAAATTTTGGGACTATTGGTTGCTTAGAGAATAGCGAGCTATTTTGAATTTGTTCCCTATCTGTCTGTAATTGGAAAATTGTTCTATGTATGTTGGAGCTATTGTGAAGAGTTGAGTCGCACGATCTGTAAGTTGTGTGGGCATATTTTTTGTAACCAAAGGAAGAATATGTAAGTCATAAACATGAAGTGCTTATTTAATGGCTACGACTCATGAATAAAAGCAGCACTTCCGTGGTTTTTCCTATCTCGGGTTTCGACATTAAATCATGGTGTTATTTGTGTGATGTGTGATGCATTTATTTACTTTGCTTATGAGTTACATGGATGAATGAATAGTTATGCTCACATGAATAAACCTATGAATGAGAAGTATAATGCATGTTATATCATTTTGGTTAACTTATGAGTTCTGGAGAAGTGAATGGTTTGTCAGAGTGGTAGATCTGTTGAAGTTATGGGTTGTTGGATGAATGACTTGTATATCGAGTTGTTCCCCTTCTACGTTGTAGAAATCTGGTTCCTGTAGTCTCCATAGGTACTTCAGGTGAGACCTCATAAGCTTCGCAGGTGTTTCCAAAAGGGATAAAACCCTTTCGGGATGGTATCCGTGGTGTTTGTTGGTGTTGTGTTAGATGTTTGAACCCTGGTCTAAAAGTGTGCCAATAATCCTTTCCATCCTTGTTTTTTCTCTTACTTCATTGACAACTTCTATGGAGTGCATTTTCCTTGAACTCTTTATTTTCTGGTTACGTTGGTTTCCCATGATTAAATGAATGTCAATTACAATGAGCTAATTTCGCAAATTATCTTCCAATTAGATAGTTCAAGAGAGTAGATTTTTTCACCAATTTCATACTCTCTCATTCAAATACACGACATTTGGCTTGGAACAAGTGAATGTGAGAAGGATTTTATTCCAATTACAAAAATTTACTTATATTAGAATTTCTCATTCACTTGTATGAGAGTAGTTCAAGAGGCCATTTATTCACCAATTTCACAAATTATTTTCCAAATACATATTTCAAGAGACTAGATTTCTTCACCATTTTCATTCACTCTCATTCAAATACACAACAATTGTCTTCAAACTAGTGAATGTGAGAAGGATTTTTTCCAATTACAAAAATTTACTTATATTAGAATTTCACATTTTCACTTCTATGAGAATAGTTCAAGAGGCTATTTCTTCACCAATTTTACATTTTTTATTCCAAATACATAGTTCAAGAGACTATATTTCCTCACCAATTTCATACACTCTCATTCAACTATACAAGATTTATCTTGGAAGTAGTGAATGTAAGAAGAATTTTAGTCCAATCACACAAATTTACTTGTATCAGAATTTCACAAGTTCACTTCTATGAGAATAGTTTAAGAGGCCATACCTTCACCAATTTCATAATTTTGCATTCATATACTCAATATTTTCCCTCTACAACACATAAGAAGATATCAAATTGTTTCCCACTCACTAATTCTCCTTTACAATCAAAACAAATGAAGATCAAGCTTGTTTTTCACAGTCATTGTCACAAACATAAATAAAATAATAAATAAATATAAACTAACATTTAATTAATAATAATTATAATTATTCTAAGAGGACACGACTCCTCTCAAAAGGTTCCTAATAATATATAAAAGAGGTCATCAATGTAATATTATTCATCAAATTCAATTATTATTCAATATGTATTATTTATGAAGATGGATCTCTTCTTTATCCTGATACGGATTCTCCATAACACACAGATTCGGTGTTACATTGGTATCAGAGCCCCTTCTTGGGATTGATTCCATAACCATCATATTAGGGTTTCCCTAAAAAATAGGACCTTGTCCTAAAAAGAAAAGAAAAAAAAAAAGTAAAACCGCACATGGTTTTATGAAAGTGCACATGGTTTTGTGAGCCCTTGGTTTTATAAAACCAACCCTTAGTTTTATCAAGAAACCAACTCACACCTTAAGTAGGTTTTTTATTTATTGAAAGGTTACTCGATATTATTAAAAAAAACTGTATAATAAATACATCTAATAATATTATTATTTACAAATAATAATTATTATTATTATATTTCTTTTATTACTTATTATTATCTTGATTTCATTAATAATAAATAATCATTATTATTAATTAATCAAGTTGCACATAAATCACCGGAAAAACTTTTACGTTAGCCATGAGGTCAATGTGGGAAGAACTGGATATGATTTTTTATGAGCAAAAGAAAAAGATGGACAAGATGTTTGATCGTATGGAACAACCAATTGTAAAAGATACTCAAAAAGCTATTAACAATGCCTTCAATAAAGCAATCCAGCGAGGGAGATCAAAGGCTTCTCAAGACAAGGACTCAGAACCTAAATCTAAATATGATGTTTAAAGTCCCAAAGAAAAACCAGATAAAGAACATAAAAATGACGAAAAGGAGGAAGATATAGAAAATCATTATGGCAACCAAGATGAGATTAATCATATTAATCAAGATAATAAACAAGAAAAGGATACAGAATATCATAGTGATGACGAAAATAACAATGATATATATGATAAAGATGGAGATGATATTGACCAAGTTTGCGAGAAGATCCAAGCCAGTGTTGCTGACAATAGAAATGATCATTGCAACGATAAGGGAAGGATCCCACACTATGCAAAAGAAATCAAATCAGAGAAATCAAATGTTCAGATTTAAACTATGTCTTGAGTATCCTCACCTCAAAATAACATCAGTGAGAACAACTATAAGATTAATCAGACACAAGATAAGATTGGCATCAAGTCTGTCAAGTCTCTCTCCAGTTGACGACAAGAAGAGTTAAGATCTATAACCAAGCAAGCAATAAAAGAATAAACGAAACTTCACCAAATATATATTTAATGCAGATTCCAAAGCAAACGAAACAAAAAGAAGTAATGGTCGTAATCAAACTTGCGTGTCTCAAGTCATCAGTTCGACATAGAGCCAGAATAAAATAAAAAAATAAAAAATAAAAATAAAAACGACATCAACAAACTAAGCTTTGAGGTCAAAACTTCCCTTAAGGGGAATGCAATGTCACAAACATAAATAAAATAATAAATAAATATAAACTAACATTTAATTAATAATAATTATAATTATAATTATTCTAAGAGGACATGACTCCTCTCAAAAGGTACCTAACAATATATAAAAGAGGCCCCCAATGTAATATTATTTATCAAATTCAATTATTATTCAATATGTATTATTTATGAAGATGGATCTCTTCTTTATCCGGATACGGATTCTCCATAACACACGGATTCGGTGTTACATCCATTCCCATCATTGTCTTCAAAATATTGTGGTAATTTGATTTGTGTAGTATGATGAAAAAAATGTAGGAAATATGGAGGGAAATAGCCCAGCAAAAGCACGCACACATGTTATTTTTCATAATAATGCATGTGTTCAAGGAAAGTGTGTGTACTTTTGATCCTAACGATTATTCCATTCAATGCCTCACCTTCTACCATGACTATTAAGGGTGTGTAGTAATGGTAAGAAAACAACGCTCAGGAGCATGCCTGCACGTTTGTTACCTATTTTATTTATTTGCACTTTATCTCTAATGTGTGGTTCTTCAATGTAATAGTAATAGTGTGTCAATGTAATACTAAAGGAATGCTAAGAGCACCCATATCCCCACTTAAAAGCAAAATATTATCTTAGGGGTTCATGTGCGGTGGTTGGAGGTATTGTTAATGGCCCCATATGCCTAGATGATTTATTTAGAGCCCAGATATTGGACCTTTTCCCTTGACCAACTCTATGGACTTGAGACACATACTTAGTCCTAGAATAGTCCTAATGGGAGTAATATCCCTAGTCAAAAGCCAAAGATACCGTGTAAAGGTTAATTGTTCTTGTTTAATGCGTTGTTCTAGGACCTAGATGCCTAGATGATTCCTTGAGGGCCCAATGCCTCATTTTCGTTTATAGATCATGTGCAAGGACTTGAGACCCATATCTAGTGCTACAAAATTCCTAATGATTCCCATGAATATCACCACTTCAATGCCAAAGATAACCTTAAAAAATCATCTATGGTGTTTCTATGTGTCATTCATGGAGATTGGGCCCTAGATGCTAGTTAGTGAGCCTCATTCCTAATCTCCCTACATTGACCATGGTTAATTTCTCGACACCCAAACCTACTGCTCAAAAACTACTAATGTTTACCATATCCTCACTTGGAGAAAAGAAAACCACTAGGAGATCATGTGTTGTGGTTCAAGGTGGTGCTCTTGGGTCTAGAAGTCTAGAACCTTAGTTTATGGCCTAAGGAATGAATTTCTTTCCCTAGACTTGTCCAAAACTTGACAACCAATTCTTAGTTCTAAAATCATTATAATGGAGTCATATCCTATCTTAAATATGACATATATCCCAAAAATGGGGTCATATGTGATGGTTCAAAGCATTTTTCATGGCCCTCAAGCCTGAGAAGCTAACATTAGTGATTAAGGTCTAAGTTTCCCCCCCTAACCATTTTCAAACTGCAAATATTTGTAATAAGTTTGAAGTAAGATGTCTAGAATATTGCTTTATATATTAAGGATGATGTTACTCTCTTAACCATGTTTAGGGCCTCGCAATCCATCCAGAGTGTTGAAACCTTCTAATGGTTCCTATATAATCACTCAAAGGATAAATACCCCATGAAGAGGACACATGTAGTATCTCAAGGCCTTGGTCATGGACCCTGATATTTAGAAGCTACCATTTAGACCAAATGCCCAAGTTTCATGAGTTGGTATTGGTATAGGCCTCATTAACAATACATGGTTCATAAAAAACTACATTGGTTCCAATGTGCCCACTCAAAGGTGAAGGATCACCTTGGGAGATCATGTACTATGTTGGCTAGGAATTATTATTTCCCTTGGATGCAAGCAATACTTATTTAGGGACTAATTCCCGTGTTTCCTCCCTTAACCATGTTGAGGGCACCATGAACCATACCTTGTTCTCTAAAATTTATAATGATGTCTATATCCCCGCTTGGGGGGGTGGGGATATATCATCAAGAGGTCATGTGTTTTATGTCAAGGCTTCATTCTTGGGCCTTTCCTATAATATTCACTTATGTCCTAAGGACATATATATAGTGTTGAAAACCTCATAATATTGTTAATATCCCCACTCAAAGGACTTGAGGATATACTTGAGAGGTCATGTGTGGTTGATTGGGTCATGATTATTGAACTTGACTTCTTAGAATATTCCTTTAGGGGATAAGGCTTATGTTTCCTGCTTCAACTTTATGCCATGTCTAAGTCCTAGAGGCTCATATCCAATATCCAAAACCTCTTAATGGCATTAAAATCTATACTCAAGGGAAGTGATAACCTTGATGGGCCATATGCGATGGTTTGAGGCATTCTTCATGACCATGGATGCTTAGAATCTTTAATTAGGGAACTTCCTTCACATAATTGTGGCATTTAATCATAATTTATATAAGAAAGGACATCACCAACTATTTCAAATCCCCTAGTTCTCATAATCTCCTAATGGATCCCATATCCCTAGTTGGAATACAAGGATACCCTTGGGAGATGCTATGTTGTATCTTAAGTCATCATTCATAGCCCAATATTTCTTAAACTTTCCTTTATGGTCTAACTCTTAGGATTCCTGCCCCAATAATTTCAAAGACCCAAGACACATACCTAATACTTAGTAATTTTATTATTCCATTGATATCCATGCTTAGAGGCTAAGAATTACATTGGGAGGTCATGTGTGGTGGTTCAAGGTATTGTCATTGGACCTCAATGCATGAAATCTTCCTTTGGTCCTAAGGCCTAAGATTCCTCCCTAGACCATGTTAAGAACTCTGATACCCATACATAATATTCAAATCCTTGTAATTTAATTAATATTCCCACTTAAATGTGAATAATATCCCAAGTAGGTCATGTGTGGTGGTTCCATGCATTGTTTTGTGTCCTAGGTGACCATAATCATCCATTAGGTCATAAATATTATGTTTCCTTCTGTGACCATGTCAAGGAAATAAAGACCCGTTTTTATTGTTAAAAACCTAATAATCGAAACAATATACCCACTCATAGGACAAGGATACCCTCAAGAGGTCCTTTGTGGCAGCTCAAGACATGTTTCAATACCCTATATTTGTAGATACTTCCTCTAATACTTAAAGCCCAAGTTTCTCTCCCTCCATATTCCTCTATTGTTAGGATAATTAATACTCCAATCTTTGTCCACCTTAGTATTATTTCCCTTTTCCTATTATTGGATGATATTATTGAACCCCTAGTAGTGTGCATATGTCATCTAGGACACATTATCCACTTGATGCACCCTGCATGCATGATTTTAGGAAATGCAGAGTCAGTTCCCTACATTTTAGGATCTAACTTAGTGATCTAATTCAGTCCACCTAAGTTCATGACTCTAGTGGGGGGTTTGAGCTCTGGTTTCCACTGATTGTGATCTAATGCACCCTCTCTAGCCTTATTTGGATGAGAAACTCATGGATGTTCCCTGCATGATCAGTTAAATGAAAGTAGCTTCAGTTCATTGACAATCAGTTGATTTTGGAACCTCCAAAGCACTGTAGTGGTGATATTTCCTATGCTAGACTGACATGGATTTGAATTCCTCCTGGATAATCAAATTCTCTCAATTGTACTATTTTATTTTACTATATAGATTAATGGAATATGACACCAGTTTTGATTCACATCTGAGTTTCTTTGCATGTTTGATTTTACTGCTCAATTCTTGCTAGATTTCATTGCAATTCTTCTTCCTTGCTAATTATTTCACTGTGATATTTTCCTAGGTTCAATGACCTACTGTGTTACAAAATTTCACATGGTACCAGAGCTCAGCAGAGTTGGTTTATCTTTTTTTTTAGAGTTTTCTGCAATATTATGAGAAGTTTTCATTGCAACAGTAGCATCAGTAGCAATTTGCATTAGCTCCAACAGTTACAGGTGGAGAATTCGAATTCTCCTTTGACACCAAGAATCCTTATACCCTTCAATTATCTGGATTGGAGGGAAGATATGTAGATTGTGTTACTTAAGAAGAGTTTGTACAGGGTCACAATGGGCAAAGAGGTCAAACCTCAGGAAGATGTTGAGAAATCAAAGTACCTAAACAAGTTAGATGAGGCCTTTGTTTTTATGTGTATTCATATATCCAGATACTTTCTCTTCCATCTTGATGGATTGAAAACCATAAGGGCTGGCAGAAGCTTGAAACTCTCTTTGGCAAGCAAGATGAATTGAGAGATCATGTTTTGGAGAATGAATTAATTTCTCTTCAACCCAACAATTTTGAAACCATATAGTAGTTGTTTTTGAAGTTCAAGTCCTTGATTATGCAGTGCAAACAATGTGGAATTGACAAGAAGGATGATCAATTGGTGCTATCCATCCTAAGCAAGCTTGGCCCTGAATGTTCAGTATTTGTGTCTGCCTTACACTCTAGGATATTTTCAATCCCCAATTGGAAACTTTATTCTTTAGATGCATTCACATAATCCCTGATCCAAGAACAAGACAAACTGATTCAAACGAGAGCCATGAAAGACTTCAAGAATCGGGATTTTATGGATAGGGATTCCAAAAGTGCGAATGCTAAAGGGAAGCATAATGGAAAGGATAAGAAGCAATCTAAATCCAATCCAAAGGAGAAGCCTAATCCATCAGAAGGAGCCTCTAGCTCCAAGAAGGATATAGCAAAAGAGGTTTGAGAATACCAAGTGTACCTATTGCAAGAAAGGAAACCATCCAGAGAGTTCTTGCATGAAGAAGAAGATAGATAAAATGACCAAACTTCTTAAACAACACAACATTTCCCTCCCAGAAGGTGCATGGGAGTCTGATTCTAGAAGTGAGACAGATGATCATGAGAGATGCCATGCACTAAAGGTTGTGTTCTCACAATCGCAAGCCTTCCTCATAGATTCTAGAGCCTCCAACCACATGGTTGCCTCTAGAGGGTCTTTTTCCTCTCTAGATATTATTGGTGGTCCCAGTATTCACATGGGAAATGATACATAGATCCCTGCTGAAGGGAAGGTCACAATACAACTAGAGGATGGAAATTTGAAAAATGTTCTATATGTACCTTCTTTGGCAGCAAACTTGTTATATATTCATTAGATGACTCACAAAGGTTCACCGAAGAAAGTTGTTTTTGGACCTGATACAGTTGAGATTGCAAAGACCTCTTATGGGAATATAATAGCAAAAGGTGTTGCAAACCATGCCTCAAAGGAATATGAATTCTCTCACTTTTTTCCATATTCTCTTCCTAATCCATTTGCAGGTGATGAAGATCAAAATGAAGTCTCTTCTGATGATCCAAATTCATATTATGTAAATGAGTACCAAGTTGAATCAAATCTGATGTTGAGTATGAAGTTCAAGTAGATACAGATCCAACAACTGCTCCCAATTCAAGGCCAAAATGGGCTCACAAAGTCCTTGAAGCTGCTGGGAATATAGCTGGGGATCCATTTGACCATCGAAGAACAAGATCTCAGTTTCAAGATGAAAACCTTGCGCTATGTCATACAGATCCACTTCTCCCAGAGAGGTGCTACATGATGGTAGGGTCTGATCCACAGTCCTTCAAATATTCTTTCCATGATCCAAGATGGTAGGATACCATTGATGAAGAATATGAGTCATTACAGAACAATGAGACATGGTATCTTCTCTCTCTTACCCCAGGGAGAAATCTAGTCCAGTGAAAGTGGATCTACAAAACAAAACTTGCTTCTGATGGATCTACAACCGAGTACAAAGCTTGGTTGGTTGCAAAGGGTTATTCTCAGGTGCATGGCTTGGACTACAATGAGACATTCGATCTAGTAGAAAGAATGGACTCTGTCAGACTTGTTTTGTAAATTGCAGCTTTGAAACAATGGGAGGTACATCACATGAATGTAAAGATTACCTTCTTGCATGGTGACTTAGAAGAAGAAATTTACATGAAGTATCCTGAGGGGTACACAGATGATCCATCCTTGGTATGCAGACTAAGGAAATCATTGTATGGGATCAAGCAATCTCCCAGGGCATGGTATGCCAAAATGGATTCCTTCTTACTATCACAGAAGTTCGAATGGTGCAAATCTGACTGCAATGTCTACATGCAACAGAAGGGAGGTTGCCGATCGTTTTTAGTTTTTTATGTGGATGAATTTATCATCACCATTGGTTCATCTACTGGATTGAATAACATCAAGTCTTCTTTGAGCAAATCCTTCTCTATGAAATATCTATGGCTTCTGAAACAGTTTATTGGCCTCGAAGTAACTCAAAAAGCTTCAGGGATCACGGTTTCACAGTCTCGGTATGCATCTGATTTGATCAAAAATTTTCACATGGATGATTGCAAAGAAGCGAATTTTCCTTTCCTATCTGGAATTAGATTGGAATAAGGTGTTTCTACTCCTTTGGTCGACAGCACCTGGTACAAGCAGCTTATTGGTAGCTTACTGTACTTGAAACATTCGAGACTATATTTGTCTTATGCTGTTAGTGTTGTGGCAAGGTACATGAAGGATCCACATGAGCTACATTGGAAGGCAGCAAAGAGAATCTTGCACTATGTGCAGGGTACAAAATAGTTTGGGATTCATTATTCTGCTAGTGCTCAGTTAGATCTGGTTGGTTTTACTGACTTAGACTAGGTAGGAGACATATTGTAGACATTTTTACAAAGTATTTCACTCAGAAGATATTTTCCTATCTCATATCTCTGCTTAGTGTGAAGGCTTCTTGAGTTCCTCGTTGATCATTTTTTTTGGGGGGGAGGGGGGTCCCATGAGGTTTTCCCCATTTCCTTAGTTTCATGAACAATTATTTTTTATTGTTTGGGTGGCCTTTCGTCTCAATTAATAGGTCCCAGGTTGTTTAAGTTTGGATGAAGGGGGGGTGTTAGGATAATTAATACTTCAATCTTTCTCTGCCTTAGTATTATTTCCCTTTTCCTAGTATTGGATTATATTGTTCACCCCCTAGTGGTGTGCATATGTCATCTAGGAAACATTATCCACTTGATGTGCCCTGCATACATGATTTTAGTCCATGCAAAGTTAGTTCCCTACATTTTAGGAGCTAACTCAGTGATCTAGTTCAGTCCACCTAAGGTCATGACTCTAGTGGGGGTTTGAGCTCTGATTTCCACTAACTATGATCTAATGCACCCTATATGGCATGATTTGCATGAGAAACTCACCGATGTTCCCTTCACGATAAATTAACTGGCAATAGCTTCATTTCACTGACAATCGGTTGATTTTGGAACCTCTAGAGCACTGTAGTGGAGATATTCCTATGCTAAACTGACATGGATTTGAATTCCTCCAGGATAATCGAATTCTCTCAATTGTATTATATTCTTTTACTATACATATTAATGGAATATGACAACATTTTCTATTTACATATTAGTTTCTTTGCATGTTTAATTTTGCTGCTAAATTCTTGCTAGATTTCACTACAATTCTTCTTCCTTGCTAATTCTTTCACTGTAAGATTTTCCCAAGCTCAATGATCTTTTGTGTTATATAATTTCACATCTATCTCCTCCCCCATATTCCAAGGTCTATTTCCCCCTCCTCTATCACCCTCTCTATACACCTTCATATCCCTCATTCTCTCTCCCTCCCTCTATCACTCTATATCTCTCTCCATTCCTCTATTTCTCTATCTCTCCATCCTTTTTTTCTCTCTACCCCATCACTCTCTCCCTATCACTCTCCACCTCTCTCTATAAACCTTCTATCTCCCTCTCGCTCTCTCTCTCTCTCTCCATTCCTATCTTTCTCTATCTCTCCCACCTATTTGTTTCTCTCTACCTCCATCACTCTCTCCCTCCTACTCTCCACCTATCTCTCTAAACCCTCTATCTCCCACTATCACCCCTATTTAACTCTACCCCCCCCCTCTCTCTCTATCTATCTACTTGTCTATCTATATATATCTATCTCTATCTCTCCCACCCTCTTTATTTATCTCTACCTCCATCATGTTTGTTGTGGACCCTTATCTTCCTGATTCAGAGGTCATGTTTCATCCGTGTCTGGATCCCATCCCAAGATAAGGAGGTGTGGGGGGGATTCCCCCCCCACTATAATCTCCATGGGGGGTCCAAGGGGGCGGAAACTAAATTTTGGGAGCCCCCCCCTAGTGGGGGTTCAGGGGTAGTGCCCCCTAGTGAAAATTTCAGAAAAAATGCCTTGTAAAATGTTGTAATTTCATAGTCATGACTTGGTCAATAATTGGTGATTACGAGCCCATGATAATGGGTATCCCATGGTAATACCTTTTTAAAAGGAAGGCATTGTAATACGGTTGTGTATTGTAGTATTGTAAAGATCCCTATGATTGTGTAAGAGAGATTGTGAGAGGGTGAAGAGGAAGTTGCAGCGGATGTGTTGTGGGTTGTATCCCTTCATTTGCAGGATAGATTATTAAAAGGACTACCAATTTCTCCATGGGAATATCCTACATTAGGTGAACCACATATATTGGTGTCTCTCTTGTATTGTGTTTATGTGTTTTATTTCTTCATCTTATTTTATTCTATTGTTCTACAATCATGTTTTTCTAACAATTGGTATCAGATCCAAAGTCCTATTTGGCGGATAAACTCGCATGAAAGGCCTATTTGGAAGATAAACTCACAGGAAAGAAGGGTTCCAGGTTCGAGTGGGAGCAATGGTGGAAGAAGGAAAGTTTAGGGTCAAAAAATTTAACGGCCAAAAATACCAGTCATGGAAGATGAAAATGGAGGACTATATATATTAGAAGGATCTATTCCTACCATTGGGAGGAAAAGAAAATAGTCAGCGACTATGAAGGACAAAGAATGGGAGCTTCTTCATAGAAAGTTACTAAGAACAATATGGTTGTGCCTGGATTCGTCAATGGCTTTCAATATTTCAAAATAAAAGACAACATAGGGTATGATGAGGACATTAGATAAATTGTATGAAAAACCCTTGGCGTCCAAAAAGGTATTTCTATTAAAGCGTTTATTTAATATGAAGATGTCAAAAGGTGGGTTCATTGCTAACCATTTTAATGAATTTAATACAATTAATAATCATCTAAGTTATGTAAAAGTGAACTTTGAAGATGAGGTTATGGCTCTTATAATATTGTGCTCATTTCTAGAAAGCTATAACAACTTGGTTATGGTTGTAAATAACTCTATACCTAGTTCAAACACTCTGAAATTTTATGATGTTGTTGGTGTTATTCTTAGCGAGAAAATGTAAAGAAAAATCATAGGTGAGACATCAGGTAATGCATTGACCATGGAGAGAAGGGGAAGACAAAGGGAGAGAGTAAAGAGCTGAGGTAATCATGGGAAGTCTAAGAAGGGTAGATCCAAGTCCAGACTAGAAAATATAATGTTGGAACTATGGAAAGAGAGGACATCTGAAGAAAGACTGGGGATATCTAAAGAAGAAAGGAGATGGACAGTAGGAAACTACTTAGGAAGCAAATGTAGTGGGTGATGTGTTACAAGATGCTTTGAATCTTGCATTAGATAATACCAGTGATTACTGTGTATTATATTTAGGGGATTCATTTCATGCTACACCCTATAGGAAATTCTTTCATGCTTATCTTCTAGGTGATTTTGGACATGTTTTATTGGGTGATGATGAACCATGTAAAATTGTTGGAATGGGTAAGGTACGGATAAAGTGGAGGTGAATGGTTGCTGAAATATGTAAGGCATATTCCTGCTATGAAAAGAAATCTGATATCAATGTGGCAGTTGGGAGATGGTGTCTTTGTATCTACATTTGGAGAAATGTTGTGGAAGATCACTAAGGATCAATGGTGATAGAAAAATGAGATAGGATAGGAACGTTGTATTTATGTCCTCATACTACTAATTCTTCTATCTCTATAGATTCCATAGAAACATATACATCATTGTGGCATCATGGGTTGGCCACATGAGTGAAAAGGGGATGCAAATTATCCACTCAAGGAATTTGTTGCTGGATCTGAAGCAGGTAAGTTGGGAATTCTGTCATAACTGTCTTTATGGAAAACATAAGAGAGTCATATTTCTCAGAGTGAGGAAGCAAAAGAAGAGTAAAAATTTAGAGCTTGTGCATACATATGTATGGGGACCGTCTTAGGTACAATCTCTTGGTGGATCTCATTATTATGTTACTTTTATTGATGATGCAACTAGAAAAACTTGGGTTTATTGCATTTGACAAAAATCTGATGTTTTTGCTACTTTTAATAAATGGAAAGATTTGGTTGAGAATGAGACAAGGAAAAGGTTAAAGTGTCTCACATTTGACAATGGAGGTGAATACTAAGACAAGGAGTTTGATAGTTATTGTTCATACCATGGGATTCATAGAGAGAGGACTATTCTATAAACACCGCAAGAAAATGGTGTGTCAGAAAGGATGAACAAAACAAACATGGGGCATGCAAGGTGTATGAAATTGCATGAAAGGTTTCCCTTATAGTTTTGGGAATATGTTGTAGATATTGCTATTTATTTAATAAATAGAGGGACTTTAAGCAATTTGGATGGTGGGATTCCAGAGGAGGAACAGACAGGTAGAAAGTTAAACTACTCATTTCTAAGAACTTTTGGTTGTGGAGCATTTGTCCATATTGATAAAGAAAATAGAACAAACCTTGAGGCTAAATCCAAGAAATGTACCTTTATTGGATACGGGGTAGATGATTTTGGCTATCGCTTATGGGATTATGAAAATAAAAAAAATCATTAGGAGTAGATATGTGGTATTCAATGAAAAGGTCATGTATAAATATCAGTTGGAGGGAAGGAAATAGGAAAAGGAAAACAAAAAGTACACAATGCTTGATGAAATCAAAGAAAATGAAATTCCAAACGTGCTAGAAAATCAAGAATATCAGCAAGTACCTCAAACTCCTGCAAGTGTTAAAAGATATATCGGGTTAAGTAGACCCCCTGAACAATACTCTCCTTCACTGTATTATTTATTGATGATTGATTCTGGTGAACTAGAATGTTATGAAGAAGCAATGCAGGTGAAAATACTAGAAATAAGTGGGATCAAGGCATGAATGAGGAGATGGACTCACTGGTAAGAAACCAAACTTGGGATTTGGTTCAATTTCCTACAGGTAAAAGAGATTTTCAAAATATATGGGTTTATAGGTTGAAGGAAGAAGATGGAGGAAAGAAGCGGTACAAGGCCAGACTTGTTGTAAAGGGGTTTGCACAAAAGAAAGGTATAGATTTTGATTAATATTTTCTCCTCTTGTTAAAATGAATTCAATTAGGACTATTTTAAGTCTATTGGCAGTACAAGATTTGCATCTTGAACAGTTAGATGAAAAAACAACCTTTATCCATGGGGATTTGGAGGAAGATATTTATATGGAACAGCCACAGGGGTATGAGTTCAAAGGGAAGGATAATTTAGTATGCAATTCGAAGAAGAGATTCAAATGGCCTGAAGCAAGATCCAAGGCAGTGGTATTTAAAATTTGATAGGTTTATGATAGAACAAGGTTATAGTAGATGTCATTCTAACCACTGTGTTTTTTTGAAGAAGCTAGATAATTGAAGATATATTATATTTGTATTGTATGTGGATGAAATACTTGTTGCGGGGTCTAAATGAAAGATATAAATGTGCTCAAAATAAAATTAGCTAATTCATTTGCGATCAAGGATTTGGGTGCTACAAAGCAAATCCTTGGTATGAGAATAATAAGAGACAAGAAAATTCACAAATTGACATTGTCTCAGGGTGAGTACATAGAAAAGGTGTTGGAGAGATTTAGAATGTAGGATGCAAAACCAATTAGTATACCTTTGGCCAACCATTTCAAACTATGTAAGGAGATGTGTCCCAAGACACAATAGTAAATAGAATACATGTCCAAGGTTCCCTATTCATCAACAGTCGGCAGCTTGATGTATGCCATGGTATGCACGAGACCAGATATTGCACATGCAATGGGAGTTGTGAGAAGGTATATGAACAATCTAGGTAAATAAAATTGGAAGTCAGCAAAGTGCATTCTCAGGTATTTCAGACATACTACTTGTTAATTTTTCGATAATTTTATTCAATATTATCTAGGATCACTAAGAGAATTACAAGCACAGCATAACAATCACAAGAAACAATGGACACAAAGCATTTCACCGGGGAAAACCAAGAAGGTGAAAAACCCTGCAACTTCCTCATAGATAGAATAAGCCCCAATACAAAGATCACAAAGATCAATCCCCAAAATATAGATGTCTCCAGTAGCTACTCCTCCTCCACTTGTGCGCACTCCTCTCTCTCAACTATGCGAGTTGGATGAGTGAGTGAATGAATAGAATGAGAGACACACACTCTCTATTTATACAATTACTTGACCTGCCTTTAACCCTAACTGAGCCGACTTCCTAAGGAAACCTAATAACCCATCCACATGACTCATACAGTGCCGACCCCACACAGGTGGTCTAATAACCCATCAAATATAAGTTATGACACTTACAATGTAACTTGCGACACTTGCAAATACAAATGACGACTGTTGTGTAGGAAAATACCTTATAGTGGGGGAGATGACACTACCAACTTACATGGGGTGACAGGTAAATACATTCATGTTTTGCATTAATTACTACGAATGGAAAGAGATTAGGTTTCTGAAAGTTGTACCTTTTTAACGATGGTTGGTCCTAGCTTTCGCCCAATCTTCCACAATGATGAACTTGCAAAACAAATTAACCTTCCTGAGTGTATCTTGACTGCAAATAGATAATGAAATTGGAAACAATTTAACATTAATCACAATCAGACATTCAATCAAATAGACATTCAATCGAGTAGACATTCAATTGGGATGGGAAGGGTATTTCCACCTTTTATTGTCCAAGAAATGTAGATAAGTACAGATATACCTGATCTATCAAGACACTTCTGCAACCGAATCCTGGGCTACTACTCCTCACAAAGACTTAAGAATTCCTCCAACGTAATAGCAGCTTATTCTTCCTCCCTAGGGTCCCTCTCTTATGGCTTCCCCTTGTATTTATGGCATAAGGTTGGCAGTTGAATTGGGAGGTTGGGTGTTGGAGCCTAGGCCGCAGCTACGGCAAAGCTGCAAATTTTGAGGAAAAAGCACAAGTGTTGAAGGGAAAGTGCTAATTTTGAATAAGCACCAATTTTTGGGCAGAAGTAAATAAGTGCGCAGTACGGTGCCAGATGGATGAGCTTAGCGCAGATTACGCACCGGAAATCGCGGAGCTCGCGCGCACACGTCAAAGGAGAATGAATGTGGCCGAGTAGAAAGCTCAGCTACCGCAATAAATGAAGCAACGGAGTAGAGGGCTCAGCTACCCTCATTAAGGCTAAGTACAGAAGTTATGGTTGCTCTAACCAAGGAAGAGAAACGGACCAAAGCATTGAAGGCGAAGGACAAAGAGCAATGAATGATGAAGCGGCACCTATACCCGCAATCTGCGCCAAAAATCGCGGAGCCTGCAGGAAGCGGCAACGTGACTGCAAGCGGTGCCTACAGTACACCTAGCCATGTACGCGGTTAGGGTTTTTGGGGAATACTGCTGGGAAAGGCCCACAATTTTGTAAAGGTGCGACCCTCAGGGCCACCTATATATATGTATAATTGATAAGGGAGAAGGGTTGGTTGTTGATTGTTTTCTATTTTTGTTGTTAGAAAACAAGAGTTAGAACTGGATAGCTGTGAGGCTAATCCCTGAGTTGCAGACAGTCTGAGTCGACGTCTGAACCATTGTAATCTCTGTAAGAGAAGAGACTAGATCTAGAGAAGGGCTCCCAGCTGTGTGCGTGGAGTTTCCTGGAATGATCTAAGGCTGCAGTTGTGTGCGCAGTATTATTGTATAAGTTCCATTCGTGATTAATATAAGATACTCTTCCCGTGGACGTGGTTTCCCGTGGAGGTGAATTCCATGAGTCTTGTTGTTATGATGATGTTCCGCGTGAATGCATGACTGTGTGCTGTATCTGTGCTTTCATGAACATTGCGTTATCTTTATGAATATGTTTAAGTATGTTCTTGAAGCTTCCCTAGACGTTATAATTGTTAAGTATCGAAGAAATCTGTAGAACGTCGTCACTGCGGCGCTTGAGAAGTGTGTGGCTGCGCCGTGGCGCAGGGCCGGAAACATTACAGTATCGGACGATGAGGGTAATCGCCTCGTGCGTTGGAGCGGAGATACCGCGTGGTTAGGCTGGTGAGCGCGAGTCCAGCGCTGTTACCCTGAGACGTCCGCGAGAGAATAAGACGCTCCGCTTCAGAGAATCCTCCCGTAAGCGAGGAGGAAGATTGCAGTCTCCGCGTCGCCTAGGTTAAGGAAGCATGATTCCTTAGCCCCCCCATAGCCACTTCGGGTGAGACTTCGGGTTACTGTGCAGCTCGTTGCCGAGAGGGCCAGTGCACCAAGGGGTGTTTGTTGCTACGCTTCATTAAAACCTGGGTCTGTCCAAAAAGCAGCCAACAAATGGTTCTGTTGCCTTGAGACTTGTTACTTTGGCAACGCGCGAGATTGTTGTCTTATGGTTGGTTAAGCCAACAAATGGTTCCATTGCTTTGAGACTTCTTATTCTGGCGACGTGCGAGATTGATGCGCAACCTAGAGAAAAGGAATCCAACAAATGGTTCTGTGTTGTCTTATGGTTGGTTAAGCCAACAAATGGTTCTGTTGCCTTGAGACTTGCTCAGCAAACAAATGCTTCTGTCATCGGCTTCAACACTGTTATTTTGAAGGCAATGTGCTATTGGAATCCTACAGCTAAAGAAATTCAAGACTGGTTTGATTCAAAGGCTAGAGAGTTCGCTGGACGAGAAAATAGAAGCTCTAGGCTTCAGACAGAAGACTGGTTGCAGAAGTATATTTATACTGACCTTCACGAAATTTTCTTTGTCACATTTGCACTTGAGTTGCATGCATGGGTAGCCAAGCTAGCAGATACTAGACCCACTGTGAATGTTGCTCAACCCGTCGCTTGGATGCCTGAGCTAGTCAGCATTTTGAAGCGGGTAGATAATTCTGTGTCCCGCGCAGTAGACTTTTGGTTGAATAGTCTGCTCGAAGGTTTCATCACCGAGGTTGCAGTAGATACGAGAAAGAGCTTCAGCGAAGCTGAGAGGAACTTCTTCCAAGCACACAGGGGTAAGTTCTTAAATTCTCTGAACTTATGGATTAAAATGCTTCTGCATGAAAAAGGAAAACTATGCATAGCTTCCGATGAGTAGCATAGACAAGTAATGTCTGCAGATTCTGATAGTGATCTTGAACTTACTGGTTGCACTCGTAGTGGAAAACGGTATAAAGTAGGCCTCCTTGACCAACATTCTTTTGAGTCTAGCCCAGAAGATAGTCAAGTTCCTAGAACAAGCCATATAGAGAGACAAGGGAGTGCTCATATCCCTTATCACCCTTTCACACCGCAAAAACTAGATGGGGCTCAGTATAACCCCGCAGTAACACCTTCTAGTAGCCCGCACGGTACTTCTAGTACCTCAGCATCACCTTTATTTAACCATCCCGGAGGCAGTGCTACAGCACCTCCACATCAACCTCGCGCAAGAAGGATGGGGGATGACATGAAGCTACCAACTTTTAGGGGAACAGGGCTAGAAGACCCTGAGCAACACTGGTTCCTATGCGAAGCCATTTGGACAATTAAGCAAATTAATGACGATGCTGTTAAGCTGGTTCAGTTAGCAACCACACTAAGAGAAAGAGCCTTAACTTGGTTTATGAAATACTCAGCAGCACAGAATAGGATGCTTGCTGAGGTAAGAAGCGCTATGATTAAGGAATTCAAGAAACCTAAATCAGAATCACAGTGTATAACAGAACTCAAAGACATAAAACAGTTACCTACAGAGTCAGTATGGGACTTTGACCAGAAGTTTAAAGCCTTGATAGATCAAGTAAGCTTTGAGTTTGCACCGCAACAGCATAAGGAATGGTTCATTGTTGCGCTGCTTCCACACATTAGACTTCCTCTTATGCAACAGAATCTCACTACTCAGGAACAAGCTCTAGAGATGGCTATGAAACTAGAAGCTTCACCAATTGCTGGAACAAGCAACGATGTTGCGCAGTTGCAGAACCAGTTAGCAAACCTAACCTTGCAAGTCCATGATATTAAGAAGGGAAAGGATATTAAAGAAGAAATTTGGTGTACAAAATTTAAAGCGCAAGGTCATTCAAAGGACCATTGTCCCGTTTTCATAGAATATATTGCAACTGGAGCACCTAACCCTTTACCACAGGCCCAAGGGCCTTGGTGTGAAATCTGTAGAACTAGAGGTCATAGACCACAAGAATGTCACTTGTTACAGAAATATGTACAAACTTCAAAGAATCTATATTGCAATTTCTGTAAATCAGTAGGCCACGATGAGAACAATTGCAGAGCATATGACCTTATGATGGAAAGAAAACATGATGTTTATAGAGTACAATCAGAGGCACAAGGACCCACAGCAGGTCCGCAGTATGATCAAACTCGCGAAGGCTGAGGAGAAAATTATAGGGGCCGCAGACGCGCAGCAGGATTTGCTCGTGGAAGAGGACAGATCACTTGTTATAATTGCGGAGCTCAAGGACATTATGCAAGGGATTGCCAAAATCCTACAACCATCTGCAGATATTGTAAATCTTATGATCATGTCATTGAACAATGCCCTCAATTGATGGCTAAGATGTAAGCAAAGATGCCACAGGTTAACCAGAATATTCAGTTGATTGCAGCAGAAAAAAGAGCACCAGATCCTACAGTTAATATAGTGACGCGCAGTGGAGCAACTACTGGTAAGCCAGAATTGGGAACTGGAAAACCAGCGACGCAATGGGTGCGCCGCGCTAATCTTAAACCATCTCCGCTCAACCTGCAAAAGCAAAAAGAAGCATTCAAGCAAGCTCAAGAGTATTTCTCAGACCCGCGAACTTCAACTTCCGTCCCAATTCCGCATAATGATATCAGATCGCAAGTGCTAAGACAAGACAACCTGGTACAAGAACAGGCAACTACATCTGGAAGGCCTGATGATGAGGAGGATGCACTAGGCAGTGTCCATGCTTTCCTGAGAAACTGCTTAAAGTTGTTGCGCAATGAAAAAGCAACTATGGAACTTCAACACCTATTGGACAAGTGTCAACAATCTGCTTCAATGAATACACCACAGCGTGCTGTTCACCAAATTGGAAGTCATATTAGAACTGGAAAAGAGATGAGGCTCACAGCGCAGATTGGAGCATTTGAAATGGACGAAGTTATTTTAGATTTAGGCTCAGAAGTTAATGTTCTCACCATGCAGACATGGGAACAGATGGGTAGTCCTCAGCTTACACAATCTCCTATCCAGCTAAGACTTGCGAATCAGCAACGAGTTTCTCCATTGGGTAGATTACCCAATGTACCTATTGATATTGAGGGAGTAAGAAGTTCTGCAGACTTCGAAGTAATCAAAATTCTGGATGATAGTAGACCTTATCCAGCACTCTTAGGCATAGATTGGGCATTTGATAATTTGGCTGTCATTAATTTGAAAAAAAGACAGATGACCTTTGAGGATGAGCAGATCAGGGTCATCGCACCACTTGATCCACTTCAAGGGCCACGGTATATTGAACCCATTCGGGAAGAAGAAGAAGTGCGCCACATGGAAAGTTTGTATCAGATGACTGCTAGTCATAGTGACTATGTCAATCCCACAGCGGATGGCCATATCAGCTGGCGATGCGATAGTTCGTGCACATCAGATTCAGAAGCAGGACTGGAAAACTGGCAGAATCGCTTACATGAGGTTTCTGCAAGGCGTTGCGCCATGATGACTAAATCTATTCGATGGATCGGCACAGAATTGAATGACGTTTCAATTTTTGATGGTTTAACTGAAGTAAGTGAATTTATACATACATATGAACAACAGATTCCAGATGAGCAGCGCATACAAGCATTGGATATAGCACTGCGCGCTACACCTGCAAGATGGTGGGGTGCGCATAAAGAGAATATTAACACATGGCAAGACTGTCGCAGATTGATACTGCGCAGATTTCAGGGAACTACAGTAGAAGTGTTGCACAAATATGATGGACAGAGTGACCCCAGGTCACACGTTGAAGCATGTATTCAACAATGGTCAGATATTCCAGAAGATGAGTGGGTTCACCTATTCATCCACACGTTGGATACAGTTCCAAGGAACTGGTACACTGAAACAGAATTGCGCAAAGGCACTATCACTTGGCCGCTTATGATAGACATTTTTCGACTTACCTTCAACTTTGAGTCAGAACATCCAAGTATCGACCATGCTTTAAAGTGTATTAAAAAGAAGGTATTTGAACAATGTCCAGTACCAGAATATTCTCAACTAGATTGGGCTGTCCAGATGGAACATGCCCTGGAATGCTATAATTTCACCACTGGTGAAGAGGAAGATGATCCTCGCAACATCAATATTCCAGAATCAGAAGGGACGCGCAATGTTGAAGGTCCTCAGCTTGATATCCCTGCCATTACAGAACACATCAAGCTCAAAAAGATTAACATTGGTACAGAAGCCAAACCCAAGTTTGCTTCTATAGGATATTATTGGGATGATGAAACTGTTGGCCATATTTCAGATTTATTACATGGCTACCAGGATATCTTTCCTACCAAGTTTACAGAAATGAAAGGCATATTAGGGGATTTAGGGGTTATGCGCATACCTCTGAAAGCAGACGCCAAGCCAGTAAAACAGCGCCCGTACAGGTTGAACCCGCGATATAAAGAAAAGGTTAGAGAAGAGATTGATAAAATGCTCGCAGCAGGTATTATTGAGCCAGTAGAGGAAAGTGATTGGATTAGTCCTATGGTGGTACAAGAGAAAAAGGCAAAAGGTGAAATAAGAATCTGTGTGGACTTGCGCAAGCTGAATGACGCATCCGCGCATGATCCATTTCCTACTCCCTTTACAGACGAAGTGCTTGATAATGTTGGAGGACAAGAGGCTTACTCCTTCACTGATGGCTTTTTGGGATACCATCAGATCAGAATCCATCCAGAAGACCACCATAAGACCAATTTTGCGACTGAATGGGGCTCATTCCAGTATACGGTAATGCCCTTTGGTCTTAAAAACGCACCTGCTATCTTCTCTAGAGTCGTTGTTGTTGTTTTTAAAGAATTCATTCATAAGTTTCTCGAAGTCTATTTCGATGACTGGACTGTGTTTGGTTTACTAAAAGACCATATAGGAATCCTGCGCATGATGTTAGAAAAATGTAGACAGTATCAAATTTCCCTTAACTTGAAAAAATGTATCTTCTGTGCTCCTTTTGGTATTTTGTTGGGCCATATTGTATGCAGACAAGGACTCCTGATGGATCCTGCGAAGGTTGCCATCATTGCTAACTTACCTGCGCCCAACTCAGTTAAGCAATTGCGCACTACATTGGGACATACAGGGTACTACAGGAAATTTATTAAGGGTTATGCAAAGATAACTGTGCCTATGGAAAGATTGTTGAAAAAGGATTCGAAATTCCAATGGACAGAAGAATGCCAACAGAGCTTGGATACACTTAAAGAAAAGATGATCACTGCGCCTATTCTAGTTTTCCCAGACTGGAGAAAACCCTTTCATGTTCATGTAGATGCTTCTTCCATAGCATTGGGGGTTGTGCTGACACAACCGGGAGAAGGAGGTATTGACCACCCCATTGCTTACTCTAGCAGAAAACTCTCTACAGCCGAGAAGAACTACACCACTACAGAATGAGAAGGACTAGCTATGGTGTATGCCTTACAGAAGTTTAGACACTACCTATTGGGTGCACATTTTAAAATGTATACTGACCATTCTGCAATGAAATACTTGGTCAATAAGCCAGTGTTAGGGGGAAGAATTTGCAAATGGCTACTGCTCTTCTAGGAATATGATTTTGAGGTTATTGTGAAGCCAGGTAGATTGAATGCAGGACCTAACCATTTATCTAGGATAGAGTCAGGGGAGGAACCTACAAATCTGGAGGACAATCTGCCTGATGCGCACCTGTTTTCTGTTCAAGCAGCCGATGAGTATTATTCCGATATTCTCGAATTTCTCACTACTGGGCAAGCACCAGCTGAGTTTTCAATACAGCAGAAGAAGCAACTTGTTGTCAAAGCCGCAGACTTCACTTTGATAGCAGGCCAACTCTATAAGTTGGGCCCTGATGAAGTCTTGCGCAGATGTATTTTACCGCACGGGAAGAACCCCATCATCGCAAAAGCTCACTCAAGTACCGCAGGAGGCCATTTCGCAGGAAAGCCGATTGCGCAGAAGATCTTAGCCGCAGGACTTTGGTGGCCAACATTGCACAAGGATACTAAGGAATTCTGTAAATGTTGCAATGTATGCCAGCGGACAGGAAAACCCTCAAGAAGAGATGAAATGCCGCTAAGACCCCAGATAACACTGCGTGCTTTTGATAAATGGGACATTGATTTTATAGGACCTATCAACCCACCAGGAAAGAGAACCGGCGCAAGATACATCATCACAGCTACTGAATACCTCACCAGATGGGCTGAGGCGAAGCCAGTTAAGAATTGCGATGCTGCCACTGCCGCGCAGTTCATTTTTTAGAACATTATCACTAGATTCGGATGTCCACTGATTCTACTGAGTGATCAGGGTACACATTTCCTGAATGAAACTATAGAGGCCCTTACCGAGGAATTCCACATTAGTCACCATAAGAGTACACCCTACCACCCTCAAGCTAATGGTACGGTGGAGGCATTCAATAAGATCCTCGAGAATGCCCTGACGAAGATCTGTAATCAACAAAGAGATGATTGGGACCTTAGAGTCACAGCTATGTTATGGGCTTACAGAACCACATGCAAGAAATTAACAGGTCACACACCTTTCAGTTTGGTGTATGGACAAGAAGCAGTTATGCCCATGGAATACATTGTTCCCAGCTTCAGAATTGCGCAAATTACAGAAATGGCAGATACTGATACTATGAGCCAAAGACTTTCACAACTGCTTACCTTAGAAGAAGACAGACTTTTAGCCGAATTCCATCAACAAGTACAGAAGGCAAGACAGAAAGCTTAGCATGACAGGCATATTAAGAATAAATTATTTCAACAAGGAGACTTGGTACTCCTCTATGATAGTAAATTCATCAAGTTTCCAGGCAAGTTTCGTGCACATTGGTTAGGCCCTTTCTGGGTGATAAAGATAACAGAAGGAGGAGCAGTTCAGCTTGCAAAGCTTAATGGATAATTGCTGCCCACAATGATCAACAGGAGTCGGCTCAAGCTTTATCGCGACGGCCACTCCGCCCTGCCGACTTAATTAAGTGCTAAAGACGTGCAGATGTCCAGTGTAGTTGAAAGAGGCATCGCATTATCACAGTCTACACGGAAGTCGCGAGACACTTTCAGTCTCTAGCTTCCCGCACAGTTCCTCGAAACATCTGCGCATGGAAATAAAGTTTGTTTGGAGCGACCCTATTTGTGCTCTTGCGAAGTTTTTTTCGTGTTGTCAAAACCGTCGCTCTTGCGGCGTTCCCTATGTCAATTTGCCGCTTGAGGAGTTCTTGTTGTGGACCCCTCTATATGCACAGTTACCTATGCTGAAATGACCCGCCGAAAATTTAAAATACAGCAGTTATGTAGCCGCGTCTGAATATTAATGAAGGATAAACTCGCCATTTAATTGTAGCCGCTCTAACAGATTCGACTTGATCTCCCTAACATTTGCATTTATGTCATGCGTCGAAAGCTTTAGCTTCTCTCGGAACGCTGTCAGAGCCCGTCCATCGCAATTAATGCACCGCAGAGGCGCGGGGGATAGGGGTTTGTCAACTCATGCATAGGCACCTACGGCTATTAACCCCACTTGTCCACATTTACTATCGCCTTTAGCTATAAATACCCTGCACTTGTATATTTTTGGGTTACTTTTCTCAAGTTGCATAGTGTCTTGTTTAAGAATCTAAGTTATTGTTTTCAGAGCCGAGTTGTGCAGACTGCTTCCTTTGTTTCAACATTCGTATTCTACGTTGTTCCACCATTCGTCTGTTCAAATCCTTGTTGTCTATACCGGTTCAGGATGGAGAACCTGTCAACTGAAGAAGTTGTTCGTCAATTTATGCGTTGAGGCTTAGATTTCAGCATAACTACTCCGGTGACGGCCTCGACTTACATACACCCTGGTTGGACTGATCCCAGACAATCTCTGGGCACAAGGGCATCTCAGCCGCAGCAGCCGGAAGAACCAGTTCCAGAGCCCTTGGCCACCATGGTGAATTACATTCCACCGTGCCCATATGATGCACCCGAGGTGCATATTCCGAAGAATGCTAAGTACCCGATTCCGCTGCCTCCAATGGTGGAATTCGTGTGACAAGAAGGGTCCCTGCTTGGACACCTTCAACTGGTCAATTTTTCTGATTTCAACCTTGGAGACTACAGAACGTATCCTCAGTTTGTGCCAGATCGCTATCTGACGGTAGTCTACAATCCCACCAGAAAGGTTGATGAGGGTAATCGCCTCGTGCGTTGGAGCGGAGATACCGCGTGGTTAGGCTGGTGAGCGCGAGTCCAGCGCTGTTACCCTGAGACGTCCGCGAGAGAATAAGACGCTCCGCTTCAGAGAATCCTCCCGTAAGCGAGGAGGAAGATTGCAGTCTCCGCGTCGCCTAGGTTAAGGAAGCCTGATTCCTTAGCCCCCCCATAGCCACTTCGGGTGAGACTTCGGGTTACTGTGCAGCTCGTTGCCGAGAGGGCCAGTGCACCAAGGGGTGTTTGTTGCTACGCTTCATTAAAACCTAGGTCTGTCCAAAAAGCAGCCAACAAATGGTTCTGTTGCCTTGAGACTTGTTACTTTGGCAACGCACGAGATTGTTGTCTTATGGTTGGTTAAGCCAACAAATGGTTCCATTGCTTTGAGACTTCTTATTCTGGCGACGTGCGAGATTGATGCGCAACCTAGAGAAAAGGAATCCAACAAATGGTTCTGTGTTGTCTTATGGTTGGTTAAGCCAACAAATGGTTCTGTTGCCTTGAGACTTGCTCAGCAAACAAATGCTTCTGTCATCGGCTTCAACACTGTTATTTTGAAGGCAATGTGCTATTGGAATCCTACAGCTAAAGAAATTCAAGACTGGTTTGATTCAAAGGCTAGAGAGTTCGCTGGACGAGAAAATAGAAGCTCTAGGCTTCAGACAGAAGACTGGTTGCAGAAGTATATTTATACTGACCTTCACGAAATTTTCTTTGTCACATTTGCACTTGAGTTGCATGCATGGGTAGCCAAGCTAGCAGATACTAGACCCACTGTGAATGTTGCTCAACCCGTCGCTTGGATGCCTGAGCTAGTCAGCATTTTGAAGCGGGTAGATAATTCTGTGTCCCGCGCAGTAGACTTTTGGTTGAATAGTCTGCTCGAAGGTTTCATCACCGAGGTTGCAGTAGATACGAGAAAGAGCTTCAGCGAAGCTGAGAGGAACTTCTTCCAAGCACACAGGGGTAAGTTCTTAAATTCTCTGAACTTATGGATTAAAATGCTTCTGCATGAAAAAGGAAAACTATGCATAGCTTCCGATGAGTAGAATAGACAAGTAATGTCTGCAGATTCTGATAGTGATCTTGAACTTACTGGTTGCACTCGTAGTGGAAAACGGTATAAAGTAGGCCTCCTTGACCAACATTCTTTTGAGTCTAGCCCAGAATATAGTCAAGTTCCTAGAACAAGCCATATAGAGAGACAAGGGAGTGCTCATATCCCTTATCACCCTTTCACACCGCAAAAACTAGATGGGGCTCAGTATAACCCCGCAGTAACACCTTCTAGTAGCCCGCACGGTACTTCTAGTACCTCAGCATCACCTTTATTTAACCATCCCGGAGGCAGTGCTACAGCACCTCCACATCAACCTCGCGCAAGAAGGATGGGGGATGACATGAAGCTACCAACTTTTAGGGGAACAGGGCTAGAAGACCCTGAGCAACACTGGTTCCTATGCGAAGCCATTTGGACAATTAAGCAAATTAATGACGATGCTGTTAAGCTGGTTCAGTTAGCAACCACACTAAGAGAAAGAGCCTTAACTTGGTTTATGAAATACTCAGCAGCACAGAATAGGATGCTTGCTGAGGTAAGAAGCGCTATGATTAAGGAATTCAAGAAACCTAAATCAGAATCACAGTGTATAACAGAACTCAAAGACATAAAACAGTTACCTACAGAGTCAGTATGGGACTTTGACCAGAAGTTTAAAGCCTTGATAGATCAAGTAAGCTTTGAGTTTGCACCGCAACAGCATAAGGAATGGTTCATTGTTGCGCTGCTTCCACACATTAGACTTCCTCTTATGCAACAGAATCTCACTACTCAGGAACAAGCTCTAGAGATGGCTATGAAACTAGAAGCTTCACCAATTGCTGGAACAAGCAACGATGTTGCGCAGTTGCAGAACCAGTTAGCAAACCTAACCTTGCAAGTCCATGATATTAAGAAGGGAAAGGATATTAAAGAAGAAATTTGGTGTACAAAATGTAAAGCGCAAGGTCATTCAAAGGACCATTGTCCCGTTTTCATAGAATATATTGCAACTGGAGCACCTAACCCTTTACCACAGGCCCAAGGGCCTTGGTGTGAAATCTGTAGAACTAGAGGTCATAGACCACAAGAATGTCACTTGTTACAGAAATATGTACAAACTTCAAAGAATCTATATTGCAATTTCTGTAAATCAGTAGGCCACGATGAGAACAATTGCAGAGCATATGACCTTATGATGGAAAGAAAACATGATGTTTATAGAGTACAATCAGAGGCACAAGGACCCACAGCAGGTCCGCAGTATGATCAAACTCGCGAAGGCTGAGGAGAAAATTATAGGGGCCGCAGACGCGCAGCAGGATTTGCTCGTGGAAGAGGACAGATCACTTGTTATAATTGCGGAGCTCAAGGACATTATGCAAGGGATTGCCAAAATCCTACAACCATCTGCAGATATTGTAAATCTTATGATCATGTCATTGAACAATGCCCTCAATTGATGGCTAAGATGTAAGCAAAGATGCCACAGGTTAACCAGAATATTCAGTTGATTGCAGCAGAAAAAAGAGCACCAGATCCTACAGTTAATATAGTGACGCGCAGTGGAGCAACTACTGGTAAGCCAGAATTGGGAACTGGAAAACCAGCGACGCAATGGGTGCGCCGCGCTAATCTTAAACCATCTCCGCTCAACCTGCAAAAGCAAAAAGAAGCATTCAAGCAAGCTCAAGAGTATTTCTCAGACCCGCGAACTTCAACTTCCGTCCCAATTCCGCATAATGATATCAGATCGCAAGTGCTAAGACAAGACAACCTGGTACAAGAACAGGCAACTACATCTGGAAGGCCTGATGATGAGGAGGATGCACTAGGCAGTGTCCATGCTTTCCTGAGAAACTGCTTAAAGTTGTTGCGCAATGAAAAAGCAACTATGGAACTTCAACACCTATTGGACAAGTGTCAACAATCTGCTTCAATGAATACACCACAGCGTGCTGTTCACCAAATTGGAAGTCATATTAGAACTGGAAAAGAGATGAGGCTCACAGCGCAGATTGGAGCATTTGAAATGGACGAAGTTATTTTAGATTTAGGCTCAGAAGTTAATGTTCTCACCATGCAGACATGGGAACAGATGGGTAGTCCTCAGCTTACACAATCTCCTATCCAGCTAAGACTTGCGAATCAGCAACGAGTTTCTCCATTGGGTAGATTACCCAATGTACCTATTGATATTGAGGGAGTAAGAAGTTCTGCAGACTTCGAAGTAATCAAAATTCTGGATGATAGTAGACCTTATCCAGCACTCTTAGGCATAGATTGGGCATTTGATAATTTGGCTGTCATTAATTTGAAAAAAAGACAGATGACCTTTGAGGATGAGCAGATCAGGGTCATCGCACCACTTGATCCACTTCAAGGGCCACGGTATATTGAACCCATTCGGGAAGAAGAAGAAGTGCGCCACATGGAAAGTTTGTATCAGATGACTGCTAGTCATAGTGACTATGTCAATCCCACAGCGGACGGCCATATCAGCTGGCGATGCGATAGTTCGTGCACATCAGATTCAGAAGCAGGACTGGAAAACTGGCAGAATCGCTTACATGAGGTTTCTGCAAGGCGTTGCGCCATGATGACTAAATCTATTCGATGGATCGGCACAGAATTGAATGACACTCCAATTTTTGATGGTTTAACTGAAGTAAGTGAATTTATACATACATATGAACAACAGATTCCAGATGAGCAGCGCATACAAGCATTGGATATAGCACTGCGCGCTACACCTGCAAGATGGTGGGGTGCGCATAAAGAGAATATTAACACATGGCAAGACTGTCGCAGATTGATACTGCGCAGATTTCAGGGAACTACAGTAGAAGTGTTGCACAAATATGATGGACAGAGTGACCCCAGGTCACACGTTGAAGCATGTATTCAACAATGGTCAGATATTCCAGAAGATGAGTGGGTTCACCTATTCATCCACACGTTGGATACAGTTCCAAGGAACTGGTACACTGAAACAGAATTGCGCAAAGGCACTATCACTTGGCCGCTTATGATAGACATTTTTCGACTTACCTTCAACTTTGAGTCAGAACATCCAAGTATCGACCATGCTTTAAAGTGTATTAAAAAGAAGGTATTTGAACAATGTCCAGTACCAGAATATTCTCAACTAGATTGGGCTGTCCAGATGGAACATGCCCTGGAATGCTATAATTTCACCACTGGTGAAGAGGAAGATGATCCTCGCAACATCAATATTCCAGAATCAGAAGGGACGCGCAATGTTGAAGGTCCTCAGCTTGATATCCCTGCCATTACAGAACACATCAAGCTCAAAAAGATTAACATTGGTACAGAAGCCAAACCCAAGTTTGCTTCTATAGGATATTATTGGGATGATGAAACTGTTGGCCATATTTCAGATTTATTACATGGCTACCAGGATATCTTTCCTACCAAGTTTACAGAAATGAAAGGCATATTAGGGGATTTAGGGGTTATGCGCATACCTCTGAAAGCAGACGCCAAGCCAGTAAAACAGCGCCCGTACAGGTTGAACCCGCGATATAAAGAAAAGGTTAGAGAAGAGATTGATAAAATGCTCGCAGCAGGTATTATTGAGCCAGTAGAGGAAAGTGATTGGATTAGTCCTATGGTGGTACAAGAGAAAAAGGCAAAAGGTGAAATAAGAATCTGTGTGGACTTGCGCAAGCTGAATGACGCATCCGCGCATGATCCATTTCCTACTCCCTTTACAGACGAAGTGCTTGATAATGTTGGAGGACAAGAGGCTTACTCCTTCACTGATGGCTTTTTGGGATACCATCAGATCAGAATCCATCCAGAAGACCACCATAAGACCAATTTTGCGACTGAATGGGGCTCATTCCAGTATACGGTAATGCCCTTTGGTCTTAAAAACGCACCTGCTATCTTCTCTAGAGTCGTTGTTGTTGTTTTTAAAGAATTCATTCATAAGTTTCTCGAAGTCTATTTCGATGACTGGACTGTGTTTGGTTTACTAAAAGACCATATAGGAATCCTGCGCATGATGTTAGAAAAATGTAGACAGTATCAAATTTCCCTTAACTTGAAAAAATGTATCTTCTGTGCTCCTTTTGGTATTTTGTTGGGCCATATTGTATGCAGACAAGGACTCCTGATGGATCCTGCGAAGGTTGCCATCATTGCTAACTTACCTGCGCCCAACTCAGTTAAGCAATTGCGCACTACATTGGGACATACAGGGTACTACAGGAAATTTATTAAGGGTTATGCAAAGATAACTGTGCCTATGGAAAGATTGTTGAAAAAGGATTCGAAATTCCAATGGACAGAAGAATGCCAACAGAGCTTGGATACACTTAAAGAAAAGATGATCACTGCGCCTATTCTAGTTTTCCCAGACTGGAGAAAACCCTTTCATGTTCATGTAGATGCTTCTTCCATAGCATTGGGGGTTGTGCTGACACAACCGGGAGAAGGAGGTATTGACCACCCCATTGCTTACTCTAGCAGAAAACTCTCTACAGCCGAGAAGAACTACACCACTACAGAATGAGAAGGACTAGCTATGGTGTATGCCTTACAGAAGTTTAGACACTACCTATTGGGTGCACATTTTAAAATGTATACTGACCATTCTGCAATGAAATACTTGGTCAATAAGCCAGTGTTAGGGGGAAGAATTTGCAAATGGCTACTGCTCTTCTAGGAATATGATTTTGAGGTTATTGTGAAGCCAGGTAGATTGAATGCAGGACCTAACCATTTATCTAGGATAGAGTCAGGGGAGGAACCTACAAATCTGGAGGACAATCTGCCTGATGCGCACCTGTTTTCTGTTCAAGCAGCCGATGAGTATTATTCCGATATTCTCGAATTTCTCACTACTGGGCAAGCACCAGCTGAGTTTTCAATACAGCAGAAGAAGCAACTTGTTGTCAAAGCCGCAGACTTCACTTTGATAGCAGGCCAACTCTATAAGTTGGGCCCTGATGAAGTCTTGCGCAGATGTATTTTACCGCACGGGAAGAACCCCATCATCGCAAAAGCTCACTCAAGTACCGCAGGAGGCCATTTCGCAGGAAAGCCGATTGCGCAGAAGATCTTAGCCGCAGGACTTTGGTGGCCAACATTGCACAAGGATACTAAGGAATTCTGTAAATGTTGCAATGTATGCCAGCGGACAGGAAAACCCTCAAGAAGAGATGAAATGCCGCTAAGACCCCAGATAACACTGCGTGCTTTTGATAAATGGGACATTGATTTTATAGGACCTATCAACCCACCAGGAAAGAGAACCGGCGCAAGATACATCATCACAGCTACTGAATACCTCACCAGATGGGCTGAGGCGAAGCCAGTTAAGAATTGCGATGCTGCCACTGCCGCGCAGTTCATTTTTTAGAACATTATCACTAGATTCGGATGTCCACTGATTCTACTGAGTGATCAGGGTACACATTTCCTGAATGAAACTATAGAGGCCCTTACCGAGGAATTCCACATTAGTCACCATAAGAGTACACCCTACCACCCTCAAGCTAATGGTACGGTGGAGGCATTCAATAAGATCCTCGAGAATGCCCTGACGAAGATCTGTAATCAACAAAGAGATGATTGGGACCTTAGAGTCACAGCTATGTTATGGGCTTACAGAACCACATGCAAGAAATTAACAGGTCACACACCTTTCAGTTTGGTGTATGGACAAGAAGCAGTTATGCCCATGGAATACATTGTTCCCAGCTTCAGAATTGCGCAAATTACAGAAATGGCAGATACTGATACTATGAGCCAAAGACTTTCACAACTGCTTACCTTAGAAGAAGACAGACTTTTAGCCGAATTCCATCAACAAGTACAGAAAGCTTAGCATGACAGGCATATTAAGAATAAATTATTTCAACAAGGAGACTTGGTACTCCTCTATGATAGTAAATTCATCAAGTTTCCAGGCAAGTTTCGTGCACATTGGTTAGGCCCTTTCTGGGTGATAAAGATAACAGAAGGAGGAGCAGTTCAGCTTGCAAAGCTTAATGGATAATTGCTGCCCACAATGATCAACAGGAGTCGGCTCAAGCTTTATCGCGACGGCCACTCCGCCCTGCCGACTTAATTAAGTGCTAAAGACGTGCAGATGTCCAGTGTAGTTGAAAGAGGCATCGCATTATCACAGTCTACACGGAAGTCGCGAGACACTTTCAGTCTCTAGCTTCCCGCACAGTTCCTCGAAACATCTGCGCATGGAAATAAAGTTTGTTTGGAGCGACCCTATTTGTGCTCTTGCGAAGTTTTTTTCGTGTTGTCAAAACCGTCGCTCTTGCGGCGTTCCCTATGTCAATTTGCCGCTTGAGGAGTTCTTGTTGTGGACCCCTCTATATGCACAGTTACCTATGCTGAAATGACCCGCCGAAAATTTAAAATACAGCAGTTATGTAGCCGCGTCTGAATATTAATGAAGGATAAACTCGCCATTTAATTGTAGCCGCTCTAACAGATTCGACTTGATCTCCCTAACATTTGCATTTATGTCATGCGTCGAAAGCTTTAGCTTCTCTCGGAACGCTGTCAGAGCCCGTCCATCGCAATTAATGCACCGCAGAGGCGCGGGGGATAGGGGTTTGTCAACTCATGCATAGGCACCTACGGCTATTAACCCCACTTGTCCACATTTACTATCGCCTTTAGCTATAAATACCCTGCACTTGTATATTTTTGGGTTACTTTTCTCAAGTTGCATAGTGTCTTGTTTAAGAATCTAAGTTATTGTTTTCAGAGCCGAGTTGTGCAGACTGCTTCCTTTGTTTCAACATTCGTATTCTACGTTGTTCCACCATTCGTCTGTTCAAATCCTTGTTGTCTATACCGGTTCAGGATGGAGAACCTGTCAACTGAAGAAGTTGTTCGTCAATTTATGCGTTGAGGCTTAGATTTCAGCATAACTACTCCGGTGACGGCCTCGACTTACATACACCCTGGTTGGACTGATCCCAGACAATCTCTGGGCACAAGGGCATCTCAGCCGCAGCAGCCGGAAGAACCAGTTCCAGAGCCCTTGGCCACCATGGTGAATTACATTCCACCGTGCCCATATGATGCACCCGAGGTGCATATTCCGAAGAATGCTAAGTACCCGATTCCGCTGCCTCCAATGGTGGAATTCGTGTGACAAGAAGGGTCCCTGCTTGGACACCTTCCACTGGTCAATTTTTCTGATTTCAACCTTGGAGACTACAGAACGTATCCTCAGTTTGTGCCAGATCGCTATCTGACGGTAGTCTACAATCCCACCAGAAAGGTTGATGAGGGTAATCGCCTCGTGCGTTGGAGCGGAGATACCGCGTGGTTAGGCTGGTGAGCGCGAGTCCAGCGCTGTTACCCTGAGACGTCCGCGAGAGAATAAGACGCTCCGCTTCAGAGAATCCTCCCGTAAGCGAGGAGGAAGATTGCAGTCTCCGCGTCGCCTAGGTTAAGGAAGCCTGATTCCTTAGCCCCCCCCATAGCCACTTCGGGTGAGACTTCGGGTTACTGTGCAGCTCGTTGCCGAGAGGGCCAGTGCACCAAGGGGTGTTTGTTGCTACGCTTCATTAAAACCTAGGTCTGTCCAAAAAGCAGCCAACAAATGGTTCTGTTGCCTTGAGACTTGTTACTTTGGCAACGCGCGAGATTGTTGTCTTATGGTTGGTTAAGCCAACAAATGGTTCCATTGCTTTGAGACTTCTTATTCTGGCGACGTGCGAGATTGATGCGCAACCTAGAGAAAAGGAATCCAACAAATGGTTCTGTGTTGTCTTATGGTTGGTTAAGCCAACAAATGGTTCTGTTGCCTTGAGACTTGCTCAGCAAACAAATGCTTCTGTCATCGGCTTCAACACTGTTATTTTGAAGGCAATGTGCTATTGGAATCCTACAGCTAAAGAAATTCAAGACTGGTTTGATTCAAAGGCTAGAGAGTTCGCTGGACGAGAAAATAGAAGCTCTAGGCTTCAGACAGAAGACTGGTTGCAGAAGTATATTTATACTGACCTTCACGAAATTTTCTTTGTCACATTTGCACTTGAGTTGCATGCATGGGTAGCCAAGCTAGCAGATACTAGACCCACTGTGAATGTTGCTCAACCCGTCGCTTGGATGCCTGAGCTAGTCAGCATTTTGAAGCGGGTAGATAATTCTGTGTCCCGCGCAGTAGACTTTTGGTTGAATAGTCTGCTCGAAGGTTTCATCACCGAGGTTGCAGTAGATACGAGAAAGAGCTTCAGCGAAGCTGAGAGGAACTTCTTCCAAGCACACAGGGGTAAGTTCTTAAATTCTCTGAACTTATGGATTAAAATGCTTCTGCATGAAAAAGGAAAACTATGCATAGCTTCCGATGAGTAGCATAGACAAGTAATGTCTGCAGATTCTGATAGTGATCTTGAACTTACTGGTTGCACTCGTAGTGGAAAACGGTATAAAGTAGGCCTCCTTGACCAACATTCTTTTGAGTCTAGCCCAGAAGATAGTCAAGTTCCTAGAACAAGCCATATAGAGAGACAAGGGAGTGCTCATATCCCTTATCACCCTTTCACACCGCAAAAACTAGATGGGGCTCAGTATAACCCCGCAGTAACACCTTCTAGTAGCCCGCACGGTACTTCTAGTACCTCAGCATCACCTTTATTTAACCATCCCGGAGGCAGTGCTACAGCACCTCCACATCAACCTCGCGCAAGAAGGATGGGGGATGACATGAAGCTACCAACTTTTAGGGGAACAGGGCTAGAAGACCCTGAGCAACACTGGTTCCTATGCGAAGCCATTTGGACAATTAAGCAAATTAATGACGATGCTGTTAAGCTGGTTCAGTTAGCAACCACACTAAGAGAAAGAGCCTTAACTTGGTTTATGAAATACTCAGCAGCACAGAATAGGATGCTTGCTGAGGTAAGAAGCGCTATGATTAAGGAATTCAAGAAACCTAAATCAGAATCACAGTGTATAACAGAACTCAAAGACATAAAACAGTTACCTACAGAGTCAGTATGGGACTTTGACCAGAAGTTTAAAGCCTTGATAGATCAAGTAAGCTTTGAGTTTGCACCGCAATAGCATAAGGAATGGTTCATTGTTGCGCTGCTTCCACACATTAGACTTCCTCTTATGCAACAGAATCTCACTACTCAGGAACAAGCTCTAGAGATGGCTATGAAACTAGAAGCTTCACCAATTGCTGGAACAAGCAACGATGTTGCGCAGTTGCAGAACCAGTTAGCAAACCTAACCTTGCAAGTCCATGATATTAAGAAGGGAAAGGATATTAAAGAAGAAATTTGGTGTACAAAATGTAAAGCGCAAGGTCATTCAAAGGACCATTGTCCCGTTTTCATAGAATATATTGCAACTGGAGCACCTAACCCTTTACCACAGGCCCAAGGGCCTTGGTGTGAAATCTGTAGAACTAGAGGTCATAGACCACAAGAATGTCACTTGTTACAGAAATATGTACAAACTTCAAAGAATCTATATTGCAATTTCTGTAAATCAGTAGGCCACGATGAGAACAATTGCAGAGCATATGACCTTATGATGGAAAGAAAACATGATGTTTATAGAGTACAATCAGAGGCACAAGGACCCACAGCAGGTCCGCAGTATGATCAAACTCGCGAAGGCTGAGGAGAAAATTATAGGGGCCGCAGACGCGCAGCAGGATTTGCTCGTGGAAGAGGACAGATCACTTGTTATAATTGCGGAGCTCAAGGACATTATGCAAGGGATTGCCAAAATCCTACAACCATCTGCAGATATTGTAAATCTTATGATCATGTCATTGAACAATGCCCTCAATTGATGGCTAAGATGTAAGCAAAGATGCCACAGGTTAACCAGAATATTCAGTTGATTGCAGCAGAAAAAAGAGCACCAGATCCTACAGTTAATATAGTGACGCGCAGTGGAGCAACTACTGGTAAGCCAGAATTGGGAACTGGAAAACCAGCGACGCAATGGGTGCGCCGCGCTAATCTTAAACCATCTCCGCTCAACCTGCAAAAGCAAAAAGAAGCATTCAAGCAAGCTCAAGAGTATTTCTCAGACCCGCGAACTTCAACTTCCGTCCCAATTCCGCATAATGATATCAGATCGCAAGTGCTAAGACAAGACAACCTGGTACAAGAACAGGCAACTACATCTGGAAGGCCTGATGATGAGGAGGATGCACTAGGCAGTGTCCATGCTTTCCTGAGAAACTGCTTAAAGTTGTTGCACAATGAAAAAGCAACTATGGAACTTCAACACCTATTGGACAAGTGTCAACAATCTGCTTCAATGAATACACCACAGCGTGCTGTTCACCAAATTGGAAGTCATATTAGAACTGGAAAAGAGATGAGGCTCACAGCGCAGATTGGAGCATTTGAAATGGACGAAGTTATTTTAGATTTAGGCTCAGAAGTTAATGTTCTCACCATGCAGACATGGGAACAGATGGGTAGTCCTCAGCTTACACAATCTCCTATCCAGCTAAGACTTGCGAATCAGCAACGAGTTTCTCCATTGGGTAGATTACCCAATGTACCTATTGATATTGAGGGAGTAAGAAGTTCTGCAGACTTCGAAGTAATCAAAATTCTGGATGATAGTAGACCTTATCCAGCACTCTTAGGCATAGATTGGGCATTTGATAATTTGGCTGTCATTAATTTGAAAAAAAGACAGATGACCTTTGAGGATGAGCAGATCAGGGTCATCGCACCACTTGATCCACTTCAAGGGCCACGGTATATTGAACCCATTCGGGAAGAAGAAGAAGTGCGCCACATGGAAAGTTTGTATCAGATGACTGCTAGTCATAGTGACTATGTCAATCCCACAGCGGACGGCCATATCAGCTGGCGATGCGATAGTTCGTGCACATCAGATTCAGAAGCAGGACTGGAAAACTGGCAGAATCGCTTACATGAGGTTTCTGCAAGGCGTTGCGCCATGATGACTAAATCTATTCGATGGATCGGCACAGAATTGAATGACACTCCAATTTTTGATGGTTTAACTGAAGTAAGTGAATTTATACATACATATGAACAACAGATTCCAGATGAGCAGCGCATACAAGCATTGGATATAGCACTGCGCGCTACACCTGCAAGATGGTGGGGTGCGCATAAAGAGAATATTAACACATGGCAAGACTGTCGCAGATTGATACTGCGCAGATTTCAGGGAACTACAGTAGAAGTGTTGCACAAATATGATGGACAGAGTGACCCCAGGTCACACGTTGAAGCATGTATTCAACAATGGTCAGATATTCCAGAAGATGAGTGGGTTCACCTATTCATCCACACGTTGGATACAGTTCCAAGGAACTGGTACACTGAAACAGAATTGCGCAAAGGCACTATCACTTGGCCGCTTATGATAGACATTTTTCGACTTACCTTCAACTTTGAGTCAGAACATCCAAGTATCGACCATGCTTTAAAGTGTATTAAAAAGAAGGTATTTGAACAATGTCCAGTACCAGAATATTCTCAACTAGATTGGGCTGTCCAGATGGAACATGCCCTGGAATGCTATAATTTCACCACTGGTGAAGAGGAAGATGATCCTCGCAACATCAATATTCCAGAATCAGAAGGGACGCGCAATGTTGAAGGTCCTCAGCTTGATATCCCTGCCATTACAGAACACATCAAGCTCAAAAAGATTAACATTGGTACAGAAGCCAAACCCAAGTTTGCTTCTATAGGATATTATTGGGATGATGAAACTGTTGGCCATATTTCAGATTTATTACATGGCTACCAGGATATCTTTCCTACCAAGTTTACAGAAATGAAAGGCATATTAGGGGATTTAGGGGTTATGCGCATACCTCTGAAAGCAGACGCCAAGCCAGTAAAACAGCGCCCGTACAGGTTGAACCCGCGATATAAAGAAAAGGTTAGAGAAGAGATTGATAAAATGCTCGCAGCAGGTATTATTGAGCCAGTAGAGGAAAGTGATTGGATTAGTCCTATGGTGGTACAAGAGAAAAAGGCAAAAGGTGAAATAAGAATCTGTGTGGACTTGCGCAAGCTGAATGACGCATCCGCGCATGATCCATTTCCTACTCCCTTTACAGACGAAGTGCTTGATAATGTTGGAGGACAAGAGGCTTACTCCTTCACTGATGGCTTTTTGGGATACCATCAGATCAGAATCCATCCAGAAGACCACCATAAGACCAATTTTGCGACTGAATGGGGCTCATTCCAGTATACGGTAATGCCCTTTGGTCTTAAAAACGCACCTGCTATCTTCTCTAGAGTCGTTGTTGTTGTTTTTAAAGAATTCATTCATAAGTTTCTCGAAGTCTATTTTGATGAATGGACTGTGTTTGGTTTACTAAAAGACCATATAGGAATCCTGCGCATGATGTTAGAAAAATGTAGACAGTATCAAATTTCCCTTAACTTGAAAAAATGTATCTTCTGTGCTCCTTTTGGTATTTTGTTGGGCCATATTGTATGCAGACAAGGACTCCTGATGGATCCTGCGAAGGTTGCCATCATTGCTAACTTACCTGCGCCCAACTCAGTTAAGCAATTGCGCACTACATTGGGACATACAGGGTACTACAGGAAATTTATTAAGGGTTATGCAAAGATAACTGTGCCTATGGAAAGATTGTTGAAAAAGGATTCGAAATTCCAATGGACAGAAGAATGCCAACAGAGCTTGGATACACTTAAAGAAAAGATGATCACTGCGCCTATTCTAGTTTTCCCAGACTGGAGAAAACCCTTTCATGTTCATGTAGATGCTTCTTCCATAGCATTGGGGGTTGTGCTGACACAACCGGGAGAAGGAGGTATTGACCACCCCATTGCTTACTCTAGCAGAAAACTCTCTACAGCCGAGAAGAACTACACCACTACAGAATGAGAAGGACTAGCTATGGTGTATGCCTTACAGAAGTTTAGACACTACCTATTGGGTGCACATTTTAAAATGTATACTGACCATTCTGCTCTGAAATACTTGGTCAATAAGCCAGTGTTAGGGGGAAGAATTTGCAAATGGCTACTGCTCTTCTAGGAATATGATTTTGAGGTTATTGTGAAGCCAGGTAGATTGAATGCAGGACCTAACCATTTATCTAGGATAGAGTCAGGGGAGGAACCTACAAATCTGGAGGACAATCTGCCTGATGCGCACCTGTTTTCTGTTCAAGCAGCCGATGAGTATTATTCCGATATTCTCGAATTTCTCACTACTGGGCAAGCACCAGCTGAGTTTTCAATACAGCAGAAGAAGCAACTTGTTGTCAAAGCCGCAGACTTCACTTTGATAGCAGGCCAACTCTATAAGTTGGGCCCTGATGAAGTCTTGCGCAGATGTATTTTACCGCACGGGAAGAACCCCATCATCGCAAAAGCTCACTCAAGTACCGCAGGAGGCCATTTCGCAGGAAAGCCGATTGCGCAGAAGATCTTAGCCGCAGGACTTTGGTGGCCAACATTGCACAAGGATACTAAGGAATTCTGTAAATGTTGCAATGTATGCCAGCGGACAGGAAAACCCTCAAGAAGAGATGAAATGCCGCTAAGACCCCAGATAACACTGCGTGCTTTTGATAAATGGGACATTGATTTTATAGGACCTATCAACCCACCAGGAAAGAGAACCGGCGCAAGATACATCATCACAGCTACTGAATACCTCACCAGATGGGCTGAGGCGAAGCCAGTTAAGAATTGCGATGCTGCCACTGCCGCGCAGTTCATTTTTTAGAACATTATCACTAGATTCGGATGTCCACTGATTCTACTGAGTGATCAGGGTACACATTTCCTGAATGAAACTATAGAGGCCCTTACCGAGGAATTCCACATTAGTCACCATAAGAGTACACCCTACCACCCTCAAGCTAATGGTACGGTGGAGGCATTCAATAAGATCCTCGAGAATGCCCTGACGAAGATCTGTAATCAACAAAGAGATGATTGGGACCTTAGAGTCACAGCTATGTTATGGGCTTACAGAACCACATGCAAGAAATTAACAGGTCACACACCTTTCAGTTTGGTGTATGGACAAGAAGCAGTTATGCCCATGGAATACATTGTTCCCAGCTTCAGAATTGCGCAAATTACAGAAATGGCAGATACTGATACTATGAGCCAAAGACTTTCACAACTGCTTACCTTAGAAGAAGACAGACTTTTAGCCGAATTCCATCAACAAGTACAGAAGGCAAGACAGAAAGCTTAGCATGACAGGCATATTAAGAATAAATTATTTCAACAAGGAGACTTGGTACTCCTCTATGATAGTAAATTCATCAAGTTTCCAGGCAAGTTTCGTGCACATTGGTTAGGCCCTTTCTGGGTGATAAAGATAACAGAAGGAGGAGCAGTTCAGCTTGCAAAGCTTAATGGATAATTGCTGCCCACAATGATCAACAGGAGTCGGCTCAAGCTTTATCGCGACGGCCACTCCGCCCTGCCGACTTAATTAAGTGCTAAAGACGTGCAGATGTCCAGTGTAGTTGAAAGAGGCATCGCATTATCACAGTCTACACGGAAGTCGCGAGACACTTTCAGTCTCTAGCTTCCCGCACAGTTCCTCGAAACATCTGCGCATGGAAATAAAGTTTGTTTGGAGCGACCCTATTTGTGCTCTTGCGAAGTTTTTTTCGTGTTGTCAAAACCGTCGCTCTTGCGGCGTTCCCTATGTCAATTTGCCGCTTGAGGAGTTCTTGTTGTGGACCCCTCTATATGCACAGTTACCTATGCTGAAATGACCCGCCGAAAATTTAAAATACAGCAGTTATGTAGCCGCGTCTGAATATTAATGAAGGATAAACTCGCCATTTAATTGTAGCCGCTCTAACAGATTCGACTTGATCTCCCTAACATTTGCATTTATGTCATGCGTCGAAAGCTTTAGCTTCTCTCGGAACGCTGTCAGAGCCCGTCCATCGCAATTAATGCACCGCAGAGGCGCGGGGGATAGGGGTTTGTCAACTCATGCATAGGCACCTACGGCTATTAACCCCACTTGTCCACATTTACTATCGCCTTTAGCTATAAATACCCTGCACTTGTATATTTTTGGGTTACTTTTCTCAAGTTGCATAGTGTCTTGTTTAAGAATCTAAGTTATTGTTTTCAGAGCCGAGTTGTGCAGACTGCTTCCTTTGTTTCAACATTCGTATTCTACGTTGTTCCACCATTCGTCTGTTCAAATCCTTGTTGTCTATACCGGTTCAGGATGGAGAACCTGTCAACTGAAGAAGTTGTTCGTCAATTTATGCGTCGAGGCTTAGATTTCAGCATAACTACTCCGGTGACGGCCTCGACTTACATACACCCTGGTTGGACTGATCCCAGACAATCTCTGGGCACAAGGGCATCTCAGCCGCAGCAGCCGGAAGAACCAGTTCCAGAGCCCTTGGCCACCATGGTGAATTACATTCCACCGTGCCCATATGATGCACCCGAGGTGCATATTCCGAAGAATGCTAAGTACCCGATTCCGCTGCCTCCAATGGTGGAATTCATGTGACAAGAAGGGTCCCTGCTTGGACACCTTCCACTGGTCAATTTTTCTGATTTCAACCTTGGAGACTACATAACGTATCCTCAGTTTGTGCCAGATCGCTATCTGACGGTAGTCTACAATCCCACCAGAAAGGTTGATGAGTTCGTCCCAAAGGAATTTGCCGCAAATCTTGAGCGGCCTGGACTTTTGAATCTGTTGAAGCTACCGCACTTTGGGCGTAGCAATGAAGTCAATGCAGTTGTTAAGGCACTGCTATCCTGCATTCATGGAGGTTATCTTTGGCTGGGGAGGCCAATCGATTTGAATGTCGACTTGATTCATCATGTTACCCCGGCCTATCTAAGGTTGGTAAGGACCCCAATATTCATTTTGTTGGAAAAGATAAGGACAGAAAATTGGCTGCACAGCTGGTGCAGAAATATAAATTAACAAGGGGATGTCGAGCTTATGACCTCACTATAGTCGAGGATGAAGCACTTAGATTTATAGGTAGTCTGCTTGCAGGCAGACTTCTAACGAAGTGCAGACCTAAAGAAGTTACTGGAGCTGTCTTGGAGCTCGCTATCGCAGCTGCAGAGGGAGAACAGTACAACTGGTCTCTCTTCCTCCTCAATTCTTTCTTGGAAGACTGCCGGAACGTCCAAGACACCCCCGGTCAGTTGTTCCATTTTTCTTGGCTTTTAATTTTATGTGCTTTTGTCGAGTGGAAGGAGCCCCCGAACACTCAGTTCCTTCCACGCCACACAGGAGAGGCTGTCGGAATCCATTATGTTAACCTCTGGGATTCTAACAATCCCGTGAAGCGCAAGATGAACCGTACTGTGTTCTATGAATACTATTATCTCCTCAAAGATACCATTCAGGAAATGCCAAGGCTGAGTAAGGAGACAGCCCAAAGATATGAAGGGAAGTTGGTTTTTTCTGCCAACTTGCATGAAATTTACCTCCGCCCTTGCGGCATTCAAGAAGAATGGGCTGTAGGCCTTTACAGGATGACTACTGAAGATGTTGAAGAAACTGTCAAGTCCTGGTCGGATGAATGGAGGGAGGCCGCTGAAATCGCATTCGCGATGCCACCCCCTTCTGCGCAAGAAAAAGATAGAGGCAAGGAAAAGGCCGCGCAGGAGACTGATGAACTTCTGGCAGGACCACCCCCAAAGAAGCAGAAACTGTCGCACCCCGCAGAAGCGACAGAAGACCCCTCTGAGACCCTTGCCGTGGGAATCGGCCATTACTTGAAGGAACAATTTCGCGAGCTGCGGACCTCGCACGCTCACATCAGAAGTGCGCTGGACCTGCAGTTCGTAGAAATAAAAGGTCTCACAGGAAGAATTGCGCAGACCCATGCGCCAGCATCCAGTTCACAGGCACCACAGGCACCTACAAGCACCGAGCGAGTTGAAGCACTTGCCGAGAGACATACTGTCGTGCACATCCCACCTACGAACATGACACTTCTGGATCCTTTGGCTGCACTGTAGGTAAGCGCAGTTGGCCCCATTGAAATAAATTTGTCTGTGATTCCGATAGAAACCTTGCAGTTAGTGCAAGAAAAGGTCTCTATTGAGCTGAGAGCTAGAGAGCTCTCCACATTCCATGCAAACCAAAGACTGCAATCGCAGGAAATAGAGTTGAAGGCAGGCTATAAGAATATCTCTGAGAAGCTTGCACACTATGAGGCACAAGATACTGGGATAAGAAACATAGTTGATGAAATCGCCCAGGAGATTCCGGCCTACGAAATTCAACCAGACCTTCCTCTGGTTGAAAAAGTTCAAATTATTGGAGGAAGGGTGAAAGCCCTACAGCAGGAAATAGTTGTTATGGCTAAAGACCATAGAACGCAGATCGCCGAGTTGGAAGCTAGTGTTGCAGCGCATCCTGAAGATGATAGCCAGGAACAATATGAAGCACTGCGCAGAGCTTCCACACAAATGAAGGCTAGATCACAAGAAGCCGAGAGCCTGATGATGCAAGCTATGGAGGCTTGGACAGAGCTTGAGACGCTCCCTTTCAAAGTCAACCTTTTGGAACAGGTACAAGCAGCAAAATAGTCCCTAACTGTTCTGAGCGAAGAAGCTAAGACCTTAGAAGGATTAGTAAAGATGAGGAAAATGAGCGAAGTGCGCAGAGTACAACAGCAACTGCACAAGCTCAGAAATGAAGATGCTAAACTCACCAACAGCATTCAGCCATTTATGGATGAGTATGCTGAACTTGCTGCCCAAGCCGAGGCAAAGATCAAAGAAATTGTTGAATCTCAACAGTTGGTTGATGGCATAACTAAAGAAGAAGCCAGTTCAGACATGGTCCACACAGCTGCGGAGTGCGTGGATGAAATGGACTCTCCTATTGCGCGGTGGAAGAAAGCATTTGTTGAGACCCAGGCAAAGGCAGATGCGCAGCTGAAGCGACCACACGCTAGTGCGAGTGGCTCGGGGACGAGCCACAAGTAAGTGTTAGGGGCTTGTTGGAGCCTAGGCCACAGCTACGGCAAAGCTGCAAATTTTGAGGAAAAAGCACAAGTGTTGAAGGGAAAGTGCTAATTTTGAATAAGCACCAATTTTTGGGCAGAAGTAAATAAGTGCGCAGTACGGTGCCAGATGGACGAGCTTAGTGCAGATTACGGACCGGAAATTGCGGAGCTCGCGCGCACACGTCAAAGGAGAATGAATGTGGCCGAGTAGAAAGCTCAGCTACCACAATAAATGAAGCAACGGAGTAGAGGGCTCAGCTACCCTCATTAAGGCTAAGTACAGAAGTTATGGTTGCTCTAACCAAAGAAGAGCAACGGACCAAAGCATTGAAGGCGAAGGACAAAGAGCAATGAATGATGAAGCGGCGCCTATACCCGCAATCTGTGCCAGAAATCGCGGAGCCTACAGGAAGTGGCGACGTGACTGCAAGCGGTGCCTACAATACACCTAGCCATGTACGCGGTTAGGGTTTTTGGGGAATACTGCTGGGAAAGGCCCACAGTTTTGTAAAGGTGCGACCCTCAGGGCCACCTATATATATGTATAATTGATAAGGGAGAAGGGTTGGTTGTTGATTATTTTCTATTGTGTTGTTAGAAGACAAGAGTTAGAACTGGACAGTCTGAGTCGACGTCTGAACCATTGTAATCTCTGTAAGAGAAGAGACTAGATCTAGAGAAGGGCTCCCAGCTATGTGCATGGAGTTTCCTGGAACGATCTAAGGCTGCAGCTGTGTGCGCAGCATTATTGTATAAGTTCCATTCGTGATTAATATAAGATACTCTTCCCGTGGACGTGGTTTCACGTGGAGGTGAATTCCATAAGTCTTGCTTTTATGATGATGTTCCGCGTGAATGCATGATTGTGTGCTGTATCTGTGCTTTCATGAACATTGTGTTATCTTTATGAATATGTTTAAGTACGTTCTTGAAGCTTCCCTAGACGTTATAATTGTTAAGTATCGAAGAAATCTGTAGAACGCCATCACTGCGGCGCTTGAGAAGTGTGTGGCTGTGCCGTGGCGTAGGGCCGAAAACGTTACAGTATCGGACGATGAGGGTAATCGCCTCCTGCGTCGGAGCGGAGATACCGCGCGGTTAGGCTGGTGAGCGCGAGTCCAGCGCTGTTACCCTGAGAGGTCTGCGAGAGAATAAGACGCTCCGCTTCAGAGAATCTTCCCATAAGCGAGGAGGAAGATTGCAGTCTCCACGTCGCCTAGGTTAAGGAAGCCTGATTCCTTAGCCCCCCCATAGCCACTTCGGGTGAGACTTTGGGCTGCTGCGCAGCTCGTTGCCGAGAGGGCCAGTGCGCCAAGGGGTGTTTGTTGCTGCGCTTCATTAAAACCCGGGTCTGTCCAAAAAGCAGCCAACATTGGGTAAGTTGCAGAACCAACTTCAACTAATCCCAATTCGTAATTTTAATATATTTTTTCATTTCATCTTAAGATGTGCGCGGGTTTCATACAAATAGACTAGCGCACAGTATGCAACTTCTGGAGTTGACAACTAGCATTCACAACATTTTGGAGGATGTTCACGGGTTGTCTTCAGTAAGACCAGTGTTCAGAATGCTAGATGACTATGGAAATAGTAGTGCAGTCATAGTGAAAACTATAGAAAAAATATGTTTTTCAGCTAAAGAATGTGATCTCAACAATAACTCATCCAGGGTCAACCTAGCTCTTCCATCCATAGTGTCCTTTTGTGTGATCGACAGAGCAATGTGATCACGGAAGGTGAAGTGCAGATTTGACCTATAACAGATGCCCCCTAATGTGTGAGTTCAAAGGGAAACGATGGTCGGAATACATTATAATTCTAAGCCGGAGGAGGAGTAAGAAACCGCAGGACGAAGTCACAAAAGTACCTGAAACAACGATCAAGGTTAGCAAGCAATTACAATCTTGACATCATATAGATGTTTGGTGTGATACAACATGATCTCCAAATACATAACTGGGAGATGTATATATAGCATGGCCACTGAAATACAATCGTGGATCCATGTCAAAAAGAGAGATCATAGCCATAACCACAAGCTGGATCTATGTCTCATCAAGAGCCAAAAAATGAGTGAGGCTCAGTCTTGCGCAACTTGGGTGATAACATAAATAGGGTGATGTTATCAGAATCCCAAGGTCTTCATCCAAACAACCCAAGGTACAAACCCTAACCATGTGAATAAATGAGCTGGAGTTGAACATGGGGGGTATAGTTTGATTACCGGTCATTGATGTATACCATTAACAAACGCGAGGGATTCCATCGATAATGATAATGGGGTCCAAGGTACCTAGTACGTTCCAACAAGTGTGAATAAGTGGACTTGAAGTCGAACACCTGAGGAACCCGTCAAATAAGAGACATTAATGTATTCCCATTATTCAACAGCGATGGAAACTGCCACTAATGACTGCAATCCCCAAGGTACTAACCGAAACTCTAAACTTCATTCCCAGAGCATAATGAGTTGAAGTCGATGGGAAGAAGTATGTTGGAAGGAAGGCCTGAATGCATCCTCCATCATCCAACACGAGGAACACTCAAAAGTTTGAGCTGATTTGGAGTACGAAAAATACAAGATGAAACAAATTGACATTGGGATGGCCGACACATGAAGTCAAGTTAAGTGCAGAATGGCTGACACAAGATGTATCCTTGAATAGTGAGCATGACACAAAGTGATTTAGGAAACTTTAAACAGAAGGGGAATGTGATATAAACCTGCAATGTAGGATACATTAGCAAATTCTCCATATGATTGGAAGAATAACCAATCGGAGGACTAAAAAATCTGAGATCAAGTTCACCCTAAGGTCAAAAACTAAAACCCAACTGAATGATGGACTCAAATAGGTGTTGTATTCAAGGACATGACTGACTTAGCTGCCTTTGAAGATGAAAAGATGTATGGTACCCTTCTCTTCCCTTATTCTTTTTATAAAAGAATATCCTTCTTGTTATTTTAATGAGTCCAAGAAAGCAAACTCAATAGTCTTTCTTCTTTTTTTATATAGTTCGAAGAAAAGATAGATGAATACTCTATAACACTAATCCATGGATTTTAATATCGAGCCTGGATTGGTTTATGCTCGCCGGTGTTTTCTTGTTTACGGAGTCTGAAAAACTTAAATAATCCTCCATACACTTACTTGTGGATTTTAGTATCGAGCCCGAGTTGGTATGTGCTCGCCGATGTTTTCCTGTTTCGAGAGTCTGAAAACCCTAAAGAAGACTCCAAAAGGTCCTTTTTCATACATTTAGTCTCCTCCCCCGAAAAAGTGTAAAATGATGAGAGAAGAACTCTTCTAGCCATGGATGACTAGAGTATACCTTTTTCGTAGCTAATCCACAAAAGTCCAGAAAAGGGGTAAACTTATACTTAAGTGGATGTTCCTTCAATTCCTTTAATGAGTCTGAAGAGAACAAGCAAACTCAGCAATCTTGTTTGTTTTTGAAAACTCAAAACAAGGGCTTAAAATGACTTAAACAGCTTCAGGGATCGTAAGTTCATGACCTTCCAGATAATAGAATCTAGACGACCAAGTTAGTAACCGCAGGACAAATTTTCTCAAATGAAAAAATATGAAACAATATGGTACCTATATTGATCTGTCAATGAAGAAAACAAGCCTTAATAGATCGATGTTTACAATATAATGATAATTTGAAATATATAATTGATTTAATCCACCAAAATTTTGAAGATATTAGTGAATTAAAACAACATTTTAAAAACAAAATGAAACTATACCCTTTTTGGAAAAGTGGGTAAAAATTTAAAAAACAATTCTTATAAATAATTTCATTTCTAAAAATCAAATATCACAAATTGGAGATTTAGGGAAAAGTGTGGAGAAAACCTCAAGCTACCTTTGCTCATTGCGATCGAACTAGGTCACCAATCCAACTTCTCCTTTCACCAAGTAAGTAGTCTCATCATGTACTTGCATTTACATATAAAGTTTTTAAATTTTAGTGGTCAAAATCATTTTTTAATGATGGTTTAAACTCGTTTCTGCGCAAGCGTTGGTTGGTTTGCAAGAGACTAGCACTCGACAAAAGTGCGCTAGTCTGCTTGCAGGACTGTCACATTTGGGACGCCACTGTCCATTGTGGACAATAGTGCACACCGCATAAAGTAGGGCAAAAAATTAATAATGACCAACGTTTGATGCTTTAATGGCAAGATGGTGCTTGTATGGCGTGAAAGGGAACATGAGGAGATGGATCAGCAAGCTCTACAAGATCCATTGACCTTGCATGCATTGCGAAGATGCGGTTTGTTAAAATTCTATAGAACGGTCAACATGCGAGCACAAAAATGACTGCTTGAAAGGCTTGTATAGTATTGGGATGCCAATACATCAGTGTTCAATCTCCAAGGGGAGATATTGGAACTGGTAGTTGATGACATCTACTTCATCACAAGTCTCTCTCGGAGAGGAGATGTGGTGAATATGAAAGGTACCTCTCAGAATGTGGGTTCCCTATCTGAGCAGGACTATATCAATACCTATTGTGCAGCGGGTACGGAAAAAATCGACAGTCAAGTCCTCATTTCGACTGTTGCGAGCTTCCCATTAAAGGTCATCTTGAGTGTTCTTAACCGGATGGGAGGAAGCGCTACGCAACATCTTGCTTCAAGGAACTTCATTCATGTGGGTATTGAATGCCTACGAGGGATTGTATTTGACTAGTGTTCAAGTCTACTGGCAAACATGAAGCTTCAGCTTTCTGGGTGCATGTAATGTCCCTTATTTGGAATTTTATTAAAATGGCAATTTTCCACTTTTTTTTCCCTTGTTCGACCTTTGACTAGTTTTGATCTCTAGGTCCCAAATTTGCCCCAAATGATCCCAAATCTTCTGAGAAGGTATATGAATGATATTAGAACATAAATATGTGTTTCAGGGATGCCTTTGGACCTTTAAAATACTTCTGCAAATCCTCTTTCAATTCTGATCAATGTAGGTAACTTTACTAGTGATTTTCCTTTGACTAGTATTGGTCTCTAGGTCTCAAATTGACTCCAAATGCCTTCAAATCTTCAAGGAAGGTGTATGAATGATATTAGAACTTGAATATGATGTTTATGGATGACATATGGCCACCAAAAGACCTCTGCAAACTCTCTTAATATTCTGGACCAATTATGCAATTTTACTAGTAATTTGGGGTTCAAATCCCCCTGGGGTAAACAATGAAAATGGCTTCCCAAATGCCTCCAAACCCACTCAAATTTATGAACAGAGGTATGTAATGTGTTAAGTATGTTATTAAAGTCTCATATGCACCATTAATGGATTATTACAACTGTTCTCACCCTCTCCCATTCGACTGCAAAAATCCCCAATTCGACCCTTGGGGAAATGTCACTATTTCACCTCCCAATGCAACTAAATTGAGTAAAAATGCTTCAAATGCTCAAGTACAGTACATGAAACTTGTAGAAGACATCCATGGCAGTATATTTATCACAAATATATCAGAGAATCATCCATTCATTCGAAATCATCATCAACACATTGGCTCACAACAAGGTAGTGGGGAAATGGCATTGTTCTTCCATTAAAAATGAGATTTATACATTTCTACTTGGAATTTCGACCTGAAACTTTTTGGAGATGAAGAACAGAGTATTTACTTCATATTACAAAAGAAATGGGGCATTAAAAGCTTCCCCAAAGAGTACAATAGCTCACCAAAAACGCCCTCCCTCAAGGATCAAGAATATGCCATCAAAAATGGAAATGGTTGAAGGAGTGAGCTGCAATAGAAGAAACCATGAGCTGCCCTGTAGCTTACACCTGCAAATAAAGACTCCATTAAAGCTCCAAATGAAAGGTCTGAATGGCCTTTCCAATTACCAACTTGGATGGGAATCTTTCACCCTCGAAATTGGCTAAGGCAAGAAACTAGTCATCCACTAGCTCTCCCTCTTCACAAATGCAATTGCAAATTCTACAAATGATCAAAAGCTGGTTTCATTCTTTGTTATTGACATTTATAAAGTTCTAATGGCCTCCATGGGTCGAATTCCTTCCAAGAGACTCATGCCAACTCAAGTTGGGAAGAGATTCCAAAGAACGCCACTTGTACAACAATTCCTAGTCTCCCACTTCCATCAAATCACATGTGGAAGCATCTTAGCTGCCCTAACACCCTTGAGCGCCCTCTTGGAGTCTATTTTTAGCCCTGACATGTCATATATGTCATATGTCAGCCCTCAGGTCTGATTTGTGTCATAGGTGTCATAGCATCTTCATCATTGTTGTCATAGAGCTAGGGAATCTAGCCCAAGTGTCTCACTAGCTCCAAATTGCCTCTTCCTCTTCCATGGGAGTTACTCTTCCTCTATATTTCGACCTTGGATGAGTTATGCCATGAATAATACCTTTTGGACTTCCCCAATTATGTTACCATTCACCTTGAATTCGAATTGGTGAGAGAATGATGCCAAATGTAGTGGGGAAATCTAGCCATATGTGGGTCCCACTTCCTCCATGTGTCTTCATCATGAAATGCCACTTTGATTTTCACTTGTATATATTTATTTATCTCCTTTATTAAATATTTATGCCACTCTAATGTTCAAACATCATTTATTATCCCCATTATTCCAAATCCCAAAGCTTCCACCCCAAACCTAGGAAACTAGTAATTTTCCTCCTTGGCAATTATTTGACCTTTAGCATCAATTTGACAAACTCTAATGAATAAAGCCAATGTGATTAGGCCATTGTGACCCAATACCAAATTTGGGACATGACAAATCCTCCCTTCCCAATATTGCTTGTCCTCAAGCAATTTTAAATGTGGGTGTTGAAGAACCTGCTTTCTGTATAATTCTTTGAAGTTGCCATTGAATTGCCCAACCTTGAGTCTTTGAGTTTCCATGAAGATTTTAGAGAGGAACCACCATGCTTGCTGCTGCACTACTCTGATTAAAATCACTTTATTAAGTGGGGAATCCATCTCCCATACTGCTTGCTTCCCCAAAAAATATGAAACCACTGAGATAAAAATTATTCCAGGGTCCCATTGCTTGTATTGCACCCCAACAATTAAAAGTGCTCTCCAACCCATACCATCAGATAAGAGGATTCCTGGATCCCATTTTCTTGTATGCATTCTTCCAAACATCATGAGTACAAAATATATATCATCAAAGTACATAACAACATAATGAAAATGTACATAAAGGAGATGCTTCATCAAAGAGTCATGAAAGTGCTTATACCTCCAAGCATGTAGACCACCATTTTCCAAGTGCATACAATCTTCAAGTGACCCATCAAATCTGCTCCAATGACATAGGTGAGGATCCCATGTCCAATAGTGCTGCTCCAAGAGAATGTGATATGCATCAAAATATTCCGCCATGCATTCTTTCATCCAAGAAGTGAATGAAGAATCTCCACTAAAATCTGAACCAATTAATGAGCAGGAAAAACAAGGAGAATTCAAAGGACTCAAAGAAGTCTCATCCATATATCCATGAGGATATGTATCATCATAAGGTAAAGCAATATTCTGCTGCAATTCTAAATAATGAGGTTCTCCATTCATGTCATCATCAAAAGGAGAGGTAGGAGTTTCATACCCCTCATGTGGCACCACTAGGAAAAAACCTTTCACCCAATTTTCATCCCAAAGTGATGTGGTTGGAAAAGAAGTGTGGGGTGAGGAATTATGAACCAAATTTAATTCTTTACAACTCTTACCCATTGAAATATTTAATTCATCTTCTCCATAATTGGTTGGTCCAACTATTGTGAGATCATGTACCTCTTCCAAGGCTTTGTAACTCTCTCCATGAGGCAACTCATAATCCCTTTGAACAAGGACAAGTGCTTGTCCTTCTTCTTGTTTCAGTGTAGTATCTTCAAGAACCTGCATATCAACATGTACCTCATGTTCCACAATTACATTAGGTTCCTCTTTTGTGGCATAAATTGTTTCATCCTTTTCCTTGAAAAGAGAACCATTGCTCATTACTTTTTCCGAGTTGCTTCCAATTCCACTAAGCAACAATCTGAACTCTTGAAAGTATTGTCTCCACTTGTCTTCAAAGGATGGTTCAAGTAATTTCCTAAACTCCTCATTCTCCTTTAAGGTTCCTTTCTCATCCTTACTCATGGTGACCAATGAATGCACTTCTTCTCCTACTTCTTCCCTTTCACCAAAGTACATCCAGTTTCAGTTTCTAAGGGTGGTGGCTTATTTCTTTGACTCCTGGTATTCATTAATGTTCTACCACATCAGGTGCCAAGACCATGCTCTGATACCACTGTAATGTCCCTTATTTGGAATTTTATTAAAATGGCAATTTTCCACTTTTTTTTCCCTTGTTCGACCTTTGACTAGTTTTGATCTCTAGGTCCCAAATTTGCCCCAAATGATCCCAAATCTTCTGAGAAGGTATATGAATGATATTAGAACATAAATATGTGTTTCAGGGATGCCTTTGGACCTTTAAAATACTTCTGCAAATCCTCTTTCAATTCTGATCAATGTAGGTAACTTTACTAGTGATTTTCCTTTGACTAGTATTGGTCTCTAGGTCTCAAATTGACTCCAAATGCCTTCAAATCTTCAAGGAAGGTGTATGAATGATATTAGAACTTGAATATGATGTTTATGGATGACATATGGCCACCAAAAGACCTCTGCAAACTCTCTTAATATTCTGGACCAATTATGCAATTTTACTAGTAATTTGGGGTTCAAATCCCCCTGGGGTAAACAATGAAAATGGCTTCCCAAATGCCTCCAAACCCACTCAAATTTATGAACAGAGGTATGTAATGTGTTAAGTATGTTATTAAAGTCTCATATGCACCATTAATGGATTATTACAACTGTTCTCACCCTCTCCCATTCGACTGCAAAAATCCCCAATTCGACCCTTGGGGAAATGTCACTATTTCACCTCCCAATGCAACTAAATTGAGTAAAAATGCTTCAAATGCTCAAGTACAGTACATGAAACTTGTAGAAGACATCCATGGCAGTATATTTATCACAAATATATCAGAGAATCATCCATTCATTCGAAATCATCATCAACACATTGGCTCACAACAAGGTAGTGGGGAAATGGCATTGTTCTTCCATTAAAAATGAGATTTATACATTTCTACTTGGAATTTCGACCTGAAACTTTTTGGAGATGAAGAACAGAGTATTTACTTCATATTACAAAAGAAATGGGGCATTAAAAGCTTCCCCAAAGAGTACAATAGCTCACCAAAAACGCCCTCCCTCAAGGATCAAGAATATGCCATCAAAAATGGAAATGGTTGAAGGAGTGAGCTGCAATAGAAGAAACCATGAGCTGCCCTGTAGCTTACACCTGCAAATAAAGACTCCATTAAAGCTCCAAATGAAAGGTCTGAATGGCCTTTCCAATTACCAACTTGGATGGGAATCTTTCACCCTCGAAATTGGCTAAGGCAAGAAACTAGTCATCCACTAGCTCTCCCTCTTCACAAATGCAATTGCAAATTCTACAAATGATCAAAAGCTGGTTTCATTCTTTGTTATTGACATTTATAAAGTTCTAATGGCCTCCATGGGTCGAATTCCTTCCAAGAGACTCATGCCAACTCAAGTTGGGAAGAGATTCCAAAGAACGCCACTTGTACAACAATTCCTAGTCTCCCACTTCCACCAAATCACATGTGGAAGCATCTTAGCTGCCCTAACACCCTTGAGCGCCCTCTTGGAGTCTATTTTTAGCCCTGACATGTCATATATGTCATATGTCAGCCCTCAGGTCTGATTTGTGTCATAGGTGTCATAGCATCTTCATCATTGTTGTCATAGAGCTAGGGAATCTAGCCCAAGTGTCTCACTAGCTCCAAATTGCCTCTTCCTCTTCCATGGGAGTTACTCTTCCTCTATATTTCGACCTTGGATGAGTTATGCCATGAATAATACCTTTTGGACTTCCCCAATTATGTTACCATTCACCTTGAATTCGAATTGGTGAGAGAATGATGCCAAATGTAGTGGGGAAATCTAGCCATATGTGGGTCCCACTTCCTCCATGTGTCTTCATCATGAAATGCCACTTTGATTTTCACTTGTATATATTTATTTATCTCCTTTATTAAATATTTATGCCACTCTAATGTTCAAACATCATTTATTATCCCCATTATTCCAAATCCCAAAGCTTCCACCCCAAACCTAGGAAACTAGTAATTTTCCTCCTTGGCAATTATTTGACCTTTAGCATCAATTTGACAAACTCTAATGAATAAAGCCAATGTGATTAGGCCATTGTGACCCAATACCAAATTTGGGACATGACAGTGCAAGACCGGGAGGATGAAGAACTTTGGGTATGGAAGCATACTGTTCACCTTTTTCTTTGAAAGGGTGCCTACCATGAGTCTGGGGATGGATTTTCCCCCACTTAACCCCCGTGAGCCACTGGTGGGTTGTTGGGGTAAGTTGTGATGACGTGCTCAACAATGGCAAGGTCGATGCCTGGCATTTCCTCGTATGACCAGGAAAAAACATCGCGGAACTCCTTAAATAGATTGGTATACAAAATGATCTCCTCAGGAGAACAATGTGCCCCATTGAAAAGGTTTTCCATGACTCCAGGTGTGATGGAAATGTTGATCGGAATAGTTCTCGATATATTTTCCATATTCCCTTCGGCATAAACAGCTTTTGAAGTAGAAGGGATAGCGGACAAATCAAAATTCCCACCGGGTCTCATAGAAAACTCACCTCTCTCTATCCTGTCCAGGTCGGGAAGAAAATAAGACCTGTGGTGCATGTGTTCCCAAGGATGGTCCAGGCCGATCATTGCTTCCAAAATGGCCTCATCGGAGGGCAAAACAGTGTCTAGACAGTCAAAAGAGTAGACGGAGTCCACTGACCATGCAGGGGAATAGTCCATATCTAACTCAACAGAGAACAACAGAGTCATGATATGTTCTGTTACAACATGTTGTGAATCAAAGTAGGCCACCTCTGCAACAGATAAGGGCACAACTGGTTTTGATTCGGTGGGGAGATTCCATGGATCCGTCGTTGGACAGACCGTGAAAATATCAGACGAAGAACACTCTTCAGAACCAATAAAGTGAACAGGAGCGGGTAGGTCAAAGGTGCCCATTAATGACCCATAGAGCCCTACTCCTAAACTCTCCCTCGCTCGGTGAGACTGATCAACCATCGGAATTGTTGAATCCAGCGAAGCCTGCTTGTTTTTCCAAGAAAATGAAAGTTGGTCGACTGTGACGATCTTTCCTTCATGAGGGAACATTATAACTCGAAAAATGGACGACGGCACTGCTTGCATTGCATATGTCCAGCTCCTACCTAACAGCAAGTTATATTCAAGTGGAGCATCCAGAACTTCAACCTCTACAGATACTAGTTTGCCTGCAAGTTCAACGTCAAATGATGGTAAGACTCCATGTGGACGGAAAGATCTTCCATCAAAGGCGGTAAGCACCATGTTCGAGGGGGCTAACTCAGGTTCTCCTAAAGCCTTCCAGCAAGATATGGACATTACGCACGTAGACGCGCCCTCATCAACAATAGCTCGTCCAATGGTCTTGGGACCATGGACTACCTCTATTTGGAGAGAAACGTGATACGAAAACCGGAACTTGATATTATTCATATAAAAATGGGCAAGCATATCGGATGAGTCTATGCTCCCAATCGCTACAAGAAGTGCACTGCATTGCAATGGGAAACTCTGCAGTACTTCTAAAGTTGACATGGCACATGGGCTTTGGGCTAAATCCTCCACAACGTTATAGTTGGGGGCAGCCACGCGTTGGGGTTGTGCACAACCCATTTGAAGACACCTTTCAGGATCTTCGGCAACAAATCCACCAGTCTCTAGATGTGGAGAGGGGTAGATGACTCAGGAACATATTTTTGTTGTGGATTCGAGGCATAGTTTCTAGCTCGAGTTTGTAAAAGCGCGTCCAAATTAACCATATTAATAAACGATTGATCAGCAGATGAGGCATGATGAGTGCCCCCAGCACTAGAGTTGCTAGAAGCTGAGCCTTTCCGGTGAGGGAATGGGTCTTTTAAGATAGCTGGTTTCTTTTCACGGAGCAGCTTCTGGGCTTCTTCCATCAGAGGGCATTGATGGGTAAGGTGATCTTCTTTGCATAGCTTGCAAGGAAACTTCAATTTCTTTTTCTCCTTTTTTCCCTCCTCTGAATTTTCTGTGTTTTTGGGATTTTGGTGGTTCCCCTCCCCTTTCTTGCCCTTCTTCTTGTTGTTGGGCTGCCGAGGGCCCTTTTGATTCATCTACACTTGTTGTACAGATTCCGTTTGTGAAGGGGAGGATGCAACTGAAGTTGCTTATGTAGCAGACTGTTTGACCAATAAGGCGTGAACCTGCTTAGTTAAAGCGTCAAACGCTGCAGAATCTACTGAACCCACGATGCCATCAGCATGTGGTCCAGGCTTAGGTTTACCTAGATCTGTGTTAGATCTCAGTGCATCGGGAATGATCTCATATAAGAGCCCAGACTAAGCATATACTAGATCAAGCTGTTGGGTTCTAAGGATAGCTTCCTCTTCGGAGGACACCCCCGAAGTTGCCACTTCCTTAGAAATGTAAGGAAGGAGTGATTTGAGATACCACTCTAATAAGAACTCCGGAGGGATGTCAGCTTTAATGAGCCTCTTCCTCCTTCACCACTCCTGAATATGGTCAGATAAATGAGAGGCTTTGTTCTGTCGAAAGGTTGAAAAAAGATCTGTACCGACATCATACCAGACAGGAAGTTGGAAGTGGTTCAGAGAAACAGTAGCTAGATCCCAAAAGGTGCCATAAGCAGCTGTGGGTAGTTCAATGTACCATTTAGCTACAGCACTAGTTAAGGTTCTCTGAAAGAGCCTCAATCTGATGGAATCATCATTCAACGAATCAGAAGAGCACAAGGGATGAAAAGTAGTCACATGATCACCGGGATCCTCCCCAGTCTTTCCTTCGAATTTTGGGATGTCAGAAGGCAGCTTGGTCGGGACAAGTGGCCATGCAAGGTGATGTCGCATCGGATCGTTAGTGAGTTTTGAAAGGTCTGGAAAATTCAGAGTTGCCAGAAAAGGTAAACGAGGTCTGTCGATGGCACTTGGTTAGCAGGGTTTTGGTAGGCAGAACCACCTAAAGCCTGACTCGTATACTGCTGGTTGGGGTTTCCCCCAGCCACCGGTTGTGAAGCAAACGCATTGCTAAAATTGCTCCAACCAAAAGAGAGAGGGTTATTCCGTTGAGTGTGTTTCCATTGCGGCTGGGTGTTAGCCACTCCGTAATGTGGGTTAAAAGCGTTACCACCTCCTCCACTAAATAGTGAAAAAGGGATATTCCCTACAGGTATATGAGATGTCTGCACATTGGAATGATGTACATTCTGACCTATATAGGGGTTAAACCCAGGTGTAGATGTAATGGACGGCATAAGCATCGAGCCTACTATAGCCATGGATAGAGTGGGCATCGAGCCTACAAAGGGCATGGAGGGAGCTATGTGCCCTCCAAACCAAGGGAAACCTTGTCCGAAAGGAGCAGTTTGTGGAGTGACCTGCGATTGTTGCATGAAAGGAGATGAAGTAGACGGTATTGAAGATATCCAAGTAACAGGGATCTGAAAAGGTCCAGCAGTAGAACCAATAGGAGTAGCTGTTGTCGAAGGTTGAGAACTAGACATCCCTATGGTACTAGTAATGAAACTAAAAGAAGGAGTTGAGGTAGATGTAGCCTACAATGAGGTAGATACCGACGTGCTTGCGAAAGAATATGAGAGAGCTCTCGTAACCATGGATGCAGAAGGAGTTTGGGGAACTCCAATTTCATCTCCAGAAGTAGCCATGTGATAACCAGGGGTAAACCAGTACGCACTACACTCAGGTTGGCCTAGAGAGTCTACAGTTATGAGTAACGGATCGTTTGGTCCAGTCAAGGGAGGGTTGAAAGTATTGTTAAACTCTCAAGAAGTTAAATCCTCAACCTCAGCGGTATCAAAGACCTGTTGATCCTTAATTATGGGCTGTGGTTCTCCAGGTACTTATGCTTCGCCCGTAAGCTCGTATGAACCACGGGAATCCGTCCTCTATCGTCGCGGTGGTGGTGGAGGATCCACAATGAGTGGGGGAAGGTTTTGCAACCTCCGAGACCTATGAAGAGGTTGGTCCTCCACAGCTATATCAAAATCAAACTAAGTATAAAACCTAGTGGCCACTAAACGACTAGGGAGCAAACAACATACCACTAAAAATTCCCTAAGTGATAAAAACTAGGCAAACAAGGATAATACTCTCAGAAGCAAGTATGGGATCATGAGGGCCCAGAACAAACTAATAGAGTATCGACGGTCAGTTACATGACGTCCAATGGAGGTCCTCTGGGTGCAAGAATTTGAATCACCAAACCGCCCTCCCTGGATTACTGCCAAAGGGTTACCTTCCGCGCCTTTCCGACTTGAGAACTTGTGTTGGGTTTGTTCATGAGTTACCTTATGGATGAATGGTCTGTATGAACAAAAACTTGGTAGCCAGTGATATAGTTCCTGAATTTATTAATGGCATGTATGACAGCCAAAAATTCCTTCTCAGTGGTAGTATAATTTAATTCTGCCCCTCTCAAATTTTTACTAATATAATATATTGCATAGGGCTTCTTCTCTTTTTCCTGTCCAAGGACAGACCCGATTGCCTTATCTGATGCATCTGAGTGGATGTGGAATGGAAGTGCCCAGTCTGGTCCTTGGAGTACTGGGGTTGTAATTGTTTTCTCCTTAAGTTTATCAAATGCTGTCATGCAATGGTTTGTCCATATGAACTCAATGTCTTTTGTGAGAAGGTAAAACATTGGTGCAGCAATCCTGCTATAATTTTCAATAAATCTCTTGTAGTACCCTGTTTGTCCAAGGAAACTTCTCACATCCCTTTGTTTAATGGGTGGTGGCAGAATTCTGCTTACTGAAACTTTTGCTTGATCAACCTCTATCCCCCTCTGTCATATATGGTGCCCTAGAACGATGCCTTCTTCCATTAACATTCTGCATTTGTCATTGCTCAGACATAATCTCATCTTAATACATTTTTTCAATACTAATTCAAGATGGTTCAATGCTTGATCAAAGTTTTGTCCGTAGGGTGTGACGTCATCCATGAAGACTTCCATTTGATCATTTATGAAATCAGAGAATATACTTAGTATGGCCCTTTGGAATGTTGTTGGAGCATTACATAACCCAAAGGGTAGTACTCTGTATGCATAAGTACCCCAGGGGCATGTAAACGTTGTCTTTTCTTGATCAGCTGGATGTATTAAAATTTGGTTGTACCCACTGAAGCCATCCAAAAATGAGAAATACTTGTTCCCAGCTAATGTGTCCAGCACCTGATCGATAAATGGGAGTGGAAAGTGATCTTTCTTGGTTGCTTTATTTAGCTCTCTGTAGTCCACACAAATTCTCCATTTGCCTCCTTTTTTAGGGACTATAACCAGTGGTGAGACCCATTCACTGTCAGAGATTGGATATATGAACCCAACATCTAATAACTTCTGTAGTTCTACTTTGACAATGTCCTTTAATGATGGGTTCAACCTCCTTTGTGGTTGCCTGATAGGAATAGACCCTTCTTTGTTGTAAATGTAATGTTTGCAGATATCAGGATGTATACCTTTCATGTCTGCATATGTCCATGTAAAAGCTTTATTTTGTTCTGATAGTACTTTCATTAACTGTGTTTCTTACTCTGGCTTGAGATTGGAATTAATGTTGACTGTCTTTCCAGGCATAATTTCCACTGTCTTTGCTTTTTCTGATTGATCTTCCAGAGATAGCACTTCTGCCCACATTTTATTTAAGTTCTGGTTTGGTCTTTGGCCTTCTTGTTGCTAGTCCGTGTCAAAAAATCTTTCAAGACCATCATTGTTAGAATATGCATTTTGTATGAACCTATCTATGTGACCATCTTCATCTATTGCTTTTAATGATAGTGCAGCATCAATTGTTAGGACAGGTCGTAGGTTTTGATTTGGTGTGTTGTTATAATCATCAGTCCGATTTTGATATTCTAAGTCTGAAGATTTCCTTGCTGGTGGGTAAATCATGATTTTCTTCCTGGCATGTCCACTGGTGATAGTCACGTTTCCTAATCTGCAACCTATGTAAGCATATGCAGTTGCCAACCAAGGTCGGCCTAGTATGATTGGATAACCACTAAGTTTGCTTTTTACTTCGATGACTATGAAATCAGCTGGGTATTCCCAGGATTCAATATTGATAATAATGTCTTCGAGCATCCCTTCGGGTTTCACAGTGGATGTATCAGCTAGCTGGAGTACTGTAGTTGTTGGTCTGACCATTGATTGGAGTCCTAGGTATATCATGGTTTCCTTAGTCATCACATTGATAGAAGCTCCCAAATCGATTAAGTTTCTATTAATTTGTATGTTATTGATGGTGAAGTTTACTACAGGACTACCAAGATCAAGATATTTAGGGTTAATAATAATACCCAGCATTAAATCAGCTAATTGTCCCACTACATTTATGGTTGGCGGGTCACGCTTCCTCCTCCTAGGTTTCTTCGGACAATTTTCTTTAATAAATTTGTTACAGATGGGAACATCCCTTATGGTTTGTAAAATTGGAATCTGGATGTTTAATTGCTTCAATTCGTTTAAAATCGCATTTTCTTCTTCCTCTTTTGTACTTCGTATAAGTTTCTTTGGAAATACAGGGTTTCTGTTTCATGTGAGTGGTTGAGTTTCTTCCTCTTGAGGGTTTGGTTCATCCGGATGCTGAATATAGGGTTGTGTTGTTTGTGCTTGAGCTTCAAGTTCTTGGATATTCTGTGTGGGTGTATTTTGCAATGTTTTCCCAGACTTGAGGTTTATTTCATTTATTTCCATGGTGTCTACTACATAGGTAGGGAATTGTGTGATCTCAGTGTTATAAGTCTATTGCTGTTGTGCACGTCTGTTATTATTAGGGTTTGGGATGGGTTGGGTTGGAATTGCTGGGGGTCTGGGGGGTGGTTGAATCTGTGGGGGCAACATAATAAGTGGATGTTGCAATGGGGCTCTCCAATTTGATGGATGGGGGTATTGATTTGCATAATTCATGGTTGATGAAGGAAAAGGTGGGGGGTATGAAGGGTAAGACGATGGGTAGTAAGATTGTTGACAGGGTGGTTGATACGTTTGCTGATTCTGATGATAAGTCTGTTGATTTTGTTTCCATTGGTTTGGATTTGGCTGTGCTTTCCATGGAGTTGGTGCAGAGTTCCAATTTTGCTGGCCTTGATTATAGTAGGCTTGATTGGTAGGTTGGTATGGTCTGACAAAATTACTCCTTCTTTGATTTATAAAACAGAGTTGTTCTATTGCTCCTGTTGTTCTATTGCTCCTTCAGTTGCAGGATCTTGAATAGCAGCCTTACATGAGGGTAAGAGGGGACATTTATCAGTGGAGTGATCGTCCATGCAGAGACCACATATTTCTATGGTTTTTAATGTGCACTGCCCCTTCTCATGTTTCTTTCTACAACAAGGACAGAATACTGCCAATGCTTGGTTAGTTTCATCCTGCTTCTTCTTTATTTGGAATGCATCAAGTTGCATGGCCAATGATTGTAGGATGTCAGTTTTCATGTCATCAAGGAGGTTCTCTAGATCAGATTTTGTAAGGTTTGGTCCTGCAGATGATGATCATCATCATATGGATAGATGTGTATCTCTTGTCCCATTTTTGCTTTTCCTAGACCTAGAATGGTTTTTGAAGATCTGTAGTATCTGGTCATAAGTTTTCTGGAATATGTCTCCATCTCCCAAGAGGTTTAAGATCTCAAAATTCTCTTCTTTGATCCCTCTAAGAAGGACAAGTTTCAGCGATTTAGGGTCTAGGGTGCAATGGTTAGCTCGTTTGTAGCTGAGCTGGAAACGCTGGGCATAGTCTTCTAAGGATTCACAGTCTCCCTATTGTATCCTAAATATTTCATCCCTTGTATCCTTTGCTTTGCAATAGTCCCTATATTTTTCTAGGAATGCATGTTTCATTTGGTCCCAGCTGAAAATACTATTTCCTTTTAAACTCATGAACCACCTAAGTGATAAATCTTTCAGTGTGGAGGGAAAAAGCCTCAGCTTTTGTGCATCTATAATGTAATCAAAGGATATGCAAACTACCTCAAACTCAAACAGGAATGTGTCAGGATCTTCTGAATTCAATCCATGGAAGTTTGGCAGATTATTAGGGTTGATCTTCTTCTTCTTGGAATCTCCAAGAGGTATTCTAATGGGAAAGGTGAATAGCTCCCTAGGTTCCTCTTCTTCGTCTGCCATAGTGGTGTTTGAGCTGGAACTAGCAGAGAAATTGTCTCTGTTTGGATCGTATGTGGAATCAGTTTCATTTTCAGAGTTTACGAATTCAAACTAAGAGTGGTCAGAACTGTTGTTACCGTTGTTGCTCATGGGATGCCTAGGCAGAAAGCGTCCAAACCTATCCCTTTGCCGACGAGGCATTCATTGGTAAAATATTTATGTTGTTTTTTTTTTATATGTGATTTTTTTCTTTTCTTTTTGTTTTGTTTTGAAGATGTCTCCTAAAAGATTTAGCACCTCCTCGGCAACGGCGCCAAAAAGTGGTGAGCTCTTAGAATGGATGCCTAATGAGGACATCTAGACTAGGAGCCTACTTTAATTATCAACCCGGGGGACGTACAAACTTCAGAGGTGCAGGCACTATATCTGCTCTTATAGGATAGTCTTTGTTGTGGTTGGGCTTTGGTATCAATGTTTAAAGGTTTGCCTAAAAAGGAAATTGAATAAGCTATGAAAGGATTGCCTAATCTATGGATGAGAAATACCTATGCTGAGAAGTTTTGAATGCTGAAAACAGTAAACCTATGTTTAAGAAGTTTAAATGCTGAAAACAGTAAATATACCTTAAGAATTAAATTGCAGGAAGCAGTTACCCTTTACTATGAATTTGAATGCTGAAACTTGACAAATCTATTCTAAAATACCGAAAGCTGGATCTCTAATTGAAGAAGTAAATGTTGCAATTCAAATACATAAACTGGAGATCTGATCTAGAATATTCAAATGCCAAAAGCTAAGTTCAAACTGCAATCATCTAATGCTGTGAATTAATCATCAATTAACCAAAGTACTGAAAGTAATCAATCTTCATGAGCAACTGTAATAATGGGAAAGTACATGAGCTTCAAGATCTGGATCACTGTTTCATAAGTAATGCGAGCACATAGGAAAATAAGTGTTGAAATATGTATTGGCAGAATGCTGCTACAGGACTACAAAAACAGCGTTATGGAACTACAGAATGCACTATAAACTACTACGGAATCAGACTGGTCGCTTTACTACAGAAATCAAATCATGCTATTTGAATGTCATCAAGAATACGTTCACATGCAATATAGATTAAGTCAAGACAAAGCACATAATGAAAAATACCTGGACAGTAAAATCTCCTGACTTACGTGTTGGAGGGGCCCTCTCCAACCCGTACTCAGGAGTGGAGAAAACTTATAGATGTTGAATGGAAAGTAACATCAAGTCTTTATTCAAAATAATACTCCATAGTTAAAAATAAGGTCTGTATCACGACTGTCTCAGCAACATAAAAACGTAAAATGATTGTTCTCAAAAATGGCAACAGGATCCCCTCGCTAACCGAAAGGCCCGTATATATATTCCTCTAATGCTTAACCTAACTATATGTCTAATTGTCGATTCTGTTTGAACAGGTATTCTCTCTAGAAATCAGGAAAAAGGCGTTGAGCTTTGCATGATCTTTCAGTCCTTCGCTTGATCTACATGTTTGTCCCTTAGTGTACATGGACCTGCTCAATCATACTCGATATGTATACAATTAGTTTATTGAACACGCATTCAACATACAAGAATAATCTTTAAAACAATCTTCATTAAATAATCAAGGTAAATCATTTCTCCCACAAAACAAGTGTATTTCTTCACCCTTTCTGGTGCTTTACTATGGGGAAAAAGGCTATCAGATACCTGTAACTTGGACTCATCAGCTAATTTTATTAAAATTTCTTTTTAGAGGCTACTTTTTACTCAAGAAGGGTAGTGAGGTGTGTGGAATGGTTTCGACAGAAAGCAAAGTGCGTACAAATAATTTTTTTTAAACTTCACAAAGACTCTTTTTGCTTTTTCATTTATGTTTTTTCAAAACAAGAAATAGACAATCCTAAGCATAATTTTTTTTTTTTAATTTTCTTTTAAATTTTCAAAGCAAGATAATCTATGCTACTTCGAAAAATAATGATAAATCTCACTACTCAGCTACCAATTTCAATTTTTAAGTTTTCTTCTATTTGCAAAAGAAAAAGAACTTGAAAAAAGGCACAAGTAAGATCTAACAACAGTGTGGGGAAAGATGAAGACCTAATGGATTAAATAAATCGAATCAAAAGACCAAAAAAGACTTTACCTACAGAGTTGTTTCGATGAAAAAAATCTAAGCTTGGAATAGGATGTAAAAGAAGAAGGGAAAACAAATGCATGCAATGGAAAAACAGACCAAGAGGCTGCTCCTAAGCACCAAAACCTAAGAAAACACCTGCCAAACAAAAAAGTAGGTAAGTAAACCAAAGGTAACCCTACTGCCACATAAACTCAAAAGGAAAAGCTAAGAAAGGTTTAAACCAAATCAGACTGATCTGAAAAGAAACTCAGAAGGCATCAAGACCAACAGACTTTTCAAAAACCACCCTAAAAACTCAAACTGGGATAAAACCCTAAAAAATAAGGCCAATCTCAGTAAAAGTGCACAGGTATTGCAGCAAACAACAAGCGTTGAGTGTGCAGGTCTGCAAGAGTGCAACAAGCGTCTAGGGCAAAAAGTACGCTATTGTGGCTATTAGGGAGTCGCGCACAAGTTCAAAAAGCATGAAAACCAAGAAAGACACCTAAAAAACAAGTGCTAAAGTAGGTAAAAGCAACTTAAAGGAATTTCAAGAGGTGAAAAAGACTCATAAAAGACAAAGCTGTCTCAGTAATTAGTCAAAGAAGTAAGGCATATTCCAACAGTAGACCCAAAAAGCATGAAAATCAAACCCTAGTGAAAAGCTTAGACTTACAGGAAAGTACGCCTCTTTCTGGTATAGAAACCAGCGCCTGCAACTAAAAATGCGCGACTGTAGCTCAAGGGAACTAGCGCACATGGCAGAAAGTGTGCTTCTATATGCACAGAAGACTAGCACACAGGGACTGAAAGCAATAAAAAATTCTTTACTCAATCAAACTGAAATGACTCAAGTCAAAAGGAACTAGAAAAGAAACCTATAGAAACCTCTCAGAAAATCAACAAACTGTAAGGCTGAAATAAAAACCTAGCAAGATCCCCGGAGCAGAAAACAACCGGTTACTCCCTATCGGAGTCGTCAATTCTGTTGTGCAAGAAAATACCTTATAGTGGGGGAGATGACACTACAAACTTACATGGGGTGACAGGTAAATACATTCATGTTTTGCATTAATTACTACGAATGGAAAGAGATTAGGGTTCTGAAAGTTGTACCTTTTTAACAATGGTTGGTCCTAGCTTTCACCCAATCTTCCACAAAGATGAACCTACAAAACAAATTAACCTTCCTCAGCGTATCTTGACTGCAAATAGATAATTAAATTGGAAACAATTTAACATTAATCACAATTAGACATTCAATCAAATAGACATTCAATCGAGTAGACATTCAATTGGGATAGGAAGGGTATTCCCACCTTTTATTGTCAAAGAAATGTAGATAAGTACAAATATATCTGATCTATCCAGACACTTCTGCAATCGAGTCCTGGGATCCTGCTCAAAGACTTAATAATTCCTCCAGCGTAACAACAGCTTATTCTTCCTCCCTAGGGTCCCTCTCTTATGGCTTCCCCTTGTATTTATGGCACAAGGTTGGCAGTTGAATTCGAGAGGTGGTTGAATTGGGAGGTTGGGGAAGTTGCAGAACCAACTTCAACTAATCCCAATTCGTAATCTTAATATATTTTTTCATTTCATCTTAAGATGTGCACGGGTTTCATACAAATAGACTAGCGCACAGTATGCAACTTCTACAATTGACAACCAGCGTTCACAACATTTTGGAGAATGTGTGCGGGTTGTCTTCAATAAGACCAACATTCAGAACGCTAGATGACTGTGGCAATAGTAGCGCAACATAGTGAAAACTATAGAAAAAATATTTTTTTCAGCTAAAGAATGTGATCTCAGCAATAACTCATCTAGGGTCAACCTATCTCTTCCATCCATAGTGTCCTTTTGTGTGATCAACAAAGCAATGTGATCACGGATGGAGAAGTGCAGATTTGACCTATAACAATGACAGTTCCAACCGAAGGAATAATACATCTCTATTGGGGATACAATAAAGTACAAATGTAATATACAAGTAAGTATCTTCCGAAGTTACAAATACTTCAACACTCCCTCTTAACTAGGAAGGTATTCTCTTGACACGGGTCATCAATACATATAAGCACAAGTCTTCAATTTTGGAGCTGGATCATCATCACTGGATCACGGAGCATCATCGTCACTGCTGCTATACTCGTCAACTTGATCACTGGGGATATCTCTCAATTCTTCTCGTCATAGGAAGTTCTACAGAGCCAGCCCTTTTTCATGATGGATGTAGGCCTAGCCTCCTGTAGGTCTTCATCATCTCTCCGAGCTGGCCAACCCATGGAATCCTCAGGGATGATTACATGCGTCAACAAAACCTTGAAAGAGCATCCCAGGACTGATTACGAGCTTACTGCTCAACCTATCGAATCTCCCAGGGAGCTATTACATGTGACCTCCACAAAACCTTAAAAGGTTGACTGATTCTGGAACTAAGTCTGATGGTTATGAGAGATGTCATGCACTGAAGGCTGGATTTTCACAATCACAAGACTTCCTCATAGATTCAGGAGCCTCCAACCACATGGTTGCCTCCAAAGAATCATTTTCTTCTCTAGATATCAATGATGGTCCTAGTATTCACATGGGAGACGATTCTCATATCTCAGCTGAAGCGAAGGGAACAATACAATTAGAACATGGAAAGTTCAAAAATGTTCTATGTGTGCCTTCTTTCTTAGCAAATTTGTTGTCTGTCTATCAGATGACTCACACAGGTTCACCGAAGAAAGTGGTATGTGGTCCTCACACAATTGAGATTGCCAAGATATCTACTGGGAATATTATAGTGAAAGGGTTTGCAAACCATGCCTCAAAGGCATATGAATTCTCTCACTTTTTTCCATACTCTCTGCCTACTCCATTGGCATCTGATGAAAATCAAAGTGATATCTCTTCTAATGAAGATGAGGATCAAGATCTTGATGTTGATAATAAATTTCAAGCAAATATGGATCCAGGTCCAACTCCTGCTCCTAATCCATGGCCAAGGCCAATATGGGATCACAAAGTCCTTGTAGTTGTTGGGAAAATCATAGTTGGCAATCTATCTGACCATAGAACCACTAGATCTCAGTATCATGCAAACCTTGTACTATGTCATGTAGATCCACTTCTCTCAGAGAGGTGCTACATGATGGTGGGGTTTGAACCACAATCCCTTGAAAAGACTTTCCAAGGGGGATATACAACCAAGTACAAATCTCGGTTGGTTGACAAAGGGTACTCAAAGGTTCATGATTTGGAATACAATGAACCATTCACTCCAGTAGAAAGAAGGCTTCCTGGAAGACTTGTTTTGGAAAATACAACTTCGACATAGTGGGAGGTACATCAAAGGAGCAGATCCAAATCCAGATCTATACCTAGCACCTGCATTTCTATCCTACATAGGAGCAGATTGCCTGCATTTTTACAAAGGCTTTCACTCGGGAAATTTTTTCCTTCTTTGCTTAGTGTGAAGGTTATTTGAGTTCCCTACTGCAGTCCTATTTTTTAGAGGGGGTTTTCCCATGAGGTTTTCCCCATTACCTTGTTTCATGGACAATTATTTTATTTTCATAATGTATTTGATTGTAGGGGTGACCTTTGGTCTTAGTAACTAGCACCCAAGATGCACAAGTTTTGATTAAGGGGGGTGTTAGGATAATTAATACTCCATGCTTGTCCTACTTAGCATTATTTCCAATTACCTAGTAGTTGATCATGTCATTTTCCCCCTAGTGGTGTGAATATGTCATCTAGGACCCAGCAGCCACCTCATGCACCCTGCATGCATGATTTAGGACCACTAGAGGCAGTTCCCTACATTTTAGGATCCATCTCAGTATTCTAGTTCATTCCACCTGAGTTAGCTAACTCTTGTGGGGGGTTATGCTCTGGATTCCACTGATTGTGGCCTCATGTGCCCTTTTCTGAGTGATTTGCATGACAAACTCATGATTGCGCCCTCCTTGGTCAGTTAACTGACAGTAGTTTCAGTTAACTGATATTTGGTTGAGTTTAACTGATTTTGGGAGCTCCAGAGCACTGATAGCGGTGACAATTCCTATGCTATATTGACTAAGACTCGAATTATCCTATGAGATTCGAATTCTCTCCATTTTAATGTCATTGTTAATTATACTGATTATTGGATCATGTGACATTATTCTGTTCCTATCTGATTTATCATGCATGATTAATTGTCTGCTCTTTTTTACTGCAATTTTCACTGTAACTCGATTTCTCTGCTCATTCTTTCTCTGTAAGGTATACTCAGCTCCATGATCTGCTATGATTTAGAATTTCACAAAATGTACAGGTTGCAAGGAAATTGAGCTATGTGCACAAGCAGCAACAAAAGGAAAAAGGATTACAACACAAAGACAAGGGGAGTGATCGAAGCAAGCAACTGCATGAAGGCAAGTGAAAATCCAAGAATAGTGGAAAAGAGAACCTGAAAGTGCATTCAAAGTGCCTCTTTGCCATTTATTTCAAAGGGGGATAAATATCATGAAGCATGTATCAATAACAGTGAACTACGCACAATAGAGAAGTATCGATCAAAGTTCAGGCAGAGGAACAAATGATAAATATCTTGAAGCATGAATCAGTAGCAGAGAACTGTGCAAAAATGAAAAACAACAGACAAGCATTGATTAGAGGATGCACAGAAGAACATAGGTTCAAGCTAGCAAGAACACAGGGGGAGTATTGTGCTGTGTGTAAACAGAACAAAGGAATTCATGATCAGCAAGAGTACAACTTCATGAGCTATTGGCATCAATGCCAAAGGGGGAGATTTTTTAATTTTAGTTGTCAATGATGTCAAACAAAAGAACTTAGTACCCATGATGTCAAAAGGACTTATTGGCAATGTACCAGTTTGAATAAGTATATAAAATCTATATTGAAGAAGTCCATCCATATTGTAGAAGTGCATCCAGTTTGAAGAAGTACATAAGTTATGTTCGCAAGTCCCAATCCATCTAGTCATGATACTTCAATTGCAATGTGAATGAGGTAGTTGGACAAGGTTTAGAAGTGCGCAAGAGTCTTGGAAGCAAGAGGTGGTTGGAAAAGGTTTAGAAGTGCACAAGAGTCTTGAAAGCAAGAGGTGGTTGGACAAGTCAAGTGTGCAAGACTCACCAAGCGATGGTACTTCAAGGGTGAAATACCCCATAGGAAGTGGTTCCAAAGAGCACAAGACCCACTGTGAAAACGACTAGTATGTGTAAGACCCACAAGGCATGATACCTCAATTACATAGATCATGACAAGTGGCGGATGCATGAGCAATCTTAACCATGAAGCAAGGAAGAAGGGGTGCTATGACCAACTTGTGGACATATGGTCTGCACAAATCAAGTATAAATAAGAAGCCAAGTTGGAGATTTGAATGTAAGCTTGAAGATGCGGAAGTGGTAGTATTCGTATTTGGCAAGCTTCGAATTATGTGGGTATCAATGGCTCATTGAACTGGAACATCATAATTCAATAGAGATCCATATGCACAATGATAGAAATGCAACATAGCAGATGATGTGCAAGATTACATGAGTTATCTAAGACAGATGCACAAATATAGAAATACAGCATAACAGATGATGCACGGGATGATGTAGTATATGGACCAAGTGCGCAAGAACAAAAAGGCAATGTCATAGATAGTGCAAAGTGTTGGAATCGATTTAATACTAAGAGGGGGCGTGAATCAGTATTAGCGCGGTTATTATCAAATTGTACCTTCTTTAACAAATTAGAATTTACTTAAGCTGTTATCATCTGTTCTGCATCAGTAAATAAACATTCACATATACATGCACCACATCATCAACACATAACACACAATTTTTTTACGTGGAAACTCAAAAGGGAGAAAACCACGAAATGATTCTTTATAGTGAGAAAGAATACATTCAAGGAAGCACCAAATTCATGTGTTTACCAGCACCAAGTTGAAGGAGGCACCAACCCCCTAAATTTTCTACAGCACCAATTGGAAGGAGTCATCGACCCCCTGTCGCTTTGTTTTGTAGGCTCCGACTTGAAGAAAGTTGCAACTCCCTGTCTCCTTGTTGTTTTACAAGAACAACCCTAAAGGAAGCTCCAAATACCTGTCTCCTTTCCCCATTCGACCACCCTAATATCTAATATATTTTACTGCCTTGATGTTCTTCAACTCTGCACACTTCTTCAAGTCTTCTGATGATGATTATGTTGTGTGCAACCTTCGTATGCAGACTATATTCTGTCACTGTGTTGCATACATCAATTGACTTCTCATTCTTCTCAATTCATACTTATGTTGATGACTTACTCTATGGATTGTGTGCTCTGCAAATGTTGCATTCTGCGCTTATTATTCAACATTCTTCTTTACGTGACTGCAATGATCAAATAATATTGTGCTTTCAATTGATTATTTGTTGTACTGAAATGAAGCACCAATAACAGAGATAACTATGCACTTTATGATGTGTCCGTTATGCATAAGTGTTGCATTCCTTCAGACAATCTGCGACATCTTGTGTATCAAAAGATTGGTTCGTTCAATATGACGCACTTGTCTCAGATCATCTACATCATGATGCACATATCTGATTATGTTTTTGTTCTATTGTTATGCATCATATGAAGTCTTCAACTTCACACACTTTCACTTCAATTCATATGCATCAACTAGACATCCATGCAATATCTGATGACCTTCAATTATGTCTCTGTTCTTCTGTCTCTTCAACTACTGTGACTATCGGTGTGCTAATTTTGATACAGTCCTTCGAGATGTCCATCACTTGTGCATTCTTCAGTATTTCTTCCTTTCCGCATTTGCGCAATTGTCACAGATCTACGGCATCTTTCTGTGCACCATCAAAAAAAATTTCTACTGCATGTGGGCATCTGGCTCTTCACTAGATCATTATGTTATGTCCATGAGACCCTTGATGCCCCGAAAAACAAACTGAAAATTTCACATAAAACACTTGCATTCTTCAAGCTCCTCCACTTACATCAATCTCCAACTTGCATCTCTATGTATACATGGCCTGCACGGATTGTATGTTTGCAAGCTGGTCGTGCCATCCTTTCTTCCATACTTCATGGATCGTGCATATGCCATGTTTCATCATCTACGATATTGATTTGTCATCTCTGATGTATCAAACACCCTTAAGGTCCACAACATAGTGGGACTTTACACCTTGGTGGTGTACCATTGCGCTCTCGATGTACCATTCCCTTACGGTATTTGCGTAATCTTCCACCTTATCTTTGATATGTACATGCTCTTTATGTACCAACCTTTGTGGGTAATGCGCCCTTGTGTTATCACCATTTTTCATAACCTATGCATTCTACAGCTTCTACTTAGTGGGATTGTAACCTGTGCTTCATCATTGCATTTGGGTGATGCGCCCTTGATGTAAAGAACATTTCCGGAAACTGCGCACGCTCCAACTTTTCTTTGGTGGGACTTTGATCTCTACCTTCTCATTTCTTGTGGGACTCGTGCACTTGTTGTTCGTTGGCTGTGGTATTTGCACATATGTGATCTTCAACCGATCGTACCCATTTAGGAAATTATGCACTTTTCACCACCTGGAGGCATCTTCTGATTGGTTTTGCTTGCGCACTTTTAGTATTATCCGTCCATCTATTGTTCCTTTCCTTCCTGCACACTTTCAACCATCAACCAAGCAACACTTAGACTTGCTAGTTTACTTGTCCCATTTGTTTAACCAAATCCTTGGTTGTTTGAGCACTAGTACCATTGTCCAACCAACTCCTTGATTGTTTGACATGAGAAGGAGTAACTTGGTGGACTTAATTTTTGTGCAAGGACTACATGATGTAGGATACATTGCTTGTGTTCCTTCTTTAACTAAATCTTCATGAAGTATCCTTTTGGATCTGTATGAAGTATCATCTTATGTACTTCTTCACACTGGTTCATGTATGATGTATCCTTGATACACATCTTTTGCCTAAATGCACTCTTATATATAGTCCAAAGTTGCATACATAATGCATCCGTGATTCACAACTTAATACTTCTTCAGAATGGATGTAGTAACTAAATATACTCTTTTAGACTGGAATTCATGTATGTTATCTTGCACATTTGCTTCTATTACTTTTAGATATACTCCAAAGTTTCATATATGTCACCTTCACCTCCTGTGCATATATGTATGATGTTCGTTCTCTCTTCATCATGCGTATAGACTTCTTCAAAGTGGTTATTCATATTTATGCTGGCATGTTGTATCCACTTTAACTAGTGCTGATATCAATGACTCACACTGAATCAGTTGAAATTCTCTTTGACATTAGATGGCAATCAAACACTTTACATATTCTTTAGTTGACATCAATGACAATCAATGCTCAACAATATCCCCCTTTGGCATTGATTTCAACACCTTAGGAAGTTGTGCCTGATTTTCTTTGAATTGTGTGCTTCATTTGCATTATGGTCGTAGTGCTCCCCCTGTGTATGTGCTCCCCTTGAATTCTTTGGTATTTTTGGCTATTACGTTCTTTGTCAGTGTTTTTTTCATCTTTGAGCTATATATCTTCTTGTCGCAGATGACATGTCTTCAAGTATTCTACTTCAAATTCTTTCACGTATGTTGTATCTTCATGCTTCATGCTCTGCTAGAACTTCATGCTACTTCTTTTGATCGTTGTAGTTTTGTTGACTTGATTATGTTTTATGCATCTCTCCTTAGCTTTATTGGCTTCATGCATTCCTTTTCCTTTCCATTTCATCAGTTTCATGCATCTCTCCTAGTATCTTCATGTATCAGCTTCATGCTTTTCTCCCCCTTTGACATCAAAGGAAAAGAGGTCCATTGCACTATGTGAGTTCGTCCCATTGTGTTTTACGCCTGATTCATTCTAAATTTTCATGGGATAAATCCCCTTCTCTTTTATGTTTTCTTTCTTCTATGTTCATGTATGACATATTTAATCTCTTGTAATTGCATTGTTAGGGCTACTACTTTTTCTTTTAACTTTTCTTCCTTTCCTACATGTTGATGCCCGGAAAATCCTAGCATCGACAGTAGGGATTCTCCCCATTGAATAATCCCAATTATATCATTCATTGTTTGGAATAGGGAATCCGTCCGGTTAACGGTCCGGCTACCATAGATACGTTTGTTGAATTTACCAGTTACAGCCCGGTCCACCATTTAAGGTTTTATATTTGAATTATGAATATGCAAGTGCCCTAATATAAACAATGCATACCTATAATTGACACGAAGAATCCTCACAAGTGATGCGCAGGTTCTTACCTCTAGTCTTATCACTTCTACCTTATCAATCAACTAATTCTATTCTAACTTAACTAATCTATCCTTGCAAGGAGCGAGTTTTAATGAAAGTAATATCTTAGAATGTTTATATAAATTCAATAGATAGTTATTTAGATAAAATATTTACATTCATAGCAGAAATATACAAAGATAGCTTTGATAACATTTATATCCATTTATTACTCTTATATCACATATACATTTGCATAGATAAGTAAAAATCATTCATGACCATCGAAATAATTCTATAAAGTTAGAAAGATTTCACACCATGAGTATGAACACAGGAAGAAATAATTCCGATCTGTTATCCAAAACATTCCATGCAAAAATCCATGCAAGCTTTACCCAGCAAATAGGTCTTTCTCATTAGCAGAAAATTAGATTTCTTACAAAATGTCTCCAACTTCTATTTCACCAAAAAAATCCCCCCACTCTTCTAATCCATTCTCCCCTCTATTTATCTTAAAAGGGAAATTATCTTTACATGACTAATTGCTTCACCTACCCTCTGAATATTGGATTGCTAAAATTTGTCTTTTGTGCTTGCACAACCAAAAATAGATCATTATTTACAAATTATATTATTCTTCCGGTGGGACCTCTAAGCTGGAAATATAACTTTCCCACAATTCAGTTTCATGAAATATTATATTACATTGTAGAGGCTCTAATAATTTTAAAGAGATTTCATGAATGAATAATTCTTTCCCCGCACTTATTACTGCTTTAGTAGTTGCTTTATAACTTTCCTCCAGAAAACAAGCATTCACGTATGCTTGTCCTATGTGTTGTTTGAGATCTTCATTAAGCATGTCTAGTTTCATGATGTACTCCAGGTCTTCTTCTAAGCCATTTTCAATTCTGTTAGATGATGGTCTTTGGTGGGTAACTCGTATATATCTTGAGCCATTGAGATATGGCATTTCTCGTGTACTTGACAAATGTCTTTGTAAATTTATTCACACTTTGAGATAGACTTTGGTACTTCTGCTTGTATCTTCCTGGAAGCTTTTCTGCAACTGTCTAGAAGAGATATGACTAACTTGAGTTCTGCAGCTGTCTTGTTTGGCAAGTGATCAGGGAAATTTGGATTTTCTCCTTTCCAGATCATCAACTTTTTCAATTTCTGAAAAGTACTAATGTCTTATAGTAAAAGCGCCTGCAGAAATATCCTTCATCCTGTCTACCATCTTTTTCATTTTATAAATCTCTTCAACCAACAATTCTTGCGAACGATAGATTTGTTCTTGTATTTTACAGGCATGCTCATAGAATGGGGTCATGTCTGGCTTCTGATGTTGAGCGACTTTGACCTGTTCCATCAGAGATTCCTTTTCATTTAATAACTGGTCCACCTGGGACTGTAAAACTTCCTTTTCAACTATCATCTCATTTGCGTGCACTTGTAAAGATTCCTTTTCTCTAACCAAGGATTGTACCTGCTAATTTGATTCTATTTCATTCTCTTCCAATTCACTAATTCAAGAATAGAAATCATTTCGCTCTCCTTCCATGATTATAAGCTACACATTTAGGGAATCCTTTTCATTCTCCAAATCATGATAATCTAGCAGTATTTTTTTCTTTTCTGATTCCACTGTATCTTGTTTCTTTTTCAATTAAATTCCCTCACCTCTTGCCTTTACTAAGTTATCCTTCAACTTCAACATCTTTTCTTTACTTCGCTCCAGGTCATTCATCAACTTATCAACATTATCGGCATTTTCCTGAGCAACTGCTATGTTTACTGAAGCTGTGAATTTGGGATCTTTCTGTGTACCTTCTACTAAGGTACTTTCCTGAATAGTTACCACATCTGGATGAGCGCCCATTTTCAACCTTTTCTTCGTTCTTCTCAAGATTGTCTTCCGCTTGGGGTAAAAAACTATAGTGTCCAATTTCGCTACATAATGCTTCTTCGAAGGAGTAAAAGGTGTGAGCCCAAGCTCAACGAATGGAATATGTCCACCTGTAAGTGGGATTCTGGACTCACCAGGAGGGTCTATGTCCATGTCTTGAAAACTGTGTTCTTCTTCTTGGATTCCTTTGTCTTCCACAGCTTTCTTGAATCTAGCCTCTGCCTCCTTTTGTTTCTCCAACTCCGTTGCTTTATCTGTTGCTTCTTGCTCTTCTTTTCTTTGCTTCGCCTACTCTTCTTCTTCTTCTTTCTTATTTTTTTCTTCCTCTTGATTTTTTCTTGCTTCATCTTCTACTTGCTTTACTTCTTCTTCTTTCCTTTTAGCTTCTTCTTCTTTTTGTTTTCTTTCTGCTTTAATTCCTCCTCTTGATTTAGCCTTGCTTCTTCCGTTGCTATAGCCTCCTCTCTGAAATTTTGCAGTTCTTCTTCTTTAGCAATATCCTTAGTGTGAATGGAAACTGGTCCATTTTTTTGGCCAAATATTTTGTTTAAATATGTGATATTATTCTCCCTTTGATATACTTTTTCATCTTTTAGGAAGTGGTGTGTATATTCAAAGTGGATTTTGCATGAAATGCAATGCTGGGCGGCCTTCTGTAATTTGTCGTTTCTAACGAAAGTCTTCTCTCCAAAATGAAATGCCTCCAAGTCCTTTATGAACACCTTTGCTTCTTTAACCTTAGTGAATTTATATGCCCCAATGGTGAAGGGAAACAGAGGGTAAGAGGCCTTCTTGTTCTCGTTCAAAAAATGGCCGACTCCATTGATAAAAACTTGTCTTACAGCCTCCTTATGCACTACACAATTATTGGCGTACTTTAGCATTAAAGAAGGAGCTTTGGTTCCTCCGTACATTTGGATATACGTGCCCTCCAAGGTAAAGTAGTAGTCTGTGTATTCATTGATTACTGTCATTGCGTTTTTTGACAAGCAAAATTAGGTTATTCGTTAAATATTAACCAATACAGAGGAATTATGAACTCCTCACATATAATCTTGTAGAAACTTGTATACTTATGAGCCCACATTATCTAGTAGACCACATATAGAGGGGTCTCAACTGGGACCCAATAGTGTTGAGATATTGTAACTTCAAAGAATATTATATTTGTACTTTATTATTCCGGAGATGATTCATTCCTCCGTGAAGATCTTATTGTATATCCGGAGATGTTTATTCCTCCGTCGGAATGTGGTAACTTGGGTTATTAGACTTCCCTAGTGGGGGGTCGGCCCTGTATGTGTTATGTGGGTCAAAGGGTTATTAGAACACCCTAGAGGGGTCGGCCCAGTCAGTTATAATGGGGTATTTAACCTAATGGTTAAATACGAGCCTACATGTACTTGTGTAAAATACATATCAGAGTAGTGTATAAATAGAGGAGGTGTGTTCCTCATTATACACATTCACTCACTTGAGGATAACGCACTTGTGGAGGAGAGGTCTGCTATTGTGGAGGAGGAGATCATGTCTCAGGGTTTCATCTTTGTATATTGCTGGTCATCTATATTGAGGAAGCTTTGCTGGGTTTTCTACCCCATGAGGGTTTCCCAGGATAAATCTCTGTCTCTTGTGTTTATGCTGTGCTTGTTGTTTCTTCAGTGATCCTGTATATGCTATTATTGTGAAATGGAATGTAATGCTGCTATTTTCTATCTTATCATCTTGAATTTTAACATGGTATCAGAGCTAACCTGAAGGAAGACAAGGTATGGCACTAAAGACACTTGCTTTACTTACGACAATTTGAAGGTTAGGGTTTTACATAGCAAAAACCAGTCATCGTAGCACTTTCGCTATAAATCCGTTTTGGCGAAGTTTTCGGATCTGAAATTGTTACAGGACGAAGCTAAAATCTCCAGGTACCTTGTGTCCAAAGGAAAACCTCTAATTCGTTGTACTTTGTGATTTATGATCTGTACAATATAGGGTTTCTGCCTCTTCCAGATCTGAGTCAAAATCAGGTGACCTTGGGAAAAAGGTCATAACTTGGGCTAGGAAGCTCCAAATGAAATTTCGTGAAAAGTGACAGGTAGTACACAGACTGTACTATCTCAGAAAACGTTTTCATGGGCCGAAGTTGAATCAGTGACACGTGGCACGCCGTACAAGTTCGCTCTCCTGTATTATCCCATAAACAGGTCATGTTGCGACACTTGGCATAACTCTCTCTCAGAGAATCCAATTGAGGTCAGACCTGTCAGGATGGAAAGATAACAGGACGAGATATCTCAGAAAACTTTTTCAGAGGCCGAAGGTCAAACAGTGACACGTGGCACGCCGTACAAGTTCGCTCTCCTGTATTTTCCCAAAACAGGTCACGTTGCGACATTTGACATAACTCTCTCTCAGAACATCCAATTGAGGTCAGACCTATCAGGATGGAAAGCTAATAGGTCAGGCTATCTCAGAAAACTTTTTCAGACCCTGTGGATCAAAAATTTCAGAGTTACACCAGAAACAATCAGGTACATATTTCTGTCAAAACAGAATTATTTTTTGGTACCTTCATTCATGGCTTCCGGAATTTAGGGCTTTGAAGAAAGTTGGAATTTTTGTAATCGGAGACCACGGCTGGATGCTACTCATCAAAATAGAAATTTAGAGACCAAGATCAGAATTTTTGGTTGGGCAGAATGCCGGGCTTGATTAGACCCTAGTTCGGGACTTTGATCAGAAAAGTGGAAAATTAGGGCTTCTGTAAAAATGGGAATTTTTGAAATCTGTGACCACGGCTGGAAGCTCCTCAGAAAAATAGAAGCTTAGAGCTTTGGATCAAACCTTTTGATGGGGAAAAAGAGTGGGCTTCATCAAACCCCAGTTCAGGGTCACGTCCAGTGAATCCGAAAGTTTCAAAGGCAAAATTAAGGAGTAAAACTTTGCAGTTTTCAAATTCTGAATATACCAGTTTGATCAGCTCATTAAGGTCCAGTTCTTGCAAATCAAGTGGATTGGGTTAATCCTAGAAGAAGATGGATTGGTCACCTGCATAAGTGAAGAAGTTCCTGTCTCAGAGGGAGATGAGGATAAGGGCTTACATAAGAAGAATACAAGCGATCTCGACAGGTATGACTCATTGAGGTATGTTTCGATATTTGTCCATGATTAAGTTTATGGTATGTTTGTCTTCAGGTTATTACAGTTAGTACAATTTTGATTTTAGATTTGTCGTATAACCTTAACAAAATTATGAATGCATGATAGAAGATATTCATTGGTTAGGGTGTTGACACTTATGATTGTACTAATGCATTATGATGTTGTGTGAGGTTGATGTTGTCTGCTAACAAGATACAGGTACATCACAAAAGACAAATCAGGTTCCATGACCATGAAAACATGAAGACAAAGACTCATCCATAATCTTTGTTCTACTTATGAGGTATGTATGACTTTGTTATATTATGCTTAACCTATGAGACATGCAGGTTCTAGCTCAGGATCTCTAAATCATTGAAGAGATTGTTTAGGTATGTTGTACATAACCAAGTAGGTATACTAATCCAGGTATGTTTCCCATGAATCTTACCTTGTGTTAGGATCCCTTATATAAGTATACTTGATATGATTGGTTATGGGTTTATGCATGATTTAATTAACTAGAAGAGTACTATGATCAAACAAGAACATGCATGAGTAAAAGAAGACTTACTTGAAACCCTGAATACTAATGATCATGACTATACATATTCAAGATTATTTAGAATTAGAATGTTTTGAGAATATACTAATGAATGAATGTTTGTGTATGAGATCATGAGGATGACACTAGTGCACACTTGAGCATGCACAGTGGTACAGAATGAATAGAAGTTCAAAGGACATATAGAAGATCAAGCGGGAGGCAACCACACAAACATAAAAGATAAGTATTTGAGTTGTTATTTGAAATAGTAAATGATATTTCTTGTATGCATATTTGTATTCCTAGAACATATCATGCTGAGTGCAAACATTCATAGAGCATTGAACATTATACTACTAATATGCATATGATTGGTAAGTTGGACAAACATTCCATTGTTGCTTGTCTAGAATGAAACCTCTTTGCTGACATGCTAAGAGCTGTGCACACTCTCGATAGTATGTTCTGGTAGAGATGGAAGGCATCTAGATAGCCACTGTATGCATACAGGATATGGGAAAGTGTTGTGCCAAAGTATTGGTCAAGATAGTTGCATAACTATATAAATGATATCTGTATGCATAATAGGTTATCATGATTTCATGATTATGAAGGATTACTAATCATGTACTTAATTTTGTTTTGTAGGAAAGATCATGAAGAATAATGAACACCGAACAAGTGATGGATGTTCAACAAGAAGATTTACAAATCAAACAAAATATAGAAGGCTTGTGGCTAGAAGATTCTCTTAGAAAGAGGAAGAGAATCATGATGAGATGTTTGCTCCAAGTGGCTAGATAAGACCATTCTCTTAATGGTGCAATTAAAGAAGAAGTGTGAATCAGGTTCTGTATGGGTTCCCAGGATCGATAGTATATTGATGAGAATACATGTGGGGATTGTATCATCCTTGAACACTTGTTCTAAAGTGAGCCGTAGACAGGTGTCTCCGAGAAAGAAAAGGGATTGGATCATCCCTGGACTTTCAGTCCTAAAGAGAGCCGTAGACGTAAGGTCTCCGAGAATGAAGTCCTTAGTGGACAGTTAAGGGGATTGGATCATCCCTGGACTTTCAGTCCTAAAGAGAGCCGTAGACGTAAGGTCTCCGAGAATGAAGTCCTTAGTGGACAGTTAAGGGGATTGGATCATCCCTGGACTTTCAGTCCTAAAGAGAGCCCTAGACGTGAGGTCTCCGAGAATGAAGTCCTTAGTGGACAGTTGAAGGGATTGGATCATCCCTGGACTTTCAGTCCTAAAGAGAGCCGTAGACGTGAGGTCTCCGAGAATGAAGTCCTTAGTGGACAGTTGAGGGGATTGGATCATCCCTGGACTTTCAGTCCTAAAGAGAGCCGTAGACGTAAGGTCTCCGAGAAGTGGGGATTGTATCATCCCCAGACCTTGGTCCCTGAATTGATCCGTAGACGTATGGTCTTCGAGAATAAAGTGATGGGGATTGCATCGTCCATGAACTGGGTTCAAAATGTACGTGAGGACTGCATCGTCCATGAACTGGGTTCAAAATGTACGTGAGGACTGCATCGTCCATGAACTGGGTTCAAAATGTACGTGAGGACTGCATCGTCCATGAACTGGGTTCAAAATGTACGTGAGGACTGCATCGTCCATGAACTGGGTTCAAAATGTACGTGAGGACTGCATCGTCCATGAACTGGGTTCAAAATGTACGTGAGGACTGCATCGTCCATGAACTGGGTTCAAAATGTACGCGAGGACTGCATCGTCCATGAACTGGGTTCAAAATGTACGCGAGGACTGCATCGTCCATGAACTGGGTTCAAAATGTACGTGAGGACTGCATCGTCCATGAACTGGGTTCAAAATGTACGTGAGGACTGCATCGTCCATGAACTGGGTTCAAAATGTACGTGAGGACTGCATCGTCCATGAACTGGGTTCAAAATGTACGTGAGGACTGCATCGTCCATGAACTGGGTTCAAAATGTACGTGAGGACTGCATCGTCCATGAACTGGGTTCAAAATGTACGTGAGGACTGCATCGTCCATGAACTGGGTTCAAAATGTACGTGAGGACTGCATCGTCCATGAACTGGGTTCAAAATGTACGTGATGGGATTGCATCGTCCCTAGACATGAGACTTGTCTTAAAGTGATAAGGACTAATCATCCTGTAAGTAGATTGGGATTGCATCGTCCCTAGACATGGTGAAGTGTCTTAAAGTGATAAGGACTAATCATCCTGTAAGTAGATTGGGATTGCATCGTCCCTAGACATGGTGAGGTGTCTTAAAGTGATAAGGACTAATCATCCTGTAAGTAGATTGGGATTGCATCGTCCCTAGACATGGTGAGGTGTCTTAAAGTGATAAGGACTAATCATCCTGTAAGTAGATTGGGATTTCATCATCCCTAGACATGGTGAGGTGTCTTAAAGTGATAAGGACTAATCATCCTGTAAGTAGATTGGGATTGCATCGTCCCTAGACATGGTGAGGTGTCTTAAAGTGATAAGGACTAATCATCCTGTAAGTAGATTGGGATTGCATCATCCCTAGACATGGTGAGGTGTCTTAAAGTGATAAGGACTAATCATCTTGTAAGTAGATTGGGATTGCATCGTCCCTAGACATGGTAAGGTGTCTTAAAGTGATAAGGACTAATCATCCTGTAAGTTGATTCGGGATTGCATCATCCTTAGACATGGTGAGGTGTCTTAAAAGGATAAGGATTGATCATCCTGTAAGTTGATCTGGATTGCATCATCCATAGACATGAGAGATGTCTTAAATTGAGAGGGATTGATCATCCCATAAGTGGATCAGGATTGTATCATCCTTGGACCTATGTCCTAAAGTGAGAGGGATTGACCATCCCGTAATTGGATCATGTGTGTTGCAGGGTATGCTGCTGTTGTGTATACTTGTATCAGTGTGGATACTTGTATTGATAGATGTATTAGTGAGAATACATGCTTTTGATGATAGATGTATTAGTGAGAATACATGCTTTTGATGATAGATGTATTAGTGAGAATACATGCTTTTGATGATAGATGTATTAGTGAGAATACATGCTTTTGATGATAGATGTATTAGTGAGAATACATGCTTTTGATGATAGATGTATTAGTAAGAATACATGTTTTGATGATAGATGTATTGGTGAGAATACATACTTTTGATGATACATGTATTGATTAATGTACTTGTATGGTTGAGGATACTTATGTTGTAGATCGAGATGATCCAGATGCTGTAGATCGAGATGATCCAGATGCTGTAGATCGAGATGATCCAGATGTTGTAGATCGAGATGATCCAGATGCTGTAGATCGTGATGATCAAGATGCTGTAGATCGAGATGATCCAGATGGTGTAGATCGAGATGATCCAGATGCTGTAGATCGAGATGATCCAGATGCTGTAGATCGAGATGATCCAGATGCTGTAGATGAGATAATCCAGATGCTATAGATCGAGATGATCCAGATGTTATAGATCGAGATGATACAGATGCTGTAGATCGAGATGATCCAGATGTTGTAGATCGTGATGATCCAGATGCTGTAGATCGAGATGATCCAGATGCTGTAGATCGAGATGATATGACGATGCTGATGATCGTGAGATGACGATGTTGATGATCGTATGATGACGATGCTGATGATCGTGAGATGACGATGCTGTTGATCATGTGATGACTATGCTGATGATCATGTGATGGCGATGCTGACAATCGTGAGGATTCAGATATTGATGTTGCTGTAGCTGTTTGAGTGATGCAGAAGATAAAGACTCAGTACTGAAGATGTTGATGTTCCAGTATTGAAGATATTCCAGTAACTGGTTGAGTTACTGATGATGTTGAGAAAGCTTCCAATGATTTATAGATGTATCATGTATGATGTTGATGACTCCTTGCTCGTGCAGATGCTGTTATAATATCCTTCTCGTTAAGGGGGAGTGTTGAGATATTGTAACTTCAAAGAATATTATATTTGTACTTTATTATTCCGGAGATGATTCATTCCTCCGTGAAGATCTTATTGTATATCCGGAGATGTTTATTCCTCCGTCGGAATGTGGTAACTTGGGTTATTAGACTTCCCTAGTGGGGGGTCGGCCCTGTATGTGTTATGTGGGTCAAAGGGTTATTAGACCACCCTAGAGGGGTCGGCCCAGTCAGTTATAATGGGGTATTTAACCTAATGGTTAAATACGAGCCTACATGTACTTGTGTAAAATACATATCAGAGTAGTGTATAAATAGAGGAGGTGTGTTCCTCATTATACACATTCACTCACTTGAGGATAACGCACTTGTGGAGGAGAGGTCTGCTATTGTGGAGGAGGAGATCATGTCTCAGGGTTTCATCTTTGTATATTGCTGGTCATCTATATTGAGGAAGCTTTGCTGGGTTTTCTACCCCATGAGGGTTTCCCAGGATAAATCTCTGTCTCTTGTGTTTATGCTGTGCTTGTTGTTTCTTCAGTGATCCTGTATATGCTATTATTGTGAAATGGAATGTAATGCTGCTATTTTCTGTCTTATCATCTTGAATTTTAACAAATAGCACCCCAACTTGTGGAGTGGATTCCTTATTAGGATACAATCAATAAGATAAGAAGACATAAAGAATTTTGCTCTTCTTTGAGTCATTCCTCCTTGTGAAGCTATTATCGCTGATGCCATACTCTCTGAAATAATGTCCACCCAATTAAATACGGTACCTAGGAGGCAACATGGTACATAAGAGGCACCCAACTAAGCTTGTAGATATTTGCGTTTTCCATTACGAATATTCTACTTAACATTAACGCTATAATTTTGAATGGTGTTTTCAAATTATGTGCATCGCGTTCTCCGCTCGCCCTCTACCTCAACTGCTTTCCGGGAATCAACATTTACTTAGCATATTCAGAATGATCTATGTTTATCTCCTTTATCCAGTCTTCTGTCATCATTACTTTTCGAGGCGGTAACTTATATGATGCGCTAATATGAGTTGGATAAAACGACGCGAATCCTTCACCATTTTCCCCAGCTATGATTTGTGTGCTAACATCTACATGGGGTAAAATCCACCCAATTACTTCCGAACATGGGAAAATCTTTGGACGGGTTGCAGCCTTATGAAGACCTGATTTTTTAATATTCTAGTACACCGTCATCTCTTCAATAGATGCATCTGACACGTTTAGGTCTCGGATGAGGTGATATGATTCACCCCATCTATATCCAGGAATGATCCTCGCTGCAACTCTGGTGTCTTCATATTGGGTCTCCGTCGTGGTTTCTGAGATGATTTCAATATAAGAATCAGATTCTGCGACCTTGGCTTTACACTTAGAAGCTCTCCTTTGCATTTATGGGTCTTGAGGTGAAAATAAAATGTATAGAAAGAAAACAAAAATCCAATGTTAATGCAATAACTTCAAGCAAAATGATAATGAACATAATATTCTAAAAATAAATTGCAGATGTATGATTTGTTAGTATTATTTACAAAAAGAACTAAAATAGGAGATTCATACTATAGCTAGTGTTTTCACACCATCCTGTGCAAATGAGCACCTACTAAGGGTTATGGAACCCTAGGTAGCAGATTGAAATATGGATAAAAAGTTACAGAAATGAAAACTACTACGCATGATTGCAAATGAGAACAAAAAAAAAATCTAACTAATTACAACAGTAAAAACATAAATGACAGATCAGAACCCATGAAATATTTTGTAATATATTGCAAACTGGGGTTTACCAGAATAGTTACCTCCAAATATGAGGTAATGGGGGCCCTTGCAGCAGTACGAGAGTAGTGTGTCGGGTTTCCTGAGTTCCTTGCTCTTCTCCAAATGCTCAGTGGGATGGCCAAAAACCAGTTGAATGGGCACAAAATCCCTAATGAGTAGGCTAGAGTGTTGTAGGGAATTCGGCAGCATAAGGGTATGAAGAGTGATTAGGGTATGAAATGGGAGGCCTCCATCACCTTTTTATAGCAATTTTGGGTGGTGGAGTATTGGCCCATGGTTTTGGGTAACCAATAGTATTGGTTTATGGTATTTGATATTTTCCCTTTTTTATTTTATTTTGACTTTTGTCCCCTTTTTTCTTTAATTTGGGGGATTTTTTGACCTTTTTGTGGGTTTTTTACCTTTTTGAAGGGATTTGGTTATTTTATGAGGGAAATAATTATTTTTTGTCCATTAGGTTACCAAATCTATGGTTTTGGAGGCCAAAATGTAGGAAAAGTGGACAAATGGGTTATGTGACTAGGGAGATGAGCTAGTGAACAATTTTTGGGTGTTAACATATTGCCCACTGATGTGTGAGGGAAGGAGCTCATCGTATGGTCGATACACATCATAAGGTCAGATTTTTCTGGGGGTGTGAGCATTGTGATGGCGAAGAGCAGAAACTGGTTGGATACTGAAACACGTGCTCCATACAAACTGCAAAGGCTAAAACTAAAAACACATGACCTCAATATGAATGAGGAATAATCTCAAATATATGGACGAGGTGGGCATACCCATGCTCGTATCAATATATACAAATAATAATGAGGCCAAAAAGGGGATCTGAATAATACATAGAAAACTATTGTGTACATCATAATGGTCCAAAGGGGACACAAATCTGGGACATACTCATGGTCCAACCATTACCAATCTGAAGAACTGATACATGGAAACAATGGCATCCATACTGAATGTTGTACCATAACAACTGATGTTCTGTTGGATCTGAAGGTGTCCAACAATTGTATGGACTCAATGACTGAGAGTTGGAATCTCAAAGGTACACTGAACTACATCTAAACTGGACACTCTAGGAAGCATATAGTTGAATGGTTTCTGAAATATTGTCGCCAACGCAGCCTGGATATCCATAGGAACATACAACTGGGGGGTTCCAAATAGACTCACCAATGTGCTAGAGTTAGGGGACATCCGAGGTATTTGACCAATAACTGAAGGGACCAATACCCTGCATGAATATCAATGGTGCGATGATGGTGTTGAAGTCAATCACGTGAGAAACAATCATTTTAAGATGCACTAAGGACTCCTCTTAGATGGTTCGTAGGAATTCACCACTAATGGAGATGATTACAAGGTACAGGGACCTCTGGGTCTATCCTCTGGAATAGTTGTGCTGGCATCGACAGAGGGAGACCAAAAACTACCAAGGAAATGATGTTTCCTTGATAGCAGCGCGAGGTGGACAACCAAGAGGTGATAGTACTATGTGTGAGACTGACAGACTATGGGGGGATACGAGGGTCGCAGAGTGGGGGGACTCAAAATTCCTTTGTTTAGAGTATGACGGCAAGACTGAACTGGAAGCATATGAAAATGACTGTGGGGGAGGGGATCATAGGTTGAGGGACCAGGGATTGTGACTGCAATGGGGGAGACTCAAGGGGGGGAAATGATGAGTGATATCAGGAGACTCCAAGGGTGAGACATTGTAGAATACTATGAACAAAGGGGACCATCCTGGGGGTGTTTCCATAATGGGGGGGGGTAGATGTGATCTGTCGTGGCGACGAGAGGCACTATTTGGAACTTCTTCGTGGTTTAAGGAGCTTGAATAAGGGGTATAAGTGTGCTCAAAATGGTATTGTCGTGTGGATTGGTACGATCCCAGGACAGTGCGTGCTCGTGGGTGCTTTCAATTTTAAGGAGTCTGAAAGCGATAAGAAGACTTTGAAATGGTGAAGGGGTACCGTCATGTGGATTTATACGAGCCCAGGACGGTGAATGCTCATGGTTGCTTTCAATTTTAGAGAGTCTGAAAGCAATAAGAAGACTCCAAGGGGGTTATTTTTCGTGTGTTAGTCTCCAAGGCCCGAAAAAGCATAAAAGTATGCAATAAAGAACTCTTCTAGCCAACATGACTAGAGTATTCCTTTTTCGTAAGTAGTCTACCAGGGCCTGGAAAAGGGTTAAACTTATACCAGATATATGCCCTTTCAAGTACTTTAACAAGCATGAAAGGAAGGAAGATTGCTCAACAATCTTTTCATTCTTTTAGGAGTCGGAAAAGAGCTTAACAGAAACTCCCTGAGTGCCTTTTTCGTAATGGAGTTTCTTGACCCGAAAAAGGGATAAAAGTATACCGAACATATATAACAGCCAAGCAAGGAGGAAGTGTTCGATCAAGGGACAATCATGGGAACCATGAAAGAAGGGGTGGGGGGGAACACTAATGGGGCATCCTTGTGAGTTGATGAAATGGTGGTAAAAGAATGCAATAACTATAGTATGGAGAGAGTGGAAGGCTCATGAGTAGGCTGCGATAGGAAAAATGATCAAAATTGGGGAAAAAAGACTGCAGTCAATGTGGCATGCAAATCGGGGCAGTGTGCAGGATGGGAAAAAAGCCAAAAAAAAAAAATTAAGTGAGAGCGAGAAATTATCTCAAGCATCATCAAAAGCACAGAATTATGGATTCGGCGGTGCAAATGGTGCAGCAAATGGTGGTCATATGACCCCGGAATGATCAAAGCAAGAATTAGGGCAAAATGGCTATAAATAGTACATGAGCCCACCACCACATGTCATTTTCACTGTTTAATTTGGGAGAAGTGTGGAGGGGCCAAGAGGATAAATTTCAGACTTCCTTAAATCTGCCCGGTGAAATTCAGTTATGTGACTTGCAAGTAATTATTTAAGTGATTTTTTGCGTTTTTTATGCATTTTGAGTTGGATTTGGGCCACCGAGGAGTCGTGCCAAGCAAGTTTAGGCACCACAACTCCAGAGCGTACTTTTGGAGAGAAATAGCACACTTCAGATGTACTTATGGGCCAAACAGTCGTGGGCTTGGGGCCTGCATGAATGCAAAATACACACTTGAGTGGGTTCAAGCGGATGTTGTACTTGCGACAACGCAAAAAGACTGGTTGGAGGTCGTCTAGATGGTCAGATCGTTTCTTGGATCAAGTAGTGAGGTTGTCCAGGTAAAAAAGAATGATATGGACCAAATCATGAAAGCAAAAGGTCATGGCCCACTGAAATGTGGCACCAGCATTTTTAAGACCAAAAGGAATGACTCGATAGGAAAAGGTGTCCCATGGGGTAGTGAAGACAGTCTTGTATTGATATTCCTTGCAAATTTGAATTTGATTATAGTCGGAGAAACCATCCATGAAGGAGAGAATCTCATGACCCGCACATGCATTAATGAGATGATCAATGAAGGGTGTAGGAAAGTTGTCATTGGGACAAGCTAAATTTAGACCATGGAAATCGGTACAAACGCGAATGGTGCCCTATTTTTTGTTAACCAGCACGGGATTGGACACCCATGTGGTGTAAGCAATGGGATAAACGAAACCGGCTTAGTGTAACTTTTCAATCTCGCCTTTCACCGCTAGGATTTTGGAGGGGTGAATGGGCCATTGCTTTTGGTGGACTGGTGGGACGTCAAGACAAGTATCAATACGGTGCTCAACAATGGCGGGGTCAAGATCAGGCATCTCAGTATATGACCAAGCAAAAACATCGTGAAACTCTTGGAAGAGATTTTGTAGGCATTGACTTCGTCTGGAGTACAGGAAGTGCCTAGAGTAATGTGCTCAACTACACCGGGTGTAACGGAAATATCAACTTGAATGGTAGGCAAGATGTTATCCATTTTACCTTCCTCGAAGGCATCGGGAGCTAGGATGGGGTTCTTAAACTAGTCTATTTGGATATGGATGAATTCTTTCGACTCGATCGAAATTTGGTTGGCTGTGACAGGGGTAGACTCCTCAGGAATGAAGTAGGATTGATGATGCATATCGTCCCAAGGGTAGTCAAGTGTTGTTAATGCTTCAAGGATTTATTTGTCACTGCAAAAGCGTTGTGTGGACAAGTCAAAAGAGGTAAGGCTAGAGGTCAAGGGAAAAGTTGGTTTTTTATTTGTGGAGATCATATAGATGGTGTTAATCTCTCCCGAGGAGGAGGATTCAGGTGGGTGAATCTCCTCGATGGTAGTGATGGATGACTCTAAAGAAGACTGATTCAACTTGTTGAGAACCAATCTATACTATGGTAAATCGGGATAATGATGTGAATAGTGGCCGTAGATTTCGCATATGGCGCAAGGGTGGTTGGTGTGCAATTATTTGTTGTGTGAGTGGGAGGTGGTTTGTAGTTCGACAACCATAATATTGGGGTCATCCTCCAATGTCTTCATGTGTTATTGGAGGTTTGGTAGTTGTGGAAAATTATGGGTAGCATGGCCCAAGTCATCGCACAGAGAACACTTAGGAGGTGCACGGAATGTGGGGGGAGGTTTCGTGTTTTTGGTTGCATGTGGTGCAGTATGGGTGTGTGTGGCCTTGCCCCCATTGTTGTTGGATGAAGACGTTGTTGCCACACCAGGGGGCGGACGATTGGCAATGGTTATTGGTTGGACCGGTTGGAGGACGACTGGTGGTGTTAGAGTAGGATTAGGAGTGGGTAAATACCATATGGGAAGTCCTAATGTCAACCTGGCAAGATTGAGTATGGTCATCACTGGCATACTTACTACTCCTGAGGGTGGGAACAAGAACGGGATTGTGTGGATTGGTGTGGCTCCAACGTGGCTGGGGACCATCGGCGGTTGAGGCAGTAATGGTGGTTGGGGGTGAGGGATCGATTGTTTGGATGAAATGGTGCATAGATCATATATATCAATGGTCGACGGGGGAGGTGGTAAAGACTGCAACGTGGAAACCATTGGCGGTTCCGAATAAATTCCAGGACCGGTAGTGGAAACCAAAGAGGTGGGCGCACCAAAAAAAGGTTGTTCAACCATGGGGAGAACGTTTTTTTGGTGTAGCGGTCATGTTGGGGTCACAAAATCAAGGTTTTATTCTTGGATATAATGATCCATTTTTCAATTTCACCTTGAATAAGGCATTGATTCAAGAGATACAACATTAGGTTCAGGTCGAAGACAACTTTGGTTTGGCTCAAAAGGATGTAGTGACGTAATTTCTAAACTGAGAAAGTGATGGAAAGGACCAAATTCTCCTCATGAGGGTATCTAAGCGATGGATCCGACAAGTTCTAGCTAACATGGTATAAGACTTGCTCTTGACGAGAAACATCTTCCTAGACTAGCACTCTGGCGATGACATATTTGGATGTCAAAATGTAAAGGAAAAAATCCTTCATGAAATATGGGGTATAAATCAAAGGAGTTGAAGTCAGAGCCTGTTTCAAAGCATCGAAGGTTGATTGTGCCTTTTTGTCCCAAATCAAAGAAATGTTTGTTCAAAGCAGGCATAAGAAGTCATTAACGATCATTGCGTAGTCAAGAATAAAATGGTGTAGGAACTTGGACTTGCCTTGAAGACTCTGTAGTTGGCTCAAATTTTGCGGAGGAGAAAGGATGATGATGGCTTGACACTTCAATGGATCAATAATAATCCCTTTTTGGGAAACAATGAATCCCATTAGTCATCCTGTAAGTACAAAAAAAATGCATTTGAGAGGGTTTAAGCGGATTTTGTAATTTCTACATCGAAGTAAGACAAAGAAAGACCTTATCTTAGATTGGAAATACGGCCCTTGTGGGGACACACAACATTGGGGACAAGTCCATACGCCTAACCAGTCACTAGGGAGGGTAAGGTACATACAGATTGGGTTGGGATGCAGCAATGCCAATGAAACCATCTAATGTGTGGGATGCTCGCGATGGGTATCTCTGGGAGGAGTATATGCATGAGGCATCTGGGATGATGGTATATAGATACCTGGACTATCCATAGATCAAGTCAAACTAATAGGATTTAAGGAAAGCCTCTTCCTCAGTTTGAGGTCATTCAGAAGCCATGTCCTTGGCAATGGATGGGAGTAGGGATTTCAGAAACCAGTCTAAAAGGATCCTATCATTAAGTTTGATCTTACGTATTCTTTGTCATCTACACCACTCATGGATATGGTAAGTGATGTGGGTATCGAAGTTCTACCAACATGAAAGGAGAATTTCTACTCCATCATCGGACGGGAAACTGGAAGAACTGCAAGAAAGTGGAAGTTAAAGACACAAAATTTGGATGTGTCCCATGAGGTTGGTCAATATACAATCCAAATGGATATAAATGTTCACCCACCTAGTGCACTGGCTCAAAACAATTTTCCATTTTGGCAATTTTCTAGTAATTTTTTATGGTTTTTTGGGTCTTAAACTCCCGGAGCCATTTTGAGGCCCTAAACAATGTTTTTTGGTACCGCAGTGGCCCATGTGCTATCCATAGGCTCTACTCTATTCTTGGTCCACTATTGTACTCCTAATATAGATCTTTACAATGGTCTACTGAGCACCCCAAACAGTGATCGTATGCAAAAGTTATGACCCCAAGAAGTTGATTGCTCAACTAACCACCTTGGGGTTGCAAAATTTATGATGGTTCATCTCCTAGGGTTAGGTTTTTGGATGTTTAGGGTTCTTTCCTTCATGCTTATGATAAATAGGCCCTTTTGGCCTCTTTTTCTATTCATCCTGTGACAAATTAGCGTAGCTGCCACATCTCTTCTTAGATATATAACTACCACCATTCTAACTACTTTTATTTTATAGTCTATTTTGTTTCATTAATTTTAATAGAATATGAGTTTACTGTATCATTGTGTTTCTTGCAATATATCTGTGCGTGTGAATATATATATGTTATTTCATTTTGTTCTCACATAAATCTAGATTAGTGGTATCAAAGCAATTTGATCTTGTGGTTTCTTAGTGCATGTCCCTAACGAGATCTTAATATCGAGAGTTGGGTATTGAACTAGTTCAGCTTGGGGAAAACCACTCTCATAGGCCCAAGTAGACTCAAATGACAGGAGAAGATAAGATAGATGACGAAGCAGGATATCCTTTTAAGTTGTTGCTCGAGGAAGCCCTTGTGCGACAGAGGAACAAGCTGATGGATAATTTCACCCATATCCTTCGATGAATGCCGGAGTCGACTGATGCACCTTCAACGAGCAGTCATTTTGGAGGTGTGACTCCCTTCAATGTACAAGTTAACTTTGACATTCCCTTATTTGAAGGCAAGATAGATGCAGATGCTTTGGAGAAATGGTTAAATATGTTAGACGGTTCACTGCGCACTGTCGTCAACAAACCATCAACCAAACTCCCTTACGCACCGGCCTAGAAAGGTGTTAACCCTTCCAGCAACACTCGCAGAGCGAATGAAGTCTCACCCGAGATGCATAAGGGGGCTGCAGGAACCAACTTTCCGCAATGGAGTTGAGGACATGCATCAAACACACATTGCACTCGCAGAAACCAGAGATTATGTCATTCACACTATGCTAATATTTCATCATTCGCATATTCATCAATCGTAGAGTTAACATATAATAGACATTCGCATGATCTGATTACCCTTTAGGATAAACAACAATTACTAAACCCACAGAGCATTAAACATCTCATCAAACATTCACATCATTCAACAGGAACAAAGACAGAGATAAAACCATAATCGAGCATCTTCATGCATTCATTAAAACCTACGGAATGACCCTCGCAGAAACAGTCAATACATCCTATCGCAGATACAAAATGGATCAACTACTAGATCAAAACTTAAAATATCCATTTCTTCATTCCTCACCGATTCTCGATGCCCTTAGGCTTACAAACATACTTCTATTTATACAATACTAAGCGGTTAAAAAATGGTCCACATGACCCTTATCTAACTAACTATCTACTTCCGCGCTTCAGTGTTCTCCGCGAATGACCCTTTCTTCCGTGGATCATCCCTTTGTGGATGTCGGCTTCCACACTTCCTACAGACTAATCTCGTGCCAAAACGGTTACTTATTTGTTCAAAAAATTTCCGATAGAGAAAAGATCACATTCGGACTCCTTAAGTCCCTCCCCCATATCAAACACTAGTGGGATGGGTACTTCGAGAGGCATGCGAGAGATGAGTCCGAAATATACAAGACATAACCCACTTAGGAGGCTTTTGTTGATGCCATCAAGGACAAATTCTACCTTGTCAGAAACTATGATTATTAGTACACCAGGTGGACGACTTTGCGTTAGGAGAGACACCAGACGATGTCGAAGTTTACCAACATATTCCATACCCTATGCTCAAAACTGGGTATTATAGACTCCAAAGGACACTTGGTACTAGAATACCGCAGTGGACTACATAGGTACATTCAAACAGAGATGGATTTCCTAGACGTATCCTCACTAGGAGCTTCTTATCGGTACACTATCAAGATTGAGCAAAAGTTTTAGCAAAAGAATAAGTGAGAGTTTCAGTTTGCAATTCAACAACAACAGAAGCCTGGAAAAGGTAGCCCTAGCTCACAAAGCAAAGGATAGAGCTAGTATAATCAAAATCCTGACAATGAGCCGAATCCATAAGAAAAGAAGCATAACAAGAGATCAAAGAAGGACACTCACAAGTGGTGTGAGGTCCACAAAAGTCGTTGGCACAACACTAATGAATGTCGCTCAAAAAATCATTGTTTGTTGAGACAAAATCCCTAGATTTGGACTCTGGCTCATACGCTAATTCAGATCAAGAAAGGGGAAAGCAGATCGTTGATGTGGAACCTAGTGCCACCATCGCAACCACAAATATCCAACCATAAGAGTCAGAGGAGCCAGAGGAAGGGGAGCATCTCTTCCATTCACAATTATGGGTGCAAGGGAATCTAGTACATTTCATTGTTGTTAGTGGTTTCCAAAATACCCTCATCTCGGTCGAGGTAATCAAAAGATTAAATCTGTTTACGAGGCCGCACCCCCAAAGATACACCATCGGTTGGCTGAGCCAGGGAAGAGAAATCTATGTCAGTTAACAATGTCACCTATCCTACTGCATCAAGCCCTTAAAAGATGAGCTAATGTGTTATGTTTCCACACTTTAATTTTGTAATGTTCTCTTAGGACAACCATATATGTGGAAACTCCATGATATGTATGATTCTAGACCTCGTAGTGTCATTATTACTTTGGGAAAGAAACTCTATAGGATACGAGAGACGATTCCCACTACTGCAGTGTCCCTCATCACAACTAAGTAGTGCAGGAAGGTAATCTCCCGGATAGGGAAATTCATCCTATTCATGATTCGATATGAAGGCAAACAAAATATCACAGCAACATCCGCCACCTCCACATGGGATCCCTCTACACAATAGAAATAGGTGGAAAATATCATGGAAGCATATGAAGAAATCTTCACCACACCTGTCGGGGTTCTAGTACATTGTCAGGTCAAGCATTCCATTGATTTTATACCAGGGGTGCCTTTACCTAACGAGCCAGCATACAGGTGTTCCCTCATGGAAAATGAAGAAATCAAACGTCATATTCAATAATTAATTCAAAGAGGGCATATTAGACCCATCTACTCACCTTGTGGGAGTCCAATTCTGTTGGTGTAGAAGAAATATGGGACATTGGTGTAGAAGAAATATGGGACATGGTGACTCTATATTGATTACAGAGCTCTAAAAAAAATCATTGCCCATAATCAGTATCCCATTCCCTGAATCGCTGACCTTCTGGACCAACTCAAGGGTGCCAAATATTTTAGTAAGATTGATCTGAAGTCTTGTTATCATCTGGTTCCAATTGAGTAGGTCAATGTCTGGAAGACTGCCTTCAAATATCAGGAAGGCCTTTTTTAGTGATTGGTCATGCCTTTCACCTTGACTAATGCTCCAACAACCTTCATGAGGATGATGGATGATATTCTCTGGCCATTCACCAATTATTTTATGGTCGTATATTTAGATGATATCCTCATCTACAGCAGAACATGGGAAGAAAATTTGTAGCATATCCACCAGGTCCTCAGCACCCTTTGATAACACAAGTTATACGCTAATTTAGAGAAGTGCTCATTTGGAATGGAGACGGTTTAGTATCTAGGATACATCGTGGACAAACATGGTGTGCATGTTGATCCTCCCAAGATCCAAGCCATTACTCTCACGGAGATTCACAACTTCCTAGGCCTTGCCAACTTCTATCGAAAATTTGTGTTGGGCTTCTCTAATATTGCTTGGTCCCTTATCCAAGTGAGCAAAGGGGGATCTAAGTCCAAGTTTGTTTGGTCCAAGTCACAACAATAAGTATTTAAGGAACTAAATCAACGGCTTATGTTCGGTTCCCGTCCTTAGCTTACTAGATCTGCAACGGCCCTTTGAGATTAAGACAAATGCTTCAGACTATGCTCTTGGTGTAGTCCTCACTCAACATAGACATCCAATGGTGTATCATAGTGAGACGCTTTCAGATACAGTCCACAAGTACCTCACCTATGACAAGGAGATGTATTCCATTGTCCAAGCCTTCTTCCAATGGAAGCATTACATCCTAGGAAAAGAGATGGCCATCCACACTGATCACAAGCTCTTACAGTTCATGCAAACCCAAGGAAATTTATAGAATGATTGCCATCAAAAGTGGTCCACCTACTTGTAGCAATTCCAACTGAACATTAAATATAAGAAGGGAAGCACCAATCGAATCGTTAATTGTCTTAGTCAACCTCTAGTAGCGACACTAACCATGGTGCTCAACTCTTGTGGCCACAAGGCTTATGGGTGGCCTCAACTATATGACATTGATCCCAAATTTGCTTCCATTTATCAAGCACTATGTGTAGGAACACCAGTGGAATACTTTCATCTCCATGAAGGATTGATATGCCACCTGGTCCATCTCTGTGTTCCTTCAAGTGAGCGTGCAAAGCTTATTTGGGAAGCGCATTACAATCAAGTGGTAGGGAACTTTGGCACTGAAAATACATTGGCAGTATTGTAGAAGTATTTTTATTGGCCCAAGCTAGGAAAAGATGTTGACTGATACATCAAATCCTGCACTACCCGCACCATCGCAAAACTTGCCATCAAGAAGCAGGGGTTGTACACCCCTCTTCCTACTGCCAATGGGCCATGGGAATCCATCTCCATGGAATACATTTCAAGACTGCCTTCAACCAAGCATGGTAATGACTGTTTGTTTGTGGTCCTGGATCGCTTCTCTAAGATGACCATTCCGATAACTTGCAATAAGAGCATGTCCACTGAATCCACTTCTAGGCTCTTCTTCGAGCGTGTTTGGGTTCATTTCAGGCTACCACAGAGCATCATTTTAGATTCGGCGAGTAGGTTCCTAAGCACCTTCTGGTCTAGCCTATGGTCATTGATGGATACCAACCTCACCTAATCGACTCCCTTCCATCCCCAAAATGATGGACAAATAGAGGTAGTCAACCAGATGGTTGTGCATATTATGAGAATGTACAATTCTCACTACAATAATTTACCCTTTTAGCGGGGGTTTAGGCTTGCATGAGTCTTGCAAAAACTGCCTCTAAAATTTTTTTTAGAGCTTTCGGGGTGGTTTTTGAATCCCCCCCAAAAAACAAATTCATGAAAATTGAAATTTTGGCGGTAATTTTTTAACATCCACCTCTAAAAGTTCGATTCTCATGAATTTTATGGGGGATTTTAAAATGAACACCCCTAAATGCATTTTTAAGTTGGTTTGTTTACAACCCCCCCTAAAAGTCGTGAGAATTGAATTTTTGGAGGCGGTTTTTTAACAACCACCTCTAAAAGTTTGATTTTTATCACTTTTTGGGTGTGGGGGGGGTGAAAATGACTGCTCCTTAATGTGTTTTTTAAGGCAATATTTTGACAAACACCCCTTAAAATCCATGAGAAGTTGAGAACATACTTTTGGAGGCCGGTTTTTTAACAACCGGTTAAAAAGTTCAATTCTCATGCCTTTCAGGGGGGTTTACCAAGACCGCCCCTAAATATATTTTTGAACGTGGTTTTTTGACAACCCGCTCCCTAAATGTCATGAAAATTTAAATTTTGGAGGTGGGTTTTTCAACCCCCCCCCTAAAAGTCATGAAAATTCAAGTTTTGGAGATGGTTTTTTAAAACCCCTCCAAGAGTTATGAGAATTGAACTTGTGTAAATGATTGTTTTACAACCGCCTTGAAAAGTTTAATTCTCATAACTTTTTTTTGGGGGGGGAGGTTTCAAATGACCACCACTAAATATATTTTTCAAGGCGATGTTTTGATAATCCCCGCTACAAGTCACAAGAATTTAACTTCCGGAGGACGTTTGGTAAAAAATGCCACCATAAGTCAAATTCTCATGACTTTTAGGGGGGTTTGGAAATACGAACCCTAGCTATTTTCAAGGCGATGTTTTTGAAAAACCCCTTAAAAGTAATGGGAATTTAACTTTTGGAGTTGATAGTGTTATAAAAAACCATGTTCAAAAGCCATATTTAGAGACAGTTTATGTATGTCAGTTTTTATTGTGGGAGTTGGATCATGTGCTTGGGGTTATAGGGGCCACTATATATATATATATATATATATGGTTATAGGGGCCAATATATATATACATATGTATATATGTATATATGTATATGTATGTATATATATATATGTGTATACATACATATATATATATATATATATATATATATATATATATGTATATATATATATATATATATATATATATATATATATATATATATACATATATATATATATATATACATACATATATATATATATATACATATATGTAGATATGTATGTAGATATATATATATGTATATATGTATGTATGTATATATATGTATATACATATATACATATATACATATATATGTATACATACATACATACATATACATATATACAAAGATATGTATGTATACATATATACATACATACATACATATGTATGTGTATATGTATGTATGTATACATGTATACATACATATATATGTATGTATGTATTGGTTTATGTTGGAAATATTACCAATACTGAGAGAAGGGGGTGAATTATTATTGGGAACTTTTTCCAATTTATCCTTAAATTTAAATTATCTTAGCAGCATTCATCACTACTTATCATTCGTGTATAAACATACCATAAACAAAAGTAAAAAATGCATAGAACAAAAGGATTTTAAGTGGAAACCTAGCAGGGACAAAAACCACTGAAATTTGTCTTCAAAGTTTCAATGTTTACAAGCTAATATTGAAGGAGGGTCCTACCCCTTGAATTTCAGGCTCCAATCTGAAGGGAGCTACAACTCCTTAGATGTTCTAGATCCAACGGGAAGTTGAGGCTCCAACCCCCTGAATATAAATATATTAAATGAGAGAATAAACTTGTCACAATAATTGCATGTCACTACCCCTCTCACTGCCTGTCACTATCACACCATCACACTTTCATGTTGTCGTTGTTGTACTATCATCATACTACACTATTGTCATCAATAAGCCTAGAAACAATCATCCATATTATTCATGTAGAAAGATTAGGGTAAAACCCTAATTCAAGCCCAGAAACTCAAACCTTAGGTCATGAAACCCTAAGTCATGCATATCCCAAGAAAAATAATGAAATTTCATCTCCAACAAGTTTGCTCTTGAACATTATTATTCCAAAATGCTCCTCAAGGTATAGCACAATCATCCATCCCCAAAGATTTGCACTTTTCCCAAAAATCATGCACAAACCCTAGGTCATGATTAAGACCTCAATAAGAGAGAGAAAACCTTATCATAGTATAGTAAACCCTTAGAATAAAAGATACCCTCTTTTTAAGTGTGGGGTCACATATCCCTTACAATAATCTTTCCAACAAGTTAAGAATTTTGTGATTCTGATACCGTATGAACAAATTATGCAAGTTTATGTGAATCTTATGCATGTCAAAACCCTAGGTCAAGGTGACCTTTACAACTTCGTCATTTAGAGAGATTCCTCATGCAAGGATAGTGGACCCAAGAGAGATAAAATAACCTTAGAAAACCTTGATAAACCCTTGCAAAAAAAGTTCCTTGAGATCCTCTTGATTGCACATAAGAAAGTTGTTTGAGTTGATGAAATGAGGTAAAAATGAAGGTGTATTTATACCCTTGCAAGGAGATGTTTAACTTTTCATGGGGCCGACCTATAACTTTGAGAAATACATAATGTAGGGAAAATTTACATATCTTTATGTGCTCCATCATTTCCCTTAACCATAGGACCACTTACATACAAAATATTTTACATAAACAAGGAGTTTTGTACACATGAAGAGGGGCTTTGATGCCCACATGAGAGGCTTTTTGTCCATAAAATTGCACATACTTTCTTTGTCACATGGATGATGATTTGCTACATATTGTAGATGGTTTGCTTCCCATAATGAATATGTGATTGACCCTTGAAATTGTCCCTTGCTTGTCCTTTGACCTTTGCTTTGTACTAGACCCTTGACATCAATGACAACCTTGTTCAACAACTTATATATAACTTTGACAAATATGACATATATAATTGTTGTTTTACACACATGCATCTACACAACATGCCACATAGAGGAGGATATTGTTTAGCAATAAATCATATCATGATGTTGTTAGATTTTATTCAAGAGGAAGGCAACTTATAAAGTATATTAATTTTCCTAAAGAAGATGTTCTTCATGAAGAAGAAGAATAAGATTATGCAGAAGATAAATAAAAAGTGCCAAACGAAGATGAGAATCAAGTATAACATTTAGTCATTGGCCCACATCCTATGCTTCATCTTTTTTTTCCTTAGAAAAAAAACGTAATTTTATTTCAGCGGAAGCGAATAAATTTACATTTTGCAGATGCATCTTGTAAATGCATTTTCATAGAGTTGTTTCGAAAACCCCCTAAAAAGTCATGACAATTGAAATTTTGGCGGTGGTTTTTTAACATTCTCCTCTAAAAGCTCGATTCTCATGACTTTTGGGGGGGTTAAAGCAATTGACCCTAAATGTGTTTTTTAGGGTGGTTTGTTTACAACCCCCCTAAAAGTCATGAGAATTGAATTTTTGGAGGCGGTTTTTTTAACAACCACCTTTAAAATTTTGTTTTTTATGACTTTTTTTTTGGGGGGGCGGTTAAAATGACCAGCCCTTAATTTGGTTTTTAAGGTAGTCTTTTGACAATAACCCCCCCCCCTCGAAAAAAAATCCATGAGAACTTAATTTTTTGAGGCGTTTTTTTAACAACGTCCTTGAAAAGTTCAATTCTCATGCCTTTTGGGGGGGGGTGTTAACAAGACCTCCCCTACATATACTTTTGCAGGTGGTTTTTTGACAACCCCCTCCCTAAATGTCATGAGAATTTAACTTTTGAAGGTGTTATCATTATAAAGATTCATCTCCAAAAGCCCTATTTATATTTGTTGGTTTTTATTGTGGTAGTTGCATCATGTGTTTGGGTATATAGGGGGAACTAATATATATATATATTGGTTGAGGGGGGTGAATCAGTATTGGGCACTTTTTAACCAATTTTTCCTTCACTTTAAATTATGTTAGCAATGCCATTCATCATTACATATCACTCATGTATAAACATACCGTAAACAAAAGGTAAACAATGTACTTTTACACAATGATTTACATGGAAACCTAGCGGGGACTAAAACTACGAAAACTTATCTTCAAAATTTCAATGTTTACAAGCTAAGTTTGAAGGAGAGTCTTACCCCCTGAATTTCAGGCTCCAACTTCAAGGGAGATACAACTCCCTAGACGTTAATCCATCTCCAACCCCTTAAATATAAATATATATGAGAGAATATAAACCTATCACAATCACTTCATGTCACTTCCTATCATTGTCCATGTCACTACCTGTCACTCTCTCTGTCACACAATGTCACTATCGCACTATCACGGTCATACAATCATCATACTACCATAGTGTCATTAAATAAGTCCAAAAGAAAACATCCATATTTTTCATGTAGAGAGATTAGGGTAAAACCCTAATTCAAGCCCCAAAACTGAAACCCTAGGTCATGAAACAGTGAGTTGATGGATTGTTGTGGGGAAACTTGGAGTTTCCAGGAGGTGCAACAAGACCCCACTCTAGCATGCAATCATCACTAGGGGTTAGTGTTGGGACCTTTGCTGATGGGAATGACACCATTGCATAGAGCTTAGTGAGAGCTTTCCAACAACACTTGAATTGCCTCAAACGAGAGTCGTATGAGAAAGATATGTCGTTATGAAGTTTTTGGGAAACAACACAAAATGGCTTGTAGGGCTACCATGTGGCAGCATCAAAGAGTGCCACGTGGCACTATAAGATGTTGATGTGGTAGGTCTGTATGATGATGTGGCAGCATCGCAGAGTGCCATCTGGCAGTATGAAGTATAGTTGGCAACTGACATGGCAGGTCCATACAATGACGTGGTAGAGGACACGACTATAACATGGCATTGACGTGTCAGATGATGTGGCAGATAGGTGGACAATTCAGAGGATGACACATGGCATTTGTATGACAATGTGGCAGCTAGTTAGGCACACAAGTGGCAGTGACATGGACAAATTAACAGCTGGCACATGGAAGTGACATGGCATACTCAGTGGCAGTGGTGTGATGTGGACCAATCACAGGTTGCCACATGGCAAGCCTGGATTGGTACCGAACTCCGGTGGTGGTTGGATGGGTTGTTCTACGGATTTATTCCTTCATGGAATATTTAGTTATATGGCTTTATGGCATTTATTTAATGCATGGCTTTTGGTTATGGTTCGTTGCAATACTATTTAATGCCAACGACTATATATAACAACTATGTAACAAACAAATCAAACCTCCAACATAATTTTTGGTATATGTGGGGTTTGAACCCAGAACGTTCCGGTATATTATTCCAAAAATTTAACCAATCTGTCCACGTGTAATTATATGCCAATGATTGAGATTCAATTAATTTTGTTTTGAAGTTAATTCTGCCAATGGATTTAGATTCGATTTTTGGCCTATTTAACTAGCATGCATTCCAATGCAAGGGTGCACACTTGGAGAGTACGAATTTTGAGGTGGGCACATAGTTCGAGGAGGTCTAACAGATAGTGTGAGCATGGATCCTGAGGTGGGTCTGACTATGCAGTAGTATGCTCATTGTCTCGTTTAGCATTCCAAGGGGGGACCTTGGGCACTCGAGCCAAAAACTGGCAAGTTTATACTCATTCTTCGTAGAATTTTGAGAGGAATATGATTTTGATGTATGTTCTATGTTTTGAGTACTATGTTAGAAACTTAAGTGCAATATAGTCTCGTTGTGCATGCCAAAGGGGGTCTATGGGCACCTGGTCATAACATAGTTGAGTTTATACTCGTTTGTCTCATAATTTCGAGAGGAATTCAGTGGTGACCTCTATTGCTAAAGTTGAGTAGCAGAATTGAAGTGTGTCTTCAAATTTGGCATTGTAAGTCCATTTATTGTAATTTGGCATTTTGAGCATTATAGAGTGGTCTCACTGTTTGGAAGTGGACCCAGAGACGTATCCCAAGATGGGTGAACTCTGTTAACAATCTTGTCTTATATTATTGTCAAATTGTTGCTCATGTTCTATTATTTACCATCACATTTTCATTATGCAAGTTAAATCATCAATTAAAGTGTTTGGTTAAGTAAGTTGAATCACTTAATTGCGAAGTGCACTGTCAGTAAAAGGTCTGGGTTTCTGAATCGGGTTTGATATCAATATGTGTTTAAGTTAAAGGTTGATGTCTGAAGATTTTTGGATCAAGTGAAAGTGGCCAGAGATCCATTTTCATATCGATACATTCATGTGGATGTTTCCCCATTTGGGGTTTTACCACGTATATTTGGAGTATCATTCTTTTCTCTTTCCTCTTGCTGACTACTTTGATTATATGGTGCTTGTATGGATAGATGGCTAGACTAATAGATTCTTGCTATTGATTTACTTGTTAGTAAATGTTTTGTTGTATGCTTATGCATATTTATCAATATTTTGACATGGATGCCCATAAGCCTAATGTAATCATCTTTTAAAAGATTATGTGTGAAGTGGATAAAATTGTTGGAGAGCTTGAAAGACTATTTGGTAGGTGGGAATTTATGTTTGTAGATTATAGGGGTCAATTTGCGGGCCTAATTTATGGTTAGAGAAGTAGGTCTTTGGCATGTACTAACAATTGGTCTTTTGACTTAGTGTTATACCTCAAATTGCCACACCATGTGTAAGTGAGGATCTACATGTTTCACCACCATGGAAAACATGATGTTTATGCCTCCTAAGGGTGTTAGAACCCTTCATTCTAATTTTGGTCCCTTCCCTAGTCACATTTGGTAGCAAATCCAACAAGCAAGGGGTCGAAACCCACCTTAACCACTTCCAAAAATTACCTTACTGGAATTTTCGTGCCCTGCATGCCTATGGGGGAGAGACAATTTCATTATTTTCGTGTCCTGCATGCCTATGGAGGAGCGGAAATTTCAATATTTTTTGCGCCTTGCTCAATTATAGGGGAGTGGAAATTTTGTTTTAGGCTTATCCCTTTGATTTTGGATCATGGATCTCATGGAGATTTTCTTGGGATGAGGTACCCCTTCGAATCCCATCTCACGTTCCCTCCTTGGCATGGTTTAGATCCTTGATCCACATCTTACTCACTTAGATCCATCATTTTCTCCTAGTGGTTGGCCTTCCCAAATCCTACTTAAGGAGGACCATCCATGAGCTAGAGGGCGGGTGATCATGGAAACACCAAACCTATGGTCCTGTAATTCTTGGAGAACACTCATGAAGAGGTCATCTTGACCTTAATATTCTTGCAAGGTGATGAAGGAGAGCTTGGAAGAAGGTGTTGCTGCTGTGGACATCAGGTATAGCATTTTGTGTGGCTACTTTGAGCTTTCTTAATAATAACTTGGCCTATTCTCCCATATCATGTCTCTTTTATTGATATATGATATGTTATATTAGATCTTGTTGATGCACTTGTGTTTGGAAGGTTGGTTTCCATCTTATGTTGTAGGTTCAAGAGCTTTAGTCATCGAGCTTGGAATTGGATCTAGGACAACTTTCAGGTTAGAGGTAAGCTATCTATCTCTTCTCCTTCCTTTTCATGCTTGAATGCTTGTGCAACCTTAATATAGGAGAATAGATGACCATTTGTTTTGTTTCTGTCATGGATTAAGTATCTAGGGTCTTAGTTATGTCCATGAGAGAGTCTACTTATCCGTAGGGATATTTTCTTCGAACACTTAGGAATGAGAATAGTTATTACTCCTAGGACTTGGCCAAAGATACTATTGTTATAAACATTTATGGCCCCTATGCAAAGAGAATTTGCTATTGGAATAATATCATTAGTTGGACTTGGTTAAGTTGTGGTTACACTATGATTATTGGGGACCTAAACTTCTCTTTGAGTTGTTCAATGGTTTGGGGGCCTCCATCATAGTTTGATAACCTTATAGATTGTATTAAGAGGAGATTGGAAGATATAGGTTTTTAGGGAATGAAACTCTTATATTTGTAAATGGTATAGGGGTTGAGCAAAGGAGTGAGCAAAGGAGGAAGGCTTTGGAAGTTGGTGTCATTGTTGGTGGCACGTTCTAATTTGGCCAAAAGTTGGGAATTTTGTCTAGACATAAATATATAATAAAATTATAACAACACAATAAATGATACAAATAGGTTATCATAATAATTTATGTTGTACCCTATGCATAGAAGCAACTTACACAACTTGACCTTTACTTTGTTGTGGTTCTTTTAGTGAGTCAATTTGAAAAATAGGTAAACCAAGTCAAACTTGTGATCAACAAGGTTAGAATTTGACGAGCAAAATTCCCATCATGAGGCATTTTGCAATCTTTTATGATCCAAAAAATTGATTAAACATCGTGAATGACTACCAAGTTAATAAGGGAAACGTATTTGACTGTCTATTATTTTTTGAAAATATTATTATATGTAATATTAAACCATATGAAATAATTGTAATTTTTTCAAAATTAAATTTAATCCATTTTTTTTATGTATTCTTGTCCAAATCTTGGAGCCTTCTCCTATGGATTATGTTTGAATATATATATATATTTGTTCTCTTTTGAAAAAAATAGATTTTGAGTTTATTTATATTTTTACAAAGAAATTTGGATTTATGCTTTGTATTTGTGTATAAATAGATAAACAGATTAATCATCATTTTAGTCAAATTACATGCCATAAAAAGGTATCATGGCTATTGCAAAATTACATGCCATAAAAATGTATCATGGCTATCGCAATATTGATGAATAATTTTATTTTTTACCTATTATCTCTATGATAAATTATCTTAGCATTATTGAAGGGTAAATATTTCAGCAAAAAGTTTGGTGTCGGAGAGATAAAAATCCAAAACGTAAAAAAAAAAATTAGTACGACTAGTAAAATTGCCAACAAATTCCAACACTGGTGATCATGTTAATGAATCCTGCAAGGATCTCTATAACACAAGTGGAAATAAGGGAAGCCATTAATTAAAGAGAATATATAAAAGCATAAGAAATAAACGCATGTTTGGCATATAATTAGTAAACCAAATACAATTTGTTCTCATTATAAAAGCACCTAAAATTCATTAAATGTGGGAAGACATGAGATTAGTTTCAAATTTATCAGGGGATGGTATAGAGGATCGAGACTTGGATTTATTTAATTCTCTGCTTCCTTATAACAGGTTCCTTTTAGAGGATGGGCTCAAATATTTGGGCTACATGTTAAAGCCTTGTTCATATAGGATAAAAGACCAGGATTGGTTAATTTCAAAATGTGAGATCAAGATTTCAAATTGGAGCTACAGGTGGCTTTCAAAAGGGGTAAGAATAATTTTGGTAAAGGTTGTACTAGAGACGATATCGGTCTATTGGATGAACACTTGGATTCCTTGCTACAAATTTCTTTGGTCAAGAAGTCTGGAGAAGCAAGGAATGGTATGGATAAGCTGGAAAGCACTAACCCTTCCAAAAGACATGGTAGGATGGGGCTTCAAAATCTTAGACAGATTTGCAATAGTATTGACTGCCAGAAATGTCTGCAGATTAATCTTTGGAATAGGTCTTTGGGTAAAGATTATTTTTTCAGAAGTATTTCTTACCTCTATCGATAGTGGATTGGATCCGCAGTCCTTTAAAATATTTGCTTAATGTTTTTAATAGCTCGAAAGCTGTTGTAAAAGATTTTTTTTGTGATAGGTAAAGGTCTAACTTGGAAGGTTGGCAATGGTTCAAACATAATATTGGGAGAAGATCCCTAGGTGGGCAGTGGAAATGGCCATCTTCTTCCTGCACACATGATCTTACATCTAAGAGAAAGGGGATATATTACTTTAAGTAACATAGTGGACCATATTGCTACTTCTTTATTTGGTCAAGGTTGGATGAAGGCTGAGAATTTGGGCTTTCAGGGAGAAGAAAGAGGGCTGTGGAATGTCTTTTTATCTAATCTAGCAAACAATAACATCAAGATCTAGATGCAAGAAGACCGTTTGGCTTGGATGTTTTCACCTACATGCATATATTCACCAAAAATAGGTTATGATACTCTTATGACAATAGATGATAGACCGGTCTGTTGGTGGTGGAAAGAAATTTGGAGGTTTGGTTGTCCATCTAGAGCTAAACTTTTTCTGTGGTTTATACTTCTTAATAAAGCTCTGACATGGGATGTAATCCAAAGAAAAAATAGATCGGGACCAGGGAGACGGTATCTATGCAAAGTTGAAGCATAAACAAATTATCATCTGATAGTAGAATGTTCTTATTTGACATCTGTTTGGAAAGAGATTGCACACAACATGAACACAAAGCTGGTTTGGCAAGGAACCTCTGTGGAGGATTGTTTAAAAACTTGGGTTTCTAACCAAGCATACGAAAACTTTCGTGCTTTTCCTTTAATTATAGCTTGGGGAATCTGGTTAGTGAGGAATGAATGTTGTTTTGAAGCTAAGTTTATTCCTCCATTTCAATGTGCTGCACAGAGCTTGGGTGTACTTAGTTACTTTCTGCAGACAAAAACGAAAGTTCGTATTCGATAGGTGACGATAGAAGAGATAGATAGGGAGATCCCCTGGCCATATATATATATATATTTGTTCTCTTTTGAAAAAAATAGATTTCGAGTTTATTTATATTTTTACAAAGAAATTTGGATTTATGCTTTGTATTGGTGTATAAATAGATAAACAGATTAATCATCATTTTAGTCAAATTACATGCCATAAAAAGGTATCATGGCTATGCAAAATTACATGCCTTAAAAAGGTATCATGGCTATTGCAATATTGATGAATAATTTTATTTTTTTACCTATTATCTCTATGATAAATTATCTTAGCATTATTGAAGGGTAAATATTTCAGCAAAACGTTTGGTGTCGGGGAGATAAAAATCCAAAACGTGAAAAAAAAATTAGTACGACTGGTAAAATTGCCAACAAATTCCAACACTGGTGATCATGTTAATGAATCCTGCAAGGATCTCTATAACACGAGTGGGAATAAGGGAAGCCATTAATTAAAGAGAATATATAAAAGCATAAGAAATAAATGCATGTTTAGCACATAATTAGTAAACCAAATACAATTTGTTCTCATTATAAAAGCACCTAAAATTCATTAAATGTGGGAAGACATGAGATTAGTTTCAGATTTATCAGAGGATGGTATAGAGGATCGAGACTTGGGGTTTATTTAATTCTCTGCTTCCTTATAACAGGTTCCTTTTAGAGGATGGGCTCAAATATTTGGGCTACAGGTTAAAGCCTTGTTAATATAGGATAAAAGACCGGGATTGGTTAATTTCAAAATGTGGGATCAAGATTTCAAATTGGAGCTACATGTGTCTTTCAAAAGGGGTAAGAGTAATTTTGGTAAAGGTTGTACTACAAAAGATACCGGTCTATTGGATGAACACTTGGATTCCTCGCTACAAATTTCTTTGGTCAAGAAGTCTGGAGAAGCAAGGAATGGTATGGATAAGCTGGAAAGCACTAACCCTTCCAAAAGACATGGTAGGATGGGGCTTCAAAATCTTGGACACATTTGCAATAGTACGGACTGCCAAAAATGTCTATAGATTAATCTTTGGAACAGGTCTTTGGGTAAAGATTATTTTTCAGAAATATATCTCACCTCTATCGATAGTAGATTGGATCCACAGTCCTTTAAAATATTTGATTAATGTTTCTAATAGTTGGAAAGCTGTTGTAAATGATTTTTTTGTGATAGGTAAAGGTCTAACTTGGAAGGTTGGCAAGGGTTCAAACTTGATATTGGGATAAGATCCCTCGGTGGCCAGTGGAAATGGCCATCTTCTTCCTACACACATGATCTTACATCTAAGAGAAAGGGGATACATTACTTTAAGTAACATAGTGGACCATATTGCTACTTCTTTATTTGGTCAAGGTTGGATGAAGGCTGAGAATTTGGGCTTTCAGGGAGAAGAAAGAGGGTTGTGAAATGTCTTTTTATCTAATCTAGCAAACAATAACATCAAGATCTAGATGCAAGAAGACCGTTTGGCTTGGATGTTTTCACCTACATGCATATATTCACCAAAAATAGGTTATGATACTCTTATGACAATAGATGATAGACCGGTCTGTTGGTGGTGGAAAGAAATTTGGAGGTTTAGCTGTCCATCTAAAGCTAAACTTTTTATTTGGTTTATACTTCTTAATAAAGCTCTGACATGGGATGCAATCCAAAGAAAAAATAGATCGGGACCGGGGAGATGGTATCTATGCAAAGTTGAAGCATAAACAAATTATCATCAAAAATAGATTCGAGTTTATTTATATTTTTACAAAGAAATTTGGATTTATGCTTTGTATTTGTGTATAAATAGATAAACACATTAATCATCATTTTAGTCAAATTACATGCCATAAAAAGGTATCATGGCTATTGCAAAATTACATGCCATAAAAAGGTATCATGGCTATTGCAATATTGATGAATAATTTTATTTTTTACCTATTATCTCTATGATAAATTATCTTAACATTATTGAAGGGTAAATATTTGAAGAAAACGTTTGGTGTCGGGGAGATAAAAATCCAAAACGTAAAAAAAAAATTAGTACGACTGGTAAAATTGCCAACAAATTCCAACACTGGTGATCATGTTAATGAATCCTGCAAGGATCTCTATAACACGAGTGGAAATAAGGGAAGCCATTAATTAAAGAGAATATATAAAAGCATAAGAAGTAAATGCATGTTTGGCATATAATTAGTAAACCAAATACAATTTGTTCTCATTATAAAAGCACCTAAAATTCATTAAATGTGGGAAGACATGAGATTAGTTTCAGATTTATCAGGGGATGGTATAGAGGATCGAGACTTGGATTTATTTAATTCTCTGCTTCCTCATAACAGGTTCCTTTTAGAGGACGGGCTCAAATATTTGGGCTACAGGTTAAAGCCTTGTTCATATAGGATAAAAGACCAGGATTAGTTAATTTCAAAATGTGAGATCAAGATTTCAACTTGGAGCTACAGGTGGCTTTCAAAAGGGGTAAGAGTAATTTTGATAAAGGTTGTACTAGAGACGATACCGGTCTATTGGATGAACACTTGGATTCCTCGCTACAAATTGCTTTGGTCAAGAAGTCTGGAGAAGCAAGGAATGGTATGGATAAGCTGGAAAGCACTAACCCTTCCAAAAGACATGGTAGGATGGGGCTTCAAAATATTAGACAAATTTGCAATAGTACTGACTGCCAAAAATGTCTATAGATTAATCTTTGGAACAGGTCTTTGGGTAAAGATTATTTTTTCAGAAATATATCTCACCTCTATCGATAGTAGATTGGATCCGCAGTCCTTTAAAATATTTGCTTAATGTTTCTAATAGCTGGAAAGCTGTTGTAAATGATTTTTTTGTGATAGGTAAAGGTCTAACTTGGAAGGTTGGCAATGGTTCAAACCTCATATTGGGAGAAGATCCCTGGGGTGGGCAGTGGAAATGGCCATCTTCTTCCTGCACACATGATCTTACATCTAAGAGAAAGGGGATAGATTACTCTAAGTAACATAGTGGACCATATTGCTACTTCTTTATTTGGTCAAGGTTGGATGAAGGCTCAGAATTTGGGCTTTCAGGGAGAAGAAAGAGGGATGTGGAATGTCTTCTTATCTAATCTAGCAAACAATAACATCAAGATCTAGATGCAAGTAGATCGTTTGGCTTGGATGTTTTCACCTACATGCATATATTCACCAAAAATAGGTTATGATACTCTTATGACAATAGATGATAGACCGGTCTGTTGGTGGTGGAAAGAAATTTGGAGGTTTAGCTGTCTATTTAAAGCTAAACTTTTTATGTGGTTTATACTTCTTAATAAAGCTCTGACATGGGATGTAATCCAAAGAAAAAATAGATCGGCACCGGGGAGATGGTATCTATGTAAAGTTGAAGCATAAACAAATTATCATCTGATAGTAGAATGTTCTTATTCGACATCTGTTTGGAAAGAGATTGCACACAACTTGAACACAAAGCTGGTTTGGCAGGGAACCTCTGTGGAGGATTGTTTAAAAACTTGGGTTTCTAACCAAGCATATGAAAACTTTCATGCTTTGCCTTTAATTATAGCTTGGGGAATCTAGTTAGTGAGGAATGAATGTTGTTTTGAAGATAAGTTTATTCCTCCATTTCAATGTGCTGCACAGAGCTTGGGTATACTTAGTTACTTTCTGCAGGCAAAAAATAAAGTTCGTATTCGACAGGTGACGATAGAAGAGATAGATAGGCAGATCACCTGGCCACATATATATATATATATATATATATTTGTTCTCTTTTGAAAAAAATAGATTTCGAGTTTATTTATATTTTTACAAAGAAATTTGGATTGATGCTTTGTATTTGTGTATAAATAGATAAACAAATTAATCATCATTTTAGTCAAATTACATGCCATAAAAAGGTATCATGGCTATTGCAAAATTTTATGCCATAAAAAGGTATCATGGCTATTGCAATATTGATGAATAATTTTTTTTTTTTACCTATTATCTCTATGATAAATTATCTTAGCATTATTGAAGGGTAAATATTTCAGCAAAACGTTTGGTGTCGGGGAGATAAAAATTGGAAACGTAAAAAAAAATTAGTACGACCGGTAAAATTGCCAACAAATTCCAACACTTGTGATCATGTTAATGAATCCTGCAAGGATCTCTATAACACGAGTGGAAATAAGGGAAGCCATTAATTAAAGAGAATATATAAAAGCATAAGAAATAAATGCATGTTTGGCATATAATTAGTAAACCAAATACAATTTGTTCTCATTATAAAAGCACCTAAAATTCATTAAATGTGGGAAGACATGAGATTAGTTTCAGATTTATCAGGGGATGGTATAGAGGATCGGGGCTTGGATTTATTTAATTCTCTGCTTCCTTATAACAGGTTCCTTTTAGAGGACGGGCTCAAATATTTGGGCTACAGGTTAAATCCATATAGGATAAAAGACCGGGATTGGTTAATTTCAAAATGTGAGATCAAGATTTCAAATTGGAGCTACAGGTGGCTTTCAAAAGGGTAAGAGTAATTTTGGTAAAGGTTGTACTAGAGACGATACCGGTCTATTGGATGAACATTTGGATTCCTCGCTACAAATTTCTTTGGTCAAGAAGTCTGGAGAAGCAAGGAATGGTATGGATAAGCTGGAAAGCACTAACCCTTCCAAAAGACATGGTAGGATGGGGCTTCAAAATCTTAGACAAATTTGCAATAGTATTGACTGCCAAAAATGTCTATAGATTAATCTTTGGAGCAGGTCTTTGGGTAAAGATTATTTTTCAGAAATATATCTCACCTCTATCGATAGTAGATTGGATCCGCAATCCTTTAAAATATTTGCTTAATGTTTCTAATAGCTAGAAAGCTGTTGTAAATGATTTTTTTTGTGATAGGTAAAGGTCTAACTTGGAAGGTTGGCAAGGGTTCAAACCTAATATTGGGAGAAGATCCCTGGGTGGGCAGTGGAAATGGCCATCTCCTTCCTGCACACATGATCTTACATCTAAGAGAAAGGGGATATATTACTCTAAGTAACATAGTGGACCATATTGCTACTTCTTTATTTGGTCAAGGTTGGATGAAGGCTGAGAATTTGGACTTTCAGGGAGAAGAAAGAGGGCTGTGGAATGTCTTTTTCTCTAATCTAGCAAACAATAACATCAAGATCTAGATGCAAGCAGATCGTTTGGCTTGGATGTTTTCACCTACATGCATATATTCACCAAAAAAGGTTATGATACTCTTATGACAATAGATGATAGACCAATCTGTTGGTGGTGGAAAGAAATTTGGAGGTTTAGCTGTCCATCTAAAGCTAAACTTTTTATGTGGTTTATACTTCTTATTAAACCTCTGACATGGGATGTAATCCAAAGAAAAAATAGATCGGGACAGAGGAGATGTTATCTATGCAAAGTTGAAGCATAAACAAATTATCATCTGATAGTAGAATGTTCTTATTCAACATCTGTTTGGAAAGAGATTGCACACAACTTGAACACAAAGCTGGTTTGGTAGGGAACCTCTGTGGAGGATTGTTTAAAAACTTGGGTTTCTAACCAAGCATACAAAAACGTTCCTGCTTTGCCTTTAATTATAACTCGGGGAATCTGGTTAGTGAGGAATGAATGTTGTTTTGAAGATAAGTTTATTCCTCCATTTCAATGTGCTGCATAGAGCTTGGGTATACTTAGTTACTTTCTGCAGGCAAAAAAGAAAGTTCGTATTCGACAGGTGACGTTAGAAGAGGTAGATAGAGAGATCCCTTGGGCATATTTTGATGGAGCAGCGCAGGGTGAGCAAAGGGACTGTGGAGCAAGGGGAGTACTTTACTTTTTTGAAAATCATTAGCTAAATTTTAAAGTAGGTCTTGGTTCAGGATCTAATAACTTTGCTGAGCTTAGTTTTGCGTTTATTGCTAATTATGGCAGTGGAAAAGAAGGTAGATAACATGCAGATATTTGGAGATTCGCTATTAATAGTAAATTGGATTAAATGGGAAAAATAACATCCATAATTTGTTTATGGAACTTCTCTTACAGGAAGTTCATAGACTAAAAGAGTCATTGATTTCAGTTTCTATTAAACATGTGTACATAGAAATAAACTACATGACAGATGAATTAGCTTCAACATGCACACTTTTACAAGATGGTGTATGGTACATTTCTGAATCAAGAAATGGGATTACTTAGAATTATCATCATATCCCTTTCCATGAGGCATAGTTTCTTGGTGCTCTTGTTAGTGCAAGAACAAAGTTTCTTGATGTGAACAGTTTTATGTTCACATGAAAAGATAATATGGAGGCTTAAATGCAATGTAAACATGTTTTTGCTTACAGGAGAAGAACAATTAGGAAGATGAAAATCCTCATATTTTCTGGACAGTTTAAGAGAGTTCTGGAGTTATATTTCAAAGCTTACTATGATAAAACTGTTGTATAATAGTTATGGAAACTGATTGGACAAATGATGAAATATCGTTTCAAAGATATATGAAGAATGTAACTATGTTTTTTTCTTTGATAAATACACTTAAAAAAATTTCAAATTTATACAATTATGGAAATGTGACTAGTTGATGAAATATTGAAAATGAAGATGAAATTAGTATATTTATTGCAATATTTCATATCCACTTTTGAAATGGGATTGATTAGCTAGAAGGCAATTTCACCAATACGAAGTTGAGATGTTTCATGAATGCTTTGTATAGTTGTCTTTAGATTATTCTACATTAAACTGAATTAATTGAATATATTAAATGTGTCTATAAATATAATTTTATTTAAATTTGAATTTAATTAAGAGAAACACAATTGTTTATAATTTAACATAGAATTGATTAATAAAATAAAAATAAATAGAAATTTTAAATTATACAAATATTAAAAAACTCAACTATGTACTAATATACTTTTTTTTTTTTAATTTTGTTTGTTAAAAATATATAACATTGAAAACATTTACATTTATATTTTAATACTTTTTATTAGTGAAAAAGAAAATAATGGTTGTTTTTAGATTATTGAAAATTTTGTTGTAGTTTTATTTGGACAACATTCTAACAATTCAAAAAGGTATTGTTCATGGAAGTGTGGTCTAGTGGTAAGTAGTGAGGTAATCAAGTTTCTATTAACCCATAGACTTGGGTTCAAAACGCTTCGAATGGGTGTGGAAGAGGTCATGTGCAACTTTTGGGTGACTTTGATGGCATAGAGACACTTGTCCTAGAATGAGTGTTGTTAAATTCTATGATAAATTTATTGTAAGCTCGATTGACATATTTGGGTTTATATTCAAACTAGCTCCTCCACTTCTTAGCATCAATGGTGACATTAGTGATGTTTCCTTGGGCCTTTGCGATTTCTCTCGCACAATACCACCAACACCTATGAAACCATGAACCTTGCCCTTTGAAGCACACAATTGTTCTAGTGCTCCATGTCGATGACATGGATGTTATGAACATCTAACACATCACCCTCTAGACCAACAATGAGATAAGAGAATTCTGACATATTCATAGATTACAAGAGAATTATAGTGAGAAGAATAATGCTCCACATTGCTTCTATACTCCTCTCCATTAATACATAAGGCTTGCAAGGGAGATGACACGATCTTTGTTGCCTTGCCCTTGTGCTCACACGTTAGACGCGTTGTACTAGACAAAGTGGGCATGGATGAATTCATAATGGTGAATTGAAAGAGGGGTTGACAAAAGTTAATACCACCTTGATACTTCCATATTGTTCTTTTGACTTGACATGAAGGGAGGGGTGATGTCCCCTACAAGTTATAACCTTTCAACTTGAGGGAAGGGAAGGGTTAAGTAACCCTTTTCCATAGGTATGGGACTAAGAACTATATGTTGGTCTCTCATTTACTTAAGGAGCAAGCTTACTCACAAAAGGCCCCTACATTTGCCATGATGCGAGCTATTGAATTAAGTTTTCTCTTTACATAACGAGACTTTGAGAAATCACTAAATCTAAATGATTATTTTATGAGTTATTTTCGAAAAATAAATGAGTATTACAATATGGAAATCCGACTATCTCATAATTTCTATCAACATCAAGGATGAACCCCGTGCCACCTTTAAATCATTTGAGACTTAAATGTAGATCAAGCTACATCTATCTCACTATACCTTCGGTTATATGTCTCAAGTTTCAAATTTTAACACCTCAACACAAATTCATTTCATCTTTTCTAACTTCGTACACATCGCGGGTTTATTGGGTTGTGTACCATTGGACAAAGAAAAAAATAAGAAGAGATATAGGGTTAAAAATGAGAAAGGAAGATAGATCTCTTCGCAAACTCTGTTTCGGGAGGAAAGATATTTAGCGGGGGATGGGAGGGTATTTAGGCATTTGGTGAGATTCATCTATGTGTTTGGAAGCCAGAATTCGAACTCGACACCCTTTACTGTGGACATGGGGTCGGGATGGGCAATATACGAAGGAATTGTAGTGTTGGGATCGCTGGCAGCTCTGGGATGGACGGGTCTCTGGTTCCTCAACCGCAAATTGTACAAGGAATACGAAGAGAAACGGGCTCTAGTCCAGATTCTCTTCAGCATTGTTTTCGCCTTTTCCTGCAATCTTCTCCAACTTGTTCTGTTCGAGATCATACCTCTCCTCTCTCCAGAGTCAGTCATCAGATTCCAGTTGAAGCTTTAATTTAATTTTATGCTCTGCTAAACTTTTCTTTCATTGTTTTTGCTGGAATTAATGAGAATGGATGCATTTGCTTTGAATGCCATTGCCTTGCCGGGTTGTCTGTTATTTTAAATTTTCAGTTAGAATTAAGCAGATCGTTCCCTTCCCCTTTTTTCCTCTCTGCCAGTTCACACAAGAATTCTAAAATATTATCTCCTCAAAGCTGCCATAGCTGTCACAGGGAAATTAAAATATTATCTCCTCAAAGCTGCAACAGGGAAATTAAATTAAAGATGGTTTTCTTGACTCTTTTAAAAATGAAAATTTATTGTCGTCCAGGTGTAACAAGCTATACGTAAAGACCCCAACAAATCTGAAACCAAAATTTTTCCTTTAAATTCTTAATATTCGTGTGAACTACTGCAGGATCTTTGTCATTCGCTGATTCTGGTTTATTTCCATGGTTTGTATGACTGTTCTTGGTTCAATATTTCATCAAACACTTTAAACACACATACTGTTTTGGTCTGTCCCTTGGTTTAATGATATGGTGTTAAAGCTCAAACTCAAATTTACTTATTAATGCCGATGCCAAACAAGATGGATTAAGATGACAAATAGAGATATTAATATTCAGCACTACAACTCTTGGCACAGAGAGAATAAGTATGACAGCTCTTGGAACTAATTAAGTACGTTAGGTGACTATGGTTTTCAGCTGTAACGATCAGCAATAAACTGTCCCAAATATATGGAAGAATTCATACATTAAAACCTGGGAATTCCCGTAGGATGACAGCCCTCCCAACAGTTGCTATTTGACTGAAATGCGTCCCCCCAAACAGCTATAGCAGTACAGTAAAATAACTTGCAATGGACCACTGGTGACAACTCTTTAAGGGTGGCTGTAGCGTCCACTTTTTGTTGCCAAATGCCTGTAGGTGAATACTTCCGCAATGATGAAGACAGCTTCCTCAGAACTGATATATTCTCTCCCAACTGACTGGTGTAGCCTCCCAGGCATGTAAAAATCACCCCCACGAATTAGCATGCACTCAAACTGAGAGGTTGTGCCCCACAAGTGCGCCCTCTTCTGCTGGTAACTGAAGATACTGTAGGTTAGATAGTGAAACTCAGTCCTGAGAGTGAAGTCCAGTGCACCCTCTTCCACTGTACAGCAGTAAGAAACAGAGATGGAGAATGCGCCCTCCACAGTACATATGGGTCCACACCAAGAAAAAGCAGGCAACACTGAAATAAGCAAACTCCCTCAAGGAAACTCGTCCCCCACACAAGCTATAGCGCCCATCTCCTTTGGTACCTCTGCTCCAACAACTTGATTCCCTATGAAGTGTAATACAAGACGTCTGGAGTGAAATGAAAATGTACTTGCCCTTTCTCCTCGGCACCAAGACACAAGATCCAACAGAGACTGAAGTACATGTGCCAGTTCTCATGTACTCTTGCATAAAGTACATGTCCCACAATTGGAGTGATAACAATAGGAGAAGAAAACAAACCCACAAAAAGAAAACAAAAATTAAAAAACTACCAAGAATGGGCTTTGGGCTTACCGCATCAGCTTTCTATTTATTAGCACTAGTAAAATGTGACTATGTTAGCTTTCGATCTTTCCTCCAAGCTCTCACAAATTTGCCTTACTTCAAAAGCAAAAAGAAGACCAAGCTGCCCACTCTAAACAAACAAAACCTTACTTGAGGATGAATGAAATGATGGAAGAGAGTGATGGAGAAGGGCTTAGTATTCATAACTGCATTTGCCCTAAATTGTGGGGCCTACTTGTGGGTCCCACATTATCAAAAACAAAGAGAATGTTTTCTACACTTTCCTCTCTGCATGGGAGCATCGACCTTGTTATGAACCGATATGGGAGCATCGACCTTGTTATGAACCGATATCCTTAAGATAGCATAAAAGACAAGAGAACACACCATGTACATAAATGTAAACATGGAGCACAACTCCAATATAAATAAGAAAGATAAGTTATTGATAACTCCTTAAATAAGAGGAGATCCTTCTCTAATTACCCCAAGACAGTCCATAATCATTTCACATGTTCTCAATAATGACTACATTACCTTTATATATACATGCCCACTCATTACACATGAGATCCCTTCATTAGGCTGACCCATTACATATACATTTAGCCTTGTTATCACACAACTTGTAGTTGCCCCTAATGTATGATGCTATCTAAGATGCTAGAGGATCTAGGAAACTAAAGAGGTGACCTAAGAGGGCATCGATCCCCGGATGGATCGGTTGTCACGCCAATCGAGACACTCTTCACTTTATGCCACCAAAGCCCAAGGTAGCAAAGAGGGAGACCTTGATCTAACCCGACAAGATAGATCCAAACCAAACCACCAGATCAAACTATATGGATAGAGTACGTAAGGTGATAGGTAGATGAAATCCCAGATCTATGGGATGAAGCCACTATAGGGGTTATGCTTGAGTTGAGAGGCTTATAACTAATGAAATATCAACCCAATGTGTTTAAATCAAGTGACTTAGGGGTTTAATTATAGATCTAGGATCTAGGTGCTAATCCAAATGATCAATTCTACTACCCTGGGGGATTGAAGGTAGATCTTGAGAAAATGACCAAAGTAGTAGATCTAGAAGAGATTAGGGCTTTCTAGCACCTTAATGAGATAGCTTGAGGATATATTTGATAGTATCAACGCTCACAAGCAAAACCTAGATCATAAGCTAATTGAATGATGAGCAAACCTAGGAGGGCAAATTGGGTGAAGAACAGTGCCTTTCGGATAAGGGTGATGGAGTCCTTCAAGGGTGACGCCCTTGGGAACCCTCTTTGGGCTAAGGCTAAAGATAAAAACCCAGAAAGGATTTGCCAAAATTTTAAGTTGTGTGACCCAATTTGGAGGATAAGTAAGCAATCTCAAACACTGTAGTCATTGCCTTGGGAAATGTGTTGACCAAGTAAAATTGGGTTGACCAAGACAAAACACTCAAACTGGAGGTAGAGCAATAATCTGGATGATCCTGTATGCATGTTAGCTGAATAATGCTCACAAGTTTATGTGAGTTGTTAGTTTTTCATACAATTATAGCATTATAATTCAATTGCATAAGATCAATAGGATCACTAGAAGAAAGACAAGCACAAAAACAAAGAACACGAGAATTTATCCTCGGAAACCCAATCGGGAGAAAACCCAACAACCTTCATATAGAGATGAACAATTCTAAGAACATAGTACAATGATGAGAGAGAAAAGGTGGAAGAACTTTCCAAGTAAAAACCACAAAATATCTTCTCCTCGCTGCAGATGCGTATCTCTCTCCAAGTGGTGCGAACTTGCTTGGTTGAGTGAGTGTGCAAATGAGGTGAACTTTCCCTCTATTTATACAAGTGCCAAACTGGCCTTTTCCCTAACTGGGCCGACTTGTCTTGGGGAAATAAAAATACATTTAATAATTATTTTCTTTACTTAAGTTTCTCCCCAAGATTTACATTGATTCTTTCAAGGGTTTACATGATTAATTACATCAAGATCAACTCCCGTAGGAGGTACAAATATCTACAAAAAAATAAATAAGAATATCTTCTGAAGTTCCACAAAATCCAACATTAGTAACTGGACTAAAACATGAAATACATAACAATGGCCATATAATCAATACAATATAATTGTGTGAGAGAAACCATTAAGTCTTTGATGAAGCTCCCTGCATATGCTCACTCACAGACTTAGACAAACTGCTAGGATGGGTGTGTTGTCCTCCGAAATAGCATGCGTGTTGTTTTAAAAGCCCAAAATGCAACACACCAGCCGAAATGACAACTCTCTCAGGAGAGAGGCCAATGTCACCACACTCCTCTCCTCTTCGCTTCAGGTTGGCTCTTCTCCAACACTAGGGGGGTATCCCTAAACTAGGATCGCTAAGGCAGGTACAGTAATGGGCAAGGTGAATGGAAGAGGCTGCCTTAGGGAAACGGAAGTAACAAAAGATAGTTTTCAAAATGGGTGATGGAAAAAGAAGGGAAGATCAATCCTCAGGGAAAGGCCAGTGCCAGTATCAGAAGGGGAAATGGAGTCGAAAGAGGGCTCATGGAGGCTTTATGCTTCATAAAAAGTGAGACGAATCTAGAATGCATAAACAATCAAATCTTAATTGACATTTTGTACAACCGAATACTGATGTCCATTGAGAAAATAATTGTTCAAGCATAATTAACCAACTTAATCCTAAATGGCTAATCTATTGTGCTTGATAAAGCCCTCACAAGCTAGATTCATTCTACAATTTGAAATACATCACACAAGCATATGAAGATTGCTCAATCTGTCCACAAAACCAGCTGATTTTTTCATTAACGCTCAACAGGGATCAAAAAACCCAGAAATTTTCCATCTTTACAATGAAAGAGGCTGGTCTTTTTATAGGCTCCAAAACCTCTTTATTCAAAAAATAAAAAATAAAGTAATAGAATTAAAGAAAAAGGTGAGATCCACCTTTTCTCAACTCAAGTCCTAACAGACTTAATGTCTGGCTTTATCGAGTACTCTCAAGGCTGTCATTAAAAAGTAGTCTGCCACATCATCAAATATGCCCACCAAAGTCGAAAACGTGGATGGTAAACCGCTTGAAGTCACAAATTCTGGAAATCACGGGAATTGATAGCCGCTAGTTCTTCCCAAATTTCTCGAGGCTGCTGAACCTTAATTTTGGGGATTCCAAACTGTAATGAACCCCGAGTCCTGGCAAGGGAGGAAACTCTGCATCGGCTGCCACTGAAAACGCGGGTCCTAGTTCGAGTTTGCTCCAAAAACGTGACCCATCGTTTGCCCAAAATAAAAATCAAGGATGCAATCGGCTGTTGATGAGACAGTGTGGCAAACTGAAGTGGCGGATTCAGTAGATACTCCTGTGCTCGGTTTTACAGCAGTTGCAAGAGAATTGTGAATTTAGCAAACCTAACCAAATCGGCTGCCAATGGGCTTGAGCCCCATGGCTCGGCTGTCTTCACGCGGAGCCCGCCAATCAACAAGTTTCTTCGATCGGCTGATGATTACTGACAGTCTTTGAATAAATGAAAAGTTTACTTGCAGCTTCTAAGCATTTGACAGACAGAGGGATCGCGGATTTAACAGTTGCTAGTTCCATCAAATTTGCTATATTTTCAGTGGTGGGTTGCTGCTCCAAGGAATCGCCGTGTAAATTCCAGTCACGTCAAAGAATGGGGCTGTCGAATTTTATTGTGCAATGTTCTGTCTTGATGGTATCGGCTGCCAATAAATCGTGAGTGCAAACTCCACGAATTTATCACGAAACCCACGTGGCCTCAACGAATTTACTCGAAATGGAAGTGGCTTGCCAACCGTGCCCACTTTCCGATTACCATGGAGAGAATTTGAAAATGCCATCGCAAACTCAGTCATGCCATAACACTCAAGAAGTCGGTGCCCTGTGATCTCTTCCCATTGTTCCATGACAGGATGAGGAAGTGCTGACAAGCCACACATCATGAGACACAGTTGATGGGAAGCCGACGCGGCAGCCCTCTGAGATTCTGTTCCCATCAATTCATAGCCTTGAAGCAGTTGGGCATAAATTGCTGGGACCCTAGCGAAAACAGTTATTGCATCTTCAGCCTTGCTTCCATCACTATGGTATGACTCAATCCATCTCTGCCATACTACTCTTACACTGAATTCTGGGATGAAATCCACCACTGCACCAGCACAGAGAGGTGCAAGCAAGGCATTGTAAAAGACCACGCACATGATGTAATGGCAGGCAAATGCAAAAACCTATCAGTGGGTGTATACTCCCATACTTCTGTTAAGATTTGAACCTATGCAAATCTCGTGTTCTTCTTACATTCATCAGCTTTGTAATCTCGTTTTGCATTGACTTTCCCAATAAATAAAAACATGGTGATAGAGGACTGTTGGTATTCCAGGGTGTGTAAGCATAGCCAATGATGCCACTGGAAGCGATTTCCAATCAAAATATCACAACTGTAGAGATCTGAAGCAATGAACGGGAGTCCATCGAGCTCATCTACTATTTTCAGATTTTCTAGCTGAGATTTTCCAAAATCTACTTCTAGCATTGTTAAGCGATTCTCATCATGACTGTCTCAGACACGAAGGTGTGAAAATGCATTGATCAGAACAGTCCACCGTCTATTGAAACATGGCTGGTTACCAAAGTATCTTCCTGGTTTATACCCATAATGAATGCTGACAGCAACAAATGGGGTTTTGATCATTTCACATGGATCTTTCCTTCTTTACTAGATTCAACTGTAATCTGCCTGTCATTAATTTAAATCACTTTCCTCTGATTTTTTCAAAACCTGTATCTCTGAGCTCGAAGCCTAGGAACCTCATGTTCTTTACTGGTGCTAATCTCTCTTGCTACAATAAAATCATGCTCGAAAAAACTTATAACTTCTCGAAGAATTTCATCAGTGCTTAGACCATTTGCAAACCGAAGTATCACTTTCTTCCTCAATAGATTGGACTGGTGCTGCTGCTTTAGAAATTCCAACATCTATCACCCCTGAAACATAGGCTGTTTCATTATTTCTGCAATCCTGTTTGTTGACCTCCTGGAAGGTGTCACAGAGGCTATCCTTTGGCAGCTTTTAATATCTTGAAAGCCAACAAGGACATTAGATGATGGTCCAACAGATGTTACCTTGTTTAGCCCTGACCGATAGTTGGCAGTATACTGCTTTTAAAACAGTGTGAAAAATTTATCACTCCTGCTGCTTTAAAAACCTGTCTGAACTGAAATTTGATGCCGGCATGAGATGGAAATGACCAGCAAATGCTACAAAACCCTAGAGCAATCAAGTGAAAAACTTCAAGTGACCACCCATGCAAAAATGGGGGGTAACATCTGGCTCCAACTCGGGGACATGTGCTCGCCACCGGTGAGTGCATGAGAACCTCAGACCTCTTGGTTATCGCAGACCAAAAACAAAATGAAAAACAATGTGGTAGGGATGGCTTGATTCACATCCCGTGACCACGTTTTATTACATAAAAACTACAAAACTGAAATAAATAACAGTAGCAAATGCTCATTGTGAGAGCTTTATTCTTCCTACCTACACTAACCTAACATGGGGCAACAGTGTGCTATGTATATTCATACAACCAGTGTAACCAATCTAGCACTTTATCCCTGCTAAATTTCTTTTTCTTGTGCTTGGTCATTAACCAAAACACGGTTTCTTCAAATAGAATGTGAATATGATATGGATATGCCATCAAAGTAAAGTTGCAAGAGACGAATCCCTTATGGAGATGGGAGACATACCTTAGATCTGCAGATAGACAACATGATTGAGTGCATGCTTCATCAATATAAATGCTGAAGAGGATTTAAATAAGAAATGGACAGTCTCTCAAACTGAGTTCTCTCATCCAATGGCTTCTCATGAAAAAGAGCTGCAAAATAGGAGTCATTATCTTCGAAAAAATGAAACTTAGGAAAGCCCAAACCTTCATCATGAAGCTGCTCATGCTGGTTTGTAAAACTGTTATCTTTAACAAAATGATCCTGAGGCAGGTTCAACTCTTCATCATGGAGCTGTTTAGGAATGGCACAAATCTGAGGCAGATCCATATTTTCAATATTTTCTATGTCAGAGATCTTTTCAGCAGTATCTTCAACGAAAGGCCCATGCATTTCTCCTTCAATGGGATCTTCAATGATCTGTTCTTTAAGCTCAAAATGGGCTCTAGGGATGAGAGCGTCATATTCTTTAGCAAGCTGTTCAATTTCATCCACAATTCCATCATGCCAGCGAAGTAGAAAAATCTCAAAAAACTTTGTCAATGAACCTATGGATTTCTTCGGAAGATTATAGAACCAATTGTCTGCATCCCCTTCCAAAGTTATAGCAAAAACGAACATAATATCATCCTCATGATGAACATTAAAATCAGACATTAATTTGCAGAGAGAGGCAACATGATGGGTGGCTGAGACCCCATCATTTCCACGGAATTCAAGAAGAATGTCATGCAGCTTCTCATGGTCGTAGCATTCATTGGGAAACCCACGGATATTTGAGAAATCTAGCGTAGGGAAACCTTCGCACAGAGTAGTTTCGTGCAGAAGATTACGCGGTTTTTCTTTATCATCATCCATAAATCAAATAATGAAGCACTAAATCTGAAACATAGCCATACCTCATACCAAACTGTGGAGTCGCCAAGGTGAGCTTGAAAGCTTTCCAATGAGTGTGCTCACCTCTACACCCAATATGATCTTCAAATTTGTAAAAGGATAAGGGCTCTATCCCTTTGTGGAGTCGCCATGTGAGAAAAAGAATCTGCAATAAAATCTCCCGCAAATGTCGTTATTGAAGCATAGTCTTCAAATTTCCGAGAACTGGACTTTGTCCCCGGCAACGGCGCCAAAATGTTGTCCTCCGAAATAGCATGCGTGTTGTTTTAAAAGCCCAAAATGCAACACACCAGCCGAAATGACAACTCTCTCAGGAGAGAGGCCAATGTCACCACACTCCTCTTCTCTTCGCTTCAGGTTGGCTCTTCTCCAACACTAGGGGGGTATCCCTAAACTAGGATCGCTAAGGCAGGTACAGTAATGGGCAAGGTGAATGGAAGAGGCTGCCTTAGGGAAACGGAAGTAACAAAAGATAGTTTTCAAAATGGGTGATGGAAAAAGAAGGGAAGATCAATCCTCAGGGAAAGGCCAGTGCCAGTATCAGAAGGGGAAATGGAGTCGAAAGAGGGCTCATGGAGGCTTTATGCTTCATAAAAAGTGAGACGAATCTAGAATGCATAAACAATCAAATCTTATTTGACATTTTGTACAACCGAATACTGATGTCCATTGAGAAAATAATTGTTCAAGCATAATTAACCAACTTAATACTAAATGGCTAATCTATTGTGCTTGATAAAGCCCTCACAAGTTAGATTCATTCTACAATTTGAAATACATCACACAAGCATATGAAGATTGCTCAATCTGTCCACAAAACCAGCTGATTTTTTCATTAACGCTCAACAGGGATAAAAAAACCCAGAAATTTTCCATCTTTACAATGAAAGAGGCTGGTCCTTTTATAGGCTTTAAAACCTCTTTATTCAAAAAATAAAAAATAAAGTAATAGAATTAAAGAAAAAGGTGAGATCCACCTTTTCTCAACTCAAGTCCTAACAGACTTAATGTCTGGCTTTATCGAGTACTCTCAAGGCTGTCATTAAAAAGTAGTTTGCCACATCATCAAATATGCCCACCAAAGTCGAAAACGTGGATGGTAAACCGCTTGAAGTCACAAATTCTGGAAATCACGGGAATTGATAGCCGCTAGTTCTTCCCAAATTTCTCGAGGCCGCTGAACCTTAATTTTGGGGATTCTAAACTGTAATGAACCCCGAGTCCTGGCAAGGGAGGAAACTCTGCATCGGCTGCCACTGAAAACGTGGGTCCTAGTTCGAGTTTGCTCCAAAAACGTGACCCATCGTTTGCCCAAAATAAAAATCAAGGATGCAATCGGCTGTTGATGAGACAGTGTGGCAAACTGAAGTGGCGGATTCAGCAGATACTCCTGTGCTCGGTTTTACAGCAGTTGCAAGAGAATCGTGAATTTAGCAAACCTAACCAAATCGGCTGCCAATGGGCTCGAGCCCCATGGCTCGGCTGTCTTCACGCGGAGCCCGCCAATCAACAAGTTTCTTCGATCGGCTGATGATTACTGACAGTCTTTGAATAAACGAAAAGTTTACTTGCAGCTTCTAAGCATTTGACAGACAGAGGGATCGCGGATTTAACAGTTGCTAGTTCCATCAAATTTGCTATATTTTCAGTGGTGAGTTGCTGCTCCAAGGAATCGCCGTGTAAATTCCAGTCACGTCAAAGAATGGGGCTGTCGAATTTTATTGTGCAATGTTCTGTCTTGATGGTATCGGCTGCCAATAAATCGTGAGTGCAAACTCCACGAATTTATCACGAAACCCACGTGGCCTCAACGAATTTACTCGAAATGGAAGTGGCTTGCCAACCATGCCCACTTTCCGATTACCATGGAGAGAATTTGAAAATGCCATCGCAAACTCAGTCATGCCATAACACTCAAGAAGTCGGTGCCCTGTGATCTCTTCACATTGTTCCATGACAGGATGAGGAAGTGCTGACGAGCCACACATCATGAGACACAGTTGATGGGCAGCCGACGCGGCAGCCCTCTGAGATTCTGTTCCCATCAATTCATAGCCTTGAAGCAGTTGGGCATAAATTGCTGGGACCCCAGCGAAAACAGTTATTGCATCTTCAGCCTTGCTTCCATCACTATGGTATGACTCATTCCATCTCTGCCATACTACTCTTACACTGAATTCTGGGATGAAATCCACCACTGCACCAGCACAGAGAGGCGCAAGCAAGGCATTGTAAAAGACCATGCACATGATGTAATGGCAGGCAAATGCAAAAACCTATCAGTGGGTGTATACTCCCATACTTCTGTTAAGATTTGAACCTATGCAAATCTCGTGTTCTTCTTACATTCATCAGCTTTGTAATCTCGTTTTGCATTGACTTTCCCAATAAATAAAAACATGGTGATAGAGGACTGTTGGTATTCCAGGGTGTGTAAGCATAGCCAATGATGCCACTGGAAGCGATTTCCAATCAAAATATCACAACTGTAGAGATCTGAAGCAATGAACGGGAGTCCATCGAGCTCATCTACTATTTTCAGATTTTCTAGCTGAGATTTTCCAAAATCTACTTCTAGCATTGTTAAGCGATTCTCATCATGACTGTCTCAGACACGAAGGTGTGAAAATGCATTGATCAGAACAGTCCACCGTCTATTGAAACATGGCTGGTTACCAAAGTATCTTCCTGGTTTATACCCATAATGAATGCTGACAGCAACAAATGGGGTTTTGATCATTTGACATGGATCTTTCCTTCTTTACTAGATTCAACTGTAATCTGCCTGTCATTAATTTAAATCACTTTCCTCTGATTTTTTCGAAACCTGTATCTCTGAGCTTGAAGCCTAGGAACCTCATGTTCTTTACTGGTGCTAATCTCTCTTGCTACAATAAAATCATGCTCGAAAAAACTTATAACTTCTCGAAGAATTTCATCAGTGCTTAGACCATTTGCAAACCGAAGTATCACTTTCTTCCTCAATAGATTGGACTGGTGCTGCTGCTTTAGAAATTCCAACATCTATCACCCCTGAAACATAGGCTGTTTCATTATTTCTGCAATCCTGTTTGTTGACCTCCTGGAAGGTGTCACAGAGGCTATCCTCTGGCAGCTTTTAATATCTTGAAAGCCAACAAGGACATTAGATGATGGTCCAACAGATGTTACCTTGTTTAGCCCTGACCGATAGTTGGCAGTATACTGCTTTTAAAACAGTCTAAAAAATTTATCACTCCTGCTGCTTTAAAAACCTGTCTGAACTGAAATTTGATGCCGGCATGAGATGGAAATGACCAGCAAATGCTACAAAACCCTAGAGCAATCAAGTGAAAAACTTCAAGTGACCATCCATGCAAAAATGGGGGGTAACAGGGTGAAGTGGAAAACAAGGCTAGGATAATAGGGAAGGACTTGATACTTCAACACTGTGATCTCTCAGACATGAGGGAAAAAGGGGAACCACTTAGACATATGTCGGTTAGAAGACACTAGGGATTGGCGGTGCCTCACAAATGAGTAGAGTGCTTAGAATGCTTCCAATAGACTCTAGACAAGAAACCTTTTGCATTTAATTTATTGTCAGCTTTACACATTTCACATTTAATATTTGACATTTAACATTTAATATTTGATCATTTTTTCATTAGCCAGCCTCCAAGAGTAGGTGCCCTAAATAGCCTTGCGAGCCTCAGATAATGACTTGGTCTTACCACCATTGCCTGCCACCGTCCATAGGTGCGATGGAGTTACCACCCTATTGCTTTGTAGGGGCAAACGACCTTACATCATACAAAGGATGAGTGCTCGTCCCTTGACCACTGACTAGCTACATAAAACATTTTATTTGCTTTTTAGTGTTTAGCAACACTGTTTGTAGCTGATTTTTGCATCCATTTAGATATAGCATTTATGTGTTTCGATGCTTTCAGGTAGGAGTACTTGCTTTCGAGGACTACATGATAACACCCTAGTGACATAGGCCACACAATCCAGAGCCGAGACACAAGGTAAACATGGAGTCTATCCAACAAAGAGGTCTAAGTGGGAGAAGTCCTCGATCTCACTAGTCAAAATACAAGTCGGGATCCAACCAATAAATGGAAGAGACGAATGAATGGAGAGAGTGGGAGGTGATGCCATCAAAGCGAAGGTAAGGCTAAGTCCATGTAAGGTAGGAGATACTAGCAAGCATATGTAACGACGACCTTACACTGGACTCTCTAACCACTCCTGTCACAGGTTTCAAACCATGAAGTTTAGGATGCCACTGTCAGTGAACATGCATAGTCACAGTAACTAAAATCAACTATAGAGCAACTGAAACATCTAAATGCAATATAAATATATACCTCTGCTCAACCATATACCTGCCTCTGGAACATCTGCAACTGACCATGGGCAAAGGACATCACCGGCTAACTGCTTTGTACTGGATGAACCATGACTACACCAAAATCATCTCAATGGGGTCATGCAGGATCAGTCATGACAAGGGGGCATACTGCTGCTGCTGGCTCGGAAATATATACCATCGCTGAAAAATATGCTCATATCAACCACACGACTGGCTAAATGGACTGGAAAAATCTGGTCTGCATCATGGTAGCCCCAACTACAATGTATGTGATAACAAGCCCCATATATGCCCCCCTTAGGGTCATATTATATACATTTAACCCCATATATGGCCCCCCTTGGGTCATATCAGGCCTTTTTCGGAGAGTGCGGGGAGAGGGAGTGAGAGCATGGTTAAGCAAGGTGTCTCCCACAGGCCAAGGAGCATGATATAAGGCTAGAAGCATGGTCCTGACAATGCTGCCCAATGGGAATGTTGATGGGAGCACACTCTTATGGCACTTCCCCTTGAGCGAATTGCTTAGGAACATGGCGGCTGTTTTGGAACAGGAGCACCCTCGAAAATGAAAACTCCTGGTATCCCCTGTGATGATACTTTTGACACAATCTTTGATTAAAGTTCTATACACTCCTTTCTCCAATGATAGGGTCTATTGCCTTTTTTCATTTGGCTACTCTTGTAGCCTTAGGGTCAGGTCTTACTGTCCTCACTACTCACACAATCACTTATAGATGGCTCATCATTTTAGGGACATAAGTGACACTTGTTATTTTCACAAGAGTTTTTATTTGGAGTCCTTTCTGTACCATATTTGGAGGTACGTCATCCTCATTTGTTATGTCTTTGAATTTATTAGATCTTTATCTGTGCTCATAATTCTTTATATCTTGCTGTTATTATTCATTGGTAATTTCTTGTACTTGTATGACATGGTGCTTCTTACTTCAGCATACTAAGGTGGGGTATGTGTGAACAATATTTTGAATTCTCTGTTAAAATTCTTGATGTAGGTTTCTTTTCCTTTTCTAGTTTCGTACAGCATTCAGACTTTGAATTTCTTTTATATATAATATTTCATCTTCCATCCTATGCACAATCTCATTCAGCCAAATCCATCTTTTAGCCACTTATTTTTCCATGTACTTGGCTTTGTTTTCAAGGTTTCTCTAAGTACTTTTTTACTTAATTGTTTCTTGTACATGCTGACTGTTTTTCTAAACTCGATGTGTCACCTGATTACATGTATTTCCAGTCAGCAGTCTGGTGGAGGGAAGTGACACTAGAAGGCCCAAATTACATGCAACCAGAAAAGCATGCCCACAAAGATGCCACATTCTTGAGAGCATGTTAGTTCCTTGTTATGGTCCAAAGGGGGCATATATGGGGTTAAATGTATTTGATATTACCCGGGGGGGGGCATATATGGGGCTAAATATATATTTAATGAAGTGAATGTATATGTAGTAGTGGTCTGCCTAATCAAGTGGCCTCATGTGCAATGAGTGAATAGGTACATATAGAGGTAATGTAGGCATTGTTGAGGGAACATGTGAATTAGATGTATGAATATCGCGGGGTATTTGGAGGAGGTTCTCCTATCCTTTAAGGAGTTATTGTGTAACTCATCTATCTTATCTTTATTGGAGTTGTGCTCCACGTTTACATTGTTGTACATGGTGTGTACTCTCGTCTTACATGATAATTTAAGGATTTGGTTCATAACATTCCTTGAGGGACCTTAATGCAATATGAAGATACTAAAGTTTTGTTAATTCAAGTTTTTATTTAATAACTAGTCTTGTTGTAAATGAAATAATGATTGCCTTCTCAAAATGTTCATGGCATAATGTAGTTTTTTTGGACGAGAATTGCTAACCGCGATGTTTTCCAAGTCTGAAATCTAATTATTGAAAAAAAACTCAGTCAATTTCAGAATCTATGAAGAGATAATAATATCAGTGTGTCAGATGGTGGAATGATGTGTAACATTATTGTGTCCATGTATATTTGGAGAGAAAGAGAGAGACTAATAAGAACTGTGATGGCATCATGGCAGGGCAAGGTGGATAAATTGGAAAATGGACTTGTTTTGTCTGATTACATTACTGGTGTTCATTCTGCCTTATTACCATTGCTATTTGATGCTCCGCAATAATGGTACATCTTCTTGCTTTGTGCCCTTATTTCCTACTAAAAGTTGTTCAGCATGCATTCTATTTTAATTCCGAGATCGCTATTTTGAGGGCTTATTACTGAACATGTTTCAACTTCATGTAACTGTTAACAAGGATGATAAAAGGATTAGAGGTTTGTTTTTTGATTTGAATTACACAATTGAGTTATAATTATGTCAAGAAGTATGCAACCAAGGTTTTGAGGTCCTTGAATTTTAATTTTCATTGCTTTTGTATACTAAATGACCAGGATTTTTAGTCAAAGCTCATGTGGCAGTAGTCCATAAGGACTTAATATGAATTGACTGTGCTGATGTTCTAATATAGAATTTTTTTGTTGTCTTTTGATTCTTATCCAATTCATGGTGTTAGGACATCTTTCTCTATTTGCAAGTTGAAAATCTTCACCATTGCTTGCAGCTCCCATTGTTCAGACCATACAAAATGTTAGTGTATAATCTTGACTTTGGGCAGGGTTATCACTAACATTGTTATCATTATACACACACACACACACACACACACACACACTAATATATTTGGAATGTGACTAAAAGGTCACGATCCATACCCCTTCCCTGTATTGTATTATATTACATGTTACCTAGGGATTGTGCTCTCTGTATTCTGTTGGGCATTGAGCATTGAGCTTATTGAATATTTGCCTTTCCACTAAATGTATTTTTATATGTTCCCCATGGCTTATGTTCTCTGTATTCTATTGATCATAGAAACAAGTGGTTGATTACAATGAATGAGTGTGATATCTTTATATAAAATGAATAGGTGTGTCACGATGAATAGTCCTGACTCTAGGTAAAGGTGCCTAATAACATATTAATTATTTTCTTTCCAAGAAAAGCATCATAATCTTTATTCAAGGCTGAATGAAAATTACATGCTTTAGGTGTCAAAGGACATGATGTAACAAACCAAGGTCTGCCCATAACCAAAAAAGACCATCCAAAAAAGGAAGTATCTGCTTATTAGCGTAACAATTGAGAAGACCTCATAGTTATAACTGTTCGAGGACATAAACCTTTACATAGCCAAAACAGATTGGATATACTGTCCATGAAAAACAAGTCAAAAAATTGATCCCACAAAACAGTAGATAAAAGACATAAGAGACTGATAATGTTGGTTTTTAGTGACCCAGATCCGATTACTGTTTCGAATAATTTCTCAGCAAATTATTAAACTGCAATATATTGAATCCTAACTAATTATGCAGCAGAAAAACACAGGAAATCACATTCACATTGGACACAGATTTACCCTGGAAAACCCTAACTGGGGAAAAGCTAGCAAATAGTTTGATTTTATTAACTATAAAAGTCTGGGCTCCCGTCCTGGGATAATGGTCCACTGAGGAAATACAATGATAGAATGCTAGCCTTCAAAACTCAAGATCAGTTCTTCGATCTTGTTGGTTGCGAACCCTCAACTGCCCCTTGCTCCGTTCCTTTGACCCTGCCCCTGCACCTACACACTTAGTTGATAGTCGTTCGTCAACCAATCAATGAGATCTCACTCACTCTGTGTGGCTGTTGTGTCTCCTCTTCTCACCTAGGTTGCCTTTTATAACATTACAATATGAAAGAAAGAGCTGGGAAAATTAAAATTTAATAAAACATATGCTTAAACCAACTTTTCTTATAATTTTTTAACCTGCATTCTTTTCCTCTACTTCTATGGTTTTATTTATTATCTTACGATTTTCATCCTGTTAATTTTTTTCCCCACGTGTTTGTTTTATTGCAGGGGTAGGCAAAGAACGAGCAGCATTGGGAGCAATTTTGTTCCTATTGGCTTTTCTCTATGCATTTTGGCGCATGGGGATTCACTTCCCTATGCCTTCTCCAGACAAAGGTTGGAATTACTTAGGATAGTAGGGTCATATATTTTGCGTCCCTTTTCTTTTTCAGTGTAGTTCTCACATGAGAATTGCATTACAAGTGCTCAAATTGAACAAGTATTTGATTCTTAAACAATGTGAACTTACATAGAAGAAGTTAGGATCAATATCCAATCAACATGTTAGCTTGCTTTTTAGATAACTTGACTTTATGTAATGGAGATAAAATATATTTTAGCTTCTGTATGGATGGTGATATGACTGAAAACTCCCCTTTGACATGTGTGGTTTCATGTGTGCAGTTCCCAAATTATCATTGAGGAGTGTTAGTACTAGCATGAGTAATTATAGTTTGTGTAAGTGTAGGCTCACATTTGTGTATTTTGTGTCAAGTGTGTGGACATGTGTAGACCTGAGTTGGTTAAGGTGGATGTGTTTGTGTGTGTGTATGTTAAGTGGGTTAGGGACCATCCTAACCTAACCTTATCCCAAAAGGTTGTGTGGTCTTATATGTGAGTGTTGGCATGGCACCCACTTTTGCATTCAAGCATGTAATAAGATGGATTCATAACTTCTGCTCTTGTGTATGTGTATTTGATCTTGATTCATGCGGAATTGTTTTCTTTGTGTTTATAATTTCATCAATTAGCAATCAAGATAGCAAATGTATTTGATTCAATTTGGAAAAAATCACATATATTTTTTACTTTTCTATTGATCATATTTTCACACTTCGGGCCATCATTGAGGAGGCTTGTCATTGCTCTTGGAAAGTCTTTTGTTGTTTTGTGGAATTTTGGAATTAATTTGTCATGGTCTTGAGAGGGGCCTTGTTCGATAGGCTCCATCATAATGGCATTTCAGAGATCCTCTTGGATTCCATCACGATGTTATATGAGACAATTCTTTGTCGTCTCTATACAATCCACAACCTTTTTGGTTACGTTTGGAGCACCATTGGGTTTAAGTAGGGGTGCCCCCTTTCACCAACTATCTTTGGAATTTACATTAATGAGTTGCCTTGGGAAACATGTTTAGGATGGTGATGGTTATCTCGTACACCATGTGTGGATATATTTGCTTCTTTTTGTTGATGGTTTGATCCTTTTGGCCTCCTTGCTTGAGGGCCTCCAAAGATAGATTGATGTAGTATTTAGCTTTTGCAATCTTCAACAGTTGATGGTTAACCTAGGTAAAACCAGGATTATGATCTTCATTGCATCGAAATGTGTTCTTTCCAATTACCATTTCTACTTTTAGTGGGGAAATCTCGATATGGAAGAAGAGCATGCAGTTGTTCATATAATCAGTCAGAGCCATGCATGAGTATCATTAATGAAGACTTGGAGAAGCGGTGCAGTGAACAGTCAGATTGGATGCAGTCAATTAAAGATCAGTCTCAGCCTTCATTTTCACATGCAGAGATTCCTTATTATTTAGAGCAGCTTGGGGCTTACACAGAGAGTTATCATTCGATAAGCCTTCTAGAGCAGTATGGTGGTCTTGTGGATTTGCCTCATCATATAGATTCATATCTTAGTCCTATCCAATCTTGGATAGAAGAAGCCTGCAGGAGGACTTGCCAGTTTGGGAAGCAGTTCGATGACGTATTGCATACCTATGATCTCCCATCCAACCCTCCCATCCTGAATATTCGTGCAGGTTTGCATTTCCTAATAGACGTGTCTTTACTTTGCCTGGTAACCAAAGACAAGGCAAAAAGCTTTGATATTGATGAAATGTTAAGGTGGTTGCATTTTATTTATCATTTCACTTTAACATTTTGATTATGCTATTCTTAGAGTAGGAAATAAGCTCCTTAAAGTTATTATTTACTTTCTGCATTTTCTTTTATTTACTTAGGATTAATAGTCTTTTTCCTTAGTTAAATTCATTTCTATATTTTTTGAATAATTACATCTTGTGGTTCATTGGATTTTTTATAAAACTTGTGCTACTGAAGGTTTGGCTTATCAAGTTGAAATGTTTTTACAGAAAACAGAGATTCTGTGGTTCTCGCATCCTCTCCTTGCCTAAAGACCAAATCGAGCACATGTCTCACAGTTGGAGCCAAACATTACCACTTAAGTTGTATTTAGTTGGATTTCCTATGAGCCGCCAAAGTATTGAACAAGTCCCTCGTTCATCATCAAGTGTTTAGAAGTCCAACAGGCCACTTTTGGCCCTTTTTAAAATTTTTGCATGTTCATACCCCATTGGGAATTGTAATAAGTTGACGCAATATGATGAATTTTTGTAAAAGACTTGGCTTTCCTAGGACTTAGACATCAAGGCGATACTCTAGAGTGTTTTTCCTTTGTTAATTATATGTTGCTTTTCAGCGACGTATAATTTCCGAGTTTTTCACTCACACCTCCAAAGCTAGAGTATTCGTCTTGGTGGTAAGGTCTTAGGAGGTTGTTAAAGTCTAGGTGTCTATATATATTACCATGCTAGTCAACATTTTTGAGTCTTATGAACATGCACTAGGTCCCCCTAGGTTTATTTTAATTTTTCGCAAATAAATTTTTTTCTCATAAAATAGGTCAAATTTTCAATTTTTTTTATGTAAAAAATAAAAAAGTGGTTAGGAGGTGGAATTTGCCATGAGGGTGCTTGTTTTCTAACTCAGAGCATCCACTATACCCCTAAACCCACTCTGAGAATAATTTTAGTGATTATTTATCACTTAAATTAATTTTCTCTTGAAAATGGCCAAAAAGACCAAATAAATGGCCAAAAAAGACACAAATCAACATTCCTATTTTAGTGGAAGTTTGTCTGGCACATGTCTAGAGTGATTGGGAGTTAGCTGGCAATCATTCCTAAGATAACTCAAGCTCCAAATCATTGATTGGAATCGCATCTGAGTGGAAGTGAGTCATCTCGAGTTGGAGAGGGCGCATTCTCTCATGGAGGGGGCACATTTCATATTGGGCAATCTTTGTTTGAAAGGGAGAGAATCCCAAGGAGGGAGGGCGCACCTCTTGAGAGGTGATGCCCATCCCATGAGATTGCACCTAAATCACATCCCTCAATCATAACACTCAATTCAAGCTCACTCACCCTCCACTCTCAGTGATGGATGCGTCCCCCCTCTTGGCCCTTTTGCTATTTAAGCAAGCTCAGGGTCTCTTCTTTTCTCATCGTCAGAGAGGACCGAAAGGCTGCTTAGCTTTGTACTTGTAATATTGTAATATTTTATGGAATTGAAAGGCTTTGGAGGTCCATGGTGTGTCGCATTAGTGTGTGGATGATTATTGTCAGTGGCATATGAGGTAACTGTGTTGCTATTCTTGCCTTGCTTCTTGTGGTGATTTATTTGGCCTTGGAGGCAGTTGCTATCAACTCGTAGGGTAAATGATTCTAGTTTGATTTCATTTACTATCTTTCTATACATACTGATCTAGAATTTGCATGCTCTATTTGTTTCTATTCATGCTCTTCTGACCCCTGGTATAGGAAATACCGGATTTAATCCTCTTTTTGCAAGTATTGTTAGTAGTGTAGGTTTCCTTGCTTGATGGGGCGGTTGATCTTGGTTGAATCTTCTGTTCTTCAAGCACTCTCAAGAAGGACATAGTCCCTCTGCTTCCCACTGTGGATTCCATAGATATGGACGTTCGGGCTTGGGCTCTCTTTCCCTGTCTCCTTCACTTCTTATTCAAATTTATTTTGGTTACGGTTACTTACATGCCCAAGTAAATTAGTTTGCTTGTAGAAGGATATTTTAAAGCCGATTTATCTAAATATGTTGCTAGATCTAGTTATTCAAGCTTAATTTTGAGTAGATCTAGCATTGTTTAAGCACTTGTGCTTATTGTCTAACTTTTAGTACTTAAATGTTTTTATGCTTTTAATGCTTTATTTGGCATGATTGGTGTATAACAGGTGGCTCCTTTTTCACTTTTGATGAATAGGTAAGAGGAAGTGTTGCCGAAAATCTGAAGATTTTGGCCATTTGGGACCTCGGGAGCACATCCCTTGCCTTGAAGTCATTTTTGTGAAACCTTGTAAGCCTGGTTGATCCAAACCTATTAGGACCACATGCATCTACCTCTTAATTGTAAAATTAATAATAAAAGCAAGTGGGCTACCCAACGCCCACACCTCATCCGCCCTGCGGATCTGCGTCATTTTCATGGCGTGACCTATTTATCCTTTTGCTTTATTTCATTTTGATTTCCTAGCCATTAGATTAGATTTGTTTGTGTAGATTGCTTAACTTAATTTCTTTTCAGTTTGCATTAAGAAGTAACGAACCTGTTCCTACGCTTTCCCAAAGTACGGTACTAGTTGAAAGGGATTTCCCGAGTAAGTAGTACTTGGAAAAGAGATTCATAGTTTAGTAATTAGTAAGTTTGCATAGATTGCTTAACTTAATTTCTTTTCAGTTTGCATTAAGAAGTAACGAACCCGTTCCTACACTTTCCCAAAGTACGATACTAGTTGAAAGGGATTTCCCGAGTAAGTAGTACTTGGAAAAGAGATTCATAGTTTAGTAATTAGTAAAACATTTACTTCTTTTTGCAAGTTGGTTTTTGTAAGTAATAAGATTAACAAACCCATTTTGCTCAGCCTCCGCATATGCTCTTGTCCATTGCTTTGGAGCAATCAGAAACGAGACTCGTAGCATTGATTAATTCTCACATTTAATTAAAATTAACTCCCCCTTTGGACAGAAATCTGGCGTCCTTTGATTTGCTACTTGTGGGAAAATTCTGCAAAGAAGAGGGAACAACTAGGTAGTGATTGTGGGGACCCGTCAGGCTACACCCTTGTTTGGTGTCAGTGTTGGACATACGCCCGCGACTCCGATCTAGAGCTCGTCTTGTGTGGAGCCACACTTGGCACTCCAGATTTGTTTCACGTACTTTAGAGTATATCAGAACTTCCCTTCCTGTAATCCACTCATCCACAATAATTAAAACTGACCAAGAAGCACTCGCACAACATTTCATTTCAGTAGACTCCATTTACCTTTTTTTGGCACTGGTCTAATTAATGATATTTTGATTAAGTGAATCCAATGTGTCGCAACTGGTTTATCATTTACACGCTGTTGGTTTAATTCATATGTGATGCTCTTGTTTCATTAATTCATTTCAAACTCCTCGATTAACATTCATTTTCGTCACTTAGCTTAAAGGCCTTAGTTTTATTTTCTTAGGGACCATTGCCCTTGCCTTCACGAGGAGTTGGCCTAAACAGCGGAGTCAAGTATCAGGTGACAACACTTGGCTCAAGACTTGCCCCCAAGGTCGCACCCAGTGGTTTGAATAATTTTTCCACGTTACCCGAGTTGTGTATCAGGCAACAAAACCTCCATAAAGTTCGAAGATTGGGGGATTTGCCGTTTGAGAGGGTCGTTATTCCTATCTAGCACTTTGTTCTTTTGAGTTCATTGCTTTGATTGAGCCCTAGGCTGTGTACATTGTTGGGTCTCAAAGGTTTCTTGGTTACATAGCTTTGTAGTCATCTCTTTAAATAGCCTCACCCCTTTCAGGTTCTCCATTGATGTGCTAAGTCACCTAAGTCACCTATTGTTGTCTGAATAGGACCTGAACTGGTTAATTAGAGAGGGCATGTACAGATAGTAGATCTAGGTCACCTAGATCACATCTTCATAGGGTCTTGTCTTAAAGATGGCCTTCTATTTTCATCACATCTTGAAGATTAGAGATGGCTTTTTGTCTAGCCTCACTATTCATAATACATATAGACATTGGATTCATGTCATCAACATCCCCCTTGGTTGGTTTCGGTTGAGCTTTCGTAGAGTTTGGATTGAGAAAGATCACCACATCTTGCAAACAAAGAAGGTTTACTAGCTATGTCACTTATAAGAGCTAGAGATGGCGTAGCATCTCATTTTCCAATTCCCCCATCTAATATGAGATACTACTACCTACTTCGAGACAAGGGAGCTCCCTTTCCACTTTCTTTTTCCTTTATCTCAACTAGAGATGCGTTCCTCTCTTCACGAGAATAGTGTTCAAACATAGATTTTAGCCTTTGCTTGTCTTGTTTGGACAAAGGCCCTTATGAGGATCACATCATACTTCCTAATTGTCCTATTTGATTGGGGCAACAAGAGTCAAACAAATATCTATGATACTTTAGATTCCAAATCAATTAGACCTCGATTTTCCTCTTGACCTCCTTTGGTTGATGATCAACCTCTTTGAGACCCATGAGGAGCTATCTTCTTAGGACATGGGTCATACCAAACCAACAAACAATCAACTCTAGGCGGTCCTAGAGTTGACCCCTTGTTCAACACACTTTTCCCTAGGTTCAATCGACTAACCAATTTCCATTAGGAGTTTCTTACCCATGGCCTTGGATGGTAGGGGCATTGGGATTCCTTGCTTGTGTGCAACCCTTAGGATCATTTAGCCGCCCCCCTCAACCCCGATCATTATCTAGAAGAGATCATCCAATAGTGCATCGGCCCTTTTGCAGTCATTGATGACTATAATGGGGAGCCTCTCTCTCAGCAGCTACCTCCAACAAGCCTTGACATTCTCTCTTTGTTTGTCAACGAGAATTTTCAGTTTCTAGCATCTCTCTTGTACTTGCACCTTATCTTATATTCTCTCTTTGCAAGACATTTAGCTTTTAGCTAGATGTTTAGATGCCTATATTTTTATTCTTTTAGAATTGCTTTAGGAGTTGCTTTTGCACTTCCACTTTGAATTTACACTAGATGTACTCTTTTAGTCCCAGTGACCTACTTTTGTGGTCATTTGTTGGACATTAATAAATCATCTTCTTTTAAATGTAAGAAGATCTTTCATTAGATCTCAACTTTTCCTTTTCATATTTCCTACAGGATTTTCTTCAGGTGCAGAAGTATTTGTGTATTCCCTTTGGGTGAGGGTGTAAAACCGTTATCCTTTTGTGGATATGCTACCCCCTTCATAATTTGCTGTTCAAACACTGGGATCACATCCTTTTCATCCCCAATGTCCACACTGGCCACTGGTGACTTAGTGTTGGGGCTTACCCAACATGAACTCCTCCACACTTTCAAACATCCTCCAAATCCATCAAAGGGAACGGCACCATTTCTCAGACACCTTGAAGCCTGAACCTGATGTACCCACATCAATAAACTTATCATTGACAGAGTGCAGCACAGCACAGACAAACCCATTGACCACCATGTATTGCAAATGGATAAATTCTGGCAGCGGGGATCAATCCTTGCACTCGCTTCTACGTGCATAGACCCGACCTGGATCACTATATCCTAGATCGACTGCTCTTCCTCTGTCATAGAGCTGTGTATCATGGCGGCCTGGGGACACTGCACGATTGCTGCGGGAACTCATGGACCCTCTTTTTACTTCTTATATTCACAGAAGAATATTTACAAACAAAGATGCAAAATGTGATATACAATGAGATTCATAGCCTCTTCTTGAGAATAACAAAAGAAGCATTAAAATCAGAATATTTGGCGGGATGCAAAGATTTGGCTTCTTTGATCAACAATGAACTGGGAGGTAAGGTGCTCATGGACTTACCTCCATCACTATTCATTTCTGTCTTCTGATTTCCTAAAATTATAAAAAACATATTTATTTTTGTTTCTACCAGTGGTTTCCCCACTGTATCCAAATCCTGGCTTTTCAAAATTCTGGGGGATCCATATCTGTATTCTGGTAGCATAGTCTTGCTGTAACTTGTGAGCAGAATCATCTATCTGGCTTTATACGCGACAGGCTCTCTCTAATCCATAAAAAACAATATAGGAGGATATAATTCTTTTTTCTTAAATTCACCCTTTTCTCATATTGTTTCGTCTGTCCAGCATTATCTGCTTCATAGTCAATGCAGTTTGTTTGATGTCCATTTCATACCATCTATGCATGATTTACAGATTCATGTCTGGTATGCAGGTTTTTTCACAATGCCTCAACTAGTCAGCAGAGTTGGAGTGATAGGTGTCACAGTCATGGCTGTGCTTTCTGGCTTTGGAGCAGTGAATTTACCCTACAGCTATTTGTCTCTTTTCATCAGGTCAGCTAAACTTATCATTTTAAGCTGGGGCACAGAAGTGTATAAATATCTATGTTATTCTTGAGTTTATGAATTTTTCTAAAAGTTTGTATGATGTGATGGGTATAATTTTGTTGAATTACACATTGGGATAAGTATAAGATGGGGAAAATCTGGACCATGTAAATAATAATATTTTTATGTTAGACCAAACAAGTCCTAATATGTTTGCCCTACTGTAATAATGCTAATCCTAATATTATAAAATGTTATAATGGGTTATGCTGTTACCCCCCTTAGCATTTAATATATTAGTTGAGGGTTAGCGAGGGGAATATTAAAATAATAGACCGTAAAGCCTATAAAATTATCCTTCTATTCCTTGTTTTGATCAGGTTGCATTCAATGGGCGTCTTCATGTTAAGTGAGCTTCTCCTTTTATATTTGATTAGTTCTCTGTAATGTAATTCAACTGTCGATTTTCCAATCTTTTGCTATATCTCTTGGGTCCTAGTTTGCGTTTTACAAGTCTGTTGCATCCCTCCAACCAGCATAATGGTCATTATGCATAATCAAATTACTCATTAAATGCATCAGCCATAATGCTAAAATCCAAGTGAGCAAATGATGATTAACGAATATATATGTCTTTCATAATCCCTATATACACATTCACATTTGGTAAAGTATAATTCTTATAATTTTATTTGAGAGGTTCCCTCCACATGGCTTGGAGATGCCTTTCCTCCAACTTTGATTTGGCAGGTTGCAATGCAACCCATTACATTCTGAAGAAGGGATGCTCCCCAACCATTGTAAATTCTATTTATGCATGTACATTTATTATTTCTGCTGCATATTCGATATTTTGGCTATGCAGGAAACGTGGGATGTTGCATGTGTATCAGTCATCAAACAAAGTGAACTTCAAAGCAAATTCTATAGAATTTGTTGAAGATTTGTTTCATGAATTATAGTAGCAACACTAACCCTAACATTCAACAAAATGAAATATTCAAGAAAATATTCAGACTGCAAAATATTTACAGAAGAACCTCTAACTTACTATTTGTCACACAGTTTCTTTGATGATATTTCTCAAAGAATTAAGTTACAAAGCTCAGATGTAAAATTAATAAACTCGTTTGATCTATAGCAACAATTTTCCATTGAGATTGCAGTCCCATGGAATCGTAGCAGTCTTAGCACTTAATAATTTTCTTATTATTTCCAATGATAAGATAAGATAAAATCTTATTAATGTTCAACAAATGACCACAAAAGTAGGTCAATGGGACTGCGTGGCACCATGATGTCAATACAAAGTGGGAGTGTGAAGGTGGCTCCTATAAAAGCAAGCGGTATAACCTAAAAACCAAAACCAAAAGGAGCTAACTTGTAATATCCCAAACTGATATTTTTCTTTTTTTTGTGTTGTCTAGTAGGCTGATATCTCAAACAAGTATGAAGGTGTGTACTAATCTCTGCATGCATGCAGATCTATAACCCAGATAATACTGAAATGCTATAAAATAGGAGAAATTAATGCATGCACATACCAGTATGTAGATCTGCTGATGTCGATGAAGATGATCCCTGCATGCAGGAATTATGCTGGATGAATAAGAAGCTAAGCCAAATCGTCCTCCAATAGACAAGTGCGCCCTCCTCCAAGCTCTAATTGCTCCTCAATAAATAATACTTGACTGATGAAGCCCCAGACAAGGTGCAATAGGGTTATAGTGCCCCTCTGGTGATGATAGAAGCTGCATGCAGAAGAAGTGATGGCTCAACAACCCAAAACGTGAATATCCTTCCAAGGAGATTCGCCCCAAGCATGCAAGACGTCCTTCAATCAGGAAGAATGATGATAACTAGCTGAAGACTCAAGCTGAATGGCCCTTCTTCCAGGGGAAGGGTAATACCGCTGCTCTGAAGAGAATGAGAGCTGCATGCAGAGAAACTGAACCCTGGATGCTTCAATGCGAATAGGAGACTATCTGGACAATGCACCCATGCAAAGGAGAGCAAGCCCACAGTATAACATAAAAGAGAACTCTGCAGAATCTGAATGATAGTAATACCTGATGATGAACAATGCTGAATCTGGATGATCCAACCTGATGATGAACTAGGGCAGATAGATTTCGCTGCCGAAATACACCAGTTAGCTGAGTGCAAGCTTCAACCCCAACTTAGCTCGCTGAGCTCTCCAATTCGAGATCACAAATCAATAATCATATAAGTGTACCTTCTCCATTCGCTTCACCTTTCTTTTATAACATTCAACTGCAAAACCTAACTTTTGACCTAATTAGGTCACTTTACCTTCTAATTCGTAGTTGACTTGCATGCAGGTGCCTGGAGACTCAATTAGATGCATGCATCATGAAATAATGCTCAAATGTCATGCATGCAGGTGGCCTTTGGCTCTGGTGGCCCCTGTCTACCTACTGATGATATAATATCTATGCCCTAGATCTTCTGAATGGCATAAGTCCTCAGTTGATTCCCTAACTGTCAATGCCCGCTCGAACCTATGGGGAATCATATAGGTTAGCTGGATGGTCCTCAGTGCTTAAGCAGAAGAGGACATTACATAACTCCAAAGATGGAGAGTTGTAAATTTAGAGGAGAGATGTATAGAGAGGGCCGATATAGAATAGAAATGTACAAGAGGAGTGGATCTGGGAATTGAGGTACAAGAATGGAGAATATGTCATGTTACACTGGAAGTGTCTCTCCTAACATAAGAGGTACAATCAAGGTTACACGAACTGTGGGTGCGATCGAAATTGGCTGAAGAATCCGATACGGGTGTGACACTCATCCCAAAATTAGGAATTGGGGATTCGGAACCCTAACCCCAATTAACCCTAATTATCCTACATTTATCCTACGTAAACAACTTTAGATTAGTCAAAACAAGGTGGAAGAATTCGAGAATTCGATTCGGGTGTGAGTAGGCCTAGGGCCAAATCTGGTAACTATGGGTACAATGTTTGAAAGAAGATTGGAAGAGGGTCTATAAGGGGTAGTGTGCTGCTTCCTTAAGTGAGGAGCTTGCTGCTGTGATCCAAATTTCATTGTCCGACTGTTGGGATGGGGTCAAGGCTAGATGCGTCGTTGGTGTCATGCAGAAGTGGAGGTGGTCCTCCGTTTCCTAACTGATATGCGGTTAGAAATGGTGTTGCCATTTGTCAGTCTCATAGTGCCCCTAGAGGAAGGGAGCATTGGAAATAAGTGATCCACTGAGTGGAAGCTGGTCTTGACTACGAATGTCACTGGAGGACGAGGGAGCGAACTTGGATGGTCTCATGCAAGTATAAGGCCATACATCTCTGATTGTGATATTTGAAGAAACTAGCCAAAGTTTGAAGCTCTGTGGCAAGGTCCCTGAAAAGTCAATGGAATCGTCTGCGAATCTCATAGTAGAGAGGATACTGAAAAATGAAATGCTCATCGGTCTTGACCTCTCAAAGATGACAAACTTGGTAGTTCTTATTTGATTAGTTGATCTGGTGGTCTATCTCTACTATAAGGAGGTGAGAGCTCACCCTAAACTGGCCCAAAGGAATATGAAGAGCATGTGCCCAATGGTAGAGTGTGTAATGGGGCTGAAAAATGAGACTGTCACTCAAATCCATGAAATGTGCAACATAGAAGGCCATATTTGGGCGTAACCCTCACTAAGGGTTGATCCAAGTGACATGTACGAATTGTCTATAAATGTCGTCTCGGGTGATTCTGTTCAACTCTTGCCTGGTAGGTAAGAGGCAACCAGGAATGTCTAGAGAATACCTTAATGGAGGAGGCCGATCCATTGCAATGCCAATAGATGCCAAGAGATCCGTAACCCTCACATATCAAGGTTTAGTGCGACGTGAAGGGCTAGCCAAGGCAATGGACTGCGATGAGAGATATGCCAAATACATGTACCGGTCTCGTCTTGTCGTCGAGTCAGCAAATCCGAAGATGGTGTGAGAGTGAGACAAGGCGTAACACCATCTCATGCCGAATGGGAGGGCATTGAAATCTGCAAGTATAATGGGCTAAGAAACTGTTTGCTTGCAGCTGATGATGCGACAAAGGAGGAGGGTTTGCACCCTTTCTACTAAGGCCCAATCAATGTCTAGTAAACAAGGCCCCCATATTTCCCTCTTTATTGAGGCCCAATCAGTGTTTAGTAGACCAAGCCCCCATATCTCTGAACCATAAAGGAGTGTGGGTCGAATGAGGGTGTCCATGAGAAACATGTTGGATAAGATGTCCCAGAAATGGTGTCTAAAGCACTGTCTCTTGAGAAGAGCTAAGGATTCCGTATCCTTTGTTAACTCAGGGCTGAAGGGCATGCCGTATGTTACCGAGCAAATTAGTAGGGCTAATTCCTAGTAAGCAAAAATAAGATCAGTGACCCAATGTCACCTCGGTCACTGTTCTAACTTCTTCGGAAGTCGAAACCTCCAAGGAGAAGTATCCTCATGAAATCCTGTAGAACACTAACAACCACAGAAAATATATTCTCTATGCAATTTTGTAGTTAGATCAATGCCTAATGGAGTCAAGTGCATTCAACTTTAACCAATGATACTCAAGAGAAAAGTAGCGCTTAGTTCATTCAAGGAAATGTAAGAACGTGTACACATGTACTAAAATAATCAATATTGGATCAAAAGACTGTATTGCTAATACACTTCAACCATTAACCAAATATGCATTAAGTTGTAGTTTCAATGTCATGTACTTGATGGCAATTATGGCAGCAGAATGAATAATTGAAATGATGCAAGGAATAACGTTCATCAAGAGTCAATTAGGTAAATATGCATTCAATTGATATTACTTAACCTTGCCATCAACATCAATTAACTTCCAGATCTTTATGGAAATTTCGTTCATTAACCAGAGCGTAAATGTGCCAAATATCCTTAGTGTGTAAATCAGTCCAATGTCATCAATCTCAACATTTAACCAACATTAACATACTTCAGATGTATATGTATATCAGAGTATAGCCAGCATTCACCATGGAACCTAAGAACGGAATCATTCACCAAATAAGTATCAAATGTAGTGTCCAAAAGGTGTTCATCAAACTGATTTAGTTTTACCAATCTGTAATAGAATTCTGAGTTTTGAGTTTACACAGTGGATAACCACAGAAAATCAGACCAGCATTAACTATTTAACAACTTAGTATTGGTCTAATTCACCACTAACCAGTTTTTAACTATTAGAAGCCAATTGTAATTTGAACTAAAAACAAAACTCAGATTTATACAATAAGGAGATGCAGCAGAGATCTATCTTTATGGAACTAACAAAACTTAAGCAAGAAAAGCTAACTAAAGTGACTAACAGCAGAACTAACTTGGCATAATAATTTCTGGTCGTTTCTTGTTTCATGAGGATATAAAACACAAGGTCTGCAAATTATTTTGCAGACCTGTGTTAGGCTTGGAAAAGTGCTCGGATAGGGCAAAACAAGGAATAAAGAAGGCTAGCAACAAGGTGGAAGAAAGGGGATAAAGAGTAAGGGAAGGTAAAGGAATAGGAAGGGAGAAGAAGGTAGGAAAGTAGAAGAGCAAGGAAGTGGGGAAGGTAAGTGGCAAGGGAAGTGGAGAAAGGAGACATAAAATTAGGGCTCCCTTTTTAGGTTTTACTTTATAAAATACAAAAAAAATAAAAAATCTAATCTAATAGGCTAATATATACAAAAACACAAGCTCAGAAATTAGGGTTTTTTTTTTGGATTTTTGAGAATTTGGGGATTTTTAGGGCTCCTAAAATTTCGCCCTGGTGTTTTTATGTACAAATAGGGCAGGTCGAAATTATAAGAGGAAGGGCCGAAATTTTAGGGAGGTCAAAAAATGCAAAAAAAATAAATTTTTAATTTTTAGGGTTTTTGTCATAAAATTGCAGACTTAATTCTAACCCTAATTCTACCGTGAAAATGCAAATTTACACATGAAAATGCAAGTAAAATTTAGGTTAAAAGATGTAGAACAACCTAGGGTTTGCATGATAAATTCACCCTAACCCTAGGCATCAATGATGATAGCCCTCTTGAGATGGTGCTTGCCAAGTTTGGAAAACTAGGGCTTCCTCAACGACTTCAAGAGTTGGTTGATGATGCCCTAGTTAAAAAAAACTTGGAGACCTAAAGCTCAAGTTAACAATGCTAGGGTAACTAAACGCTAGAAAATTACTTATGCTAGGGCAAAATGCAACACCAATGGCTACCATTCAACCTTAGACAAGCATAGATCCAACATTTACAAAAAGACATCAAGAGAAAGACTTAGATACCTTCTTGTCCATGTGTTAAGCAAACAACTCTTAGCATCACCTTAGCAAAGAAACAAGAGCAAAGACTTCAAAGATTTGTCCCCAAATTAGCAAGCATGATCATTTTCAAGAGGTGCACATCACTCAAAGAGCCCTAGTTAGGGCAAAAATCAGAAATAAAAGTGTAATCCCATAAAGTTGATGTCTAAAAATGAAGTGAGGAGATTGAATTTAAATGATCTCACATTCACTTTTACATAAAATAAGGTTAATTTAATATTAAAAATGTCAACTTAAAATTAAAACAAAATTAATATAAAATAATGTTAAAAGTGGGTGAATTGAGACTTTTTACCCAATATTCATCTCTGCATGTCAAAAATGACTGAAAAAGGCCACATCGGGCTGAATTGAAGGCTGAGATGCGGAGGGGGGGTCGTCATACCCGTCCTAACCCCAGAAATAGTGAAAAGCCCTCAATGCCCTCCCCTCAAAGCAAGCATTCTACAGCCAAGGAAAGGATGGCGTCATCCTCTGTGGAGGCCAGGGAGAGCTAGCGCTGGAGCTTTGGAGCATCAGGAGGGTGCAGGAGAAGACCTGGGGCCATGACATGGGCCCTAGTGCTGAAGAAAGTCATGCTACCAGTGTAAAAGTAATGGAGGGAGTCATGTGGTGCAAAGACCCATCCCTGGGGGCCTTGGTCACCAACCTCAGGGCTTCAAGCCCTTTTATGAGGCAGTCAACAATGCCATTAAGCCATAGTACCCCCAGGAGGGAGCCAGAGGATCTGGCCATGACCCCACCTATGAAGAGTGGCTGTATCACACTCTCCAAGTCGAAAAAAATGTTGGCCTCTCCCTGGGGTACCTCTGCAAGTACGCTGGTGCTGGTACCATCGTACAAGAGTTTTTACTTGTAGTTATAGTTTTTTTTGTTTACATACCATGGGGTTACTTAGTAGAAGATGTTTTTTTTTGTTTGCTAGAATCTCCTTTACTTGTGGGAGTGGCCTTTGGTCTTAAGAAACCATGACCTAGGGACATATAAGTCGTCAAAATCACCCGGGGATCGTACTTGCTCAACTAGTTGGATTTTGGGTGTCTCCTCCCAACAAGCTCACCCCTAAGGGGAATTGAAGCCGGCTCGCCCTGCTGACAAGACTCACACTTTAACTGAATGAGCTAGCGAGATTTGACCTTAGTAGAAGATGTTCAAAACACGTGCATTCATGGATTTTTAAAAAGTTTCCAATTTTTAGAATTTGCTATATTCTCGTTCTATTTCTTTCATCCCCTAATGGTAATCGTCTTTGTAATTATTAATAGTCCCTTGTGTTGAGTTTACATTTTGTCGAGAAAAACTGTATTAAATTATAAATAATTAAAATAATAGGTGGTCTCATTTAATATTAAAGTCCCTCATCCCCAATTTAGCTGTCACTATGAAAAAATATGTATTGAGGAAATAAAATACCTCTGTATGAACTCTTGCAGTATCTGCCAAACTTCCATTGTCACCCATCATGGCTGTACATGTCTAATTTGTGGTAACCTCTTCTATTTCCTTGGTTAGTTTTTTTTATAAGCTTTATTTACTGTCACTTGACAGATGTTAGATAAATTAGGCTTTGTTTTTTATAGATAGTAAAGACTGTTTACAGTGAAATAAAAGTAATATAAAGGCTATACTTACTAAGCTATACACCACCAACAGTATACATGCTTCATTACATCTTACCTGGGGTTTTCCAAAAGGTAGGCACACATCACAAATCTTAGTGACCCATGTTGAACATTACTTTAGAGTCTTAGACCAAGACTATACCTCAAACATGTTGGGTAAAGTGCTTTGAAGATTGCTTCATGACACCATGATTTCTAGTACTTATTACATGAATCATATAATTGTGGACATTAGGGAAATTGAAGAAGGGGATGTTAAGGTCTTGGAGAGACAACTGCTGCAATCTATGGAGGCATGTGTGGGAAAGAAAAAGAAAATTATTCTATCTCGTATGGAGATGGAGCGAATTCAGGGTTCAAGACAGGTGAATAGTCTTGTAATAGTGTTTTGTTTTATGAGTGCTTATTGGTAGTATGCCTTTCAGATATGCATTTCTAGAATAGGTAAATCCAATCCACGAGTTACAACTTACTATAAATGTTAAAGGCATAAGGACTTACATTCATGGTGCTTTTGTTGTGATTTAAATTGCTTCTTTGTTTTGCTGATTTCCTGGTCTTCTCTATGATTATCTATTTTACATATCTTTGAAGGGTTCTTTTTCTGTTATTTGTATATATTATAGTTAGAAGTTATCCATATTAAATCAAACGTTTTGTTCTTAGAGTAATTCAAGAAATCCTAGATACAAGCAAGTGAAGTTTTTCTCATCACATATTTTCACATTGGACCTTTGCTGTGAATTATTGCATTTTGTTTGTAAGTCCAAATTTCCAATTTTTAAGCCATTAAGAAGTTGAATCTTTCCATTACCTTGGATTGTCGTTTTTACCTGAAATCTATAATAACACATCTCTATGAATCTTCCCTTTCCAAGTTAATGGCTGTTGTGAATGTTCATTGTTAACTTGAGATCTCTATTCTTCAAGGAACTTTTAGGGACTAGAACTATCTTGGAGAGTCTTTTTAGCAATAACTGTCCTTGAGATCATTTACAAGAACGTTAGGGAAGAAATGGTTATATTGATTTCTACTGGTTTAAGCTGAACAGCTCTCGGGAAAAGAGTTGTGAATATTTATTGCAGGAGATACATCAAGGATAGTCCTAACTAGATTTTTTGTTAGAATATCTTGGTAAATAAGAGCAGAATTGAAGGTTTTGTTTGAAATAACCACCATCAAGAGGATAATACGGTAAATTAAGGATAAGACTTTAAATAGTAAGTTTATAGGGTTGTAGCCTGATCGAAAAGCTTTGAGTGGATGGATTAACATGAACGAGAAATTGAAAGGAAAATTCATCTGTCTTGTGTGCTAGAGGGTACTTGGTGGTCCAAATTGCAAATAAAACAAGAGATAGAATCTTGATGGGATGTATATGGAGGGGACGAGTGACTCATCTAACAAAAGTGCAACCTCCATGTGGGACTTGTGGTCAAAATGCAGTGTAGTTTTTTAAATGACAATTTTGAAATCGCCAATGCCCTCAATACTTGTCGAATTTTATATTATAACTATTTTTCGGAAATCCCACAGCCACTTTGCATCTAATGGCATTGATCTGGTGATAATTGGAGCACTTGATCAAAACATATTTGCTGATATTAGATAAGCTAACATGCAACACCAAAATTACCATTGTCCTTGAAGCTAGGATGTCAGCTCCAAATGGCTCAAGATCCCAAGTGCCAACTCATCAAAGAATGTGCAAATGCTAGATCCATGGAATGAGGTGTCAACCATTGAAGATAGTAGCATCAATCCACATGTAGGGTCATCACAAAAGTCAACTAACTCCATGAGGAAGGGGGCGACCCCATCCTACAAGCAATGAAGTATCACAATGCATCAAAATGTGCACCAATAAGAGAATCAAAGAGAATGCTCTACTAGAGATGAAAGCCAACCATGCCAAGATACGATCCATGTGCCAAGTGTCCCCATAGAAGCAAGGGTGTTCAAGCAGTGGGCATACGAAGAGTGTGTCCTGTTATCACTCTAATTAGCATTTATGTGGATAAAGTCTTAATTCACGAATGCTATCTTTGGGGTAACTATAGGAGAGGTACCACTGTCACCTCAATACACTTCTCTCACTTTTGACAGACTCTCCCTGGGTCAAGGGGGGCTTCCCTAAGTGTTGATTGATTTGATTAAACCTTAATTAAGGAGAGCCTAGGTTGGTTGATTGAAATTTGATAAGGTTGTTAAATGTCTCATACAAATTTCATTAACATCATAAAGTAATTGCGAAATAAATGCAGAAGTAAATAAACAAAGGACAAGCACTTAAGTGATGCAACGATGTGAAACTTTGCTAGTTAGATTTCAGTTTTAAGGGGCACAAAGCTTCCACCAAACAGATTGCATGAAAGATAGAACTTTACAGCCATGTGAATCCATTTCAAATTTGGAATTTAGATGAGAAAACAAAATGAAATTTCCAGACTTTATATGAGTGATCAAAACCACTCCTAAAACCTATCTTATGATGAATTATTTCAGCCCAATAGGTTGCTGTAAATCTGATTTAATGTGCAGAATTTAAAACACAGATTTGCAGAATTTTAAGGATGAATACTCAAGTTAAAGGTAATCATTTATCCCGATGCTACTTGAGTCTAACTTAATTATGTTTTTTAAGATAATATGCAATTGGTAATTTCCAGAAAATTAAGTTAGTTGAAACAAGCCTAAGAATACGATGAATGCTATTACAAGACCCAAAACTTTGAATTTTGAACAACTGCTGTTCGACATTCATCATCATTTTCACACCAATTTATCCTTTCCTGCAAATAGTGGTGAGCAGATTTATACAGATCATTATCCTTGGTTGAAAGAATATCTAGTAAACGATGGACAAACTTATATGACAACACAATCTGGATTCTGAACACATGATGCAGGTAACCATGGAAGAAGCATAAGAAAAATATCAATTGCTAACTACTTTCGATCATGAGATGATGACAGGAGTGATTTTTCAACTACAACTTCTCAAAAACTTCCATATTTTGCTGTCCAAATAGTCTGAGGCAACTTTCTATCATCCCAAGCTAATGATGGTGATCTTCTCAACAGTGCCTTACAGCTGGTTAATCTATACACAGTTCAAATATACACTCCTTTCTATCTGTCACATAACATCATCTCTGTTGCCTGCCACTTTGGATGGAAACCTTGGAAAATAGGTCTGGGACAACATTTGACTCTTAACACTTAGCATTTGCATAAGTGGACTACCCCCCAAAACCTGTTAAAACTTGATTCAACACTTGAGTGAAAAAGTTTCAACCCACTAGTGTTAACAAGGAGCGACTTCAGAAAAAAACACCACTGTCACCTCAGTATTAACTTCCTTCACTTTTGACCAGCTTTCAAGGTCAATGGGGGCTTCCCTAGGGTTGATTAGGTGATTCTTATTGAAGAGAGCTTGGAGGGGATTGATTGTAATTTAGTTAGATGCATGTGAGTGAACTGTGCGAATGAAGTTAATTCCTCGAAGAGTGCTCGACTATGATACCGGACACGTCCATATGGGCCATTGTGTCCCGTGTCATTGTGTTGGACATGGACACATCTTGACACATCTTGACTTTGCAAACAGGTTGGGACACGTCCTAACACGGTGTCAGACACGCGTTTTGGATGTGTCCTAAAATAACAATTTTATCCTCATTCATTCACATTTTTCAGTGAGGCTTGAGCTCTGAGAGGGGTTTTTTTTTGCAGGTGAAGAACATTAGAAGGTTTTCCATCCCTTTTTGCATTTGCCAGTGGCATTCCGACATCTATGTAATACATTTTGATTTTGATGACTTAATGAGAAATATGATTCCGACATCTATGTAATAGAACATTTTGATTTTGATGACATAATGAGAAATTTTACGAGTCTGAGAACCCACTGCACCGATGTAATTATAGCTCCCCATGTTTGTCATCCTTCTCTGTCTGTAGTTTGTGATCTATTTTTATTATTCTTCCATGTACATTTACATATTACATTGTTTGGCTCGTAGCCTCTCAAATCAAGTCAGGGAGCACATCAATAAGTATTATGTGGGGGCATATTCCACAAACAACATCACAAGGGGATTCATTTGTAGAAATTTCACTTCTCTAACAGGCTTTCAAGTTAACTCAGATTAACAATGTTTAATAAACCATCTCATTCAACCATAGATAGCTGAAAATGAAATTTCACCCATAAACACATCTGAACTGGAAGCACAAAAGAAGTACTACCAAAATACTGAGAACAGAAAGAACATAACAGCCATGCACAAAAAATTTCAGACTCAGATATTTTAGCCAAAATGGCCCAGGAAAAACCCTGAAGGGAAAACCTGTGAGAGAGATATTTTATTAATTTCTTCTTCAATAAAATGTACAGCAGAATTTTAATAATATCAAGCACAACTTATCTCAACCAGTAGACTAACAGGCTGCCTCGAATTCTGTGCATAAATTTTTGGGAAATCGTGCCATTCTCAAGCAACACAGAGCTGTACAGACAGCTCCTTGATTTCAGTGCCAAACTCAATCTTCTGCCTGGAAATTCGTGCCCAACAAAACAACGCAGAAATTATTTTTTTCTGCCTCGAAAAACGTGCCTATCTCAGACCTCGATTTTTGTGCCACTGTACGGACTGTAAGGAATTGTACGGACTGCACAGAATTAATTTTTTGTAGCTGTCTTGAAGTTCGTGCCTCTTCCTAGAAATGCGTGCCACTGTTTTCTTCTCGAAAATCGTGCCCAGAACTGCTGTACGGTCTTGGAATCCGTGCTGTACTTAGCTGCTATCTCAAACATCCACTTTCTCTCTCTCAAACTCCAACTGGAACTTGCTTTCCAACTCTCTTGGGATATCTCCACTTCTCCAACTCTCTTGGGATGTGTGTAAATGAAGGAATGGGGTGCCTTATTTATTGTTTTTCCCTTGTCTTTTCACTTCACCTTCCTGGAGTACCTGAAAGGACACTAGATCAAGGGCCCACATTTAATCTAGTGTTTTTTCATCAATGGATGAGAAAAGTCACTTTTCTCCATTAAATATTTTCTCTCCCAACCACAACTTAAATAAATTGAAAAGTCACTTTATAACTCTAAAGTAAAGTGACATTAATTACTTTTCTCAAGCAATTAATGCAAGGGTTATGTACTTTGTCCCCCTTTTTAGTGATTTAGGCAAAAGTCACTAGGGGAACACTTCCTTGGTACAAATTTCAACATCATTTCACATAGGGGAGGTTACCCCTTATTTCTATTCCTACACATGACATTCAATCTAAGTGGCATCATCATTGTAAGTGGCATAATCTAAAATATAAAGGATGTTTAGTAATGGGAAAAGATAATAATAGGGTGTGGCCCCCATCCATGTAATCTAATAAAAAAGAAATAGTCCTATTTTGGTTGGCTTTCTTATGCCTCTCGCGGGCATCCAATATTGGGGGCAGGGGAAGCCAATCACCAACCTTTTTCGCTTGATCCAGTAGTGGCGTGAGGCCTATCCCTTTCCGCTAATGGGGTTTCCAGTTAGGTCTATCATTGACATATGCATTGTGATTTGTGAATGTGTATTGATTGTAATTTCTATTGAAAATTTGTAAATATTCTAGTTTCTAAAAAAATTTGTATCTAAATGTCTATTATTAACTATGTAGCATGGGAATCGCTCCCGGCTTTTAGGAAACTCGTTTCCGAAGTTCCGATGTTCCAAGGAACTTGGGAACTTGTAGGAAACTTTCCAAATCTAGCAGGAACCGTTCCGGATGGTTGGGAACTTACTAGGAACTTTTATCCTTTAAAATAGGGAACTTTTTTTGCGTGTTTCCTTCATCGGAAGCTTCCATGCATTCATGATCGCCACGTGGGTTGTTAACGGCATTCCTATTTCCTCGTGACCATACGTATACATGGTTGACTCATGATTTTTCTCTAGAAAACTAAGTTGCAGTAAAAGTCTATTTCGTGCTATCTTGTTGAGTTGGTGCACTGATCTGTGTCTACCGCCTGTGCTAGAGTATCCACTCTTCCCTACGCTGAATTGCAGTTATCGCTAATCAATGATAAATGTAAATCTATTTTGACTTTTTATATATTAAATAAAAGAAGTAAATTTATATATTTTACCATTTACTTTATGAATAAAAAAACTTTTAACTAAATGGAAAGAGTTTTAATTCTTACTTTAAAACTAAATTCATATATTACATTTAAATAAAAATTATCTTGATTTTTATTTTATAATAATTTAAATTTGATTATGTATACATCTTTGCAAATAACCTAGCATAGAATGTCTTGTAAACATATAATATTCTAATACATTTTAATCATAGTTGACACAACTGAAAATTTACTCTATACATATAACCACAAATATAGGGACTATAACTTCTAAAAGTTTCCACTTTAGAAAGAGTCTATATAATCAATGACGTGGATGGCAATCTTGATTTTACTGCCATTTCCATCTACTAAGAGGTTCTAGTTACAATTGTAATATAAGGGATAAGCTAAGTCATCTGGTTTGTATTAATGTTTCTTTTCTTTTCTATGCTTTTTCTCTTCTCATGTTTTTTAGTTATTTTATTTTTATATTTTTTTAATATATATTATAGCCATTCCCAACCTGCCGTTTCCTGCAAATTTGGGGGAAACTTCTAGACGTATCTGATACTAGTACCCACGTTCCCGCGTTCCGGAAACTTGTGCAATATATATATATATATATATATATATATAACGTGCCCTCTGTGTCTTAATTCCAGGGGTTGCCATGTCTGTGTCGAATACTCGTATTCCCGTGTCCTCCGTGTCTGGTGTCCTCGTGTCAGGTGACTTAAGTGTTTGAATATGCAAGATTGTTAAGATTTCAAATTTTCAAGTAAACAAAACACTTTGCAATGGAGATATTCAAGGGATTGAAGATATAAACTTAAACAATAAAAGTCCATCAACATCATTGATTTTAATTCTGGAAATTAAAGGAAATGCAGAAAAAGTAAACTCACAATGACTTGTCACTTAAAGTGGTTAATGAGTGGGTTTATTTGCTGCAAAGTGAAATGCATCCGAAACTGAAAAAGCAAGTTGCACAATGAACGTTTTAAAGCTCGCAAAATTTTAGCCAAAGGTGAGGTCATGCTTGAGAAAAATTCTGAAGCAAGGTGTCACTCCAGAATCTTAGATTAGTGAAATTTAGATTCTCTTAATGAAGATTCTAAATTTATTGAAGTGAAGAATCACTTCTCCAAATGTGTAACTCAGCCGAATAACTTATAGCAAATGCTTCAATAAAAATCTAGACAACTTAGACAACATTAGTTCATTGTTTCACAATTTATTATCCAAGTGTATGAAGTAACATCCCAAAATTGTGCAAGGGAAAAAAATTGCAAATATGTGAAGTTGCAGAAGTAATTTCCAGAACAATTGAAATGAGTGGATCAATCAATTAAGGTGAAACCGTGAATTTACTTAGATTAAACAATGAATCATATTCCAGCCTTCAAACCAAATAAATTACTCATAAAAGATCTTGTCTTAAAAGATAATTTCTGTTATGTGAAAAAGCAAGATAACTAAGAAAAACAAAATTTCACCATAAATCACTTAGCAGAAATTTACAAAGTGCTAGTAGCATGTTGAAAATTCCAGAATTATAGAAGATAAAATCATGGTGAATTTCAAGAACTCTTTTGAATTGAAAATGAGCAAAATAGAAACTAGAATCTGCCTAAAAGCTTAATGAAATAACCCAGATTTTTATGTGATTAATCTAGCACAAAACCCTGGTCGGAATATATGATTTTATGAAGTATTAGGGGTTGATTTAATTCTGTTTACTTGTTGTTAGGAAAATTATGCAGAACAAAAATAAATCTAGATAAAACAAGGCTAAACATGATACCAAAATGTTAGACTTTAACTAGGCTTGATGGCTTAGAAATCTGTAAAATAAAATCAGCTTTAAAGTGTTCAGATTTCTAATTAAGAAAACATGAAATAAAAGAGATTTTTTTTTTGTTTTTGTTTTTTGTGGTTAATGAGATTGAAAATGACAAATGCTTTGATCCTTGGGCTCATGGGGTCTTAGAGATGGTCCTCATTGGGCTTAGTTTGATATTACTTGGAGCTGGAATACTTGCAAAGAACATGACAATTCCATCCCAAGCTTTTGGGGTTTGATATAAAATGAAAATCTTTCCAAGGAAGGGTCACCTTATAGGCATATACCTCCAACAACTAGATCTAGCATATACCCTAGCTATACTCACTTGAACTTGTAAGATTCTCAAAGAGGCCACATACAAGCAAGCTAGCAAAACTAGAGCATATATCAAGCAAAGATATTTTCTTACACTTAGATACAATGGAGCAAATTTACACATCTATGAAATTTGACAATGGAAAAATCAACATGTCACCTCAAGATTAGCTTCACCAAGAATGCCTCATAAAGTAAGAAAGATCTCCAATAACAAACCAAGAGCTTTCATGCAAAAGATAGCTTTATTCTCCAATCCACAACAACAAAATACAAATGAGAGGGGAGCCTCTTATATAGACTTTAAGCTTAACAACACTCCAAATAAAATACAATATCTTGGGCTAAAACCCTAGATCTATCCTAGGGACGATCAAAATCCTCTAGACATGGTCAAAAACTCATAAACGATGGAGAGGTGAGGTTAACTAACTCCAAAACCCTAACCAATGGCTTAAGTTGAGGGGGCACACCTAGTCCAAGGTCAAATACATCAAATGGTACAAAGTAGCTCCAAAAGAGGGAGCACTCCACTAAATATGGTCCAAATCATGACCAACTATAACAAGACGCTCTGAAAACCTAGAGCGGTCCTCCATAAATGCCACACATGTGGTCAAAATGAGCACTAAGGTGCAACATCTAGAATAAGGGTCAAAGAAATGAGTGGTAAATGTCTCCAAGAGGCAAGAAGGGAGCACTCATCAAGAATCTCATGCCAAGTGTGAGAATGGTCCAAGGTAGGGTCAAAAACCTACAATGCCTTCCTCAAATCTCAAGAAATCACCTTCAACAAGCCACATGTCTGGTATGACCCATCAATAAAGTGATCCAATGTTCATAGAATCCTCTAGAACTCATACCAATGGTTCAAGGTGAGATAGTAATGGTCCAAATATGTGCTAACTCCTCCATGTGCCAAGGAAAGAGGGTCATCCATCATCTAGGAAGGGGGTTGCCCCATCCTAAAAAGCCTAGGCGCCATGTGTATGTCTCCAAGTAAGTGTGCAAAGGGTGGACTCCACATAATGTACCTGTTATCACACCATAGTAGCAGGGCTACTATTCTTGCTGAGCAGATATCTGCACATTCCAGAGCTTTGCTTTTACAGAGATTAGCTATGACGAGCTTGTATTTTGGGATCACTCATGATCAGAGCAGTATATTCTATCAGATTTATGTTAGACCTTGTGCCAAGGCCGAGCCTTGAGAGTTCAGATTTGATGACCGATGTGACCTTTTATTCCATACAGTTTCAGTTCAGTGCCTAGTGATGTTATTGCAGCAGTGTTTCAGATGGTTTATGATGATTATTATTATGATGTGATATGACCTATGGATTTTTGACTATTGACTATGGACTATTATCTTGTTGTTTTGGTCATCTTCATAGCATTAGCTTGGTATATGATTCAAGATATGGCAGTACTATTAAAATTGAATATCTTGGTTGATGTTATAACTATTGAATGGATGCATCACTTGCACACTTAAGGTTTCCCGACAAAACTCATTGGTTTCATTACCCTCTTATGAGCATAGATATGGTCTTCCTAGACATTCTTGTCTGCTAGCTTAAGCACCACTTTCATTTGACTCCATCCATCCATGATCTTCCTATATTGGCTTTTACCTTTGACTTGCCTTTCATGACTTCTTGATACTGAGGACTTCCCCATTACTACCTCTGTGTTGGACCGCATCCATGTTTGTTTAGTGTCTCAGCTCTGAGTTGGTGACAGAACTTGCCTTTGGTGAGTTGGATTGTAGGCCTAAATCATTCTGGTCGGTTGTCCCGATGTTTGGCATTGGCAGAAGTCCCCCTAGTCACTTGAGATGTTGTTGGCTAAAACTGAAAGCTCATGTACCACCTATATTGGAAATCTTTATAAATACGCCCATGGAAACTGTGAACTCTAGAATGTGTTTTTAAACACACGTGAGTAAAGGGCAAGAGTGATGAACTGCCAAAAATACTCCTCGAAGAGTATAAAAAGGTCCAAAAAGCAATGGTTACTCAAAGTTATATCTATTATTGTTGACCTTCTATATGTATAAACATGCCTTGGATGCAAGCTGTGACTAGTTGTGCTTCTTAGCACATCTGAAATCCGAAGGGTTATATAGGCCAAAAAGGCCATGAAATGAAATTGAATGATCCTACTGAACCTGGATCAGCTTGATGTAGACATGATGCCTAAGTTGAATAAGCACTCTCTAAACAACTTATCCATTTGTGAGGCACAACCCTTCCTCGTGTTATTTGTTCGGCACAGATTGTAGCTCCCCCTTTCCCCGTCCAAAGTGTCACCTAGTTGAGTTTGGTCAAGTCATCCCCCTTTTCCCAACCTTGTCTTAGCCTTCACCCTTAGCTAGCAGTTAGACCATGTCCAATGGGTGAGTCTGTCATTAAAGCATTTTGTGCAAGTAAATTATAAATAACATTAAATATTTACATGTATTAAACTGCCATGGAATGATGATGTACTTTAAGCTATGCTGTGAATGTGATTAAAGGAACATGTCTTTAGTCTATTGATATAGTCTTGTCCTTGGTCGTATATTGACCGGGTCAAACATAGTTTGACCATGGTCATTCTTGGGATCCGTGATGATGTGTGCCATGTATGCTTCTGGATGATGATTGATGGTCCCACATACTCTTGTTGATGATACCATATGGTGGACATATGATTCAGATGGTGATTGATGTAGTTCAGCAGGTTTTATCATTATTTCAGATTATTAGATTATGCACTGTCCATGTATGGTGGACCCTACAGTTGACCCCTTAGGTCAACCCATGGTGTGTGGGTACACATTCTTAGTGGATTTTGGTCTTCTGGATCCAATGAGACACTGATCATTCAGTTCTGGGCACTTCTGACAGTGATAGATGCAGTTATCCACTTGTTGACCAGATTTGGGGTTGTTTTCTCAGCCTGTCCAGCAGGGGCCATGAGAGGCAAGTTCACCTAGGGCACTGTATGATGAGCGGGTGGTCCAACCACTTGATTTTACCATTCTACCCCCCTTCCAGACAGCTTGGTGGGCTCAGTTTGACAGCGCAGGCACCCTGGGTGTTAGTTTGGGTAGCTTCATAGTTCCCGAGGCTGATAAAAAATGGAATAAAAGGGTCACTGAGGAATTCGATTTGGGCAATTGAGGCAAGGTTTTGGCACTTGGCCTTTACAAAGGTCTTCCAGGGTGAACCCCCCATCTTCGAGTCAGTTGGCATCAATGAGTGGGGTCCATAGTGGCCACAGGAGGCCATCTACTGCATGTCTCTATCAGTTTTGGAGATAGGATTTGATCATTTGTATTATTGTGGACATATTATTTTACATTATTGTGCCATGGGGATGAGCTAGTAAGGATTGATGCCTCCTAGCCCCACCATGAGCTTTGTGAGTCATGTCCATGTCATATGAGGTGGGCCCATGTACTTTAGCCCCCTCCTAATGATAACGTCACCCTCACTTAGTCACTTTTAGCTGTGACGTCATCCCTCTTTTGAGTGATCCATGTGATATATTGTAGGCTCATCTTAGCCATTGATTAGATTATGAGATCTTTTAATCTCAACCACTCATATGTTGTATTGTAAAGTGGTTTTGTGGTATAGGGTTTTGGTCTTTATTATCCTATATAAGGAGAAGACCCCTTATTGTAAAAGGACCTTTGGGCTCTGGAAAACTTGGAATGAAAATAATATTTTGGAGATCTACTTCTTGGCTTTGATTGGGTTACTCTTGTATATGTTCTAGACATTGTTTGCTTTTCAGGTGAAATCGACATCAAGAGAGGGAGGCCGAATTGCTTGAAGCTAGCTCAACGTTTTGCTTTGTGGGAAGATTGTAGGGGTTGCTCACATTCCCCATGGGCAAGACGTCTTCATCTTGAGGGAGTTTTTCAATTGTGCTTTGTCCATTGATTGCTTCTTTGACATGACATGCTTAGATCTTATGGATTTGTGGATCAAATCTAACTTGATGTAGTTTGATTTACAGGTTTTCATGGGACATCTCTCCTCCTAGGGCTTGGACGTTTTTTGGTTGAAGACACTTGGATCAAGCTTGGAATTGTAACTAGGGCAAGAATTCTCCATATGCTAAGAGGCCGCAAGCTTTGAGGTAAGATCTACAAGGTACGTATTGATTTCGCTTGTTCTCCATCCTATTGGTCACAAACACCATTAAAATTAAAACCCTCATTTTCTATTTTCTTAGATCTACTTGGATCTAGCTTGGCTTTGGGTATAATAAAAAGAACCCACATCTATAGCATCCACGGCAATCCGGATCTATAGTTTGGTGGCATTTGGCCTTCATTTTACCCTTCCCCCAAAGCAGTTAGCCTTCCTTAGGTGAGGTCGCACTCCTTGGGAGGGTGAGTTTTGCTACTTCCAAGACATGGGTAGGTGAGATCCCACTTGATTTGCACTTCTCTCACTTGATAACCTACCCCTAGTGCTTCACCTCTTTGATTTTTGCCTTGTGAGCCCCATTCCTCATTTTGAGAGTTGTGCCCCACTTGGGTCATTGGGTGATGCATTTTCAACCTTAGATCAATTGAGATCTAGCTTAACATTGGGGCATGCCATTCAAAACCCACTTTGATAATTGCCCTATCTCGATCTACATTTTGGCATCATTTGGACTCCATTTACCCCTTCATATCACGACACTAGTCTCCTTGGGTCAATTCACACTCCTTGGGGATTGTGTCATGTGCTAGATCCCATATGTGGGTGTTGCCTAATCCCTCTTGGATCCATAGATCCACATCATCAAACACCCATTAGTGCCATATCACCCCTAACTTCACCTTGTGGGTCCCATATGAACCATTTCCCTATTTTTAGGAAGTGGGCCCTATTATCACATATATAGTAGCCGGGCTACCATACATTATTTTTTTGATGCCAGTACACTATTCAACCAGTTCCCTTACATTGGAGATGCTGAGATGAGCATCTATATTGGATCACTATCAGATTTTGGACAGCAGTTGTATTCCCCATGCCATGATTGAGTCTCAGGACACTCAGAGAGATGACCGATGTAGCCATTATACCATTTGTACAGAGCAGTCAGTAGTGCCCAGAGTTGCAGCAGCAGTTTCAGAGGACAGATGATGGTACATGTGATGAGCATTCAGGTATATGACTCAGCAGGTATATCATCGTGTTATGGTTATATTGCTTTTATATTTATTCTTATAGCATGTCTTAGCACCTAGTGTCATGATCTGGCGATCATATAGATATGTGGACCTGGTTGATCTTATTATATATATTAAATTGTCCCTACTCAGACTTAGAAGTTCACTATTCATACTCATTGGTTTTACCCTCCTTAGGGAGAATAGAGGTGATCATTCCACCATACCTTGGCTTGCTAGTGTTGGCACCATTATTCATTGTCTTCATCCATCCATTACCTACCTTTTAGTTTATCACCCTGACTTACTACTTGACTAGTGGCATGGAGGACTTTTCCCCACTGTAGCCTCTGTATTGGATGAGCTTCCCTGTTTATTGTGTCTCGGCTCTGAGTTGGTGACAAAACTTACCTATGGTGAGTTGGAGTTCCTTGTGAATTCCCCTTAGTCACTAAAGTTGTGTTGGCTAAACCTAAAACTTTTAGTGTTGCCATGAATACAAAGTCTGGAAAAAATGAAATGCTATATCTTGTATGAAAAGCCCATTCATGCAATGTGTTTCTAAACACACATGAATGAAAGGCATGCCAAATGAAAATGGCCATGAAAATAAAATGTTATATCTTTTGGAAATGTAAATACCTAGGTAAACAAGCTGTTTGTGACACACCTAGAAGTGCTTAGGTAAACAAGTGCCTTAAAAACACACCTGCAGCAGAAAGCCTAAATAAATGTAAATTTATGCAATGTGTTTATAAACACACATAGATCAAGGCTATGGAAACTTCAGGCCCAAAAAGCAATGGAACTTAAATGCTATATCAAAACAATTGCTGACCTTATTTGTATTATGGATTGTGCGCATCTGTTAAAGGTGAATAAACCCTCTTTGAACTACTCATCCATTTGTGAGACACCGCCATTCCCTGTGTTGTTGCTCATTCAGTATATACTATGGTGTGTATTCCCTTTCCCTTTGCCAAAGTGTCACAAAGTTAAGTCAGTCAAGTCATCCCTTAGCCTAGCCAGTTATTTTAGCTTTCACCCTTCACTAGCAAATTGATCACAGTTATGAAGTGAGTATGATCTTGAAAGTCTAGTCTGAGTAATAATAATAATTAATGACATTATATATTTGGATTTAGATCGCCAGTAATGATTACTTTGTGTTATAATTGTTATTTGAATAAGTTGTAGAGCATGCATTAACCTTTGACACTTTGCAGCAGCTTCTGATGATGGTCTGAGTTATATTTGGTCATGTTGACTTGGTCAAACCTAGTTTGACCAAGGTCAACCATAGGACATGAGAGGGTTAGACCTTATGATGATATGGATAGATGATATATGGTCTATGTACATGTACATGATGATTCTATGCAGCAGCTACAGGGTTATGATGATGATTCATGGTTTACAGCAGTATTTGATCATTTACAGATTATTATTATTTGACCTGTTCTGATATATTGGATATATATTTTGATCATGCAGAGATTCATATGGTGTATGAGTACACATCTTGGATAGATTTGGACCTTCTGAGTCCAATGAGACAGTCTGTTTTCAGTTCCGGGCACTTACAGTGATGATTGAGCCTCAGTAGGCTATCCCAGTGCAGTTTTGGTCTGTCGGAGACCCTATCAGAGCAGATGTGATTTTTATCCGGTTGACCTAGGGCGCTGTGCTTGGAGGGGGTGGTCCAGCCACTTGTTTTTACCATATTACCCGCCCCCAAAACACATTGGTGCCCTCACCTTGATAGCACAGGCACTCCAGGAGGCAGTTTGGGGCAGTTTCACGCTTCCCAAGGCATTTCAGGATTGGTAGAAATGGCTATTGAGGAATTTGATTTGGGTTACTGAGGCAATGTCTTGGCATGGGATGATCAGTGTTGATGGGTTGATGTCTTCCACACCTCCTCCAGTAGTTTCAGCTTCATCGGGGCCCGCATCCATCACTTATGGCACTTTTTGATGATTTCTGAGGTCTTTTGAGGCCTACGATTTGACCATAGAGGCACGATTAGGTATATTGATAAATTTTTATTATTATTGTGCTATGGGGATTGACCAAGGGTGGCTAAAATTACCCCTTGGACCCACCATAAGCTTCTTATTATATTTTGTCATCATGATTTGGTGGGATTCCCCTCTTCTAGGGTGATTTTGTCCACTTATGTTATATTTTATGAGTGATCCATGTATTTTATTGTTGAGCTCATCTCAACCATTGATTAGACATTTGTATCTTTTAATCTTAGCCACTTATTCAAAAAGTGGTTAGAGTTTTGATGCCTCTCCTTCCTATTTAAAGGAGAGAGCTTCTCATTGTAAAAGAGACTGGTGGCTCTGGATTATTGGAATAGAAAATTATTATTGCATCTATCTCCAGTGTTGTGGTGAATGTTTTTGGTGTTCGTTCGTTGGTTCTTCCTTTGCACTGAGTTATTGGAGATCTTGTTTTGCCATATCTTTTGTACCACTTTTTTGTATCTACAGGTGGGGGCCGATTTGCTTTGAGGAGGAAGTATTGGTAGGGGAAGACTCTCCCTACTTCTTCTTTGGATCTCTTCGTTGGTAACAGGGAGTATTACTGTCCGAGGACCTTCTATTTCATGTTATCATTGCATTTTACTTGTATTTCCTCCATACTTGATCTCTCTGATTGAAATCGATTTTCCTTGGATTGACAGGTGGAGGCCGATTTGCTTTGAGGAGGAAGTATTGGTAGGGGAAGACTCTCCCTACTTCTTCTTTGGATCTCTTCGTTGGTAACATGGAGTATTACTGTCCCAGGACCTTCTATTTCATGTTATCATTGCATTTTACTTGTATTTCCTCCATACTTGATCTCTCTGATTGAAATCGATTTTCCTTAGATTGACAGGTAGAGGAGGGCACACTTGTGGGCTAGGGCATCAATTTGGCAAGCAAAATCAACAATCTCTCATTTGATCTCTGCGGGAATCTTCCTCAACATCAAAGCATCTCTCTTCATCACTCAGGTATGATCTCAAGCTAAGTTCTATCTCCATGATCTATCCACTTGTCTAAAACATTTTAAACCCTAATTAATCAAAACCCCCATTTTTACATTTTTTCAGATCTACCGAGATCTAGTGGGTTGTTTGGTGTAATATTGAAAACCCACCTCTATAGTATCCAAGGCATCCCGGATCTATAGTTTGGTGAGGATTGGCCCCCATTTGACCCCCTTCCCAAGCCAACTTAGCCTCTCTAAGTGAGGTCGCACTCCTTGGGGAAGGTGAGTTACCCTAGATCTAGTTGATGGGTAGTTGAGATCTCGCTTGATTATTGATCTACACATCCAATAACCTACCCCCAGATTGTCACTTTTCTGATTTCTACCTTGTGGGCCCTATTCCATGTTTTAAGGGATTTAATCCCATTTTTTGGACCACTTGATATCTTTAAACTCAGATCTACTAAGATCTAGCCATCGGATTGCTTTGAAACTATAGATCCATATCCTCATCTGATCAACCTACTTGAATCTAAATTTTGGATGCCATTGGACTTGTCTTGATTCATTTATCCCACCTTTTTAGCCTCCTTGGGTAAAGTCGCACCACCTTGGAGAAGTGACTTGGCCCACTTCCAGGACATGGGTACATGAGATTTTTGTGGATTTGGAACGGGCATAATTCAAAACCTAGGTCTAGTATGTCACTTTGTCAAATCTTGCCTTGGGGATAGCATTCCTTGTTTTAAGGGATTGTGGTCCACTTAAGTGAAACCTAGATCTAGACTTATTCATCCATCAAGACCTTAATTGCCCACTTGTCTCATGCAATAGGAGTTATCAATCACAAGTTAACTACACTTTGACTCCATTATCCCAATTCCCAAGGCACTGGTCTCTCTCCAAGTCAATTCGACTTTCTTAGATTGTTGGATTAACTTGTGGTTTGACCCTTGTGTGGTGAACTAAACCCTTGGATGTCATCATGTATCATGATCAAGCTTGTCACTTGTACTAGTTAGCCCCAATTCAACCCCTAAACTACCCTGCATTGGACACGGTTCCCAAGGCAGTGGATTTTGTCACATTGAACTAGTACATCGATCCTGGATCCTATTTCACAAATCATAAGTCACTTTCACATCAATAATGAACCAAAGCTATACTCATTGAACCCCTCACTTGTCTTGTGACTTCATCCTAAGGTCTAGGATAAACCATACACCTTACTTCACTTAGAATTAACTTGATTTGGTGTCTTGGTTTTGATCTCTCCTGTCCGGAGTAGGTCGGGTCTCCCCCTTTGTTGTCTGGGCTAGATAACATAAAGTGAAGGTTGCCTCGATTGGCGTGACAACCATATATTGGAGGTCGAGGTGATCGTGGTTGCACCTTTTGAGTTGCCCTTTCCTATTGCCATCCATGAGTGGATACATCCATAGGGGTAACTACAGTTTAGGTGATAACAGGCCCCACTTGTGTATTTCATGGTACTAGATCTATCTCTTTGGTCTCACTAGGTGGCCTAACTCATTCATTGGTTGAAACACTTCTCATATCTTAAGCCTCTTGAACGACACTTAAACTCTTGGGCTCACCTAAGCTTGCATTGGTTTCCGTATCTCAACTTACACATTTCCCTAGGAACCTTTGCTTTGACTAATCTTCTTTGATTGGCTATAGGGTCTCCCCCTTGATCTAAAGTGAAGAGTGCCTCGGTTATCGTGACTCCCAGCTTGCATTGGGAACCGTGGCATCTCTTGGGTCACCTCTTTAGTTGTCTATCTCCTCTACCATCCCGGATGGGATACCTTTAGGGACAACTACAAGTTGTGTGATAACAGTACCTAGGCATCATCGCAATGTATCATAGCAAGTGTTATACCATGAGAATAAATAGAGCACTTAAGTGCAAAAGGGGTTAATCAACATTTAACTTAGGAAATGCATCCATTTATGAAGATAATACATGAAATAATTACTATTACACCCTTTTAATAGCTCAATGTCTTATCTAACTTTTACTCATTAAAACATTAAGTAGACTAAGCCAAATTGAATTACCTAGTTTCCTAAGTTATGTGAGGGTGGTGGAATGAATGTGTTACTTAGGGAAGACAATGGGGTCCTTGCAAGTTAACCATCATAGTGAATGATAGTATTAGTTCTAACCTTTGCTTTCGAGAATTAGGGTTATGGATGTTTCTTCCACACGTGCCTTAGAAGGTAGTACTTAAAATGAGTCACCCATTCTTGTGCCTCTTTTTTGTGATTCCTTTATTATTTTTTCTTTTCATTTCACTTTAGCTCTTTCATTGGCTTTGTCGCTTTACTTTTGATTTAGCATTGATAACCTAGGACAAGGGAACTTGGCTCTTGCAAGGGGGAATATCTCCCATGTTTTTCTAATTTAACTTTAGTAGCATCAACCTTAGAGTACTAGACTCTTTTAGCTTTTTTAGCTAAGTTGCACGAAACGGGGTGATCTGGATTACTTGGAGAACGAAATGAAGGCAACAATATAAAATGGAAATACACATGGATATTTTGCAGAAAACACAGTAGTACAATAAAACTCAAATTATATTAGTGAATGGAATGGAAAAACAATGTAAACTGCAAATCAATTCAACCAAGCTCTAGATGGTGGTAGCTTATCTCTAAATAGATATGTATTGGCTATGCTCATTTGCAAAAACTGAGTTACAAATAAGGCCAAAAGGGCCTTTTAACATAAAGCATCAATGAGAAACCCTAAACATAAAAAAACCTAACCCCAAAAGATTTGCGGGTCCCGTTGTGGTTAGTTGATACGTCAACTTCCCTGGGGCGTAACGTTTGCTTATGATTTTCATTTCGGGTGCTTGGTAATCTGATGGAAAGGTCTAGCCGAGAAGTATACATTTCGAACGACCCGACTGATGCCTATGGCTATCGTTTGGGTGCTGCCATATGCCAAAAAAACATCGTTTAGGGCATCAAAACGATCTTGAAAGATCAGGATCAGAACCCAAAAAATCGTAAAAACATTGCTAAAATGGAAAATTGTGTTCTGAGCCAGTGGACTAGGTGGGTGGCCACCGATGTCCATTAGGATCAATCCTCCCTCCTTAGGAAGCAATGGTCTCCATTGCGTCAAGACCCCTCATCAAATGGGGAAACTTTTGCTGAATTTGACTCCTAGTGAGCCACTTGCCTTGGTGAAGAAGTGCCTTGCTTTGACGACTCGATAGAGTTGAATGTTCTATTGGCAGGTGCCCTTCATTTGTGTGTCCATGATTCGATCCACTATAGTTTGTTCAAGGCAGTTTGGATTGAGTTCTGTAGGGGCGAAATGCTCAACCAACTCTAAGGTGTCCAAGAGAGGTGGAAAATATGGTGGTAGTAATTCCACATTAAATATTTAATTCAAAAGCATTCTAACCCTCGGCCTTTGTGGTGGTGTAAGGCCCTTATCGGAGTGGCTTGAGCTTTTTGTGGGGGCCTGTGAGGCGCTCCTTCTGGAAATGACCACACCTTATCCCCAATTTGAAACTTGTGGAACCCGACGTTCGTCATGTCGTTGTTTGCACTTGGCGTTGGCTTTCTGCATGATATCATGAACCTATTGTTGGATGTGTTGGATCCGCTCAATGAATTTGGCTACTTTATCTGCCTTAGCCTGAGCATGGGAGGACTCGTCCTGTGTAGATGTGATGAGTATAGCTACATCAATGGGGGCCAATGGCCAGAACCCCAAGCACACTTGAAAGGGGTTATGGACAATAGAGCCGTGGAGGGATCTGTTGTAGCTGTGGAGGGATTTGTTGTAGCTGTGGAGGGCTCTATTGTAGCTATGTTGAACATATGGAAGGCTCTCATCCCATGTGCATGGATGTTTGGAGTTGTACATGCGTAGGATATGCACAATCATCTTGTTGACCACTTCTGTCTTCCTATATGTTTGGGGGTGGAATGCAGTCGATTAGTCAGCTTGGTGTCCATTAGAGACCATAAGCAGGACTAAAGGTGTTGAGGAACCTACTATCCCGATCTGAAATAATGGTCTGGTATACCAAAATAAACCCAAACACGCTCAAAGAAGAGCTTATCAGTGGCTTCGGTTGTGATGCTTGGTGCTGGAACGACCATCTTAAAGAACTGATTGACAACCACAAAAACACAATCGTGACCATGCTTGGCGGAGGGAAAACCTGACATGTAATCCATTGAGATTGACTCCTAGGGCTTGTTTGGGGTAGGTAGAGGAGTGTACAACCCTTTCTTTTCAATGGCAAGTTTAGCGATGGCACAAGCAGTGCATGATCAGATATACTTGTTGACGTCCTGTCGGAGTTTTGGCCATTAGAAATACTTCTGAAGAACTACTGCTGTCTTCTCCACATCGAAGTGTCCGACCACTAGATTGTAGTGTGCCTCCCAAATTAGCTTTGTACGCTTGCTTGATGGAAGACAAAGATGGCTCAAATAGCACAAAGTGCATCTTGGAGGTGAAGTCAGGAACTTGTTTACTTGTGCCCAGTGTCTGATATGTAGGGTCATTGCTGTATAATTGGGGCCACCTGGAGGTCTCGTGCCACAGGAGTTAAGGACTGTGGTTAGTGCCACGACTGGGGGTCTGTTGAGTCATTCTGCAACATAATTTGTGCTACCCTTCTTGTACAATGTTCAAATGAAATTGTTGCAAGTATGTGGACCACTTCTGATGGTGATCATTTTGTAAGTTAACCTGTGTCTGCATGAATTGCAAAGGCTTGCGATCGGTGTGGATGATCATTTCCTTTTCGAGAATATAATGCTTCCAATGTCGGCATGCTTCCACAATGGAGTACATATCCTTGTCATTGGTGGGATATCTGCGAACAATATTAGACAGTGTCTCACTGTGATAGGCCACCATATGTCCCTGCTGAGTGAGGACTGCACCGATAGCATAGTTGGAGGCATCTGTCTCAATCTCGAATGGTTGTTGCAGGTCTGACAGAGTGAGAATTGACACTGAGCAGAGGCAGTGTTTCTATTGTGACCCTGACTAGGTGAACTTGGCTTTAGCTCTACCCTTGGTCACTTGGCTTAAGGGCCAAGCGATATGAGAGAACCCCAACATGAACCTACGGTAGAAATTGGAAAAGCCTAAGAAGCTGTAGATCTCTGCTAGGGTCATCAGGGTTGGCCAATCGCGAATGACTTGGATCTTGGCTGGGTCCACATGCACCCTGTGTTCATCCACAATGTATCCCAAATACTGAATTCTCTGCATGCCAAATGAGCATTTCCCTAGGTTGGCATATAGCTTGTGTTGTCGTAGGGTACTTAGGATCTGCTGAATGTGCTGCAAATGTTATTCCTAAGTTTTGTTGAAGACGAGGATGTCATCCAGAGATACAACCACAAAGGAGTTTGTGAATGGTCGTAAGATATCATCCATCATCCTCATGAACGTTGTTGGAGCGTTAGTCAAGCCAAAAGGCATGACCAACAATTCAAAAAGGCCTTCTTTAGACTTGAAGGCTATCTTCCATGCATTGGTTTGTTCAATTGGAACTTGTTGGTAACTCGACTTTAGATCAATCTTTCTAAAGAACTTGGCACCCTTAAGCTGATCAACAAGATCATCAATTTGGGGGGTTGGGTATCAATTCTTGACAGTGATTTTAGTTAGGGCTTTGTAATCGATACAGAGTCTCCATGTCCCATCGTTCTTCTGCACAAACACAATTGGGCTCCCACAAGGTGAGGAGCTTAGTCGAATGTAACCTTTTTGGAGGAGCTCTTGAATTTGATGCTTTATTTCCTCATTCTCTAAAAGAGAGTGTCTATATACTAGGCCATTAGGTAAAGGAGTAGCAGGTATCAAATCAATTGAATGTTTAACCTGGCAGTGTAGAGGCACCCCTTTAGGTGAAGCAAAGATATCTCTGTATTCTTCTACAATCTTGTTAACCTGCTTCTGCTGTTTAGAGAGACCTTGTGTTGACGCTGTGGCAGTTGTAGTGAGATTCCATCCACCTTCTAATTGAACCATGAAGAGGACAAATTTCCCAGTCCAAGAGATGACCTGTCGGCATTGCTTCGCTGAGATCAAGGAAAGTGCAGTAGTCGCGACTACCTCGGGTATCCTTTAAAGTTGGCCCTCCAAAGTAACAATGACACTAGGGCCTAGACTAAACAACATGGTGTTTCCACATATAGGTTGCTCTAAAAGAACATCACAAACTTCAAGTGGGGCAACGTCACACAATACCTCATCTTTGAAGGGCTTGATGCCGTAGGATAGGCGCCACTGTTGACTGACGTGGATGTCTTGTCCCTGGCTCAACCAACCGATGGTGTATGGTTGGGGATGTGGTGTCGTCGACAACTTTAATCTTTTGACGACCTTGATCGAGATGAGGTTTTTCTAGCTACCACTGTCAACAATGAAATGCAGTGGATTTCCCTTCACCCATAGTTGTGAATGGAAGAGGCACTCCTTCGACTCTTTTGGTTGGATCTTTGCGGTTATGATGGTGGCACTAGGTTCCCCATCAATGATCCACTTTCTCTTTTCTTGCTCTGAATCAGTTTATGAGGCAGAGTTTGACTTTGGGGATTTCATCTTAGCCAACGATGATTGTTTTATGCGGCATTCATCAGTGTTGTGCCAGGGGCTTTTGTGGAACTCACACCACTTGTCGGTGTCCTTCGATTTCCCATTACCCTTCTTTGCTTGTAGCTTGGATTGGTTGTCACGATTTTGGATGTCCTTGCTCTGTCCTTTGTTTTGTGGGTTAGGGCCTCCTTTGCTAGGCTTCTACTGCAGTTGATTTGCAAACCCAAACTCCCGCTTATTCTTTTGCTTAAACTTTTGCTCGATCTTGACGGCGTACCAATAAGCAGCTTCTAGTAAGGAGATGTCCAAGAAATCCATCTCTTTGAATGTACTTGTGTAGGCCACTACGGTACGTTAGGATCAAGTATCATTTAGAGTGTCTAATACCCAACCTTGAGCACAAGGTATGGAATATATTGGTGAACTCTAGCACTGTCTGGTCTCTCTGTTGGCGTAAAGTTGTCCATCGTGTGTACTGGTCATCATAGTTTTTGATAGGGTAGAATTCATCCTTGACGACATTGAAAAAAACCACCCAAGTGGGTTCTGTTCTGTATATTTCAAACTCATCTCTCGCATGCCTCTCGCAGTAACTATCCTACCAGTTTTTGACATGGGGAAGGACTTAGGGAGCATGGAGGTGATCTTTTTGCCATTGGAAATTTTTAGAGAAATAACCCTCTAACAGTTTTAACCATTTATCCAAAGCATCTGCATTCATCCGACATTCAAATAAGGGAATGTCAAAGTTAACTTAATAGGATCTCCTGCTCCGTCATCTCTCTTTTCATCTCCCTCCATGCGAGGCTGCTTGGACTGACGAGAGTGGTTTTCCCCAAACTCAACTAGTTTGAGACCCAATTCTCGATATTGAGATCTCGTTGGGGACATGCACAGAGAAACAACAAGAGTAGATTGCTCAGATACAATTGATCTGGATTATTTAGAGGACGAAATGAAGACAACGATATAAAATGGAAATGCACACGAATATTTTGTAGAAAGCACAATAGTATAGTAAAACCCAAATTCTATTATTGAATGGATTGGAAAAACACTGTAAACTACAAAACAATACAAACTAGCTCTAGAGGGTGGTAGCTTATCTCTAAAAAGAGATGTGTCGGCTATGCTCATCTGCAAGAACTGAGTTACAAATGAGGCCAAAAGGGCCTTTTAACATAAAGCATCAATGAGAAACCCTAAACTTCAAAAACCCTAACCCCAGAAGATGAAACGCTAAAAGGTTTGTAGGCCCCTTTGTGATTAGTTGATACGTCAACTTCCAGGGGGTGTAACTTTTGCTTACGATCTTTGTTTGGGGCGCTTGGTAGTCCGATGGAAAGGTCTAGCTAAGAAGTACACATTCCGATGAGGTTGGAACCACTCTCAAACATCCTGAAAGAATTAATGGTAATTTTAAAAATTTAAGTAAAAAGATATAAAATGAAAGATATCGAGAATGTCACTTTTACTTGAAGAATTTAATATTACCAATTGCTACTAAACAAAACATATATTTCTTTTATGGGAAGGGCAATATATTTTGGGGATGTGACCGTAGGAAGCTCATCCGTACTGGAAACGTGTTTCCATATGGACAAAATGCGTTTCTGTCTCCGGAAATGTGCCCGTCCATATGTAAACGTGTTGCACGTCCATATGGAAACATGTTTCAGGCACATAACGCGCTGGGGATGTGGGGGGGGTGGGTATTTCATGCAACTTAGTTTTCTAGGCATTCATACATGGGAATAATTATGAGACCTTGACAGATTACAAATGATAGATCACCCACAAAAGGGAAAACGAGGGGGAGGGATGAAATGGCTAACAGAACGAAGAATGGCTAGGTAGAATGCCTTGAAATGGATGAAACAACTACTTAGTTCACTAGGGTCCAATTGAACGTTTGGAATGACACACTTCTCTGAGGCAAAATTATGATAACAACATGGTAAGCCTAAGTAATGAGTAACAGTTTTCAGAGTTATGAGTCATTATACAAGCATAAAGCAACATGCCATGGTCAAATCAACATAAAAAGGAAACATTCCAAGTATCAGTGAACCATATGAGCATGCTGAAAAGATCTCTGACCAATAATCTATGGAAACCACAGCTCTCATCTCAGGAACAGTGTCTATGATATGATCACAGACCACAAATGATCAACATGTCACCCCTGCAGATCAAAGAGTAACAGGACCCACGCAATTCTTATTTCCAGCAATATCTTTGTCATTCATAGGTGATAGGTTGTATGTTGTAACAAGAGTTGTCACTGTCTCCACTTGTCCATTTCAGCCCTCTTGACTCTCTTAATGACTCCATTTGGCACATCTTGATAAGCACTAGGCTTGGTCCTTCCATCACCCTTTATATTTCATGTGCTACAACTACATTGTTTTGCTAAGGCAAACTCTCTACTTCACCTTGAGTGTCATTGTCCAGCTTTAGCAATCCTATTCTAGGGACACCCCTTTGTGCCAGGGGAGAGCCGGCCTAGAGTGAGAAGAGGGTAACGTGGTGATGTTGTGGCTCCTCTCTTGAGTTTCCCATTGTCTTGCACTGCTTTTTGGACTTTCTAGCATAAGTGCAATATATATTGGTAACACCTATCATATAGGACCTCAAGGCAATACTTTGTCTCTGTTAATAATTTTCAATGGACATAGTTAAGCTTGGGAGACATTTACAAAAGGAAACAGGAAAAACATATTTATTTATTTATTTGTTTCTTATATAAAGTGAATTCACAAACCAATTGAATACTTGTAAATCTCAAAATATAATCATTAAAAAGTGTGAAATGCAAGAGGTCAGAAAAAACTTTGAATACACTATTTCTCTGTCTTTTTCTTTACATCTTATCTTTTATAAGATTGTTAAATTGTTGCAATGCATCATAACACTAAACGAACTTGGAGCTCAATTGCTTTCTATTTGTGCATGGGAAATTTCATTTACAATAGGAAGTATTTTCATGTTAAACATGCACTTGAAGAGTATATTGAAAGGCAAAGAAGCCAAAAATTTGTTATCCATTTTTGTAATTGGTTGTTTTCTGATTTGCTTTACAGAAGCTTGAGGCAAGATCCTTTTTCAAACGACTTGTTGGAACTGTTGTACGCTCAGTTCAAGAGGATGAGCAAGAACAAGGTAGTGCAATTTCATATTTTGTAAGGAGAAATATTGCACATTTGTCTTCTAATCAATTTTCTTTTGAAATAACAACTCAGGAACCCATAGATTAGCTATAACCAGAATATTACAAGACAAAAGTACAACTATCTGGTGATAGATTTCATCTCAAGACTCTATATGCACAGAGATTGTAGATTATACTAGGGCACAAAATCTTTCGGATGAAAGAATGTTGCATGCTTCAAAGTTTAAACACTAGTAGATTTTGCCAACATCAGTTACATATTGGTAAAGAAACTTTAATTTGCAGCTTAGAAGTGAACCTTGCATGGTATGGCTATCTGTTTGCTAACTCATTTTTGCTTCTTTGGTTGAAATATGTTACATAAAAAAATAATATAACATAATAATAATAATAACAAGGGGGTCTTATAAAAAGACACGTCTTATCAAAAAGACCTGGGTGGTATGTGTACCGAACCCTCGCATTGTAATAATATCATCATTTTATATCATATCAAACATTTATCATATATTTTTTTATATGGATTTCTATTGGCTGTGTCTTATTTACAGTGGTTATTTGCTTAAGAGAGCGAACTTTGTACGTTTAAGTGGTATCACAGCCAGCCCTTTCCTCCAGCTTCATCTAATTGCTGCCTTTGGCCAAAAAGTTTCAGACCTTGTCTAATAATTTCAGAATTTCTAAGCTAACTGGTTTTTGACCTCCCTCTTCCTCTTGTCCCACGCTGTCATCATTCCTCACGCGATTCACCTGTTCCTCCCCATGGACTACCCCTTCTCCAGTCCGTTCATCACCTACGCATCGCTCTTCCATCCACGCGCCCCACCAGCTCCATACCTGCACGCCGTCCCATCTCCCTTACGCCCCCACTCCTTGGCTGTGCCTCCTGTCATCACGACTCCCCACCTCGCAGTCTCCTCCACGCGGCCCCCACGCTAATCCTCATCGACCATTCTAGTCGGTGCTCAACAAACACGCCCATTCCTCCCCCTTTGCGTGCTCCTATTCTCGCTGCGACCTCACCCCCACACCCCAACTTCCTCGCGCGCTCATTACTTGCGCCTCCCCTTATCCCTCTGCTGTGCCTTCCCTAATAAACTCCCACGTCCTCCAATCCTCGCGCCATCTTTTCTCCGCGCTCACCCCACCGCGTGACCTTCATCTCCATTCTCCCAAATGAAACTACTGTTATCCACTTTCTTGCGCTCATCCCAACCTACAGAGTACAGACCTCACCGCCCGTCTTCATCCGCGGCTTCACGCACCTTCCCTTGTGCCTGCATCTGCCTCCCCACTCACCTATGCCTCCTTACACCCGCATTCTCCATGCCACATGCTTTACTCGTCTGCAAAACCCTTCTCGGCATCCCGCACCTGCACACACAGGCCATACACACCCTCATTCCCATGCGTGCTACATAACCGCGCCTCTCCATTGATTCGCTCATCCACACCTGATACACCGTGCTGTTCCCTTCCCCACTCCAAGTGGCAACTCCTCCCAATCTCGTAGCCATCCACTCGTTATAATTCCCACGTTTATTCAATATATATATATATATTATTGATAATAATATATATTATATATATTTTCAAAAAAAACCCAAACACCAAAAATATCTATATGTTATAATAATATTATTTAATGATAATAATAATTATTATATGTTAAGTTATTTAACTATATAATAATAATTATTGTAGTTATTATTTATTGAAAAAAAAGAAAAAAAAAGGTTATTTAACCTAATCAAGGAAGAATTAAGGACCGCCTTGGGTTCCTTGCACTTTTGCACCAATTATTGGCAAGGAAGTAAAGGATAAAAAATGAAATCACAAATTATGGTGATTACATATTCTGAAATGCAGTCGCAACTACAAGCAGTGTTGAGCAAGCTAGAGCAATATAAAGTAACCAATCATCATCTCCAATTTGAGATTAGTAAGCAGATCATTCTTAATAAGTTGACAGAACAAGAGTATTATCACTTAAAAGATCAAAATCAAAAGTTGGAAAAAGCTAAAGAAAATATCGAGAAAATGTTATCAAATAAGGATGAAGAAATATCACTATTAAAAAATCACAATCAAAACCCTGAAGACAAAATAAAAAAGTAGGAAAATGATGAAGAATTACCTTATAGAAGCGATAATGATTTAAAAGAAGAAATAAAGTGTTTAAACAAACTCATCGTTGATAGAAACGAGGAATTTGTGTAGATCCAAGAGAAATTAAAATGCCAAGAATCAGAGGACTATCGTTGTCAGCAACAAATAAAAGAATTCCAGCAACAAAAGGACGACATTAACCACACACACAAGTTAGAGATTACAAAGCTCAATAAAACGTTATTAGACCAGATTGAAGAAATCTTCCAACTAAGAAACCATAATAATGTTAATTTTTATAGTGCAGCTGTGAGACCCATTCTCAGAGAGGATGGTAACCTAGTTAGTTAACTAGGGTTCCTGGTCATGTTAACCAGGCAAAGTAGAGAGTAAGATCCTAGAAGGTACCCTAGGGCCCCCAACTGTCTCTTGGGGTTCTTGGTCGGGGGCAAAGCAGGTTGATGCCATTGCAAAGTCCCTAGCATGTGGCTAGGGCCCCTATTTGTCTCTATGGTATTCTGGTTTGGGACCAGACAGTTTCTTGTTCACGAGGATTAAGTAGATCTTGCAGGTTGAGACAGAGACATCCTGGTCTAGGACTAGATAGATTCTTGGTCACAAGGACCAAGTAGGTCCTGTAGGTGGTTTCAGTGTAGGACTCAAAGCTCAGCCTGCGGCTGAGAGCCATTCCTTGAGAATGGAGGTTCTTGGTCAGTTACCAAGATGATGATGTGTGATGTCCTCTTCTCCTAGGCCTTCGAGATGGTTGAGTTAGATGGTCTTCTCAAGAGACTGGCCACCCCTTAATGAAGCCACTAACATTTGACTTTAGGAGCAGTCTAGAGGACCACATGATTACATCATTCGTGTGGACCCTTCCTTATACAGTGATGATGAACTTTTAGGTTATATGGAACATTTGTACATTTGAGAGAGTGATGATTGGTTGTACCCAATGTTATCGGAACCGGGCCGGTCATCAAACCGGCGAAGCCCAAAATGTGAACCGGACCGGAACCGGAAAAAAACGGAGAAAAAAACCGGTCGACTAAAAAATACATAAAATATTCATATTTTGTAAAAAACATATATATTCATGTGCATACATATGAATCCAAACCATTAATACACAAATATGCAAAGTTTCTCATATATATAGCAAGTATGGGTGCAAATAACCAAAACAGCACCCAGTGCAATACATCTCTGAAGTTCTGAACCAAAGTACATCAACAAAGAGGCTCGAAATGGCAACCATAGTACTAATGAATAACAATAAACTAATCATAGAAGCATAGAAAACTTTTTTTTGTGTTTAAAAAAAATAAAAATCAGTTTCATGGGTCCACTGTACGGACCGGCCGGTTTGGGCCAGTTTTGACCGGTTCCGGCTGGTTTGGCCGGTTTTGACCGGTTCCGGCCGGTTTGGGCCAGTTTTGACCGGTTCCGGCTGGTTCGGCCGGTTTTGACCGGTTCCGGCCGGTTCAGACAAAAATCCGGTTCAACCGGTTTTTGTCCCTGACTGGACCGATTACCTCTGTAAACCGGTCAGACCGGCCGGTTTTTCCGGTTCCGGTCCGGTTCCGATAACACTGGTTGTACCTTCTCCACCTTGGTTGATTTACTTTTGGTCCTTACACCTTGTTGATTATTCATCTTGTGCTACCTTGTCCTTGATAGGGTCATTTACTGACCTTGAGTTATCTTTTGATTTTTATCACCTTTGATGTTTTCGGTCTTATGGATACTATGGTTGTTTGACCACGTTTTGTGGTTTACCCTTGGTCCTAGGGTTCATGGGTTATGTACCCATTCATATCTTATGTTGGACCATGTGTTGGTCCTAGTACACACCTAACATTATTCTAAATATAATTGGTACCCACTCCTTTTTTTATGGTACCATTCTAATGGGTCATTGTTACCCACACTTATTTATATGACCCTTGTTTATTTTTATTTATTATTTATATTCATTTATTATTTATTATTTATTATTTTTTATTCTTTTATCTTTTTATGATTTTATTTTTAAGTGGTACCTCCCTAAATTGATGGAACTCTAACTAATTTAAAGTTTCTATTTTTTATTTTTTTATCCTTCCAGAAGTCTTTAGGTTCCTATATATTAAAGACTTCTCCTTAGCATTTTACAAGCATTTCGGCTTTGCTCCTTACCGTGCTTGACGTCAAGGGTTTTACAGCTGCTCCTTTTGATTTTTTGAATGCCGCCCACTTGCTGATTCAAATGTTTTGATGTTAGTAAGCATTCAGGGTTGTCCTATGTTAAGCCATGATCTATTTTTGTTGACCGGTAACATGACTGAAGGAGGCCGTGACAGTTAACTTCTCCTTTGCTCACATGGGATTTTGCAGAAGTCCGATCTAGCTTGATCCACCTGTGTAAAGACCTGATCTGCTATTTGTTGGTTCTATCTTTTGATGTTTGAGCTCGGATCTTCTTTACTTCTGCTAGTCTGTAAGCCCGTGACCCTAAGACTCAGTTATAAGTCATAGATCTAATTGTTGGTTGTGTATTGGTGGAGACCGTAAGGCCTTAAGGACTGTTCTCAGTCTGCTAGTTGCAATTTTGGTGGCGGCCGTGAGACCTAAAAGTCTGATCTAATTGAGGTCGTGAGGCTTGGGATCCGATCTGACCTTTAAAGTGATCAACCAGCCTATTTTTAGGACCGATTTGAACATTTCTTTGGAGGTCATAGCTATTGAGGTCTGCTCTATGTTTTTATGAAGTACCCTAAACCTGATCCAGTTTGCTGCTTGTTTTGACTTTGTACTGAGACCTTATTGAGGTCTGTTCCTTTGTATTAAGACTTATCGGAATTTTTCTGTGTTTTTTGTTTGATTACATCTTGTTTTGAGTTTCTTGACTAGACCTCTTGTATTGAGTCTTGGTACTACCAGTATGTTTTTTACTGTCTTTGACCACTCCTGATTGACTGTACCTAATCCTAGTCATCTCTCTCTCTCTCAGGTTTGTACTAACCCTTTAATAGGGTCACTTGGTTCCTAGTGTTGGCTGGCCTCTGAGATGCACAGTCTTTTCTGAAAGTAACATTTCTGAGTATATAATAGGAAAGGTTCCACATCCAGGTAAGTATCTTCACCTATCTCTTTTATTGCTAATTAAACAAGTTGATTATTTTATTTTTGATTACATGTTACTGAAGATTACTTTAACACAGTGACCCAACTGGTAGTGTTAAAGTGGAAAAGTTGAAAGAGATGAAAATTATGTTTTGTTACTGTTTTACTATTTAGTTTCAGTACTTGTTTAATAAATGTAATTTTGTTGAAATATTGTAACTTCAAAGAATATTATATTTGTACTTTATTATTCCGGAGATGTTTCATTCCTCCGTGAAGACCTTATTGTATATCCGGAGATGTTTATTCCTCCGTCGGAATGTGGTAACTTGGGTTATTAGACTTCCCTAGTGGGGGTCGGCCCTGTATGTGTTATGTGGGTCAAAGGGTTATTAGACCACCCTAGAGGGGTCGGCCCAGTCAGTTGTAATGGGGTGTTTAACCCAATGGTTAAGTTGGGGCCGACCTAGTTAATGTAAAAGACAAGTTGGAGATGTGTATAAATAGAGGAGGTGTGTTCCTCATTTATACATACACTACACTCACTTGTGAATAGCGCATAGGTGAGGGAGAGGTCTGCTATGGAGGATAAGGAGCTTATGTCTATGGTTTACATCTTTGTATTTGCTGGTCATCTATATTGAGGAAGCTTTGCTAGGTTTTCTTCCCCATGAGGGTTTCCCAGGATAAATCTATGTCTCTTGTGTTTATGCTGTGCTTGTTGTTCTTTCAGTGATCCTGTATATGCTATTGTGAAATGGAATGTAATGCTGATATTTTCTGTCTTAGCATATTGAATCTTAACATGGTATCAGAGCTAACCTGAAGGAAGGCAATGTATGGCACTTACGACACTTGCTTCACTTGCGACAACTTGAATGTTAGGGTTTTGTATAGCAAAAACCAGTCATCGTGGCACTTTCGCTATAAATCCATTTTGGCGAAGGTTCAGGATCTGAAACCTTTACAGGTCGTAGATAACATCCCCAGATACTTTGTGTCCAAAGGACACCCTCAGATTCGTTGTACTTTGTGAGTTATGATCAGTACAAGTTAGAGTTTCTGCCTCTTCCATATCTTAGTCATAATCAGGTGACTTAGGCAAAAAGGCCATAACTTGGGCTAGGAAGCTCCAAATGAAATTTCGTAAAAAGTGACAGGTAGTGCACAGACTGTACTATCTCAGGTAACCTTTTCAGAGGCCGAAGTTGAACCAGTGACACGTGGCACGCCATACAAGTTTGCTCTCCTGTTTTATCCCATAAACAAGTCATGTTGCGACACTTGGCATAACTCTCTCAGAAAATCCAATTGAGGTCAGACCTGTGGGGTTGGAAAGATGACAGGTCGGGCTACCATAGGTAGAAGTTTCAGACCCTATGGATCGAAAAGTTCAGAGTTACACCAGAAACAATCAGGTACATATTTCTGTCAAAACAGAATTATTTTTTGAGTACCTTCATTCATGGCTTCGGGAATTTAGGGTTTCGGAGAAAGTTGGAATTTTTGTAATCGGAGACCACGGCTGAATGCTACTCATCAAAATCGAAATTTAGAGACCAAGATCGAATTTTTTGGTTGGGTAGAAGACCGGGCTTGATCAAATCCCAGTTTGGGACTTTGATCATAAAGGTGGAAAATTAGGGCTTTTGCAAAAGTTGGAATTTTTGAAGTCTGTGACCACGGCTGGAAGCTCCTCAGAAAAATAAGAGTTTAGAGCTTTGGATCAAACCTTTTGATTGGGCAGAAGGGTGGGCTTCATCAAACCCTAGTTCAGGATCCTGTCCAAAAGATCCAGAAGTTACGAAGGCAATTTTGAGGGGTCAAATTTTGGAGATTTCAAAATTGAAGTATGCTAGCTTGATCAACTCAGCAAGGCACATCTTTCTATCCATTCAAAAGTGTGAAAGTCAAAGTTTGAATTTTTAGGGTTTCTCTAACAAACCCTAATCGAGCTCCAGATCTAGTTTCGGGGGGAGATGAGGCTAAGGCCTTACATAAGAAGACTACAAGAATTCCCTGACAGGTATGACTTGAGGAGATACAGGTATGTGTTGAAATCTGTTCATGATTAAGTTTATAATATGCTTGTCTTCATATTATTAAGGTTAGTACAATCTTGATTAATCTTAGAATTGTCTTATTACCCTAGTAAAAGTATGAATGCATGTGAATGATAGAAGACATTCATTAATTAGGGTTATATGATTGTACTAATGCACTGTGGTGTTGTATGAGGTTGATGTTGTCTACTAACAAGATACAGGTACATCAAGAAAGACAAATCAAGTTCCATGACCATGATGACATAAAGACAAAGACTCATTCATAATCCTTGATCACATAGAAGCTCTACTTACGAGGTATGTATGATTTATTTCTACTATGCTTAACTTATGAGGTATGCAGGTTACCAGCACAAGGTCTCCAAATCATTGAAGAGAATAAAGATATTGTTTGGGTATGTTAGACATAACTAAGCATGTATCTAATCCAGGTATGTTTTTCTATGTCAAGTTAGAATCCTAGTTTGTGCTAGGATTTTAGTATACCCATGTATTGAATGATCATGACCATACATATTCAAGATTACTTAGAATCATAATGCTGTGATAATATTGAGTTTATACTAATGAACGTATGATTATGTATGAGATCATGATGACGACACTAGTGCACACTTAAGTATGCATAGTGGTCAAGAATGAATAGAAGCTCATGACATGGAAGGGAAGTCGAGACCAAGAAGGATGCAACCTCACAAGACATAAAAAGATAAGTATTTGAATTACTGAATAGTCTATGATATTGCTCGTAATGCATATTTGTATTCCTAGAATATATATCATGCTAAGTATAAGCATTCATATAGCATTTGAACAGTATACTACTAATATGCATATGATTGGTAAGTTGGACAAACATTCCATTGTTGATTGTCTAGAATAAAACCTCTTTGCTGACATGCTGAGAGCTGTGCACGCTCTCAACAGTATGTTCTGGTAGAGATGGAAGGCATCTAGATAGCCACTGTATGCATACAGGATATGGAAAAGTGTTGTGCCAAAGTATTGGTCAAGATAGTAGTATAACTATGTAAATCATATTTGTATGCATAATAGGTATCATGTCAACATAATTTGATGATTATGAAGTATTACTAATCATGTACTTAATTTTGATTTGTAGGAAAGATCATGAAGAATGATGAACACTGAACAAGTGATGGATGTTCAATAAGAAGATTTACAAATCAAACATACTATTGAAGGCTCGTGGCTAGAAGATTCTCTTAGAAAGAGGAAGAGGATCATGACGAGTGACTAGATAAGACCATTCTCTTAATGGTGTAATTGAAGAAGAAGTGTGAATCAGGCTCTGTATGGGTACCCATGATTGATAATCATTTGATGAGGTTAATGATCACCATGGGTGATGCAGATTTCAACCCTTGCTAGAAGGTTGAAGATGGTTTCTTTATATAGATGACATGGATGCAAGATTGAACTCACCACAGAGTTCGAATGATCTCGAGGCTCATATCAGTAGACCCATTTGATGAGAGATGGCACAGATAGATATGCAGAAGATCATTCAATGTAGAGTGTGAATGATGTTCAGTCACAGAGGAAGAATTGATAGCCTCTTGACAAGCTTGGGCTTTACCAAGAGTAAAGCTGATCCTAACCTTTACCTTAAGGTTATGGATGATACTATGATTGTATATGGATGATCTTCTTCTGACAAGAAAATGAGAAACAGATCATGGAAAGCTAGAAGAAGCTAGCTACAGAGTTCAAGATGAATGATCTCGGATTGATGCATTACTTCCTAGGACTGGAAGCATGAAAAGGCTTAGTAGGAATCTTTCTCAACCAGGGAAAGTATGCTGAGAAATCTTGAAAAGATTTGATGTGTTTGAATGGCCACTCTCATGGATTCCAACTTAAAGCTGTTAACGGATGACTCATCAGAGTTAGTGGATGTAACTTTGTGCATACAGCATATTGGGTCATTGATGTATCTAACGAATACCAGGTCAGATATATGCTTTGCTATGAACACCTTGAGTCAGTGTCTAGTGGAAACTAGATGTGTTCACCTGAAAGTTGCAAAGCATGTGATGAGGTACCTAAAGGGTACGATAGACTTTGGTCTATGTTGTTTTGGAGATCATGACTTCAGATTGTATGGCTACACAAGATGTTGATTGGGCAGGAAGTGTATTAGACAGGAAGAGCACATCGGGTGGATGTTATTGTCTGGGATCTGCCATGATCTCGTGGTTTAGCAGAAAGCAGTAAGTGTGGCTCTCAGCACAGCTGAAGCAGAATATATAGTTGCTTGCTCTGCTAATTGGGAAGCGATATGGCTTCAGAAGTTATTATCTGGTTTGTTTGAATTAGAGATGGACCTCACTGTGATCCTGTGTGACAACCAGAGTTGTATCAAGATGACAGAGAATCCAGTGTTCCATGATAAGTCAAAGCACATAGAGATCCGATATTTCTATATACGGGATATGGTGTAGAAAGGAGCTATCAAGCTCGAGTATATGAGCACTGACGAACAAGTTGCTGATGTGTTGACCAAACCTCTGCCTTGAGTAAAGTTTGAGTATTTCCGAGACAAGCTTGGTGTAGTTCAAAAGGACCCTCCTCGAAAGGGGGAGTGATATGGTCGCTGATGATGAGATTGCTTGTATCGACGGTAAGGTTGATGATGTGTATACTTGTATTGGTGTGGATACTTGTATTGATGTGGATACTTGTATCGATGATGAGGTTTTCGGTTACGACGATGAGGTCGATATATAGTCCTTAGACTTTGTCTAAGTGGACAAGGGGATTGCATCATCCTTGGACTTCAGTCCTAAAGTGATCCGTAGATAGATGTCTCCGAGAATGTGGTCCCTAGTGGACGAGGGGATTGTATCATCCCCGGACTTCAGTCCTAAAGTGATTCGTAGACAGATGTCTCCGAGAATGTGGTCCCTAGTGGACGAGGGGATTGTATCATCCCTGGACACATGTCCTAAACAGATCTGTAGACAGATGTCTCTGAGAATGTGGTCCCTAGTGGACGAGGCGATTGTATCATCCCTGGACACATGTCCTAAACAGATCCGTAGACATATGTCTCCGAGAATGTGGTCCCTAGTGGACGAGGGGATTGTATCATCCCTGGACTTCAGTCCTAAAGTGATCCGTAGATAGATGTCTCTGAGAATGTGGTCCCTAGTGGACGAGGGGATTGTATTATCCTTGGACACATGTCCTAAACATATCCGTAGACAGATGTCTCCGAGAATGTGGTCCCTAGTGGATGAGGGGATTGTATCATCCCTGGACACATGTCCTAAACAGATCCGTAGATAGATGTCTCCGAGAATGTGGTCCCTAGTGGACGAGGGGATTGTATCATCCCTGGACTTCAGTCCTAAAGTGATCTGTAGATAGATGTCTCTGAGAATGTGGTCCCTAGTGGACGAGGGGATTGTATCATCCTTGGACACATGTCCTAAAAGAGATCCGTAGACATATGTCTCCAAGAAAGTGGTCCCTAGTGGACGTGATAGGACTGCATCGTCCCCGAACGTTTAGTTCAAAATGTACATGATAGGACTGCATCATCCCCGAGCGTTTGGTTCAAAATGTACATGATAGGACTGCATCGTCCCTGAGCGTTTGGTTCAAAATGTACGTGACAGGATTGCATCATCCTTGGAGTCATGTCCTAAAATGATAGGGATTGATCATCCCGTAAGTGGATCAGGATTGCATCGTCCTTGGACTTATGTCCTAAAGTGATAAGGATTAATCATCCTGTAAGTAGATTGGGATTGCATCGTCCGTAGACATGGTGAGGTGTCTTAAAGTGATAAGGACTAATCATCCTGTAAGCTGATTCGGGATTGCATCGTCCCTAGACATGGTGAGGTGTCTTAAAGTGATAAGGACTAATCATCCTGTAAGCTGATTCGGGATTGCATCGTCCCTAGACATGGAGAGGTGTCTTAAAGTGATAAGGACTAATCATCCTGTAAGTTGATTCGGGATTGCATCGTCCCTAGACATGGTGAGGTGTCTTAAAGTGACAAGGACTAATCATCCTGTAAGCTGATTCGGGGTTTTGCATCGTCCCTAGACATGGCGAGATGTCTTAAAGTGATAAGGACTAATCATCCTGTAAGTTGATTCGGAATTGCATCGTCCCTAGACATGGTGAGGTGTCCTAAAATGATAAGGATTGATCATCCTGTAAGTTGATCTGGATTGCATCGTCCATAGACATGAGAGATGTCTTAAACTGAGAGGGACTAATCATCCCGTAAGCGGATCAGGATTGTATCATCCTTGGACCTATGTCCTAAAGTGAGAGGGATTGATCATCCCATAATTGGATCATGTGTATTGCAGGGTATGCTGCTGATCGTGATGATCTAGATGACGATGCTGCTGATCATGATGGTCTAGATGACGATGCTGATGCTCATGATGGTCTAGATGACGATGCTGCTGCTCGTGATGGTCTAGATGACGATGCTGATAATCGTGTGATGACGATGCTGATGATCGTGAGGATCCAGATGATGATGTTGATGTTGCTGTAGCTGTTTGAGTGTTGCAGAATATGAAGACTCAGTACTGAAGATGTTGATGTTCCAGTAACTGCTTGAGTTACTGATGATGTTGAGAAAGCTTCCAATGATTTATAGATGTATCATGTATGATGTTGATGACTCCTTGCTCGTGCAGATGATGTTATAATATCCTTCTCGTTAAGGGGGAGTGTTGAAATATTGTAACTTCAAAGAATATTATATTTGTACTTTATTATTCCGGAGATGTTTCATTCCTCCGTGAAGACCTTATTGTATATACGGAGATGTTTATTCCTCCGTCGGAATGTGGTAACTTGGGTTATTAGACTTCCCTAGTGGGGGTCGGCCCTGTATGTGTTATGTGGGTCAAAGGGTTATTAGACCACCCTAGAGGGTTCGGCCCAGTCAGTTGTAATGGGGTGTTTAACCCAATGGTTAAGTTGGGGCCGACCTAGTTAATGTAAAAGACAAGTCAGAGATGTGTATAAATAGAGGAGGTGTGTTCCTCATTTATACATACACTACACTCACTTGTGAATAGTGCATAGGTGAGGGAAAGGTTTGCTATGGAGGAGAAGGAGCTAATGTCTATGGTTTACATTTTTGTATTTGCTGGTCATCTATATTGAGGAAGCTTTGCTGGGTTTTCTTCCCCATGAGGGTTTCCCAGGATAAATCTATGTCTCTTGTGTTTATGCTGTGCTTGTTGTTCTTTCAGTGATCCTGTATATGCTATTGTTGTGAAATAGAATGTAATGCTGATATTTTCTGTCTTAGCATATTGAATCTTAACAAATTTTTGCATTAAAGTATATCGATTTGTATTCTTTTGCATAAAACCCTAACTCTACAAAAAAAATTTAACAAATAAGACACTAGTTATGAAAATAAGGAAGTTAAAAAATACTCAAACAGAAGAGCAAGTTAATGAAGACTTTGAAGGGAAATTACTAAAAACGCAAGAAGAAAATTGCTACCTTATAAATCACAATTAAGAGTTGGCTGAACAAATAAAAAAATTAAAAGATGAGAAGCTAGAAAAATCTTCAACAAAGGATGTCCAAACTATGGAAAGAGAAACAATGACCGAAACCATTGACATAGCAACATCATCAATACAAATTTAGATATCGGAAGGAGAAACCAGTACAAACCCAATCAATGTTCAAATTCCGAAAAACACTTATATTGAAAATGTTAAACTTTTCAGAGGTCCCTACTCACTCTAGAAACCCTGAGATCTCAATGACTTTGAGTCTCTATAAGCCAAATAAGCAAAACTGACTTATAACTTAAAGTTAACATATCTCTTAACAACTTGAAGAAATAATGAGCAATCACACAAACTTGACTCAAAATTTACCTTCGAAACCCCAATGGGGAAAACCAGCTCCGATGGGGGCTTTCTTCTTTCTCGAGCCTAGAGCAAAATAAAAGAGGATAGTTACATACAACAACTCTGAAAATACAGTCGAACCTGACGGGTATAAAACCCTAGATCTGCATGCAGTAGTTGCTAGATGCACTTGGGAAATGCGGCCCTGCTGTATGGTTGGATCTGGATCTTTTTGATAGTCTGTCTCTGCCCATCTCAGAATGTAGTACTACCTCTCTCACTCCATAGCCCTGATCTGCTCTGTCAAAGATGAAAGTCTACAACCTCCCACTGTAGAATGCGCCCCTCTCTCTGTATGGAAAAGTGCGCCCTCTCTCCAACATTAAGAAGTCACCCTAGCTCAAATCTCAGCCAATCTCCTCAGAGATCGTCACAAATCTTCTTCAATCATTGAAGAAGACCTATCCTGCAAGTCTCAGTTGCTCTAGCCTTAAGCTAGATCAACCACGTCCTCCTCTCCTCAGGAAGTGCTCCCCCTTTCTCTGTTCTTTCATTCGTAATTATTAAACGAGAGCAGTGGGATACTGGCTTGAAGGTTTCCTACCGCCTAATACACACCTGGGGGGGACGCGGCAAGAAATCTTCAAGCCACTCGGTGTGTCCTTGGGGGAAAGTGAGAGTCAAGTGCTGTCACCTGATTACTCGACTCCTTCGTCTAGGCTTACTCCTAGCGAAGCCAAGGGGGGTGATCCCTATGAAAATAAAACTAAGGCTTTTGATCTATAACAAAAAATAAAGTCTAATCTAGGAGTTTGATGAAATTACTTAACAATAAACCGTAAGTCACTGCAATATGAAATTAAAACCCACAGCTTTTAAGATACAACACCATTCATGACATTTGTAAAAATTAACTTAAACAAGAGGAAAAATTGAAGATCAGTGTTGATGAAAATGGAGTGCTTGCTAGGGTTGCTTCTGTGGTCTCGGTGAAAGTATTGCAGTGTCTCAGTTGGTAAATTTTAAGATTATTAAATGAGTGGATTAAGGAATAGGTTAATTCTTGGTTTGGCCCAAAAGAAACCTAACCCTTCGAACTGAGTGCTTTAGCAACTTTACCAAGTGTCCAACCAGGCGAGGATAAACTTGCTTAAAGTAGCCTACTGACTCTTTTTTGTCTATTTGTACAGGATTGTCTGAATCTGATTTGTTGAATCATGGAGTCCGAGCATCTTTTTTACACACAACTGATCTTTTGATTCTTTCAAGATGTTAGATTTCTCCTATGATCCCTCGAATATGAAGATTTTTTTAGGCTTGCCTTTTATGGCTACTGTTATCACACCATAGTAGCAGGGCTACTATTCTTGTACAACAGATATCTGCACATTCCAGAGCTTCCATTATTCCAGAGCATGGCTATATATTTTGGATCACTCATGATCAGAGCAGTGCATTATTCAGATTTATGTATGACCTTGTGTCAAGGCTGAGCCTTGAGAGTTCAGATTTGATGACTGATGTGACCACTTATCCCATTACAGTTTCAGTTCAGTGCCTAGAGATGTATTTCAGCAGTGTTTCAGATGATGCATGATGATTATTATTATGATGATGTTGTATGATCTATGGATATGTTCTCACTGACTGTGGATTATTATCTTGTTGATTTAGTCATGATCATAGCATGTGCTTGGTATATTATTCCTGATGTGGCAAACTATTTAAGATGAACTGTAAATCATAAAATGGACAATTGCTTGCACTTTTAGGTCATTTAACAAAACTTACTGGTTCTTCACCTTACATAGACATGGTCTTTCCCCGACACCAGTTGTCTACTAGTGTAGGCTCCATATTCACTTGTCTCCATCCACACATGACCTTCCTGTTTGACTTTCTGATACTGAGGACTTCCCCATTTTTCTACCTCTGTGTTTGGACCGCATCCCTGTTCATTCAGTGTCTCGGCTCTGAGTTGGTGACAGAACTTGCCTTTGGTGAGTTGGATTGTAGGCCTAAATCATTCTGGTCGGTTGTCCCGATGTTTGGCATTGGCTCGAACTCCCCCTAGTCACTTGAGATGTTGTTGGCTAAAACTGAAAGCTCATGTTCTACCTGTGGAAACTAAATAAATTCGCCCATGGAAACAAAAAAAGGGCAAGAGCAATGAAAAGCTAAAAATACTCCTCGAAGAGTATAAGAAAGGTCCAAAAAGCAATAGTTCTTAAAAGCTATATCTAAACAATTGCTGACCTTGTGAATATATGAAAAACATGCCCTGGATGCAAGCTGCAACTAGTTGTGCTTCTCAGCACATCTGAAATCCGAAGGGTTATGTAGGCCAAAAAGGCCATGGAAATAAAATTGAATGATCCTAATGAACCTGGATCAGCTTGATGTAGACATGATGCCTAAGTTGAATAAGCACTCTCTAAACAACTTATCCATTTGTGAGGAACAGCCATCCCCCGTGTTCTTTTGTCCAGCACAGAGTTTGTAGCTTCCCCCTTCTCCCAGTCCAAAGTATTTTTGAGTTAAGTTAGACAAGTCAAACCCTTGGCCCAACCTCGCTCCTAGCCTTCATCCTTCACTAGCAGTTTGACCATGTCCAATGGGTGAGTTTGTCATTTGAACTATGGTGCAAGTAATTTTATATAATCACGGAATAGGTTAACTCGATTAATGCCACTGAATGGAATTTAAACTTTGAGCTTAGCTGTGGAAGTGATTAGAGAAACATTGTCTTAGTCTACTGATGTGATTTATCCTTGATTATATATTCTTGGGATCCGTGATGATGTGGACCATGTATGGATGATTATTGAGGATGATTTATGGTCCCACATGTTTGATGATGATATCATATGATGGACATATGATGCAGATGATGTTTGATCCAGTTCAGCAGGTTTATTATTATTTCAGATCAGCAGATTATACATTGTCCATATATGGTGGACCCTACAGCTGGCCCATTAGGGCAACCCAGGGTGTATGAGTACTCATTCCTAGTGGATTTGGGTCTTCTGGATCCATTGAGACACTTATCTTTCAGTTCCGGGCACTTCTGACAGTGATTGATTCAGTTTTACACTTGTTGACCAGATTTGGGGCTGATTTCCCAGCCTGAGCAGCAGGGGCCCCGAGAGGCCAGTTCACCTAGGGCGCTGATGATGGAGGGGGTGGTCCAGCCACTTGTTATTACCATTTATCCCCCCTCCCGGAGAGCCTGGTGGGCTCAGATGGACAGCGCTAGCACCCTAGGAGGCAGTTTTGGCACTTTCACAGTTCCCGAGGCAGTTAAAAAATGGGATAAAGTGCTCACTGAGGAAATCGATTTGGGCAATTGAGGCAAGGTTTTGGCATTTGGTTTTCACAGAGGTCTTCCAGGGTGGCATCACTACCTTCCAGCCAGTTTTCACCATGTGGGTATGCCCGGATTGATCACAGGAGGACATTTACTGCTTGACTGTCATGGATTTTGAGGACAGTTTTGGTCATTTTTATTATATTGGACATATTTTATTATTTTTATTGTGCCTTGGGGATGAGCTAGCAAGGATTTATACCTCCTAGCCCCACCATGTGCTTATTTTATCATGTCCTAGTCATCATGAGGTGGATTATTGTACTTTTTACCCCTCTTGTGGGATGACGTCACCCTCCATTGTACCATTTAGTGAGGGCGCTATTGTTATGTTGAGTGATCCATGTGATATTATGTTATGGGTCATCCTAGCCATTGATTGTATGATGAGATCTTATAATCTCAACCACTCATTTGATGTAGTATTATAGAGTGGTATAGGGTTTTGGTCTTTATTATCCTATATAAGGAGGAGACCCCCCATTGTATAGCTCACCTTTGGAGCTCTGGAATATTGGAATAGAAGATTTTTTGTGGAGCACATCTTTCTTGGCTTGTGGATTCTCTTGCATGTTGAATATAAAGTATCTCTTCTATGTATCATTGTGGATTTTGGTGTTTTTGCTAACCTTTTGACAGGAAAGTCGAATTGGAGAGAGGAGGGCGACTTTTTGAGGGTTATTGTTGGAGGGATCCACATATTCTCTCTTGGGTTGATCTTGTGACAGGGAGTATCATTATTGTATCTTCGTGACATAGTTGATGCTTTCTATTACATCTTTCTACCATTTTCATAATCATCTTGCTTGACTTGTTTCTTTGATCTTGTCTTGTAGGAGGAGGACGATTTGGCTATCTTGGAGAAGGGCGATTTGGTTGGAGCACTTGGATCTCACTCTTGAATATAAACATAGGAGAATGCTATCAACTTGCAAGGTGGCCATAAACAATTGAGGTAAGATCTACAAGGTATGTGTCTCTTTCATCCATTCTATCTTCATTGGTCATAAAACCCTAATTAAATCAAAACCCCAATTTTGGTATTTTTTTAGATCTACTTAGATCTACCCTTGCAATTGAAAAGATTTTAAGAACCCACCTCTATAGGATCCACCCCTAGTTGGATCTATAGTTTGGTGGTGATTGGCTAAAAATTGACACACCTTTCAATGCAAAAAAAGCCTTCTTGAACCTAAATCGATTTTCCTAAGAGAAGCTTGTTGGGTAAGATCTAGCACATGGGTAGGTGAGATCCCACTTGATTTGACATCTAGACACTTGATAACCTATACCCATATCCTTGCTTTGGTGAAAACTACCTTGTGGACATCTCTCCATGTTTTGAGGGGTTGAAACCCCCTTTTGATCTTCTTGGTACCTTAAAACTTAGATCTACTAAGATCTACCCATTGGATTCACTTGAAACTTTGAACATGCATAGATCGGGGTACTAGCATCCCGGATCTACATTTTGGTGGCCATTGGACTTGATTTGGTCCACCAAAAGCCACTTTTGGACCTTCCTTGAGCAAATCGCACCCCCTTGATTTTTTGAGTTGGTCCACTTCTAGAAAGTGGGTGTTGGAGATTTTCGTGGATTTGGAATGCCCATGCCTTGAAACCTAGGTCTATACTGTCCTTTTGTCAAGATCCGCCTTGGGGATTGCATTCCTTGTTTTAAGGGATTGTGGTCCACTTTTGGTCATCACTAAAAAACCTAGATCTAATAAGATCCAACCATTGGATCTCATTCAACCCACTTGACTTGGCTTCTAGGTGTCCCGATCTACAATTTGACATACTTTTTGACCCCATTAGCCCACTTAACAAGGCACTAGTCCATCACCAAGCAAGTCGCACTCCTTGGGATTAGTGTCAAATCCTAGATCTAGCACATGGGTATCCTTGAAATCAACTTCGACTCATAGATCTAGTCTACATATAACCTATAGTACCTACCTCACATCTAACTTCACCTTGTGGGCCTACCTAGAATCACTTCACACTTCCCAAGAAAACTAGACCCACTTGTGTAAACACATGGTACTATACTTTGCCATCATACCCCATCATGTGGCCTAGATCATGCATAGGTTGAAACGTTAATAATCTCTTATATTTCCCTCAACCATACCTTAAACCTTAGGTCCACTTAGCCTTGCATTGGTTTCCGTAACTCATTACTTACCTACACTTAGAAACCTTTGTTTGGGTCCAATCAACTGTGATTGGGGTATAGGGTCTCCCCCTTGGTCTAGTTATACCTTGACCTAAAGCGAAGAGTGCCTCGGTTGACGTGACTCCCACCTGCATTGGGAACCGTGGCATCTCTTGGGTCACCTCTTTAGTTGCCTAGCTCCTCTACCGTCCCGGATGGGATACCTCTAGGGGCAACTACAAGTTGTGTGATAACAGCTACCTTGCCATATTTAAATTTTTTATACAATCTAGCAGGCAGGGACTTGTGTCTTACTCTCTTACTGCACCTTATTGAAGATTTCTTGCTTTGAACAAACTTTGTTTTGGTTCTGTTATCACCAAACTTGTAGTTGCCCCTAATGATGGATCCAGAAGGATGGTAGAGGGCATAGGCAACCAAAGAGGTGAACCACGAGAGCCTCGATTCCCAAAAGGATTGGTTGTCACGCCAATCGAGGCACCCTTCGCTTTATGCTATCAAAGCCAAGATAACAAAGGGGGAGACCCTGATATACTCCTGATAGGAGAGATCTAACTAGATCATTAGATCAAGCTATAACAATAGGGTACGTAAGGTGACAGGTATGGAACCCTAGATTTAAGGAATTAGGGTCACTGTGGAGGCTTAAGAAATATAAGATTTGGATTATGGTGTTTAGGCACAATGACACTATGATTACAAGTGATTCCAGGATTCGAGTGCTAGTATAAATGATCAAATTCAATTGCCTTGGGAAACGTGACATTTAAAATAGGGAAAGTGTCCCAAAGAGTGGATTTGAGAATTAGGGGCTTTCTAGCACTGCTTGACAGGTGGATATGACAGTATTAAAACAGACAAGCTTGCAAACCGGGAACAAACGATAGGAAAATCAACTACTTAGGAAATGCGAGAGGGTTAGGAGATCTAGTGCCTTGGGAATTGGGCCATAAGGTGTCCTCCAACCATGACGTCTAGGAGAACCCACCTAGGGTTTGGCCAAAGTAAGAATACCCAGAAATGGTTTTGCGGTAAACCAAGTCGTTTGAGCCATGTAATTTTCCTAAGGATTCTAATGAGGGTTTTAACTGTAAATGAAGATACCCAATGGATTGGAACCCAATAGTGACTGAAATAAGAGTAGAACCTACTCAGATAATCTTGCGGATGCCTTGATACGGATGATCTATGCCTTCCCGATCAAATTGAAGTAGTTTGAGTGAGTGTCCAAGTGAAATTGATTTTCCCCAAGAAGCTAGTGTGCCTTTGTCTCCTGCACAACGAACTACCTAAGTTAGATTCAAAGCATTAAGATAAAAAGACTAATGCAATAAGAGACATATCAAGATGAAATCATAGATCACAATGAAGCTAATGAAAACCCCCTGATACAAGCAAACCCAAGTGACACGAGTTGAGGAGCCCCCTGCAAAAACGTCCAAGTGAAGTCGCCAAAACAATGTTTCCACAAATATTTTGGATTCACCACAAAATTCCAAATGCTAGGTGACAATAGACTTTACAATCAATATCTAAGAGCATCACATCAAAGAAGATCCGAAAGTATCTGCAATTAATTTCTTTATTATCAAATTCCAAGAGCCAAAGGTCCCTTTACAATGAGAAGCTCTCTCTTTTAAATAGGAAGAGGAGATACCAAAACCCTAACTACCTTTTGAATGGATGGCTAAGATTAAAAGATACAAAAGTTATAATCTACGGTTGAGATGAGCTCAACAATAAAGTACATGGATCAACTCAAAAATATAACAATGTCATGGACGGAATCGCCCTAGGGGGACGTCCCACTCTAAGTGACTAGGAAAACATAAGATAAAGCTCATGGTGGGTCTAGGGAGTGACATGTAACTTCCCTAGTGTGTCCTCATGGCACAATAATCATAAGATATATCATCAAAGCATAAAATCATGCCCATCAAGGAAAGTCATGAGCCTCCAAAGGCTCTATGAAACCACAAAATATGCCAGAGAAAGATGTGTGGGCCCCAGTGACTGATGCAACTGCCCTGGAGGGTGTGGGATACATCAAACACATAATCAAAACCATTCCTATGCCATTTCCTTGCCTCAGTAGCCCAAATCGATTTCCTTTGTAGCCAATTTTACCATTTTTCATGCCTCTGTAAATCACCTGAAAAGTATAAAAATGCCTGTAACTCACTGCATGGTCACCCAAGGCCAAATCTGACTGCACCAATGTGTGGGAATTTAGCAATGTAGTAAAAACAAGTGGCTACACTCCATACCCCTTCTGTAGCGCCATAGGTGAACTAATCAAATCCCGACACTGCTCTGACATGCCATTTTTAATGGCAAATTTGCACTGAAGTGATAAACTGAGAGGAATCCCAACTGAAACTGCCCGGAACTGAAAACTGATTGTCCCAATGGACTCGGAGAGCCCAAATGCACTAAAGGTGCATACTCATACACCATATGGATGACTGCATAATCATATAATATCATCACCATGCTCGGACAAATAAAAATAATAATAATCTACAAATGAGTAAAATCCTCAAAAGTACTGCAGATCACTATTTGAACCTGTAACTGCTGCACGGAACCATCTGGTGACCAATTAAGGATCACGTATCATCAATAGCTATCATCCAGGGTCTAACCCATCTCATGTCCTGTGGTTCACTTTGGTCAAACTAGGTTTGACCAAGTCAAACTGACCCATAATATGATCCAAAACATAAACATCAAGGTTCTGCAAGTGCATTTGGTTAAAGCATGCTTCATTAATCATTCCAATAGCAATATAAACATAAAGTAATCATTTCATTGGCGATCTAAAACAAGATATTCAAGATTTTCAATAATAATAATAATAGCTCAGACTTAGAACCTCAAGACTATACTCACTTCATGGCTGTGATCAATTTGCTAGTGATCGGTGAGGGTGGATAAATGCAAGGCTAGGCTAAGGGATGACTGTACTGACTCATCACTGTGACACTTTGGAAGTGGGAAAGGGGATACACACTAAATCATATGCTGGACATGCAATAACACAGGGGATGGCAGTGTTTCACAAATGGATAAGTTGTTTCAGAAGTGCTTATTCAACCTTGATAGATGTCTACAACTCACATCCACGCTGATACAACTCCATGAGGATCTTTTCTAGAGCCGCCATGACCCAGGTGCCAGGCAACCGTAACTCAAGACTCTAGGGGACACTTAGAATTAGATGTCCCAAGCTCCATCTCATATCACAACCCGCAGACTAATGAGGAATAATCATTACAGTATAGGCCAGTAGATCATTAGATATAGCATATATTTAACCACTGCTTTTTGGGCCTCTCATTTATTTCCATAGCCTTGATCCGTGTGTGTTGAAAAACACATTCTTGGATTTACATTTATTAGGCTTTTTGATCCGTGTGTGTTGAAAAACACATACTTGGATTTTCATTAATTTCACATGCCTTTCATTCACGTGTGTTGAAAAACACATTCTAGAATGGGCTTTCATTTAAGATATACAATAAAGTTTCCAGATACATGTAATGATGGTAGTACTATCTGTTTCAGGTCTAGCCAACACAACTTAGGCAACTCAGAGCCGAGACACAATACAACAGGGAAGCCCATCCAACAAAGAGGCTAGAGTGGGTGAAAGTCCTCCATGTCACAAGTCGAGTAGTAAGTCAAGGTAAAACAATAACTAGAAGGTAACGGATGGATGGAGATAGTGAAAATGATGCCAACACTAGCAAGCCAAAGAATGGTGGGAATGATCACCTCCATTCTCCTAGGAGCGTGAAACCAATAATTATAGGCAAGAACTTCTATCATCTGAGCAGGACACTAGATAAATACATAATAAAGACCAAGTCTAATATATATATGATCGCCAGATCATGACACTAAATGCTAAAACATGCTACTAGAATGACCGGGAAAGCAATATAAACCAATACACAAGATAATACCTGCTGGATCATATACCTGTGCAAACCATCTGAACCATCATCTGTCTACTGGGAACCTGTTGCTGCAACTGTGGGCAATCCATACTACTCTGTATGGCAAAATGGCTACATCGGTCATCAAATCTGAGTTTCCTGAGACTCAGTCATGGCAAAGGAATATGTTGCTGCTTTCTCTCAGATCTGCTCAGAAGAGCTCTGATACCATGTAAATTTCCTTAAAATCCACACTAGAGTTAAAGTATGCCTGATTAATTTATTAAACCCAATTGCCACTATTAACCACACATGGATTTCTTCACTATGCATTGGAAAATAAATACTGAAAGAAATATAGCATCAATCACATCAATGGAGACAACACAAATCTTTTTGGGTATAGATCCCTGGACAAAACCCAAGATGGGAAAACTGGTGCAGCAGTCTGAGATGAAATTTTATTATGAAGATATAGAACAAATACAATCAAGAAAATCAATTTAGCCAACCTGGAAAAATCGAGCCAATGAAATTCACTGAGCAAAACCCAAGTCTGTTCGACCCTCTTTGTGTAGCTGTATGGATTCCATATGGTTCTGTGTCAGCTGTACGGACAGATCCGTACGGCCTCCTCTCACATGTACAGGTTCCTCTGTGGCTGTTGTACAGCCGAGCTGCAGACCTGTACGGTCCTCTCTCTGCAAATCCGTACGGCTCTCTCTCTCTCTCTGCCTGATCACTCTGTCGATTCTTCTGCTGAATGCTCCTCCGTCTTCTCTGCAAACTTCCTCTAAACTTCTTTGTCTCTCTGTGTGTCCTCTCCACCAAATCGATCTTCCTTTTAACTCAATGGCCAAGTGAAAACCCTAACATCTCACTATGGATCTATGGATGAGATCCTCCGGTGAGATCAATGGCCAAGATTAGATTAGCCATCACTTTACTTATTTTCACTTGTACTTTATAAAAAGTGACTCCAAAGTCAATTAATAATTAGATCACTTAATGCACTTTTCCTAAGTCTAAACTTTGGAAAATTTCAAAATACATCAAATACATTTGGCTTCCTGATTTAAGTCTTCTAGCATGCAAGGACACATGCAATGCAAGAAGACCTTCCTTGGTGCCACTTTCTAACAAACTCTCCTGGTACAACTCAGTGCAACTCATCTAATCTTACCCATCTAGTTGACATACCAAGTTCTGTTCCCAGTTGATGATTGTAGTAAGCATCAATTACAGCAAAGAAACAACTGAATCTAAATAACCCCTGTATAGTGTTAACAGGTGCATCAAGGAGACCATTGACAGGAATGGTTGCTTCTGTTAGTTTACATTTAGGCTTCTTCAGTAATACATTTTTGTCATCCATAGCACTACCTTTTAAACCTTCTTTCTCTGCAGCCTGTAACCTCTTCTTTTTGATAAATGCAAATCTTGCTTATACAACTAGAGTGTCTGCAGATTTTGTTCAGCATCCAATACAGAGCGGGCAGCAACATGAATAGATTGATCTCTACCTATATATTGAGTTTATGTGATATTTGATGACTCAAAAGTAGTGTCCACCACTGGCTGTGTGGATTTGTCCATGTCCTTCATAATGAGTTGAAAAATCAATCCATTGTGACTTCTTCTCATCTGCATTACATACATTTAATTGTGGGCTACTTCCCAAAAGAATGGACGAGAATTTTTGACAAGCTTTCAAAACATCAGAGTCATCCAGTGAAGATCGGTTCCTGCTTACTACATCTTCTTACAGCGGGCGTGCACACTCTCTTGAAGCCCTTTCATTGCCAATCAAATAATCTACACTGCCATAGCCCCTAAGGGAGGAAACCTGGTTAAGGATCTGTAAACAATCTGATATGCACAATCGAGAGTAGTTCTTCACTTCCTCTAATAAATGCTTTGTAGAATTGTGAGCTCAAGGAAAACATAACGGTAAAAGCTTTGAATATAGAAAGCTAATTAACATCATATTCTTCCCTTGAGCATCTCTAAGATCATTTTCTGCTTCATAAAAGATTGCACTTGACAAATGTTTATCCCGATGAACCTGAAGCATGCATGTCACTAATATGACCAGCCAAAATCGAGTCTCGCTGGTCCTTAACCCTGAAATTGCTGTGGAGTAATTTCAGGGCTTAACAGGTTGCAAACTTGCAATCATTTCAGAAAATGGAACAACCTATCTGCTTCTTTCATATTCTTGATCTCCAACATAAGGCCTGAAAACTCCTTGATATAAGGATCCTTCTTCTATGCTTGAGAGTTGTCTTGTTTTTATTTTTCCTTATTGCTACCATTAAATTGTATAATTGACCTGTCTGATTCATGAGCATTATTTAATTTGAGTTACATTGTAGTTATTCTAAAACTGTGTTTTATCACGATTGTGTTCTAGATGACAATGCAGATAATCAATGCCATTGGTTGCAGATATAAAAGGTTTGGAAGCAGAGGTGCAAGCTTTGGAGGAACTTTCAAAGCAACTATTCTTGGAGGTTTATGAGTTGCGTCAAGCTAAGGTACTTTGATTTAGAATTTCTGTAAGTAGAAACCTTTTGAAACTATAGCTTTAGGTCATTGTTTTATAGCTCTATTTCAAATGATTTATCTAGGATTGCAATTGCATTATGGGCCTTGATAAAAGCTAGAGAATTGCATTTTGTCATGGCTACAGAGTCACATGGCTATGTGTTAGATGTAGACATTGGATATGCTCTTTAACAGTCTAGCATTATCTTGGTGAGTAGAATTCTTTATAAAATAATTAAATATTTGTTTGTAGAAGAGTGATTGGTTTGGGTCATCCAACATGTTGAAGTGTAAATGGATTATCCATTTATATGCTATTAGAATAACACACAAGACAATCACACAAGAGATCACAAATGTGGGCTTTAAGCCACCATTACAGAGAGGCTCAACCCATGCTTGTCAAGGTGAGAAGTGAGGAGCTGCAAGAGAAATGTATTTATCTTAGAGCAGTGAATGACTTCCATGAATAGGAATCAAGGTGACTTAGTATCCATATCACCTATCTATGGTCACATGTGGACCAATAGCTCCATTCTATGGGCCCAAGGGGTCCAATAATGTCCATATGGTAAAATTAGTCCTTAGTGTTTATTTGGGGCAGTTGCATGAGAATAAACATTACAACAAAGACAAGCATACGAGTGTCATATAACCTGGATGTTCATACAACACTAATGACAATCTCCTCATCTAGAGATAATACAATCATTGGTGTACTAGAAGAAATCTCCTTTCGACGGTCATCATCTTATGCATTCCTTGACTTCTTTGGTGAAGTCTCTTCATCAACATCAGTGGTTGAAGCATGTTCCTTTCTCTTCTTCGATTTGCTTTGATTCTTGTAGTGATCGAACTTTCTGCAATTGAAGCATTGGATTTGTTAAAGATCTTACTTCTTCCTTTGTTCTGGTACTGGACTTAAACTTTCACTTTTGTCTTTTCTACCAAAGGCTGCCTTTCCCCTTTCTCTTCTCTTCTTGGTATGTTTAGTGAAAGATTGGTTTTCTTCATGATGAGAGACACTAGTACTGCCTCTAGCTACAAGTCTGGTCTCCTCTTGTGTACAGTTTGCCCACAATTGTTCAATCTTTGGTAGCTTAGATCTTCTAGTCACGCTTTGAACTAATGGTTCCCAAGATTGAGGGAGGCCATTCAGAGTCATCATGACTAATTCTCTATCTGCAATAATTTCACCAATAGTGCCCAATTGATCCTTGATCTCTGTGATCTTCATGAAATGTGATGCAATAGAATCAGATTTGGACATCTTGGCATTTGAGAATCGCTATCTTCTTCTGAGAAATTTGAGGAATCAAATGGTCCTTCACTGAATCTTTTAGGATTCTTCTTGTCTTGGCATCATTCTTTTTCCATCGAGTCTTCTCCGCTTCTTCTTCAGGGTCCGACACTCCATTCACAACAAAATTTAGAAGGTCATTTTCTTCTAGGGCAATGAGCACTCTAGACTTCCATGAATGGAAATTTGAAGCTCCATCAAGCCTATCTTCAACCTTGATGCTTGACATTTTGACTAAGAAGCAGAAATGCAGCCTGGTTCAGAAACCCTAGTTGAAGCTAGGTCAAAAATGAACTTTGGATTCTTGGAAAACTACTTCCATAGATGAATTCGCCCTCCCAAGGTGAGTTGAATCAACCTCCTTTTCTTGTTCATATGTTGTCAGAGTAAAAAACCCTAATTCTTGACCTCCTGCAGTAATTAGGTCAAAATTAAAAAATTTCAGAATTAAAATCTACTTCCACAGGAAAATTCGCCTTCCTAGGGCGAGTTCAATGATGCTAAGGGCGAGCTCAATGATGCTAAGAGCGAGCCAAATTAGTGGTTGAAAGATGAAGAAACAACAAACCCTAGTTCCGACAATAGTCTCCTTCAGTACTTGCTTTGAAACCATGTTAGATTTTTAATTATAGCAGAATAATTTGCATCTCTTTCAACTTATAAACAATATAGGATCATTGAAAGAACAACTATGCACAAAAACAATAGACACAATAGTTTATCTTGGGAAAACCCAAACTTGGGAAAAACCCAACAACCCTTTCTTACTTAGAGATTCAGTACAATAGAGATAAAAAGTAAAATAAGAATAGATGCCAAAGAAAACAACTTCAAAAGTCTTCTGCAACCCGAAATCACTCCTCCTTTTGCTTGAGCGAACTTGCTTGAGGTGAGTGACAAATGAGGAGGGCGACTCCTCTATTTATACAACACTTTCAGAGTGATTTTTCAACTAGGCCGACCTGTCTTCTTTACTGGGCCGACTTGTCATTTTACTGGGCAGTGTTACCCACTGTTTGGGGCAAACAACCCATTTTTGGGGCAGTTTTACCCACTGATTTCTGTGGGGCCGACTTGTATCTTTTGTAAATATAAAAATAGATTTTATTTATTTATTTATTTTGTAGGTCGGCTTAGCTAGTGAGGATACCTCACGTAGCTACATCAACAATATATATATATATATATATTTCAACTATTTATCCTTATGTTGGATATTCCATAGATGAGCTTTTGTTCATTACTGGGCACTACCTTTTTGGGATATTGTAGTGGTTTTTTGAATTACTTATACCATACAGATCAACATTCGTTCCAGCTCTTCCAGATCTGTTGTGTTGCATGAAGAGGAGCACCTACTTGTAGGAAAATGTCTAAGCCTCTAAACTATTGTTGTAAATGTAACTTTGGAAGATATTCTTTTGTATATTATTATTATATTATTATTGTACTTCTATTTTACCTCCATTGGAGATGTTTTTCCTCCGCTCGGGGATGTCATTATTGTATTTGGTCATGTAAGAATATCGAGGTAAAACCTCCATTGTAAGTTGGGGCAATAGTTCCCAAAAGGATAAATGTAAAATGTATTTTTGAGTCTCCCTAGGAGAGGCCGACGTAGTTAGTTGAGGAAGTCGGCCCCATTAGGGATTTAGGTCAGTCACACATAAAGTATAAATAGGGAGGTACTCTCCCTCATTTGGACACACTCACCAACAAGCAAGTTCGGTCCAAGGAAGAGAAAGACAAAGTTCGCTGAGGAAGAAGGAAGCTGTAGAAGTCATATTATCTTTGGGTTTTCTATCTTGGTTTGATATTGTACTAAGTGACGAATCTATTACTGAAGAAGTTGCGGGGTTTTCTCCTTTATGGTTTCCCCGAAGAAATTTCTTGTGCTCTTGTGTATTGCTGTGCTTGTCTATCTTTCAGATTAAAGATCTAACATAATTGAATTAAAGTACAAACACTAATATGGTTTCAGAGCCACTCTGAAAGAAGGCACTGTGCAACAACGAAAAGCCAGGGTTTCCAAATCCAAGGTCTTCTCTCCACAAATCATCCAGAAAAGAGGGCTAGGCTAACTTGCCTCAAGGAGGCACATCTTTTGGTGGAAGCAGAATTTAGTTTGGAGAATTTTCATTTTTGACCCAGTCACTTGTGTCGGAGAAACAAGGGCATCAAATTTTTGGAGCTTCCATCCACCAATCCGGGAAAAGGAGTAAACTGGACAACTCGGCTTGAGGAGGCACATCTTTCTATCCCAACGTAAGTTCAAGATTCCAAGTTTGGAAAATTAGGGTTTCTCCGTTAAACCCTAGGACAACCAGCTCCAGAATCTGGTTGGACATCTCAAATTGTAAGATCTAATTCCTTGCTATTTCCATTTGAGATTCTCATATCAAAATGACAAATCACACCAAGCTTGAGGATAAGCTTGAAGGAACTGATAACTTTCGGGCATGGAAGTATATAATTTCTTTTTTCCTAGAAGAGAATGACTTGGACAAGTATGTCAATGAGGAGGTTCCAGAACCAGAGGGAGAAGAGGCAAAGGAAAATCACAAGAACAACATGATTAAGGCCAAAAGGATTAATGCAGACTCCATCAAAGATCACCTCATCCCTCATGTATCATCCTTGAAGACTGCAAAGAAGATGTTCGAGGCTTTGACCAAGCTATATGAAGGAAAGAAACATCAACCGGAAGATGACTCTGAGGAACCAACTCAAGAATGTGAAGATTCAACACTCAGAAACTATTCAATCTTACTTCGCAAGAGTCTCTCAGATCAAGGACCAACTTGAGGCAATTGAAGATAATGTTGAAGAAGGAGAGATTGTGATGACTACCTTGAATGGTCTCCCAAGATCATGGGACTCATTCATTCAAGGAATATGCGCCAGAAAGAAGCTAATCACATTCAGTAGATTATGGGAAGAATGCACCCAAGAAGAAGCTCGATTAGTAGTAGAAGAAGAAAAGATGGGAGCTAATGATGGCCAAGCCCCAACTGCTCATACTAAGAAGAATCAAAACAAGAGGGAGGACCACCATCACAAGAAGTCTAAAAGATCCCATAGGAATCATGGATTTAGAAGATACCTCTCCAGTATTAGGTACTTCACATGTGATGAGAAAGGACATTATTGAAGAAATTGTCCCAGAAACCAAGGATCCTCCAGGGGAATCAACAAGAAGAGGCATCATGCTCACACCGCTGAAGATGATGAACCGGTAAGGAAGAAAACCAAAGAAGAAAGGGATGATTCTTCAAGTGATGAATAATATGTTTTAAGGTCAACCCTTACAGGTAACATCACCCATGGAAGCAATGATTGGCTTGTGGATAGTGGAGCATCCAAGCATATGACAGGGTACAAAGAATCTTTTGTCAACTTATCAGAACATGAGTCACCCCACAAGGTGAAACTTGGAGACCACTGTCAGTATCCTATCAAAGGAAGTGGAGAAGCCTCTTACAAACTAGATTCAGGCAAATCAATAAAGATGAAGGATGTTCTCTACGTACCAGGTTTGAAGAAAAATCTTCTCTCCATTTCAGCCTTAGATGCTAAAGTACTTCGTGTTGCATTTGTTGATGGCCAAGTTCTAATGTGACCAAGAGGAAAGACAATAAATGATGCAACAGTAATTGGAGAGCAAGAGGGAGCCTGTACAAGTTAAAAGGACAACCAGGACAAGCGTTGGTTCATCCTTAAAACTAGATAAGACCACACTTTCCAGATTCTTTAGTCTTGTTTCTGCCGAAAATGGAATCTCCTTTACTGATTCATTGTCCATCTCTGCAGAAAATGGTACTTGAACACTCTCTTCAAACCTGGAACTGCTGAAAGTTTAATTCTTGAAATGCACATAAGTGCAGATCTGGCTGTTAACAGCTCCGACTCAAAATAATATATCTCTTTCCTGAAAATGCTAGTCTTGGCTGACATTTAGACCATAGGAGCAATATTCGAGTACGGGTATGAGCATGATTCAGTACAGAAAAAAATACGTAAAGAGAAATTCTAGTATGACCAAAATACAGAAGTAGACATCTCATAAATACAAACCATGCATTTTAAAATTTAAAAATATAATTGGTCATTCAAAATTTTAAAGTAACATTCATTCGTCATTGTAAGCAACTTGCAACATATCTCAAATTTGAAACATAAGCTATACTATAACACCATGAAAATATAATTTAATAGGTAAGTATGTGCTCATGGCCTGATTGTATGTATTTTTTTTTAATGTTGATTAAGTAATAAGTATGGGCTCATGGCCTCGATGTATGTACATTTTTTAATGCTGATTAAGTAATGTGTGTTAGTTCAACATTTGGTTAAACGATTACATGAAAAATGTGACAAATTTGTTTGAAATGATTCCTGAGTGTTTGTGTCCAGATTTTTCGTTGTTTTGCTTTGCAAAATCAATTTTTTTAATGTGATTTGAGTTTACATTTATTTAGAAGAAAAAATTATGGGCTGAAGATACAGTTATTTAAAATTTTAATTGAAGTTTGGCTTTTATCTTAACAAGTAAATTTAATAATAACATCTCCTAAATATTTAAAAGATAAAAATGGTAAATATATTTAAGCAGCTAGTCAACTTTACTGTACCGTATCTATACTATGTCGAATATTTCCCAAATTTCGAATTGCTTGCGAATTTCCGTATAGGAGCTCCCAATACGGCCGAATCTTGCTACTATGATTTAGACAGCCAACTCTGTCCGAAAAGTTGTGACTTTTCACAATAGAAATGGGTTAGTTGCTCTTTTAAATGTTGCATAACTGGAAGGAAGAACTCTTTGGACTCTTTGGTAGACCCACATCTATTTGGGCTTTGTTACTATAAAATATGCACATGCTTTGGTTTTGACAAGAAAATCTGAATATTATGATTCTGCATTTTGTGGCTTGTGTTCTCTGCTTCACATTCTTTCTTAGGTTATGGACCCTTATGGTACATCATTTAAGGTGAATGGAACTTATCCTTAATAATACACACTGAGAGAAGGTCATTGATATTCCAGTTTTCACTAAGAAACTCATTTTTTCTCATCAATAGGGTGGTAACATTGTGCCAAGCTTTATTGCCAGTTTAATTTTAATTGCATTTTCTCATTTAAGTGATGAAATGATAGGTTATCAATTCCAAGAACAATCAAGTCAGACTTTAATGACATTTCAATCTAATCTATATGGTTGCATCTATAAGTTTGGTCTTTTGTCAAGGATTGTACATCTTATGTAATAGCTCCTGACCCAAATACATGTGATAGCACAAATACTCTCTCACTTTCTCTTTCTCTCTGTGTATAGATAGATAGATAGTGATGAGGTTATGAACATGCTACACAGCATTCTAAATCTTTCCTCTTATACACTAGATTTTAAATGGGATATTCTGGAGCCAATGGAAGAAAAGTAGAGTTAGTACTTGCTTTACAATTGGTCATTTATATTTGTAAAAACATATATTGATTTTTATAGTCATGTTCAAATTGCAAGGTTAAAGTTTAAACCTGCTTCTAAATTTGGATTTTATATTTTGAAACCAGGAAGCAGCTACTTATTCTCGAACATGGAGAGGGCATGTGAAGAACCTGTTGGGCTATGCATGTTCTGTCTACTGTGTTTACAAAATGCTGAAGGTATGTTGCATGGATTTTCCAAAAACTATTCATGCTGGCGACAGTTAATGATGTGACATTTTATGGCTCATAAACTCTAAAAAAGTTTGAACGTTCTTTTTAAGTTATTACTTGATAACTAACATGGCAAAGTAGAATAAGTCGTCCTTGCTTCTGCTCAATATGATGCTACTGAATGGTTTTTAAAATGACTTGAAGGATTTCTGACATGGTTCTTGTCAAACTAATGAAGCAGTTACTGGCATTACATGACAATTTCAACCATCTCAAATAGGGGATAGTATGATAATAAAGGAAATTAGGGGCATTTTGTTAAATTGAGATTAGAATAGGCAGATACTGGACATTTAAGAACACTTGAATAAACTAAAAAACTGAAATGTTTAACAATGTGGATATGTGGTTTCAATTTGTGTTTCAAGAATTATTGTTTCAATTTTTTTGTTGCAAAATATGTCTTGTGTTTACAGAAGAATATTTACAGACATCAAAATGAAGGTGAAAGGGTACATATGATGGACTTTATATCGACTTTTGAATAGCCACTAATGCTAAAATAAAGTTTGAGTAGGCTACAGAATCTAAAACTTGACCATCTATAATCAACTAAGCCCCCTTAGCCAAAAGCTGGTGATGTGCCTCATCATGCTGGATAGTACAAAATGCAGACAGAGAGCTAAGCTCAGATTCAAAAACAAACTTACACCGGAGCATCCAGAGGGTGAACAAGACAGAACTCTCAAGCACTGCCAAATCTGAATGAAGGAGAGAATTAGATAGCTGTAGTCACCAAGTAATGCTGCATGCCAATAAATCTAACCCAGGACCAAGCAATGATCTTGAATGAATGCCCAACAGCTCCGAGCAAACTGTCACTCCCAAAAAAGATGCTTCATCGTTTCAGAGAGGCGACAGACATGGCAAATTCAATCAAAAAGTCCACTCTTTAACGATCAGGCTTTAGAGGGGATCCCTTGATAGAGAACAAGCCAAGCAATGTTAAGATCCTAGTGGGCGGCCTTCACTAACATCTCGAGGTTTTGGTGTAACGGTTCGTATCATCTGGTATCAGAGCATTTTCTTGGGCTTGTTGGGTGGAATTTATGCCAAATTTTTTTTTCACATCTGTTGCAAGTTTGGATCTAGGAATAATCCCTATCCACTTAACTGTGGGAAGTACTTGGGCATAAGCCCTAAAACTCATTGTGAGGAGTACCATAGGAACCCCAAAGTAGTTGGCCCATTGAGAGGACTTGCCAGCGAAAAGGGCAACGACCCCTACCTGATTGACTAGTTCCTAGCCGTGAGGTAAAACAAGAGTTGTCGTTTGTGGCAAAGCGGTTATCAATTTTACCTGAGCCGTGGAGTGAGGGGTACTGCCCCAATACGCAAGCCGTCAGACAGCATTGGTGGCCGAGTGAAACCCCTAAACAGTTAGGAAGCCAAACATACTTGGGGTCCATATCTATTTTCAACTGAACTGTTGCCGATCACTTCCGCGCCATTTCAGATCCATTCCAAGCCGTTCTAGATCCAACCGTTTCAGATCTATTCTGAAAGCTGTTTCAGATCCAGCCGTTTTCGATCCATTTGGCGTCGTTTCAGATCCATCTATTGCCGATCCCTTCCGCGCCATTTCAGATCCAATTGTCCTGATCCTTTCCACACCGTTGCAGATCCATTTCTGAAAAGAAAAATCCGTTTTTTCGCCATATCTCCCTTGTTTTCACTCTGTTTCCCTTGAAACTTCCTGGACACCCCTGCAATTCCATTTTGCATATTTCATTCCTGAGAACCCTATCCCAAATTCTACTTCCCAAAATTAGAAATCTCACATTTGCCTATTTTTAGGGTTTGCCATAACTTCTTCAATTTTCACCCACTCGCCTCCAAATTTTGCCACCTTGTTCATTCCCTATTTCTGCTTCTTTGTCCCTCTTTGACAAATTTTCTCATTCTTTGACCCCACTTCTGCAATCCCCATTTTTTGCTTCCTTGCCCATCAGAAAGTGTCCAAAACCTAGTCAAACCCCAATTACCATCCGAGTTTTTCCCAAATCCAAATTTCCCTTTACTAAATAAAGCTTTTGTTTGTGTTTTTCTATCCATTCCTGCCCCCCCCCCCAAAAAAAACTCCTGGTTATGGTTGTCACTCGTGCAGGAGTAAAAACCATGGAGGAAGCACTTGCAGCCATCCAAACCAAACTCCGAAAAATTTCTCAGCCTCCATTTTCAGCATTCAGCCATGAACAATAACCAACAACAAGAATCTTCTGCAGCCCATGGGTTCTCTTCTTCCAACAATTTCTGTGGTCTGAAGCTTGAATTTCCTCGCTTCAATGGTCTTGATCCGACTAGATGGATCTATCGTGCATAACAGTATTTCAGTCTGCATAATACTTTTGATGTCCAAAAAGTTCCACTTGCATCCTTTCATTTGGAACAACAAGCCCTTTAATGGTACCGTTGGTACATCATGGCTCATGACGAGCCAAAATGGACAGATTTTTGCCAACTCCTTTTGCAACGATTTGGTCCTAGTGCTTTTGATGACTTCACCGGAGCACTCACTAAACTTAGTCAAAGTGGCACTGTGAGAGAGTATCAGACAGAATTTGAGAAACTAGCCAATCACACAGAAGGATTGTCTGATGAATTCTACAGGAGTTGTTTTATCAGTGGTCTTAAGGATGAAATCCGGTCAGAGGTTAAAATGTTTTGTCCCAACACAATGATGGAAGTCCTAGGGTTGGCTAAATTGGCAGAAGACAAGATTGCAGCCCAACAATGCTCCAAACCCACTTTTGTTCCCTTCCGAAATATGGGTTCTCAACGACCTCCCATTCTGCTAGCTCCTTGACCAACTCCTATTAAACATTTGTCTGAAACAGAGATGCAGGCACGCAGAGAAAAAGGGCTTTGTTATAATTGTGATGATAAATTCAGAGCCTCCACCCAGGTTCAAGTCACAGAGTGGGTGGCAACGTCGGCATTGCAGTGTTCGTCCGGGGCTCGTACGGCTCAAAGAGGACACCACCGTACGGGCGCACATCCAGCCTAGAGTCTGGACTGCGGAGCGTGGTGGGATGTTAAGATCATAGTGGGCAGCCTTCACTAACATCTCGAGGTTTTGGTGTAACGGTTCGTATCAAGCAAAAACTCTCAGCTTATAAGATAGCCAAATAGAGCAAACACTGTGAAGCTTGTGCACCCATTTGTCCTTCAGGTCAATAGATACCCATTTTGCATTGCGAACCGGGGCTAAAGGATATCTTTGGTGCAACAAGTAAAGTTGATGAGTCATATTGCTGCAATGGCTTACAAAATTCCAACTTCGATCTTGTTAGCTTTTGGATTACTCCAAAAGAGTTTACACCATGTTTGTGGGTGCTTCATGAGAGTTGGGGTACATGGTGTATGCTTAACCCCAGTTGGTTTGAGATGGATTGACACATGGGAGATGGTCCATTATAGATTTGCACATTGGAAATAGCTTGGTTAGTGGTTGCATGACCTTAGTTAGGTGTTGGCTTGGTATTCTTCCCTATGGAATTGGAGTTCTCTTGGAAAATTGGTGGGGTTTCTTGGGTTTCTTCATTGTGACCACATATTGAGGTTCACTTGCTTGGAGAATGCATTACTTAGGAGGAGTGTTGTGTATCTTAGAGGAGGGCATTCTGGACAACATGGAGTTTGCTAGGACTCTTGGACGGAGGCTCGGAGTTGGCATGGGGACACTTGGGTTGTGCCAATGTTCACGTAGTGAATGGACCCAGTGACTTACATAGCTTAGGATGAGCAATGGAGTTTGTGTGGGCTTTGTAAAAAATTTAAAGGAATGTGCTAAGCCCTCATTCATACATTTCTTCAAACACTTTGCTCCATAAATGATTTAATGCTACTCTGAGTTATTTAGGATCAGAAATAACTTGAACAAGAAATACTTCAATGAAACAAATACTCAAATACTGTAGACTGTGAACACATGAATTTAGGGCCAAGCCCAGGGCAAAAACCTCACAAGAGAGAAACCCAGAGAGATGTCTTTTATTAAATGAGAACAAAAAATGGAATTTCTCACAACTCAGAAATTCATCTTTCCTTCAGCAAGAAAAATCATAAATGCAATTAAACCAAGCTTATCTCAACAAATTTCAGACTGCTGTACGGCAAGGTACATACTGCCTTGAAAACTGTGCCAACAGTTGACTATATGGATAAAAGCTGTCTTGACATCCATCTGGTGAATCTTCCATCCCATCTCTGCTGCTATAGAGATCACAGTCCTTATGGAAGAATACCTGGCCACTAGAGCAAATGTCTCATCATAGTTAACTCCCTCTATCTGTGAGAACCCTCTAGCCACAAACCTGGCTTTGTATTTCTCAATGCTGCCATCTGCAACTTATTTTATCTTATAGAGCCATCCAGAGGTGACTACTGATTTTCCCTCTGGTCTGGGTACAACTTCCCATACATCATTCTTCATGATGGAAGCATACTCTTCCAACATGGCATCTCTCCAGGCCTGCTCACCTGTTGCTTGCTCATATGAGGATGGCTTTGACTCACTGATATTGCTTACTAAAGCTAAGTAACTGCAGAATCTCTGTGGAGCCTTCCTCTCTCTTACATCCTTCTTAGGAGTTCCTACTGCATGAGCTTCCTTCAAGGTATCTTGAATCCACTTGGGCTTCCTCTTCCCTGAAGTGACATCCTATGAGGAGAACTCCTCATCCTCGTCCCAATAACCTGTATGAGAATGAGTACCTCCAATAGAGGTGCCCACAGTCGTCGATCTTGTAGCTTGAGAACCTGTAATCTGGGACCCTGATCCAGGTTGATCATCAACCTGAGATCCTGTGCCAGTTCCTGCACCTGTGCCTATGGAACCCGTAACCTGGGTATCTGTCACTCCAGACACTTGGGACCCTGCTGGCTGTGGAATGGTACTCTGACTTGTGTAATGTAGGGATGTAGAAATCTGTTGTTTTCCCTTCTCTGACTCACATGCCTTTCAATCAACACCAATAGCATCCACAACCATAAGACAAGAGTCTTCAAAGAAGTTTTTTTTATTCCAGAAACCAAGAGCCAAAATTCCCTTTACAATGAGAGGGTCTCTCCTTTAAATAGGATTGGGAGAGACCAAAATCCTAACCACCTTTTAAATGGATGGCTAAGATTAAAAGATACATAAGTTATAATCTACGGTTGAGATGAGTTCAACAAATAAAGTACATGGATCAACTCCAAAACATAATAAACCCACTAGTCAAATCACCCTAGGGAGGATGTCCTCATAAAGTGACTAGAAAAACATAACATGAAGCTCATGGTCGGTTTAGGGGGTGACATATAACCTCCCTAGTATGTCCCCATGGCACAATAACATCAAATATATCATCAAAGCATAAAATCATGCACAAGAAGGAAAGTCGTGAGCCTCCAAAGGCACCCTGAAACCACAAAAATGTGTCAGAGAAAGATGTGTGGGTCCCACTGTCTGATGACACTGCTGTGGAAGGTGTGGGAGACATTTTACACATCATCAAAACAATTCCTATGCCATTTCCTTGCCTCAGTAGCCCAAATCGAATTCCTCTGTAGCCAATTTTACCATTTTTTATGCCTCTGTAAATCACCTGTAAAAGATAAAAATGCCTGTTGTTATCAACTGATTTGTACAAATAGTTGAAACCTTATTGAGCCGCCAGTGTTGGAACACATCAGTGTTCACTTCCAGAGTATTTGGAACACATCAGTGTTCATTGTATTTGGGTATAGCCAGTTTTGGCTAGCCAGTTTTGTTTTTGAGTCGACATGACCATGGCCCCATGGGGGTTTGTATCAAAGTGTGCTAGTAGGGTCTGAGTGGCTCGGTTTCCCATGACTGGATTAAACAACTAAGGTATTCTAGGGAGTTTTTTCATCGTCAGATTATACTTTGCTTCAGGCGAAATATAATCTCTTGGTTTTTCTCCCGCTTCCTCCAAAGCTAGAATGCCCGATTTTGGAAATTTGGCCGTGGGGGGTTATTAGGGTCCAACTATAATATATAAACCTACTAGACACTATTAGAATAGGTTCTGGTCATGTCCTAGGTCTCTAGGACCCCCAGAAAAAATTTCGAAAAAATTTTACCGGACGCGTCGAAATTGGGGTTTTTTAATTATTTTTAAATTTTAATTAAATTTCTCTATAGTTTAAATAGAGAAATTTGAGTCTGTAATATGTCAGTCATCCGGGGTCCGTTTTCAGTGTTTGATGGCTCGTTTCATAAGCCAAAAATCACACATGACCCATGGAGCAGCTAAACCCAACTTTCGGATGTCAATTCCGCCCCGTAATTAATATTTTCTCTGAAAAGTCATTTACAGAGAAATTATTAATTAAAATAATAAAATTGATTATTTTGGAGATAATCCAAATCTCTCCAAAATTAATCAATTTGATTAAAACAAAAGGCTAAATGACATGGCGATGAGCATTTAGGAAGATTCCAATCAACTCCGAGCCCACCCAGTCATCCATCCAGTCACCAGCAAAGAATCTTCTTGAGCAAATTCGCCCTCCTTCATGAGAAATTCGATTTAGTGATTGGGTTGGTGGCTTGCATTTAAGCTTGAGATAGGCGCCCTATTGACTCACCATTCCACCAAGGCTTGGCTCTCTTCATAACTCGAGTCTACACCTACCATTCCCCACGTGTCTCCCTCACAACCAACTCGCAATCCCTTTGAATCCTCACGTCAAACCCATAGATCCTCACGTCAATCTCCTTTTGAGCTCGTGTTAGACCCTTGTTGGAGTTTAGGCATTGGTTAAATGAAGTAACACGTGGGCTTGGCTCTCATATAAACTCGAGTTAGTGCCTACCACTCCCTAGCTCGCCCTCCACATAAGCTCACGCCTTTGCTATCTTAGCTCGCCTTTCCTTTTTGTACATTGTCCATTGGTTAATGTCTTCACTCCCAACCTACCTCAAGACCGAGTTTTGCCACCTAGTGCCATTCACACCTACCTCAAACTCGACTCCATTGCTCCAAGCCTTTGATTGATTGGAATTCGACCTCATGCTCACTACCAATTCGACCTAGGGTTTTGGCATTTAGATTTAGTATAAAGAGAGGCCCTTTGGGGTTATTATCTCATGGAAAATTTGAGGCAAACTTACTCTGCCAAAATTGTATATGTGTTATAGCTTTTGCTAATTGAAATAAAGTGGCTTTGGAGGTCCATATGGTGTGTTGATCTTGTTCATGGAAAGTGCTTCAATATTATCAAGGTGATATTGCTTTATGTTTTTTGCTTACATGTTCCATGTTTTGATCAAAGTATTTAAAGCTTAGAGGACTTTTCCAAGTCCATAGGGTGGGCATTTGGGTTCAATTTGTCCATTGATGTTGGGTTGTTTGTGATTGGGAAGTAGTGGATTGTAGTCGGAAATACTAACACTCTTCTTGTCCCTTTCAACTTGGCATACTATATTTGATCAATCTTGTTTGTAAGTGATACATTTTGCAGATCTATAAAGTTATGAAGAGGAGTTGGAACTAGGTTGTCTCCTCCATCTCTTCAAAGAACAAATCTTTCCATTAACATTCATACATTGCAGGATCTCCCCAAGTCGACCTTACAACACCAAGATGGTGGCATAAAGGGGTTTGATTTCAAAGATCCATCTCTTATATTCAACATATTGTTTATTGGTTACTTTGGGCTTTCATTTCTTCAAGCTCTCTCATTTGCTCTTTGAAGTTTTTATATTTGCATGCTAAGCCACTTCTAGCCCCTCTAGCCTTGATCCAAGATTGCCTTGTCTTCAAGCCATAGATTAGAAATCCATAAGGTTGAAGTTCCTTCAACCTTGGGGAATAACTTGGGATTTGTTCCCTTGTGCTCTCTTCAACACTTGTTGTCGGCGTATCACCGGTTAACCGGAGGATTTCCAAGACAGTGTTTTCACCCTCCCAAGTGTTCCACTTGTAGTCCTTTGTCCTTATCTTGCTAAGTTCATCCCCCTTTGCCCTAGATCTACTCCTCCATTTCGTTTTTTGCCTCCTTCTCCATTCGCCCTTCTCTCCTAGCTTTCGTTTTGTTCTCCTTTAGCTCCTCTCGTCCACCCTTTTTATCCTCCCTCTTTGCTTTCGTTTTGCCCTACTTTGATCTCCCTTTGCCTCTCCATCTTTGCCTTTAGGTTTGCCCTTTCTCCCTCTTCTCGTCCACCTCCAAAGTGCCCTAAAAAACCACATAAAAAGCAAAAAACGAATTGATTAAGTTAATGCTAGAGTTTGTTCCTATGATAGATTAGATTTCAATTTATTATATCATTGGCAAGTTAACTTTAGAGCATTTTAGATCTCTTGTTTTACACTAGTATAGTTGTATTTCAAAATCCTAGTTACAAGTCGAAAAGATAGAATATTTTTCACAAAAAATTTCTCAAATTTTTTATGATCTAGATCTCTTTCCCATTGCATTTTAAGAGTTTGTTGTTCGCTGGTCCGTTTCATCATAGTTAAGTTTTTATGATAAAATTTCATGCATTCTACATTTTAGAGTTAGAACTTTAAACCTAGACTTAGCTAGTTTCAAGCTTTGGTTTTGTCTTTTGCTAACAGTTAATGGGTGCCTTGTTTAGATCTTTTGGACTTGTGTAGATCATTGGAGAAAAAGAGATACTTGATAAAAGGTCTTGAAGCAAAAGGATCAAACGCAAAATAAAGTGAAGGAGCCATGAGAATGACTCAATCTTGATATACTTATCCTTTGTAATAGCAAGTAGAATCTATATCTTCTTCAATAATTTTCCAAGTATTATCGTTCTCAAAAGACCTTGCAAGGTTTTAAACCCAAGGCATCTGTAACAGTTTAATAAAAGGTTTCAAGTGGAGGGGTCCTCCACCTTTGGGTCTTCTTTCCCATTTGGGGAAGAGTATTGGGTCTTGTTTTTGGTTTAACTTAGTTTATGTTTCCATGCTCTTAGATTAGTTTCTATTTCACTAAGTATTTTGGTTATTTATCTTTCACTTTCACTTACCCCCATGCTTTCTCGAGTAGGGTCTTGAACCTGAAAGAGATTCTTGGGTAGTTTAGTTTAAATTTTTATCATCATCTTGTTTCTCTTCCAAAGCCTTCAGCCGGAAGTTGTATCCTTGAGACGTCTCAAGGGCAGGACCACATAATTTGTGGTTACTCTTCCATCCCCGTCGGTTTCCTTGGTAGAGCTTTCAGCTAGCTGGAGGTTCTCAAGTGCAGGCGGTTCTAGTGGTTGATCCTGTTTCGGGGATCAATCCCACCTAGTAGATTAAATTTTGTATGGTAGAACACTAGATTTGTTATCGTGCAAGCATTATTGTCAGTAGTATTTTTATCTTGTTGATCAACACCATGGTTTAATTTTGTTTCAAGTGAAAGTATACTGCTACTGCTTTTTATCTGTTCTCTTAAAATAAACCAAAGTCTCTTGAAATTGGCCAAATCCAAGTCAAGAGCACCCTCTATCGGAGGGCATTTTAGTCTTGCATCATCCCTGCATTAGGCATTTTAATTTTAGCAAGTCTCTTGAACTGCGGTCATAAGACCGAGTCAAGAGCGTTCTCTGTCGGAGAGTTGAACAAGGATTTCTAATAATAAAAATTTTCCACTCACACACCCCTAATTAATTTATCTTGGTTTGTCCTACACCCGTATGCTCTGCCAACCGGAAACGGTTGGGCTAGTACTCGGAAAGGTGGAAGACTTGATAATTACGATCGATAAACTTAATTAAAATTTTTACCCAAAACCTCAACCAAGGTAAAATACTGTTCTTCCCACGAGAGGTGACGCCGGGAAATCACTATCAGACTCAGGGGCGGTTCAAACATTGGACACCAATCCTTATTGAATCTGGGTGCTTCCGACAGGTCACTTAGGGTTGCCAGTATCTTCCTTGGGTAGGGTTCTACCATCTTTTGATACCTTTGGTCTTAGCCCTAATAATCAAGACAACTAAAACTTTGAAATTTACCAAGATAATTTGCACAACGATCTCACGAACAGTTACTATCAAGACTTACTTTTCAGCATCCCCCAGCACTACATTTGTTATTTTGACTCCATTATCCATTGGATAAGGCACTGGTCCTTTTGTCATTTAATTTTTATCTGTGGATGCTTCTTAATTATCTCAAGTCTTTATATACTGTTTCGCAACGTGGATTGCATCTTATCGTGTGTTTTATTTTCAAGCTTTATATTGTCTCTCATTTCACAAAAAACTCCTAAACAACACCCATCCGCATCACTACATCAAAAACACTATAAAAAACAAGAGCCTTAGTGAAACTCTCTTTTAGGGACTACCCCCCTTGGCTTCGTTAGGAGTTTGCCTAAACGGAGGAGCTGGGATTCAGGTGACAGTACCTGGCTCATTGCTTGCCCCCAAGGCCACACCTCTCTCACTTGTAGTGAAGAGACAGCTTTCGAAAGATTTCCGCTGCTGGTGTGCATATTGGCGGACAACACTTGTAACTCTCTTCCTGGTCACTCGGGGCCAAATCTGACTGCACCATCATGTTTGGGAGTATGGCAATATAGTAAAAACAAGTGGCTGTACCCCATACTCCCTCTGTAGCACCCTAGGCGAACCAATCAAACCATGATACTGCTCTGACAGGCCATTTTTAATGGCGAATTTGCATTGAAGTGATAAACTGAGACATATACCAACTGAAACTGCCCAGAACTGAAAACTGACTGTCCCAATGGACTCAGAGAACCCAAATGTACTAGAGATGCATACTCATACACCATATGGATGACTGCATAATCATATAATATTAATACCATGCCCGGACATAATAAAAATAATAATAATCTGCAAATGATTAAAATCATTAAAATACCACAGATCACTATCTGAGCCTGTAAACACTGCATGGAACCATCTAGTTACCAATAATAGATCACATATCATCAATATCCATCATCCAGGTTCTAACCCATCTCATGTCCTGTGGTTGACTTTGGTCAAACTGGGTTTGACCAAGTCAAACTGACCCATAATATGATCCAAGCAAGAAACATTAAAGTGCTGCAAATGTAACTGGTTAAAGCATGCTTCATAAATCATTCCAATAGCAATATAAACATAGAGTAATCATTTCACTGGCGATCTAAAACAAGATATTCAAGATTTTTCTAATAATAATAATGGCTCAGACTAGAATCTCGAGGCTATACTCACTTCATGGCTGTAATCAATTTGCTAGGGATGGGTGAAGGTGGATAAATGCAGGGCTAGGCTAAGGGATGACTGTACTGACTCAACACTGTGATACTTTGAAAGTGGGAAAGGGGATACACACTAAAGCATATGCTGGACAAGCAATAACACAGAGGATGGCAGTGTCTCACAAATTGGTGAGCTGTTTGGGAAGTGCCTATTCAACCTTGACAGATGCCTACAACTCACATCCAAGCTGATACAACTCCGTGAGGATCTTTTCTAGAGCCGCCATGACTAGGTGTCCGCAAACCATAACTCAGGACTCTAGGGGACACTTAGAATAAGTTGTCCCTTACTCCATCTCATATCACAACCCGCAGGCTAATGAGGAATAATCATTACATGTAATTAAGGTCAACAATCATTAGATATAACATTTATTAAACCCTTGCTTTGATTAGACCTTATCATTTCCACAGCCTTTGATCCGTGTGTGTTGAAAAACACATTCTTGGATTTACATTTCATTAGGCTTTTTGATCCGTGTGTGTTGAGAAACACATTCTTGGATTTACATTTCACATGCCTTTCATTAAGGTGTGTTGAAAAACACATTCTAGAATGGGCTTTCATTAAGATATACAATAAATTTTCTAGATACAATGTAATGATGGTAGCACTATCTGTTTCAGGTCTAGCCAACACAACTTAGGCAACTCAGAGCTGAGACACAAGTTAAACAGGGAAGCTCATCCAACAAAGAGGCTAGAGTGGGGGAAAGTCCTCCATATCACAAGCTAAGTAGTAAGTCAGGGTAAAGATAATAATTGGAAGGTAACGGATGGATGGAGATAGTGAAAACGAAGCCAAAACTAGCAAGCCAAATAATGGTGGGAATGATCACCTCCATTCTCCTAAGAAGGGTAAAACCAATGAGTATAGACAAGAACCTCTAAAACCTGAGCAGGACAATAGATAGATATATAATAACAACCAAGTCTAATACTATATATATAATCGCTAGATCATGACACTAATTGCTAGAACATGCCACTAGAATGAGTATAAAAGCAACATAACCAAGAACACAAGATAATACCTACTGGATCATATACCTGTGTAAAACATCTGAATCATCATCTGTCCAGTGAGAACCTGCTACTGGAATTCTGGGCACTGCATACTGCTTTGTAATGGCAAAATGGCTACATCGGTCATCTAATCTGAGTTTCTTGAGACTCAGTCATGGCAAAGGAATATGCTGCTGCTCATAATCATAGGAGTGATTCAAAATAGATGCTCATCTCAAGCATCTCAGTGTAAAGGACTGGCTGAAAAATGTACTAGAATCTGGAAAAAATATATGGTAGCCCCAGCTACTATAAATGTGACAACATTTGGCTCCAGCTGGGGCAAGTGCTCTGCTGAATAGAATGCTTGAGAACCTCAGAATCTTTGGTCCTCAACACTCTGCTACTCAAATCCTCGAACAATGCACTCTAGCTCAACATCATCTACAAAAATGTACCTGCTATCTGCAAAATGCCAAGAGCTATACCAAACTCGCAGACCGGTTGTTAGAGTAGTGCATGTATATACATAAATATCAAAATAACATAACTGAAAGGAAATGCTGAAAGGAAACTAATCTACTAACAAAACTTCAATTTTATTATTTTGTAGGAACAGAAGAAAAGAAAAGTACTCAAAACTAGCTAAGAGCTTCAAAAGGTGAGCTCAAGGATAAAAAGGTGCCAGACTCAATGGCGGAAACACTAAACTACTGCTCAAGTGAGGTTATTCAGTTACTACCTACTCTAACCTACCACGTCAGACAAGTGCTAAGTAAAATCATAAATCCAGTGTAACCATTTGTTGAACGAATCAATTGATCTTTCTTTATAGTTAATAATACAACAAGTCAGAGATGGTTCAGAAGTAATGTGAATGATAATTGATGCCATTCTAACTTGCCGTTTGAAATTCACAGAAAGATATGGATATTGTGAAATGAAATTATACCAGGGCTGGGATTGATTTTTGCAAACTTCTCCCATCAAGATGTCAATAGGATCATAAAAATAATGCAAGTTTAAAATTGATGGGAGAACATAATATGACGCACGATTCAGCCCTCCTAAGCTTTTCTTTGCTTCCTCATCTACCTGACTGGGACAATTAATTATGTTCTAACCATAAATGATGGACGACCCAACTGGGGATGAATGGTGATGTAATGAGAATGAGATTAACCCCAATTGTTGTTCAATAATGGAAAATCGATGAAATTGATCTTTATATACCCTTTCCAGCCATCGAGAAGAAGGATTAATAAATTGAAGAATGTTATTCATCAACGATGACTGAAAAGGGAAATGAAGCACTTTATTTCCATAGTGTAATCATGCTTAGACCCCTGATTGAAGATCTCAAGAGTAAAAATCTGAGTAGAATACGAAACCATACAAGAAAAATCCAAAAGTTGGGATGGGAGGGTGGATTGAATTGATTTTGGAATTTGATAAGAGGGAAAAGCTTCCAAATTAATGATGCTTTTGATTTCACGATTAATTTCAAAATTCGAAACAAGGTCAGTATGAGGATCAACCTTATTGTGATTGCTTATGCCCAAGCATTGAACCAACCTATCTTGATCAAGGATTTTATGAAGGATATCATATAAATTAGGACCAGGATCCTTGTTAGAACGTTCTACTAAGACTTGCTCATGATTATGCTCACTTGCAATTACATTATCATCATTTTTAACTTCCCTATCATCGTCACAAATTTGACTTTCAATCACATAATGATCATTTGATAAATTCTGACTATTTTCAAAATTTTCTTCATCTACAGAGATGTGATTAGGAGATGAATCAAGAATTGGATCATTGGAAGAATGATTATGGGGCTGCTCTGTCACAGCTGATTTTTTGGACTCACAAATGGATAACTTAATTAGATCTAAAATCCGACCTGCAACTGCCTCAGGCAATACTAACATAGTATCACATATGATCTGATTGACATCTCTTTTAACTTCAGCATGAGGTCTTGAAGCATTATTCTCAAAGTATTCTCCAATATTTCTATCAATTGCAGGTACACTCATAATTTGGAACATCTCAGGAGAAGAATGATCCATATGAGAGAGCAAATCAACAAGATTTTGATCGTCAACACAATCATGGCCAGATTGACATTCTAAAGGATCATTTGTGTTCTCATCCCATCTATCTAATAACAACCTTTCGAAAATGTCATACCCAGAGATGGATCCCGGTGTTAAATGATCAAACCACAATTGGACATCCCCATCTAGGGATGCAACGAGGGCCCGCATGTAGACATCCTCACCATCGACACCCAAAGATTCCATATAATCCCAGAAGGAATCCAAATGACTTTTAATAGATGTTCCATTATTTCCATCAAAACGAGGCAACCTCTTGATGTATCCATTTGGCATAAGATGAGGTGCCCCATATATTTCTGAAAAATCAAAAGGGGATGGCTTGGGTTTCCTAAAGGTTCTAGTTGCTAGAGTTGGATGAGAATCATTCACCCTAAGCTTTGGTTGGGTTTGATGCTCAACAACCGGCTTATTAGGGGCATACATATCATAATGATTTAGATATTGAGGTTCATACTCATAATCAGGCTCAGAATTACCGTTATACCAATACGGCGGTTGCAGTTGGTTTGCTTCTTTAGTTTGTCTTCTATACTTGGTTAGATTATCATTTAATTCTTTCAGACTTTCTGACATTTGGAGAAATACATCTGAATCCATCTTGATTAATGGAATGGGTTCGCTTCCCAACAGAGTCACGATTTAAGATTTTAAGATTTATATGTTGGGTTCGTTCCTTAGTAGAGTTGCGGGGTGGAGTCGCCAGGTGAACCACAAGTAATTCACTGAAAGGATAAATGTCGTAGGAGAGATGAGATGAGTGAATTAAAATGGTGATTGGGATAATTATGAAAATTGGAAATACAATCACCAAACAAAAAAATCGGATGCGATAAGATATATGATAACACACGGACACTCGCAAACAAGCCTCTACCTCCTCGACAACGACGCCAAAAATGTTATCACCAATCTTGTAGTTGCCCCTAAATGATGAATCCTATACTGGATGGTAAAGGGGATGGGCAACCAAAGAGGTGAACCAAGAGAGCCTCGACTTCCAAATGGATGGTTGTCATGCCAATCGAGGCACTCTTCACTTGATGTTATCTAAGCCCAAGACAACAATGGGGGAGACCTAGATCTACTCCTGACAGGAGAGATCAAACCAAGACACCAGATCAAATCAATGGTAGATGAAGTACGTAAGGTGTTAGGTATGATAAACCCTAGATCTATGGATGAAGTCACTAGGTGAGTTATGGGTTGGATCAAGAGGCTTAAGAGATATGAAATTGATCCAATGTAATTATACAAGTGACTTATAAGCTTAGTTAACAGATCCAGGATCAAGGTACCTGTTATCACATATATAGTAGCCGGGCTACCATACATTCTTTTTCAGATTCCGGAGCACTATTCAGCCAGTTCCTTTGCATTTGAGATGCTGAGATGAGCATCTATTATGGATCATTACCATATTATGGACAACAGATATATTCCCCATGCCATGACTGAGTTTCAGGACACTCAGAGAGATGACTGATGTAGCCATTTAGCCATTTATACAGAGTAGACAATAGTGCCCAGAGTTACAGCAGCAGTTTCAGAGGACAGATAGTGGTTCAGATGATTGAGCATTTAGGTATATGACTCAGCAGGTATATTTTGGTGTTATGGTTATATTGCTTTTATATCCATTTTTATAGCATGTCTTAGCATTTAGTATCATGATCCGGCGATCATATAGATATGTGGACCTGGTTGTACTTTATATATATCATATTGTCCCTACTCAGATTTAGAAGTTCTTGACCTATACTCATCGGTTTTACCCTCCCTAGGGAGATTAGAGGTGATCATTCCCACCATACTTTGGCTTGCTAGTGTTGGTCTCATTATTCATTGTCTTCATCCATCCATTACCTACCCAGTTTGTTCATTACCTTGACTTACTATTTGACTAGTGGCATGGAGGACCTTCCCCCACTGTAGCCTCTGTATTGGATGAGCTTCCCTGTTTATTGTGTCTCGGCTCTGAGTTGGTGATAGAACTTACCATTGGTGAGTTGGCTTAGCCCCCCTAGTCACTAAAGATGTTGTTGGCTAAACTTGAAACGGATAGTACTGCCATGAATGCAAATGAAATATTGTGAAAAAAGCCAAATGAATCTGGCAAAGAAATATCAAATGTTATATCTATTATTAAATGTAATGCCTAGGTAAACAAGTTGTCTAAAGACACACCTAGAAGTGCTCAGGTAAACAAGTGCCTTAAAAACACACCTGCAGCAAGAAGCCTAAATAAAATGTAAATCTATGCAATGTGTTTATAAACACACATAGATCAAAGGCTATGGAAAACTAAAGGCCCCAAAAAGCAATGGAACTTAAATTCTATATCAAAAAGATTGTTGGCCTTCTTTGTATTATGGATTGTGCGCATCTGCTAAGGTGAATAAACACTCTTTGAACAACTTATCCATTTGTGAGACACCACCATTCCCTGTGTTATTGCTTGTCCATTATATGCTATGGTGTGTATTCCCTTTCCATATCCAAAGTGTCACAGTGTTGAGTCAGTAAGTCGTCCTTTGGCCTAGCCACTTTATTTCTAACCTTCACCCTTCACTAGCAAATTGATCACAACTATGAAGTGATTATGGTCTTGAAAGTCTAGTCTGAGTAATAATAATAATTAATGACCTTATATATTTGGATTTAGATCGCCAGTAATGATTACTTCTTGTTATAATTGCTATTTGAATGGATTGTAAAGCATGCTTTAACCTTTGACACCTTGCAGCGGTTTGATGACAGTTTGAGTTATATTTTGGTCATGTTGACTTGGTCAAACCCAGTTTGACCAAAAGTCAACCACAGGACATGAGGTGGCAGACCTCAGATGATATAGAGAGATGATATATGGTCTAGTACAGGTCACCATGGTGGGCTTATGTAGTGGTTTCAGGCCTATGATGATGATTTGTGCTTTTCAACACTTTATTTATGATGATGATGATGATGATTTGTGGTTTCAGGCCTAGAGAGATGATGAGTATTTATTTTGGACCATGCAGAGGTTTACATGGTGTATGAGTACACATCTTGGATGGATTTGGACCTTCTGAGTCCAATGGGACAGTCTGTTTTCAGTTCCGGGCAGTTACAGTGTTTTTTAGCTTCAGTTGGCTATCCTAGTGCAGATTTGGTCTATCAGAGGCCCTGTCAGAGTAGAGCGGAGATTTGATGAGTTCACCTAGGGCGCTGTGCATGGAGGGGGTGGTCCAGCCACTTGATATTACCATATTACCCCCCTCCCAGACAGCCTGGTGGCCTCACCTTGACAATGCAGGCACTCTAGGAGGCATTTTGGGCAGTTTCACACTTCCCGAGGCAGTCCAAAAATGGTGAAAATGGCTACTGAAGAATTCGATTTGGGCTATTGAGGCAAAGTTATGGCATGGGATGACTTGTGATGATGAGTGGGATGTCTTCCACACCTTCTCCAGCAGTTTCAGCTTTCAGTGGGACCCACATCCATCACTTTTGGCATTTTATGATGATTTTTGGAGCCTCCAAAGGCTCACGACTTTCCCAGAGGCACGATTTGGTGTCTAGCATGATTATTTTTGGATATTGTGCCATGGGGATTGACCAAGGGTGTTAGAAATTATCCCTTGGACGCACCATGAGCTATGTCTTATGTTTTATCATTATGATTTGATGGGATCCCCTCTCCTAGGGTGAGTTTGTCCACATATTGTTATATTTTATTATTGATCCATGTATTTTATTGTTGAGCTCATCTCAACCATTGATTAGATCATTTGATCTTTTAATATTAGCCACTCATTCAAAAAGTGGTTAGGATTATGGCCTCTCTCCATCCTATTTAAGGAGAGAGCTTCTCATTGTAAAATCATCTAGAGATTTTGGCTCTTGGCTCTTGGAATAAAATTTCTATCTTTTGGAGTACATGCTTGGGTTTGGAGTGGATGTTGGTTGCTTTGATTGTAAATGCTTTTGTCGATTGCATAGGAGGATCTTTTGTAGCTATCTTGCATATTTTGCCATATCTTTTTACAGGTGGAGAAGACTTGTTTGCCAAGTGCGAATTGGTGGGGAGGCTTGCCCTTCAAGCTTGGAGGAGGAAGTTTTGGTTAAACAGGGAGTGGTTTTGTCTTTGTACCAACTATTCTTTGCTTATCTCTTTCTTGCTTGTATCTACCTTCAACATGTTAAATTGATTGATGCTTTGCTCCTTGGTTTTGACAGGTTAGAGGGACACACATGTGGCTTGGAAAAAATCGATTTGGCAAGAGGGCTTAAAAAATTCTTCATTTGATCTTTGGCAAAAGTAATTCTCATCTCAACTAGTATTCATCTCTTCATCCAGGTATGCTCCAAAAGTATGGTCTTCTTCTTCCTTGGCTTATCCATAACTTCTAGATCACAACAATCCTAATTGATTAAAACCCTCATTTTCACCTTTTCTTAGTTCTACTTGGATCTAGCTTGGCTTTGGGTAAGATATTGAAAACCCACCTCTATAGCATCCACGACAATTCAGATCTATAGTTTGATGAGGATTGGCCTTCATTTGACACACTTTCCAAGGCACATTAGTCTTCTTGAGGGAGGTCGCACTTCTTGAGGGAGGCTATTGGGGCTACTTCCAAGAGATGGGTAGGTGAGATCCCACTTGATTCATGCTCTCCTCACTTGATAACCTACCCCTAGTGCTTCACTTCTTTGATTTTTGCCTTGTGGGCCCCATTCCTCATTTTGAGGGTTGTGCCCCACTTGGGTCAATTTGGTGATGCATGTTCAATCTTAGATCTATGGAGATCTAGCCATTGGATGCCCATGATTTTTAAGATCCACATTCATACTTGCCTAAACTACTTGGATCTAAACTTTGGTGGCCTTTGGGTTTGATTTGACACATTTTCCCATGTTTTTAGCCCTCCTTGGGCAAAGTTGCACTTCTTGGGTGATTGAGTTGTCCCACTTTGAGAAACTAGGTGGTTGAGATCCCATTGGATTTGGAAAGAGCATACCTTGAAACCTACATTTAGTGTCTCACTTAGTGAAGTTCTGCCTTGGGGGTAGCATTCCTTGTTTTGGGGAAAGTTGTCCACTTGGGTCACTTAGTGAAATATTAGATCTAGTAAGATCCAACCATTACATCTCAAGTAGCCCACTTGATTTGTATCCTAGGTGTCCCGATCTACATTTCCACATCTCTTTTGACTCCATTAGCCCATCCATCAAGGCACTAGTCCACCTAAGGCAATTCACACTCCTTGGGATGTGTGTCAAATACTAGATCCCATATGTGGGTATCTTTAATTTCACCTTAGGTCCATAGATCTACTCCTAGCATACACCTTGGTACCATTTGCACCCCTAACTTCACCTTGTGGGTCTCATTTTGAACCATTTCCATATCCCAATAAAGTGGGTCCCACTTGTGTATTTCATGGTACTAGATCTTGTCCTTTTACTTCATTATGTGGCCTAAATCATTCATTGGTTGAAACATAAGTCACCCCTTAAGCCTCTTTCAACCATACTCTAACTTCAAGGTCCACCTAAACTTGCATTGGTTTTTGTAACTCATCTTTCACACTTCCCTAGAAACCTTTGCTTTGATCCAATCATCTTTGATTGGTTATAGGGTCTCCCCCTTGGTCTTGATTCATCTTGATCTAAAGTGAAGAGTGCCTCGGTTGACGTGACTCCCAGCTTGCATTGGGAACCGTGGCATCTCTTGGGTCACCTCTTTAGTTGTCCATCTCCTCTACCATCCCGGATGGGATACCTTTAGGGACAACTACAAGTTGTGTGATAACACTACCAACAAATGATAGAAAAATCCACTGCCTTGGGAACCGTGTCAAATGCAGGGAGATTAGGAATAGGATTGGGGCTATCTAGTACCTTTGGATAAGACTTGATTGATAGGTATGACAGTATCAAAACACACAAGTCTTAGATAGGGCATCAAACAACAGGAAAATCAGATAGCTCAGCTAATGCACAAGGGTAAGGAGATCCATGCCTAGGGAAATGGGCCACATAGAGTCCTTACAAGGGTGATGCCCTTGAGAACCCACCTTGGGTTTTGCCTAAGATGAAAAACCCAGAAATGTTTTGCCAAAATGCCAGGTGGTTTGAGCTAGAGATTTTTTCGATTAATTTTACTTAGGGTTTTGAAATGAAATGACAGATGGGTAGGTTAGAAGAATGAATTACTTACCTCACAAGCGTACCGAAGTCATGGAAATGTTTGCTATGATGCCAAGGATTGTTCCCGTAAAGATCAAATGAGAATTTGGTGATGTATCTTGCCCCCATGATTTGCCCAGCTCCACATGTGCGCCCTCCTCTTCTTGATGAACCAAGGACAACAAGAGATCAATCAGTTCAAGCAAGAATGGAAGAAATACAGAGAAAGAACATGATAACAAGAAGTAAGAGGTACAAAGACAATAATACTCCCTGAAACCGACGAAGAGAAGAGAGCAAGGAGAGTCTCCCCAACCAATGCGCCTTCCTCACCAATTCAACTTCTTCACCTGTAGATAAAAAGTAGAGAAAAGATGTGCAAAATAACCACCAAGATCCTCAGTGTAGAGGAAGAATAGTTTCAATCAACACCAATAGCATCCACAACCATATGACGAGTTTGCAAATAAGTATTTTTATTCCAGAAACCAAGAGCCAAAAGTCCCTTTTACAATGAGAGGGTCTCTCCTTTAAATAGGAATGGGAGAGACCAAAACCCTAACCACCTTTTAAATGGATGGCTAAGATTAAAAGATACATAAGTTATAATCTATGGTTGAGATGAGCTCAACAAATGAAGTACATGGATGAACTCCAAAACATAATAAACCCAATAGTCAAATCACCCCAGGAAGGATGTCCTCATAAAGTGACTAGAAAAACATAACATGAAGCTCATGGTGGGTCTAGGGGGTGACAAATAACCTCCCTAGTGTGTCCCCATGGCACAATAACATCAAATATATCATTAAAGCATAAAATCATGCCCAAGAAGGAAAGTCGTGAGCCTCCAAAGGCACCCTGAAACCACAAAAATGTGCCAGAGAAAGATGTGTGGGCCCCACTGACTGATGACACTACTGTGGAAGGTGTGGGAGACATCATACACATCATCAAAACAATTCCTATGCCATTTCCTTGCCTCAGTAGCCCAAATTGAATTCCTCTGTAGCCAATTTTACCATTTTTTATGCCTCTGTAAAAGATAAAAATGCCTGTAACTCTTTGCCTGGTCACCTGGGGCCAAATCTGACTGCACCATCATGTCTGGGAGTATGGCAATATAGTAAAAATAAGTTGTTGTACACCATAGTCCCTCTGCAACGCCCTAGGCGAACCAATCAAACCATGATATTGCTCTGACAGGCCATTTTTAATGGCAAATTTGCACTGAAGTGATAAACTGAGACATATACCAATTGAAACTGCCCGGAACTGAAAACTGACTGTCCCAATGGACTTAGGGAACCCAAATGTACTAGAGATGCATACTCATACACCATATGGATGACTGCATAATCATATAATATCAATACCATGCCCTAACATAATAAAAATAATAATAATCTGCAAATGATCAAAATCATTAAAATACCACAGATCACTATCTGAGCCTGTAAGCACTACATAGAACCAACTGGTGACCAATAATAGATCACATATCATCAATAACCATCATCCAGGTTCTAACCCATCTCATGTCCTGTGGTTGACTTTGGTGAAACTGGGTTTGACCAAGTCAAACTGACCCATAATATGATCCAAGCAGGAAACATTAAAGTGCTGCAAGTGTAATTGGTTAAGGCATGCTTCATAAATCATTCCAATAGCAATATAAACATAGAGTAATCATTTCACCGGCGAACTAAAACAAGATATTCAAGATTTTTCTAATAATAATAATGGCTCAAACTAGAACGTCGAGGCTATACTCACTTCATGGCTGTGATCAATTTGCTAGTGATGGGTGAGGGTGGATAAATGCAGGGCCAGGCTAAGGGATGACTGTACTGACTCAACACTGTGATACTTTGGAAGTGGGAAAGGGGATACACACTAAAGCATATGCTGGGCAATAACACAGGGGATGGTAGTGTCTCACAAATGGGTAAGCTGTTTGGGAAGTGCTTATTCAACCTTGACAGATGCCTACAACTCACATCCAAGTTGATACAGCTCCGTGAGGATCTTTTCTAGAGCCGCCATGACTAGGTGTCCGACAAATCGTAACTCAGGACCAATGTTGCACGACTCGGACTCGACAAAGACTCGGCTGGCATATGACTCGTGGACTCGGGAAAGACTCGACAAATAGGAAAAAAAATAAAAATATTGTACATTTTGGGAAAAAAAAGAGATTAAAAGCATTTCAAATCCATATAAGCTATAAAACTATAATTTATGCAATAATTCATAACTTTGTCTCATAAACTCATAAACAATGACCATACGACATAACACAATCGATTTTAAAATAATAAAATTAAAAAATATATATACAAAATATATAATGGAAATAAAAAAATATAAAATATAAAAAAATATATATAAAAAACAAAATATAACAAAATAAAAAGTAAAAAATAAAAAATATATAACAAAAAATTAATAAATTTAAATTTAAAACATATAACATAAATAAAAATTTAAAATAAAAAATAACACAAATTAAAAAATAAAAAATAATATATATATATATATATATATATATAATAATAATAAAAAATTATAACAAAAATCTAAATTAACAAAACTATCTAACACAAACTATATAATAAAAATATAAATAAAAAAACTACATATATAATATATATTATATATAAAATATATAACAAAAAATTAAAATATAAATAAAAAAAACTATATAAACATAACATAAATAAAATATTTATATAAACTAACTATCTATTATATCGTTTAACACAAACTATATAATAATATAAAAAAAACTACATATAAAATATATAACAAAAAATTAAAATATAAATAAAAAAAAACTATATAAAGTTATGACATAACAATGAACATAAATAAAATATTTATATAAACCATAACATAAACTTGCCGTCGAACACAGCAGCCCGGTCGACCGTTGGACATGAACGGAACCCGACTGCACGGAACCCTACACGCATCGGAATCATGTCCACCCGAAACATAAACTTGCCATCGAACACAACAGCCCAGCCGACCGTCGAACATGAACGGAACCCTACACGCACCGGAATTACGTCCCATGAGTCCAGCGATTCTAGTGATTATTTCGGTGAGTTCGTGGGTGATTACGGCAATTCCGACGAGTTGGCAGCGGTTCCGGCGAGTTCCTTGCCGAGTCTGCTGCGGTTACGCGAGAGCTGGAGTCATTTGTCGAGACTCGCGAGTCTTAAACGAGTGGTGCTTCACTGCTCAGGACTCTAGGGGACACTTAGAATAAGTTGTCCCTTGCTCCATCTCATATCACAACCCGCAGGCTAATGAAGAATTATTCATTACATGTAATTAAGGTCAGCAATCATTAGATATAGCATTTATTAAACCATCGCTTTGACTAGACCTTATCATTTCCATAGCCTTTGATTCGTGTGTGTTGAAAAACACATTCTTGGATTTACATTTCATTAGGCTTTTTGATCCATGTGTGTTGAGAAACACATTCTTGGATTTACATTTCACATGCCTTTCATTCACGTGTGTTGAAAAACACATTCTAGAATGGGCTTTCATTAAGATATACAATAAATTTTCTAGATACAATGTAATGATGGTAGCACTATCTATTTTAGGTCTAGCCAACACAACTTAGGCAACTCAGAGCCGAGACACAAGTTAAACAGAGAAGCTCATCCAACAAAGAGGCTAGAGTGGGGGAAAGTCCTCCATATCACAAGCTAAGTAGTAAGTCAGGGTAAAGATAATAACTGGAAGGTAACGGATGGATGGAGATAGTGAAAATGAAGCCAAAACTAGCAAGCCAAATAATGGTGGGAATGATCAGCTCCATTCTCCTAAGGAGGGTAAAGCCAGTGAGTATAGACAAGAACCTTTAAAACTTGAGCAGGACATTAGATAGATATTTAATAACAACCAAGTCCAATACTATATATATGATCGCCAGATCATGACACTAAATGCTAGAACATGCCACTAGAATGACTATAAAAGCAACACAACCAAGAACACAAGAGAATACCTGCTGGATCCTATACCTGTGTAAAACATCTGAATCATCATCTGTCCACTGAGAACCCGCTGCTGCAACTCTGGGCAATTGCATATTGCTCTATAATGGAAAAATGGCTACATCGGTCATCTAATCTGAGTTTCCCGAGACTCAGTCATGGCAAAGGAATATACTGCTACTCATAATCATAGGAGTGATCCAAAATAGATGCTCATCTCAAGCATCTCAGTGTAAAGGACTGCCTGAAAAATATACTGGAATCTGGAAAACATATATGGTAGCCTTAACTGCTATAAATGTGATAACAGGTCTATGACCACAACTATGACAACCAACTGGAAGAAGCTGGTAGCTTCTGAGGGTGAGTTGGTTGATCCTACTAGGTATCATCAACTTATTGGATCCATAATGTATCTGGTCAACTCTAGGCCAGATCTGAGTTTTGCTGTCAATATATGGTGGAGTCCAGGAATGTGCATAGGGTGGCAACAAAGCATGTGCTTAGGTATAGTAGAGGTACAACAGAATATGGACTGAACTATGAGAGGAAGGGTGGAGTGCAGTTAGTTGACTTTTCAGATTCTGACTGGGAAGGTAGTGCAGTAGACGGGAAAAGCACCTCCGGCTGTTGTTTCAGCTTGGGTTTGGCAGTTGTGTCATAGTTTGGCAGGAAACAGAAGTCAGTGGCATTGAGTTCTGCATAAGTAGAGTATATGGCAGCTAGTCTAACTAGTTGAGGGGCTATTTCACTTCGCAAGATGCTAGTGAGTTTATTTGGTCAATAGTTGGAGCCAACTGTGATCCACTATGATAATTAGAGTTGCATAAAACTCACGGAGAATCGAGTTTTTTACGACAGGTCCAAACATACAGAGATATCACTTCATTCGAGATCATGTTCATAGAGGTGCAATTGAGCTTTAGTATGTACCAATAGATGAGTAGGTGGCAGCCATTCTCACGTCTCTAATGAAGAGAAAGTTTGTGTACATTCTCCATCACATCAAGCTTGTCTTTGATGTATACATACTTTGCCTTAGAGGCTTGGTGAGAATGTCCAGAATTTGCTCATCTATGGATATGTACTAGAGCTTCACTCCGCCCTTTTGCACCATCATGTCTTGGATGAAGTGATATTTGATCTCATTGTGCTTCGACTTGTCATGAAATACTGGGTTTTCCGAAAGCTTGACACAACTTTGATTGTCACAATGTATCAAGGTTGTCTCTAGCTCCTGATCAAATAATCTTGCAAGTAGCTTCCAAAGCCACAATGTTTCACGACTTGTGAAACTGGCCGCATAATACTCTGCTTCTGCTGTACTAAGTGCGATAGTAGTTTGCTTCCTTCTAAACCAGGTTATCATGGCTAATCCCAAGTTGAAATAGCACACCAATTGTATCGAACCATATCCAACTGTACCATGTAGGTACCTCAACACATGCTTTGCTGCAACTGAATGTACATGCCTCGCCTCAACCATAAACTGACTTAGGGTGTTCACTGCAAAGCAAATATTTTTCCTGGTGTTAACCAGGTACATCAAGGATCCAGTCAGCTGCCTGCACATAGTGGGATCTACCAAATCTCAATCTGAAGCAAAATCACTTAGCTTTTTCAGATTTGTCGCCATAGGTGTAGCCATGGACTTGTAGTCCATCATACCGAATCTGCCTAAGATCTCAACTTTGTACTTCCCCTAACTGAGGAAGATCTCACCTAATCTCTGCCACACCTCTAATCCCAAGAAATAATGCATCAGGCCAAGATACTCCATCTCGATTTCTGAAGCCAACTTCCTATTGGTGAGGGAGGTACTCTTGACTGGGGCACCTCCTCCATCATCAACAACTGTGCTGTAGCTACTGCCTATGTGAGGGAGCACCCTGCTCCCTCTGTACCTGAATTTCTTGCTCCCTTTGCATTTGGACATCTTGCTTCCTCTACATTTGAGTATCCTGCTCACTCTACATCTGGACACCCTGCTACCACTGCATGCGAGTATCCTGCACTGAAACAACTTGCTGCCTTCTGCACTGTTGATTCCTCTGTATCCATATGTGTCGTCTCCCACCAAGTGGGTCCATTGAAACGAGCCTTCTGCTCCCTCAAGAACATTGAATACCATCCATGACTCTCTCTAAGACTGCAAACTAGCCATATGACTCAAGCCCCGAGGGTGAATCTATCATTCCCCCTTTGTCAAATCAACATGACCAATTTGGGAGAATGTTTGCCCGTTGTTGCAACCTGGAGAAACATCAACACAAGGGACCCCCTCTGTGCAGCGATTGACTGCTAAAGTCTACAGAGGTGTACATACCTTACCCCCTATTGTCTCTCAAAACTGGCATGCGTGTGTTGAATCCCAAAATGTAACACACCAGCTGGATGAGAACTCTCAGGAGAGAGGCCAATGTCACCACACTCCTCTCCTCTTCGCTTCAGGTTGGCTCTTCTCCAACTCTAGGGGGGTATCCCTAAGATAGGATCACTAAGGCAGGTGCAATGGAGGGCAAGGTGAACTGAAGAGGCTTCCTTAGGAAACGTTTGTAACAAAAAGATGATTTCGATTGGGTGATGGGAAAGTTGGGCAGATCAGTCCTCAAGGAAAGGCCAGTGCCAGTATGTCAGAGGGGCGAATGGAGTCAAAAGAGAGATCAAAGGGCCTTGTGTCATATGTGACTGAGGGGGAAAGATCGCATCATTGAGCAAGCCCTGCTCAGTCTAGTGTTTGACAATCAGAAAGAGTACTTCTTCTTCTCTAGCTGCGGGAGGTGCGCTATGCAAACCAAAAATCAAGATTGCACAATCAAACTAGATTAAATACAAACATCAATACCTGTGTATGCACGCTCACAAAGGGAAGAAGAAAGCGGAATGCCAAGAGTTCTTTGCCAAAGGGAAGAAGAAGGCAGCTGCTAAGAGTTCTTCACCTTCCAATGTGGTGGATTGTCACCCTTCTATGGCCTCTTACACGAAGAAAATAGGAAGCAGAAATTGGAACGCTCACACTCAAGCAAAAAATCACAAGCTCACGCCACAAAAATACTCAGCTTATCCAAAGAGGCCCATGACATTTTTCATTAAGTTCTAGGGAAAGAAACTCCCAAAAGTTTTTTCCATTTACAAAATGAAAGAGGCTGGCTTTTAATAGGCCCAAAACCCTCTCATAATATCAAAAAGAATAATAAAATATCAGAGAAAAAGTGGAAAAAGTTAGATCCACTTTTTTCCATCGAAAGCATGACTACCTCTTTTATTAATGGAACTGCCACTTAGGCTGCTCGTGGCATATCCATGAAACCCCACACGTCTTGCAAAGGGAATCGAGTTTTCAAAACACTGCACTCTAGGTAATGCTGGCCGCTCCAATTTTATGAGTGATGACCCGTGGCCCACTAAATCAGAAACAGAAAAATCGCGACATCCACAAAGCTCTCAAATGTTCCAGTATTACCACAGATCATGAGACCAGACCGAGCAGCTGTCCAACACCAGACACGCAGCCAACCACTGATGCAATCAGAATAAAAAAAACCCGAGTTGGTGTCTTCAGATGTGAACCCTGATCAGTTTGAACATCCGCTGTGTAGATTAATCCATTGAACCCCAAGCAGCTACCTACAACAGACTCGGCGTTTTCTTGTAAATAGCTGATACTCGACTGTGTGACGGGCGAACCGATTCTTTTTTGTTGACCGTGAGTCATGGTTTTAACAACAGTTGTAAAATATCGCGATTTTTAACAGAGTGTGAGATACGAAGCTGCCAACGTTGTGACCTCCGATCCAATCTGAAATTCTGTTGTTGATTAATCCGCTGAACATCGAGCTTCATATTGTGACTTTGTAATCGACTGCTAAAAAATCGATGCGTGGGTGAAACTCTGTATTCGACGTAATTGATGATTTCTGCGTGAAGTGGCAGTGGTGACCCCTTTTATTTGCTGCGGTGGTATTGTTAGTTGTGTAGCTATCTGCTCGAACTCATCTGTAGTTATAACTTGCAGTTCCTAAAATCTGAGATCTGACCATCAATACTCGTGATCCTTGCTTAGCAGTTCGGCGTGCGAGAGTGTTTAAAAAGGCGTGCTAAATTCCCCTTCGTGACCTCCGATTTTTGTGCTGATAAATTTGAACACGAATATTTACCAACCGCGGCTTTATATCCAATTTCCTGCGTGAATAATTTCGGATTGGCTATCAGTCGATGACACAGATCATAACTGTAACCAGATCTCTTCGATCTTGAGATAGAGCTTCAAAGTGGGTGCATTATGGTGCTCTCCAACAACAGTTACGAAGCAATGTTCCATCTTTTTGTTACCAAATCGAGCTCGAAATGTAACAATGGATATTTTCCCCTGAATCGGCCGGCAATGAAAACACTGCAAAACCATCATTTGTCGAGCCTGGCTGCTTCTGAAATACCTAATTTTGATGTCAATAGCCAGCAAAATCAAGCTGAAGTGACTCGAGCATAAAATAGTGCGTACAACCTGGCATTAGTGATAGCACCCTCATCATGACTGATCTTTGCACAGTATAAAACTCCAGAGCGATTTAAAATCTCGGCAATCAGTTCTCCCTGAAATCCACCAACAACCAGAAGATTTCCCTCAATATATATTGCACTGATGTATGCGGCCGAGACCTTGCTGTACAGTCCAAGGATTTTCTGTACCTCGGCAGCTGGAGTCAATCATTCAGCAACATTTAGAACTTCTGTGCTTCTTCGGCTCATTGAACACCGAGACATAACAATGTAATTACTTATCATGCTTGGAAGTGGCCCAAAACAGATTCCTCAAATGGACCAATGTAGATTTCACTGATTTTGTGTTGTAGTGAAAACCAGAAAAAATTTTCATTCTTCGGAACAGGCTTTTATATAATCTTTATACTGCTTTCAAGGATAATGAGGATCGCAAGCCAGTTGATAAACATAGTCTGGGGTGTATTCCTTAGATTCTCTTTCTGGTGAGAAGCAGTTTCCACTGGCACTGTCTTTCTGGTTATATAATCTTCTGGAGAGGGCCATGAAGCAACCCAGCTTTCCTGCGAGGGCGAAATATTGCTCTCCATCTGCTCCCTGCACAGAGACAATAACACCCTGGAGCTCCAGACTGGTTCACTTTATTATCTTGCGTGATGGCCACCTTGCAAATTCCACGTTGTCGGCATATTCTTTTCAATGGCTGTATTAATAGATTTTCCGAAACCCTCATAGGCAGTTGTACTGAAACATTGATCCACTGTCTCTTCCATAATTCCGTAGATTTCAACAAATAGAACTTCCATGTCGATGTTTGAGATGATAAACTCCCATCAGCTCTGTCTTCATAAAGCTCTGTATCTGACTCTGCTTCATGTTGATCAACAAACTTTGCTTCCCCTGCTACTCCGTGGACACCCTTGCCAAAAAGGGGGGTAACATCTGGCTCCAACTGCGGGACGTGTGCTCACCCCGTGACTGCACGAGAACCTCAGATCCTCTCGGTTATCGGAGACCAAATTAAAAAATAAAGAGACCATGTGGTGGGGATGGCTCAATTCACATCTCGTGATCACCACTTATTACATAAAAATTTGAAAAAGACAAAATAAATAACAGTAAATGCTTATGTGAGAGCTTTATTCTTGCTACCTACCCTAACTTAACATGAAACCAGAATTTGTTAAGTATATGCATACAACCAATGTAACCATTTCAACATCTTATCAATGACGAAACTTCTACCCTTCTGTTTAGTCATTAACCAGAACCAATTTTCAATAATCAGATTGTGAACATGACCTGGAAATGTTTTCAAATCGTGACTGTCATAGGACAGTTCATGCTGCAGATATGCTCCATTTTTCAAATGTACAACAAGACAACAGGTTAGAGCGCATTTCTCATCAACATAACGCTGAAGCGGGCTTAGATAGTCAGCGGGCAGCTTCAACTCTTCATGATAAAACTGTTCGTAAATTTGGAGCAGATTTGTGTCTTCAATGTTTTCTTTTGCAGCAATATCAGGGATCTCTTCAGCAATGTCTTCATCCAAGGGCCCTTGTATTTCTTCTTCAATGAGATCTTCAATGTTTTCTTTGAACTCAAGATGGACCCTAGGGATGAGGGCGTCATGCTCTCTAGCCAGCTTCCCAATCTCATCAATAGTTCCATCATGCCAGCGAAGAAGAAACTTCTCAAAAAACTTTGCCACTGAATCTATGGATTCATCCAAAAGGCCATAAAACCAAAACACTGCATCTCCTTCCAAGGTTATAGCAAAAACGATCATAATATCTTCCTCATGATGAACATTAAAATCAGACATTAATTTGCAGAGAGAAGCAATATGATGGGTGGCTGAAACATCATCATTTCCACCGAATTCTGGAAGAATGTCATGCACCCTCCCATGGTTGTAGCATTCATTAGGAAATCCATGGATTTTTGAGAAATCCAATGGGGCATAAGCTTCGTGCAAAAGAGCAAGATATTGTTCTTTTTTATCGTCCATAAGTCAAATAATGAGGTACTAAATCTGAAACATATAGTCGTACCTCATACCAAATTGTGGAGTCACCAAAGTGAGCTTGAAAGTATTCCAATGAGTGTGCTCACCTCTACACCCAATAGGATCTTCAAATCTGCAAAAGGACAAGGGCTCTGTCCCTTCGTGGAGTCGCCATGTGAGAAAAAGAATTCTGCATTATAATCTCCCACAAATGTCGTCAATGAAGCATAGTCTTCAAATTTCGGGAATTGGACTTTGTCCCCGGCAACGGCGCCAAAATGTTGCCTCTCAAAACTGGCATGCGTGTGTTGAAGCCCAAAATGTAACACACCAGCTGGATGACAACTCTCAGGAGAGAGGCCAATGTCACCACACTCCTCTCCTCTTCGCTTCAGGTTGGCTCTTCTCCAATTCTAGGGGGGTATCCCCAAGATAGGATCGCTAAGGCAGGTGCAACGGAGGGCAAGGTGAACTGAAGAGGCTGCCTTAGGAAACGTTTGTAACAAAAAGATTATTTCGATTGGGTGATGGGAAAGTTGGGAAGATCAGTCCTCGAGGAAAGGCCAGTGCCAGTATGTCAGAGGGGAGAATGGAGTCAAAAGAGAGATCAAAGGGCCTTGTGTCATATGTGACTGAGTGGGAAAGATCGCATCATTGAGCAAGCCCTGCTCAGTCTAGTGTTTGGAAATCAGAAAGAGTACTTCTTCTTCTCTAGTTGCGGGAGGTGCGCTATGCAAACCAAAAATCAAGATTGCACAATCAAACTAGATTAAATACAATCATCAATACCTGTGTATGCACGCTCACAAAGGGAAGAAGAAAGTGGAATGCCAAGAGTTCTTCGCCAAAGGGAAGAAGAAGGCAGCTGCTAAAAGTTCTTCACCTTCCAATGTGGTGGATTGTCACCCTTCTATGGCCTCTTACACGAAGAAAATAGGAAGCAGAAACTGGAACGCTTACACTCATGCAAAAAATCACAAGCTCATGCCACAAAAATACTCAGAGTATCCAAAGAGGCCGATGACATTTTTCATTAAGTTCTAGGGAAAGAAACTCCCAAAAGTTTTTTCCATTTACAAAATGAAAGAGGCTGGCTTTTAATAGGCCCAAAACCCTCTCATAATATCAAAAAGAATAATAAAATATCAGAGAAAAAGTGGAAAAAGTTAGATCCACTTTTTTCCATCAAAAGCATGACTACCTCTTTTATTAATGGAACTGCCACTTAGGCTGCTCGTGGCATATCCATGAAACCCCACACGTCTTGCAAAGGGAATCGAGTTTTCAAAAGACTGCACCCTAGGTAATGCTGGACGCTCCAATTTTATGAGTGATGACCCGTGGCCCACTAAATCAGCAACAGAAAAATCGCGACTTCCACAAAGCTGTCAAATGCTCCAGTATTACCACAGATCGTGAGGCCAGATCCGAGCAGCTGTCCAACACCAGACACGCAGCCAGCCAGTGATGCAATCAGAATAAAAAAACAACCCGAGTTGGTGTCTTCAGATGTGAACCCCGATCAGTTTGAACATCCTCTGTGTAGATTAATCCATTGAACCCCGAGCAGCTACCTACAACAGACTCGGCGTTTTCTTGTAAATAGCTGATACTCGACTGTGTGACGGGCGAACCGATTCTTTTTTGTTGACTGTGAGTCATGGTTTTAACAGCAGTTGTAAAATATCGCGATTTTTAACAGAGTGAGAGATACGAAGCTGCCAACGTTGTGACCTCTGATCCAATCTGAAATTCTGTTGTTGATTAATCCGCTGAACATCGAGCTTCACATTGTGACTTTGTAATCGGCTGCTAAAAAATTGATGCGTGGGTGAAACTCTGTATTCGGCGTAATTGATGATTTCCGCGTGAAGTGGCAGTGGTGACCCCTTTTATTTGCTGCGGTGGTATTGTTAGTTGTGTAGCTATCTGCTCGAACTCATCTGTAGTTATAACTTGCAGTTCCTAAAATCTGAGATCTAACCATCAATACTCGTGATCCTTGCTTAACAGTTCGGCATGCGAGAGTGTTTAAAAAGGTGTGCGAAATTCCCCTTCGTGACCTCCGATTTTTGTGCTGATTAATTTGAACATGAATATTTACCAACCGCGGCTTTATATCCAATCTCCTGCGTGAATAATTTCGGATTGGCTGTCAGTCGATGACACAGATCATAACTGTAACCGGATCTCTCCGATCTTGAGCTGGAGCTTCAAAGTGGGTGCATTATGGTGCTCTCCAACAGCAGTTACGAAGCAATGTTCCATCTTTTTGTTACCAAATCGAGCTCAAAATGTAACAATGGATATTTTCCCCTGAATCAGCCAGCAATGAAAACACTGCAAAACCATCGTTTGTTGAGCCTGGCTGCTTCTGAAATACCTAATTTTGATATCAAGAGCCAGCAAAATCAAGCTGAAGTGACTCGAGCATAAAATAGTGCATACAACCTGGCATTAGTGACAGCACCCTCATCATGACTGATCTTTGCACAGTATAAAACTCCAGAGCGATTTAAAATCTCGGCAATCAGTTCTCCCTGAAATCCACCAGCAACCAGAAGATTTCCCTCAATATATACTGCAATAATGTATGCGGCCGAGGCCTTGCTGTACAGTCCAAGGATTTTCTGTACCTCGGGAGCTGGAGTCAATCATTCAGCAACATTTAGAACTTCTGTGCTTCTCCGGCTCATTGAACACCGAGACATAACAATGTAATTACTTATCATGCTTGGAAGTGGCCCAAAACAGATTCCTCAAATGGACCAATGTAGATTTCACTGATTTTGTGTTGTAGTGAAAACCAGAAAAATTTTTCATTCTTCGGAACAGGCTTTTATATAATCTTTATACTGCTTTCAAGGATAATGAGGATCGCAAGCCAGTTGATAAACACAGTCTGGGGTGTATTCCTTAGATTCTCTTTCTGGTGAGAAGCAGTTTCCACTGGCACTGTCTTTCTTGTTATACAATCTTCTGGAGAGGGCCATGAAACAGCCCAGCTTTCCTGCGAGGGCGAAATATTGCTCTCCATCTGCTCCCTGCACAGAGTCAATAACACCCTGGAGCTCCAGACTGGTTCACTTTATTATCTTGCGTGATGGCCACCTTGCAAATTCCACGCTGTCGGCATATTCTTTTCAATGGCTGTATTAACAGATTTTCCGAAACCCTCATAGGCAGTTGTACTGAAACATTGATCCACTGTCTCTTCCATAATTCCGTAGATTTCAACAATAGAACTTCCATGTCGATGTTTGAGATGATAAACTCCCATCAGCTCTGTCTTCATAAAGCTCTGTATCTGCCTCCTTCATGCTGATCAACAAACTTTGCTTCCCCTGCTGCTCCGTTGACACCCCTGCCAAAAAGGGGGGTAACACCCCCCCTTTGGATTTGAACCTGTGGCCTCATAAGAAGAAACACATGTTCATAACCATTAGGCCCACTCAAGCTTTCTTTAATCACAATGCATTTAGTTCAGCCTTCCCTAATCTGGGAGTATTTCAATTAATGTAGCTAGCTTGCAATATTCAAATTATAATCTTTGGGCTACAAAGCCATGAGAGGGGGGTATATATTCCTCCAAAGTTGCCCAGGACTTGCACGTGGTCCCAACTACAAACACGAGTACAAGCACAAGGGGCCCACAAGCGGCAAACACATTACCAGGGAGACTTGACCCAAGTGGGGGAGATTAACAGCACCCCAGTTTCACTGAGCAGGCAACCCCTCATTGACCTTTTATGAATATAATTATATGTAATGATTTTTACAATTTATCTCATGTCTGGTCCAGCACAAGTATTTTCTTCAACATGTCTGTTCTAGAGAAAATAAAAAAAATGAATAACTGTATTTTTCTTATCTTTCCATTTACTTTTCTATCTTCTTAATGTCCTGAGAGCCCTAATTTATTTGTTTGATGCTGTGTTTTAAAAATCGGTCGAATCGGTTTGCTAACCGGCCGATTCACCGGTTCAAACCGGTATGCAAACCGGATCGGGGCACCGGTTGGACCGATTTTTTACTTAAATCGGTTCGGTTAGCTAAACCGGTCCGGTTCAACCGATTTAAGTAAAAAATCGGCCCGATTTGTTTCGGCTGTGGCCAACATAAAACAGTAATATTTTAATTTCTTTTTTAATATTTTAAAACTATAAACCTAAACTACATATCTAACTACCCAACCCGACCCAACCTATTGCATTTGCACTTAGAAGTTAGCACTAGCAGTGGCCGTGAGTGTGGGAGACTATCCGGAGCAGCGTGGAGTCGCCGTGTGTGTGGGAGACTATCCTATGTGTATGCATGCATTTTAATATAATTAATTATTGACCTTATAATATGCCTAAGTTAAAACGAGATTTTAAAATATAAATGTGCTTTTAAAATGTTAAGTCATTGCCTTTATATTAAGGTCTCTTTGGTCGCTGGGAAGACAAAAAGTATTCTTTTAATATAATTAAAAATGATTATTCATTAGTTATAAATGATAGCTTGATCATCATTTTCTTATTTTTGAAATTTATAATAATTTTAATTCTTTTATTCTTATTTTTGAAAATTATAATAATTTTAATTCTTTTATTCTTATTTTTGAAAATTATAATAATTATAATTCTTTTATTCTTATTTTTGAAAATTATAATAATTATAATTCTTTTATTGTAAGTATGTTAAAATGGCCTCATGGATTATGTATTTTGTTCCAGTTCCAGTCTCCTAGATATGTATTGCACAATACACTTTGTGCCATTTTGATATATTGACTCTTATATGGTCTATACATGAGCAGAGATTGGATATTTTGTTTCTAATGCTATGGAATCATGAATTAGAATCTTGAAACGGTTGTTTTTCTTAAAAAAATAAATATTTTATGTATTTTTGAGCAAACCGATTCATTAAATTCAAATCGACCGATTTATGACCGATTCATTACCGATTCCGATTCCGATTCCGAGTTGCCCCTCGACCGATTCCGAGTCCGATTTCGATTTTTCAAACTTTGGTTTGATGAATATGTAATTTTGCATGCAAGTTTGAAAAGTAAAAGCTATGCAAATGGAACCCAAAAGAAACAATCTAGAACCAGTTTAGGAAATAAAATTCAAATGATTCCTTTTCATGGTAGCCTGTCATTGTAAAGCCAGACATCATACATTTTACTGTAGAAATGTGTTAAAGTGAAGTGCATTCGATCATTTTGATCTTTTCTTTCTTTTATTTATAACCTAGCAACATTAAATCGATTTAAAAGAACAATTTTCTGCACCAATTTAGGAAATAAAATTCAAGTGATTTATTTTCATGGCAGCCCGTCATTGTAAAGCCAGACATCATACAGTTTACTGATTAGAAATGTGTTAAGGTGAAGTGTATTCAATCATTTTGGTCTTTTCTTTCTTTGATTTTTAACCTAGAACATTGCATCAATTTAAAAGAACAATTTTCTGCACCCATTTATGTTGTAAAATAATTATAAAACTTTCCAGAGACTTACTAGTCTGTTCTTGTTGGTTTTTTTTTGCAGTCTTTACAGAGCGTTGTCTTCAAGGAGGTACTTCTGTAGGCATACAAAATGTTTTTGAAATCGCAGTGCTTAGTATTTGCTATTTCAAAACATTTCTTGTCATTAGATATATTTCATCAACACATATTTTTGAAATGACAATGTACTTCAATAAACGTAAGGAATAAAGATGCTATTTGTGGTTGCCTCCCCCACTGATGTGACTGTGAGCTAGAGATGGTAGATAGCTATTGCATGCTATGTTCTTTATTCAACTATTGAGAACCCTATTTTCTTGAAGCTCACGTGATTAACTGTAGTTTTATATGTTTTACAGGCCAATTCAGTGGATCCAGTAACAATGACAGTCAGCATCTCCTTGCAGTTTTTTGATATTGGCATAAATGTTGCACTCTGGTCTCAGGTTTGCACATTCTGCATATCTCTCACAAATTTATCGCTTGGCATTGTTTAGAGGAGTGGTTCTGATTGAAACATACTTTTGAATTTTGTGTAACGATTTCAAAATGGTTGTCACCGTATCTTTGTGTCAGCCTATGAAGGTGCTTTGTTGATGGTCATAATGACTATTGACTTGAGTTGACAAGGCAGTTAGATTGTGAATTCTTATTGACATAACGTGAATTTAGAAGGCACTTAGTAAAATCTCCACATAACTTGTGCTCCGTGTTTCTCTCATCTCCTAAGAATAAATCTCTGAATGAATACTAGTTTTGTCATTTTACCATAGATTTTTTGTATTGACTGTTTTTATCATGTAATAATTATTGATAAAATGATGACCAATGTTAGCATGTGGGTTATTAAGTTAATGACAGATGAACACATGCTCTCGTACATTTTGGAGTCATGTCATTATATTTGAACCGATGTACATAACACTATCGTCTATAACGCAATAATCATCTCATCATACACAGTTATCTTCAATATTTTTGCTCAACATGTTATTAGCGCTGATCTGTAAAGGATCAGATACATTTGACATCAGTTGAATACAGAATATCAACCCACCCAACCTGACAAGAAAAAGGGAAGTGAAAATGCATATGGCCTGGTCAGCTAGAGTAGCAACAATTGTAGTGGAATGTGAAGGAGCCATATGATTCTCAAGGTTTCAAGATATAGCCGTTTATGGTATAAATAGTTGTCCATAGCCCCCTAGAGGAGAGGTCAACGCAGTAGAATGGAGTGGCGGAGAGAAAGAACAAGACACTAGTTAGTGTAGCTAAGGCCATGTTGTTTGATCAGGGATTGCCACTATTCCTATGGGCCGAGGCATTTCGGACTGCAGTATACATCCAGAACATGTGTCGTCACACAACTTTGGGGAAGAAGACACTTGAGGAAGTTTTCACAGACACTAGACCAGATGTGAGTCATCTACGCATATTTTCCAGTGTTTGCTATTGTCACATCCATGCTGATACTAGGAAGAAGCTGGACCCTTCTGGTGAGAAGGTGTAATGTCCCTTTTTAGAAATTTATTAAAATGGTGAAAATTTTAATTTTTCCACTAGTTCAACTCTTAACTAGTATTGGTTTCTTGGTCTCCAAATGCTCCCAAATTGTCACAGAAGGTGTATGGATGGTATTAGGACATGATTATGAGGTTCATGGATGCTTTAGAGTCTTCAAAAGGCTTCTGCAACTCTCCTTTGAATTCTGGCCAAGGTAGGGGATTAGACTAGCAATTTGGGGTTCGATTCCCCCCTGGGTAAGTGCTGGAGATGGCTCTCCAAATGCTATTGCACCCTCTTGAATTTCAGAACAGAAGCAAGGGACATCTAGGGGACATCAATATGGTCTCATGTGCATCACCATTCAGTTTATGAAGTCTGATACAACCCTCTCAAATCAGATACAAAAAGACTAGTTTCGACCTTGGGGGAAATGATAGGCAATCTTCTCCAAATGCTATGAAATTGAACAATATGACTCCAAAAGCTTATGCACTGAACATGAAACTTGTATAACACATTATTAACAGTCCACACATCATAAATTCATCAGTGGTTCACTTGTCCATTTGAATATATCAGCATATCAATGGCATACATCAACATAGTGGGGAAAATGGCACCATTTGCTCATTAATGATCAGATTTACATAGTTCCACTTGGACTCTCGACTTGAAGCTATTCTGAATATGAAGAACAAAGCATTTACATCAAATGATAAAAGAATGGGGCATTAGAAGCTCCCCCAAAGAGAACAACAGCTCACCAAATGCGCCCCACCTCAAGGATCATGAATATGTTGAGAAAACTTGAAATGGTTGGAGAAACAAGCTGAACTAGAAGTGAGCACGAGCTGCCCTGTAGCTTGCATCTGCAACATATGACTCCATTGAAGCTCCAAATGAAAGGTTTGAATGGCCTTTCCAATTACCAACTAGGATGGGAATCTTTCACCCTCGAAATTGGTGCTAAGGTAAGTAGAGTAGCACTCCACAAGCTCTCCTTTCAAATGCAAATTCTGAAAATGATCAAAAAACCCTTCTCTTACTTGATCCCTGTATTTTATAAACATCCTTAACCTTCTAAGGTTCAAATTCCATCCATGAACTCCAAGCCAATTCGAATTAGGGAGGGATTCAAGATTTGCCACTTGTCTTTCACTTCCTAGCCTTCCACCTTCCACCAATTCGAGTAGGAATCTCTTGGGCTTCTCTAACTCCCATGAGCACTCACTTGGAGGCTATTTTTAAGCCTGACATGTCATATTGGTCAGATGTCAGAAGTCAGGTTTGAAATTTGTCATAGGTGTCATAGCATCTTCATCATTGTTGTCATAGAGGTTAGGGAATCTAGCCCAAGTGTCCAAGAACCTCTCCTTTGACTCTTCCTCTTCCATGGGAGTTACACTTCCATCCCAATTCGACCTATGATGCATATTGCCAAGTGTATGAGCCTTCCAACCCATCCCAAGAACGTTGGACTTCTTATGGATTCGAATTGACAAGAGGAGGATGCCATGTGACATAGAAAATCTAGCTTGCGTGGGTCCCACATCCTCCATGTGTCTTCATGATCAAGTGCCACTTTGATTTTCCCTTGTCTTTATTTATTTAGCTCTTTTATTAAATATTTATGCCATTCTAATGTCCAAACATCATTTATTAGTCCCCTGATTTCAAATCCCAATGTCTCCATCCAACCTAGGGAACTAATAGGATTGGTGGAATTTTCCTGTCATGAATTTATTTGAATGGGGACATTACAGAATGGGCTACTAGTTGGTTACAATGAGACTTCTAAGGCATACAGGGTATATATTCCGGCTCGCAAAAGGATCATTGTGAGCAGGGATGTCCAGTTTGATGAGGACAGAGCCTTACGAAGATCCATGGACTTACCAGCACAGGACTCAGGAGTCAAGTTGGAGAAGCCACAGGTACAAACAAAGGGCATAGGTTCTAGTAGTCAGAGGGAGTCAGGTGGACAAGATCCTTTGGTTATTGACTTAGAGGATGAGTCGCAACAGGAGGAGTGTTAATGTAATTGTAACTTCGAAAGATATTCACTTGTATATTTTATATTGTATTTGTATTTTATTATTGTACCTCCGATGAAGATGTTTATTCCTCCGTTCGGGAGTCATTATTGTACTTGAGTCATGTAAAGGTATTGAGGTTAACGCTCCATTGTATGTTGGGGCATTAGACCCCAGAGTTGAGTCATCAATGGTTTATTAGACTCTCCTAGAGAAGTCAGCCTAGTCAAGTACAACTAGGGGCCGACCTGTTTGGTGTAAAGGTCAAGTGAAACTAAAAGTATAAATAGAGAGGGTGCTCCTCTCTATTTGCTGATTCACTCACTCATCAAGTTCACATTAGTGAGGAGGACAAGTTCGCACAAGTGGAGAAGAGAGAAGCTGCTGAAGACCATCTCTATTTTTGGGGTTTACTTTTCTGCTATTGTATTGTTGCTCATTCTATCTTTGAGGAAGTTGCGGGGTTTTCTCCTTTATGGTTTCCCCGAGGAAAATATTTGTGTCTCTTGTCTCTTGTGTTGAAATGCTGTGCATGTTATTCTCTCATATAAGATCCTAGATAATCTTGAATTAAATTGTGAAAATCTAACATGGTATCAGAGCTAACCTGAGAAGAAGACACTGTGAAGCTGCGGAAGCTAGGGCTTCGTAATTTTTGGACTTCTCTCCACAGATCATTAACAAAAAGAGGCTAGGCTAACTTGCCTTGGGAGGGTGCATCTTTCTGTCGAAGCAGAAGTTTATTTTGAGCATTTTCACTTTTTGGCCTGTCACTACTGCGGGAAATTAGGGATTTTCACAGAAGTGGAATTTTGAAGTGCAATCAGCATAGGGAAGTGCTCCTCAGTAAAATTGAAATTTAGAGACCAAGATCGAAGTTTTTGGTTGGGTAAAACTCCCAGAAAGTCAAACCCTAATTTGACTCTGGACCAAAAAAACCAGAAAACCAGAAAAAGCCAGAAATTGCAGGTCAGAATTTCGCAAGTCAATTTTCAGGGGTCAATTTTTGGAATCTTTAGAAACCAAGTGTACCAGCCTGCTCGCCTCAGTCAAGCGCATCTTTCTAACCAGACAGAAGTTTCAAAAGTTTGAATTTTTAGGGTTTCTCTGTCAAACCCTAGCCAGCTCCAGATCTAGTTTCAATAAATCAAGTTGTAAGACCTAAATCTATTCTATTTCCATTTGAGTTTCTCATTAAAGATGTCTCACCACACCAAGCTTGACGATAAGCTTGAAGGGGCTGATAACTTCTGAGCATGGAAGTATAGGATTGGGTTTGTCCTAAATGAGAATGAATTGGACACCTATTTGAATGAAGAGGTTCCAGTTCCAAAGGGAGATGAGGCTAAAGCCTTACACAAGAAGAACCTGGTTAAGGCTAAGAGAATCATTGCAGATTCTATCAAGGACCTGTTATCACACAACTTGTAGTTGTCCCTAAAGGTATCCCATCCGGGATGGTAGAGGAGAGAGACAACTAAAGAGGTGGCCCAAGAGATGCTACGGTTCCCAATGCAAGCTGGGAGTCACAATAACCGAGGCACTCTTCACTTTAGATTATGAAGACTCACAACTAAGGGGGAGACCCTATAGCTAATCCAAGAAGATTAGCCAAAGCAAAGGTTCCTAGGGAAGTGTGTAAGTTGAGTTACGGAAACCGATGCAAGCTTAGGTGAGCCTAAGAGTTTAAGTGTGGTTGAAAAGGCTTAAGATATTAGGAGTGTTTCAACCAATGAATGAGTTAGGCCACTTGGGAAGACCAAAGAGATAGATCTAGCACCATGAAATACACAAGTGGGGTCCACTTCCTTAAAATAGGGAAATGGTTCAAATGGGACCCGCAAGGTCAAATTAGGGGTGATATGGCACTAAGGGGTGTTTGATGATGTGGATCTATGGATCCAAGGTAGATTAGACACACCCACATATGGGATCTAGCATATGACACAATCCCCAAGGAGTGCGAATTGACCCAAGGAGACTAGTGCCTTTAGATGGAGGGGCAAATGGAGTCCAAATTATGTCAAAATGTAGATCGGCGTAGTTAAGGCAATTATCAAAGTGGGTTTAGGATGGCATGTCCAAAGAGAAGCTAGATCTCCATAGATCTAAGGTTGAAAGTGCATCACCCAATGACCCTAGTGGGGCACAAACTTCAAAATGAGGAATGGGGCCCACAAGGCAAAAATCAAAGAGATGAAGCACTAGGGGTAGGTTATCAAATGAGAGGAGTGCAAATCAAGTGGGATCTCACCTACCCAGGTCTTGGAACTAGCAAAACTCACCCAACCAAGGAGTGCGACCTCACCCAAGGAAGGCTAAGTTCCTTGGAAAATGTGTCAAATGAAGCCTAATTTCCACCAAACTATAGATCTGAATTGTCGTGGATGCTATAGAGGTGTGTTCTTTTTATTATTCCCAAAGACAAGCTAGTTCCAAGTAGCTCTAGGAAAACGTGAAAAATGAGGGTTTTAATCAATGAGGGTTTTGAGATCTAAGAGAATAAGTGGATAGGATAGAAGAATATCATACCTCATGGAACATACATGGAAATTGAAGATGGAAGAGGCTTGAATGAGGATTACTTCCCACAAAGATCAAATGCCAAGCCTTGATGAGCCCTTCTTGCCAACGTTTTGCCTCCTTCAACCAAATCGATTTCCCTATTCCTATCAATCAAGGACACAAAGATCAATCAATCAATCGAGAATGGAAAGAGATGCAAACAAAGAGATGAGAAACATGAATTGTTGGTACAAAGACAAAACAACTCCCTGTCAACCAAAATGTCTTCTTGAAGCTTGAAGGGTAGGCCTCCCCACCAATTCGCACTCCTCCAAAACATCTTCTTTGCCTACAAAACAATGTTAGTTGAAGATAAAATCAAGATGGCCACCAATGTCTGTCAGTGCAGAGGAAGAAGCATTTACAATCACCATAAGCATTCCAACTCCAAGATCCAAGATGCCCAAGAAAGTATTTTTATTCCAATAGCCAAGAGCCAAAAATCTCTAGATAGCTTTTACAATAGGGGGTCTCCTCCTTATATAGGATAATAAAGACCAAAACCCTATACCACAAGGCCACTTTACAATACAACATAATGAGTGGTTGAGATCATAAGATCAACAAATATAATCAATGGCTAAGATGAGCCTACAATACATCACATGGATCACTCAAAAGAAGGATGATGACATAGCCTAAAGTGACTCATGGAGGGTGACATCATCACTAGGAGGGGGAAAAAGTACATGGGCCCACCTCATATGACAAGGACATGACTAGATAAGCTCATGGTGGGGCTAGGAGGCATCAATCCTTGCTAGCTCATCCCCATGGCACAATAATATAAAATAATGTGTCCAAGATAATATAAATGATCAAATCCTGTCTCCAAAACTGATAGAGACATGCAGTAACTGGCCTCCTGTGGCCACTGTGGACCCCACTCACTGATGCCAACTGACTGGAAGATGGGGGGTTCACCCTAGAAGACCTCTGTGAAGACCAAGTGCCAAAACCTTGCCTCAATTGCCCAAATCGAATTCCTCAGTGAGCCTTTTATTCCATTTTTTTATTTGCCTTGGGAACTGTGAAGCTGCCCAAACTGACAATAATATAAAATAATGTGTCCAAGATAATATAAATGATCAAATCTTGTCTCCAAAATTGATAGAGACATGCAGTAATTGGCCTCCTGTGGCCACTGTGGACCCCACTCACTAATGCCAACTGACTCGAAGATGGGGGGTTCACCCTGGAAGACCTCTGTGAAGACCAAGTGCCAAAACCTTGCCTCAATTGCCCAAATCGAATTCCTCAATGACCCTTTTATTCCATTTTTTATCCGCCTCGGGAATTGTGAAACTGCCCAAACTGACACCCAGGGTGCCTGCGCTGTCAAACTGAGCCCACCAGGGTGTCTGGAAGGGGGGTAAAATAGTAACACCAAGTGGTTGTACCACCCCCTCCTCATACATCGCCCTAGGTGAACTGGCCTCTCATGGCCCCTGCTGGACAGGCTGGGAAAACAACCTCAAATCTGGTCAACAAGTGGATAACTGCATCTATCACTGTCAGAAGTGCCCGGAACTGAATGATAAGTCTCTCAATGGATCCAGAGGACCCAAATCCACTAAGAATGTGTACTCATACACCATAGGTTGACCTGAGGGGTCAACTGTAAGGTCCACCATATATGGACAGTGCATAATCTGATGATCTGAAATAATAATAAACCTGCTGCACTGCATTAATCACCATCTGAACCATATGTCCATCATATGGCATCATCATCAAGAGTATGTGGGACCATCAATCATCATCAATAAGCATACATGGCCCACATCATCACGGATCCCAAGAATGACCATGGACAAGACTATATCAATAGACTAAAGGCATGTTCCTTCAACCACATTCACAACATAGCTTAAAGTACATCATCATTCCATGGCAGTTTTAATACATGTAAATATTTAGTGTTATTTATACTTCACTTGCACAAAAAGCTTTAATGGCAGACTCATCCATTGGACATGGTCTAAATGCTAGCTAAGGGTGAAGGCTAAGACAAGGTTGGGCAAAGGGGGATGACTTGACCAAACTCAACTAGGTGACACTTTGGACAGGGAAAGGGGAAGCTACACTCTGTGCCAGACAAATAACATGGGGAAGGGTTGTGCGTCACAAATGGATAAGTTGTTTAGAGTGTTTATTCAACTTAGGCATCATGTCTACATCAAGCTGATCCAAGTTCATTAGGATCATTCAATTTCATTTCATGGCCTTTTTGGCCTACATAACCCTTCGGATTTCAGATGTGCTAAGAAGCACAACTAGTCGCAGCTTGCATCCATGGCATGTTTATACATATATGTAAGGTAAACAATAATAGATATAACTTTGAGTACCATTGCTTTTTGGACCTTTTCTATACTCCCCGAGGAGTATTTTTAGTAGTTCATCGCTCTTTCCCTTTACTCACATGTGTTTAAAAACACATTCTAGAGTTTACAGTTTCCATGGGAAAATTTATAAAGATTTCCAATAAGTAGTGCATGAGCTTTCAATTTTAGCCAACAACATCTCAAGTGATTAGGGGGACTTCGACCAGTGCCAAACATCGGGACAACCAACCAGAATGATTTAGGCCTACAATCCAACTCACCAAAGGCAAGTTTTGTCACCAACTCAAAGCCGAGACACTAAACAAACATGGATGCAGTCCAACACAGAGGTAGTAATGGGGAAGTCCTCAGTATCAAGAGGTCAAGAAAGACAAGTCAAAGGTAGAAGCCAATATAGGAAGGTCATGGATGGATGGAGTCAAAATGAAAGTGGTGCCCTAGCTAGCAGACAAGAATGTCTAGGAAGACCATATCTATGCTCATAGGAGGGTTATGAAATCAGTGAATTTTGTCAGGAAATCTTAAGTGTGCAAGTGATACATCCATTTAATAGTTTATAACATCAACCAAGATATTCGATTTTAATTTTAATAGTTTACAACATCAACCAAGATATTCAATTTTAATTTTAATAGTACTGCCATATCCTGAATCCTATACCAAGCAAATGCTATGAAGTTGACCAAAGCAACAAGATAATAGTCCATAGTCAATAGTCAGAAATCCATAGGTCATATCACATCATAATAATAATCATCATTTGAGACATTGCTGCAATAACGTCACTAGGCACTGAACTGAAACTGTATGGAATAAAGGGTCACATTGGTCATCAAATCTGAGCTCTCAAGGCTCAGCCTTGGCACAAGGTCTAACAAAAGTTTGACATAATACACTGCTCTGATCATGAGTGATCTCAAAATACAAGCTCATCATAGTTGATCTCTGTAAAAGCTAGGCTCTGAAATGTGCAGATATCTGCTCAGCAAGAATAGTAGCCCTGCTACTATGGTGTGATAACAGGACCATCTCATACCACATGTGTCATCTCTAAAGACACGTAAAGAAATGTTTGATGCCTTGAACACCTTATTTGAAGGGAAGAATATAAATAGGAAGATGACAATGAGGAACCAATTGAAGAATGTGAAAATACAAAATGCAGAGACTATGCAGTCCTACTTTACAAGGGTCTCTCAGATAAAAGAACAACTTGAAGCTTTGGGAGAAAATATAGAGAATGGGGAAATAGTGATGACCACATTGAATGGTCTTCGTAGGTCATGGGATTCCTTTATTCAAGGAATATATGCAAGAAGAAAGTTGATCACCTTTAGTAGACTATGGGAAGAGTGCTCATAAGAAGAAGCTCGAATTATAGCTCGAGAAGAAAACATGGGTAATGAAGACCAGGTTCTCACGGTACGGTACACACCAGGAAGAACAACAACAAGAGGGAGCATCCTCACCACAAAAAGGGTAAACACCACCACCAGAACCAAAGGGAGAACCTCAGAAGTTACAAGAAAGATCTATCTCACATTCAATGCTTTACTTGTGATGAGAAGGGACACTACTCCAAAGATTGTCCCAGGAAATAAAGTAGCTCCCACAAGAAGAAGAACAATAAGAAAAGACATCATGCTCACACTGCAGAGGATGATGAACCTCCAAGGAAGAGAACCAGAGAAGACAGTGAAGATTCTTCAAGTGATGAAGAATAAGTTCTGATTTCAGCTCTCACAAGTACTGCCACATACATGAGCAATGATTGGCTTATAGATTGTGGGGCTTCCAAGCATATGACAGGATTCAAGGAATCCTTTGTGAACCTATCTGAACATGAGTCACCTCACAAGGTGAAACTTGGGGATGACTACTAGTATCCCATAAAAGGAAGTGGTGAAGCCTCTTATAAGCTAGACTCGGGAAAGTCTATGAAGATGAAAGATGTCTTGTATGTACTAGGACTGAAGAAGAATCTTCTCTCCATATCAGCTTTAGATGCAAAAGGTACGAGGGTTGCATTTGTAGATGGCCAAGTTCTTATGTGGCCAAAGGGAAAGACCATAGAAGATGTTGTGGTGATTGGAGAGCAAGAGGGAGGTTTATACAAACTGAAGGGCCAACCTCAACAAGCCCTAGTCCATGACTCAGTAGAGCCAAGTGAACTATGCCATAGAAGGCTTGCAGATGTGCACTATAGAGCCCTATCACTTGCAAGCAAAGCAGTTGAAGGTCTTCCAGAAATCCAGGCAAAGCATGAAGGCATTTGCAAAGGATGTGCAAAAGGAAAGAACATAAAGAATTCATTTCCAAGTAGTGAGAGCAAGGCAATATGAATCTTGGAAGTCATTCATTCAGATGTATGCGGACTAATGTCATCCAGTTCATTGAATGGGTATGCATATTATGTTTCTTTCATTGATGATTTTTCTAGGAAGACATGTATATATTTCTTGAAGAACAAGGATGAAGTATTCAACAAGTTCAAGGAATTCAAAGCCTTGATCGAGAACCACACAAAGAAGAAAATCAAGACTTTTCGGTCAGACAATGGCAGAGAGTTCACATCAAAAGACTTCAAGAAATTATGCAGAGATTCAAGGATTAAGAGGGAGTTGACCACTCCATATAATCCGCAGCAGAATAGAGTTGCAGAAAGAAAGAATAGAACAATCATGGAAGCATCAAAGCAGATTTTTTTCGTTTGGTCATGTACTAGGTCCCCTTGAAGTTTTAGTCAATTCTGAGAAAAATAATTTTTCGCATTTTTAAGCCATTTTTTAATGGTTTAAATGAAAAAATTCAAATGGTGATAAAAGTGCGATCCGGAGTCGGAATTTGGTGCAGGGATGCTCGTTTTCAAGCTCAAAGCATACTCTTTACCCGGGTACCTAGTTTTCCTATGTTTCGGGCGACCAAAACGCCCCGTGGAGCAGTTTTTCCTATCAGAGCTACAAATTGACACTTTAATGCTAAAATGCATCAAAATGCACCAAAGCCAAAAAATTAAAATATTAAAAAAAAGAATTTGGCACATGCCAATTGACATGGCATTAGTCAAATTAGATGGGTGACTAAGTGAATGGACAAAGCTTATGTTAAAAATCATTTTAAAAGATCAAACGTTGAATATTCTTTCCAAGGTTCGCCCTCCATCCTCACGTGGGCTGAGTTCTCTTCATGGCATGTGCGAATTGGTTGGTGAATAAGTTCAAGGTGGGGGCAGCTACCTCTTATGAGGTGGCACAACCCATTGATAAGCATCAAAGCTAAAGCTCCAATCGGAACCCACCAACCCAACGCTGTTTGGAAACATCACAGTCTGCCCTTCCTCACATGGGACGGGTTCTCTTCACGGTTTCCTTGTTTTGAGGTGGCACAACGCATTTAGTGCAGCTGCCATTTAAATCAACCAATCGTAAGCCACCATCCATCAAAGCAAGGAAACATCACACGATAGCCTTCATCTTCATGTGAGCTTCCATCAAACTCGTCTGCTTCCACTTTTGATTGATTTTTTCCAAGTGACGAGGCGCATCTCCATTGGTTAGGAGCTGCCTTGCTCTACAATTAAGGAGGATCCTCTCCTTAGGGTTTTGCGCTCTAGATTGCTTAACTGTTGCTATATATTGAGGAGCTTAGCTCCATTGTAAACATCAGAAGGTGAAACCTCTGCTAGCATCGTATTGTAATATTTTGTATTGGGTTAATAAGAAGGCTTTGGAGGCTTACCTTGTTGTTGTCCTTGGTTGGATTTGGTGTGCTTTGATAACATGAGGTAACCTGTATCTTGTCTACTTCATGTTTGCAATTGTTGGGATCCATTTGTCCTTTAAAGGGAAGTTATCTTTCATAAGGAATAGTGAGTAATGCTTTATAGGTTGCTTACTTTTGTCGATGATATTAGAATGCTAGAAGTGGTATGATTTCTTGTTTTAATCTATTATTTCTCAAGTTTTCTGTTGTTCATTTACACATATGCTTTTAATCCTCTTTGCTAGTTTTGTTGTGATTCTGTAGGTTTCTTAAGCTGGAGGATGTGGCGAGCATGCTAGCTCTATACTCCATCCAATAGATCCGATCAAGACACTCGATTCCACCGGTGCATCAAGAAAGAGATTCCATTGCCCATCTTCAACACTCAACCCCCATGGGTTCAAACCTCTCAATCCACTTCTTCTATTCTAAATTGGTTACGGTTCTATTTTATTCTAGATCTCAAATTTAATATCATAAGAAGTAGATCTAGTTTCCTTTTGCTAATACTATCATTAAATCTAAATCTTATAGTTCATTAGTAAACGAATTTCCTTAAGTTTGTACCTAATTCAAAGATCTAAGTTTTGCTAAGGAAGAGTGCTTTTAAAGAACGTATCTAGCTTTTAGGCTTAAAGTATTTGGTTTGCAACTTGAAAGAGGTCAGCCAAAGATCCTAATAAGACAAGCTTTCTAGCTTGTCTTACTAGTTCAAGTTTTCATTCTTTGTTTCATCATTCATCTCTTCATTTTTGGGCATATTTTGCAAGTGTGTCCAAATCACTTTTTGAGTGTTTTGGGCTATTACATGACAAAAAGAGCTAATCAGAAAATTAATTTAAAATAAGTTAAAAGACTCAAAAAATTGCCTAGAAAACATTTTTTTACTTACTAGTTTAGCTAGATTTCATTTTTGCATTTTGTAGCATTGTTAGAACACTCTTAAAGTGTTCTGATTGTCATTTCTAATCAACTTTAGCTCGCTGGTCTGTTTTATGTTCTTAGCAGGTTGGAGTTAAAAAACTCACAGAAAAGTCATCCTGAAGCTCCCAGAACCACCCTGTGAATCAACTGTTCAAAGCATTGTTTCACCTTCACATTTTATTGTAAACTGTCTTGTTTCCTAATGATAAAGAGCAAGCAGTAGTTCTCCAAATTTCTTGATCGTAATCGAAAGAATAAAAAGAGCTGAACAAGCAATTCCAGTGCCTGACCCTAATCCCCCCAGGGGGGATTCACACTTTTTCATTTTTTATTTTATTTTTCGCAACATTTTCTAACCTTTTCGTTTTAGATTAGTTTCATTTGAGAAGTAGTAATTAAGCAACTCACTCAAGCACACAACATCCTCCAAGGAATCATTTATCATTTTATTATATGCTTATGTGTTTTGTTCAATCATACAACTGATCTTAAAATCTAACTCTAAAATTAACCCCTTGCTCTACCGAAGTACCCCATCACTTTGTGGTGCGAGGAAAAGATATTATTGGGTTGTAGTTTAGTTAATCATCCACTCACACATTTTAATAAAATGAACAACACCCCAAGCCCAAAGTATGCCCTTGGCCGCTGTAGCTTAGTCGGAATAGCTGGACTAATCAGAAACGGGTGCAAGGTACTTAGTTTAATAGGAAGATCCATTAGAACCAAATTCTAAGAACTCGGGAGGTTGCATGGGCGGAAACTACAGAGTCAGCAAGCTACTATTAAGCAGGTTCATCGTCGCCTGGTTGGACACTTGGTAAAGCTGCTCGAGCACTCAGTTCGAAGGTTAGGTTTCTTTTGGGCCAAACCAAGAATTAACCCACTCCTTAATCAACTCATTTAATAATCTTAACAATTTGCCAACTCAGACACTGCAATACTTTCACCGAGACCACAGAAGCAACCCTCGCGAGCACTCCATTTTCATTGGCACTGATCTTTGATTTTTTCTCTTGTTTAAGTTAATCTTTACAAATGTCCTGAATGATGTTGTATCTTAAAAGTTGTGGGTTCTAATTTCATATTGCAGTGACTTATGGTTTATTGCTAAGTGATTTCATCAAACTCCTAGATTAGACTTTTATTTTTGTTAATAGATTAAAAGCCTTAGATTTATTTTCATAGGGACCACCCCCCTTGGCTTTGCTAGGAGTAAGCCTAGACGGAGGAGTCGAGTAATCAGGTGACAACACTTGACTCTCACTTGCCCCCAAGGACACACTAAGCGGCTTGAAGGTTTCCTTCCGCGTCCCTCCCAGGTGTGTATCAGACGGCAACACTCCTCAAAGTGAGCATTTACTTTATGCATTTCTTTTTCATTGTTCTCCTCTTATAAGAATTTTTTTTTATTAGTTAGTTTTTCCTTTTGAATAAAGTAACTTATGGTTCATTGGTTTCTTACAAACAATCGTGCTATTGAAGGATTTTCTTGTCAGGTTGAGATGTTTTTACAGGTCATAGAAACCGAAGATTTCGGTGTTTTCATATGCTCTCCTTGCCTGAAGACCAAATCGAGCACACGTCCCACAGTTCGAGCCAGATGTTACCACCTGAGTTGCACTCAGTTGGACTTCCAGAGAGCCACCAAAGTTTGCACAAATACTTGTGCTTTTCAGGATTCAGAAATTCCAAATAAGGTCTTTTTCAGGGCCCCTTTTTAAATTTTGCAATACATGTCCATGCCCCATGGGGTTTGTAATAAGTCTGCTAGCATGGTGGTCTTTTGAGTGACTCGGTTCCCTAGGACTTGACAATCAATGAAGGTATTCCAAGGAGTTTTTTCCCTTGTCAATTATGCTTTTCCTTTAGTCGAGTATAATTGACGAGTTTTTCTCCTACACCTCCAAAGCTGGAATGCCCAAATTGGTGGTTAGGCCTTGGGGGGTTATTAGAGTCCATTTTTCAACATATATAAACCTAAGTTGCACTGAAACGGATACGGAAATGGATGTGGATACGGGGGGGACACGGATACGGCAAATTTTCAAAAAATATGGATACGATACGGCAGGGAAACGACATATATATATAATCTAACTAAAATTTAACATTCATATGTCATAGATTAACGACTTACACTAATATCATATGTTAAAGTGCAAAAAGTTAAAAGTTAAAACCCCTCAATATTTTAAAAATAAAATATATATATATATATATATATAATCTAACTAAAATTTAACATTCATATGTCATAGAAAAATGACTTGCACTAATATCATATGTTAAAGTGCAAAAAGTTAAAAGTTAAAACCCCTCAAGTGTAATGAATTGACAAACATTAATTAACATTAATTAGATAAGTAGATCTCACTTCATCATTCTTACTTAAATATAATAGCGAATCATCAATGCATTCGAAAGGTGCTTCGACATCCTCGTATTCTACACTATAAAGGTAAAATTGGGATCATTTATCAATGTAAAAATATTAAAAGATATCGATACTAATTCAAAATATGGATTTATTTTTAATATAATAATAATAAAAATATCAAGAATATTGATTCATTTATTAATATAATAATAAAAATATCAAGACTAACCAATACCGATATTTTCGATGTTCCGAGTGTAAATATATAAAAGTCGAACTTCTCAAAGGTTTGTACGCCTTGAACATAAATATCAGCATTCATATCATCATTAATAACAATGAATTTTAGTTAAAATTATACCTTTTGCAATAAATTTAATAATAAAATCTGGCCAACTAATATTCATATACTTCTTTTGTTGTCTGTTTTTGCTGGTTGTCGCCATGACGACATCTACCACTTCTGTGGAACTGCCGTGATGAAAGCTCTGTTCAAAAATTTCAAAAAATATACAAATTAAAATAAAGGTTTGAAAATATACAAAATTATTGCAAACCCGTGCTAACTGCTAATTGCGAAGAAAGATGATGATGATTGGAAACCCGTGCAAAATGCAAAGATGATGATCGAATTCGTTTTATAGCGGGCCTACTTTAAAAGTTTAATGTTGAACTAACTCACAAAAAGCCACAAAATATCAGAATCGCGATTGATACTTATCATGGTTTTTCCGATCCATTTCCAAATTTCACCCATTCGAATCCACTTTTAGCTGATCCGTTTCCGGCTACGACTGATACGGATCCATTCTGTTTCAGTGCCGTTTCTACTCCGTTTCCGTTTCAGATACGAGGAACGACGTTTCAGTGGTTTGAGATGACGTTTCCAATAACTTAGATATAAACATGGGAGACACTAAAATAAATTCATATGGTCATGTACTAGGTGCCTAGGTGGTTATTTTCAACTTTTAATTTTTTATTTTATTTTTGCGGTCGTGGACCAATTTTTTGGTTTTATTAAAAAAATATTTTTTTCAATAAATTAAACCACTTTTTTTGTATGGTTTAATTGAAAAAATTCAAAATGTAATAAATAAGTGGTCTATGGGTGAAATTTGACAATGGGTTGCTCGTTTTCTAAGCCAGAGCACCCATTTAACCCATAGAACCCACTTTTCCTAAGTTTTGTGTAAGTATTTATTTCAAAAAATGTTATTTACTCAGAAAACTCAAAAAGAGAAAATAAATGTCAAAAAAGACATATTAAATAAAAAAAGGACAAGTTCCTAAAACAATGGGATTGGTCTGGAGTCAGACTAAAGTGATTGGCAATCAATTCCTAATCACTACAGACACAGAAGAGGTGATTTTAGTCAGAGTCGATGAAGATCCAATTAACTTTCAATCAAGGAGTGTGCCCTCTCTTTGCATGGGAGACTTGCTTATGTGGAGGCTCACGATTTGAGGGTGATAATCACGAGGAGGGATTGCCTACCTCTTGGAGAGGTGGCGTAATCTCCTCTATTTGGCATTGCAATCAAGTTTCAGTTCTCATCCAGTTGAACTCTCCCTCAACAAAAGTCGCCCTCTCTTGGTAGATGTGCCCTCTTTTGGATGATTTTTGCTATTTAAGCAGGGCTTCTGGTCCTTCATTCCTATCAAAAGGTGGAACCTCTGCTCATACTGTATTGTAATATCTTCTATTGTGAGTTTAATAAAGACGGCTTTGGAGGCTAGTCTGGTGATTGTCTATGGTGTCAGATCTTCATGCTTGTTACATATGAGGTAAATCGTATCATGGTTTCATACTAGTTATTGTCGGGATTGTATGTCTTTCAAAGGGAAGTTATCTTATTTAAGATTTGTGAGTAATACTCTATAGTTTGCTTACTCTTGTCAATACTAATAGGATGCTTATAGTAGTGTGATTTCTTGTTTGAATCCATTGCTTTATTGCTTTGTCTTCATTATTTACACATATGCTCTTATCCCCCTGCTAGTTATCCCCCTGCTAGTGTTGCAACTGTTTTACAGGTAGCCTAAGCTGGAGGAGTCGATAAACAAGTCAGTTCATCCCTTCATTCAGTAGATCTGAACAAAGCAATAGATCTCACCGGTGCATCAGGGAGCTAACTCCATTTCCTCTTCTTCAAACACTCAACCCCCACTGGTTTCATTTTTTAGATCCACTTTCTTCTTCTATCTTTGGTTACTGGTTAGTTGTTTTAAGATTTACATATTATCAAGCAAATCTAAAGTAGATCTGAGTTATTCTATTAGATCTTAGTTCTTTTAAAGCATAAATTATAAATCTAGATTTAATTACACAAATCTTCCTTTTCAAGCTTTTTTTTTGTCATAAAATCTAAAGATCTTGATAGGATAAATTTGTTTATGAGTGAAGAGTATATTTGGCTAATTTAAGAGCTTTCTATTGGATGCCTTAAAAGAGCAAGCCAAGATCCCAAGAAACGAACTTTCTAGTTCGTGTTCTTGGTTCATTTTTTATTGCTTTTCATAACTAGTTTTTCATAGAATGTTTTGGGCATATTTTGCAAGTGGCCAAATCACTTTCTGAGTGTTTTTGGCCATTACATGACAAAAAGAGCTCGCTGGAATTTTTTGCATTCTTTGCAAGTTTGCAATTTAAAATTAATAAAAAATTGATTTAGAAGCTTCCGAGATCATCCAGAAAACTATCTTTACATACTAGTTCATTTACAAAATTTTCAGGCAATTTGTTGTATTGCCAAAAGCGCTCTTAAAGTGTTTTTGGCTATCTTTGTTATAACTAAGCTCGCTGGTCTGTTTTGCATGCTTAGCAGGTTTGAGTAATAAAGGGCTTAAAAATTTAGATTTGGAGCTTCCGAGATCACTTGGAGAATCCCCTTCAAGCACCTTTACTTTCTATCTTTTATTGTAAATTGTCTTGTTCCCCAATGATAAAGGGCAAGCAATAGTTCTCCAAGTATCTTGATTGTAAGCAAAACATAAAAGGAGCTCTACAGGCTATTCCAGCGCCTGCCCCCATCCCCCGAGGGTGGATTTGCGTCTTTTTATTTTTATTTTTTTGTTTAGATTAGTTTCATTTAAGTTCATAGTAATTAAACAACAACACTAAAGCACACAAACGTGCTCAAAGGACCATTTTCAATCGATTTATCCATTTTTGCTTTGTGTTTCAACAACTACAATTGTTCCTAAATTTTACTTAATAAATTTTTCCCCTTGCTCTCCCGAAGTTCTTTACCATTCTATGGTGTGTGGAAAAGAGACTCTTGGGGTGTAGTGTAGTTTTAACAATCCACTTCACACTTTTAATAAAATTTACCAATGCTCAAAGCCTGAAGTATGCTCTTGACCGCTGCAGCCTAGTCTGAACAGTTGGGTCAATCAGAAAAAAGAATGGAGCAACTAGTTCTAAATAGGAAAATCCAATCAAATATAAATTTACGAACTCAGGAGGTTGTGTGGGTGTACACCATAGAGTCAGAAGGGTACTTTAAGCAGGTTCATCCTTGCCTTGTTGGACACTTGGTTAAGCCGCTATAGCACTCAATTCAAGAGGTTAGATTTCTTTGGGCCAAACCAAGAATTTAACCACTTCCATAATACCTGTTACCAACTTATTTGTACCATAGTTGGATTATCTGAAGAGCCGCCATTTGACAAACGTGATAAGTGTTTGACTCCAGTGTATCAGATGATCCAACATTTGTGACTAGCCAGTTTTGTTTTTGAGTCGACATGACCATGGCCCCCATGGGGGTTTGTAATAAAGTGTGATAGTAGGATATGAGTGTCTCGGTTTCCCATGACTTGATTAAACAAGTAAGGCATTCCAGGGAGTTTTTTCCCTTGTCAATTATACTTTGCCTATAGCCGAGCTATAATCGATGAGGTTTTCTCCCACTTCCTCCAAAGCTGGAATGCCCGATTTTGAAAATTTTAGCCATGGGGGGTTATTAGAGTCCAACTGATGTATATAAGCCTACTAGACACTATTGAATAAGAGTCGGTCATGTCCTAGGTCCCTAGGACCCCCCAAAAAAATTTCGAATTTTTTTTTAGCGGGGGCGTCAGATTTTTGATTTTAATAATTTTTTAAATGTTAATAAATTTCTCTATAGTTTAAATAGAGAAATATTAATTTGTAATATGTCAGTCATCCGGGATCCGAATTTGATGATTGAAGGCTCTAACCTTAAGCCAAAAATCTTTATTGATCCCCAGTCCAATTTATCCTAAGTTTCGGATGTCAACTAGGCCTCATAATTAATAATTTCTCAAAAAACCCAGTTACGGAGAAATTATTGATTAAAAATAATAAAATTGATTATTTTGGAGATAATCCAAATCTCTCCAAAATAATCCAAAAAGAATAAAATAAAAGGCTAGTTGACATGGCACCTAGCATTAAAGATGATTCCAATCAACTTCACTGAGCTTTAGTCAACCGTATAGTCAGCACAAGTCAAGTCTCTTCAAGTGAATTCGCCCTCCATGCATGCAAAGTCGAATTGGTGATGTGGAGTAAGGAATTAATTGAGTTTTGGTTGATGTGGAGTTGCATTGAATGGAGTGGGGGCGCCTTGCCTAGGTGGAGGCACCTCCCACTCCCAACTACCGTGATTGCAATCATATCTAAGTTGGAACTCCATGTACCTACCTCAAATCTCACGCTAGCTCCATGTGTTCACGTCATACCTCTTTGAGAACTTGAGTTTACCACATGGCATGATATGATTTGATGGAGATGTTACCAATGTTGAGATGAGGGGCGCCTTGCCTAGGTGGAGGCCACCTCCTCATCTCATTCACTCAGCTCGACTTTGTGATTGGATGCAACTCCAAGATCTTGCAAATTCGATTGGTTGAAGACTAGTTACTGATTGGAACTCGACTTTAGTTAGGTGGCATTTGGCTTTCTTATGGCCATTTCGACTTAGGGTTTTGGTAGATGGTTTTGCTATTTAAGAGATGGCATTTTGGCCATTCTCTCATGGTCTTTTATGCAAAGAAACTTTGAGCAATTGTATTTGGAATTATATTTAATAAAGTTGTGACTTTGGAGGTCAAATTCTTGGGGGCTCTTGGTGTCCATGCTTCATCACATTCTTGAGGTGATATTGTGTCATTTTTTCATATGTTTATGATTATTTAGTTTTGATTTATATGCTTAGAAGGCTAACAATCCAGCACATGCATGTATATCTTCTCTATTCGCTTAAATCATATGTTATTTGCAGGTATTGCTAATGGTTTTGTGAGCTTTTGCAGGTATTGCTAATGGTTTTGTGAGCTTTTGTAGGTTCTTCACTCCATTTTTTTGGCCAAAGATCTCTCTACTTGTTAAGCACTAGCAAAAGAAGAGTCTCTTGCTTCACCATCAACTACTTTCAAAAGCAAACTTCTTGGTTCTAAGCTTATGTCTTCAAGCCCATATTCACTAGATTAGCCTTCTCATCTATTCGTTTTGTCCATCCTCATTTTCTACGAACCATTATCCATTTTCTTGCCCTAGATTTCCTCTTCCTTTCGTTTGTCTCCTTCTCATCCTAGCTTCCATCACTCCTTCTTTCCCCTCGCTTCTCCCTCATTGTCTCCTCTCATCCAAGCCCTTTTGATCCTCATTTTTCTCCCTTAGAACCATTCGTCCACCTCTCCAAAGAACCCTAAAACACATCCAAAAAATACAAAAACAATTTGTTAGTAGTAGTGTTAGCTTTCTTTTTTTAGTTTGCAAAGTACTTTGTTAGAGTTAGATCTTAAGTATTGTTTCATCTTATGCATTTGAAAAAAGTAATTTCTTAAAAGCATCTTAGATCTCCTCTTTACGTTGATATAGCTTGCATTTATTTCAAGTCTTGGTTTCCATTTCAAAGATAGAAAATTTTTCCATAAAATTTTCTTAAAATATTTATTTCTTAGATCTCTTTCCCATCATATTTTAAGAGTTTGTTGTTCGCTGGTCCGTTTCCCCATACAAATATTTTCGAACAGAAATCTCATATTTCTTATGTTTTAGGCTTTGATTTTCAAGTTTAGACTTGGTAGGTTCCAATCTCAGTTGATTTTTGACGTTTAATGGGTGCCTGTTGAGTATTTTTCCAGCTTGTGTAGGTTCTTTGAAAGAGGAGATAAAATTTGTGAAGCATATTCGAAGAAGAGCAAGCACATGCAAGGAGAAGATTCAAACCAAACAAGAAACCAAAACACAATCTCCTTTTTGTACTAACCTTCAAAGGCTTCCAGGTTTTATTTGCAATTATTTGTTTATCTTAAGTTTCTCAGAAAAGACCTTTCAAGGGTTAAAATCCCAAAGGCAATTGTATAATTTTAATAAAAGTTTCAAGTAGAGGAGGCCTCCACTTTTTTGGGTTTCTTCCCCATTTGGGGAAGAGTGTTGTGGTTGTTTAGTTTAGATCTCTCATTTCTTGTCTTAGATTAGTCTTTTATTTCCAGCTTATTCTCTCTTCCAAGTTTTGACCGGAAGTAGTATCCTTGGGATCCCATCCCAGGGGCAGGACCACATAATTTGTGGTTACTCTTCCTTCCCCGTCAGTTTCCTTGGTAGAGCTTTCAGCTAGCTAGAAGTTCTCATGTGCGGGCAGTTCTTAGAGGTTGACCTTGTTCGGAGGTTGATCCCACCATTAGTGTAAATCTGTTTGGTAGAACACTATTCTTGCTTTATGTTATCTGTAGAGGCATTATAATATCTTGTGGTTATCATTTCTTCAAGTCTTTTTTAAGTTTCATTTATTTCTACAATCTTTACAAACTGTTTCTAGTTTCTTAAAATAAACAAAGCCTCTTGAACATGGCCAAATCCAAGTCAAGAGCACTCTCTGTCGGAGAGCATATAGATTTGCACTTTCCCCCTGCATTAGGCATTTTAGAATTGAAAGTCTCTTGAACTGTGGTCTTAAGACTAAGTCAAGAGCGTTCTCTGTCGGAGGGTTGAACAAGTGCTCTTAATAATTAAAATATTTCAATCCACATTCCCCCTAATTAATTTACTTTGGTCGTTTTTCCAACACCCGTATGCTCTGCCAACCTGAAACGGTTGGACTAGTACTCAAAAAGGTGAAGGACTTGTTAAACTTGCAAGCGATAACATAATTAAAACTTTACCCAAAACCGAAACCAGTTCAAATCGCTGAGGTTGCTTCTTGAAACAAGTGGTGCCAGGAATCCACTGTCAGACTCGAGGGCGGTCAAGCCGTAAGTACACTTGTCCTCTTTATAATCTAGGTGCTCCCGACCTATCATCTAAGAGGTTGCCAGCATTTGTCCTAGTTAAGGTTCTATCCTTTTGATATCCTTGTTCTTAGCTCTAATAATCAAGACCATTAAAATTTACAATTTACCAAGATAAATTTCAAAACGATCTCACGGACAACATTTCTTAAGACCCACACATTCAGCATCACAATCTTTGTTCTTTATTTTGACTCCATAGAGCATTGGTATTTAAAGGTTTATATCTTAATTAGGACCATTTGTCCTTGTGTTATTTTTGTTGTGAATGCTTCATATGATTGTTAAGTCTTGAAATATACTGTGAATCTTGTTATCTTATTTAGCAACGTGGATTGCGTCATTATCTTGTGCTTATCTCATCTTTTAATTCATCTCATCATAATAAACTCCTAAACAACACCCATCCGCATCATTCACACTTAAAACCTACAAAACACAAGAGCCTTAGTGAAACTCTTTGTAGGGACTACCCCCCTTGGCTTCGTTAGGAGTTAGCCTAAACGGAGGAGCTGGAATTCAGGGGACAGTACCTGGCTCATTGCTTGCCCCCAAGGCCACACCTCTCTCCACTTCCCAGTGAAGGAGACAGATTTCGAAAGATTTCTGCTGCTGGTGTGCAGTTTGGCGGACAACAATACCCACCAATAATTTTAAAATATACAACAAGCCTCTTGCAATACTTTCACGACACAAACACAACAATCGCATTTCACATTCTCGGCACTGATCTTTAATTTTCCATGTTTTAAGTTTCAATTATAAAATGTCGTGAATGCATATCTATCATGCGTTGTGTTAATTAATTGTTATATTTTTTCATTTTCATCACATTAACTCCTAGATTAGCCTTTTACTTGTTTTCCTAGTTAAAAAGCCTTAGAATATTTTTATAGGGAGCACCCCCCTTGGCTTCGCTAGGAGTAACCCTAAACATAGGAGTCGAGTAATCAGGTGACAACACTTGACTCTGACTTGCCCCCAAAGACACACTGAGCGGCTTGAAGGTTTCCTGCCGCATTCCCCCCAGGTGTGTATTAGGTGGCAACAGTACTGTTATCACACAACTTGTAGTTGTCCCTAGTCGTATCCCATCCGGGATGGTAGAGGAGATGGACAACTAAAGAGGTGACCCAAGAGATGCCACGGTTCCCAATGCAAGGTGGGAGTCACGTCAATCGAGGCACTCTTCACTTCAGATCTAGATAAATCAAGACCTAGGGGGAGACCCTATAACCAATCAAAGATGATTGGACCCAAACAAAGGTTCCTAGGGATGAGTAAATGGTAAGTTACAGAAACCAATGCAAGGTAAAGTGGACCTAGAAATTAAAGTAAGGTTGAAGGTGGTTTGAGAGATGATTAGTGTTTCAACCAATGTGTGATTTAGGCCACATGATTAATTATAATGACAAGGTATAGTACCATGTGTTACACAAGTGGGTCCTACTTTCTTGGAATATGTGAAATAGCTTAAAGTGGACCCACAAGGTGAAATTAAGGGATGCAATTGGCACTAGAGGATAGGTAAGGAGTAGATTTATGGATCCAAGTTGAATTCAGGAGTACCCACTTACTGGATCTAAGGTTTGACACAATTCCCAAGGAGTGCAACTTGCTTAAGGAGGACTAGTGCCTTGTTGGATGGGTTAATGGAGTCAAAAGCTATGTCAAAGTGTAGATCGAGACACCTAGAGGTCAAGTCAAGTGGGCTAATTGAGATAGAATGGTTGGATCTTGCTAGATCTAGGATTTCATGAAATGACCCAAGTGGACCACAACCCCTTAAAACAAGGAATGCTACCCCCAAGGCAGATCGTCACAAAATGATACTCTAGATATAGGTTTCAAGGTATGCCCGTTCCAAATCCACTGAAATCTCAACTACCCAGGTCCTAGAAGTGGGCAAACTCAGTCACCCAAGGAAGTGCGACCTTGCTCAAGGAGGGCTAAAAGGTGGATAAGGTGTGTCAAATAAAGTCCAATGGCCACCAAATTGTAGATCCAAGTAGTTTAGGCAATGATCTATGTGGATCTAGAAAATCAAGTCAATCCAAGGGTTAGATCTTACTAGATCTGAGTTTTAAGGTGCCAAGTAGTTCAAAAGGGGGTTTTAATCCCTTAAAATGTGGAATGATGCCCACAAGGTAGAAATTACCCAAGTAAAAGTCTAGGGGTAGGTTATCAAGTGTGTAGATTGCAAATCAAGTGGGATCTCACCTATCCACATGCTAGATCTAACCCAACAAGCCTCTCAAAGGAAGTGCGATTTGGTTCAAGAGGGCTATATTGCCTTGAAAAGTGTGTTAATTTTAACCCAATCACCACCAAACTATAGATCCAACTAGGGGTGGATGCTATAGAGGTGGGTTCTTAAGATCTTTTCAAAAGCAAGGCTAGATCTAAGTAGATCTAAGAAAAACCAAAATTGGGGTTTTGATTAATTAGGGTTTGTGACCAATGAAGAGAGAATGGATGGAAAGAGGCACATACCTTGTAGATCTTACCTCAATTGCTTGTGGCCACCTTGCAAATTGATAGCATTCTCCTATGTGTATATTCAAGAGTGAGATCCAAGAACTCCAACCAAAACGTCCTCCTCCAAGATAGCCAAATCGTCCTCCTCCTACAAGACAAGATCAAAGAAACAAGTCAAGTAAGATGATTATGAAAATGATAGAAAGATGTAATAGAAAGCATCAACTATGTCACGAAGATACAATAATGATACTCCCTGTCACAAGATCAACCCAAGAGAGAATATGTGGATCCCTCCAACAATAACCCTCAAAAAATCGCCCTCCTCTCCACCAATTCGACTTTCCTGCAAGAAAACTAGTAGAAGCACCAAAATCCACAATGATACATAGAAGAGATACTATATACTCAAGATGCAAGAGAATCCACAAGACAAGAGAGATATGCTCCACAAATAAGTGTCCTATTCCAATATTCCAGAGCTCCCAAGGTGAGCTATACAATAGGGGGTCTCCTCCTTATATAGGATAATAAAGATCAAAACCCTATACCACTCTACAATACTACATCAAATGAGTGGTTGAGATTAAAAGATCTCAATACATGACAATGGCTAATAATGAATCATAACAATATATCACATGGATCACCCAATATAATGATGACGTCATAGTCTAAAATAGTCATGGAGGGTGACATCATCCACTAGAGGGGGTAAAAGTACCAAAGCCCACCTCATAATGACTAGGACATGACATAAGAAGCACATGGTAGAGCTAGGAGGCATCAATCCTTACTAGCTCATTCCCAAGGCACAATAAAACAAGAAAATATGTCCAAGATAATATAAATGATCAAATTTTTTCTCAACATCTGTGACAGACAAACAGTAAAAGACCTCCTGTGATCGCTGTGGGCCTACCCACATGGTGAAAACTAGCTGGAAGATAGTGGGATCACCCTGGAAGACCTCTGTGAAAACCAAATGCCAAAACCTTGCCTCAATTGCCCAAATCGAATTCCTCAGTGACCACTTTATCCCATTTTTAAACTACCTCGGTAACTGTGAAAGTGCCAAAACTGCCTCCCAGGGCATTTGCGCTGTCCAATTGAGCCCATCAGGCTCTCCAGAAGGGGGGGTAAATGGTAAAAACAAGTGGCTGGACCACCCCCTCCTCATACAGCTCCCTAGGTGAACTGGCCTCTCATGGCCCCAGCTGCTCAGGCCAGGAAATCAGCCCCAAATCTGGTCAACAAGTGTAAAACTGCATCAATCACTGTCAGAAGTGCCCGGAATTGAAAGATAAGTGTCTCATTGGATCCAGAAGACCCAAATCCACTAGGAATGTGTACTCATACACCATGGGTTGCCCTAATGGGCCAGTTGTATGGTCCACCATATATGGACAATGCATAATCTGATGATCTGAAGTAATAATAAAATCTGTTGAACTACATCCATCATCATCTGAACCATATGTCCATCATATGGCATCATCATCAAGTATGTGGGACCATCAATCATCATCAATAGGTATAGATATATGGCCCACATCATCACGGATCCCAATAATATACAACCAAGGATAAATCACATCAGTAGACTAAGACATGCTTCTCTAATCATCCTCACAGCCAAGCTCAAAGTATAACATCCATTCAGTGGCATTAATCAAGTTAGCATATTCCTTTGTTATATAAAATTACTTGCACAATAGTTCAAATGGCAAACTCACCCATTGGACATGGTCAAACTGCTAGTGAAGGATGAAGGCTAGGAACAAGGTTGGGCCAAGGGGTTGACTTGTCTAACTTAACCAAAAATACTTTGGATTGGGAGAAGGGGGAAGCTACAAACTCTGTGCTGGACAAAATAACACAGGGGATGGCTGTGCCTCACAAATGGATAAGTTGTTTAGAGAGTGCTTATTCAACTTAGGCATCATGTCTACATCAAGTTGATCCAGATTCATTAGGATCATTCAATTTCATTTCATGGCCTTTTTGGCCTACATAACCCTTCGGATCTCAGGTGTGCTGATAAGCACAACTAGTTGCAGCTTGCATCCAGGGCATGTTTTCATATACATATAAGGTCAGCAATTGTTTAGATATAGCTTTTAAGAACCATTGCTTTTTGGACCTTTCTTATACTCTTCGAGGAGTATTTTTAGCTGTTCATCGCTCTTGCCCTTTATAGTTTCCATGGGCGAATTTATAAGTTTCCATAAGTAGAACATGAGCTTTCAGTTTTAGCCAACAACATCTCAAGTGACTAGGGGGAGTTCGAGCCAATGCCAAACATCAGGACAACCGACCAGAATGATTTAGGCCTACAATCCAACTCACCAACGGCAAGTTTTGTCACCAACTTAGAGCCGAGACACTAAACATACAGGGATGCGGTCCAAACACAGAGGTAGAAAAATGGGGAAGTCCTCAGTATCAGAAAGTCAAATGAGACAGGTCAAGGTTTAAAGTCAAATAGGAAAGTCATGTATGGATGGAGTCAAGTGAATATGGAGCCTACACTAGCAGACAACTGGTGTCAGGAAAGACCATATCTATGTAAGGTGGAAAACCAGTGGGTTTTGTTAAATGACCTAAATGTGCAAGCAATTGTCCATTTTATGATTTATAGTTCATTTTAAATAGTTTTCCACATCAAGAATAATATACCAAGCAGATGCTGTGAACATGACTAAATCAACAAGATAATAATCCACAGTCAATGATAAAATATCCATAGATCATACAACATCATCATAGTAATAAACATCATATACCATCTGAAACACTGCTGCAATACATCTCTAAGCACTGAACTGAAACTGTATGGGATAAAGGGTCACATCGGTCATCGAATCTGAACTCTCAAGGCTCAGCCTTGACACAAGGTCTAACATAAGTCTGAATAATACACTGCTTTGATCATGGGTGATCACAAAATATACAATCATCATAGCCATGCTCTGAATAATGGAAGCTCTGGAATGTGCAGATATCTGCTAAACAAGAATAGTAGCCCTACTACTATGGTGTGATAACAAGTACCTATCTCTTCAAAAGGATGAGGATTTCCAAGAAGATTAGTATGCTTTGTTCTTGTTGGAGATCATACATTGTTATCCTGAAAGTTCCTATTTTTAAAGCTCCAGTTACAATCCTTTATATGCAAAACAATTATAGGAAACCTGGTAAAAAGCAAAGAATCGAGCAGGAAGGGGTTAACATCTTTGGTACAAGAAATCATTGGCAAGAGGATCATAGTGTCATGCCAGACCTTGATGGTAGGACCAACCTATCAAATAATAGAATGGAAAAGTTTCAGAGATGATAATTGTTTGAAGTTAGGGTATGGTCTCTTTCTATCCCACTTCCGGTAATATATTTTGTTCAGGTGGTAATCAGTTGAAGTAAAGCAAAGCAAGCCTCGATACCAACAAAGCTAATAGCTGTTGCACCTAGGAAACAGAGGTGTCTTATCTAAATAGCTCAGAAAGGGTGCTATAGTTATGGGCTTTACACATAAGATTGTGGAAGAGGAGAATGGAGTGTAGTCAAGTAAGAAATCTAGTGTGAATGTGATCGTAACAAGACATGGATGGGCAAGAAGTGGATATACAAGTAGGCAACATCAATATGGATATTGTGGTTATGTTCATTAGATTACAAGTTTTCTTGTAGACGCTTCATCATTTTTGTCTAACTATTAATAAATAATTAAAAAATTAAATGATAAAGGGCCACGTCGTCCACTATTTTCCTTCTCTCTCTAGCCTCAATTTCATTTAGTTGTTCAATATGGTCGTATTTCCGATTTTGTTTTATCAATTATAGCTTATGTATGGTTTTATTTCATTTTTTCACTTGATGTATGTTGTAAACTTGTATTAATCTGTAGATTATAAAATTGAAGACTTTAATGACTTATGCTCCAACTTAAAATTTTAATGTATTCTAATATAAATTTTTTAATATTTCTGGTGGGGTCCTCTATATTGAAATCCCCGACGACCCGTCTGATGTTTCCTAAAATTAGAGGGAAACTTCTATATAGGCCGCTCCTGTGTTTCCCCCTTCCACGTCCCCCAATCCTGGAAATTTGGTGGAACATTGCTATTCTAAGGAGATCTGGGGTCTCTGCACTTTATACAGATGAGGAATTAGTGCGAGTACTGTGGGTTATATCCCTTGATTCAAGTTTCATTGAAACTTTTGTGTATATACTCTGAAGTGTATGATGAATTAATATTTGTTTTCCAGAAGCTCCATGAGTGGGCCAAGAGGTACCTGGAAAGTTGGCTAGAACATTTCATTCTCAGCTAAACATTTTGTCCCTACACACCAATGCATATTATACCTGCTCTAGTTATTTACTTTGTTGAATAAATATTCATTGTATATCAGCACCATGTCATGTTTTAAATATGATGGTGTGTGTAATATCTACGCTTGAATGGGTGAGGTTCTTCATGGGAACAAACCTTTAAATAACATATCAAATTTCTTTGCAGGTTAGTAATAGAACTTGGTTGAATATATGTCATGGGACATCATATAAGATTTTTTCCTAGTAGTTGATGTGCTTGATTAACATGAAACACTATGAAATCTCTGAGTACATGGGACAACCTTGTGCCTTGTGGGCTTGTCCCTTTTGTATATAGTTTGTTATCGCTAATAAGTCCATTTCACACTTACTTCCAACAGTTTAACATGGGAAACTTTCTGTTTGAACAGATTGTGTTTATGGCTACTCTATTTTTTATTCTCCTGCCTGAGATACTCATGCATTCTTGTTGGAAGTTGAAGAGAAAAGCTGGCACAGAAGCATTGGAATATAGTCGTATTTTCATTTAATTTTTCATTGTTCTTGCTGACATACTGCCCCTTTCTTGACCCATAAGTGGAAAAGGGATATCAGGAAGGAAAGAAGTGAAAATTTTGTCATCTTTTAACTTTTATTCTGATCACTTTAACAGATTTTAATATCTTAGATTCCATTTCTGGAACATTGCACACCATATGTTTCACATGTCTATGATTACCACAGACTTCTTGAGAATATGAGGCTCATAACCTTTGTATTTGCCCCTTGTGTGTGCAGTATATTTCTTTGTTATTCATAGGCATGCTAATTGTTATGTCTGTCAGAGGCTTCCTATCCAACCTCATGAAGGTAACATTCTGTAGCCCTCTTGTAACATATTTCATTTTGCCAATATGATTTCATTAAGAGCCCATATGTTTAAAAGTGGCTGCTACAAAAACATGACAACCGGTGGTTTATTTTCTCTTGCAGTTCTTCTTTGCAGTTTCCAGAGGGGGAGGTGGATCATCTACAAATGTTGTACTGTTTCTGTCTGAAATCATGGGAATGTATTTCGTTTCTTCGATATTGTTGATAAGAAAGAGCCTCGCAACTGAGTACAGGTGAATTGTCTCTCTTCAATTCAATTCTCAGCAATTTTTCTTTTAAATTTTGCCCATCTGAATTCAACTTTACACTTTGGCAGATCGATAATTACGGATGTACTTGGAGGTGATATACAATTTGACTTCTATCATCGTTGGTTTGATGCAATATTTGTAGCAAGTGCTTTCCTTTCCTTGCTGCTTCTAACAGTACACTATTCTTCTCGTCAAGCTGATAAGCATCCCATTGACTGAATATTAATCTGTAAACATCATTGATTTAAAATATTATTATTTTTTTCTTATCCTATCCATATGCTTTTTATTCATTAGGAGGGTGTATGTATGAGTCTGTCCATTTAGCTTGTTTATTTTATTCATGCCTATGATTTCAGCCAGTCTTAACATTACCAGCTGTGGCCATCACTATATGATTCAAATTCCCATTTTGCATAGCCATCATCATTTCTATTATTTAAAAGTAGCTGTGTTGCATGGGAGCATTCCGGGGCCTTCTGCTTACTCCAGATTCACTCTTTGAACCAGAACAGTGCAGGAGCAAATGCAAGAGAGCACTCTCAAAACACTTCCAAAAAGTAGTCTAATGAAGAGCTTGGATTTGATCAAGTTTGGTCACATTCATTACTATAGCTCTTTCCCCTCATAGGATGGTTAAGGAAATGTCTAGGACCTATTTTTCCCCAATGTGTTTTCAAAGTGAAGAGTTATTTGTGTTGATTTGAGTTTTCAGTAGTTTTGCATCTCTTTTGTTCAAGAGAAATTCATCCGTTGCCACAGACCTGTCATATGACGGTTATGTTAAGTTTAATCAAATTCACAACAAGAGCATAAACAGGATCACTGAAAGAAACACAATCACAAGATAGACACAGATTTATCCTGGGAAACTCCCATGGGGTAGAAAACCCAGCAAAAGTTCCTCAATATAGATGATCAAAAGTACAAAGACAAAATCCCCAAAGCAAGAGCTCCTTCTCCTTCGCAGATATCTCTCTCTCTCTCCTATGCGCAATTCAAGTGAGTGTGTCCAAATGAGGAGCACAACACTTCTATTTATACTTTATCTTTCACTTGACATTTTCCCTAACTAGGTCGGCCCCTAACAACTTGATCTAATGCTGACTGGGCCTACTTCTCTAGGGGACTTAAACACCCCATTACAAAATGACTCAAGGGGATCTATTGCCCCGACTTACAAGAGAGGATTTACCTCAATGACTTTACATAATCAAATACAATAATGACATCCCGATGGAGGAATAAAACATCTCCGAATAAATTACAACAATATAATAGAATATTCTTCGAAGTTACAATATTTCAACACTCCCCCTTAACGAGAAGGGTATTCTACTGACAACAACAACATCAACTGAAGGAGCAAGGAGAGAGAGCATCATCAACAACATCATGGTGATACATCTATAAATCATTGGAAGTTTTCTTCAACAACATCAGCAACTGGAACATCTTCAATATCTTCAACATCTTCAGTATTGGAGCATCATCTTCTATAGCATTGAGTCTTCATCTTTGATCTTCATTTCAAGCAGCACTCGATCGCTCGATCGTCTACAACAACACTTGATCTCTCGATCAGCAACAACACCATCTTGATCTTTCGATCAACAACATCAATATAACCTGCAACACACATGATCCAATTACGGGATGATCAATCCCTCTCACTTTAGGACATAAGTCCAAGGATGATGCAATCCAACCATAGTGCTAGTCCTTTTTCATACTAGTTGTGACCTGTATCAAATCTAGGGTTTTCCACCACAGTGCCAGTCTTTTTTCATACTGGATGTGACCTAGATCAAATCTAGGGTTTACCACCATAGTGCCAGTCCTTTTTCATACTGGATGTGACCTAGATCAAATCTAGGGTTTTCCACCACAGTGGCAAGCCTTTTTCACACTGGATGTGACCTAGATCAAATCTAGGGTTTACCACCACAGTGCTAGTCCTTTTTCACACTGGATGTGACCTAGATCAAATCTAGGGTTTACCACCACAGTGCCAGTCCTTTTTCACACTGGATGTGACCTAGATCAAATCTAGGGTTTACCACCACAGTGCCAGTCCTTTTTCACACTGGATGTGACCTAGACCAAATCTAGGGTTTACCACCACAGTGCCAGTCCTTTTTCATACTAGATGTGACCTAGATCAAATCTAGGATTTTCCACCACATTCTCGGAGAAAAGAGTCTCGGATTCCTTTAGGCCATGTGTCCAGGGATGATACAATCCCACTACAACATCATCATCATCACATTCTCGGAGACAAGAGTCAATAGATCCCTTTAGGCCATGTGTCCAGGGATGATACAATCCCACTGCAACATCATCATCATCACATTCTCGGAGACAAGAGTCTATGGATCCTTTTAGGCCATGTGTCCAGGGATGATACAATCCCACTGCAACATCATCATCATCACATTCTCCGAGGCAAGAGTCTACAGATCCTTTTAGGCCATGTGTCCAGGGATGATACAATCCCACTGCAACATCATCATCATCACCAACACTTCTCTCCCTTTCGAGGAAGGTCCTTTCGAACCACACCAAGCTTGTCACGAAAGTACTCAAACTTCACTCGAGACATAGGCTTAGTCAACACATCAACAACTTGCTCATCAGTACTCACATACTGGAGCTTTATAGCTCCCTTCTATACCATATCCCTTATAAAAATACCAGATTTCTATGTGCTTCGACTTGTCATGGAACACTGGGTTCTCCGTCATCTTTATACAACTTTGGTTGTCACATAGAATCACTGTGGCATCCAACTCCAGGTCAAATAGACCTGACATCAACTTTCAAAGCCATATGGTTTCACAACTAGCAGAACAAGCTGCTATACACTCTGCTTTAGCTGTGCTGAGAGCAACACTGGACTACTTCCTGCTAAACCATGAGATCATGGCGGATCCCATACAATAACATCCACTTGAAGTGCTCTTCCTGTCTGAGACACTTCCAGCCCAATCTGCATCTGTATAACCATACAATCTATAGTCATGATCTCCAGCATAGTATAGACCAAAGTTTATCGTACCTTTCAGGTACCTCATCACATGCTTTGTAGCTACCAGGTGAACACGTCTAGGCTCAACAAGATACTGACTCAGAGTGTTCACAGCAAAGCATATATCTAGCTTGGTATTTGTCAAATACATCAACGACCCAATAATCTGTTTGTACTGAGTCACATCCACTAACTCTGCCGATTCATCAGCTAACAACTTCAGGTTGGTATCCATGGGTGTGGCCATGGCTTTACATTCCAACATATCAAACCTTTTTAGAATTTCCACAACATACTTTCCCTGGTTGAGAAAGATTCATTCTGGGTTCTGCCACACTTCTAGACCTAGAAAATAGTGCATCAATCCAAGGTCTTTCATCTCAAATTCTTTAGAGAGCTTCTTCTTACACTCTACAATCTGTTTCTCATTTTCCTGTCAAAAATAAATCATCCACATACAGCAATAGTATGACAGGTTCATAACCTTAAAGTAAAGGTCAGGGTCAACTTTACTTTTGGTAGAGCCCAAGCTTGTCAGAAAGCTATCTATCCTTCTGTACGAAGCTCTAGGAGCTTGCTTCAATCCATACAGAGGCTTCTTCAACTTGCATACGTGAGTCCGTCTGTCTTTAACTTCAATCCCTATGGCTGTTCTATGTACACTTCTTCATAACCGGTGGGTTCTTGATCTACAAGATCACACATCAAATCCACATAACTGGAAATGGCTTTGGTTTCCTGCTTGCTCTTGTGGAGCCTTCTGAAGCTCCATACTTTTCTCCTTCTTGTATTATTTCTCTTGCCTAAGCAGGCTTTCTCTTTCATGATATATTCATAGTGGGAGGTTCTTGAGGTTCTAGCATATCATTGTCTTCTGGTGTTTCATATTTAGGGGAGGGTGCAACTTCTACATTTCTGGGAGGTACATCTTCTTCATATACTTCTTCACACTGGCATTTTCTGGATCTCTTGAGAGTTGCTTCTTCATCAAATGTTACATCTCTACTGATATCTGTTGTCCGTCGAGATGCACACCAGCAGTAGAAATCTTTCGAAAGCTGTCTCCTCACTACAAGTGGGAGAGGTGTGGCCTTGGGGGCAAGCAATGAGCTAGGTACTATCACCCGAATCCCAGCTCCTACGTTTAGGCAAACTCCTAACGAAGCCAAGGGGGGTTGTCCCTAACAAAGAGTTTTTCTATGGCTCTTATGTTTTAAGTGTTTTTGGTGCTGAGTGATGCGGATGGGTGTTTTTTAGGAGTTTTTTGAATGAGATCACAATTTATAAGATGACAATAAGTACAAGATAAAATGCAATCCACGTTGCAATACAAAATTATAGATCAACAATATAATGAAAACTTGTACAATAAAATGGCATCCACAGATAAATAACTTAGACAAATTCCAATGGACAAATGGCCCAAATTAATGGTGATGCATAAAAGTTTAGAAGACCGGTGCCAAATGGAGTCAAATGTGTAGTGCTTGGGGATACTGAAGATACAAGTCTCAAAATGATTGTTTGTGAGAATGTTTTGCGAATTATCTTGGTTGATTTTGAGTGTTTTAGTGATCTTGATTATTAGGGCTAAAAAAGCAAGGTATGGGTCCAACTGGAAAAGTATACCTTTAGTGGCTCTCCTTGGTGACTTGACGGACTGTCCAACATTCTAGACTAGGTGTCCAAGGGACTTAACCAACAAGCTAGAACTCTATGACAACGGTGATTTCCGACGCCATCAGTTAAGAATTTGCCCACTACTTGAGTATTTCTCGAAACAATGCCGGTTCGTTGGTTATTGGAGTAAAGATTTTATTATGGTTATCACTTGTGAGATTAATCAAATCCAATCACCGTTTTGAGTAATAATCCAACTTTTTAGGGTTGGCAGAGCATACTTGGTGATGGAAAGCAACAAAATAAATTTTAAGAGGGGAATGTGAAGTTGAAGTTTTTATTAAGAGCACAAGGAAAAACTCTCCGACAGAGAGCGCTGTTGACTTCGTCTTATGACAATGTTCAAGAGGCTTATGATGCACGGAATTAAATAACTGAATTGAAAATAAACTCTAATCTACCCAAGAATCTCTTTCAGGTCAAAGACCGTACTCAGGAGAGCATGGGGGTAAGTAAAATCGAAGTAAAAGCAACTCTGCGACAAAGAGCACTCTTAATCCATTATTAGTGAGATTCAAGAGATTTTTACTTTAAGCAGTTTATATCAAAGTAAGCTACTCAAGTCAATAATAAACCACTAACAATTATTGTTCTAGATGCGAAAATTGAAAACTAATCTAAGTACTGGAAATGAAACTAAGCTAGAGAACACACCAAGACACTCTTCCCCAAATGAGGAAGGAACACAAACTATGGGAGGCTTTATCCCACTTAGCCTTATTTCATTAATATTTTACAAGATGAGGGAATTCAACCCTTGAAATGAAAAAATGTGGCTAAACAAGAGAACTTGAAGCCTTATTATGACTTATACAAAGGATAATGGTTTTTGGTTTGAGTTTGGATCCTTGTCTTTTGGATCTAGCCTTGCTTGCTCTTTCTTGCTTGGTTTTGCTCTTTGGTCACCTGTAGATAAGAGCTCTAAACAATAGCTAGTGAGAGTGTTAGGAAACCAAAACTCAACTTATGATTAAAAAAAAGATGAAGTGAATGAAATGATAAATGCCCAATGAGATGAAAAAAAAGCCCAAAACAGTAAAATGAGACTAAAATCAGACCTTGGGAAAGACAAGACAAGCTCACCATTTATGATGTAAAAAACACGTTTTTTAACGAAATGACTTGAGATTTTTTGAGAAATAAAATTTAAAGATTTTTTAATATTTTAAGCTAATTTCCAGAATCTGGAAAATAGCAGAAAATCAGTAAAAAATCAGCAAGTACAAAATGACACGCTTTTTGAGAAAAGACAACAAAAATAAAAAATATTAATTTTTTTCGAATTTTTTTGAAAATTTTTAAATTTTCAAGATAATTTCCAGAATTGAAAATTAGCAGAAAATTGTAAAATCAGTCAACAGCAAGCCTAAAATGGCACGCTTTCCGAGAAAAACACTAAAAATTATTTTTTTTCGAAAATTTTCAATTTTTTTTAATATTTCTAAGAAATTCCAGAACTGAAAAAAGGCCTAAAAACTCAGAAAAACCAGCAAACAGAAAGGTGAGAAATTTGCACGTTTTTCGATAAAATTAGTGCACGATTGCCAAGGCAAAAAGAAGTCAAAAAATTGACTTTTAAGCATCATCTTAGAAATTTCCAGCTAGCTGGAAATACACAGAAAACAATGGGGAAAGAGAAGTAGCACGCAAGGTCAATGCAGCACTCGGGATCGAATCCCAAGACACTTCTCAAGTCAAAACTTGGTCAAAAGAAGATGATTTTGGACATAGGCTTAAGGTACTTGGCACTTATAAAACAAAAAATGGAAAAACTAAAAGACAAGTAAAAAGCAAAAATGGATTTACAAGTTTGAAATGGACAAGGATCTTAGATCTATTTAGAAAATTAAAGATTGAAAAAATGATAGATCCAAACCCCAACAAATAGATCAAAGTGTGAACTTTGATCTATTTAGCCAAATATAGTGCAAGATCTAGAAATATGGAAAGTTGAGAGTATTTGCACTAATTGGAAAAAAAAAAAAAGATTGAACTTCTGAATGTAGTAGATCCGCTTTGTAGTAACCAAGGTAACCAAGGAAATTTTGAAGTAGTTTGTTTGATGGATGAGGCAAGCAAGCCCTTTGTTTCTCGATTTTTTCAAAGTAGAAGCCTTCTTTAGAAACTTGTGGAATGAATGTGTAAACCGAGCAAAAACTCTTGCACTTGGGAGAATACCTGAAAGCCACACACTTAAGAGAAAAGCAAAGATCAAACAATATCGTTCTAGATTGTTAGCCTTCTAATCACAAGATCATATGCTTAAGAATCAAAAGTAAATAGCTAAGAATGGTATCACCTTAAACAAGATGAAGCATGGCACACAAAAAGCTCCCACATGGACCTCCAAAGTCTTCAACTTTATTCAAATTCTAAACACTGTTACAAATTTCTCTAGAGTGTACTTGCACAAATTCTCCATGAAAAATGAGGAGGCAATGCCTTCCTTATATACAAAAAACTAGAAGCTACCCTACCCTAATTCGAATTGACATATGGGGAGACAAACTCCAATCAAATCAAAACCGAAATCCAATTTAGGGCAAGCTTGGAGCTAGGATCCAAGTCACAAGCTCGATTTGGAGTAATGAGGGCTGGGGAGGTGGCCTCCACCTTCTCAAGGTGCCCCCCACTCCCATGTATGAACCATCCCCAAGCTAATGCGTGAGCTCCAAGTAGGTTGACGTGAGTACATAGAGGAGGGTGTGAATGCCACATAATACAAGCTTGGAGCTTGACATTGAAGCCAAACTCGAGTTTGTTGGTGTGAGGGTTGTGACGTGGCCTCAATCAAAGTAATGCACCCACATTATCATAAATGCAACACCACCATACCATCTATCAAATGACACTTCACCAATTCGCGAATCCTTTGTAGGAAGGCGAATTTGCTAATTGGAGATCTCTTGTTGGTGACTGGATGCTTCACTGAATGCACTTGGAGTTGATTGGAATCTTCATGAATGCTCAGTGCCATGTCATTTAGCCTTTTAAATAATCCAATTTGGATTATTTTGGAGAGAATTGGATTTTCTCCAATTATTAATTTTTTCATTTAATCAATTAATAATCCTCTTTTACTGATTTTTTGAGGATTTATTAATTAATTGGCCAAATGACAATCCGAAACTTAGGATAAAGGTGCTCGGGGTCTAAGCATGATTTTTGGCTTAGGAATTAAGCCTCCAATCACTGAAAAACACCCTCAGGCGACTGACATATTACCAATTGAATTTTTCCATTTAAACTATGGAAAAATTAATTATTCAAAAAATAAAATAATTAACTGTACAACGCGTTTGGTAAAAATTTTCGGACAATGTTTAAAAACCACTACAGACCTAGGAAATGACCACTGACTCGACTCATAGTGTCTAGTAGGTTCATATTCATTATTTGGACTCTAATAATCCCCCATGGCCAGAATCTCAAAATCGGGCATTCCAACTTTGGAGGAGGCAGGAGAAAACCTTGTCAATTATATCTCGGCTGGAGGCAAAGTATAATTGGTCAGGGTAAAAAACTCCCTGGAATACCTTAGTTGATAAACCAGTCATGGGTGACCGAGTCACTCAAATCCTACTAGTACACTTTATTACAAAAACCTCGTGGGGCATCGTCATTTCAAGACAGACAACAAACTGACTAGCCAAAACTGGCTAGGCACAAAGGATGGATCATCTGATACACTGGAACACAAACACTTATCATGTGTGTCATATGGCAACTCTTCAGATAATCCAACTATGGTACAAATATGTTGGTAACATCTGGCTCCAACTGTGGTACGGGCACTCGTTTGATTCATGGATCAAAGAGAGTGTTCGAGAACCCTAGAATAGATGTTTCCTGCATGGAAACAAAGTGTGTAAGTCCCATATTCATGATAAAAGTATTGCATAATGAAATACCAACATAAAATATTTTTGCTTTTTTCAAATCAAAGTACATGAAATAAAATCTTTTCTTTTCTAGAATATGTATGAAATATGATACAACAGCTAATATACAAATGCTATGATACAACATACTATACATGCATATGATACATCAATATGGTACAAAAGTAAAATACATAAAAATACAACAAGGATGGGTTTAGAGAAGCCCTGAGATGACCCCTTGGTCATCTTGGATGTTATCTCGATAGAAAGGCTTCAAGTGTTGCCCATTCATGGGCAGGCTCAATCTTTCTCCTACCATGGTATTCATCAAGAAAGAATTAGTGCCAGCAATGGCATGGATGATAAATGGGCCTTTCCAAAGGCTGTCGAATTTCCCATGCTTCCCAGGCTTCTCCCTTCTTTTGTCCCATAAGAGAACAGTATCTCCCACTTGGAAGGGTCTCGGCTTGGCTGACTTGTCAAAGGTGCCCTTCATACTTTATTGATGTCTTAGGGACCGATCAAGGGCAACTCTTCTTGCCTCATCTAACTTGATAATCTGATTGATCCTCTTCTCCATTTCCAATCTTTCCGTTCCATACTCACTTAACAATCTGAAGATTGGAATCTGCATACTGACCGGAAGGGTGGCTGTAAGACCATATACTCAAAAGGGGACTTCCCTGTAGAGTTCTTCTTGGTTATCCTATCAGTCCACACAACATACTTGATTTTGCTATCCCATGCTCTCTTATTGTCACCCACAGTTTTCTTTCTAGATGGTATCCAAATCCCATATTCATATGGTAACTTTCTAGATGCCTTCCATCTCTACCAGGACATTATTAAGAGTGTGCACTACTCCTAATATGTCAGCAAAGAGGTTTCACTCTAGATAAGTAGCAATGGAATGTTGCATGGCACTGTTATCACACAACTTGTAGTTGTCCCTAGTAGTATCCCATTCGGGACGGTAGAGGAGATGGACGACTAAAGAGGTGACCCAAGAGATGCCACGGTTCCCAATGCAAGGTGGGAGTCACGTCAACCGAGGCACTCTTCACTTTAGATCTAGATGAATCAAGACCTAGGGGGAGACCCTATTACCAATCAAAGATGATTGGACCCAAACAAAGGTTCCTAGGGATAAGTAAATGATGAGTTACGGAAACCAATGCAAGGTTAAGTGGACCTAGAAGTTAAAGTATGGTTGATGATGGTTTGAGAGATGATTAGTGTTTCAACCAATGTATGATTTAGGCCACATGATTAGTTATAATGACAAGGTATAGTACCATGTGTTACACAAGTGGGTCCTACTTTCTTGGGATATGTGAAATGGCTTAAAGTGGACCCACAAGGTGAAATTAAGGGATGCAATTAGCACTAGAGGATATGTAGTGAGTAGATCTATGGATCTAAGTTGAAATTAGGAATACCCACATATGGGATCTAAGGTTTGACACAATTCCCAAGGAGTGCGACTTGCCTAAGGAGGACTAGTGCCTTGTTGGATGGGTTAATGGAGTCAAAAGATATGTCAAAGTGTAGATCGAGACACCTAGAGGTCAAGACAAGTGGGCTAATTGAGATAGAGTGGTTGGATCTTGCTAGATCTAGGATTTCATGAAATGACCCAAGTGGACCACAATCCCTTAAAACAAGGAATGCTACCCCCAAGGCAGATCGTCACAAAATGATACTCTAGATATAGGTTTCAAGGTATGCCCATTCCAAATCCACTGAAATCTCAACTACCCAGGTCCTAGAAGTGGACAAACTAAGTCACCCAAGGATGTGCGACCTTGCTCAAGGAGGGCTAAAAGGTGGATAAGGTGTGACAAATCAAGTCCAATGGCCACCAAATTGTAGATCCAAGTAGCTTAGGCAATGATCTATGTGGATCTAGAAAATCAAGTCAATCCAAGGGTTAGATCTTACTAGATCTGAGTTTTAAGGTGCCAAGTAGTTCAAAAGGGGGTTTTAATCCCTTAAAATGTCGGTAGAAATCACCCAAGTAAAAGTCTAGGGGTAGGTTATCAGGTATGTAGATTGCAAATCAAGTGGGATCTCACCTACCCACATGCTAGATCTAACCCAACAAGCCTCTCAAAGGAAGTGCGATTTGGTTCAAGAGGGCTATATTGCCTTGAAAAGTGTGTCAATTTTAACCCAATCACCACCAAACTATAGATCCAACTAGGGGTGGATGCTATAAAGGTGGGTTCTTAAGATCTTTTCAAAAGCAAGGCTAGATCTAAGTAGATCTAAGAAAAACCAAAATGAGGGTTTCAATTAATTGGGGTTTGTGACCAATGAAGAAAGAATGAATGAAAGAGGCACATACCTTGTAGATCTTACCTCAATTGCTTGTGGCCACCTTGCAAATTGATAGCATTCTCCTATGTGTATATTCAAGAGTGCAATTTTGTTGCTCCAAGCCAAACGTCCTCCTCAAAGAAGCCAAATCGTCCTCCTCCTACAAGACAAGATCAAGAGAAACAAGTCAAGCAAGATGATTATGAAAATGGTAGAAAGATGTAATAGAAAGCATCAACTATGTCACAAAGATACAATAATGATACTCCCTTTCACCAAGATCAACCCAAGAGAGAATATGTGGATCCCTCCAACAATAACCCTCAATAAATCGCCCACCTCTCCACCAATTCGACTTCCCTGCAAGAAAACTAGATGTAGCACCAAAATCCACAATGATACATAGAAGAGATACTGTATACTCAAGATGCAAGAGAATCCACAAGACAAGAGAGATATGCTCCACAAAGAAGTGTTCTATTCCAATATTCTAGAGCTCCAAAGGTGAGCTATACAATAGGAGGTCTCCTCCTTATATGGGATAATAAAGACCAAAACCCTATACCACTTTACAATACTACATCAAATGAGTGGTTGAGATTAAAAGATCTCAATACATGATCAATGGCTAATAATGAATCATAACAATATATCACATGGATCACCCAATTTAATGATGACGCCCTAACTAAATGGTACAAAGTGAGGATGACGTCATCCACTAGAGGGGTAAAAGTACAAAAATCCACCTCATAATGACTAGGACATAACATAAGAAGCACATGGTGGGGCTAGGAGGCATCAATCCTTACTAGCTCATCCCCAAGGCACATTAAAATAATAAAATATGTCCAAGATAATATAAATGATCAAATCTGTCCTCAAAATCTATGACAGACAAGCAGTAAAAGACCTCCTGTGATCGCTGTGGGCCTACCCACATGGTGAAAACTGGCTGGAAGATAGTGGGATCACCCTGGAAGACCTCTGTGAAAACCAAGTGCCAAAACCTTGCCTCAATTGCCCAAATCAAATTCCTCAGTGACCACTTTATCCCATTTTTTAACTGCCTCGGTAACTGTGAAAGTGCCAAAACTGCCTCCCAGGGCATCTGCGTTGTCCAACTGAGCCCACCAGGCTCTCCAGAAGGGGGGGTAAATGGTAAAAACAAGTGGTTGGACCACCCCCTCCTCATACAGCGCCCTAGGTGAACTGGCCTCTCATGGCCCTTGCTGCTCAGGTTAGGAAATCAACCCCAAATCTGGTCAACAAGTGCAAAACTGCATCAATCATTGTCAGAAGTGCCCGGAACTGAAAGATAAGTGTCTCATTGGATCCAGAAGACCCAAATCCACTAGGAATGTGTACTCATACACCATGGGTTTCCCTAATGGGTCGGCTGTAGGGTCCACCATATATGGACAGTGTATAATCTGATGATCTGGAGTAATAAATAAAACTGATGAACTGCATCAATCATCATCTACATCATATATCCATCATATGGCATCATCATCAAGAGTATGTGGGTTCATCAATCATCATCTATAAGCATATGTGGCCCACATCATCACGGATCCCAAGAAATGACCATAGTCAAACTAGGTTTGACTAGGTCCATATATAACCAAGGAGAAATCATATCAGTAGACTAAGACATGTTCCTCTAATCATTCTCACAGCTTAGCTCAAAGTATAACATCCATTCAATGGCACTAATTAAGTTAGCATATTCCTTTGTTATATGAAATTACTTGCACAATAGTTTAAATGACAAACTCACCCATTGGACATGGTCAAATTGCTAGTGAAGGATGAAGGCTAGGAACAAGGTTGGGCCAAGGGGTTGACTTGTCTAGTTCAACTCAAAAATACTTTGGACTGGGAGAAGGGAAAAGCTACAAACTCTGTGCTAGACAAAATAACACGGGGGATGGTTGTGCCTCACAAATGGATAAGTTGTTTAGAGAGTGCTTATTCAACTTAGGCATCATGTCTACATCAAGTTGATCCAGGTTCATTAGGATCATTCAATTTCATTTCATGGCCTTTTTGGCCTACATAACCCTTCGGATCTCAGGTGTGCTGATAAGCACAACTAGTTGTAGCTTGCATCCAGGGCATGTTTTCATATACATATAAGGTCAGCAATTGTTTAGATATAGCTTTTAAGAACCATTGCTTTTTTGGACCTTTCTTATACTCTTCGAGGAGTATTTTTAGCAGTTCATCGCTCTTGCCCTTTTTAGTTTCCATGGGCGAATTTATAAGTTTCTATAAGTAGTACATGAGCTTTCAGTTTTAGCCAACAACATCTCAAGTGACTAGGGGGAGTTCGAGCCAATGCCAAATATCGGGACAACCGACCAGAATGATTTAGGCCTATAATCCAACTCACCAAAGGTAAGTTTTGTCACCAACTTAGAGCCGAGACACTGAACATACAGGGATGCGGTCCAAACACAGAGGTAGGAAAATGGGGAAGTCCTCAATATCAGAAAGTCAAATGAGACAGGTCAGGGTTTACAGTCAAATAAGGAAAGTCATGTATGGATGGAGTCAAGTGAATATGGAGCCTAAACTAGTAGACAAGTGGTGTCAGGAAAGACCATATCTATGCAAGGTGGTAAACTAGTGGGTTTTGTCAAAGACCCTAAATGTGCAAGTAAATGTCCATTTTATAATTTATAGTTCATTTTAAACAGTTTGCCACATCAGGAATAATATACCAAGTAGATGCTGTGATCATGATTAAATTAACAAGATAATAATCCACAGTCAATGATAAAATATCCATAGGTCATATAACATCATCACAATAATAATCATCATATATCATCTGAAACACTGCTGCAATACATCTCTGAGCACTGAACTGAAACTGTATGGGATAAAGGGTCACATCGGTCATCAAATCTGAACTCTCAAGGCTCAGCCTTGACACAAGGTCTAACATAAGTCTGAATAATACATTGCTCTGATCACGAGTGATCTCAAAATATACAATCATCATAGCCAAGCTCTGAATAATGGAAGCTCTGGAATGTGCAGATATCTGCTAAGCAAGAATAGTAGCCCTGCTACTATGGTGTGATAACAGGCACCATAGGCTACTTACCCATCACATGCATGACACTGCAAACATCCTAACACACATCCTAAATAAATGGGTATACAACTGAATACTATCATTTAAACAATGTGATAGAAATGACAATTCAAATACTTATCTTTGTTTTGTTTGGTAGGATCTCTTTTGATCCTAGTCTCCTTGCAGGTATTACTGGAATGTCTGATGGTGAACTCTACTCCATCATCAAGCTTGTATTTTGCTTCTCATATGATCCTTTCTGAGGGAAGTCCTTTTCTTCTAAACTAGAGAGAGTCTTGTTCTGACCTATCATGTACTTTGAAGCACCACTATCACAAGACATATTCTTCGATTTCTTCCTTTGCTTGCTTCCTGGGAGGTTCTTCATCTTCTGATTCTTCTTCATTGTCTTCAGCTAGGTGTGCATGATGTCTTTTGTTGTTGTTCCTTTTCTTGTATTCTTCTTTCTTCAAAGGACAATCTCTGGCAATATGTCCCATCTTATCACAATAGTAACATTGAAAGTTGGAGTAGTTTCTTCTTGGATTGTTTCCTCTTGTCCTTTGGAACTTCTTGGGAGGTTGAGACTCCTTGTGGCTTTCCTTCTTGAAGTTAAGTTGACTTCTTCCTCTCTTGGTATGTGTGGCTAGGGCTTGATCATCTTCTTTAAATAGAGCTTCTCTATTGGCTACTCTAGCCTCCTCTTGGATGCAATCTTCCCATACAATGTCGAACTTCATGCTTTCCTCTTTGACACACATAGTCTGGATGAATGAATCCCAAGGTCTAGTGAGACCATTGAGAGCAGTCATTACTAGCTCATCTTCATCAAGGGAGTCTCCAATGGCTTCTAGTTGCTCCTTGAACTGGGAGACCCTTGTGAAGTAGTCTTGGATGGATTCTCCTTTGCTCATCTTGGTACTCTTCAATTGAGCTCTCAAATTCATCTTCCTATTGATGTTCTTCCCTTCATACATTTTAGCTAGGGCATCATACATCTCCTTTGGGGTCTTCTTGGATGGCACTTGAGGAATCAAGTGGTCTTTGATAGAATCAACAATCATTCTCTTTTCCCTAATTAGGTGCTTCTTGTGCTTCTGCTTAGCTTCATCTTCTTCAGGTTCTGCAACTTCATCCTTGATGTATTTGGCAAGATCATTCTCTTCACGAGTGAGGCCAATCCTATATTTCCATGCTCGGAAATTCTTTATGCCGTCTAGCTTGTCCTCAAGCTTAGTGCTTGGGGCCATCTTATCCAGGAGGTCACCAAAAAATGAAAATTCTCAAAATGCAAAACTGACCTTACCAGGAGATGTGCTTGACTGAGGCGAGTTGATTGGTACACTTGCTTTCTGGAGATTCCAAATTTTCACCCTTCAAATTTGACTTGCGAATTTCAGACCTACAGTAGATTTCTGGTTCACTGGTTTTCTGTTTTTTCTGGTCCAAAAGTCAAACTAGGGTTTGACTTTCCCGGAGAGATCTACCCACTCAAAAACTTGGATCCAAGGCTCTAAATTTCGATTTTGGAGAGGCACATCTTTCTATGCAATCAGAATCCAAAAATTCCGACTTTGTCATAAACCCTAATTTCTTGTCGGAGGAAGAAGAGAGAGAGTTTCACCTTGTGAAAGTTGTCCTATTCAGTTTAGCTCTAATAGCATGTTAAGTTTTAATCAAATTCACAACAAGAGCATAAACAGGATCATTGAAAGAAACACAATCACAAGATAGACACAGATTTATCTTTGGAAACCCTCATGGGGTAGAAAACCCAGCAAAACTTCCTCAATATAGATGATCAAAAGTACAAAGACAAAATCCCCAAGGCAAGAGCTCCTTCTCCTTCGCAGATATCTCTCTCTCTCTCCTATGCGCAATCCACAAATGAGGAGCAAAACACTTCTATTTATACTTTATCTTTCACTTGACATTTTCCCTAACTAGGTCGGCCCCTAACAAATTGACCTAATGTTGACTGGGCCTACTTCTCTAGGGGACTTAAACACCCCGTTACAAAATGATGCAAGGGGATCTATTGCCCCGACTTACAAGAGAGGATTTACCTCAATGACTTTACATAATCAAATACAATAATGACATCCCGACAGAGGAATAAAACATCTCCGAATAAATTACAACAATATAATAGAATATTCTTCGAAGTTACAATATTTCAACAGGTTAAAATTCATATGTGATACGTAATTCAGGGATATCCCTGTTGGTGCATCTAAGTTGCAGGAAACGTGCCCCCCCCACGTCCCCTATCCGTTTCCGTACGGAAACGAGGAAACTCGTACGGAACGCGAAGGAAACCCGTTTCCAAATCGATTTTCAACATTTTAACACGTTTCCATCCAAGTTAGCCTGTCAATGCTCGATCAAGGTTAATTTTTAAAATTTTAATGAAGTTTTAATATCCGGCTAGGGGTTTAGGCAATTTCCGGAAGCTTCTAGTGTCCTTCCAAGCCTTATAAAATAACATTGGCCTCATATATGGCCTGATTTTGGATATATATGTATCAGCCTCATTTATCAAGGCTGTTTTTGGTTATTTCCACTTGCAATATGGAATCATCTATGGTTAAAGTGTGTTGTTTTTGGATATTACTACTAAAACGTGATGTGATGTTACATGTATCATTGTATGACTATGACTATGCCACTATGATTTCTAATTGTGTTGGAATCTTGGATTTAATCTGTAAATCATTTTAGATTTCACATTCAATTTTTTAAATGTCCTATATATATCGTGTTTCCCCGTTTCCTAAATTTTGGGGGGTCATGTTTCCAATGCGTCCCCGTTTCCGAAACTCATCCTCGTTTTCCCGTTTCGTGCAACTTTAGTGGTGCATGAATGTCCACAAATGCCAAACATCTAGTCTGTTAGGGTCCTACCCGAACCCCTATACTTTATCAATGTACGAGACCATAAGACCCATTAGATAGTGGGTAGTGACTTAATAAAAAAAACTCTATTGAATTAGTCCCTCTAGCTACGAAACCGAACATGTCCAAACAGGCCTCCGTGTCCTGTTTGATTGCGTCAGACACGAATACGGGCGAGACACGTGTCCAACACGTGTTTTAGTCGTGTCCATTTTTAGGACAGGATCAAAACACGTGTCAAACACGGTTTTGCATCGTGTCTTGATTTGTGTGCTACGTGTCCGAAAAACAAGACAAAAAACGCGCGTGGAGGGTCGTAGGCCACTTGAAAGTGATTTCAGGCCAAAGCATGTGAAGAGCAAGGGTTGAGAGTGGTTTTTCTTGCAGGTGAAGAGGATTTGAAGGATTTCCAAGTCATTTGAGGGCAGATTTTAGGGTTAGGATTTTGATGACTTAATGAGAAATATGGTTCTAGCATCTTGATCTATGACTATCATCTATGTGTCTCATTGTGATTCGTGAATGTGTAATGTGTATTGATTCTAATTTCTATTGAATATTTGTAAATGTTCTAGTTTCTAAAAAAATTTGGATCTATATGTCTATATTTGTAATACATATAATCTTAATATCTATATATCTATATCTATCTATCTATCTATATATATATTAAACGTGTCCTCTGTGTCCTAATTCAGAGGGTTGCCGTGTTCGTGTTGGATACTCGAATATCTGTGTCCTCCGTGTACCATGTCCTTGTGTCAGGTGACTTAGCCCTCTAGATATTTGAACCTCATTAATAGTGGGACCACAAGTAGTTAAGGTTTTGGGTTTTGGCTATTGAAGCATTATATATATATTAAGCTATGTAATGTTTTGTCAAGAATTGTTATTGTATTTGGAGCTTTGCTTTTAGAGGTTTCCCCCTCCAAGAGATCTCACTTATGCAAGAGATCTTTTTCAAGGTTTATCTATTTTGTCTTGTGCTTTGCTATTGTTGCTCCGAAGTTTTGGGGTTAAGTACATTATAAGTGGTATCAAGATTCTTTCTTGGACTAAGAAAGGATAAGATTTTTTTCTCTTTTTGCAGGAATTTTGAGGGAAAAAAGAGGACGACATAATTTAGATCAATTTCTTAAAAATATTGTGCAGAATATGAAGAAACCAATGGTATATCTGAGTTTTTCTCATAAAATCACCTAAAATAAAAAAGAAACTATCTCAAACGGAGTTCGCAAAGTGAAGATATCGTTGATTTAAAATCAAATTTTTTTAGGGTTTTTTTCCGGTGATGACCACATATATTGCCGAGTGATTTTCTTTTTACGAAGTGCTCAAATTTCTTTCAAACTAGTGCCAGTAGATGTGGAGTAGCCATGCCATTCCCAACAAGTGGTCATAATAGCAATTTTGATAAATATTGCAGGAGTTGTGCTTATTTATAATTTTCAACCTCAAACCCTAGCTTAAAAAGTAAGTTATTTTCCAATGATTGTAGTGTTCTTTTTAGGGTCTATGAGCTCTTAATTTTTTTTAGTTTTTAGAGACGTGTTTTGGTGTCTCTAAATAACATAGAGATTGTCGTTCAATAGGTAAACCTACAATTGGTGAAGCATACATGCAGAAAACACAAGTGGTACTAAGCCACATTGTTGGACACCCTTGTAACCTTTGTTGGTGCAACTTCAAGTATTACTGCATTAGACATCACTTGCATATGGAATCTTTCCTCCACATACCTTCTGGTATATAGGAAGTCCCCTTGATATACCTAGAACCAACTTCAGATAAACTAATTGATCATCTTGTTGTTATAGTACACCAAGAACAACACTTGAGGATTTCACTCTCTAGTACCTGGATAGTTGAGTAGTATAGCTAAGGGAACAATTGAGCCTCCTTAATTAGTGCCCTAAGATATTGGGGCAAGTACTATTGCTGGACTCTACATGTATATCAGAGAGCTATAGCACCTAACACTTTATTGTTCTCACGACTGGATAACCTTTTTCAATGAACCCACCCATGGTGGATTCCTGTAAACCACCTCTTACCAACACCCCAAACAATATGACCACCTGCTCTACTACTGACAAGTTGGAAAACTTGGAAGCTCAATACACAAATCTTAATGGCTAGCTTTAGCAAATTCAATAGACCATAACCGATCGAGAATCTGACATTGGATCAAGAAACTGAACAGACCATAGCTAGCGTGGATTAAATGTTGAGTGCTTGAAGTTGACATTTGCGGCATACAAAAAGAAGACCCCTAGAATGCACAACACAATGAGCCACACTAGGAAGAAACTTCTCAATTAGGACCATCTAGCCACCAACAACTCCCTTCGAGACCTCACAACCATAAACCGCCCTCCATGGATAATAACATATGGCATTGTTTTCCTAAAGTGACCTGAACAAATTTGATGGTTCTAACCCGTCAAGATGGATTACCTAGATGGAACATTACTTCTCCTTCTATGGCATTATTGATGACATGATGAAACTTAGGGTGGGGGTCTGCTATCTAGATTTGGAACAATGGAAATGGTGGCAGTGGCGTACAAATCCTATGGGGTTTGAATTGTCTAGAGTTTGTTTGTTAAAGCTATCCATGCTCATTATGAGTGCGATACTCACTATTTGGGGCGGCTTACCAAGTTACAACAAATAGGCTCCAAATTTTATGTCAATCTTTGAGCAATTAGCCATCCCTATATAGAACTTAACAAATTATTTCTACAAAGAATGATTCATTAGTGGCCTCGGGTGGAATATTAGAGCAAAAATCAAAATGCAACATCTGGCCACCTGGTTGGAGGCATTTCCAAGGGATTTAGAAGCAGAGACATTGACAATGCATAAACCAAAAAACCCTCTTTCATTCCCCAATCGCTCCCTACATAGTTCAATTCCTCAAGCACAATCCCTTCTCCTCCCTTAAAAGTACAAAGGTTGTCTCTAGAAGAAATGGAAGACCAACAAAGACGCTAACCTTGCTATAGTTGTGATGGAAAGTATGCTCGTGGTCATAATTGTAAAAGAACATAAGGTATTCCAAATTTATGTGATCACTCCTACCCATTCCAAATACATCCTTATGGTAAATACCCCTAAGTTCGAGGTTGCTTACCAAAATCCTCCCATGCAAGAACCACTCATCTCTCGTCATGCTTTATTCAGTATTTTAGTCCCGCAAACCTTGAAACTTTTGGGGTACATCAAGCACTGCAAAGTGGTAGTTTTGGTTGACAGTGGTAGCACCCACAATTTTATTCACTGGCGAGTGGTTGAAGAACTTCGTTGTTATGTCCACCCGATGCCTAACTTATATTTGTCCCTTCAGGTTTCTTTACCTTATATTTCTAATTGTACATCTCTTATTATATGCTCTGGATCGATATTGGATAAATCCCTTAGCAGTTGGTTTTCCCCATTGGGGTTTCCAGGATATATTGTTGTCCATTGTGTGATTGCTTCAGTTGTTGTTGATAATTATATTCCATGTGCCTTGTTCTTTAAGTTTATTTCTTTTATTATTACTTATTTGGCTTTGAGAAGTGGGTTTGCTTTGCATGAGGCTTACGGTGAACTGAGGCCGAGTTGGGATTGAAATTTCCAGAGCGAGTAGTGACCTCTGGAAATTTTATCATGGTATCAGAGCCTTGTTAAAGGTTGAGGCAATCACATATCAGATCTGTGAGTATTCAGATTTGGAGGGGCACATTGATCAAATCTGTGAGATTAGGACTCAAATATGAAGAGTACGGTTTAGATCTGGAGAGAATACATCAAATCTGTGCAAACATATCAAATATGTGAGATTAGCGACTAGATATGAGATAGATCTATCAGATTTGTGAGAGTTGAGTCCAGATCTGTGGCAGATATATCAGATTTGAAGAGTAGTGTTCAGATTTGTGAGAGCAGAGTCCATATCTCTAGCAAATATATCAGATCTGAAGAGTAGTGTTCAGATCTCTGAGAGCAGAGTCCAGATCTAAAGAGTAGAGTTCGGATCTGTGAGTGCAGATTTCAGATCAGTGCGGATAGATACCAGATCTATCAGATCTGTGAGTGTAGATATCAGATCTGGGAGGATATATACCCGATCTATAAGATCTAGGAGAGCGAACCCTAGATCCGAGAAAGAGTGGGTTACCTTGTTTGCCAAGGCACAGATCTACATGTTGGTTATGATTCAAATATTTTGAATCAACAGTGTTATCATATTTACAAAGTCATGGCTTCAAGACTTTGTACAGTTATGCATCTATCCATATGATGGGAATACGAGAAGTGTTCCTTATTGTTTCAAAGGCAGACTCAGACTGCACTGCAATGAGAGGTTAGCAGTGAGGAGAGTTGGTTTAATGATGTTCTAGTTGGAGTCAGAATGTCTACTAAAGATGGTAGGAGGGATGCACATACCAAAGCAGAAAGATTTACCCTCAGTATCAGCTCTGGAGGATGAGGGATATAGTATTGTGCTTCGGGATGGACAAAGGCTTCTATATGAAGAGGGAGTGACCTTGGATGCAGTCATGAGGCATAACATAAAACCTTAGTTGCATGGGTCCACGTACTCGGTGGTAGGGTTCACGTCCCCGCACTGGGTTCACGGACCCACGTCTCCAATTCGGGTTCGGTTTCTTGGTTGGCGAACTCATATGAACCGGGTTCTTGACTAAAGAACTTGAGATGCCAACTTGAAAAAATGGGTTCGTTTGGCTTAGAGGGGACGACTTACCTTGATTTTTGACGCAATGAAATAAATAAAAGGAAGGGGGGAAAGGTGCCCCCTCCCAAACCTAAATTACGACCCCCAAACTCTTCAAACATCATAACTTGCCATTCAGACATCTCATAATCATTTCATTCAGCAGCAACAGCGTTTGGTGAACGGCCTTCCACTACGACAGTGTTTGGTGAAACTATGAAGGGTTTTCCATGTTGAATACAGTGACAAGGTTACACTGTTACAGCAAGGAGAATCATTGAATGAAATCGCTATTGAGTGTTTTCTGAATTTTGTATTTTCTATTTCATGTCTGGAAATGCCATTGGCCCATTAGGCAAATTTTGAATGTAGTATGACAATGGAATCATAATATAACTTCCACTTGATATCAAATTTTATGTTCCGATGTGAATGTTGAATGAATGATGAATCATTGAATTATGAAGAAATGTGCATATGACATGTTTTTAACTTTTAACTTTATTGTTTTGTTACAACTACTTGTATATATATATAGTACCCTGACGAACCCAAGTACCCTATTTCAAAAAGTGGCGTCCCCGCACCCGTCCCCGCACCCACGTTTCCTGGCAACTTAGCATCAAACAAGGCAAGTTGTACAGGTTGCTGGGAATGCCTGTATGTGGATCTAGGGAGATCTTGGATGCAGTTTCAGTGTCAGTGACAGAGGGAGAGCGTGAGGCTTCTCTCAAGGTGACACTGATGGATGAGGAGCGTAGATCTTCATATCAGAGTGCAGCAAATGCAGCTATGGAGTCTTCTAGTTCAGAGGGAGCAGCTGCAGCAGCAAATGATGTGATGATGCAATACCATTCCAATAGTTTCACGTGTATTTCAATGTTAATGCAATAATATAATAATGTTTTGTACTCTTTTAAATATTATTTTTGTTTTAGGTGTATGATTTTCGTACATGCGTATACCACCTGGACCTATATCTAACCCATTCTAGCTACAAGCTAGAGTTATCCAAAATTAAAGTTCTGGATTGAAGAAAAATGTGAAAAGGTTGATCTAGTTCCCAAGGGGGATCAAAATGGTCAAATGGACGGATATAATGATATTTTAGCATGTCCTTTTGGAGTGGATGTCATGAGTCTAAAGACCATAGGCATATAATATAAATTTTTAGACTAGTTGTTAGAGCAATTCATGGTCAATAGGAGAGAGTTTCAACTAAGCGATATAACCTTTTGGATAAAATTTGTCACTAAATTTGATAGATGATCTGCTTTAGAAGTTTGTATAAGGGAGAACAACTAGAAAGAAAGGTTTCGAAGATGCAATTTAGACATGAAAGATAATAAAAGAGAGACCAAAGAAATCCACCCTCTCTGTAGTGGAGTATGGCTTGCTTAGGAGGTAGCTTAGAGGAGCTCTCTCACAAAAGAACAAACACAAATACTTTAATCAGTCAATAAATTTAACAAGCAAACCCATATCCGGTGGCTGCCAAATTCCTTTTGTTTCAATTGAGGGAAGCGCAGGTTTGATTCCCTGTGGGAATGTTTATGCTCTTCAACACCTCGTGCGACTCCGGTGACAATCTACTCCCATTGGTAACCCTCTCTCCAACATGCAGTCTGGCCCCGGCTTGGGGTTTACTGTACTTCGATGTGGGTTCCCACAGTGCATAATAAATAAATAAATAAATAATTACTTTGGTATCAATGTTAACGAGCTCTCTTTTTATCCAACAAGGCTATTTAGACTAAAGTCAAGTTGGTTATTTAGCTTTGCTGGAATTGTTGATGTGGAAAACTTTTATAACTAGCGAAAAATCTCATTTGCCCGGTTGAAATTGATGAATAAAGTATTTAGCAAGGTGATTTTCATTATTTAATATGAATGCAAAATTAAACAGGCCAGAATACTAGAAATCATTAGCCATTAGTGTAGAAATTAATAATTTATGTTTTAAGTTGGTTTTACTTCAATCTCAATCAGTCTATATTTAGCGAGAAAGAGGAAATGTTTGACTTTTCCATGAGTTCTAGTGCTTTTGAAATGTATCCTTTTATGCTTTTCCTTTTAGTTAATAAAACGTTTGATCCGAATTATGTTCTGAAACTTGTTTTTTCAAAGAATTTGTAAAAGTGATAATATTCTTGGATACATTTCAGGTGTTATTTTATAGTTTAACACTTTACAGAATACATTATATGTTCAGTAGTGATTTGTTGCATTATTAAGCTTTGCATCGAAGATAAGTGTAACTTTCTCCTTTTAGTTAATAAAACTGTTGATCTGAATTATGTCCTGAAACTGTTTTTCCCAAAGCATTTTTACAAGTGATTATATTCTTGGATACATTTCAAGTGTTAATTTATAATTAACAGTTTACAGATTACATTAAATGTTTAGTAGTAATTTGTTGGATTATTAAGCTTTGCATTGATGATATTTGTCACTTTCAATCTTGCCAAGAAAAATATAATGCAGAAGTTCAAGGAGTTATTTATATTGTGAAAGCATTGGTATGGGGAGAATAATTGAATTTATAAAGCAACGTATGCAAATTTCTAGTTTTTAGATATTGACATGTACATGTATATGGCTTTCAAATAATGATGATGTAAAGGTTTAGCATTTAACACGGGACAAAAAAATTAAAAGAACGGATAGAAAATATATATTAAAAAGTTGTAAGAAGCAGCCATAAAATTACAAAGAGTTTCACCTTGCTTCCAAGGGGATTCAGATAAATATGTTTTGTCACCAAAATTCTCTTATCCCATAGCTTAAGTAATAGTATTTTGTCTACAATAGCAAAAATTCTAGAGCTTTATAAGCAGACATACTCACCCAGTAAAACAACATAGAAGAAATATATAAAAACAAAAAAGAAGAGATGCAATCTATAGTACAGAATCAAGAAGAGCTCAATTATTTCAATTTATTTTTGAAGCATATAATCCTCCTCTCGAGCCCTTGAAGCCTGAACAGAGTTGTGCTGAAGAAGACTACCTGAACCAACATAGAGCGCATCTCTGCTACATCCTCAACTAGCATGTCAACCTTGCTCCTCTGTACTCTAATGCTACCCTCCATATCATCAATTTCGGTTCCCATCAAAGAAATGTTGTAAGATGTTTGGCACATAGCCTAGGCACCATTAATCCCATCTCGAGCAAGACCTTGGGTAACTGCAAGCGAGGTGATGCGCATGGGAAAACTTTAAATGTCAAGGAATGTGGTGTATTGACCACACAAGCTAAGGTGTCCATCAATTACGTTGAAAGCACCACCTATCATAAATGACCTCGGGGTACTCAAACCCATAAACATTTTTCTTATGGAATCCACATTTGATGTGGATGGCCATCCATATCCATGCAATGCCTTGATCCAATGCTACAGATTGGTTTTCCAATCAATCTGCTTGCTCGCTGTTAATTCTTCTTATGTGCATTAGACTAGGTTCTTTGATCCTTTTGAGGATTTCAACTGATTCTTTTTATAATCTCCCTTGGATGTCCATATCATTGGTCAAGCCCTTATGCACATATCTAATAACCAAGAAAGAATCCAATAGGATGATCATTTTCTGGACTTCATGAGAAACTACTAATTCTGCTTCTAGCATCAAGGCATACCATTCTGCTTGGTTGTTCGATATTATACCAAGGCCCCATGCAAGTAAGTTAACTATTGTCCTTTCAGGATCCAGTAGGATCCCCCTTGTACCTGCCACCCATGGACATGGGACACAATTTTAATGTATTCAATCAAGCACATTAGATGAAAAGTTTGAAGATAACCATTAGGTCAAATTGAATCCTTGATAACACTTTTACTAAAATCTTGAGAAAAAAAGATTCAATTCACATATTAACAGATTAAAAATTGATTCCCTTTGTTGTCATACTCAATTTTTTTATTTGAAGAAAATGAACATTCATTTGAACATAATACCTAAATCTCTTAATACAAATACATAAATTTTCAAGTTTACATGTCCATCAAAACCTTGTAATTCAAAACCTAGTGGCAGCATTGTCATTTGTGTTGGAAATATTATTTTCATTGATGTCAAAGGCAAGGAGAGACTACAGATGTTCAAGAAAAAGATGAAGATTGTTGAATATATTGATGTGCCCCCACATCAAAGATAGGTAATGATGATGCCCAAGTGAATTTATGTACACCCTACTTGCCCACTTGCGGAGGCGAGAAAATCAAAGGAATATGAAGAAACAACACAATGGGACCACTTTCAGGCAAAGGAGGACACTTTGGAAAAAATGAGGAGTAAACATAGCCATGCCCATAGCAAATGGAAGATATGATTGGTGTGAAGATATTGAAGGTAAGGTATGTTCCCACCTTGTAAATAAAGAAAGAGGAATGAAGGGGTAAACACCCCCCTGTGGCTCCTTGGAAATAGGTTGACCTTAAAAGAAGAAGGATCTCTTAAAAGCGTCCAAGAATAGTACAAACAAGAGGAGTAATTCCTCATTTGTTCACTCATTCATCTAAGACATGGAGATCTTATAGGAGAGGTGTTAGAGTAATTAACCATCTAGACATTAGTTTTATGCAGTTTTATGCCTCCTAGTGTCTTAGACTATGTTAGTTGTTTACCTAGTGCTTGCTTGCCCACCTTAGTCAATTTTAGCCACTATAGTGCCCTCATTTGCTTTAGTTCCAAGCTTTTATTGTGCTTTTATGAGATAGAGTGCCTTACTTGCTTTATTATGCTTTTATCTAGCTTTTGTGAGTTTAAGGAAGCTTTGTCCTGCATTTCACATGGATTGGGATGAGCAAAGGCGCTAGGATGACTTTGGGCAAGTTTGCCAACTTTTTTCTTTAACCCCTTCTTGCCTTTTCTCCTAAAAGGCCTCTAACCAGTTTCCTTTTGGTCACTCATGGCCTACCTAAGCCAACTTAGCCAATTCATGACCACTTGCTATAAGTTGGAGTTTGATGTTGCCTAGATGGAAGGATTTTTGCTATTCTAAGCCTGCTACATGTGAGCTTTTCAACTTACCTCCAAGGCACTCGAAGTCTCTCTAAGAGATGTATTATATATTGTAATTTTTTTGATGAATAATATAGAGTGGAAGTTTACAACAATTGAGTTCTCTCTTATGTTTCTGCTTCAATATTTCTTCTTATTATTTATGCAAATACCAATGTAAATTCTTTGTGAAGACTACCTTATTTCTAGATCTTTGCGTGTTGAATTATAGTATGGTCTTGAACCTATTTAGAATTCTGACAAGAGGCGCACTAGTGGAAAGGGTTCCAACATTTGAAGAAGAGGATGAGCAAAGATTGAACATCATTCCAAAGGAGGAGATTTTACAAGTCATCTTGGAATTTTCGTTATAACATTTTTTGGGGACGTTTCAGATCGTGCCACTTGGAGGATATGCATAGGAATTCTTGAAGTACTTGTGGTTCAAGTTTCAGATGTTTCGTTATATTTTAGGAGATATGACCTCGAGAAGTTAGTGTTTCTGAATGATTCGGAAATCAACTTTAAACAAGTTAGTTTGGCATTTTCGCTATAACTTTTGTTATGGGAAGCTTCAAATACTGACCCTTGGAGGAGATGTAGTAGAGATATTGAATAACCAGTGGTACGAGTTTCAAATGTTGATTCGTTATATTTTTGGAGATATGACTTCGGGAAGTTATGGTTTTTGAATGATCCTGAAATCAGCTTTAAATTTGTTAGATTAGAGCAAATTTGGGGTCTAAAATGAGCCCCTAAAGAAAATTAAAAAAAAGCCACGTCACACTACAAATATGCCATGTCACACTAAGTTAAAGGTGTTATCTAGTGAAGGTCAACCTATAGTATATTATTAATGGTAGTTGATGAGTACGTTGGGTTAGTGTAGAGTTGAGAGGTGATGGTTGAAAATATTGATGAAATATTTAGATTCTTGTCCACACAATAACTTATAGTGGCAAATTTTTTAAATTTATATTATAATATATGTATTTATTTTTTAAAAATGTACCACTACTTTTTATATATTTAATATAATCTAAAACTTGAAAAAAACTAAAATTATAATGAAAAAATATAATTACAATAATACTAAAAATAAATAATCAATTTATTTTATTTTATTTTATATTATCACTATTTCCATGTCCTTTAAAATTTAAATCTCGCATTAATTAAAATGAAAGCGAAGTAATTTTGAAATAATAAAAACAATTATAGAATTAATCTTTTAAAAATAAAATAAATAATATTTAAAAAAAAAATTATTTTATTTTGCGTTATCACCATTTCCAAGTTCTTTAAAATATAAATGTCGCAATAATTGAAATGATAGTGGATTAATTTTGAAATAATAAAAATATATATATAATTATTTCTTTAAAAATAAATAAATAATATTTAAAAAAAGTATCATAAATAAGAAAATAAGAAACATGAAAGCTGTAGAACTTGTCGAGATCTTTCCAATGGTACCAAGAGTGCCCAATTTCGAGTTTGAAAGAGAGTTATCATAAAAATAGCAAAATGTTTTTTTTTTCTTCATATTTTCTTATTTTAGATACTTTTTTAAATGTTATTTATTTTTAGATTAGTGTGGTACAGGTGTTGGATAGCAGGTCCGCAGGATCAGTGCAGTTTGTGGTTCAGTAGTTCAGTTTCTATCTTCATATCAGGGTGGCAGGACGGGGCAAGAAAATTGAGGGAGCTAAGGCTTCCTTCAGGTTGTAGCCTGTAAACCAGGGGGTTGTAGCCTCCTTCCAGTTGTAGCTGGAGAATTGAATTCTTTGTAACAAAGGGGGTTGTTGCCTCCTTCCAGTAGTTGCTGGTAAATTATTATTATAAAGGCTTCCGTGGTTTTTCCCCTAGGACTTGGGTTTCCACGTAAAAATCTTGTGTACTGTGTTTTTCTATGCTTCATATGTGATGATGATATGATGAGCTGTAACTGTTAATAATGCTGATGATATAATGATAATGTGATAATGCATTAATGAATGATGTATTGAATAAGTTGCTGATGATTGTTAAAGTTGAAAAAGTAATAAAAGCTACACACACTGTTCACCCCCCCTCTCAGTGTGCTCCGTGTGTCCAACACCCCACACACTGTGGAGCCTCCACCGCTACCTCAATGCCGGAGTAATGATTCTTGTGGTTCATACGAACTTACGGGCACAACAGAACCACTCGGAGAACCACACCTTATAACTGAGTATCAACAAGTTCCTAACACTGTTGAGGTTGAGGACATAACCTCTCAAGAGTTTAACACACCTTACAACCCTCCTTTGACAGGACCTAACAATCCAGTACTTGTAAGTGTAGATTATCTAGGTCAACCAGAGTTTTGTTCATATCAGTTTACACCTGGTTTTTTATGACTAGTTCAGGGGACGAGTCGGGAGTTCCCCATATTCCTACTGCAACCATTGTTTCGAGAGTTTTCTCTCCTCCTCTTACAAACACATCGGTACCTAGCTCTTTGCAGGCTGCCTTTGCTTCGAGCACTTCATTCAGTTTCAATATTGGTTCCTTAGGTATGTCTAGCTCTTCAGCTTCGACATTAGCTATTCCTTTTGGTTCCATTGTTTGATTGTCCAATATCCCTTTTTCAGGGATACCTTCAGTACCGTTTACATCGTCTCCTTTTATACAATAGTCTCAGGTTAATCCGTAGTCTGCTCCTTTCAGTAATGGTTTTCCTTGGTATGGAGGACACATAGCTCCTTCTACACCTTTTGTGGGCTCAATCCCTGTTTCGTCTGTTACATCTATGCCTGGTTTTAACCCCTTCACTGGTTCTAATATGCATTCATCGAATGTACTAACATCCCATATACCTGTAGGGAGTATACCCTTTTGACTGTTTGGTGGAGGGGGTGGTAACTTGTTCAACCCACATTACAGAGGGGCTAACACCCAACCGCAATGGACGAACACCCAAGGAAGCAACCCTTTGTCGTACGGTTGGAGCAACTTCATTAATGGTTTTTCTTCACAACCAGTGGCTGGGGGAAACCCCAACCAGCAGTATACGAGCCAAGTTTCAGGTGGTTCCCCTTACCGAACTCCTGCTTATCAAATGCCATCAGCAAGACCTCCTTTTTCCTTTCTAGCAACTTTAAACTTGTCAGATCTTTCAAAACTGACAAATGATCTGGTGCAGCACCATCCTGCATGGCCACCAGTTCCAACTAAGTTTCCTTCTGACATTCCAAAGTTTGAAGGGAAAACTGGCGAAGACCCTGGTGACCATGTCACTACTTTTCATCTCTGGTGTTCTTCCAACTCCTTGAATGACAATTCCATTAGATTGAGGCTTTTTCAAAGGACCTTGACTAGTGTCGCGGCTAAGTGGTACATTGAAATACCTGCCGCAACTTACGACAACTTTTGGGATTTGGCAACAGTCTTTTTGAATCACTTTCAACTTCATGTCCGATATGATGCCAACACAGACCTTCTATCAACTTTCAACGAGAATAAGGCCACTCACTTATCTGATCACATTCAGAAGTGGCGAAAGCGAAAGAGGCTCATCAAAGCTGAAATTCCTCTAGAGTTTCTATTAGAGTGGTACTTGAAATCACTCCTTCCTTATAACTCTAAGGACGTAGCAACTTCTTGGGTGTCTTATGAGGAGGAAGCCATCCTTAGGACCCAACTTGACTTGGTATATGCTCAATCTGGGATCCTGTACGAGATCATATTAGACACGCCGAGATCTAACATTGATCTAGGTAAACCTAAGACTGGACCACATGTTGATGGCATCGTCGGTTCAGTAGACTCAGCAGCACTCAAAGCTTTGACCAAGCAAGTTCACGCTTTATCTATAAAGCAGTCTGTTGTAGATGCAACTATTGTTGCAGCCTCCCCTTCTACAACTGAATCTGTACAACAAGTGCAGACTAATCAAAAGGGTTCTCGACAACCCAACAACAAACGGAAGGGCAAGAAAGGGGAGGGGAACCATCCAAAACCCAAAAACACTAAAAATGTTGAGGGTGGCAAGAAGGATAAAAAGAAAGTCAAGTTTCCTTACAAGTTATGTAACGATGACCACCTTGCCCACCAGTGCCCTTTGATGGAAGAAGCCTAGAAGCTCCTCCGTGAGAAGAAACCAGATGTTCTGAAGGACCCATTCCCTCATGGACAAGGTTCAGGTTCTGGAAATTCTAGTGCTGGGGGCACAACTTGTGTCTCGTCAACTGATCAATCCTTTATAAACGTGGTTAACTCAGATATGCTTTTGCAAACTCGAGCGAGGAATTATTCCCCAGGATCACAACAGAAAGATAAGGATGTTCCTAAAACATCTACGTCTCTTCACATCGAGAGACCTGTAGATCCTTTGCCGAATATCCCGAAAGGTGTCTTCAGATGGGCTATGCACAAAACCCAATTCACAGGTTGCTCTTAACTAGAATTTTGTAGAGGATCTGGCCCAAACACCTTGTGCTATGTCCACACTAGAAGTCTTGCAGAGCTGTCCATTACAACGGAATTGACTTCTAGCAGCAATAGGGATCATGGACTCATCTAGTATGCTTTCTCAGTTTGACATGTCTAATATCAAAACCCGGTTACCGTATCATGTGGCCCTCCAGATTGAAATAGCCCATGCTTCCAAAACCATTGAACGAACAGTTGTAGATGAGGGCACGTCTACATGTGTAATGTCAATATCTTGTTGGAAGGCCCTTGGCTCGCCTAAGTTAGCCCCTTCCAACACTATACTTACGACTTTTGACAGGAGATCATTCCATCCACACAGAGTCTTTCCCGCATTGGAAGTTGATCTTGCTATTAAGTTAGTGTTTGTGGAGGTTGAAGTGTTGGATGCTCCTCTTGAATACAATTTATTGTTAGGAAGGACCTGGACGTATGCGATGCAAGCTGTCCCATCATTCATTTTCTGAGTACTTATGTTCCCGCATGAAGGAAAGATCATCACTGTTGATCAACTTTCATTTACTCGGAAAAACAACAACACTTCAGCAGATTCGACAATCCCTTTGATTGATCAGTCTCACCCACCCAGTGAGAGTTTGGGAGTAGGCATGTATTCATCACAAATGGGCACATTCGATCTACCTGCGCCCGTGAACTATATTGGTTCTGCGAGTACTTCCAACATTGTGTCTCGGGAAGTCTTCAATGTCAATCGAACAACTGACCCTTGAATTCTTCTCACTCAGCAAGAACCTACCGTGCCCTTATCTGTTGCAAAAATAAGCTACCAAGCTACACAAGATGTTGCAGCAGATTATATATCGACTCTGTCTCTCTCCGCAGAGTCAGATATAGACTATGCACCTGCATGGTCAGTCAACTCCACCCACTCTTTTCACTTTTTAGATATTGTTTTGCCCTCTGACGAGGCCATTTTGGAAGACATGGTAGGACTGGATCATCCATGGGAACACATGCATCACAGGTCCTATTTTCTTCCTGTTGAAGCCTCGGGTATGTAAGTGATGGAATGTTTTCCAAGGCTAGCAACAGAGGGTGACAGACCAATCTGAAAGGATTCAAACAACTCTGCGCAAGAGCAGTTCTATCCCTCGACTCTTTGGTATGGCTGACTCCCACGGATATTAGGCCTCCGCTGGCACTTAGGTGGGTTGATCCTGATGGATCTGTCTTCCTGTGAAGGAAGATCAAATGAATTCCATGTCTAAAATTAATTAGTGTTTGCTTAAGGGAAATCTGCGTAAGTTAGATCTAGTCTAAGGAAATGTGTTTTGATGTGCATAACAATCGAATCAGGAAAATGGTTAAGTGCTTCACCAATACATAAACATATAAATTGGGTATATATTAACCAGATTTAGATAACATAATCAATGACAATTAATGATCTTATCTAAATAATTAAGCACATACAGATTGCTCTGTTATGCTCTGCCAATTAACAAACTAGCAGTAAATGAAATTATAAACATTTATCATTTGCAGAAATAGATAAATGAATTAAATGAATAAATTCACTTAATACACAATACATCTAAATTGTAGATTCAGATAAATCCCAGCTACAAATCAGATATATTAATAAAATTGCAAAGATAAAACATATATTGATAAAGAAACCAAGGCGAGAAAATCAGAGATCATCAAAGAAATTTGACAATTTACACAAAGAAGATGACAAAGAAACTAACTGTGAATTATTAAGCTTGTAAGAAATTACAATGTGACAAGTGAAACAAGGCGTTTCTAGTCCTTCTCTGGCAATTTCTCCCCCCTGCTCTATTAGATCTCTACCCTTTAAATAATAATTACAAAAAGATACAAAGGGCCGACTTCCCATAAAATAGAGATTACAGAATAAATCTAAACTAAGAATAGCCAAGGGCGACTCGCCACCTGGCCCAAACATCTAATAACTCATCCACATTAGGATACTTAGCCAATTCGAGTCCCAACTGGGCATCACACGTGAAAGACTCGTTCTCATTCTTGCTTAGTTTGTGCCAAGTATGCAGAAAAATGTGGATCTTGTTCTCCAAACTAATAGGTTGCTTGATCAACTTCTCAACTTCTGAAATATTTATGTGCTTGATCTACTGAATCTACTCTTTGACCTGCTCACATCTACTATCAACCTGCTCAATCATCAGCTTCGGTGGACAAGACTTCTCGATAATTTCCAGAGGGGGAAACTCTAGCATGACCATGATATTGTCTGCAGCATACCAACTCATGCATAAGTTGCTTGTGCCTTTTTAATTGTTTCTTCAACCATCTCACAACCATTCTACCAAACATCCAAATATGTTCGTATTCTCCTGAACTTGAAGCTATCCAAGACTGGGATATCCTCAGGCTTATCCTTAATATACCTTTTCCAATCAATAATATCTTCAATGGCCTTGGAAGCTTGTTGCCTTTTATCAATATGCTGGTCAAGAATAATGGAAATTCTCTCAAAAACATTATAAGTTTCCTGAATATCATTCAGAGAACTAAATAACTCAGCCAAAAGCTTGTGATGTTCCTCATTTATTTTAAAGGCCAAATCCTTGAACTCTTCCTCAAAGAACCTAGAGAAAGAAGAAGTGGCTGCATTGGCAGCTGCATCCTATAGTTGCTGCTCCAATACTATCATCTTCTCAATATTACAAGTATTTTGAACTTGTGTATCATGTAGTTGAACCTGAAGGGAAGTGTTATGTTCTTGTAGATCCTTGAGCAGACTTTCATACTCATTCCTCAATTCATGAAGCTGATATTCATGTTCATTAATTTTAATTTGTTGCTCCTGGAGCTTCTTCAACTCTTATTTCTTGATATCAATCTCCTTATTTAGTGAAGTAATTGAATCATTATTAGCTCCAACAAATGCCCCCATTGCTGCAGTAGTGTCTAATGCCTCATGCTGGATGTCAGCAGACTATTTTTCCCAAATTATTTGATTGGCGACAGGCGCTTGCAGCATAGCTAGTTCTCTGCTTCTCTTGACCCCTTTTCACCACTGCTTTGGCCGATCTATTGTAGAAGTATTCCCCAAGGGAAACCACAACATCATCTCCACAAGCAACTGTCAACTTTGTTGAAGACGTGGCTACATTACATGTTGCAACTAGTGGGGTTGTTTGGGTGACAGTAGAATTTGGGATGGACATAGTGATTTGGGAGGTAAATATAAAAGAAGTGATAGTAGTGTAAATTGAAGGTACATAAGTAAGAGAGGAAGTCAAAGTGGCAAACTCAAGGAGAGAAGTAGAGGCATTGGTAACTGATGGTGGAAGAGAAATAGTAGGAAACTACATCTCAGTAACTATTGGTGGTAAGGTGACAGGTGGAGTTAACAAGGTTGGTTGTGAAGTAATGATGGAAGTAGCAAGTAGTTCAACTATGATAGATGGTGGAAGGGTAACTTTAACAGACGAGGTGGAAGGAAGCTCAATAGAAGCAGGAGGGGATGTAGAAGTTAATATAGAAGCAATGATTGTGACTTTAGGAAAATGAACATCTGGAGTTGGGTCATCAATTACAATGCTATCAAGCAAATCAACCATGGCTTGAGAGACTTCAGTGGCCTCTTGTATTACATGCACAATAGGGAAAATAGATCTGAATGGAAGCCTTTCATCTTCTGCATCTCTGTCATCAATGTTTAATGTGGGTATCCGAGGCACAGGGGTTTGAACCTTTTGTCTTTTCGTTGGGGTACTTGCAGCAATCGCCTGAGTATCAACCATTGCAATCATGTGTGCCAGCTCCTTCTTCAGCTCATCAACTGATTGAATTAAAATCTTCTTGGCCTGTTGAACATCCTCCACAAGGCCTTTTCCTTTGCCTTCATCCAGGTAGGTTAACATCAAGGGAGTACTTGCCTTTTGTGCATCTTTCTTTGCTTTGTCCCTTTTGTCCCGTTCTTCAAGTGATAGTTCCATTTTCCTGTCACTCAAAACCTTGGACTTGAGTTCTTGTTGGTATTGGAGAATAAAACTTTGTTCTTCTTTAGATTTATCCCTAATCAAGACTTCAGAAAACAAATTTACTCCTTGGTAAATAGAATCATTAGGGGCGGTCTCATGAGCATAGATAGTCTTCATATGTTCCTGGGCAAAGTGATTTTCCAGGAATGCCTTGGGATCATGCATCCTTTTGGGAGCTTTTCCCAGCTTTATGGAAACAATTTTCTTCCCCAACACTACAGCATGAGTTGAGTTCTAAATGACCAGAGGCCCAATGTTCAATGGGAATTTGGGCCATCATTTTCTTTTAGGTCTAGTCAACTTGAGGAACACTCCATCTGTGACAGTCTGGTAAGCAATTTCTTCAAGCAACAACTTATCTGGGACTATCCTTGGTAGCAAATGCACTGTATTACTTCGCCAAACCCTAATATAGGAGAAGGATTCTCCTACATACCAATCAACAATAGTTGGGATGAGTGTTTTGGCATGAGCAGAGAAGGCATGTGCGTCCTCTCTGAATATTTTGTGATAAATTGTTCCAAAGAAATGGTTACAGATGTCATACAGTAGAGGCACATATTTATTTTCCCATAATGATAAACAGTACATGTGAACTGGAGGTGCTGAGAGGGTCCAATTCCATCCCATGGAGGTGAGCTGGAATGTTGAATAGAATACATCAATAATATAAGTTGAATAGAAGAAAGGAGGCTTCCTTGAAGCCGGTGTTTTCTGATAACGTTCAATTGTTGTCTTTAACTTGGCTAAGAGAATCTGAGCCCAATTAAAAGATTCCCCTGTTGTTAGAACATGACGAGCCACAGGTTCCCATTCAACTTTAAACACAAAACAATATGGTAGGCCGTACAGCTTGCAGAGCATGGATGCTAGAAGAGAAAAGGGTTCCTTGAACCATGAAATAGGGTAGGAATTATCGTCTTTTGGTGTAAAATTGGTTGGTTTTTTCATCTGGGATTTTATCATCTCATCGAAGTTGAACTGGGTCTTTATAGAGTCTAGGAAAGCCGCATTGAGAAATTGTGTAGCCGGCTTAAGGGCATATGCTCTAACAAAAATTTCTGAGCGGAAAGAAGCTAGTTGGGACCCTACATTGTCATTGAAACGCCGGTCTTTAGGGTCTGCATGATCAATTATCCATTTTACTGCGTCTGTGTATGGGAAAAGGGCTGGTATAGCTGCTATGGCATGTAATTGGGAATCTATGATATTCTCATAACTCGTGACCAATCCAGCTGATAGGTTTTAGACACTTTATCACTGGTATCGACGAGAATTCCAAAATTAGGGTCTTTGTTTATCAAGTCTTTCTGGGCTATCTTGGAACGAGTATTTCTCGACATGGTAGAAGACTGGTAATTTCTGATAAATAAGTAAAAACCAATCAATAAACAGTTTGAAAATGAGAAAAATCCATAAACAACAAATGGGAAAAGAAAGAAAAAACAACTTGTGCTAACGAAAATGGCAAGAAAAAAACCCTGGTAAAAACCGACAATAAAATCCTTGTCGCAGGAAAAATTCACGAAATTGAAAATGATAAAAGAAAACAAAAAAAAATCGAAATATTTAACAAATTTGTGGGATGAAATCCGGATCGTAGGATCAAAACAAATCAACGGCTAAGATCTAAAATGCAAGATGCGGAAGAAGAGTAGCAGAAATTATTTTTGCAAAAATGTACATCCTTTCCGCAATCCGGAATGCAGGTTGTGGGTTGTGGAAACACAACTCTAAATATAAATAAAGCAAAAGTTCCTGCAATCCGGAATTGCGGGTTGTGGGGACGCAAACGACACAATTAAAAACGATGTTCTTTCTGCTTTCCGCAATTGCGGGTTGTGAAATGCAAAGCGCAAATTTATTTTTCAAGCACATTCCACAATCCGCAATGTGGGTTCCAGAAACACAAAGTGCGAACTTATTTTTGAAACTCTTTCCGCAATCCGCAATTGCGGGTTGCGAGTTGCGAAAAAGAAAAACCCAATTTATTCAAAATCATTTCCGATATCCGCAATCCACAATTGTGGGTTGCGGAAAGAAGAAATTTCAAATCCGAATGACTAAGCATCCACAATCTGTGGGTTGCGGAAAGGACAAATTTTGAAGAAAATTTATGCTTTCCGCAGCTCACAAAAAAACACAAAAATCCATAAATTTTTGAAGGGAAAATTTATTAGTTGGATTGAAACATGACAAATAAAATGAAATATATGATCAAAAAATCATAACAACCCCAAAATAAGTAAGGGAATTGAAAATTACCTTTGAAAATAAGAGTTGGGGCTCCCATTATTTAAATAAATAATGGGATCTGTTGTGCCTACAACAAATGGTGACTGGCTGGGTGAAGCAGTTATCTCTGTAAATTTAACCCTTAGTTATGAGAGAGGTCTGTCAGCATGAAAAATGTTTCATCCTGTAACTTGCAAAATGTTATCATCAAAATAAAACCAAACAACAGAGTTAAATCATATGATTGATATGTTCCCATCCAAAATCAACTAGTGAGGATGTCTATTTGAAAAGGCAGCCTAGAAGTAAAGAAGCAATTCTCAACGATTATGCAAACATAGGACGACAGTTTATGATAAACCTTAGAACAAAATTACAGTCATTCCATATCACCAAATCATGAGTCACCTTGACTTATTAAACATTTGTTAATAGTATGTACAGATGCATTTCTTAAAATATATACACTCCTTTTCCCCCATTTTTTTTAACAAAAAAATAAGCAAATAAGACTTTGTTGAAACAAGGCCATTGCCCTAACTTGGTAATCAGATTTTGGCAATGCCATTCACAAACCTCATCTGGAAACTGAACAAGCTAGCCATGTAAGGAGACTCCTTGTCTTTTAGCTTTTGACACTAAGAGCAATTATCATGGCTTGGTAACCATATGGTGATAATCTCAGTCTAACATGAAGTTCATGATCATGGTAGGGATGGCTTGTGATAAGAGCCCCCTGTCCCTGAATGCAACAAGTTGTCTTATGAAAAAGAAACAAAATTTATTCGTGTGTAAATTACAAGACACTACCATGGCTTGGTGACCATCTTGTAGTAGTGTTTCTCACTGATGTTTGTAGATCATGAATGGACCGACCTGTAATAGGATCTTCCACCTTCCAGCAGTAGCTGAAAGTCACCTCCCTAGCTTGGTGACCAGATGTGGAGATGTCATTCCACTGAGCATCTATGAACGTAATGGGATGGCTTGTGATAAGACCCCTGATCTTGCAATTCACAGTTATTAGAATACATTTTAATTTTCAAGGTGATCAGAATGGGATCCAGAACAACTGAAAATTTATCAGGCTATAAGGGTTTGTTGCCAATCACTAATGAAACATAAGGTAAGAAAAGCCTAATCACTTCTAAAACTTCAATTAACAAAATGAGACATCTATAAAGATAGTGATTGAGGTGGGAAAATATCAATTGAATCTCTGCAAAGGAATGGCTGTTAAATCTCATCACAGACATTTTCAGATATGGGTTGAGTAAAGTAAAATTGACATGGCTACCCCAAAACTTCAGACTGTATTGATCTGGGACACACTGATCAACAGCCTATGCCAGATGTGTGGGCATTATTCAAAAGAAAACCAAAATGTAAAAGAAAAACAAACAAAAGAAAAAAAGAAAGAAAGCAAGCCATACTTATGTACAGGTAAGCCAATATGCTCTTCTAAACAAAATACCTTTGAGCAGCTGGACATTCACTGGATAGGTTTCTGAGATGCCTTCCAGTGTTTGCAACCGAACAGTACTAGGACCAAGATTTTATGTAATAATGAATGGTCCTAGCCATAAGCACTGAAATTTGATGTAGTCATTCTTATCTTTGTGTTGCTTATCCCATTTTAACACCAAATCTCCCACTATGAACTCCCTATCAGAAGAGGACTTCTCATCAAACCATCTCTTCACTAATTGTTGGTGCTGATACAACATGTTCTTGGATTTTCCATATCTTCTTCCAACTTAAGTAATGTATCAATCCTTTGCTGGAGTGGAGAAGAATCATACTCTTGTATTGAATGTGCTAATTGTAGTGAAGGAATCATAAGGTTGGATGTTAAAATGGCCTCCTTACCGTAAACAAAATAGTAAGGGGAGTTTCCAATCGCTGCTTTTCGGGTGACACAGTCTGCCCAAAGAGAATTGTATAATTGGGTGTGCCAATCTTTATGGTGGGTGTCTACTGTCTTCTTTAATATGTTAATCAGGTTTTTGTTGGTAGACTCAGCTAGTCCACTCCCTTGAGGATAGTAGTTGGCAGAATATTTCAGTTTTATCCCTTTTTCAAGGGCATATTGGGTAAGGTCGATGGAGGAAAAATAAGATGCATTGTCAAACACCAAAAACTCGGGTGCACCAAACCTAGTGACTATATTACTTTCGAGAAAGGATATCACTTGATTTGTGTTGGCAAATCTGATAGGAACTACCTCTACCCACCTGGTAAAGTAGTTTGTGGCTGTCAGGATGTACTTATGTTGTAAGGAGGAGGAAGGGTTAATAAATCCAACAAAATCGAGGCTCCATTGTTGAAATGGAAACTGGACTGTAACTGGCTGGAGGGGAAATGCAGGCTTCTTAACTTTTCCAGCACAATTCTGACATGCTTCACATTTTCTGACATAAGCATATACATAGGGAACAATAACCTTAGTCTCAGATTTCAAGAGATATGGTCTAAAGTGTTTTACCGATTTGTAGACCGCATAGGATTTTTTATCGATCTGGAAATAACTTAATTTAGCCCCTTTAAACGTGGTGCTCATGAAGGAGATCGAAATCTCAACATCATCAGTATGTTTCTGCTTGAGAACAGTTGCATATGAGAAGTCAGTGGCGAATGTATATAAAATAAAATCTTTGGTGAAGTCAAGAGACATCAGAGCGGGAGCTTCAGCAATGGCCTTTCGAATTTCAGCAAAGGCGTTTCTTTGTTCATCTGACCATTTATACTACGCATCCTTTTTAATCAATTATTGTAATGGTTTGACAATTTGTGCAAAATTTGGAACAAATCTTCTATCAAAATTGATCTTACCTAAAAATGATTGCATGGCATTTCGAGAACTGGGAAGTCCGATCTTGGCAATAGCTTCTGTGTCTTCTGGGTCAATAATCATGTCATGTTTTGAAACAATAAAACCCGATAGCTTACCTTCAGTGACTGCGAAGATAGATTTCTTCGGATTAAATGAAATCCCATACTTTCTGCACCGCTCGAACACTTGTTTAAGAGCATACAAATTTTCATGCCTATTTTTAGAATAAATCATGATGGCATCTAAATAAACTACAACAGAATTATGCATTAATACCCTGAAAGCTATGTCCATAGCTTTCTGGAAAGTGGCACCTGCATTTATCAATCCAAAAGGCATTCACTTGTCGGCAAAAGTTCCCCAAGGGGTTCTGAAAGTTGTTTTCAATTGGTCAGCAAGAGCAACTAGAACTTGATTGTATCTTGAGAAGTCATCTAGAAGAGAGAACATCTCAGCACCTACAACCTTTTGCAAAATCTGCTCGATGGGGGGAACAAGATAATTGTCCTTTTTAGATGCTTTATTAAGGTTCCTGTAATCAACACACAATCTAATTTCCCCATTCTTCTTTCGAACAGGTACCAAGTTTGCAATCCACTGTGCATGTCTGACTGGAAAAACAATTCTTGCTGCTAGCAATTTCTCAAGTTCCTTTTTGACAGATGGTTCTAGGCTGGGATGCATCTTCCTCAACTTTTGTTGGTAAGGTTTAACATCAGGTTTCATGGGTATGTTGTGATGCATGATATTGGTATCAAAGGTTTTAGCTCATTATATGTCCAGGTGAACACATCTTTGAACTCTCTGCACAGTTTAATGAGATCTTTCTTCTCCGCAAGAGAGCAATCAATCCCTAGATTGATTAACCGAGGGTTTTGTTCAGTTCCCAGGTTAACAGGATCATAGTTCAGGGATGAGCTTTGAGTTTTGCAGTTTGTCTTATGTTTGAATTTGTCTTGCAGATCGTAGTATTTTTCCATATTGATGACTGACTTGGGAATAAGATTGGAAGGGTAGCTAGGATCAGATAAAGAATTCTCGTGTCAACCTCATCTATTGCCACATCCTGAAAAGTATCCTGGGCTGTGAGAAAATCTAAGATCTGTTGTTCATCATCAAAAACCTTCCAACTAGTTATGTTGTCAGGAATAGAAGGTTTGTACATTAACTCGATAGAGAAAGTGTTAAGAGACAAACCTTCTGGAGGAATCAACTTGGATGCAATGTTAGCCAACAAGTCTGCATTAAAATTCTGGGACCTAGGGACTTACTTAATATTGAATGCATTAAAAGAATTAGTCAGATCGCTTACAATTTTATGATAATTAATCAAACGAAGAGATAAACAATGGATTTTATTTCTCACATGTTTTACAATAATTTTAGAATCTCCATAGCATTCAATTACCCGAGTTCCCAAGTCAATTGCCTTTCGGAGTCCCTAAACCAGAGCCTCATATTCAATAATGTTGTTGGTGCACTCAAATTCAAGTCTGCAGGCGATCATTATTTTGATCCCCTTTGGGTCTATTAAGACACATCCTGCTCTGGATCCATCTTTAGATCTTGAGCCATCAAAGAACAAAGTTCATGCATTTGAATCTATCCTAAAATTAGTATTCACATTATATAAATTATGTACAATAGAACTTGAGACTGAGACAGAAGTAAGATTAACAATTTGGTATTGATTATGAGCATCCTCAACAGGTGATAAATCTGCAGGTAAATCCCCCAAAAATGTGTCAAAAGTGTAGTGTTCTACATGTGAGCTAAAATAAGCAACAGGCTCACCAGAATCATTTAAATCAATGACAATTTGTTTCATATATGGTTCTTTGCTTATTTTGATTCTATTAGGCCTTCCATTATAGGGAATCCATAAGTGGGATCAGTCAGTAGCGAAATAGCCTTTGATATTTGCTGACCAATCCCTACTTAACCACATTCCATACATCTCAGGGATATCAACCACAATAATGTCGATAGTCTAGTGGACTCTTGGATCAGCAAACAGTGTCAGAAGAACATTCTTCAACTCTCCCACTACCCTAACTTTTGATCGATCAAGATGGACTATTTGGGTAGGGCAAGGTTCCCAAGATGCATTCATCCTCTTGCAGACAGACAAAGGCATCACATTAGATGAAGCCCCTGATTATATCATGCAGTTATGGACATTCCTATTGAAAATCTCAAAAGTGAGCAATAAAGGGGGTGTTTTCTTTCCACCTGGCTTCTGGTTGACAGGTTTGGAATATGTCTCTAAGTTGTTATTATGAGCTTCCCTAGGTTTGTTTACAATCACGCTTTTAGGAAAACTGTCTCTCATGGCAGGGATTTTCAAAAGTTCAAAAAGAGATATGTTGGCTTTCACCCTTTTCAAGTCATCAATTAAGCTGTACTCAATTTCAAGAATGACAGTTTCTTCCTGTGTTGCTACTTTGCCTCTGTTTGGGGTAGATGTTGAAGGGGAAGCTTCCTATGTGGGATGTTCATTGCTTCTTGTATTATAAAGATGTTGGACATTTAAAACAACCTCAGGCTCATCTTCCTCTTCAACCATGGGGAGTTCGGAAAAGTAATGGATAGTGTTGACCTGCCTGTCCTCTTCTTCATCTGGTGGTTCAGGATCCTGATTCTTTTTTAGATTTTCATCAGGGTGATCAGGATGATTGTGAGATTATGAAACCAAAGCTTTAAAGATGGAAAATTTTCTTCAGAATTTAACCCCTCATCAGGATTAGGTGGGACTTGATTCTGTGGAGGTTGATAAGGTCTCCTAAAAGGTGGTCTATTGAATCCCATGTTGTTGTTTTGGTTTACAGTGTTAGTCTTTTTTAAGTCTACCATTTGATTGGAGATATTTTGAAGAAATTTTTTCATGTCATTCATTTCAAAAGGATCCTTGTTTTGCACAGTGGGTTTAGGAGGATTATCTTGTTTCTTACGAGAGGTAGAAGGTTGTTCAGATGATGTGTCAGGGTTATCTTTCAAGCAGAACATATCCTTTTCCACCTGGATGGCTTCAGCAAAAGCCTCCTGCAAGTTATCGTTGTGTGCTCTTTTGACCCACATAGAAATAGGGATAGGTAAACCCTTTATGTAATAGGCAACCAATAGTTCTTCCGCAGGAAGAACAGTGGTAAAAAGGTTTTCAAAGTCATCCCAGGAAGAGATGGATCAGGCTTCTAAGGCAAAGTACCAAGTAGAAGCTTTCCCCTCGAAGGTGTAAGGGAACAACCTACAAACTACATCTTCATGTATGGCACTCCTAAGTCTGATGGCCTGCATGAAAGTTTTAATATGATCCAATGTAGGTGATTTATCATTGGGATTAAACTTAGGAAGCCATTTTTCAGGATTTTTTTGGAAGTCTATGTTGATCTGTAATGGATTTTTTTGGAAGTCTATGTTGATCTGTTACACCTAAAATCTTACCATTCATAAGACCCAGTGTAAACATCCCTGAAGTCTCTATGACTGAGTGATTGACTTGGTTGAGATCCTGATCTACTCATACATAGTTTTGAGAGGTTGTCACAGGTTGTCCTCATGCAACCTGCGACGTCGCAGCTTGGTCTCTTATAGACTGCGACGATGTCAGTTAATGGACAAAAATAGCTTCTTCGAGCCCATTCTCGAAGCTATCTAACATGGATCCCTATCCCCGACCTTTTGGGGGAGTTGGCATTCGGTTCCTAACCTCTTGGAAGGATCCCCTATCTCTCTCCTACCATATCTCAACCTACCCTATCCACTTAGTCCTATATAAGTGAAGCTCTCTCCCATTCCAAAGGGAGGAAGTCTATAGTATCTACATGCTGGTGAAATTATCTTAGAGATATCCCTACTCATCTATTGGGAGACTCAAACTTCCTTGGGAGGCTTTGGCATTGGCTTGGTCGGAGGAGGATTGCCACGTTAAGTCATTGGTCGTAATCTTCTTATCCTATGTACTTCTCTTTTCAATACAGTAATATAAATGCTTTCCACCAATCTCATTGTATCAATGATGTATTGCATAGTTTGCCTACTTAACTACTTACTTAGGTCTATTATTGTATAGATATGTTTTACTTGTTTTGTTGTCTTGTTGTCTTGACAGGTTTTGCAGCTTGGATCTGAAGATTGTCGAGCTTGGAGCAGCATTCAAGGAGAAAAGGATAAGTGATCTGTAAGGTAGACGTATCTAGTTCCTTGATCCTTAATTAGATCTAGGGGAGTGATTTCTATTCTGTTCCATTTGTTCTAGTATCACGTTGAGCTAGGGAGATCATGTCTTGAGTCCACTCTTGGTAGATTGTCTGATAATAAATCTGGTGACCAGGGCTGAATTGTCATTGTCGACCAACTAGATTTTTGTACACTGGACATCGCTTCTCACCCTAGTGATAATGTCCCATCCATTGGGAAGTCATCACAATAGTATGAGAGCGTAGGGGTTGGCCTTATAAAAGACTCATCTCTTATGGGCGTTTTTCCAACACCGGATCCCCCTCATCATGTTGCCACGGTGAACATGATCTCCTTAGAGTTTTCGTCTCATTCCAACTTTACTGATACCTGGCTTGTACCTAATGAAGCCACCACACACCTAATTGGAGACACCATGCCTCTCTCACTCACTGAACACATTTATGAGGCTATCCAGTCAGCACTCGAGGACCACCTCGCTGCGGCCTCCACACCCTATTCTCTGCGACGAACATCATCCCTGCCCGACCTCCTATTCCGGACTTTTCATTCAAATGAGTCCATTATGGAATTCATGAGTATGGATGACGGTCCGTGGGATGACCTCCACCATAGGTCGTCTTTCCTTCCACCTTTGGATCGTATAGAAAGCAGCATTAAGACCATTTTTTCGTCGAATATCTACCCCTTCCCTCATTCCTCGATACTTACATGTTTTATGGACACGGAGGGCAAGTTGGCTAACATTGAGCCTACCACCCCGGTAGACATTTTGGTTAAACCTGGTGTAGTGGAACACATTCGCATAGGCCAGAAGTGTTCCCTTGAAGAAACCACTATTTGCACAGCCTCATTCAAGCGATTTCGAGACATATTCGCTTGGACCTACAAGGAGATGCCTGGGATAGACCTCGCTATCGTTTTGCATGAAATAAAAACCTATCTTGATGTCAAACCCGTGCGCCAAAAGTTGCGACTAGTACACCGTCGGAAGACTGCGGCGATCAAGGAAGAAATTGAGAAACTTTTGAAGGTTGGTTTTATTTATCCTGTCCCATTGACAGATTGGGTCTCAAACGTTGTCCCAGTGAATAAAAAGCAGGGTACCATTCGTGTCTGTGTTGATTATAGGGATATCAACAAGGCTTGTCCAAAGGAAAACTACCCAACTGCCTTTATTGACCAGATCATCGACAAGTGTGCCGGAAGTGTCATCTTTTCATTTATGGATGGATTTTCCGGTTACAACCAGATTGAGATCCACCCAGTCGACCAACATAAGACTACATTCATCTGTCCTTGGGGAACGTTTGCATATCGCAAACTTCCTTTCGGCCTCAAAAATGCTGACGCCACGTTCTAGTAGGTCATGTCGTATGCCTTCCATGATGTGAAGGACTTTGTGGAACCTTACTTGGATGATATCCCTGCCCATGCAAAGCAGCGTGAGTTCCACATAGATCATTTGATGGTCGTTTTCCTCAGATGCAGACGGTACAATATCCGTCTAAACCCTCATAAGTGTATTTTCTGTGTCAAGTCTGGATGCCTCTTGGGGTTTATTGCCTCGAAAGACGGGATGCGCATTGATCCCTTAAAGGTGGAAGCCATCGTCGCCCTTCCACCTCCAACTAATGTCACGAAACTTCAAAGTCTACAAGGAAGAGCAATTTATTTAAGGTGTTTCGTCTGTAATTTCGCGCAAAAGATGCAGGGTTACATGAGATTGATGAAGAAAGACGTCTCGTTCATTTGGGATGACCAAGCTCAACAATGTTTTGAAGTTTGAAGCATGCCATCACGCATGCCCCCGTGCTCCAACTGCCGAATTAATCCCAAGACTACATTCTATATCTCACTGCTTCTACTACCACTATCGCCATGGTTTTGGTGCAAGAAGATCAGAACACCCAGGAGCATGTGATATACTACGCGAGTAGGGGTCTCATTGACACTGAAACTAGATATTCACATGTTGAGAAGCTTGCTCTCGCGGCGGTCATCGCCGTCCAGAAGTTCCGATACTACATCTTGCTCCGCACCACCACTATCATCGCAGACTCGAACCCCATGTACCACGTTCTGACACGTCAGGTGCTTGGGGGCAAGTATTCACATTGGATCGTGATTTGTGATATCACTTTGTATCTTCTTTTCGAGAAAGCCAAGTCTAAAAAGTCTTTGGTGTTTGCTGAGCTCATCTGTGACCTTCCCCGTCCTGATGTAGAATATGATCCCAATGAATCTTTTCTGTATGAGTCATTGTTTCTCATCAGCAGGTCTGATCCGTGGTATGGAGATATCACTTTGTATCTTCAAACCCAATGTTTCAGCCCTCAATTATCTCGCGACGACCGTCGTAGAATACGCCACCATGCAAAGTACTATCTGATTATCAGTGATACCTTGTATCGTCGTGGTATCGATTCTATTCTTCGACGCTGTCTAACTTGTGATGAGGTTGAACACGTCCTAAATGATTTCCACGCTGGGGCTTGTGGCGGTCATCTCTTTGGGATATCTACAACCCAGAAGATTCTACACGCAAGATATTATTGGCTGTCTATCTTTAAAGATTGTATCGAGGCCGTAAAAAATGTCCTCCATGTCAACATTTTCATACTAAAAAGCGCACCCATCCTGCCCTATTACACCCAGTTATTGTCGTTTTCCCCTTCGCTAAATGGGGCATTGACTTCATGCATTGTAAGCCTACCTTGGCCGAGGGGCATAGTTACATCATCATAGCTGTGGACTACTTTACAAAGTGAGCCGAGGCAATGCCTACATACACGAACGACGGCAATACCACCGCACTCTTCATGTTCAATCATGTCATAGTGTGGTTTGGATTTCCTCAGTCTATAGTTACTGACCATGGTTATCACTTTCATAACCACATGGTTGATGAATTGAGCGATAGATTGGGTTTTCACCACGAAAACTAAACACCCTATTACCCACAGTCCAACGGACAGGTCGAGGCCATTAACAAGGTCTTGAAAACTATGGTCCAGTGTATTGTGGGTACACACAAGTCCAACTGGCATAAGATGCTCTTTTCAGCATTATGGGCCTACCGAGCTTTCGTTAAAATCGCCACTGGATTTACTCCCTTCCAATTGGTTTATGGATTGGAGGTTGTCCTACCTATAGAGTGCAAAATTCCGTCCCTCCAACTCGCCGTCGAACTTCTCCCTAACACTACTGCCGAGGAAGAACGACTCCTTTACCTAGCGAAACTTGACGAATCCCGTCAAGATGCCGCTCTTCCCAACGAGGTGCACAAGAAACGCATCAAAGCACAATATGAAAAGTCAGTAGAACCTCACGTCTTTAACGAGGGTGATTTGGTCCTTACATATGACCAAAAACACGACAAGCTGGGGGAAGGAAAGTTCGACTCCATGTGGCATGAACCTTACGTCATTAAACATGTTTTGGAGAAAGGAGCCTATGAGCTCGAGGACTACGACGGAATATCTCTAGGTGAACCCCGCAATGGGCTTTACTTGAAGAGATACTATGCCTGAACTTTTCATGCATAGACATTTTGTATATACTGTACATGGCATGTGTGTTTTTGTGTGGTGTGATGATTTCTTTTAGTGTGTCTAGATCTTGTTTTCGCTTCTTATACCATGTTCTGTCTGTGTGTGCAGATGGAAACTTGCTACGGATTCGCAGACGACGCCAGTCAACATACCCACAACCTTGCTTCGACAGCCTGGGTACTGTATTCCCCAACATGCGAGCTCATCAGCTCAGGAGGAAATTGCCTTGGATTTGCAACCAACAACGCCGCAGAGTATCAAGCGGTGATTGGAACCCTAACTGACGCTCTTTCCTTGGTTATGAACCACATTGTCATCCATTTGGATTCGCAATTAGTGGTTTCCCATCTTAACCGGGTCTACGCTATTCGTGATCCTACTCTACTCCGTCTCTTCAGACGAGTCCATCTCATGGAAAGGTCCTTTGAATATGTTCAATACCTGCACATTCCACAAGACATTAACGCAGTTGCTGACTCGATGGCCAATTTCATCTTGGATTGCTACATCGCACACACATAATATATTCATAAAAGCATTCATAACATGTAAAATAAATCATTGTATAAAAGCAAACATGTAAACAAGATCACATCATTCATCCATTTAAATCACATGATGTATAAATCGCCAGAAGTGTCTGTATATATCTATATATATATATCATCATAAAAGGTAGTGCTGGTACAAAATCTGAAGCACGACGGCTTTCAGTGAGTCTATACAAAATCTGAAGCCTCGTAGATTTCAGTGGTACAAAATCTGAGGCTCACAAGCTCTCAGTACATACATAATAACAACACAAGGCCTAACGCCTGACCCGTACACCCCCAGGTCTCGCATCTCTCACATGCTGACCCTGGAAGCAGTCAACTGCCCTCACCACCTTGCGAAGCAGCACATTGAAATGCGCAGATGCATCGACCGCATACCTCTGCATAGGCCGTGGTAACTCATCTACTACCAGCTCTGGGACATCCAAGGTCAACCTGATCAGGTTCTCGTAAACGTCCTCCATCTCTACGATGGCAGCATGAGCAGTTGGTGGCATAGCTGCTCCATCTCTTCTCCTCGCAAGAAGAGAGACTCCTACTGGTCGCAAAGGGCCCATGTCTGCACACACACGTTATTAACTTATCATCACTATAACAAAAAATCATAAATACACAAAACTAAAAAAAAGTACAAGGGTCATTGTTCTTACCAATGTCTCCCCACTCTGCTCCCTTAGGCAATGCCAAGTCTGGGTCCTCCCTGTAATCCATACCGATGTACGGGTATTCCTCTACCATGAGCAACTGGCCTTCCAGCCAGGTGAAGAACTGAACACCATACCCAATGATGGGGCCCCCACCATGGCGGGACATCACCTCTGTCCATCTGGCCATGTGAGGATCCTTAGGATCCGTGTCATCGAAAGGCACCTGCGGGCGCAAGAGGGGAACCCGGTCTAATAGAAAGGAGATCACTATCGATCGATATCCGAACTGCTTGAGCTCCCCACGCTGACACTTGGTCAGTTCAGCTCGGATGTTGGTGAGGAGTCCCTCACACCAATTGAATATCTTCGGAGACATGCAGTCCTCTGCAAATAGCATATGGGACCTCATAGCCATGTGAGCCGCCTGGCTCCCCGCTATCCTCACTATCATGAAGAGTACGACACGCAACGGACGATATCGCACTTCTTTGATGGGAATCTTCCCACTAGGCACGGGAATGAGGAGTACAATACTGAAGGATCAAGTCATCCATAGTCCGATCACTTCCCCGTGATCTGGTAAGAGCCACGTTGTCCCCCCTCTAGGACAATCCAGTCAAGAAGTAGATGTCCTCGACATCTATGGTCACTACATGCTCACCGATCATGAAATGATGCTGAGCTGCATCCCAACATCGAAGCATATGTACCAGCAGTGTGATTTGGGCCCTCATACCTTGGATCTGGAAGAACTTTAGAAGTCCACAGTTCCTCAGTGCCGTCACAAATTGTGGATCGTTTGCGGCTTGCACATCATCTACCTCATGTTCTCTCCCATGCCACTCCAGGACCATGTTGGCTGCTACTAACCTACCAAAAGGAACATTTTAACCTCATTAGAACTCACTCCAACCATTGAAGTTTCTTTTTTTGGGCTAGGTTTGTTGGTTAGGTTGGACGTTTCTGCCGTCGCACCCCATCAATATGGACAATGCAACGTCGTCATAGCCCAGCTTTGCGGGATTTGCAACGACTCGGTCTCATCGCAGTTCCCATAAGAAAGACCTGCGACGACCCAAGGGCGCAATAACCCTCCACAAACCAACCTAAAAACCCAAAAAATGAACTAAATTTGAAATTCTAAACCACTGGAAATGTGATGGATGAGATTTAGGGTTACCTGCTCCGAACGGCTCGTGAAATGGTTGCTCATAGCTTCGACAATCGACAAGTGAATTTTTGGCTCCAAACGACACTTCTTCTCCCCAATTTGGCAAATGAACAATGGTAACTATATTTGGTCATTTTTTCCTATTTATAAGCAAAAGGAATATTCTTTTTCAAATATTTGATGCTTTTTGGGTCATTTGCTATAGTTTAGATCGTTTTTTATGGCATTTGAATACCCGGTTTATTTTTGACCTAGTTTTCAAGTGTGCATGAGTCGTGAAGTGTTCTTTTTGCGCCATTTTCACGTTGGAGTGATCATCTCAGGTATGAACTACCCCTTGAATGTTGTGTCGTTATTTTTTATCCATTAGATTGTAATTATTTAATGATGAGGAACTTACTCTTTGTTCTTTCTCGTGCTCTTAAAACCATGAGAATAAGTTACTGAGTTATGATTTATCACTTTTCCGGGCTCGTTAAACTCCTACGGAAAAGGAAACCCCCCGGAGTCTATCTTTAAGCTCTTTTCAGGCTCTTGAAATATGAAAAGATCGCCAAACGAACTTGTCACGTTGACGCTTGTTAAAGTATTTGAATGGTCATCTCTCTGGTGGAAGTTTACTCCTTTTTTGGACCAAGGGGCACTACTTACGAAAAAGGTATACTCCAGCCAATCATGACTAGAAGAGTCCTCTCCCGCGTTGTTTTACCCTTTTTCGGGCGATGAGGCTAACTTTACGAAAAAATACCATTGGAGTCTTCTTTAGTTCTTTTCAGACTCTCTAAACATGAAATGAAGACCGAGTTTTACCTTCTATGGACTCGTTAAACTCTCACATTGAAGGGCCCTTCATGGGATGAACCCCTCCTATCACAGGTTCAAAAAATATTTGGGATTGGACTCATCTATGAGATGAGCTATACCAAGCATCTGGTTACCCTCATCAAGCTCGTAAAAAACACATGAGGCACTCATCATTCATGATGAATGTTACATCTATTATCTGTGGTAGTACATAGTCATTCTTGAAGATGGCACTCATCTGCATTTTCATATTGTACTTGGATCATCCGTTTGTCCTCGAGTTTCACCTACTTCCTGAGTCTTATTACTCCTTTGAGTCATTCAAAGAAATATTCCACCATCAGTTGCATTAGGATTTGGTGTCGTACTCGTCGTGTCAATATTTCCAAGTCATGCCATGCCCATGTTCAAGAATACATCCACCATTCATTATATGTAGTCATTACACCTACTACCATGTCGATCTACTCTGATTCAGTCTTGCATGCTACTATACCATCGGGTCTACTTCAAAACATCCTTTGTCGTGTTCCGTGTCGATGATGGGGGATTCATCATGGCCCTCCTTCGACGGGTTCATCCTTGTCGACTTCAAGACATCATCCGAGGACTGAATCTAGAAACCAATCGAGTACCTTGGGCCTGCATGCCTTAATGGCAGGTTACCCCGCTTTTGACATGAGTTTACATCATTGACTCTTGATTGAAATATTTCATCTTGCGTTCGACTTCAACTCATTTATTCATGCTTGGTGATATGTATTGTGATACCTTGGGAATCATTGACATCAATGGTGATTTCCCTCGTGCTTGTTAATGGTATACATCAATGATCGGTAATCAAGTGGTTTCTACCATGTTCAACGTCAAGACATTTGTAATCACATGGATAGATTCGTATCATTGCGGGTTCAACTTGAAGACCCTGGGGAGTCATGTTATACCCAGGTTGTGATGGAGATTGTTTTGAGTCATATCACATGGATCCACATTTCTATTGGTCGTGGTTCTGTTATCATCTCATCATGGATCTACGCTTGTGTCTAGTAGCCATGATTGTGTTCAGTTGATTTTTTACTACCATGGATCTGCATTGTATTGGTCAGAAGCCATGTTGTACATCATATGAGACTGTGTGCTCAGAGTCAGTTGTACTACAGCATACTTCGTCTGACGAGCCATTTCCATTCCTTTCTGTCAAAGCATTTCACCTGTCTAGTTTCAATAGCTTCATGCTTTGGGGGGCATTCTGTTACACCTAAAATCTTACCATTCATAAGACCTAGGGTAAACATCCATGAAGTCTCTATGACTGAGTAATTAACCCGGTCGATATCCTGACCTACTCATACATAGTTTTGAGAGGTCGTCACAGGTTGTCCTCATGCAACCTGCGACGTCGCAACTTGGCCTCTTATAGACTATGAAGATGTCAGTTAATGGGCAAAAATAGCTTCTTCGAGCCCATTCTCGAAGCCTGCTGAAATGGATATCTATCCCTGACCTTTTGGGGGAGTTGGCATTCAGTTACTAACCTCTTGGAAGGATCCCCTATCTCTCTCCTACCATATCCCAACCTACCCCATCCACTTAGTCCTATATAAGTGAAGCTCTCTCCCATTCCAAACGGAGGAAGTTGTAGGGACCCCCATTTCGGGTCCCCAAAAAGACTTCCAAAATAGAACTACATCATATGCAAATTGATAAGAACTTGAAAATCAAATATAACCGTAAAATCAAAATTTCATAAACTCAACTAGTACATAAAAATGGAACATTATACCTTTCGACAGTAGTTGAGCACTCCGTTGAAGAAGTCCTTGTATGTACGATCGTCGATCTTCCCCGAGCCACTTCCAGCCTTGTCGATTTTACCAAGAGACCCCTCGGTTGACCACCCTACCGTATCGGGGCTACTCTCCTTCACCCCGAACCCCCGAGCTAACGGGGTCGTAAGAACACACTAGCAAGCTTTCCGACGGGATCTCCCAATCCCCGGTCTAGCTAATCCCAACTCACAAGAATCATAAGATAATCCGATATTATCATGCCCATCCAACATTATGGAGCAAGAGATCCTTTTCTCCTTCTCCTCCCTTCCTTTTATAGCAAAACTCTGAGTGCCATGTGTCTGTCCATGCACATATTTTAATTTATTTACTATTTTAATTTATTTACTATTTTAATTACAATTACTCTCAATTACAAGTGTCGCATTATCTTTAGTGTGCACCTAATTCCCTAAATCAGTGAGAATTAGGTGTAGGAGAGTCCTACTTTTAATTTGGTTCTCATTTAGTTTACTTAATATCTTTTAGTAAACTAGTTGTTTTTATTTATTTAATTTCTTTTAAATAATAAAACAAACTTATAACAGAAATTTGTTTCTTTTATTTAATAACATCTAATCTATTTTGATTTTTAAAATGATCTCAAAGATAAAGATATATATATATATATATATATATATATATATATATATTCTCTTTAATTCTAAATAAGATATTTTTATCTAAAGTTTAACTTCTATTAGTATTCAATTCTAATAGAACTTTAATAGAATACTTCTAGTTTAGTTTTTATTTTTCTTCTTTTCATAAAGTAGATAAATCAAATAATTTAGACTAAACTAATTGTTTTTGTTTTGTTTTCTTTTTCATTTCTACTTTTATTATTTTCTCTTAAAAATAAAATAATGAATATTATTTCATTGTATTTGTCTTTTAATTTAAAATCACTTGAATTTATCTTTGGTAAGGTTTCAATTTCTTCATGTGTTAAATAACATTATCTTTTTCTTGGCCAGGTGCCTCTTCAGTGGGCCCTTCCGACAGTTCCATTTCTTTCTTCTTATGGGGAGCATTACGTATTGATCAGGAGTCGTTACCGCGATCTCTCAACTATGCTTCTTGGAGACTAAGGGATGTTAAGGGATAGGGCTCTCCTTATTGTGCGCCCCTCAACTCGTTGTACGCAACCAAATCGTTATGGCGTTGCCCGTACGGCACACGCCTCCTCGGGTGAGCTGAAACGGATTCACCTGTGAGTGGATTGCTAATTCAAGGTCGACAGTCAGTCGTCGTACCCCTATGTGTTCTTTCCGTTCTTACAACCCCTATAATTCCATTGTGGATCAGTCGGTAAATCGTCTTGCCTGCCACTGCACACACTCAAGCGCACATCAGTAGCGCTGCACTATAAAACATTTTCATCATTCTTTTCAATATCTATGTCAGTCGAGTCTACTAAATATTCATCATTTTAACATGATGCTTCGGCTAGTCGAGCATGTTCACCATTCATTGTTTTATCTCAGTTAGTCGAGTATAAACTAGTCATCATTTTCATTTCAAGAATTTTCAACATTCATCATTTCTTCATTCTAAAGTATTTTCGTCATTTATCATTTTCTCATGATAATTTTCAATGCAATTTTTCATGATCTAAGTTTTATAAAACCGGGTCACTTCCAAACTAGTGTCCTCATTAGTCTAAATAGTTAAGGTACCGAGGCGGGAATTACAGAAGTCTATAGTATCTACATGCTGGTGAAATTATCTTAGAGAGATCTCTACTCATCTATTGGAAGACTCACACTTCCTTGGGAGGCTTTGGCATTGGCTTGGTCAGAGGAGGATTGCCACGTTAAGTCATTGGTCGTAATATTCTTATCCTATGTACTTCTATTTTCAATACAGTAATATAAATGCTTTCCACCAATCTTGTTGTATCAATGATGTATTGCGTAGTTTTCCTACTTAACTGCTTACTTAGGTCTATTATTGTATAGATACGTTTTACTTGTTTTGTTGTCTTGTTGTCTTGATAGGTTTTGCAGCTCAGATCTGAAGATCGTCAAGCTTGGAGTAGCATTCAAGGAGAAAAGGGTTAGCGATCTGTAAGGTAAACGTATCTAGTTCCTTGATCCTTAATTAGGTCTAGGGGAGTAATTTATATTCTGTTCCATTTGTTCTAGTATCATGTTGAGCTAGGGAAATCACGCCTTGAGTCCGCTCTTGGTAGATTGTCCGATAACATGATCCCCAATAATGAATACAACATCTTGGTCTAGCCAAGGTCTATTTTGGCTTTGTGCCATGGGTATATCCTCTAAAGAAGAACTAGAGGTTGTCTCACTATCTGATGATTCCTCAGATGAGGATGAGGATGATGAAGGAGGTGTTGGTGGCGGTCCACCTGCTGCAACGTCAGGTTGTGGAATTTCCAGATCTTGATTTGTTTCTTGAAATAATGAATCGATGTTTAAGTCAGGAAATAGTTCCTGTCGGGCTATGTTTTGATTATCAGCGTTCTGATTATCAGACTCTTGATTGTCAGAGTAAGTAACAATCCAAGAATTGTTGGTCCGTTTTCGTTGTTGAGCTATTATTTATCTCAGGGTCCGTTGATCTTCAATTCTTTGTTCAACCTAAGCAGTAATATCGTGAGTACTTTTTCTCAATTTCTCAAGCGTTAGAGGCCCTCTAGTAGGTGATATAAAAATAATATAAGGCCTAGTTGTTTCCTGTCCTGTTACAGGAGTAGTAGGTACTGTGGTTGGATCTTGGACTGGTTATTTCGTGGATGTAGATGCTTGTCTTTGGCTCCTGTTAACAACCAGTATTCTTGCTGGAGGAGGCCTACTGGTATTTTGTCTAAGCATGAATGGTCATGGCCCTCCTTCTAGCGCCATTTGTTGAATCCAAGGGTATGTAAGTGCTGGAATGTTTTCCAAGGCTAGCAACAGAGGGTGACAGCCCAATCTGAAAGGATTCAAACAACTCTGTGCAAGAGCAGTTATTTCCCTAGACTGTTTGGTATGGTTGACTCCCACGGATATTATGCCTCCGCTGGCACTTAAGTGGGTTGATACTGATGGATCTGTCTTCCTGTGAAGGAAGATCAAATGAATTCTATGTCTAAAAGTAATAAGCGTTTGCTTAAGGGAAATCTATGTAAGTTAGATCTAGTCTAAGGGAATGTGTTTTGATGTGCAGAACAATCAGATCAAGAAAATGGTTAAGTGCTTCACCAATACATAAACATATAAATTGGGTATATATTAACTAGCTTTAGATAACATAAGACTTTGGCCCTTGGATTTCCCTTCTTTGGGATAAACCTATTAGGAAATATATGTCATGAAGTGTGAGTTCCAAGATTTCTCCCTAGAGATCAAAGACCCCTTGATCGGCATCCCAATAGTTCACAAGCATTCCCAACAGTTGTGTTTGTGCCCTCATACTGGTGGTTCAGAAAAACTTGAGTAAACCACACCTTCTTAATGCACCCAGTGTTAGTAGATCTCCTATGGCATGTCGTCTGTGTCCTCGTGTCCCCTCTCTCTCCATGTGAATACCATCCTGCATTCATCCAATCATTTTTTGCTTTAGTTTTTGTTTTTTTCACTTCTAACCTGTCGTACCCGCGAATGTCTTTACTAGACAGTAGCGTGTACCTACAAGTTGACTTCTAGCAAACCCGCGGGTACGGTGCCCTAAATTTTAAATCACAATAAAAACAAAAATTAAACATTAAAAATAAAAAATAATGTATTGAAATGAAAGTAAAGGGAGAGTATACTTACTTGCAAGCGATGGAAATCGAATTGGTGGACAGTGGTGATCGCAATAAGCGGTTGAAGCAAGAAGGTGTTTTCACCTTTCTGGTTCAACAAATGATTTGTGAGTTTTGTTTTTAGTTTTGGAACTATTTATAAAAAATCAGTTTGATTTTTACCCACTTTTTAAAGTTCTCTATAGTTTCAATTCTGTTTTAAATTTTTTATTTAATAACCTAATGTACTTTCCAAGTCTTGGTGATTAGGTAAAGAACATGCGATGATCCTCACTATTTTTGCAATCACGGTATACACAAGGTTTGTCTTTCTTTATAACATGACAATTAGGTATAATGCTTCCTATCGGCTCATGTCATTTTTGAAATTGGTATTAGATCATGTTATGTATCATTTGTCACTAATTTGGTTGCCCCCATGATATCGACAGTATTTTCGTCATTTGTAAAGGTCGTGGAACTTAGTATCCATGACACCTATAAAGTATTTTTCAAGCCCTTGTTAGACTTTTAAAAAACAAACAAGATTGTCAAGCATACTTGTTCACTTCAAACTCGTTAAAGGAATTGAAGGTTCATCCACTTAGGTATAAGTTTACCCATTTTCTAAGCCTTCGTGGATTAACTACGAAAAATGTATACTCTAGTCATATGTGGCTAGAAGAGTTCTTTTCTCTTTGTTTTACATTTTTTCGGGTGAGGAGACTAACTGTATGAAAAATGACTTCTTGGATCCTTCTTTAGGGTTTTCAGACTCTCAAAATATGAAAACACCAAACGAGCATGGACTAACACGGGCTCGATGTGAAATCCACGAGTGAGTATATGGAGTTATTGTTTAATTTGTGTCAAAGATGCCTAATTCACTCTTGTGTCGTGCTCACTATTCAAGGATACTACTTGTGTCAACCATTTTTCAATTACCTTGACCTCACGTGTCAGCCATCCCCTAGTGTCAATTTGTTTCATCTTATTCAGTCCTACTCCAAATCAACTCAATCTTTTGAGTGTTCCTCGTGTTGGATGATGGAGGATGCATTAAGGCCTTCTTTCCAACAAACTTCTTCCCATTGAATTCAACTCATTTTGCTCTGGGGATGAATTTTAGAGTTTCAGAGAGTAGCTTGGGGATTGCAGTCATCGGTGGCAATTTCCCTCACTATTGGATAGTGGGAATACATCAATGTCCCCTATCTGATAGATTCTTCAAGTGTTCGAATTCAAGACCCTTTATTCACACTTGTTAGATGTACTAGGTACCTTGGGTCCCATTTTCATTATCGGTGGGCATCCTCGCATTTGTTAACGGTATACATCAATGAATGGTAATCAAACGATATCCCCCATGTTCGACTTTCAACTCATTTATTCACATGGTTAGGATTCGTACCTTGAGGTGTTTTGGATGAAGACCATGGGCCTATGATAGAATTTCTACATTTTGTTATTTCCCAAGTTCCGGAAGACTGAGCCACAATCATTTTTGTCTCTTGATGAGACAGATCCAACTTGTTGTTATGGCTATGTTCTCTTATTTTGACATGGATCCACACTTGTATTTCAATGGCCATGTTGTATACATATTTCAGTTATGTATTGCAAATTATGTTCTATCATCATGAACATCTCCTAATGTCAAGATTCTAATTGCTCGCTGACCTAGTCTTTTGTTTTAGGTACTTTTGTGACTTCGTCCTGTGGTTTCCTCGTTCCTCCTCTGACTTTGGATTGTAATGTATTTCGGCCATCGTTTCCATCTGACCTCACACATTAGGGGGCATCTTTAACCGGTCAAATTAGCACTTCTCCGTCCGTGATCACATCGCCTTGTCGATCACACAAAAGGACACTATGGATGGAAGAGCTAAGTTTACCTTGGATGATTTGGAGCTGAATCCTTACTCCTTCAGCTTAAACTTTATTTTTTCTGACTTATTTCACCATAAATATGCGACTCCTATACTAGACATGTTGCAATTCACTCGCGGGTCTCCATACTGACAACCCGCGGTTATCAATTAAAAAGCTGCACTCACGAGTTGCTGAGCCCACATACTGTGAGTCACTCGCTAGTTTCTATGTTAAATAATCTCGGATGTCTTAAGGAAACTTGAAAAAATATATTAAAAACACGAATTGGGATTAGTTGAGTCAGTTTCCCTAACATTTCCTTAACTTCCCAACTCAATTTCCTTTCAAACCAATCCTCTCTTCCTTGCCATAAATACAAGGGAGAGGCATGTGAAATGGACCATCATCTAAAGAGCTATTGTTATGCTGGAGAAATCCTAATTCAAGAGATGAGAAGGAGCCCATGTCTCGGTTGTGAAGGTGCCTCATACAGAAGTCACGTATAAATTGTACTTGCTTCATTTATTGATCAATAAGAGTGGACATTCTTCCTTTCCCAACATAATCTTTGTCATATGTTGTAAATTTGATTATTAATTGATGTTTCATGCCATTATAAATGTCAATCTGCTTTTATGTAATCAAATTGGTTTGAGGAAGGTCTAGGGTTTGTTTTGCAGCCTAGCACATTGAGGAGCAAAGGAGAAGAAAGCTAGGATCAAACTTCAGAATAAGGTGCATGTCTTTCTAACCTCTAACTTATTTGCTTAAGAACATGTGTTTGTAGAACTTTATATGTCCATCCTACACCCTTGTATGTTGATAGTCTCCATCCCCCTACTATAAGGTAAAATCCCTAATCACAGAACTGGCGACTCTACTGGGGACACCTTCTTGTTTTTCTTCTCTGGTTGTCTTTGGTTTCTTCAGTTTTATAACCTTTTTTAGTTTCTTTTGAGGTCTTTAGGGTCTCTTTTCAGATCCCTTTGTGTTGGCTTAGTCCAATTTAGATTATAGAGTTTCTTCTCTTCTTTTATCAGTACCTACCCGCGTGTTTCCTATATATAGATGCGCGCACTTTTTGTTGTACCCGCGAGTTGCAAGATTTGCTGCCCCGCACATTCAGTTGCACCCGCGAGTTGTTTTCTTAGAAAGTCATGAGTTTACCTTAAAGGGTCTGATCCTTTCTTTAGGATTTGATCTTGGGTCTTTAGGTCTGATTTGAATTTTTTCTTTGTACCCTGGTATTTGCTTGGCACTCCTGTGTCACTTCTGAGTCTGATTCACAGCCTTTTCATAAAAATTTTGATGTTTTTAGCTTGATTTCATTAGCTTTTGGTTTCCTTTCTTTTTTTGTATGACTTTTTAAAGCCTACCCGCGACTTGTTTGTACATACAGTCGCGCACTTTGTGCCCTAGCCGCGTGTTGCTTGGATACATACCTGTGGGTACACCGCGAGTTGTCACATACCACAGCCACGAGTATTTCTTGAGACTGACCTTTTTCATTAGGGTTTAGTCTCAATAGGGTTTCTCTTTGGTTTTGAAAGTCTTGGTTAGCTTGGATACCTCTTGGACAGTGTTTCAAGGTGGTTTGAATCTGTTTTGGAAACTCTTTGATTGTTTTTCTTTGAGTCATTTGTGTTTGTAGAGTTTTCCCTAGCTTGCTAGCCCATTTTATGTTTGGCGGATGCTTCCTTCTTTTGTTTTTTGATATTCAAGAGCAGTCTATTTCTTGCACAAAGATCTTTCTGTTTTCCAGCTTACACATCAGTTTTTCTTTTTAGCATCTTGTTCCAGGTTTTTTAGCTACTTCTGTGAAGCAAATTTCTTGGGTTAAGTCTTTACGATATTGCTTTAGGTCTGTTTGTTTAATCCTTAGGCCATCTTTCTTTACTCACACAGATTAATAAGTCTTGTTAGTTCATCTTTTTCATTTGCATTTCTTTCATAGATAGAGAAAAGAACAATTTGAAACAACTAAGGAACTTCTTTTACAAGATTTGTCATTTTATTTTTCGAAGTAGGGTAGTTGCATTGCTATTAAATTTGAAAACAAAAAACAAAAGGAAACTTTTATGCTTAGTTTGCTTAGATTTTGTGTTTGAAAGAACAAATGAAAAGGAAAAATTGTGAAGTTTTATTTTTAATATGCACTTTGCTTACAATCATAACCATGCCACACACTACACTACACCTTGAGTAAGCAACAACCCATTAAAAGAACCTAATTTAAAGTTTATTAGCAACATTTCTTTTTTAGGGTTACACGACATTAACTAGCTTAGGCTAGGATTTCGGATTAGATCACATTTAACTTTCCGAAATCATTTAAATTCTCAAATCGTAGTGCGAATTGTTATCTAGGTAAACCCACTCTTATCAAAATATTCTGGGAAGCTCCACTTAAACTAGAGTTAAGCACGAGGTTGTGTGAGACTAGAATTTCTAGGGATACCCCCCCCACTTTCCTTTCAAGCATACGCCAAGGATGATTCGCGTGAGGGGGTCCACTTGTACTTCGAGTACTCTTGGATTTCGGGCTTAGCTACCCTGCCCATTCGTTTTGGCTAGACCTGCAACTGTCCCCCCAAATATTTTTGTATTTGTGGTAGCCTTAGTATATTTACCTTAGGGATCTACACATGTATAGTGGAAGGCTATTTCCACTGTACCTAGGACAGACACGGAAGGTAACCCTCTATAGTAATCTTGGGAGAGCGGTTTGGTGATTCAAACGCTTGCACCCAGAGAACCTGTATTGGATGTTGTGTAAATGACCTTCGATATTCTAATAGTTTTCTATGGGCCCTCAACATCCCATACTGACTTTTGAGAATATTAGCTTCATTTTCCTGGTTTTGATTACTATAGGACATTTTTAGTGGTATGTTGTTTGCCCCTTAGTCGATTAGTGGCCACTAGGTTTTTACACTTAGTTTATTTTTTATATAATTGCGGAGGACCAACCTCTCTGTAGGTCATGAAGGTTGCAAAACCTTCCCCCACACACCATGGAGCCTCCACAGCCACCTCCACGCCGGAGGAATGATTCGCATGGTTCATATGAACTTACAGGCACAACAGAACCACCCAGAGAACCACACCCTATAACTGAGTATCAACAGGTTCCTAACACTGTTGAGGTTGAGGACATAACCTCTCAAGAGTTTAACACACTTACAAGCCTCCTTTGTCAGGACCTAACAATCCATTACTTGTAAGTGTAGATTCTCTAGGTCAACTAGGGTTTAGTTCATATCGGTTTACACCTAGTTTTTTTCATGACTAGTTCAGGGGACAAGTCAGGAGTTCCCCATACTCCTACTGCAGCCATTGTTTTGAGAGTTTTCTCTACTCCTCTTACAAACACATCGATACCTAGCTCTTTGCAGGCTGCCTCTGCTTCGAGCCCTTCGTTCAGTTTCAACACTGGTTGCCTAGGTATGTCTAGGTCTTCAACTTCAACATCAGCTATTCCTTTTGGTTCCACTGTTGGATTGTCCAATATCCCTTTTTCAGGGATACCTTCAGTGCCGTTCACATCGTCTCCTTTTATACAACAGTCTCAGGGTAATCCACAGTCTGCTCCTTTCAATCATGGTTTTCCTTGGTATGGAGGACACATGGCTCCTTCTACAACTTTCGTGGGCTCAATTCCTACTTCGTCCACACCTTTTGTGGGATCAATGCCTGTTTCGTCTATTACATGTATGCATGGGTTTAACCCCTTCACTGGTTCTAATATGCATTCATCGAATGTACAAACATCCCATATACCTGAAGCGAGTATCCCCTTTTCACTGTTTGGTGGAGGGGGTGGTAACTTGTTCAACCCACATTACATATGGGCTAACACCCAACCGCAATGGACAAACAACCAAGGGAGTAATCCTTTGTCTAACGGTTGGAGCAACTTCAATAATGCTTTTACTTCACAACCGATGGCTGGGGGAAACCCCAACCAATAGTATATGAGCCAGGTTTCGGATGGTTCCCCCTACCGAACTCCTGCTTATCAAATGCCATCGGCAAGACCTTGTTTTCCTTTCTGGCAACTTTAAAATTTCTAGATCTTTCAAAACTGACAAATGATCCGGTGCGGCACCATCCTGCATGGCCACCAGTTCCAACTAAGTTTCCTTTTGACATTCCAAAGTTTGAAGGAAAAAATGGCTAAGATCCTGGTGACCATGTCACTACTTTTCATCTCTAGTGTTCTTCCAACTCCTTGAATGACGATTCCATTAGGGTGAGGCTTTTTGAAAGGACCTTGACTAGTGTCACGAATAAGTGGTACATAGAACTACCTGCCACAGCTTATGACAACTTCTGGGATTTCGAAACAGTCTTTTTGAATCACTTTCAACTTCCCATCCGATATGATGCCAGCACAGAACTTCTGTCAACTTTCAGGCAAAATAAGGCCACTCACTTATCTGATCACATTCAGGAGTGGTGAAGGTTAAATAGGCTCATCAAAGCTGAAATTCATCCATAGTTTCTAGTAGAGTGGTACTTGAAATCACTCCTTCCTTATATCTCTAAGGACGTAGCAACTTCTAGGGTGTCTTCTAAGGAGGAAGCCATCCTTAGGACCCGACAACTTGACTTGGTATATGCTCAATATGGGATCCTATACGAGATCATACCAGACCCAACGAGATCTAATATTGATCTAGGTAAACCTAATCCTGGACCACATGATGATGGCATCATCGATTCAATAGACTCAGCAACACTCGAAGCTTTGACCAAGCAAGTTCATGCTTTATCTATAAAGCAGTATGCAGTAGATGCAACTACTGTTGAAGCCTCCCCTTCTACAACTGAATCTGTACAACAAGTGCAAACTAATCAAAAGGGTCCTCGGCAACCCAACAACAAAAAGAAGGGAAAGAAAGGGGAGGGGAACCATCGAAAGCCCAAAAACACTGAAAATGATGAGGAGGGAAAGAAGGATAAAAAGAAAGTCAAGTTTCCTTGCAAGTTATGTAAGGATGACCACCTTACCCACCAATGCCCTCTGATGGAAGAAGCCCAGAAGCTCCTTTGTGAGAAGAAACCAGCTGTTCTGAAGGACCCTTTCCCTCACGGACAAGGTTTAGCTTCTGGCAACTCTAGTGCTGGGGGCACAACTCGTGTCTCGTCAGCTGATCAATCCTTTATAAACATGGTTAACTCATATATGCTTTTGCTAACTCAAGCCAGAAATTATTCCCCGGTCTTGCAGCCAAAAGATAAGGATGTTCCTGAAACATCTACATCTCTTCACATTGAAAGACATGTAGATAATTTTCCAAAGACCCCGAAAGGTGTCTTCAAATGGGCTATGCACAACCCCAATTCACGGGTTTCTCCTAACCACAATGTTGTAGAGGATCTGTCCCAAACACCTTGTGTTATGTCCACACCAGAAGTCTTGCAGAGCTATCCATTACAACAGAATGCACCTCTAGTAGCAATAGGGAGCATGGACTCATCTAGTATGCTTGCTCAGTTTGATATGTCTAATATAAAACCCCGGTTACTGTATCACGTGGCCCTCCAGATTAAAGTAGTCCATGGTCCCAAAACCATTGGAGGAACAGTTGTAGATGAGGGCGCGCCTATGTGCATAATGTTAATATCCTGTTGGAAGGCCCTTGGCTCACCTGAGTTAGCCCCTTCCAACACTATACTTACGTATTTTGACGGGAGATCATTCCGTCAACATGGATTCTTTCCCGCATTTGAAGTTGAACTTGCTGGTAAGTTAGTGTATGTGGAGGTTGAAGTGTTGGATGGTCCTCCTGACTACAATTTTTTGTTAGGAAGGAGCTAGACGTATGCGATGCAAGCTATCCCATCATCCGTTTTTCGAGTACTTATGTTCCCGCATGAAGGAAAGATCATCACTGTTGCTCAACTTTCATTTACTCGGAAAAACAACAACACTTCAGCGGATTCGACAATCCATTTGATTGATCAGTCTCACCCACCCAGTGAGAGTTTGGGAGTAGGCATGTATTCATCACTGATGGGAAAATTCGATCTACCTGCTCCCGTGAAATATATTGGTTCTGCGAGTACTTCCAACATTGTGCCTCAGGAAGTCTTCACTGTCAATCGAACAACTGACCCTTGGATTCTTCCCACTCAGCAAGAACCTACCGTGCCCTTATTTGTTGCAGAAATATCCTACCAAGCTACACAAGATGATGCAACATATTATATATCGACTCCGTCTCTCTTTGCAGAGTTAGATATAGACTATGCACCTACATGGTCAGTCAACTCTATCCACTCTTTTGACTGTCTGGATACTGTTTTTCCCTCTGATGAGGCCATTTTGGAATCCATGGTAGGACTAGATCATCCATGGGAACACATGTATCACAGGTCCTATTTTCTTCCTGTTGAAGCCCCGAGTATGTAAGTGTTGGAATGTTTTCCAAGGCTAGCAAAAGAGGGTGACAACCCAATCTGAAAGGCTTCAAAAAACTCTGTGCAAGAGCAGTTCTATCCCCATACTATTAGGTATGGTTGACTCCCACAGATATTAGGCCTCCACTGGCACTTAAGTGGGTTGATCCTGATGGATTTGTCTCCCTGTGAAGGAAGATCAAATGAATTCTAGGTCTAAAAGTAATTAGTGTTTTCTTAAGGGAAATCTACGTAAGTTAGATATAGTCTAAGGAAATGTGTTTTGATGTGCAGAACAATTGGATCAGGAAAATGGTTAAGGGTTTCACCAATACATAAACATATAAATTGGGTATATATTAACCAACTTTAGATAACATAATTAATGACAATTAATGATCTTATCTAAAGAATTAAGCACATATAGATTGCTCTCTTATGCTCTGTCAATTAACAAACTAGCAGTAAATGAAATTATAAGCATTTATCATTTGCAAAACTAGATAAATGAATAAATTCACTTAATACACAGTACATCTAAATTGTATATTCAAATAAATCTCAGCTACAAATTAGATATATTAATCAAATTGCAATGACAAAACATATATTGATAAAGAAACCAAGGCGAGAAAATCAGAGATAATCAAAGAAATTTGACAATTTACACAAAGAAGATGACAAAGAAACTAACTGTGAATCATTAAGCTTGTAAGAAATTATAATGTCTCAAGTGAAACAAGGTGTCTCCAGTCCTTCTCTGGCGATTTCTCCCCCTCTTCCCTATGAGATCTCTACCCTTTAAATAATAATTACAAAAAGATACAAAGGGTCGACTTCCCATAAAACAGGGATTACAGAATAAATCTAAACTAAGAATAGCCAAGGGCGACTTGCCACCTGGCCCAAACATCTAATAACTCATCCAAATCAGGATACTTAGCCAATTCGAGTCCCAACTGGGCATCACACGTGAAAGACTCAATCTCATTCTTCCTTAGTTTGTGCCAAGTATGCAGAAAAATGTGGATCTTCTTCTCAACATTAACAGGTCACTTGATCAACTTCTCAACTTCTGAAATCTTTATGTGCTCGATCTGCTAAATCTTCTCTTTGACCTTCTCACATCTACTATCAACCTGCTCAATCATCAGCTTCGGTGGACAAGCCTTCTCGCTAAGTTCCAGAGTGGGAAACTCTAGCATGACCATGATATTGTCTACAGCATACCATCTCTTGCATAAGTTGCTTGTGCCTTTTTAATTGTTTCTTCAACCATCTCACAAGCATTTTGCCAAGCATCCAAAGATGTTCTTATTCTCCTGAACTTGAAGCTAACCAAGACTGGGATATCCTCAAGCTTATCCTTAATATACCTTTGCCAATTAGTAATATCTTCAATGGCCTTGGAAACTTGTTGCCTTTTTTCAATATGTTCCTCAAGAATAATGGAAAGTCTCTTAGAAACATTATAAGTTTCCTGAATATCATTCAGGGAACTAAATAACTCAACCAAATGCTTGTGATGTTCCTAATTTATTTTAAAGGCCAAATCCTTGAACTCTTCCTTAGAGAACCTAGAGAAAGAAGAATTCGCTACATTGGCAGCTGCATCCTTTAGATACTTCTCCAGTACCGCTATCTTCTCAATATTACCAGTATTTTGAACTTGTGTATCCTGCAGTTGAACCTGAAGGGAAGTGTTTTGTTCTTGTAGATCCTTGAGCTGACTTTCATACTCATTCCTCAATTCATGAAGCTGATTTTCATGTTGTTCATTAATTTTAATTTGCTGCTCCTAGAGCTTCTTCAACTCTTCTTTCTTGATATCAATCTCCTTATTCACTGAAGTAACTAAATCATAATTAGCTCCAGCAAATCCCCCCATTGCTGCAGCAGTGTCTAATGCCTCCTACTGTATGCAGAGAATGTTTTTCCCAAATTATTTGATTGGGGACAGGCGCTTGCAGCATAGTTGGTTCTCTGCTTCTCTTGTTACCCATTTTGACCACTGCTTTGGCCGATCTACAGTATAATTATTGCTCAAGGGAAACCACAACATCATCTCCACAATCAACTGTCAACTCTGTTGAAGATATGGCTACAATACATGTTGCAACTAGTGGGGTTGTTTTGGTGACAGTAGAATTTGGGATGGACATAGTGATTTGGGAGGTAAATATAGAAGAAGTGATAGTAGTGGAAATTGAAGGTACAGAAGTAGGAGAGGAAGTCAAAGTGGCAAACTCAGAGAGAGAAGTAGAGGAAATGGTAACTGATGGTGGCAGAGAAACAGTTGGAAACTGGATCTCAGTAACTATTGGTGGTAAGGTGACAGGTGGAGTTAACAAGGTTGGTTGTGAAGTAGTGATGGAAGTAGCAAGTAGTTCAGCTATGATAGATGGTGGAAGGGTAACTTCAACAGACGAGGTGGAAGGAAGCTCAATAGAAGCAGGAGGGGATGTAGAAGTTAATATAGCAGCAACAATGGTGACTTCGGGAAAATGAACATTTGGATTTGGGTCATCGATTACAATGCTATCAAGAAAATCAACCATGGCTTGAGAGACTTCAGTGGCCTCTTGTATTATAGGTACAACAGGGAAAAGGGATCTGAATGGAAGCCTTTCATCTTCTGCATCTCTGTCATCAATTTTTAATGTGGGTATCCAAGACACAGGGGTTTGAACCTTCTGTCTTTTTGTTGGGGTACTCGCAGCAATCACCTGAGTATCAACTATTGCAGTCATGTGTGCCAGTTCCTTCTTCAGCTCATCAACTGATTGAATTAAAATATTCTTGTCCTGTTGAACATCCTCCACAAGGCCTTTTCCTTTGCCTTCATTCGGGTAGGTTAACATCAAGGGAGTACTTGCCTTTTGTGCATCTTTCTCTGCTCTGTCCCTTTTGACATGTTCTTCAAGTGATAGTTCCATTTTCCTGTAACTCAAAACCTTGTACTTGAGTTCCTATTGTTATTGGAGAATAAAAAAAAATATTCTTTATATTTATCCCTAATGAGGACTTCAGGAAAAAAATTTACTCCCTGGTAAATAGAATCATCAGGGGCAGTCTCATGAGCATAGGTAGTCTTCTTATGTTCCTGGGCAAAGTGATTTGCCAGGAATGCCTTGGGATCATGCATCCTTTGGGAGATTTTCCTAGCTTTATGGAAACAATTTTATTCCCCAACACTGCAGCATGAGTTGAGTTCTAAATGACCAGAGGCCTAAGGTTCAATGGGAATTTGGGCCATCCTTTTCTTTTAGGTCTAGTCAACTTGAGGAACACTCCATCTATGACAGTCTAGTAAGCAATTTCTTCAATCAATAACTTATTGGGACTATCCTTGGAAACAAATGCACTGTATTACTTCCCCAAAGCCTAATATAGGAGAAGGATTCTCCTACATACCAATTACCAATAGTTGGGATGAGTGTTTTGGCATGAGCAGAGAAGGCAGGTGCGTCCTCTCTAAATATTTTGTTACAAATTGTTCCAAAGAAATGATCACAGATCTCATACAGTAGAGGTACACAGTTATTTTCCTATAATGTTGAACAATATATGTGAATTGGAGGTGCTGATAGGGTCCAATTCCATCCCATGGAGGGGATCTGGAATGTTGAATAGAATACATCAATAATATAAGCTGAATAGAAGAAAGGAGGCTTCCTTGAAGCTGGTGTTTTCTGCTAACGTTCAATTGTTGTCTTTAACTTGGTTGATAGAATCTGAGCCCAATTAAAAGATTCCCCTGTTGTTAGAACATGATGAGCCACAGGTGCCCATTCAACTTTAAACACAAAACAGTTTGGTTGGCCATATAGCCTGCAGAGCATGGCTGCTAGAAGTGAAAAGGGTTCCTTGAACCATGAAATAGGGTAGGAATTATCGACTTTTGGTGTAAAATTGGTTGGGTTGTTCATCCAGGATTTTATCATCTCATCGAAGTTGAACCGGGTCTTTACAGAGTCTAGGAAAGCCACATTGAGAAATTGGGTAGCCGGCTTAAGGTCATATGCTCTAACAAAAAATTTTGAGCATAAAGAAGCTAGTTGGGAACCTACATTGTCATTGAAAGACTGGTCTTTAGGGTCTGCATGATCAGTTATCCATTTTATTGCGTCTGTGTATGGGAGAAGAGCTGGTCTAGCTGCTATGGCATGTAATTGGGAATCTCTGATATTCTCATAACTAGACTGATTATCCTTAATTTCTGACAGGTCGTCATTGTCAAAGATAGCATAAACTCGTGACCAATCCAGCTGATAGGTTTCAGACACTCTATTGCTAGCATCGGTGAGAATGCCAAAATTAGGGTCTTTGTTTCACAAGTCTTTCTGGGCAGTCTTGGAACGGGTATATCTCGACATGGTAGCAGACTGGTAATTTCTAATAAATAAGTAAAAACCAATCAATAAACTGTTTGAAAATGAGAAAAATCCGTAAACAACCAATGGGAAAAGAAAGAAAAACCAACCTGTGCTAACAAAAACGGAAGGAAAACAACCCTAGTAAAAACCAGTAGTAAAATCCTTGTCGCAGGAAAAATTCATGAAATTGAAAATGATAAAAGAAAACAAAAAAATTCGAAATATTTAACAAATTTGTGGGATGAAATCCAGATCGTAGGATCAAAAAAAATCACCGGCTAAGATCTAAAATGCAAGATGCAGAAGAAGAGTTGCGGAACTTATTGTTGCCAAAATAAACATCCTTTCCGCAATGCTGGTTGCGGGTTGCGGAAATACAACTCTAAATATAAATAAACCAAAAGTTCTCGCAATCAGTAATTGCGGGTTAAGGGTTGCGGGGACGCAAACGAAAAAATTAAAAACTATGTTCTTTCCGCTTTCCGCAATCCGCAATTGTGAGTTGCGGATTACGGAAACGCAAAGCGCAAATTTATTTTTCAAACACTTTCCGCAATCCGCAATGCAGGTTCCAGAAACACAAAGTGCGAAGTTATTTTTGAAACTCTTTCCGCAATCCACAATTGCGGGTTGTAGAAAAGAAAAATCCAATTTATTCAAATCATTTCTGATATCCACAATTGCAGGTTGCGGAAACAAAAATATTTCAAATCCGAATGACTAAGCATCCGCAATCCGCATTGCGGATTGCAGATTGCGTGTTGCAGAAAGGACAAATTTTGAAGAAAATTTATGCTTTCCGCAACTCACAAAAACACACAAAAATCGATAAATTTTTGAAGGGAAAAATTATTAGTTGGATTGAAAGATGACAAATAAAATGAAATATATGATCAAAAAATCATAACAACCCCAAAATAAGTAAGGGAATTGAAAATTATCTTTGAAAATAAGAGTTGGGGCTCCCATAATTTGAATAAATAATTGGATCTATTGTGCCTACAACAAATGGTGAATGGCTGGGCGAAGTAGTTATCTCTGTAAATTTAACCCGTAGTTATGAGAGAGGTTTGTCAGCATGAAAGATGTTTCAGCCTGTAACTTGCAAAATCTTCTCATCAAAAGACAACCAAACAACAGAGTTAAATCATATGATTGATATGTTCCCATCCAAAATCAACTAGTGAGGATGTCTATTTGAAAAGGCATCCTAGAAGTAAAGAAGAAATTCTCAACGATTATGCAAACATAGGATGACAGCTTATGATAAACCTTAGAACAAAATTACAGTCATTCCAGATCACCAAATCATGAGTCACCTTGACTTATTAAACATTTGTTAATAGTATGTACAGATGCATTATTTAAAATATATACACTCCTTTTCCCCCATTTTTTTTTTAACAGAAAAATAATCAAATGAGACTTTGTTGAAACAAGGCCATTGCCCTGACTTGGTAATCAGATTTTGGCAATGCCATTCACAAACCTCACCTGAAAACTGAACAATCTATCTATGTAAGGTGACTCCTTGTCTTTTATATTTTGACACTAAAAGCAATTACCATGACTTGGTAACCATGTTGTGATAATCCCAGTCCAACATGAAGTTCATGATCATGGTAGGGATGGCTTGTGATAAGACCCCCCTGTCCCTAAATGCAACAAGTTGTCTTATGAAAAAGAAACAAAATTTATTCGTGTGTAAATTACAAGACACTACCATGGCTTGGTGACCATCTTGTAGTAGTGTTACTCACTGATGTTTGCAGATCATGAATGGACCGACCTGTAATAGGATCTTCCACCTTCCAGCAATACATGAAAGTCACCTCCCTAGCTTGGTGACCAGATGTGGAGATGTCATTCCACTAAGCATCTAGGAACATAATGGGATGGCTTGTGATAAGACCCCCCATCTTGCAATTCACAGTTATTAGAATGCATTTTAATTTTCAAGGTGATCAGAATGGGATCTAGAACAACTAAAAATTTATTAGGTTATAAGGGTTTGCTGCCAATCACTAATGAAACATAAGGTAAGAAAAGCCTAATCACTTCTAAAACTTCAATTAACAAAATGAGACATCTATAAAGATAGTGATTGAGGTGGGAAAATATCAATTAAATCTCTGCAAAAGAATGGCTATTAAATCTCATGAAAGACATTTTCAGATATGGGTTGAGTAAAGTAAAACTGACATGGCTACCCAAAAACTTCAGACTATATTGATCTGGGACACACTGATCAACAACCTCTGCCAAATGTGTGGGAATTATTCAAAAGAAAACCAAAATGTAAAATAAAAACAAACAAAACAAAGAAAGAAAGAAAGCAAACCATACTTATATACAGGTAAGCCAATATGCTCTTCTAAACAAAATACCTTTTGAGCAACTGGACATTCACTGGATAGGTTTCTGAGATGCCTTCCATTGTTTGCAACCGGACAGTACTAGGACCAAGCTTTTCTGCAATAATGAATTGTCCTAGCCATAAGCACTGAAATTTGGTGTAGTCATTCTTATCTTTGTGTTGCTTATCCCATTTTATCACCAAATCTCCCATTGTGAACTCCCTATCAGATGAGGACTTCTCATCAAACCATCTCTTCACTAATTTCTGGTGCTGATACAACTTGTTCTTGGATTTTTCCCTATCTTCTTCCAAATTAAGTAATGTATCAATCCTTTGTTGGAGTGGAGAAGAATCATCCTCTTGTATTTAATGTGCTAATTGTAGTGAAGGAATCATAAGGTTGGATGGTGAAATGGTCTCCTTACCGTAAACCAAAAAGTAAGGGGAGTTTCCAATGGCTTCTTTTGGGGTGACACGGTCTACCCAAAGAGCATTTTATAATTGGGTGTGCCAATCTTTATGGTGGGTGTCTATTGTCTTCTTTAATATGTTAATCAGGTTTTTGTTGGAAGACTCAGCTAGTCCATTCCCTTGAGGATAGTAGTTGGTAGAATATTTTAGTTTTATCCCTTTTTCAAGGGCATATTGGGTAAGGTCGATGGAGGAAAAATAAGATGCATTGTCAAACACCAAAAACTTGGGTGCACCAAACCTAGTGACTATATGAATTTCGAGAAAGGATATCACTTGATTTGTGTTGGAAACTATGAGAGGAACTGCCTCTACCCACCTGGTAAAGTAGTCAAAGGCTGTCAGGATGTACTTATGTTGTAAGGAGGAGGCAGGGTTAATAGGTCCAACAAAATCCAGGCCCCATTGTTGAAATTGAAACAGGACTGTAACTGGATGGAGGGGAAATGCAGGCTTCTTAACGTTTCCAGCACACTTCTAACGTGCTTCACATTTTCTGACATAAGCATATGCATCCTTGAATAAATTTGGCTAGTAGTATCCAGCTCTCAGGATCTTATGGGCAGTAGTTTCTCCTGAGAAGTTTCCTCCCGCATGTCCTGCATGAAATTCCAATAAAATGTTGTCAGTTTTAGATTTCTCCAAACATGTGAGAAACACACCATCATATTTTTTCCTAAATAGTACACCATCAATGAACTGATATGGTGCAACCTTTAACCTTAAAGCCCTACGATTTTTAAAATCAAGGGTTTTGGGAACAAACCCATGGGTTAAGAAAAACTTGATGTCATCATACCATTCAGACGTTTGAGTTGTAATGACATTTACAGAACCTTCTGATGTACTCTCTTCTTGATACCACTCAATTTGTTGTTGTACAGGGTCGTTGGATTGAGCAGTGAGAAAACACAAACCTTGGCCTTTCACAATTTTCATAGGTCTGATCTCAAGGTTGTACTCCTGTAGAGATGTCATCCAATGAGCGCATTTTTCACCCATCTCCTTCTGGATCAGAACATTCCTGATGGCTGCATAGGAGACAATAACCTTAGTCTGATATTTCAAGAGATATGGTCTAAAGTGTTTTACCGATTTGTAGACTGCATAGGCTTGTTTATCGATCTGGGAATAATTTAATCTTACCCCTTTAAACATGGAGCTCATGAAGGAGATCGAAATCTCAACATCATTAGGATGTTTCTACGTGAGAACAGCTGCATACGAGAAGTCAGTGGTGAATGTATATAAAATAAAATCTTTGGTGAAGTCGGGAGACATCAGAGCGGGAGATTCCGCAATGGCCTTCCGAATTTCAACAAAGGCATTTCTTTGTTCATCTAACCATTTATACTGCACATCCTTTTTAATCAGTTGTTGTAATGGTTTGACAATTTGTGCAAAATTTGGAACAAATCTTCTAACAAAATTGATCTTACCTAAAAAGATTGCATGGATTTTCGAGAACTGGGAAGTACGAAGTTGAGGATGAAATTTTTACATAGGGTACATTTGTGTCTGATATTCATCCTGTAAAAAATTCAGATCCTGAACCTTCACCAAAACAGATTTATAGCGAAAGTGCCATGATGAATAGTTTTTACTATACCAAGCCCTAGCTTCCAATTTGCCGCAAGTGCAACAAGTGTCGTAAATGCCATACAATGCTTCCTTCAGGCTAGTTTTGATTCCATGTTATTTTTTGATATTTTAATTCAATATGATCTAGGATATTAACTAAGAGAACAATATGTACAGCATATCAAAGGCAAGAGAGAAGAGACGCAAAGCATTTCACCGGGGAAAACCAAGAAGGTGAAAAACCCCGCAACTTCCTCAGAGATAGAATAAGCACCAATACAAAGATCACCAAGATGAAACCCAAAAATATAGATGTCTTCAGCAGCTACTCCTCCTCCACTTGTGCACACTCCTCTCTCTCAACTATGTGAGTTGAATGAGTGAGTGAATGAGCAAATAGAGTGGTGCAACCACTCTATTTATACTTTAACTTGACCTGCCTTTTACCCTAACTAGGCTAACTCCTTAAGGGATTCTAATAACCCTTCAACTTAACTCATACTGAGCCGACCCCTCTAAGGTATAACCCATCAAATATAAGTTACGACACTTACAATATAACTTGCGACACTTGCAAATACAAATGACAACACTTCTGATCGGAGGAATAAGACATCTACGTTGGGGATACAATAAAGTACAAATGTAATACATACAATATACAAGTGAATATCTTCTGAAGTTACAAATACATCAACATCTATTGGTGTTACTGTAGATGATGATGATATTGTTCAAACTGTTGTTGACGGTATCCCTACCACTTGGGAAACTTTTCTATCTGTTGTAAATGGTCGTGAAGTCCAATCAAATTTTGAAATACTGTGGCACGATTCCCTACAAGAGGAAGGAAGAAGGAAAAGCAAGAATGGTGTTCATAAGGAAGGGAATCTTGCCCTTGCTTCCAAGACAAAGAAAGGCGAGAAATTCTTCCATCAAAAGAACTAGGGTAAGAAGCCTCAAGGTAAGCACTTTGATTTATCAAAGATTGAATGTTTCAATTGTCACAAGATGGGACATTATGCCAAGGATTGTAAGAAGCCAAAGAGAAATTTCAGAGGAAAATTTCAAGCATCCATTGTAGAAGAAGAAGAACCTAAGAAGAAGGAAAATAACAAGTCTTCCAAGGATCAAGAACCAAGAAGAGAGTACTACTTGGTTTCAGCTCTCTCAAGATCCATTACCAACAGTGCTAAGTCCTGGTTGGTAGACAATGGAGCTTCTAGACATATGACAGGCTTTCGAGGAGCTCTTACAAACTTCAGAAAGAATAAGTTGACTGCTCAAGTGGAACTTGGATATAATACCACCTATGACATCGAAGGAATCGGTTCGGCATCCTTTCAGCTTTACTCAAGGACTACCTTTAATATCAAACAAATATTATATGTCCCTGGCTTAAAGAAGAATCTCCTCTCAATTGCAAGTTTATAATATAAGAGTTACATAGTTATCTTCATGGATAGAAAGGCTCTCTTGTGGCCTAAGAATGAAGAGATGAGTCTATCCATGACGATGGCAATTCGAGAGGGAGGCCTATACAAGTGGCATTCCATTCAGGCATTGATCCACGATTCAATCAACCCCTATGAGCTATGGCATCGAAGGTTTGGACACCTTCATTACAGAGCTCTTCTTGGTCTACAAAAGATGGTAACGGGTATCCCTGAGTTTTCTTATAACCATGACGGTATTTGCAAAGGTTGTGCTCTTGGAAAGAATGCGAAGAAATCCTTTCCTAACAGTAGCAACAAATCTAAAAATATTCTGGATTTAATTCATTCAGATAAATGTCGACCTATGACTTCACCTTCTATGAGTGGTTGTTTATATTATGTGATTTTCATAGATGATTTCTCCCTCAAATCCTGGATCTATTTTCTAAAGACTAGGAATGAAGCTTTTGATAAGTTTAAAGAATTCAAGGCACTGGTTGAAAACCAGACAGGAAAGCACATCCATATCTTGAGTTCAGATAATGGGGATGAGTTTGAATCTCACCATTTTGATGATCTTTGTTGAGAAGTAGGGATCAAGAGGGTGCTAATTGTGCCTTACAACCCTCAACATAATGGGGTTGCAGAAAGAAAGAACAAGACAATATGAAAAGCTTCCAAATCCATGTTATGTGATCTAGATATTCCTCTCTCTCTATGGGATAAGGCTATCAGTAATGTTGTATACATTCAGAACAAAATCCCTCATGTTATTTTGGGGGAGAAGACTCTAGAGGAAGTATTTACAGGTAAGAAACCAACAGTTGATCACATGAGGAATTTTGGCACTCCAGTCTATATCCATGTGCCAAAAGAAAAGAGAAGAAATTTGGATCCTTCATAAAAGAAAGGCATGTTTTTTGGTTACAGTGAAAGCTCAAAATCCTATCGTATCTATGTTACGGGTCAGATATATATTGAGGTTATTAGAAATGTGATTTTTCATGAAGAAGATACTTTCCGTCGACCTATATATATTCCAAATGATTCAGAATCTACTCCTTCAGAAGTTCCAGATTCTCCTCATTCAGATGATCAGAGGGAGGAGGATGATGAGCCTTCAGTCCCAAATGTTTCTATAGAACTAGAGAATCCTATCGAAGAATTGCTTGAGGCTCCTCCTTCCAAAAGAAGACATGCCTGGTTTCATGAAACTCTGCAGGAAGCATAAAAGCATAAACCTCCTTCAGGGACTTTTAGAGAAAGCAAGAAGCCTCAAAAGTACTCTGGTCTTATTACTCAGCTAGGCCACCTCATTCATGTAGAACCTTCCACTTATAAGGAATCATCTAGTCAATAGGTATGGAAAGATGCAATGACATAAGAATACAATTCTATCATGAAAAATGATGTATGGGAAGTGGTCCCAAGACTAAAGGGGAAGTATGTAGTGACTTTTTAACGGGATTTACAAAATCAAATATGTTGTTGATGGAAGTATTGAAAAATATAAAGCAAGGTTTATGGATCGTGGTTTCTCTCAAAAGGAAAGTATAGATTATGATGAAACCTTTGCTCCAGTTTTCAGATACACCAGCATCATAATGGTTATATCCCTTGTTGTAGTTTTTGGTTGGAAACGTCACCAGATGGATGTGAACAACGCCTTTCTTAATGGCAAAATTGAAGAAGAAGTCTACATTGAGCAACTAGAAGGTTTTGTGGTCCATGGGATGGAATCTCATGTGTGCAAGCTGAAGAAAGATTTGTATGGGATTAAACAAGCTCCAAGGTCCTAGTATGAAATAATTGATAGTTACCTTCATAGTTTGGGTTTCTCCAAGAGTGTTGCCGATCCAAATTTGTATTTCAAGGTTGTTCAGAATCATCCTTTGATCTTGGTATTATATGTTAACGACATCTTCCTTACTGGAGAGGAACAAATGATAGCTCAATGTAAGAGGGAGCTCATGCAGTGCTCCATATTTTTCAACAGAGCACAAGGTCGATTTCTCTGTTACTTTTCTATGTATTAATCTTATTATGACTAGTTCAGTAAATTTTTAATAAAATTTTATGCTTTCAGTGAAATTTAGTATCCTGTTAGGTATTTCACAATTAGACATACATATGTAAAATAAACTAACATATCAAGATTTTCCTTCAATTTGTTTCAGCATAAAAAAAATGTGTTTCAGCATAATAATCAAGTAAATAACAGGTATATGTATGTTTCAGAGTACGTTTCAACATAATAATCAAATAAAATAAATAACAAGGAAATTACCTGATGCTGATGCTAGTAGATCCCTTATCCAGCCAAGATGATGTGTCCACCCTGTCGACCAGCTGTTATCTTGCTGGCCCTTGGAAATAAAAGGATTTCCAAGCCCAAGAGCTCACAAACTGATAATCCTGAGAGCAGTATTTCCCGTGATCTCCCTCCTTTCTTCACTTAGATCTCTCTTTTCTGCTACCTTCAAATTTCCTCCCAATATCATCTCCCAAAAATCCAACCCCTTCTCCTCCCTTCACTCTTCCCTATATACCTTTCCTTCCTCGAGAAGACTTTGGGCTTACTCCACCGCCCCAAACTCCCCCTCTCGAGCCCCTCAATCATTTAATCCCCTTACTTAGTTCATTCATACAAGTTACACTATAAAAATATATTTTCACACTCAATGTACCGAACAATCAATTATACTCACGACAAATTTATTGGACTTTGACTGTTGGTTGTAAGTATTTATTATGGTAGGAATTATTACACAAGGGTTATCTATTCGAGACATAGTTTATTAACTATTAGTCTATTCACCACCTTTGTATTTAGTGTTATTAGTATAAAATAATAAAATAATATATATATAGTTGACCTTTTCAATTTGGACAAGGTGTGTCTTAATGGTTTACCTCATTCGTCAAGATAACTAATCTTGTAATTTAAAGTCTAAGACTCTTATTGAATAAATAAATAGTATTTAAACCATGTTCCATCACATCACATCCATTCAAGAATTATTATCCTATTATGTCTAACTTAGTAATGGAAATAATCGCACACTAATCATTTATTAATCAATATTTTAAATGTTACCTATATTTCAATTGTTACGATAGGGATATTAATATTATTAGAATAACATTAATTAAGTAATAATATTAATTAAATCACCATGAAGCAATAATAAATGGTGAATTAATAACAATGCTTTTAAATCATTTGCTTATCACATGAGTACCCTAACATCAACATATTATCCTCGTTCTTCTAAACAAAGCACCCTTAAGGGCTTAAACAATCTTACTAATTAATTAGACAGTACTCATATGACAATGTTAACTGATGTATCAATTGTTTATTACAATGTTTACCTACAACTAATACATAGCTTAATTGGCTTGTTTTACACATATTAAATAACTTTATATTCATTATCTGAATTCGATCAATGCATGATCAACATATTTACTTATGACAACTTACACACTTATTCAATATGTTAAGTGTTTGTATATCGATACTAGTGTACATGTGCAAAGTGTGCATGCGTGGCCAACGTATGCACAGGTCGGATACGTACTATAAACAAACCCCATCCCGCCTATGCATACCTGCTAACTAATAATAGTATTTACCCCCATGCAAAAGAGCAAGCATAATATATAGTACAATTACTTTTAACATCCTCAGTTATTTAATAGTTAACCCTTTACGATTTCACATCATTATTTTTATGTTTACATTAGCTTAATCAATTATGTACAAGGGAGGGTACCTACTACCACTAACTCGGAATCAAGGCATACCCAACCCTCAACGGTACTAACTAACATATCCTCCCATCATAACCTACGTCCCACATCCTCGCTATCCTTCCTCTGCTAGTACCAAAGTGGATGTTGGACTCACCGACCTGACCACATAGAACCTGAGAGCGATGGCGTCGGCTAAACAATGGACCTATCCTCTCCTAGCAGGCATCCGACCATCATCATCACAACAACATGGGGAGCGTGTCTCAGCACGGCCCTCCCATGACCTCGGGTATCATGGAAACATAGGGTGGGAAACACATCCATCCCTCTCAACATACTAGGCCTATGCCCTTATCAACTCATACTTCGCTGCTATCGAGATTATCAGTTTGTGTTATAGTATCATCATTTTTGGCTGCTAAGGTTTACTGTACGAACAAGTTTTTATCCCATATATCAGATCAAGCAACTGGCTATCCCATAGCCCTTGTGTCCTGTAGGTTAGTATTTCGCAAAATACAATTTTATAGAAAGCATTCCCATCGATCACCAATTGATCCATATTATCACATCATTCTATTTCATGTAACATTTTTAGTTCATCATAGATGCATATGACATATAACACTTCAATAATCACATCATAAGATGGTATCCACGTACCGCATCATATATTTCACATCTTATTAATGAAAACATATAAACATTTACTGTAATCGTAAAATAAAGAAATGCTATGATAATCATGACATCGTAACCACATAACATAGTAACATCATAGTCATAGTGAAATCATAAAACATAGTAACATCATAATCATAGTGAAATCATAAAACATAGTAACATCATATAATCGTACTGAAATCATAAAACATAGTAACATCATATAATCGGGTCCATCATGTCGTAATATAGTTTACTCAGTCGAGCTGAGTTCAACAAATAATAAGAAAATAAAGTATAGTGTGTCTAACTGATAAATATGCCTAATCAAAAATATGGGGCGTTACAGCTCACTTCATAATTTGAGATGAAGGATCTAGGTCTTATGCATTGTTTTCTTGGTGTAGAGGTCTGGCAAAATCCAGATGAAATCTTCCTTGCACAAGGGAAGTATGCAGTTGATATATTGCGAATATTTGGGATGCAAGACTGCAAATCCATGAGCACACCTATGGTGTCAAACTTGAAGAAGCTACATTATCGAGCTTCTTGTTCAAAGGCAGTGAATCCTACCTTGTATCGACAGCTTATTGGATCATTGATGTACCTAGTACATACTAGACCAGATATATGATATGCAGTGAGTGCATGAGTCAGTTCATGTCTGATCCTAAGCACACACATTGGGTAGCTGCGAAACATGTGCTTAGATACCTGCAGGGCACTATTGCTTATGGGCTCAAATACACTTCCCGCAGTGGAGTGATGTTACTTGGTTATGATGACTATGATTAGGATGGCAGTGCACTGGACCAAAAATGCACATCTAGATATTGCTTCAGTATGGGATCAGCCATGATCTCTTGGTTCAGCAGGAAATAGGATTCCATAGTTTAGAGCATAGCAGAAGCTGAATCTATAGCTTACAATGATGCCTGCAGAGAAGCAGTGTGGCTTAGGAATCTACTTTATGATTTGTTTGGTGGAAAACTTGAGTCAACTGTTATCCATTGTGATAACCAAAGTTGCATGAAGCTTTTTGAGAATCCAGTGTTTCATGACAGATCGAAACACATTAAGATGAAGTATCACTTCATCAGAGACATGGTCCAGAGAGGTGCCATGAGACTTCGGGACATTTGTACAGATGAGTAGATTACCAATTTGTTGACCAAGCCTCTATCATTAATGAAGTTTGTGTACTTCCGAGATAAGCTTGGTATTGCAAAGAAAGCCTCTCTTGCTGAGAGGGAGTGTTGATTTTTTAGCAGCATCGAGATCCATTCTATGGGAGAATGGAGGCACCTCATCAATTACCAGGAACTTGAGACATTCTCTAGGAGAATGGAGGCACCTGGTTAGTTACCAGGAACTTGAGCCATTCTCTGGGAGAATGGAGGAACCTAGTCAATTACCAGGAATTTGATTCCAGTCTGGGACTGAAACTCAACCTAGGGCTGAGAGACATTCTCTAGGAGAATGGAGGCACTTGGTCAATTACTAAGTAGTTGACATTGGTCAACTTGATACAGCCTGGGGCCAAGGCACCTGGTCAGTTACCAGGTCATCACTAGAAGCCCTAGAACGAGTCAAGGCAAGTGATGTACTCCTCTTCTTGGTCAGTGGGCTATGGGACCTTCTTAAGGGACTAGCCACCCCTTGTTGAAGTACCTAGCACATGATCTTGGTGTTAATGGGGAGAAAAAGGAAACCAAAGAATATCTTCCTTATATACGATGATGTACTTGAATTGCCATGTGTGGACCATGGATACCAAGAGAAGGGACTAAAGATTTGTCTAAGGGTGGCTTATCCCAAAAAAAGGTGGGTCAAACTCCCACAATGTACCCCAACTAAAATGTTAAAAGGTCAAAAGCCCCCAATGAACCACAACTAATGTACCAAAGTGTTAAAATCCCACATGGAAGTAAAATGGAACTTAACCAATGAATTTTATATTATTATTTTGGATCCCTAACTTAAGAAAGTTACCTAATGATAGATTATAAATAGGATCACTCTCATCATTTCAACTCACTCATTCATAATCACTTATCGCTGTCTAAGGAAATCATTGAGGGTATTTTGCAGCAGTTGTTCTTTCTCTTTATCTCAACAATTCTTGTAAGGGATCATCAATAGGACTATTCTCTCCTTTTTTTGTGGCTATCATCTTCTTCTACAGGACAGCCTTCTTCACTATTGAGGTCAGCACTATCATTGGCAAGGCTATGGCTCGATGATGACAATATAACACTGTTAAGGGCTCAGTCTACCTACAACAGTCCTAGAAAGGGTTGGATCTTCTTCTACAGGGTTTGGTCTATCTTCATCAGGGCCTAGAGAGGCTCGGCCTTCACATATAAGCCTTAGAAGGGACTCAACTTCACATATAATCCCTAGCAGGGGATCGTCCTTCACATATAAGATTTAGCAAATCCTCGTCCTACCCACACCAACCCTAGAAAGGGCCCGTTCCATCTATAGCAGGACTCGAATCAGTGAAAGGAGACCCTAAGGGGACAATTGTGGGTATAAAGAGGACAATCAAGGCTTTAAAAGGACAGTCGTGGATGCCAAGTGTCTCAATCAAGCCTTTCGCGGTCCTAGAAGGCCTCGGATCATAAACAAAAGGCTACTACAGGCTACTAAAGTTTGCTACAGGCTACAGGGGTTGCTACAAGCTGTCATTAACTTCTACTAGGGCTTACATGAATTTCTCTTCGTATATGTGCCCTAAGAGGAAAGTTTATTCTGTTGTAAAATTATATTCTAATCTTCTCATGTAAATTCAGTGATCTCATATTAAGGAAGATATTCTTTGTTGGGGTTTTTATACCTTGAAAGGTTTTCCCTAGGTTAAAAATTTGTGTTCTTTTGGATGGTTGTCTTTTCTCTAATATTGGCTATCTACTAGTGTTATTCTACTATTGTTATGAATGTTTTAAAAGTATGCTAAAAGTGATATAAGGCTATTACTACTATCAAATCAGATCTATGTTAAAAATTTAACACCTATTCCTAAAATAGCACCAAATATCTCTGTGAATGTTGAAAAACAAACTAGGTTAGTTGTCAATCCTCCTCTTCAAACATCCAATAATGATATTATTGATTTAGAAAAAAGAACAAATGATGGAAGTTATTAATCCAAATCCAGTAGTCCATGAACCTCAACAAACATCTGACCTTGAAAATATCCAAACTGTTAATGGTGATGCCTCTCATCCATCCACAAATAGTGGTCTATCAGAGATCCCTATTGTTGATGATCATATTCCCTAGTATACTTCAAATTCACCACACAATTTGCTTCCTACTCCCAATCCTTTAAATTCAATTGCATAATATTATAATTCACCCACTCAAACTGGGTTGGACACTTTAGTAGATGTTATTGTTTTACAACAACCAACAACCTCTCAATTAGATACCCCATTGGTTGAAGTTGATATCCCTACCATTCCTTTGCAGTCTGAAGTTAGTGCTCCTCTTATTCAGTCCATTGAACTCCCTTATGAAAACTTGTCTACACCTACTTCTCCCCAATTCATCCTACCACCACCTCAATATTAATCTCATTTAGCAATTTCCATTGCTAGTCAACCATTACATATTGCCAATACCACAGAACTTCTAACTTCCACAGTTGAGGACTCAGCAGACTTTGTTGAGGATGTTGTAGTCGTTCTTGGAGACTATTGTTTCAGTGAGAGACAAAAGGAAATACTGAGAAAAGATTCCAAAAGGAATAGGGAAGGGGAAGTACAAGTTGGGCCAGTTCCTAACCAATTCATATGGAAGCAGGCCATTGATGACCCACAAAGAGAGGCCATGGAAGTTGCTGCAGCAATGGAATCCTTTGCTAGGGAAAAATTTTATTCCGTGTCTGCTTTAAACAAGGAATTGGAAGAAGAAATAGCTAAGAATGTCGAATTGCAGGCAGAGAAGGATTCTCTCCATCAGAATCTAATCAAATAAATGGAAGGCCTCAAATCCCAACACCATTCAGAGTCACAAAATTTGCAAGGTCGAATCAACAGTTGTATCAACAAAAGGCAATTGCATAAACTAAGGAGATTGAGAAATCCTCTAATCTTGCTGATCTCAAGATGCAAATGGAACAATTCAAAGATCAAAATCCATCTTCTGACTTCTTCAAAGTGACTGTACAAGAATTCAAGGATGAAGCCAGACCCAAGCCCTGTATTTTCAAGGCCTGAATTAAGTATAGGATGACTTCAATTCTTTTGAACAATCGTCAGATACCCTTGTAGACCATGTGGATAAATGGAAGAAGACTCATTCAGCTTATGAGCAGCTTTGTGAATGGCAAATGCTTTTGAAGACTGCTCCATGGACTCTTCCTAATATGGACTCAGTCAAACTGATGAGGACTCGAATATCAATCAAATGCTGGGAACTTTGCTATGATGAGGTGGCTCGCATAATTGAAAAAGGTCATAAAATTTGTGCCAGACAGTGGATGTTAACAGATGATCACATGGAGACTATGGGAATGCCTCTCTTTGTTGAGTTGGTAGAATCGGTGCCAACTAAGTTAAGAATTGTTGATGTGGATGAGTTGAGGGACCAATCTGCAGACATGATCCAGGACACCACTCAGTTGGATATCTCCTCGTTAAAAAAAATTATTTCAAATCCAAGTCAATTGGAAGCCACATTGAAAGGATTTCTTAACACTTGGTCTAAAATCCACAATAAGGAAATCACGTCTTATATGTGTAAAGCATAGCTACAATTGAAGCACGACAACTATCCTGATGTGGCCAAAATGTGGAATGTCTATGTCGAATGGAAGGATTATCTTACTAATTCGGACCAGAGTAGTTAGTATTTCTTGCTTAGATTCAGGGATTTGTTCTTCATTTGTGGATCCATCTTTATCCACTTAATTGTATTTATTTTTTACCCCTCAAGCAGAAGAGGGGGACACTATGTCGAACCGCTGGTGGAATTTCTTTATACCAGTCCTTGTAGAACTATTTGTCTTTTGAGACTAATAATGTAATGATTTACGGGCTTGTTAATGAAAGGTGGAATGTTCCTTGCATGTTGGTTTTCAACATACTGTGAGAATAAGTTTTCTTATTCTACTTGTGTTTCTTTTCTACTCAATCATTGTTTAACATGTTTCATATGTTAGTAATTGCAAATGTTAATTAACTATTTTGAATTTCTTTATTATGGTGAACCATTATGACATGGTAATTTGAATGTGTTCATGTATCTCTGTTATGACAGGATTCCTTTGTGGATTATGAACATTTTGGGATAATAATTTACAGACACAATTGTTTACTGATTTTATTATTGATTGTCCTAAACATTTGGTTCTTTGTATCTTAAAACTGGTTTAGTTGAATAATACAGATTTGTCTTTATTTTTTTCACTGCATCCTATATAATTAACAGAATCAAGTGATGGAATTTTATCCCATCTCAGGTAGGTTTTCCTGCTTGAATTTTCTAACTAAATTTATTTCACTTCCATTAGATCTTTTAAGATTACTTGTTGTAGTATTCATCCAGACCATAAGTCTTCTTTTCAAGAAGCAAAACCCTAAGGCCAACGGAGGCCTATATCCGTCGGGAGCAGTCATCCCAAACGACTGGGAAATAGGGAAACTCTTGCAAGTGTTTTATGAAGTTCTTGGATCAAATTACTTTACTTGCATTGACGACCGAACCAGCTCATCGACGTCAACGGGATTCTTCCATGATAATAAGTTCATTCTGTGATTGATCTTCAACACTTAGGTGTTGTCTTGGAATATTGTCGTCACAAACGTGGAAGTGCCAATTTGCGCTATAACATTAATATCATAACCCTCTCGGATTAAGGTTGCCCCAATGTTTGCATTGATTTCGAGCATTTTATTCACATTCTAGCATGCATCTTTTAATTTCCACATTTAGCATACATATCAATGAGGGTAGTATTTATAATGCTTTAAAGGTAGTTGCAGCATATCTGGCAACGAGAAAATCAACAAAACATAAAACAAGAGGACCCCACCAGGACGTCTAGGCTCCATTTGAAATTAAAACTAATGCATTGACGTATACCAAGGGAGGCTATGTTTACACAAGACAAACCAATGGCATTTCATTCAAGCTTTTTCAAGCATAATGATCAAAATATCCAACTTACAACAAAAAGCTTGCAATCTTTCAGGTAATTAAGGATTAGCAATTATACTTCTAGAAAAGGAGTGTAGTTATACTAACAAGTCAATACAATACTTATAAAAGTAGTTAAGTTACAAAAGGAATGTTACTTGGGTAAATGGCATATCCACAAAAATTCAACTAAGTAATCACCAAATACTAGGGCATCAAAACAATGATAGACTTCCTATGTCAACCATCTATTGCAACACTTCGTAAAGACATGAAACTAGGCTAGCCCATTTTACATACTTTAATGACCTATATCAAACCAATCAAACTTGGATGATGCCGTTAATACCCTAAGAAAGTCTATCACAAGATAAAAAGAGGAGCTATGGGACTAACATCATAAAAATACATTATTATATGAGTTAAATGCACCACATGCACCCTAACATCAACAACAATAATTGAAGAAATCACACAACTCCAAGATGGTCAATCTAAAATGGGAAAAAATGGGCCAACATAGAAAGAGATTCATAATGACCCGAGTTGTACAAGATATGGAAAAACTTAAGAAATGTAAATATCAAAGTAAGCCAAAGGGAGCTAGCGTTTACATACCCTTGCTAGTGCCAATTACACCATTAAAATCTAACTATGAATTCCATAGGTGGCTCACAAACCACATAGAAATGGAACTACTAAACCCCAATCATAGTCGACAAGTCGAGCAAGATAGGTAATTATATTATTTATGTAAGAAGATGCAATATCATGATAATAGACAAAAAAAAAACTATTCTTATAAAGTGTGGATAAATTCAAACTATGAAGTTTCATTATATTATACAAGGACAACTTCCTAACGCGTCACAGAAAAAGCACAACACTTCAATCACAAATAACTCCTTGGAAACACGTCACAAAAAAAACACAACACTTAACCACAAATAACAAAGAGATAGATGTATAAGGTGGGAAATAGCAAATCATCCTTTCAAACATGCCTAAGATTTCAACATCAAGCATGGGGAAGTATTGTCATGTAGACATCTTTGCTGAGGAATGGGTAAGAAGTAGCTCATACAACAAGCTAAGTGGTTTGTTGAGCATATCAAAGAAGTACATCAACAAGTCATTGGAAACTTTGTAGACTACTCAAATGTAGATTATAGTTCTACATTATAAAGTAAATTCAAATATCAACAAATACATCAACAAGTCATTGGAAACTTTGTAAACTTTGTAGACTACTCAAATGTAGATTATAGTTCTACATTATAAAGTAAATTCAAATATCAACAGACAATTGGAGAGACATATTCTAAGATAAATAGATGCAACCAAACCATAGCATGAAAAGTTATGCTAAGGGAAGAGAAGAGCAACAAACAAGTGGTTTTACTTAATCTAACTCCAAGAGTTTTCTCATATGATGAACAAGATGAAGTTGGGCCCAAAAACTAGTAGCCTTGTTAACAATAGTTGAAAAACTTAGACAGTAAATCCTTACGTTCATTGATACTCATCACTTGCAAATGTTTTAGCTACTAATAACTAAGCATTCTTCATGTTCATTGATACTTATCACTTTAAAATGTTTCCCATAGTCTAAACTGTCTACAAATTGGTTCTTTTCCAATAGATCGATATCCAACATTTTTGGCCTAAAATCTGACAAAAATCATTTTGGATTGATGGAAATATCAAATTAGCATTGCAAATATCAAATTGCAATAGGGGTCATAGTGCAGCTTCCCTAATATATATTTTATTATTTAAATCAATTTATGAAGACAAAGTTCAATGCAATATTTCACCCAAAACAAGGACAAAATTTAAATATACAATATTTATCCCCAATTGAGAAAAATAATTTAATTACATATATCCATATAAAATGTAATTATTTGACACAATTTTTCAAAGTTTAATAGTAAAAAAGAAATTAAATATTATTAAAACCAATATATAATAATATTATTATTTTTTGTAAAGTTGCAGAAGTATATTAATTATGAGATTCAAAAAATACATCATAAGTTACATGTCTATCAATAGTATAGGGTGGCCTAAGGTGGTGAAGCCACCATCCCAGGTGCTCAAAGATGCTGAAAAAACTAAAATTATACCAAAAAAGGGCCATAGAGAGTAGACCTGCCCAATAGTAGTTATGGGTATGGTTCAGAATATACATAACATGCATGATGAAAGTACTAAGAAACAGGTAGTAGAGTAAGTTATAACAAAAAAGTTGAGTATCACAATAACAACCCGGCGCCCTCGCATATCTTCTAGGATTTTTCTTTAGCATAATGCAGGTCTAGCGCTTCTTCCACCATGGGGAAGCTTCCAAAGAAGTCTTCAACCATCCCTGTAGAGGGGAAAGTGGGTGACAGAGTGCTGGTGCTGCAGCCTGGGGGTGTGAGATCGTTCCCCATTTCCTTGTTGCTAACATTCTCCGAAGGGCCTGTAGTGGCAGGCATTGCGGAAGGGAAGGGTCGTAGGGAAGCTTCCAAGGGGGCTTCATTCCCGGGGAGACTTTCTTCGACAGTATATAATAATATTACACATATTAAAATTAAATATTACTAAAAACAATATATAATAATATTACAGATACTAAAATTTGTATTTGGGTTTAAAAAATGTAAAATGCATATTATATATTTAAAAATATCACTAAATATTATATGAACGTTACAACATGAAATAAAAGTAGAAATAATAAAATCATGGAAATATATAAACTTTCCATACAAAATCGTGCATAAAAATTCCTCGAAAAATATTAAAATATATTTTTATATAAAACTAAATTATTAAATATATAAAACAATATGTTTCCAAACTCGAATCCAAGTAAAACATTAAATATGACTACCTTTTACACCTCACATTTTCAATCTATCAGACAACGTAATGTTATTATATACTTCAAATTTGTTTTTTTCTTTTTACAGAAACGAGTAAGTATATTTATATTAAAAAAGGTAAGATCTGATACAAAATGGGGAGACTGTTCCCATCCAAAAAGAGGGAATTGGGCACCTCAATTCCAGTCTTAACAGTTCGCAGGAAACTTAGATACATAAAGTTCTTAAAAAGAGAAGATGACTGACTAATAAAACTACTTGTTTATACAAAATTCAAATAGATAAGTGGTAACTAGAAGAAAGACCAGTGGTTAATTCTCTGCTGAGCGACGTGGATTTTTCTTGCTGCTGGTGTCCAAATTCGCATTTTCTTCCATTCCCAGAATGATCGACGGGTTGTTGCTCTTGCTGGTCCGGATACAGTCTACCTTGGCTTCTACAATCTTGAAGCAGTTGTGCATGGTCTCCATCCTTCCAGCGATGTTATCAAAGTATTCTTTCATTTTATTGTTGTTGTTCCTTACCTCTAAGATTTCAATTTGTACAACAGTAGTTAAATTGGAGACATTTTTCTTGAGATCTTTATGTTCACCTCTCAGCACTCCAACTTGAGCTTCAATGTCTTGCAAATGAGAAAGAAGACCAGGTGGAGGGATTTCTGTTCCGCTGGGGGAGTTGAGGTTCACCACACCAATAGTATCATCAACTACATTCTAGAGTTTACCAATAGCAGCGTCCCCAACGTTTCCACCCAACTGATGCAGATGGACGAGATGCGCAGGGTTGCCAAGAAGTTGATTGTTGGACTCCAACGGGCGCAAGAGCTTCCTAGTTTCCTGCTCGAATCCATTTGGCAGGCTGGCCTAGTTCATCAAATGGCCACCACCCTGCTGAGCCCAACTATTATTGATTTCCAGTGTAGTGGACCGACGAACATGCTTCACTCTGTTCACGACTCCATTATTTTCACTGTGGCCATTCCCCTGAAGTGCTTCCAGAGCAGAGATGTAATGGTTCATGCCAATACCTTCAGCAACTTGAATGGATGTCTTACACTGTTTGCACTTCAGCGCAGGGAGACAAAGGGCAGAAGGGCTACCGTTTTCCATGGTGAAACACGTAGTATGCCTGCAGACCATAATTCCTTTGCAGAATGTTCCAGGTTGCGTCGAATGAGGAATGTTAACATCCAGGTGTCTGATATAGGCCCGCTCTGCCAGACGTATGTTGTGAATTGAATTTTCCCATGTTGGGCGGGGGATTTTATGCTGCAGACGCCGTCGTTTCACCCTGCAGCTTGATCTTGGAGGGATTATGAGCTTGACTTTCGCCTCCATCAGCCAGGTGGATAATACATTGGGGAGGATGCCAATTAATAGGTGCACATTCCCATGTTGACACCCAAGGCCATTGTGTGATGTGGGGATTTTGTTTCCCATTTCAACTTGAATAAAACCAAAACCTTGTGGAGAGGAGAAGAAGTTAGGGAACCCATGCCATTGTTGGGTGTTGTCCATTTTTTATCAAGGTGTCGCAATTCAGTCTGGCACCAATGTTTTCCATTGAGTCAGTTTGTTCATTGTTCCCTCTCAAAATGTGATAGAGAGAGATGGAGTTGAGATCCTTTATCTTTTGAGAGAAATGAAAATGCAATTTGGAGGAGGATTGGCGGTTATTCTTTGCAAGTGCCCGGGCTTCTTTGATCACAAGGAGAGAGTCCCCAATTGCGACTAGGTCATGGACGTTGTTTTCCTTTGCTATATCAATTCCTTGTAGAAGCACTATCCATTCGGTGTCGTTGTTGGTCTTTTTCCCTATTCCCCATGCATAGTCCATCAGCTTGTTTCCTTCGGAGTCTAGTAGGACTCCCCCCGCTACTTCAAATTTGTTCCAACCTATTATATTTCACATTTACTGAAATGATTCTATTTTTTCATGTTTTTATTATGAATATACACTAAATTGTTGCGTTAAATATTATTTTAATAAGATAATTTATTGATTCATTACTAAAATTATGTGTAACGTGATACAAATTTCATAAATATAATAATAATAATAATTTATGAGTAGTATTGAAAAATAAAATTACATTTTAAATTTAGACAACTATAAAAAAAAATGATTAATTCAATCATAAACACATAAATCAAACTATAAAAAATTAATAATTCAATGAGACACACATAAATTTCATTCTTCAACCATTGTAATATGACTAAGGGTTATGGTGCTAATGTGACTGCATCCAAATCCAAAGGGGATCAATTCTTGTTTTTGGGAAAGTGATCGAGGCAAACGTGATTGATCAAAAGGGCCTCATCTCAAATCTAGTTCCTTTTCTGTTGTTGACCAAAATAGACGCGAATGTGGTTGAATAGGAAATCCTTTTCATTTTTTTTCTTGAATATCTCATGCATTTAATTTTCAAAATGTGGTTGAATCGGAAAGGCTCCTCAAATTTTCAATTCTTTCATGAAGATCTCATGCATTTATTTTTCAAAATCTGCCAAATGTGAATTGATGGCACTATTTTGAGTAATTTTGAATCAAAATATGGCCAATTCAAAGTATGGATATCTCTAAAATCCCATCCAATTCTAGTTCCTTGGCCATTGCTAACAAAAATTGGAACGAATGAGATCGAATTGGAAACCCTCATATTTCATATTTTGGAGGTAAATGTGCATTTTTTTGTGGTTTTGAACTATTTTGGACTTATTTATAAACTTTCTTTGGAACACCATTTCATTCCAAGCGGTGGACATTCTATTCAGTGCTCAACTGGAAGTAAGCATTTTTTGGCCAATTTAAGCTCACATGGTTTTTTTGTACAAACTCCATTGGTTTGATTGATATCTTTCGCAAACACAAGGCATGTTTTTTTTATAGGTATGTTGGTTCTTCTTGTAATGAAATAATTTTCTTGTCGGAAATCTTATAATTAATTTTCGGGGTCTCTCTATTACATAGATTTGTATTTGACAAGATTTGTATTTGACATGGTGAACCCTTGAATGGGGGCATTGGAGCCTGGTCTCCCCTGCATTACCCCTATCGAGTATCTTTGCATGCATTCTTTTAGATCATTATTCTTCCATCCAACGATGACCTCTTGGAAGCCATCACCAAAGACCACGAGCATAGTTTGCTTTCTATGTCAAGCTTATTGAAAATGAAATGAATAACCATGAGCATAGTTCATTTTCAATGTCAAGCTCATTGAAAAATGAACTCACAACCCTCTCAAATTGAGTCAAATCTTTCACTAGATTTAGTACCTGAACCTTCAATTCCTCCACCTATGTCACTTGATCCTCTTTCTTCCTCCCTCTTTGGTGAACCTATTCCTATTAGAATCCAAGATTCTAATCGGGTGCAGAAGAAGAATCAATGAATGGAACAAAGCTCCTGGGGCATGTACCAACCTTTGGATCATTAGAGCAAATTTGGGGTCTAAAAATGGGTCTCCTAAGGAAAATAATAAAAAAATCCACGTCACAATACCAATATGCCATGTCACACTAAGTTAAAGGTGTTATCTAGTGAAGGTCAACCTATAATATCTCATTAATGGTAGTTGACAAATATGTTGGGTTAGTGTAGAGTTAAGAGATGATGGTTAAAAATAATAATGAAAGGTTTCGGTTCTTGTGCATACATAGTGATTGATATGGTGGTAAATTTTTAAAGTTATATTATAATTTATTTAATTTTTTATTAAATGTACCACTACTTATTTTTATATATTTAATAAAATTTTAAAACTTAAATAAAAACTAAAATTACAATGAAAAAATATAATTACAATAATACTAAAAATAAACAATCATTACTCATATTTTATTTTAATATTATCACTACTTCCAAGTCCTTTAAAATACAAATTTCACATTAATTAATATGATAGTGGAGTAATTTTGAAATAATAAAAGCATTTATATAATTAATATTTTATAAATAATAATAAATAAATTTAGAAAAACTATCATAAAAAAAGAGAGAGATAAAATAAGTTTTCACTATTTTTGTGATAAATTTCTCCTCCTAGCTCGGATTTTGATGCTTTTGGTACCGTTGGAAAGGTCTTGAAGAGTACTTTTATAACGGTACCAAAAAGGGTCAAAATCCGAGCTCAAAGGATAAAGGTATCACAAAAATAGAGAAACTTATTTGATCTCTCTCTTATTTTTTATTTATGATAGTTTAAAATTTGATAGTTTTAAAATTTTATTTATTTTTATTTATAAGAGATTAATTATATAAATGCTTTTATTATTTCAAAATTACTCCACTATCATATTAATTAATGTGAGATTTATATTTTAAAGAAATTAGTAGTGATAATATAAAATACTCTATATTTATTATTTCAAAATTAGTCCACTATCATCTTAATTAATGTGAGATTTATATCTTAAAGAACTTAGAAGTAATGATAATATAAAACACTCTATATTTGGTTATTTCAAGTATATTTATCATATTTCGAGATGAAATATTCAAAATATTAACCAAGGGAGGTTAATATGAAGTTAGATATTGTCAAATAAAATTATGACACATAAGCATCTTTGACTTCTGTATGTCCAACTCAACCATAATGGTTGACCAAAGTTATTGAAATTCTATTGGTTTGAGAAATCCAACTTATCCATGACACATTTTTTTATAATGCCCATTTTAGACCCCAAATTTGCTCTAATGAAAATGTTGGGAATAAACCCACCAACAAGTATCATTCAGAGCACAATTTATTTCTGGTTCCAAGCTTGTTGAAAACTAAAACTTCGAGCATAGTTTCAGTTTTTGTTTCAAGCTTGTTAAAAAATGTAGCAAACACCTCTAGCATAGTTGATCCTCAATTTCAAGATCTTTAAAAAAATGAAGTAGACATTTTATTGTTTGCTTAATGGTTGCACTTTCGTATTGCAACTTATGACTTGTTTCTTATCACTGCCTCATTGTTATTTGTTGTTTCACTTGTTTATTGTCATTGCAGTTATGCTTGAAACTAGCCATTTACATTACATTTCTATCGTTTCATAGTTACCCTCTAGATAGACACACTACTATAAGTGATCCCACTCACATGACAAAGGAATATTTTGAGTGATAGTTTATCCCTCTTTCATCCGTGTGAGACTAACTACAAAGTTAATACATAGTACTAAGAACACTAATAGTAACAAAACTAAATCATGGTACAACAGACTGTACTAAAGCATTTGAAGTAGTGATTTTGGTCTAAGAGCTTGGAAAATACCCCTAAGGGGGGAAACCGGTCACAAGGGAGTTTCTTTACTGATCTTGGTTAAATAATTTCACAAATAAAAAAATAGTATAACAACACTGTACTTGCAACAGTAAATACACTGAGGATTACCTCAGAAAATTAGAATTTATTGATTTTTGTGCCAAGCTGTGTATGCCCTCCCTTCAACAGTCAAAATATTCTTAGAAAACGTGCATGGTAAAACCCAGAACTCTATCCTTTTATTAGAAAATCGTGTACGACTTAAAATTCAATAGGAAACCAGATCCGAGCTATCCTTCAAACTAATATTCAACCATTAGCCTTGAACAATTAATGTAAATGAAGAATCCTCACTTTTGCAAGATCTTTGTTTACAATGCATTAAACTTGCAATGTATGTGGTGCTCAAATTATTTTTAAGCTCATAAATTTGAGGAAAGGCTTGAATCCAATTTTAATAAAATATTCTTAATATGCTTTTCATCTCATTATCATGACTTAATCCAATCCACAAGTCTAAGTGCATGAAAGAAGGAAACATAAGAGACATAAACACATCAACACCATAACTCAAGACGTTCATAACGAAGTTCACGAGGACCTCCCGGGCTATGTCTCTGGGCCCACTTAATCAAGACGACCACTCTTATTAGTCTCAAAAGGATTTTACAATTTACAAAGAGTAAATAAGAAGCACCAAAAATATCACCTCGATGTTTTGCAATCCTGCAACAGAAAATGAATGTACAAATAGTTGTAGCAGACCATTCTGAGTCGTTAGACAGTAAACTTGAATAGTATTGGACCCGGCTATAAGGTTCTGAAGGCACTTTTATGTTCGAGCACTCTAATGAAACATTTGATAGCAGATTCAAATTCCTCCCGAAAAATTGATAAAAATGAGTATAAATTTGATATATTTCTAAGCAGGTTCCTGGGAACCCCCTCTAGAACAGACTCCAAGACTAGTTCCTCTCCATACAATCCATATGGTCTCGAACTGCATGCCCACTGAAAAATGCATCAAGATTCGTGCAGACTGTGTGAAACCATCTCAGTTTCCATGCACAAAACCACTTTGGGAAGCGTGCAATAGCACCTCGGTATGTGCTCCCATCCTTGGCCTTTGTCCTCGGCCCCGTCTTCCGAAAAAACTTGGCCATGTGGTCTGTGTGCACCAATTCTGTGTGGTATACCCCCATGTTGCTGACTTACCCCCTTTAAATAATATTGGGGTGATAGAGACTCCAAACAAGCGTTGGTGGCACGTTTGTTACGATGGCTAACTTTGGCATTTGTCCTTCCAGGAGGTCCGATGTTCAACGCCCATGGACCCCCGTTTTGGGTTCATGTGTTGGTATATGTGTTTGGACGTGTTCCATATTTGGGCCCCCGCCAATCCATTTTTACAACCACTTCTATCCTGGGGCGGGGTTTGTCTGGCTTGCCAACTTTGGCGGTCGATCGCCCCCCCCTTTTTTCCCTCCTATGCACATAATTAAAGCTTAAATAGATAAATCACCACATGCTTTAACAAGTGACATAAGTGGTCTAGTGGTAAGCTGTTTGGCTTGTCGATGGGAGGGAAAGGGTTCAAACCTCGCGACCTCCATATTTTTGTTGAAAATGACCAAATACTAGCCAATCGAGGTTGCCATGTGGTGGCTCTGGACTGGTCTACGTTGATGCCAAATCAACCAGGTTACCATATGTCCCTATATGATAGATCCAATTTATTTCCATATCACCAACCTACTCATCTTCCACGTGAATCGACCCTACCACGTGGCACCACGAGGGATTTCCACATAATCCTATGAGGAAACGTGTCACCACTTCATTCATCCAAGTCACCACCAACTTGGATGCCCATTCATCTTCCAAATCAACCTGCCCTACCATGTGGTGCTACTAAAGAGTTCCAAATCATCCTATGAGGCCACGCGGCACCCCCTTTTTGCACTGTTGCACATGAAAATGTTGGCTTACCGAAATTTCAGAAGTCAATAATTTTCTCATTCATAGTCTATTTGAGGTGAAATGAATGCCACCAAAATCATATCGACGAGCTCTTTGTAATGATGTTGTCCTTTTTGAGGTTTTAGAATTTTCATGTTTGAGAGGTCATGGATCCTCAATCACTCCTCCTTGCCGAGGAGCATTTTGGTCCTCCAAAAGCTTCTAAAAATCTATCAAGTGAGGGCAAGGCCTCTCCACTTGGCCTAAACCCACCCATATTATTTGGAGCATGGAAACCTGGTACATCAAAATAAATTGTCCACACGTGATAACAACTTCAACCAAAATGCTGACATCGATGATCAGTCCCTTACCATATTTTGCATTCATGGTCATGCCTTTTAACCAGAAACAACTAGAAAATAGTAAGATGACATACAATGGTGCTAAAGGAAATGAATCAACAGTCGTTCTCATGCTTTTACCAATTCAATATGAAGCTCTGGATCACAACCTGTAAGTGAATCTGGTTGCCGAGATAGCCTTAGTCGGAAAACTGGAATATACTGCTAGTAGTCGAAATGAGTTACTTGATTGGGTTAGCTGGTCCTGGACACCAATCGTGGGGATCATGCCCAAACTGAATTTTTTGGTTAATAAATGGCTCCTTTTCATTTTCCCTCAAGATTTTAACCTTAATCAAATTTTGGATGGTGTTTGGTTGTTCAAGGAGGGCTCTGTTAACCTGAAGATTTTGCACTTGAAGAGGAGGGTTCTGTTAACTTGAAGGGTTTTTTGTATGATCAAATATGGATGTTATTACATTGCAATATATATTTTTTATAGCAGTTTTTTTTCTAAATATATAAAGAATGAAAATGGTGATTATGATTGAAAGGAGGTCTTAATTTATGTTCTGAAGCTATCTTTATTAAATCGAGGCACATTCATTATCAATGAAGACAAGATGGAGGCTAGGTTAGTGAAATTGACCAGAAAAAGAAAAAAAGAATAAAAAAATTGTCTTCATTGATAATGAATGTGCCTCTATTTCCAATTACCTTTGTAAAAATTGGATTATGAAATTATTAATAATTATGTCAACAAATTTTATTCCTTAAATGTTAGAAATTTAATGATATTATCACTATTAGGGTTGTGAAAATCAATAATATCATTTTATTAAACATTCATGCTTGAATTTTTACTTTCGAATTATTATTGAAATTTTTATCCGTGAATGTTATTATCACCTTATGATCACCATATCATTATAATGATTATCAATTAAAATATTAATAATAGCATTCATGGATAAATTAAAATTATAAAATTATTAATAATTTATTCCTTGAATGTTAGCATTTTAATGAAATTATCACTATTATGGTGAAGAAAATTGATAATATCATTTTATTAAAATTAAATAAAATGTTATTATCACCATATGATTTTTGGCCAAATATGATTATTTTAATGATTTTTATAAGAAAATATTAAATAATTCCTTAATGTTATGTTTTTATTGATTATTACTTTTGATAAACTTTTGGCCAATTATGAGGTAAAATATTGATTATCATTTAAAGATTAATAATAACATTCATGGATAAATAATCTAAAATTATTAATAATATTTTCATCTGTTAGGGTTTTGGAAGTTTTTTTTTTAAAACCGAGAATATGAAGGGTTATAATGAGAAAAGACCAAACATCTAAGTATTTATACGCACGGTTAGCAACTCTCCTTCACATATTCAGTCCTGAAGATGAATCCAGCTTAGGATTCGAAACGTCAACGATAACCAAAATGCCTACCGTGGATTATCCGGAAACCCATTCGAACTCTGCAAACCACGAAAACCTAAAATCCTTAAAATATAGATGTTCGTTTATAAAATAAGAACTTAAAACTTAAACCCAGATCTATCAATCAAGAGAGATCAACTTTAGCACTAACAATAGCAGTGCAACATTAATGCTTGCTTTCACTATGTATCGATGAAGCAATTAGATGTAAACATCAAATAATGCAATGATGTTTAATGTAATGATAGAACAAAACAAGCAAGGAATGTCACAATGTAACCTAATGAGAGGCTACCAAACTCAATAGTAAATCCATAATCAACTATGGCTGACTATATTCATCGAGAGTCACACATGGTCCATAGTCAACCATACTCAGCCATAAACAACCAAATTAGAGATTAGAGTTCAACATCAAAATGTAATATAACCATTTATGAGTACTGTAGGAATTCAATACAAGTAAGCCATGATGGATGTCAAAATGTGACATAACCATTAAGGAGGATCACAATGTGACATAACATTTAATGAAAGTTGTAATCAAACATACCAATTTAACACAACTTAACTAAGACAAATCTCATAGTGTGAGATAACTATTTAATAATGTAGCAATCAAACACATGTAAACCACGATGAGTGTTGCAGTTTGATACATCCATTCATGAATATCACAATATTGAGGAATGTAACATTCTAACATAAAATATATGTGTGTATAAATTGTGTAATAGCCAATTTTATTTTCATTTTAGTAATGAAATCATTGCACTGATACTAATGGTGATAGATATAAAATAAATATTATTTTTGTTTTATTTTGTTTTAATTATAACAATTTGGAATAAAAATGAGATAAAATTAATTTTATCAAAATTTTGATCCTATTACAAAATAAAAAATTTATATTTCAAAATTTTGAATCTTTTTTATATATTTGTTATATTATTTAGTTTAATACTCAATTTTGAAACCCTAAGAATAAAAAAATAAATTTAAAACTAAATATTAATTAAAATTCAAAAGTCATCTTAAGTTGGCTATGAAGCAATGGCAGGTATAAAAAGGTAAAAAAAACTAGAATTACCTCGAACTTAAAATTAATTTTAAATACTATTTTTATTTATTTACAAATTCTTCGTGAAGTAGGATTCGATGTGTAATGATAATTTAATTAAGCATTAAAAATCAATCTCAGTTCTTCTGCTAGAGTGTAGAAGTAAAAACATTCCACCTTAAAATATATCATAAATTTCCATTTATGCGGGCATGGATTCTCATTATGGCACCTCAGTGGGTCGCTTTTCCACCATTTCTGATTTCACCACGTCCATTTCCTCGACCAGCTGACGAACCTCGTGCAGCTATGTTTGTTCTAGCTGACGAACTAGCATTGGGATTCTCATTTTTCTCCTGGATATATGCTCAACGACCACTTATTAGAATAGGGGATGCCTCTACAGCAGCTTTGACTGAAGCTGCTTCTTCAAATTCCACAAAAGCATAACTGCGTCCGTTATCACTCCTGTTCCTCACTTATACACTAGAGGGCTTAACCACCGCAAACTTCTTCATCTCTACCTCAAATTGGGAGGCGGGAATATTCAACTGGAAGTTGTTGATAAAAACAGAGCACTTATTTCTGTTATTATCTTTTTCTTGTTTCTCCCTCAGATATACTTGACGCCTGTAACATCCCGGAAAAATCGTAAAAATTTAAAACTTTTCTATGTGATAATAAATGTTATTTAGTAATGCGGAATAGAACAATGCATGTATGTAATCTATATTTAACTGTGTTGTTACACATCACTTCTGATGTTGTTTCTAGATGTTGAATTGATTGTTTGACTAATGTACTTTTGTTTGATCGACATTGTTTTTAAATGTCATACATGTTAGTTTTCTTGGTTGTTTCTGACTGTACTATTTTTATTGAAGATGTCGGGGTCCTTCGGACGCCCCGAGACTTACCTAGCTTTCATGCTAACGCCTGTGCCTTCGTTTTCTTGTTATAGTTGATAGGTAAGGTATTGTTAAAAGAATGCGTCAAGAGATAAATCTTGTTATTCAGTACTTCTCAATGTTCTTATGCACTGTTGTAAGGTACACTTATCAGAATGGAATAAATAAAATCTAGTGTTTTTCTGGTGCATAAGGGTGCAAAACACACTATGTGACACTATGCTAAAATTGGCAATAATTTGCATGTTTATTTGTTTCAACACTTGATTATTTGATTTAAATACAATGTTAGAGTATCAATACCATGTGAGACTATTCACAATTTAACCAATGCAATGCTAGACTAATTGTTATTTAATCTAATACAATGTATTGGAATTACATTGGCATAGAAATATTAATATAGGATTTACATTGTAATCACGACCTATATATAGTGTTTGTAATATCATAATTATTGATGATCACCCTAAGGGTCCTAGTCGACCTCGTGGTAACATATCATGGCATCGATTTAATATTATACATGTTCTATGGTGTAATGAGTTATGGTTTTTACACAACCCTACGTTGTTTAACGTTTAAACCCTTGTAATGATGCATAAAATCTCGTCGTGGATCCTAGATCCGTGATCGGCTGACGTGAACGCCATATGGTACAAGTTTTAATGAATGTGATAAGATGGTGAGGTACTAATACACCCGGCTGGCAGGTACCAGCATACATTTGGACATTGACTTAGCAGAGTTGTCGAGACTGTGGAATCCCTCGTGGATGAACCGGTGGTTGAGACTGTGGAATCCTTGTTGAGCTGGCTCCTTCATGGCTGTTGTAATAATGGGTCAATAAATATGGTAGATACGTTGGTATACGTGATCTGGCTTGTTGATCTCCTCCGTTGGATGGTGGTTGATCGACGGTGCAAGTTTAACCCTAATCCCACTATGTGTTGCGTTTAATGACTACTCGCTCACTTGACATTTGACATTTTCGTTTTGGAGGTAAGGGCCGACCGGCCGAGGGTTAACAGGGTTTTCTATTAGGAGAGTTTTGCTGTTGTTAGTCACCAGGATTCGATTCTGGCATGGGGTTTTGTAATGCCTGTCGAAACTTCTCATTCTGTGCTATGGGCTCTTGACCTGTGTAATTCTTCTAGGTCGAACTCTTCCAGTTCTTATTAAGTGATAGTGGGCTTTGGTTGGTGTTTTCGTTTATGAAATTTGATACTCGAACCTGTTGAGGGTTTGTTGTTTCTTTTGAAACCTAGTTTGCTAGCAATGGCCAGAGATTCGTCTGAGTAAGGGTTTTCCTTGGCACTGGTTCAAGATTTGGAATGTTCGCTTGCTCGGCTTCTTCGGTACCAGTATTCGGGGACAAGTTTTTGGTTGCCAAAGCATCTGTTGGCGTTCGTTGCTGACATGAGATGTCTCAATGTAATGTGTTGCAACTAAACACTGTATTTTCTTACTTGAATGTTATCAGGTTAAATAAATAATTCGTTATGTTTACAAATTTCCCGTGTTACTAGTTTTAACCACTATGATATGTCGTTTGCAGGTTTTGACAGTCGAGGGTTTCTCCTGTACTGGGCATTGAGGTTGGATATAGCTTTACCAATCGGTAAGCCTCGGTGGTTGCTTTGAAACTCTGTGTAGGAGATGATGATGGCCGACTGTTTGATAACTGTGTGCTTGTGTTTTGAAACTCAGCAAAATCATTTATATGGTAGAAGCTATGGTTTTACACTGTGTTGCATCGTGATACACCTGTGTTAGGATACAACCTAGTTTTGCGGTGTCAATGTAATAATTGGAAATGTTTCACTGTAATTGTTTTTGTATTTAATGTTTTGAGGCTTGGCCCGTGAACAAAACCTGTAACTCGTCATTTATGACATGGAAGGAATTTGTGTTTTAACAGCCTCTGAGTTCGATTCTTAATGTGAATGATAATGGTTGTGTAAGCTAGGTTTTATACACCTGTAGCTATCGTTTTCTTTCTGGACTGTAAGCTCACGAAATGTTTAAATGATGGGAATTGAATCGTATGCTGTGCATGTATAATGAAAACTCTGCTACTAATCAAAATCAATGGTTATGTGTTTGTAATGTATGATAGGCTTCGGCCTGAGTAATTGTTGATTTGAATTAAAATGTTAAGGGTTTCGCTTTTGCTCTTACGATTTCAACTCAAAACATACCATGGTATGAGTGTGTTGTATGTTGAAATTAAAGCTAGGGTTTTAGAAAGAAAACAATATAACTTGTATGCAAAAATGGGAAACTTTACTGCTACTGTGTACTTGTGAACAAAAGACTGTTAGATTTAAATTGAGTAAGAGAATATATATAGTAATATGTGTGCATTGATAATGTTTTGATTTATAAATTTGATACTATAGGGTAGGCAATTCTGTGCAGATAAATGTTGATATTTAATAACTGTGTAATATTTAATAGGAGTAAAAGAAATATAGCCATGTACTAACTGTAGGAATAATTTAATAACTATGATTGATATGTTAGTAAAATAAAATGAAACATAAATCTATAAACATACATAGGGGAAAATCGTATCCTATAGAACATAAATAATTTCGATATTCATTATAACTAATGTTATTTGAAATGAAATAGATTTACTTGTTGTGATAAAAAGAATGAAAATAAGAATAGTACTATAAGTAAAAGAATGCAGTAAATAGCACTGACATATTAACAGATATATTATAGAACATATAAAATGATACATTCATCACCATGGCAGTATGCCTATCTTCTCTTATCTATCTTAATCTATTTCTGTACTGGAGTACAATGTTGTTCCTTCTTGCATGGGGAAAAATACTGAAACTATTTTACTCAATCACTTCTTATTCATACAGAATTATTAATTTGCACAGGAATTGAAATAAATTTATTAAATAAACAGTGAAAGTTAAAGACAGTAGAACTGTAAATAAACCAAAATAGATAACAGGACTTTAAAATAAATTAAATAATACAATAGAACCTGTAACTGGCGATAGGTCGACAAACACCCAAGGAGGCATGTTCCTCCGAACCTGCTTCAGAAGAAGCAGCTCGACTTGCTGACTTCTAATGAACCCCCAAGCCTGATTACTGATCCAGTAAGTGGGTGGAATATGTGTAGAAGCAAGGCACTCAAAAATACCTTCTCCACTCGGTATCAACCTCCTGAAAATACCTTCTCCACTCAGCATCAAACTCCTGAACTCAATAAGAGTTTGGCAGATTCACAACATGATCAACAACAGCATATCCCCTCATCAAATCTCTTGGGTGCAAACACAGCAAAACCCCAAGGTAAATTTCCTCGTCAGGAAAAGTGATGAACCTCAGTTCAATATTTGAGGGCTATTATATAGACTGCCTAGGTCTTTTAGTGGTCAGTTTGGAATAAATGAGCCTCAAGCTCCAGTCCCATCTTTCAGGGCACTATGACCACATTTCAAGGGAGTTGTCCCATACCAACAGCTAGTTAGTTGCATCATGATGCTGCCACTTGTCCATTGCCTTCTACCCCGAATTCCATTCCACCTAGTGGATCAGTAACCACTCTTTCAACAGTCCTCTTACATGTTTGTCTCCTATTTTATTTATTAAATAATAATATATTGTGCAAATTACAGTCATCCTTAGACACTTGCCCAATACAAACTTTACAATAAAATTTATCATAATGTTTCTAAACACAAAATGTTTTCCAGCTTAAAGGGTATGTTACAACGCCCACCAATTGCAATAGGGGATGCCTCAACTGCACTTTGGACTGAAGCTGCTTCTTCAAATTCAACAAAACCAAAACAGGAATCAGCTCCTTGCTTACTCCTAACTTGAACACCAGAAGGTTTTATTGCCCCAAACTTATTCAACTCTTTCTCAACTTGGGCACGAGTAATATTCGCAGGCAAGTTGCTCATAAAAATACCGCACCTACTTCCTTCTGCAGTCACGCTGTTAGCTGTCATATTCACCGGAGTGGAATTTGGTGGAGCAAAATGGAAGCAGTTGATGGACGTTGAGCGGAATTTGGTAGAGCGCTTGTAACAACAAGAGGTGGTTTTCTAAGTGCAACGGGGGGTTGGCTTTTAAGAATTGAAGCATACGACATTTTGGGTGCTTCTTGAACAACAACTAAAGTTTTTTTAGCAGCACCACGAGGCTCTCCATTGTGATCATGTTCAGTTTCTGATCCTTCTTGAATAACTGAGTACTATTGGAGTAGCATTCTACTTGGGAGATTGTTTGGTATCATGGCTAAGCAAGAAACAACCCTCCATTTCACTATCTACAACAAAAGCTGAACTTATTATTGTTGCATTATGTTGTACTCAAGTCATTTGGATGAAGCAGGCATTGGAATACATACATGTGAAGTATGAGCATCCCATAGTGATAAATTGTGACAATACCAGGGCCATAAACATATCAAAAAATACTGTCATGCACTCTAAGACTAAGCACATTCCAATAAAATATCACTTTCTAAGAGATCAAGTGTCACAAAAGGTTGTCAAAATGGAATATATTGATACAAAGGAACAAATAGCTGATATCTTCACTAAGCCATTACCCAAAGAAGCCTTTGAGTATCTTAGACAAAAAAATGGGAGTAATCTCCTTACAGTAGATAAAAAGAAGAAAATACCTTGTCAAGGGGAGACATGTTGATAGGGGGAGTTGTCAAAAGGGGTCCCTTGTCATTGTTTTCAAAGGGGGAGACTACCTTTGGTGTTGCCATCAATGCCAAAGGGGGAGAATGTTAAAATATGTGTTGGAATTGATGTCAATATGCCCACAAAGTTTTAATTAATTAATTAATTAAAAATCAGTAATAAACAAATATTTAAAGTAGAAGTTAATAAACAAATATTTGGAAAGGCACGAATTGGAAAGACACAGAATGGAGAGTTGCAACCTGAAATATAAGAGGTATTTAAATGAATTTTTTGAATTAAAAGAAAGTGTTTCAAAATTGTTGATCACAACAACAATAAGAAAAGAAGACACCAAGAAGCATGAAGAATTTCCAAAGGCAGAATTGATAAATTAATAAAAGATTGTCAATTTATAAATATCAGAGAGGCAGGGTGGTGTTGGGGGCAAGTTGAAGCCTTTGAAGGAGGTTGTACCCTCCTTCCAGTAGTAGCTGGAAAACAAGGGTGTTGTAGAATCATTATCTATTGGTGCAGATAGAAAACTGGGATGTTGATGCATCCTTTCTATTGTAGCAGAAAAACAATTTTGTAGAAATCATTTTATTAATGAGTTTGATTTTGTGGTTTGCTCTTTGAGGTTTCCATGATAAAATTCTCAGTGGTTGCTTGTTTGATTCATAGCATATTTTATTTTAAATAGTAATTGTTTTAACAAAAGAAAAAGAAGGAAATATTGATTCACCCCCCCTCCCTCTCGATATTGCTGGATAAACAAACATATAATGCCTATTGAGAAACGACTCTGGCCAGATTCGAGTTCCACAGGTGACATGGGTCTTGGTCTATAATGGCTAAGAAATGGGATTCTCAAATGGTTGAATTTAGGTCATAATTTGTGAAAACAGAGTCAAAAACATCAACATGATGGTCATATGTGTGCTCATCTTCGACAAATATGGGTTTACAAAACTTAATTTTGGATGAAGAGACCATTTTGAGTGAATTATAAAACTCGTAGGTTAATAGATGATTTTGCAGGGAGGACTAGGGTAAAAATTCGTTACTGCTTTATTTGATGGTAAAATAGAATGTATATACATTTGATACAGTAAATACCTCGGGTGTAACATATCACAGGTGTAATACTGATACTGGTCACTGATGTTGACTGAACGAATAGTGTGGATGGAGGGCACCAAAACTTTTCTTCCAATAAACATAATAACTTCAAAATTTGAAAATCCCCCCTTGAACAGTTTTAAAAAATACAAAAATTGGGCACTTGAAAATTTCTTATTTCACATATCTTATTGTGTCTAATGGTGTCAATGGACCCCACCTGACACGTTCCTTCTTGAGAGGAGTTGATGTAGATTCCACTTTGTCAATCTTTGCGTATGTGGAAGCCTTGTCAATCTACACCTTTGGGAAGAAACCACCCTAGTTTTCCATAAGTGGTAACAGCTCATGAGCTTGAAAATATTAAAAAGGGCCACTCAGATCCATTATCAATCATTTTAATCCATGTTTCCCAAGTGGTTTTGGGGCACCAAATCCTTGGGACAAAATCAACTGGTGTGCACTTTCGGGCACATTATCCATGTTAGCCGTTGATTTTTGGGATCCTTCCTTGATTATCTCATCCACTTTATTTATATTATTTGTATCTCATCGACACTATTGATCTAAAGCATTGATTATTTTAGACCTAATGGTTCCCTGCTCTTGACAAACTATGACACATTTATCTTTTATCCTTTGTTCTCTAGTTCATGGTCATTTATTTTCTCTTTGTTCATTTATTTATGTGCTTGAGCAGCTTATAGCACTTTCGCTTTAGCTCCTATGAGTTTAAACCCAAATCTTTAACATTTTGCAAATTTGGAAGCCTGAGCTCCCTGGCATGCTTTTAGTGCTATCAAGAGCCTTGTACTTTTATGAACTAACAATCAGATATTTGCTATTAATTTCCATCTATGCGGTTTTTTCCCATTCCTCAGTTGCGAAATACCTATTCGTTTCTTCCAGAACCATTATATTTTGTGATTTATGTAGCTCATGGATCAAGGCCCTTTGTCCAGGCTCGAGGTTCAGTCACTTTACTGATCACTTCTTAAAAACTTGACACCCCTTGATATAATATATAATCGGGTTCTATTTTATGGATATAAGAAGTCTTAATCTTAGTTGTGGAAAAGTTATTTTCCACAAAATTTTGAGGATCATGAAGCCTTTTGAGTGCCGTGCTAAATTTTAATTCCTGCAGTCGAGAAGCCATAAAATGTGCATGAGGGGAATTTTAATGACTAAGTGGCCTATGTACAATGGGAACTTGGGCATTGTCTTCCTTTTTAAGTGTAGTACACGTCATAGATTACATTGACAGTAGTTTGATAAGCTATTTTTTCCAGTGACTTTCCATCTAGGACAAAAATGGGGAGTAAATGCAATGAACTACGGAGCTCACTCTAATATGAACTACGTACAATTCTGTGATCCAAAAAAGTGGTAGAGAATATCAAATTAGCATTGCAAATATCAAATTAGCATTGATCAATCTGACAAAAATCATTTTGGATTGATGGAAATATCAAATTGCAATAGGGGCATTTGAGGGTGCTGAAGTTATTTATGCATTAAAAAGAACAATTTCAACAACCTAAAATTACAATTTTAGTAAAGACTTATGGTCGGATGGCAAACCGGAATATGTCAACCTTTTTCCAAATGTCTTAGTTACTAACAACTAGCAAGCAGCAAGTAATTGGACTCTGATTCAAGTAATCAGAAATAGAGAAAATGGAGAAGTGATAGAAAGAACATGGCTTCTTGCCCTGTTAATTTAATGGCTTATCTAAGTGGTTATTGATCATTGTTGATGAAATTAAAGCTTTACAAATATTATTACCTAGTATACAATTATAAATTTTTTATTTACTTATCGTGCATGTGCTATATCTTGAACCATGTTGGTAGTAAGTGGTCTATCTATATTAAAATACATGCACACTTCTTAAATTAAAATTCTTCTTTAGGAAGGCAGTTAGACAAATTAGACAAACATATGAAATCGATCTTCATCATAGAAAAATGCTTCATACTTCATCCTAATGCCATAAACATTTTTCATTCTAAAGGAACTTTGTGAAACATAAAAATTTATTTTGACATGTCAAAAAATTACTTATCCTTGAAATACATACTTTAAAATGATATTGTTTCTCATGAACCATGTTATGGTTAAAGATAAATGCTGTATCGAATCATAAATTCCATCCACACCCTAAAGCTAAATGAAAAACTCTTAGCTATTCTGCATGAGACACTGTGAGGTAAGTTCTATGAAACTATATTAAAAACATAAAAAACACATCAACGATGTATGGATTGATAATTTCAGACAGATAGCTGGCGATAAGGAATCTACTAATTAATTATAACTACATTTCTTAGGGACTTTTCAGAGCCTTTTACAATCTGCTTGCCGAATAGAAATAGGTTTGGGAAATGCATTTTTTATAGGATTGTAGCCACTAAATTACTAGGTAATAAAGTCTAGCTTTATCACGTGGAAGAGCATAAACTATTTTTTTTTCCGTTTTCACTATCAATCCCTTGGATCAATTGACCCCATTCTCACTCCTACCACTGTCTATCATATATCTTATAATTGGAGAATACGTTACATGCAAAAAGGCATCAGAATCATCGTTGTCCTCGTTAATAAAGAAAAATAAAAAATCCAATAAATTCTAGATATCTCCGGTTTTAGTCCATGTTAAAGCAAGCTATTAAATACGTAGATAAACAATGTACTATGACGCAAAATAAGCTGACACAACATCGTGCAAAAAAAGTACATTTTTATTTTCTTGAACTGCCTTCTTCCTCTTATCATGATTTGGCCCATAGAATTTCGAATCCTTCGACTCTAAGTGGCCAAAAGTGCAACTAACACCATAGAATATTTCGAATCCTTCGACTCTAAGTGGCCACAGGTGACCGATATCTATTACCAAACACGCCCAGGGCTCGCCCCTGACCCCAACCATTGTTGTGCATGGTGAGACTTGAACCGGGTAGGAACAAGTCAAAGCCCAACTTTCAACAACCTGGCAACTCACCATTGACCATGTTTAAGAGTGAAATTTAGCATATACTAAAACAAAGATTCCATGTCAAGGAGGAATCAATTTTAAAAGATTATGCAGATATCAACATTGAATTTTTTACCAAAAATATATATTCAACAGTACGAATAAAGGGTCCATGTCTAGGAATGATCAATTTTAAATGGTTATGAAGATATCATGAGTTTTTAGCACATTCTCACCAACATTATATGCATCAAACCAAAAATTTCTTCTATTCATCAAGCCCAAAATTTCTACAAATTTTCTTCTTGAGGATATTTCCTAGTGAAACCGTAGATGGCGTACATCATGAACATGTAACCACCAAATGAGAAGCTATAAATATATAACCTTAGACAAGGCAGAGAAGCAGAGATTTATCAACAGAAAAGCAAGATTTGTACTCCAGTCACTAAGAGAGTCATTCTGACGAAGTGCTGGATTTTTAAAAAGAAGATGAACATTCAATTTGACATTGCTTGAGCCATGGCATTACTGTATAGCACAGCTGTGTGTTGCCAGCTATATTCATCTGAAAGACGATACTCTCCAAAATTTTGATCTATATTAAAAAGGTGTCCAGGCGGAGACTTTGATGAAATCATTTCTTGCCAAAGCTCCAAAAACTCATCCATGAGTATACGTGTCTTTTCTATGGAAGACAGTGGTAGGTATTCCACCTGATGCAAACCAGATCTTAGCATTAATTAAACAGACGAACAACTTTGATGTCAAGGGAAAAAGTAACCGTCCAATTGAATCTAAACGTATAGACATTGTTTTGCATTGCATTCCTAACTAATTAGTTTTATACAGTTTCCTAACAAGCACAACAAGAACCATGTTCATATTACCTCCATTACAACTGCCTTCAAAGTCTCAGTTTGAGACACTCTGAAAACTTTTAATTGAAAATCGCCAAATTTGTATTGAAAGCCCTGAAACAGAAGACCGTAGTCAGAAATATCATACCTGCTTATCAATGGAACTACAAAAGACGTTTCAACTATAGATCAAATATCTTATTATTAATAGGACATAATTCAGCACACCAGCTACTTTAGCTTTTGAAGACATGATATATGTTGCTCCTTTTTACAACAATATTACAAGAAGCATTGCTAGGGAATCAGCTTACATACTGTTGAAAGCTAAAATATATTTATACAAGCACTACATCAGTTGACACAGATAGCAGATGAGCACATCAAAGCAATTTTCCACCAGGTTTTGGGGACATGGATATCTGGGGGCACGCCTAAAAGACATATGAAGAGAGCACAAATTTCTGGGCACGTAAGAGGGATGTAGGGCCCCCTGGACCCAACCGCCAGCCCAAATGTTAAATATATAAAAATCATTAAACATAAATAACTAAAACATTTTTTATACATAATTCATCACAAATGTATACAAGTAAAGCAGCAACAGCCATGATCCAACTGACAATTACACAATTCAGAATCTGGTATTCAAAATGAGAAAATAAGAAATTGGTATTCAAAATAAGAGAATCATTGTATTTTTCTTGTAAGGTCAATGTCCAAATCAAAATGATATGCAATGGTACATCAAAGAAGTGCATCCATCGTCATTTAAATAGAAAAGAGCCAAGACTGTCATAACAAAAAAATTAAAAATTAAAAAATGAAACAAGTCTCAAGCCATTAGTCATGCTCAATCAGTCTCTGCCTAGTATTCTGCATCTATCTGCTGTGGGAACTATAAACATCATCTATGGGAATGTAAAGACAACCGACCCCTAGTTTAAATCTAACTGCTGTTTTAACATTTTCCAGCAAAGAAAGGAAAAAAGGTTGTCGCTTCTTCAAGTTTTCACTGATAGAAAGCTGGTTGGACCAGAAATGCACTTGGAATATATCAGAAGGTCCCTGTTGTTCACACTTATACACCTTTGAAAGCTTGTTGTTCAGAAAAATCCAACTTCAATCCCCTTAATGTACTCAATTTAATGTGTTGTAACTTGTGGGGCAGAAACAACAAAAGTGCAGGTATGGGGAGTTATGCAGAGAAGAAAAGGTAAGGTAATGTGGAGACAGCTAGTCCAAGTCCAACATCTGCTCTAACATTTCCCAGCCAGAGTAATGAAAAAAGGTTGGTGCTTGATGCTTCTTCAAGCTTTCAGTGAAAGAATGCTTGTTGGAGCAGAAATGTGCTTGGAATGTAATAGAGAATCATTGTTGTTCACGAAAGTCCAACTTCAAACCCCTTAATGTACTCAAGCTAGTGTGTTGTAGGGTAGAAACAACAAAAGTTCGGTTTGGGAGCACCATGTAGAGAAGAAAAGGTAAGTTGAGAGTGGCTAAAGCAAATGAAAATACTTTGTTTTCAGTTGTTTTTCTTTGTGTATTTACAAGGATGCATCCACATAAGGGGTGTCCTAGGGTACCACCAACTCCTGGGGGCGTCCAATTTCTGCAGGGAACACCCCCATTGAAGACCCCCAAGTACAATGGGACATGCAGGAGAAGTTCCCAATCAAGTCCCCAAGTCTGGGGATCACAGGAAGCATAGGGGATGCATATCTGTGGAAAAGCACCTCAAAGTTAGTCATAAAATTATGCTAATTGGGAAGAAGAGGAAAAAGGAACTTGTGTTCTATTAATTAAACAAGTAAAACAAGATTCTCATCACAACCCTTGAGTAACAAACAATTATTAATAGAGAGCAAGCCATCAAGAAAACTGCTATGGCCCTGTAATGACTTGTTAAGAAGAAAAAATTGTAACTCAAACCTTTGTTGATACTTCAAAACGATCCTCAAAAAATAATAAAAATAATGTATTTCTATAAGAAAAAGAAAGTATTTAGCCCCAAGGGTTGCCTCAAGTGATTTGACATGCAACACTGGAGATGTATTGGCCAAGGTTGGTCACAAGGTCTAATCCTCCTGACCACAATCCACAGAATGTGAGGAAGTGCCTGGAGAGTTTCCCTGAGGAAGTTTTCCATGGAAAAAAAAATGAAAACAAAAGGAAGCATTTATAAGTATTAACAAAAGATAAATTATGCACATCCCAAAAGGACCAACATACAGGAAGAATATGGCACCCTACATGCATGTTATTGTCATCCTGTCTGCCACAAAAGTAAGTCATCTTTATACCAATTGGGCCAACCTTACGTACGAAGGTACATGGACTTGCATCTACACCTGTTATAGCCTTCCTTATTTCGTGTGTTTCTCTCACTTAGCTAGGATACAATTTCTTCAGGTATAGAAGCTATCTCATGCCTAATAAATGCTCTTCATAGTTGCACTAAGGATTTGGGCAGCTTATGCATTCTTTTACAATTTCGATGTGAATCAAAACAAAGAAATACACAATAAATTGGAGTTGAACACAGGGTATACCTGTAAGTCGTTGCATAGCTGCAAATGTATAGCAAAAACACCTCTTACAAGGAAATCTTTGTATTACTACTTTGACAACAAAACTAGGTAGAAAGACTACAAGAAAAACTATGTTTTGCATTAGCCCTACAATATGAAGCCTAAGTAATGAATACCCCCCCACAAAGCTGACTCCTTCAATCTCAGACAAACTGCCACTAAGAGCCAAGAGCTGCCACAGACACCAATACCACATCTGTCTGTCATGCCAGTTTCAGAACCATATACCAACAAAGACTAGATGTAGTGATAGAGGTAGATGATCCAGATTCCAAAGGAGACTTTCAGTAATGTAGCACCAGTAGTAGAATCTAGATCCTATAAGCAAAAGAAAAGAATCACCACCCAGCCACCATCTCTAACAATGGCTTGCAAATTGCACTAAGTGATCAAATGACAATACAAAGTTTTTTGACCCTCGTTTTTTTCAGATCAAGACTATCCACTATAAAAATTGAACTAACCTATTCAAAGAAATGAGAATAAGTTGAAAATGGCTAGTACATACAAGACATAGATCAACAATCATGCAAATCAATTCCAAAATTATCTCTAGATGGTCAATCTAGGATTACACCTGTTATAATTTCCAAACCCTAGGTGACTGCTGTCCTTATGTTCACAACTCAAGCAAATCAAATACTAAAATTATTTAAACCAATGTTTTAAAAACCGATCAACTCGGAACCAAAACTGGCTGAGTTGACCAATATACCCCTCATCAACACCAAACCGGAAGAAAAATCGGTCCGGAGGCCGTTTCAGTACTGAATCGGCCGAGCCCATCAAAAACTGGCCAAGTTAATCCAAGTCTGCTCGGGACACATGCATGCCGGCTAGACATGGATTTTTTTTTTTTAAATTGACCAGTTTTGTACAAGTAACATTGAAGTCAGTAATATTAAATGGTAATGTTAAATTCTTAAAAGTAAAAGTGGCATTCTACTTAAAGTGACATTCTCCTTATCTTTCATTTTCTATAGTGACAATTCTCCTTATCTTTCATTTTCTATCATTTTACTTAAATTTTTAACATTACCATTAATTGGTTTAGGATGTTTGAGAGTGGTTCCAACCTCATCAGACTTCATATGCAAAAAGTAGAAATATAGATCCCATTCGGAATTCAACTGACTTAATAGTTTTCAGGATTTCAGGATTGCAACGTTTCCACTGGATTCTATCATGTATAAGGGTAGGGATTGGAATTTAATCAAGCACATTAAACTCTCTATGTACCTTGATGTTGGTGGTGTTGATGCCTGATTGTTGAAGTTGATTGAACTCCTCTGTCATTACCTTAATAAAAATGTACCCTTAGCCAAGCAAAATCACTTATTAAGCACGGAAAGCTTTTTCTACCTTATTTAACACTTGGCTTAGGATGTTTCATCAAAATTGTAGGGTGTTGACTAATGTCCTTCGAGGATCAACTTCGAGATTCGAGGTAGAGGCAAGGACTAGAGCCTAGAGGAGGGGGGAACAACATGCTATTGATGAATAGGATCCCAATATATGCAATGATTTTGATTAATATGTATTTTCAATTTCGATTCAGATATGTATCTCACTTGGTGCCATTCTGATATACTCACCCTTACATGGTATATACAGTACACTTTGCATATTTTGTCTCTAATGGTTGGAATCATAGCTTGGAATCTTTAGTATTTTTTTTCATCAAAATTGTAAAATTTTATGTATTTTTTAGTAGCCCGAGTCATTGAAATCAAACCGCTCTGAGTCATTGTCAATTCCAGTTCGGAGCCGAGTTGACCCTCAACCGGTTCAAAGTCAAGTTTCAAGTTTTAAAACATTGATTTAAATGTAGAAAGTTAATTTATGGACATAGCATCAATCACACAATAGCTAGAAAAGTAAACAATGGAAACATAAAGGAAATACACACATACATATATGATTTCTCCTTCTAATCAGTGTCTCATTCCTATAATCAAAGCTTACAAAGTGACCTCCACAGCCTGCTTAATCCAGCAACTGTATAGTTAATAAAATCACACCTAAACAGAAGTACACAGCCTGTGTAAGAGGGGAACAGCTACAGCAGTGTACAACCTATATGGCCTGCTAACTCTTGTTGATAAGTCCTCTTCTCCTCCCTAACGCACTATGGATTTTTCCCTACTCAGCCTGTGTAAGAGGGGAACAGCTACAGCAGTGTACAACGTATATGGCCTGCTAAATCTTGTTGGTCAGTCCTCTTCTCCTCCCTAACGCACTATGGATTTTCCCCTACTCACTTTCACTCTTAACTGTGAATGACCTCTCTATCTTATATGTTTTTATGCTTTGCCAAAACCCTAATCTCCTCAACCCTAGCCACCAACTATCTTAATCTTGAGACATAGTGCTAAGATTAAATCATGGTCCAAGTTATTAAAGTATAAAATACATTTCATTTAGACCCCCTAAGACTAACTCGACTACTAAACATTAGACTTTCACTTTTTAAAGTGAAATCACAAAATAGAATTATTTCCCACTTTTCCTAAGTGGTCACTTTACAAATGATAAGAGGAAATGAAATAATGGAAGATCTAGCTTAAGACACAACTTGACTTTGTCCACAAGGTTCTTCTCCTAAACTAGTCCACCAAGTGCCATGTAGTTTCTCCCACTCTTCATCGTGGGTCCCACTATGCCATCTCATCCTCGAAGTGTCTCGAACCACTCCATGCACGTTCATACTGAAACCTACACAAGAAGTTACTATTCGAGCCACATTTCTCAACACTACCTCTTCACAAGGAAGGAATTCTACACCAGTCCAAGTCTCTCCCTGAATTATTCAAATTTCCCTTTCACTTGGGCTTGGTCAGAATATCAACTCCCTATTGATCTAAGGGAACATATTGGAGCATTACTGTTCATTTCTTAATCCTGTCTTGCATGAAGTGATATCTAATATCTATGTGTTTGGACCTCTCATGAAGTACTAGATTCTTAGAATTTGACACAACTTTGATTATCACATATATATTACCGTAGGATTTGTTATCACCTAAACTGTAGTTACCCCTATGGATGTATCCACTCATGGATGGCAATAGGGAAGGGCAACTCAAAAGGTGCAACCACGATCACCTCGACCTCCAATATATGGTTGTCACGCCAGTCGAGGCAACCTTCACTTTATGTTATCTAGCCCAGACAACAAAGGGGGAGACCCGATCTACTCCCGACAGGAGAGATCAAAACCAAGACACCAAATCAAGTTAATTCTTAGTGAAGGAAGGTGTATGGTTTATCCTAGACCTTAGGATGAAGTCACAAGACAAGTGAGGGGTTCAATGAGTATAGCTTTGGTTCATTATTGATGTGAAAGTGACTTATGATTTGTGAAATAGGATCCAGGATTAAAGTACTAATTCAATGTGAGAAAATCCACTGCCTTGGGAACCGTGTCCAATGCAGGGTAGTTTAGGGGTTGAATTGGGGCTAACTAGTACAAGTGACAAGCTTGATAATGATACATGATGACATCAAAGGGTTTAGTTCACCACACAAAGGTCAAACCACAAGTTAATCCAACAATCTAGGAAAGTCTAATTGACTTGGAGAGAAACCAGTGCCTTGGGAATTGGGATAATGGAGTCAAAGTAAGGTTAACTTGTGGTTAAGGACTCCTATTGCATGAGATAAGTGGGCAATTAAAGTCTTGATGGATGAATAGGTCTAGATCTAGGTTTGACCTAAGTGGACCACAATCCCTTAAAACAAGGAATGCTATCCCCAAGGCAAGATTTGACAAGGTGACCCACTAGACCTAGGTTTTGAATTATTCCCGTTCCAAATCCACTGAAATCTCAAGTACCCACGTCCTGGAAGTGGACCAACTCCAATCTCCAAGGTGGTGCGACTTTACCCAAGGAGGCTAAAATGTGAGATAAGTGGGTCAAGACAAGTCCGATGACATCCAAACTTTAGATCCAAGTGGTTTAAGCAAGTGGGAGTGTGGATCTACAATTCAAGGCAATCCGATGGCTAGATCTTGCTAGATCTAAGTTCAAAGATACCAAATGGTCCAAAATGGGGATTAAATCCCTTAAAATATGGAATAGAGCCCACAAGGTAGAAATCAGAAAAGTGACAATATGGGGGTAGGTTATTGGATGTGTAGATCATGAATCAAGCGGGATCTCACCTACCCACATACTAGATCTAGGTCAACTCACCAAACTAGGAAGTGCGCCCTTACTTGGAGAGGCTAAATGCCTTGGGAAGAGGGTCAAATGGAGGCCAATCCTCACCAAACTATAGATCCGGGATGTCGTGGATACTATAGAGGTGGGTTTTCAATATCTTACCCAAGAAGCCACTAGATCTTAGTAGATCTGAAAAAATGTAAAAATGAGGGTTTGAAGAAATAAGGGTTTTATCAATTTATGAGTTATGTCAATGGATTGGATCAAGGTAAGAGAAACAAACCTGTGGATCTTACCTGGGTAACCTTGTAGATGCCTTGATGATGATGATCTATGCAAACCCGATCAATTTGAGAGGCTTTGAGGCAGTTTTCTATGCAATCGATTTGGTCCAAGAAGCCAATGCGCCCTCTTTCCTACACAACAAACGTCAACAATATCAAATTTGATGTAATCAAGAGATAAGACTAATGCCACAAGAGAAGTAACAGAAAGATATCATAGATCACAATGATACTAATGATAACCCCCTGATACAAGCAAATGCCAAGAAAGTCGATTTGAAGAAGCCCTACAAAATCGCCCTTGTTGAATTCGCCCTCCTGTAGACAAGACAATGATTTCCAAAATAGATAGATCTTACCACAAATTCCAAATGCTAGGTTGCAATAGACTTTCCAATCACCATTAAGAACACCAGATGCAAAGGAGACCACAAGAATTTCCACAAGAAAGTTTTTCTATACCAATAATCCAAGAGCCAAAGACCCCTTACAATGAGAAGCTCTCTCCTTTAAATAGGAAGGAGAGGCATCAAAATCCTAACCACTTTTTGAATGAGTGGCTAAGATTAAAAGATACAAATGTCTAATCAATGGTTGAGATGAGCTCAACAATAAAATACATGGATCACTAATAAAATATAATATGAGTGGACAAAATTGCCCTAGAAGAGGGGAATCCCACCAAATCATGATGACAAAATATAATAAGAAGCTTATGGTGGGTCCAAGGGGTAATTTTAGACACCCTTGGTCAATCCCCATAGCACAATAATAATAAAATAGTCATCAATATACCAAATCGTGCCTCTATGGTCAAATCGTAGGCCTCAAAAGACCTCAAAAATCATCAGAAAGTGTCATAAGTGATGGATGCAGGCCCCGATGAAGCTGAAACTACTGGAGGAGGTGTGGAAGACATCAACCCATCATCACTGATCATCCCATGCCATAACATTGCCTCAGTAGCCCAAATCGATTTCCTCAATAGCCATTTCTACCAATCCTGAAATGCCTCGGGAAGCGTGAAACTGCCCCAAACTGCCTCCTGGAGTGCCTGCGCTGTCAAGGTGAGGGCACCAGTGTGTCCGGGAGGGGGGTAATATGGTAAAAACAAGTGGTTGGACCACCCCCTCCAAGCACAGCGCCCTAGGTCAACCAGATAAAAATCTCATCTGCTCTGGCAAGGTCTCCGACAGACCAAAACTGCACTGGGATAGCCTACTGAGGCTCAATCATCACTGTAAGTGCCCGAAACTGAAAACAAACTGTCTCATTGGACTCAGAAGGTCCAAATCCATCCAAGAGGTGTACTCATACACCATATGAGTCTCTGCATGATCAAAATATATATCCAATATACCGGAACAGGTCAAATAATAATAATCTGTAAATGATCAAATACTGCTGTAAACCATGAATCATCATCATAACCCTGTAGCTGCTGCATAGGATCATCATATACATGTACATAGACCATATATCATCTATCCATATCATCACAAGGTCCAACCATCTCATGTCCTATGGTTGACCTTGGTCAAACTAGGTTTGACCAAGTCAACATGACCAAATATAACTCAAACCATCATCGGAAGCTGCTGCAAAGTGTCAAAGGTTAATGCATGCTCTACAACTTATTCAAATAACAATTATAACACAAAGTAATCATTACTGGCGATCTAAATCCAAATATATAATGTCGTTAATTATTATTATTACTTAGACTAGACTTTCAAGATCATACCCACTTCATAGCTGTGATCAATTTGCTAGTGAAGGGTGAAGGCTAAAATAACTGGCTAGGCTAAGGGATGACTTGACTGACTTAACTTTGTGACACTTTAGAAAAGGGAAAGGGAATACACACCATAGTATATACTGAATGAGCAACAACACAGGGAATGGCGGTGTCTCACAAATTGATGAGTTGTTCAAAGAGGGTTTATTCACCTTTAACAGATGCGCACAATCCATAATACAAATAAGGCCAGCAATAATTTAGATATAGCATTTAAGTTCCATTGCTTTTTGGGCCTGAAGTTTCCATAGCCTTGATCTATGTGTGTTTATAAACAAATTGCATAGATTTACATTTATTTTAGGCGTTCTGCTGCAGGTGTGTTTTTAAGGCACTTGTTTACCTGAGCACTTCTAGATGTGTCACAGACAGCTTGTTTACCCAGGTATTTACATTTCCAAAAGATATAACATTTTATTTTCATGGCCATTTTCATTTGGCACGCCTTTCATTCATGTGTGTTTAGAAACACATTGCATGAATGGGCTTTTCATACAAGATATAGCATTTCATTTTTTCCAAATTTTGTATTCATGGCAGCACTAAAAGTTTCAGGTTTAGCCAACACAACTTTAGTGACTAGGGGGAATTTACAAGGAACTCCAACTCACCATAGGTAAGTTTTGTCACCAACTCAGAGCCGAGACACAATAAACAGGGAAGCTCATCCAATACAGAGGCTACAGTGGGGAAAAGATCCTCCATGTCACTAGTCAAGTAGTAAGTCAGGGTGATAAACTAAAAGGTAGGCAATGGATGGATGAAGACAATGAATAATGGAGCCACTAGCAAGCCAAGGTATGGTGGAATGATCACCTCTATTCTCCCTAAGGAGGGTAAAACCAATGAGTATGAATAGTGAACTTCTAAGTCTGAGCAGGGACAATATAATATATATAATAAGATCAACCAGGTCCACATATCTATATGATCGCCAGATCATGACACTAAGTGCTAAGACATGCTATAAGAATAAGTATAAAAGCAATATAACCATAACACAATGATATACCTGAATGCTCATCAACCTGTAGCATCATCTGTCCTCTGAAACTGCCGCTGTAACTCTGGGCAATACTGACTGCTCTGTACCAATGGTATAATGGCTACATCGGTCATCTCTCTGAGTGTCCTGAGACTCAGTCATGGCATGGGGAATACAACTGCTGTCCAAAATCTGATAGTGATCCAATATAGATGCTCATCTCAGCATCTCAAATGTAAGGGAATTGACTGAATAGTGTATTGGCATCAAAAAAATAATGTATGGTAGCCCGGCTACTATATATGTGATAACAGGATTCAACTCCTGATCAAACAATTCTGCAATCAACTTGCGAAGCCAGATGGCCTCACAACTAGCAATATTGGCTACAATGTATTCTGTCTCTACTGAGTTAAGTGCCATGGAATTCTACTTCCTACTAAACCAGGATATCATCCCTGATCCCAAGCTAAAGTAGCACCCTAAGATGCTCTTCCTATCTACTGCACTACATGCACAATCTAAATCATATACCCCTGCTACCTCACTTCACAATCTCCAAGATATCTCAAACCATATACCCAAGGTGTTCACTGCAAAACATATATCTGGTCTAGTGTTGAAGCTCTCAAGGAATCTCTACATTTGAAGCTCTCATCTTCTTCAGATAAGTGATCATGGGTGTGGCCATAGGTTTGCAATCCTCCATCTGAAACCTCTTCAAGATCTCAACTACATACTTACCCTACCCAAGGAATACCTCACCTAATCTCTACCAAACCTCCAAACCCAACAAGTAATGCATCATGTCGATGTCCTTCATCTCATACTCAACTACCATATCGAATTTGCACCTTGCAATGAGCTTTTTTGCACTTGTAAGAAACAACTCATCTACATCCTACACCAAAATAAGGAGATCAATCCGAACAAATAAATAATATAGATTAGAATTTGCTTCACTTTTGGTGAGCCCACACTCTACAAATATCCATCTATCCTAGAATACCATGCTCTTTGTGCTTGCTTGAGTCCATACAAGGCCTTCTTAATCCATCAAACATGGGACTTCTTCCCATTTACCTCAAAGCCCTAAGGTTTCTCTATGTACACTTCTTCAATTATCCCATTAAGGAAAGTTGTCTTCACATCCATTTGATATATCCTCCATCCGATAAATGAAACTAAAGACATAATTGCTCCAATGGAAGTGTACCTAGCATCTAGAGCAAGAGTCTCCTCATAGTTGTAAATTTTTCTGTGTAAATCAGCTTGCTGGTTTATGCCAAATTTTCAATGTTTTTCATCCCCAGCCAGTTTTGCATTGGCTGGAAATTACTTATGACATTTACAGAACAATAAACATGCTGCAAATACACTTTAACAGGCAGAAAATAAATTTGACATGCACACCATTAAAAAATCAGACTCAGAATTTTCGGCCAATAGCCCTGGAAAAACCCCCACGGGGATAACCAGTCAGAGAGAGAGAGAGTTTATTATTTCTTCAGCAATATATCAGTACAATAATTTTTATCAATCAAAGATGTACTTATCTCAACCACCCAAAGTCACTCAGAAATCTGCCTTGATTTCTGTGCCAAATTGCATCTCAAAACTGAACCAACTGTCTTGATTTCTGTGCCACAAATCTGTCTCGAATTCTGTGCCAAAACAACACCTCGAAAACTGTGCCAATCTTCTCGAAATCCGTGCAGCAGGTTGCCTTGAAAACTGTGCAGAAAGGTACAGTCAGTACGAACTGTACGGATTCTAGAAATCTGTGCCTATCTCCTCGATATGCGTGCAGAAAATTTCTGTCTTGGAACCCGTGCCAAAAACCCAGCCAAAACACCTCGAAATGCATGTTGTACAGACAGCAACAAATGCTGCCAGTACGGACCTCGGAATGCGTGCAATTGTCTAGGGAAATGTGCCCAGAATCCGTACTGTACGGTTGCCTTGGGAAATGTGCCTGCAATAACTGCTGGAAACCTCCTCGATTTCTGTGCTAGAAAACCTCTCCTTGGAAATCGTGCTGCTCTCTCTTCTCTTGCTCTATCTCACCTCTTGAATCTCTCAAAAGTGAGTAATGAAATGCCTCCCTTCTCTTTTTTATCAAACCCTAGGTCCCTAGGGTTCTCATAATCCAATGGATGAGATTGAATTAGATCAACGGTGGAAATTAAATGCTCCATTTACTTCTCATAAATTATTAATTTCCCTCACCCACTTAAATTTATAAAAAAGTGACTTTAAGTTTATAAAGTCTCATTAAATGCTTTTCTGAAGTCATTTAATGTGAGGGTCACTTTTTCCCCCTTTCTAAGTGACTTAGGCAAAAGTCACTAGGGGAACACTTCCCCAGGTACAAAAACTAACAATAGTACACTCCCTCTTTCTAAGAAAAACCTCTAACCACAAACCTAGCCTTGAATTTATCGATGTTGCCATCCACAACATGCTTAATTTTGTAGAGCCACCTAGAACTTAGTATTGACTTCCCCTGCAATCTTGAGACTATTTCCCACACACATCATTCTTCGTGATGGAGATGTATTCCACCATGGTAACCCGCCAAACCTATTGTCGTTCCTCATGTTACAACTTGAATTAGTATGTATGACGAAAGCCCCAAAGAACAAGGCTAGTCCAACTATAACCTAGAGGTGTTACCCATTGTCACCTTCATAACCACCTCTCTGCACTTCAAGTTGGCTCTTCTCGAACTCAAGTGTGGCTTCCCTAGGATAGGATTGCTAGGCTATGGCAACGAAGGCACAAGGTGATTTGAAGAGATAGCCTTAGCAAAACTTGAGTTCTTCTTTGTAGTATAGGTGATGGAAGGGTTACAAAGACTAGTGCCAATCCCTAGGGCATATGGAGTCTCGGGATGATCCTCCTTGGGCATTGTTTCGCTAGAACGCCTACAAAGCATGACAAATTCCTACCCCAAACTCTTGAAGGTCCTTGCAATATTCACCAAGGAAAGGTTGCCTTAGCATACACTTTCAATCTAGAAACCTAGTTCAAACCCTAGCCTATGCAAGCTTAATTAGTACCCCTCCTAAGATGTCAAATACATAATCAAGTTACAAAAGTAAAGCATGACATAAGTATAGAAGATTCTTACACTTAAACCAATGGAACAAGATTGCCCTTCTATGGACTAGATTAATCGACCTTACAATGCCAAAAGAAACAAGTTACTCCAATATTCAGCCATTAAGAAAACCCAATGGAAGAAACCCTTTACACTTCAAAAATGCTCCATAAAGATATGGCAACTAGGCTCCAAAAGAGAAAGCGCTCTCAAAATCCAACCATGAGTTCAAAATGAGCAAGAGGCTCTCTTTATATAGGAGAGTAGCTCACTTCCTTTACAATAAAATAATCATTTATTTCCTAGATCTAGCTTAGGGTGGAGTAAAAAATACAAAATACCCACTAAATTCTAACAAACTCCAAAAAAATTCAATAAAAAGGTGGTCAAAATCCACTTGAACAATGCAAGAGATACAAAGGCCCCAAAGAGAGGGGGCGCCTCCATTAAGTAGTGAACAAAAACCAAGCAATGTCCACAAACAAGCCTTCAAAGGCTCCTCCAAGGAAACTTCTCCAACAAAAATGTGCACATAGAAGCCAAACAACAAATTGATGTCCACAAACTAGCCTCCAAAGGATTCTACAAAGGAATATTTTGTAGTATCCCCAAATATGGATTCAAGAATATTAACTAAATCACAACAATTTTAAATCATGAGCTTGCAAAACTGAAAATAGTCAACAAACTAGTCATGAATAAACTAGACTTGGACACTAATAAACCTTTGAAGAGCTTAATGGTTGGACAATTTCGGATCTGCAAAATGTGTTAATGAGTGTGCAGCAACAAGGATAGCAGAATCAAGGCCAGCTTCAGAGTCCTATGTTGTGACTTAGTTAATATCGTGACTTAGTTAATATCCTTGAATCCATATTTGGGAATATTATAGTAGTATCAGAGCACTTTCCTCTACTCCTGTGGAAAGTAAGCTCTCTCAATTTGAAGAAGTTGCAGTCGTGAGACTAGCACCAGCTAGTGATATTTTCAAATGGGATGATAAGGAAGCATCATGTTTCAATGATGATGTTATTTATGATTTTGATGGACTACATATGGTGCATGAGGATGATGACTCCTTGTATGAACCTGTGTGCATAGGGAATAGAAGGAAAAATCTACCAGATTTTAATATTATGGATGGCAGAGTGTACTATGGGGAAAAGCTTCTTGGAGTCAATCCTTTTGAGTACCTCATAGAATACCAGACAATGAGGAAAGAGATCCAGGAGATCTTACCTTTCCGAGACTTTTTTACCTTCAAAGTTGAAAGGTTGTTTCCAAATGAGGATCCTCGTGGTAGCAAATATCAAAGAAGAGTAAGTCATATTGTCAACAATGTGTGCAAAGAAGTGGAGCATATGTTGCAGTAGAGTGAAGCATCACCATGCTCTACACCCAATGAGTCAATGACTAAGGGAGCATTCAGAGATTCTCTTGATTCAGAAAAAGGGAAGTCCTCTATTAAAAGGCAGCCATCAAATGATCATGATGGACCTAGCACTATGGAAGCTTCCAAAGAGAAAGAAGAACCATGTGCAGCACAAGACCAAGCAAAAAGTGTTGAAGTTGTGAATAGTGTGGAAAGAGATTCCACTTCGGAACCTTCAAGCTTCTTTGTTGGTGATTTCAAGATCATTGCAAAGGAAATTAATTATGTTGATGGTGGTGAGACATCTTTTGGATCAGATCCAAAAGAAGAACTTAATTCAGATTTCCAATCACAACTTGCGCTACCTAGTGCAGCAGATGACAAGCACACATCAGTTGGATGTGAACCAGAAAGATTGGTGCAAGGAAAGACCACCATAGCTATACCTCATGAGGAGGAAGATATGATGCAAAGGTATGACTATAATTCTAATTTTTGCAGAAATAAAATTACTTTGTATCATACTGAGATAGTAGCCACTTCCGGTGAGAAAGGTAGCTTGGAGGAAATTTCCAATGATGGGAATTTTGGTGTTAAAGATGAAATTCTAAGATGTGTTGATAATCTTTGCAACAGTCACATTTCATTGCAACACTTTGAAATGCCTTCTACTTCATATCATGAAAGTGATATTGCAAATGCTTCTAATGATGCAAAGGTATGACTATAATTCTAATTTTTGCAGAAATAAAATTACTTTGTATCATACTGAGATAGTAGCCACTTCCGGTGAGAAAGGTAGCTTGGAGGAAATTTCCAATGATGGGAATTTTGGTGTTAAAGATGAAATTCTAAGATGTGTTGATAATCTTTGCAACAGTCACATTTCATTGCAACACTTTGAAATGCCTTCTACTTCATATCATGAAAGTGATATTGCAAATGCTTCTAATGATGGTGATTTGTGTGAATCATGTGATGTGGACTCATGCCACAAGCAGGAAGATCTTTTCTATCAGCCTACATATGCAACAAACTTGGGGAGGGATCTTCTTTGTGAGCCACATCATTTGAGTGAATCACTAAAGGAGGACCAAGAGAAGCTCATGTCAGCCTTGAAGAACTTTGTTGATGTCAATGTCTTGGTGTCAAGATGTTGTTGGAAAGCTTCCGATGAAAATTGGGAGAAAGATTCCTTCTTGGGAGATTTTGAATCTCTTAGAGAAGCAATGGCCAAGATGAAAGCAAGCTACATGAACCTGCTGGCAAATAGAAATCATCTCCTTATAGTGAGAAAGATGTATCATAATGCCTCAATTGAAGATGAGGAGGAGATTGACCAACTCATTCATGAGTTGGATACCACCCATGATTCCTTGAGGAGAACTCAAAGTGCACTTCATGAATCTGAGATTCAAATTAAGCAACTTCATGAGGAATTGGAGAGCACCCAAGGATCTCTCCAAGAGTCAAGAAGGCAGAATGATCAACTTCGAAAGGAGTTGAGCACACCACATCCTCCATCATGTATGGGACATGATCATGTGCACATGGCAATAGACATTTTGGGTTTGATGGAGGAACCACATGTGGAGATCGGACATGAGGAAGATAGAGAATTGCAGGTGCTTGTGAAGAGCCCTGATGAAGAAAATTTTGGCCAAGCACTTGTTTTGAAGGATGAGGAGAAGAGCCTAGCTATGGGGGAGAGTTAAGGACGCGCCATCCAAATCAGCAAGCAAAGGTATTCACTATTCCATGGAATGGGTAGGTGAGTACATAACCACAATAGAAGATCAAGGATGCACTAGGCTTGTTTGCATTGGTAGGAGATTTATGGACACATCATTTGATGTGCAACCTTGTGAGCAGCAGCATGAGTTCCTATGGCAGCCATGTACTCCTTCCAATATGAAAAGCAGCACATGGGAACCCTACTTGATTGGGTTGGATGGACTAGTTGACATGGAGAGTGTTTTCCAAACACTCATCTTGCTTATGGAGGACTTTGATTTACTTCCATGGGAAGGAGATTTAGCTCTAAAGAAGAAGGCTGATTTATTTCCATTTGGATCAGCAAGCCAAAGTGTTTATTCATCCATCGATTGGGTGGATAGATACATAGCAAGAATGGAAATTCATCGAGGTAAATATTTTTTTTTGCTTCTATGATAAATTTCCATCGATTGGGTGGATAGATACATAGCAAGAATGGAAATTCATCGAGGTAAATATTTTTTTTTGCTTCTATGATAAATTTTTTGGTTATACTGGCATTGCTTTACCATGTGAGCAGCAGCAAGGGTATGCATAGCAGCCCTTGGATATTTTCAGTACACATACCCCCCCATGGATTGGGTGTGCAAGTACATGGAAGATTTGGAACTACCATGCAAGAGAAAATCATCTTGCATACAAAGCATGTTGGGAACAACAGAGCATGTAAGCAATCAGTGTGTACAAGAGGAGATCCAAGCATTGTTGCAACACATGACAAAGACCTTTAGATGCCTTGGGAGTGATGAACTTCCAACATGGTAGTGGATGGATCTTGGCATACCGTGGAGTGATAGGTTGTCACGAGCAGCAGTGATGATGGATGGTATGCATTAGGGACGATGGGATCCAGGGATTGATGGGTGGTTTCGGACACCATTGATGTTTTCGAGGGTGCAGCTAAGGCAGTGGGATCCAGGCATTCCTTGGAATGATGGAATTTCTAGGGTGTCATGGATGTTATTGGAGTGCAGTGGTGGTTGTCATAGTCACATTGTAATTATCATATTTACTTGGGATCCTGGCATTCTTCTCAGTTGTTTTAATTGGGAGGAACTTACATTTTCAGTTGTAGAGATAAAGGAGTTAGGCATTGGGAGATGGTAATAATCATAGTAGTGCAGTGAAAGCATGGTGTATAGCCCTCAGTTTAGCTTGGAGTTTGGGTCCCAATGCTATTCATTCCAAAAACAACCTTGAGGCAACAATTGGAAGAAGAACAGGTTAAGCATCACCGTGGATTGTTGTTGCTTGAGGACAAGCAAACTTGGGAGGGGAGGATTGTCATGTCCTCATTTTGACATCAACATGGAGTTTCATGTACCCTCCCTAGTGATCCTTGATCACCCTCCTAACCCATTTGTTCCATGGGTCATTAAATAATTAATTAGGAACATATTACTTAATAAATGTTTTTCGAATTAAATAAAGTTGGGTGGAATAACTAGCTGCACATGTAATTATTATTTTTATTATTATTCATGAAATCTTTATGAATGGATAATATTAAAGGAGTCCAAAAAGGCACATAAGGATTATTTGGCTTCATAGATGTTGCCAAAAAATGATAATGGAAGAAAGCAAAAATCCAGAAGAAAGCAGGACAAAAATAGAAAAAGGCAAGAAAGCAGGAAAGGCAGGAAACTCAGAAAAGCAAAAAGAGTGCAAAAAGGAAGGAAAGTCCATAAAAGAAGAAAGAAGAAGAAAAGCAAGCAAAAGCACTGAAAAAGCAGGCAAAAGCCAGTGAAAAGCAGAAAAAGCGGAGGAAAAGCAGAAAGTAGAAAAAAATCAGGCTAAAAGCAAGAAAGGTTGCACAAAGCAAGTAATTGCTAAATTGACCAAGGAAGGCACTTGGATGAGATAGGGACCACATACCACGACTTTAATGACTTGCCTAAAAAGCTATAGAGTCTATAAAAAAGAGATAAAGAGCACCATTCACATCTTTTGACAGTTTATGAATTGTGTGTGAGAAAGCTCAAGCTTCTCTAGGCTTTGGTGATGCACCCTTAGCCACCTATGGGAATTGTACCCCATAGTTCCTGTTCCAGTGTTCAGCACATGATCTAATGCAGCCATTGATGACCAATTTGCAGATCTAATCCAGCTTTGTGATTACATCCTCTCTTCTTTCTCTCTTATGAAGCATTCTTCTCTCTCAGTGAGTGAATGCATTGATTATTATATCTTGTCTGTGATTTCCCAAGGAGGAGCGCATTTAATGAGAGATTGCTGCTACCATTACAGTCATTTAATGCTTATGTACTCTTCTACAAGTTAATAATACCAAGCTGCTTTTGATTCTGCAAATGAGGTGTTATTTTTATTGATTTACTCACCCTATGTTCATTACAGTGTTTTAATTGACTAGTTTTCAAGGAATTGCAATATACGGAGTTCTGTGAAACCATTTTCCTTTCTGTGAGTTGCTGCAGGTGGTCATTTTCCTGTAGAATCCATCTCAAGTCAAAAATCAGAGATTCGTGACCTTCTATGACTATTTGTACGCAAATTTCTCAAGACTAGCTCATTGGACATTTATAATTGACTAGTTTTGCAGTGGTTTTAATTAAAAGTTCTCTGGATGATCAATTTATGTTATGTCAGTCATATGAGGTTCTTAAGTTAGTCATGAAGCCCATCCAATCATCAGACTAAGAATTCGTCATGCCAGTTTCCTCTACTCCTGTGGAAAGTAAGCTCTCTCAATTTGAAGAAGTTGAAGCCATGAGACTAGCACCAGCTAGTGATATTTTCAAATGGGATGATGAGGAAGCATCATGTTCCAATGATGATGTTGATGTTATTTTAGTCTTCTTTGTTTTCCGTTTTAATATTACTACAAGCAAGTCCATTGTGCTCATTTATTCACGCATGTTATAATTCTCCAATTAATTCCATCTAAAGATTAATTCTAAAACACTTCACATTAACTGAACTTAAAACTAATCCTCCCTAGAGACATATCTGACGTCTATAAAAATCCATAGAATTGTCACTTCATGGGCAAATTCTACAGTTGAGGGACCATACTAGGTAGTGACCGTTGGGAGCCTCCAAGCTACACCGTCGTTTGGTGTACTGCGTTGGACATTCCCTGCGACTCCAACTGGTCCCCTCTTCGTGTAGTACCACACTTGACATCCAGACTCGTTTCCACGTACCTAGTGTATATCGAAAACTCCCCTTTCCCCTTAATAAATCCACAAGTAACAAGCAATCAATACCTACATCAAACATGTTCACAATTTGATGATCCTCCATTTCACAAGCAAGTCAATCCTCGCTTCAGCAAATTCACAATTTGACTTTGCTTCCACTTTCTAGTAATTAGATAACTTTCCTTTCTGCTAGTAAATTATGTTAATTTATCTAACCAGCAACTAGATAAATAATCATATATGAGTATTTATACTTTACTGATTATCAACAATATATTTTCAGCAAAAGCAAAATTAATAAAACAGATCCACACAAACTGCACAGTGATTTTCTACTCTTCAAATCAGTTCATCAGTACAATAATTTAAGAACTTACAAGATCTCCCAGATTTGGGAAAATGGCTCTAAGGAAAAAAATGCAAACTAATAGCAAACATGGAAAATTTCCAGCACACAAAAAATCTACCCAATCACTCTTTATGCAAGTTCATACGGCCTGGAAAACTCACACCTGCAGCCTGTCTGGTAATTCCGTACACTATACAGATTCCATACAGCCTCCTGCTGTACGGTTTTCCCTGCTATACAATTTTCTGTTGCACAACTTCTTGTTGTACGATTTTTTGTTGTATGGCTTCCTGCTGTACTTTTTTTTGTTGTACAGCTTCCTGCTGCACTGCTTCCTATTGTACGGCCTACTGCTGCTGTATGGCCTCCTGCAATTAATAATTGTTCCCTTGCTATTGATCTTTGCTTGCCTTTCTTCCTCGCCAATGGGTGAAAATCAAAAAGCCCTGCTTTGATTTTCTCTTACTCATTGATCTCATGAATAATGAATGTGTCTTGTTTGGTTCCTTGCTGCCTTTTTATAATTTTGAGTTGGGCCAAATCCCTAATCTCAACAGTCAAGATTAAATCTAATTTTGACTTGAGATCAATGGCCACATTAAATTTAGGTCATTAATGCCTAACCTTAGGCACTTTATTAAAATAACTTAAACTCACTTTATAAAAAAGCGCTCACTTAATTAATAAATTAATAAAGTGAACCTTCAAAGTCTAAGAAATATTTACTGATGACTTCCATGGGTTAAACACACCCCACGAAAATACCTGCTCAAGCTACAGTCATCAACACTCCCTCTTAGCAAGGAAGGTATTCTTCACCACTCCAAGCTTGTCTCGAAAGAAGATAAACTTCCCTTTCACCAAAGGTTTGGTGAGTATGTCTGCAACCTGCTCATCTGCAGGAATGTAATGGAGTTTGACTGCTCCCTTCAAGACCCTGTCTCTGATGAAATGGTATCTGATCTCAATGTGCTTTGCCCTGTCGTGGAACACTAGACTCTCCAAGAGTTTTATGCAACTCTAATTATCGCAATGAATCACTATAGGCTCCTGACCAAATAACCTTGTAAGCAATTTGCGAAGCCAAATTGATTCACAACTTGCCAAGATGGCTACCATGTACTCAGCTTTTGCTGAACTGACTGCTACTGAAGTCTACTTCCTGCTGAACCAAGAAATCGCTATTGACCCCAAGCTGAAACAACACCCCGAAGTGCTCTTTCGATCTATATCACTCCAAGCCCAGTCTGACTCTAAGCAGCCCCATAACTTCATTCCATCTCCACCAAGATACCTCTAGCCATACTCCACTATGCCCTGCAAGTATTTGAGCACATGCTTTGCTACAATCCAATGCACCTGCCTTGGATCCACCATGTACTGACTCAAGATGTCCACAGCAAAACAGATATTTGGCCTATTGTTGACCAGCTACATCAAGGACCCAATAAGCTACATGTACAATCTGATATCTACCAACTCTGACTTTGAATAATCAACCTTCTTCAAGTTGGTCACCATCGGTGTGGCCATTGATCTACAGTCCTCCATCCTAAATCTCTTCAAAATCTCCATTGTGTACCTCCCTTGCCCAAGGAAGATCTCTCTCGATCCCTACCATACCTCCAACCCCAAAAAGTAATGCATCAAGTCGATGTCCTTCATCTCAAATTCGGTCGCCAAGTCTGACTTGCATCATGCAATCAGCTTCTCTGCCCCTGTGAATATCAAGTCATCCACATAGAGCACCAAGATGAGTGGCTCAAATCCAACAAGTATGAAGTACAAGTTGGAAACTGACTCATTCTTGGTGAAGCCCATGCTTTGCAAATAGTTGTCAATCCTGGAGTACCATACCCTGGGCACCTATTTAAGTTCGTATAGGGATTTCCTAAGCTTGCACACATGTGACTCTCTGTCATGTACCTCAAATCCCTATGGTTGCTCTATATATACCTCTTCAAAGATCCTGTTGAGGAAGGTTGTCTTCACATCCATCTGGTGAATCCTCCACCCCATCTCTGAAGCAATAGATATCACGGCTCAGATAGAAGCATATATAACAACAAGAGCAAAGGTATACTCTACTCATAGTCAACTCCCTCTCTTTGATAGAATCCTCTTGCCACAAATCTTGCCCTGAACTTCTCCACACTGCCATCTGCTGAATGTTTGATTTTGAACAGCCAACTACAGGTCACCATTAACATCCCTTCTAGTCTCAGTATAATCTCCCAGACATCATTCTTCATGATGGAGTTGTACTCCTCCACCATGGCATCTCTCCATACCTGCTTGCTGGCTAGTTCCTCAAAGCTGGAAGGCTATGAGTCTATGATGTTGATCATCAAGGCCATATAAGTTGGGAACTTCCTTGGCAACTTGCTCTATCTAAAAGTACTCTTGGGTGCCTCTACATGCTCCCGAGCATCCCTCAAGGTCTGTTCAAACCACCTAGATCTCCTGACTGATCTAGAAGGGGCTAATTCCTCCTCTTCCCATGAAGGTTGGCTCTTCGAAACGGGATTCTATGAGCTCTGCTCACCCTTCAAAGCCAACTACTCTATGTCCTTTGCAACTATAGGTAAACCATGAGATTTCCTATAGGCCAAGTTCTCCTCAAATTTGACAACCTGGCTCACCAATGTCTTCCGTTATCCTAACATGAAAACTCTATAATCTTTCAAATTCTTGTTGTATCCCACAAATATGCCCTTCTCACCAGAAGGCTCCAACATTGTCCTCTTCGCCACAGACACATGGATGTAGACTAGACAACCAAAAATACAGAGATGTCCTATCTCAGGTCTCACCCTTGTAAATGCCTCCTCTTGGGTTTTGTCCTCCAAAATCTTGTGAGGACTCTTGCTCTGCAAATACACGGGTATGCTGCATGCCTCTACCCATAGAAACAATGGCAAACTCTGATCGTGGATAATGGCCTTTACAGAATTTATGATGGACTTGTTCTTCCTCTCTACAACCCTATTCTGCTATGAGTTGTAGGCAATTGTCTTCTCCCTCTTGATTCCTGCAACCTTGCAGAAATCTTTGAACTCATTGGAGCTATACTCACCCCCATTGTCTGATCTCAACACCTTGATCTTCTTTCATGTCTAGTTCTCTACCTGAGCTTTGAACTCCTTGAACCGACTAAAGACCTCATCCTTGATCTTCATGAAGTAGATCTAAGTCTTCCTGGATAAGTAATCAATGAAGGACACATAGTAAGATGCTCCCTTCACTGATGCTACTGACATAGGCCCACATACATCTGAATGGATCATATCCAAGAACCCCTTAAATCGATTCTCGTTGCTACGGAATAAAGTCTTGACATTCTTGCCAAGCGCACATCCTCTACACCCCCCGCTAGTCAATACTGAAGTCTGGAATATCAGTGATTATCTCCCACAATATGGGGAGCGCCCTATGATGTAGATGTCCCATCCTCCTGTGCCAAAGATCGCACAAGCTCTCACTGTCATGCACTAATGCCTAAACAGGGTTGCCCTGTAGCCTATATAAGTTGCCTTCCCTCACTCCCATCCTCGTAGTTGTGTCAAGACTGGCTCCCTCTGGGCATATGAACACTTGCTCTCTCTGGAAGGTAACCGCATACCCCATGTCCTCCATGACTGAAATGGGCAATAAGTTCTTCTTCATGCCTAGTACATAGAGCACCTCCTAAGCATCAAATGATACCCTTGACTCAAGCTAGAACTGAACTATCCCCTATCCCTTTATTATATACTTGGCATCATCGCCAAGTTCCACATGGATCCCTGAATCATCCTCTAATAGCCGTTGAATAGCTCTCGTGCTTTTGTCATGTGACGGAATGCACCATTATCCTAGTACCTGGCAATAGTGCTAGTAGGCAAGAAACAAGAGAAAAATCATCCTCGAACTTTGTTACAAGTTCACTCAATTGGATCTTTGTTGTTGTTGCTACTTGTGGCCCTTTTCCCTTGCCCTTCTTCTTCTTGGGACACTGAGATGCATAGTGCCCGTACTTATGGCAAAGAAAACACTTGAGCTTGCTCAAGTCTTTCTTATTTCCTTGCTTGTGTGATTCTCTTTCACTATTACCTTTCTTGAAAACTTTCCCTTTGCTTTTTGTTGTTTTGCTGACAAGGGCTAATTTTTCATCACCTCCTCCTTGTTGGTTGGCTTTGGACTCCTCTCAAGTCTCCTCCTGAATGCAGTTATCCCATGGTCTCTGCCAATCTAGAATGTTCTCCTGTGCACAAATCCCCTTCACGAATGGTTCCCAAGACTTAGGGAAACCATTCAGTGCCACATTCACAAGCACAAGTTCTGCATCAAGAATCTTCTCCCCAACGACAGCAAGCTGATCGCGTATATGTGTGATCCTCATAAGGTAGCTAGTAGCATTGTCTGATTTGGTCATCCAGACATCTCTGAGCTTATTCCTCAAAATCATCTTTTTGTTTAGGTTATCACTCTGGAAGAGACTAACTAGGGAATCAAACATCTCCTTTGCCTTGGTCCTCTCTACCACATGCAGGATTAGGTGATACTTTACTACATCTAGGATTAGTCTTTGGGCTTTGATCTCCCTTCAGTGCTTCATTTGTCAGTACTGTCACAGTCTTTTATCCACAATATCCCAGAACTCATGCTCCTTTAAGAGAAATGTAACCCTTGCCTTCCATGACAAGAAGTTAGATGCCCCATCTAACTTGTCCTCGAACTTGAGATTGTTAGCTGCCATGTCTGAGTCTGATGAATAAAATTGGTGTGTGCTTTAGCACTCACTGGATCTGCTACTGAGACCCCTGGATCTGATAGATCTGCTACTGAGACCCCTGGATCTGATAGATCTGCACTCAAAACACTTGGATCTACTTTCCCTTCAGAACATAAGCTCCAATACCATGTTAATTTATCTAACCAACAACTAGATAAATAATCAGATTTGAGTATTTATACTTTACTAGTTATTAACAAGATATTTTCAGCGAAAGCAAAATTAATAAAACAAATCCACACAAAATGCACAATGAGATTCTGCTCTTCAAATCAGTTCATCATTAGAATAATTTAAGAACTTACAAGAGCTCCTAGACTTGGGAAAATGGCTCTGAGAAAAATAAAAAACAACAAACAACAAACCTAGAAAATTTCCAGCACATAGAAATTATGCCCAATTAGTCTCTCTGTAAGACTGTACGGCATGGAAAACACACGAGTGCAACCTATCTAGTAATTCCATGCACTGTACGGATTCCATACGGCCTCCTATTGTACAATTTTCCCTGCTGTATGATTTTCTGTTGTACGACTTCCTACTGCACACCCTCCTGCTATACGACCTCCTACAATTAATGATTGCTCCCTTGTTGTTGATCTATGCTTGTCTTTCTTCCTCACCAATGGGTGAAAATCAAAAAGCCCTTCTTTGATTTTCTGTTACTCACCAATATCATGAATAATGAATGTGTCTCGTCTTATTCCTTGCTGCCTTTTTATAATTTTGAGTTGGGTCAAATCCCTAATCTCAACAGTCAAAATTAAATCTAGTCCTAACTTGAGATCAATGGCCCACATTTAATTTAAGTCATTAATGCCTAACCTTAGGCACTTTATTATATTAACAATAGTTATCTACAATTGTCTATTGTTGTGGTAATTTTGTCTTTTCATATTGAAATCTTGCTGTATTTTGTTATTTATGCTCTGAATTTCCAGTTATGCTATTAAGGTACATAACATTGGAGAGGTGCATGTGAAAATGGACACCATGCTCAACTAGATTAAGAACATTGTTCAACCTAGAGATATGAACTTGTATAATCATATTTGTATATAGGTGGAAAAACAATGAGAAAAGTTTGATATTCCACTACATGCCTTGGCATATGTGCTTACAACAAAATACTACCATATATCATGGCCGTAAGCACGAACGCTTGGTGGTGGGGTGAAGAGAAAACCACACCAAGATCCAGAGGTTCGGGTTGGTTATATGCAAGCACTAGACAAATTGGTCCCTAATGACGACGACTATGATACTATACAAAAAAATTGAGCCGCTACATTTGTGGCAACCATGCTTTGGGACCAACCATGCAACTAGAGATTGAGGGAATATATCTACTCTCAAGCAGTGGAACATGCATGGTAGTTCTTCCTCATAGCTAGAACATTTGGCAACACAAGTGCCTTCACAAGTGGTAAACATTTCTTTATCAAAGAGGTCTTAGAGGACCTACAATTCCATCCACAATGTCAGAAGAAACAAATTTGTAAATTGATCAAGGAGTTTGGTTTATGTGCATTGCAACTTACAATTGCTGTCCCATTATTGTAAAGAGTCAAAGATGGATAAAGCATATAAGATTTGGGGCAACAATCTAGAGGAGGATAATTTGGAGGATGAAGCATTGGTTTGGGCGAAATTAGAGAATGCTCCTTGTCATGATGATGATCGCAGTGAGATGCCACCCCCATCTACCACCATGGTTGCTTTGATCAGGACTCTAGAAACAAGGGCTTCATGTTCAATTCCACTTCCATCTAAATAGTTACCTTTGGTTTCTGCTCTAGCTTTGGTTCCAACTCCACTACCATTGGAGGCTCACGGGGAAATCTTGGTGGTGCAGAGAGGAAGTAAAAGTGGACAGAAATTAGAATAATTGTTTCTACTTTTTCACTACTTTATATATCATAGACTTTAGTTCAATTTAGAGTTTTGGTCTTTGGACCTTCAATATTCATACTTCATCATTTTAGAACTTATGATCTTGGCCTATTTTGTAAACATAACCCTTTGGTCATGTTGATAGTTGGTGAATAGCATATTTCATTCCATAAGTTAATAGTCTAGTTCCTATGGTTTAAAACTTTGTATGTTTGTAATTGCTAAATGGTTGATGCTCGAATGATTAATCATTAATGTTGTATGTTAAGAGAATGCTCCTTGTCATGATGATAATCGCGGTGAGATGCCACCCCCATCTACCACGATGGTTGCTTTGATCAGGACTGTAGAAACAAGGGCTTCATGTTCAATTCCACTTCCATCTAAATAGTTACCTTTGGTTTCTGCTCTAGCTTTGGTTCCAACTCCACTACCATTGGAGGCTCACGGGGAAATTTTGGTGGTGCAAAGAGGAAGTAAAAGTGGACAGAAATTAGAATAATTGTTTCTACTTTTTCACTACTTTATATATCATAGTCTTTAGTTCAATTTAGTATTTTGGTCTTTGGACCTTCAATATTCATACTTCATCATTTTAGAACTTATGATCTTGGCCTATTTTGTAAACATAACCCTTTGGTCATGTTGATAGTTGGTGAATAGCATATTTCATTCCATAAGTTAATGGTCTAGTTCCTATGGTTTAAAACTTTGTATGTTTGTAATTGCTAAATGGTTGATGCTCAAATGATTAATCATTAATGTTCCATGGATGGCATTTCTAAAGGCTAAATAATACTATGGTATTCATCTATATGTATCACAAATAATCATGTTTTCATATATTCTACAACTAATTTGACATTTTGCATGTTTCTTTTATGCATTATTGTATATAAAATATATATTTATAAAATACACCCCTGGGACATTACTCCTAAGGTTTTTTTAGAAATGGCGCTACAACTAATTTGACATTTTGCATGTTCCATTTGAATATGAATGCATTATTATATATAAAATATATATTTATAAAATACGCTCCTAGGACACTACTCCTAAGGTTTTTTGAGAAATGGCGCTCTCAGTGCTCCTGCTCCCACTCCACTCCCACGCTCTAGCAAACTTAGTCTTATTGCTTAGGGGATTTTGCATTCATTACTCTAAATGTGTTTAGAAGGCATCTAGAAAATTACAAACCTACAACTTTTTGTCCAAATGCGAATATGTCTAATTGGTGCCAAATTGTCTCATTATAATGTGTTTTCTACTACTCATGTTTCTTTTGTGTTCTTGTATCTTATGTTTCTTCTCTGTCTTTCATCAAGGTCTGAACAATTTCTTCCATGTCTTTCATCGCGATCTCTGCATCTTTTGTTTCTTTTGTGTCTTTCGTCAAGGTCTGAATTGTTTATGTTGCATCCTCTATTATGGTCGAGCGTGAGGATCTATGCATCTTTTGTTATGGTTAGGTGCAAGGGTTCCTACATCCACTAAACTTTCCGAGAGTATTAACAGTACAATTAGCACCAAACAAGTATGTCCTCTCTCATGTAATCTCTTTGGGGTCTACATCAATGCACTAGAATAGTCCATCAAAAATTCTACTTAAGTAGAGGATGGTAGTCTACTTCAAGAAGTCCTTATCTCACTCCTATTTTCCAATGGTGTGGTCTCGTTGGCCTCGAGTTACAGGCTTTGGTCAGTCATGTGATCTTCAACAACTAAAAGTGAATATGGGGAAAACCAAGAGCATGTTCTTTAATACAACCAAGGAGGCCCTTTCTAGATATCATTTTTCCTTTGGGAGGAAGCCTTTATAGATTACCACCTCTTATACTTATTTCAAAGGGCCCAATAATGGGTTTATAAAGGGTATGCCTCCTTACCCTTGGTTGAGAGACAATGTTTTCGTATTCATTTTAACATAGAAGATGAAGATTAGATCTTCAATGTCATCACCAAACCCAATGTTTTATATGGATTTGAGAGTGGGGGTCCAACCTCAGTCATACAAGGTGTTCTCGCATTGAAAGGATCAAAACTATGATGCTCTAGCATCCTATCCGGTGCAAACAAATCAAACCCCAGTATATCGTACAAGCAAAGTTCAGTGCATATCCCCTTAACCTTTAGGACAACCTTCAGGCTTTTCATGTCTCTTCATAGAGTATGGCAGATGGCAGACGACTTTGCAGGACTTGAGATACCCCTTCACAGTGCTCGATCTTAAATTAAAAAATGGAGACGTACAAGACAAAGTCTGCAATGCACCCACTACAAACCAACTTTATTTCCATCCTAGTTTCTATAATTAAGGATATACACGTTGCTGTATTTGGCTATTAAAAGGGTGTGTGAAGTATGAAAGCATGGATACATGTATGTGTGTCCCTGTCTGCAACACAATCATGGTGATTTTTAACAATGGAGATTATTTATATTCATCGGTCTGTAACCTGTGGTATAGGGGCAAGTTGGGGTACTTGTTGTAAAGATCACGCAGGTTCAAATGTGATCTAGCGGTAAGTTGAAGCGCTTGTTGGAAAGATGACACAGGATTCGTGATGGTCTAGCCGAATGTTGGAGGGCTTGTTGTAAAGATGACCTGGGTTCAAATCCCAATAGGCAGGCTCTGATAAAAGAAGCGCGCATATGATACTGGATGAGATTCTCAACAACTTGATACGGCAAATTAAAGATACAAAGAGGCAATGTAATGTAAAGCTGCTCTGCTGGGGACAGTAAGCGCAAAAGTTTCCCTTTAAAAAATAAATAAATAATCCAATTGATTCTTTGTAGCCTTCTAAATTTATTTGTTTTTTGGGGATTTAGGGTTTTCTTCATTTACTTTTGATCTTTTTTGAAGGAGGTTGAGAGTGAGGAAATAACTGGCTGACCTCAAAAGCAAGGGCAATTGTCTTTCTGTAGGACTGGAGCTTTTCCAGTATGGAGGGCAGGTTTGAATCCGACTCCACCACCAGGCGATTTCCCCTTATAACAAAGAAATGTTTGTCCGGTTGCTCCTCGAACGATATCCCCAAAAAATCTCTAACACAATCGACCCTTTGATTCTCCTCTGTATATTTCAACTCAATTCTCTCAGATTAGAATATATATAATATAGAATGAAATGAATGACGCTTGATCGTTTGCCTTGGTTACCTTTAAGGATGGGACGATATTGAACAACATTAGCCTTGACGCGGGACTCTCTGGAGGCATTCGCTTCTTCAATGCACTTGCAAAGCAGAACGAACATTTGTTTCGTCAGTGGCATACCGGCGTTCGGTTGCCAGAAATAAAGCCTGTTACATACATCATTTTACTTACCACTTATCCAATCATGAATAATAATAATGAAGATGGAAAAAATTAGACCAGGCTTTACCGTTTCACAGACATTTTTCCAAACCCAAAAGCCTGGAAGGGGGTTCGTTATTACGCTCTATGCATTGCTGTTTAAAACCTCGTATTGGTCGTCTTTTGGGTTCCCTCCATGGGAGGACTGAGGACTGACCTTCAAGCAGGTGGATGTATTCTTTTCCTCGTGGCAAGAATAACGAAAATATAACTGAAAGCTCTTTTGGTTTGCATAAATACCCTATTCACCATTTTTTATGTCCCCGCAGGGGGATATCTAGTAATCCGTCGGTTATATTAATTTGGGCTGCACACGACGCAATTTTTTTTTTCCTAATGTTATACTTTGTATACAATAAAGTTTATTTCTTTTTAATTTTGTAAATTACATTTATCTAACAGCTGACTGACTGGCTGTAGTACATTGAGGTTTTTGTGTCCCTAGGGGTGGTTTTTGTGCACCTAGGGGTGGTGGCCCAGTTACGTCACTACTCCTCTGACCCGTTCGTAAATGTTTCTGTACGAGAGCTTGGACGGCTCATTCATGGCAGAGTTTTTATGATATGACATGAAACTAGTGTTTCCGTACGTATGCGTTGGCTAAAGTTAGATTGGGCTTAAATAAAACTTAGTTTTAATTATTATTTATTTTAAACATTAAATTGTAATTTGATTATTTGCATAGGTTAAAGTTATTTGGAATGAAATAATGATTTTGTTTTAATTATTATTATTTATATATAATATTTAATTTGATTTTTAATTTTAGATTTTTGTTATTTAGATCTTTATTTTATATATATATATATATATAACGACTTTGTTCTAATTATTATTATTTATGTAAAATATTAAATTTTAATTTCATTTTTAATTTTAAATTTTTGTTATTTAGATTTTTATTATATATATAACAAATTTAACATGTTTTTTATAATATTTTTTTTTTCTATAAACTAATAGCTTTTTACATTTTAGTCTAAAAAAATTTGAAATTATATAAAAAAAATTGAATGACCAAAGAAATTAACCTATAAAATTTAATATTTTTAAATTTTTATTTAAAGAATTACTATCACATATATTTACTTAATGTTTTAATTCTTAAGGCAATCATTCTTATGGTATTGGCAATAAGTTTTACGGTGTAAATTAATTTAATTAAGAGATTTGGTTTCAATTTACAAAGAATCTTATAATCTTGTGGTATTGGCAAGTGTTCTTTGAGAGAAAAGGTGATCATTATTATTCTACCCTCTCTTCTATGTTTACTTACTTTTACTTAATTTAGATCACTTCCAAGAAATCTCATATTAATTATGTTAATGTTTCCCTTCACTTTTTGTTTCCCTATTATAAAGTCTTTTTACTCTAACATTAGAGAGAGTTTTACTTGTTTTTCTTATTTTCTAAAACACAAGAAATGATAAAAGCTCATCTTTGTTAGTGTTTTTTTAAAAGGTTTTATTATTTTTCATTATATTCTATTTTTTTAAAACACAAAGAAATGATAGAATTACCATTTCACTCAATTATGTCAAATTAAGGATGATGACAAAAGAAAAATGGTAAAAATCAATATTGTTATTAAGTGTTGATTTGTTATTGATTATTTTATAAGCTCTTAATTAATAAAAGCAATTTAAAATATTTATATTATAATCTTGAAAATCATAATTATTGTTTTCTAAGTACTTCAACAAATTCAAAAATTATAAAAAAATTATTATTATTAGTTTGTAAATACTTTTACAAATCTAAAAATTATAAAATAGATTTAAAGATTATAATATAAAATTAGGTTAGCATTATCTCCTTAAACTTGGAATGCTTTGATCTGAAAACTATAACAAGAGGTATAGCTAACTGAGTTACTTTGATTCTATAGAGCATCACACAAGAATCAAAATAATCTAGTTAACAATATATGTTAGCAATGGAGGGCACATTGCCACCTCATGACTCTTGTAGATTTTTTAGAATAGATGTCATATTTTTTCGAAACAAACAACCTAATATAGACATTGCTTATTAAAATCTATAGACTTGAACATTGCAAATATTGTCACTATTACATTGTTTTTAACAAATAATGAAATTTTGATATTTTTACATGTCAACTTTGAACGATTTAAGGATCCAATATCTCATAGGCCTTCAAAGTGAAATGGAACTTTACCCTTCAAATTTGATCCCTTCTCACAATGGCAAATTATTGTGTGCGATTTTACCCATCTCAAACTTTGAATCCAAACGCTATCTTGATTTCATAATTTCTAATTCCAGAATAGATAAAAGCAAAATTGTTACTATTTCACCTTAGAATATTAGAACCACAGCACTTTAAAAAATATATTTTCTTAAATGTTTAGGGTTGCCCATTGTGCATAAGCATCTCTTTAAATTAAGAGCTCTTGCATCATGTCACAGTAGTGGCTATCATTTTTTGTTTATCGTCCTTCTCACATTTGCTTTTGTTTCAATATTCTAATTAATTATTGACAACTATATAGGCGTGCTAGTGGTAATGATAACATTTGATGCTCTCTGATTAGCCGATAGTTAATTTGGCTTAGCAGGCATACATGCTTCAATGACCACGAATGATGGTGATGGTTTATGTTCATACTTAGACGTTATAGAGCAACATCAACTTATCATGCTAGTCTAACAATGCCACTTTTTACTATTTTGGGGTTTAAGATTTTGACCCATGTTTTTTTTCTTGTGAAACACCTAGTAATACCACATTGTTAACAACATTGTCCAGTGGAAACATCCTGTTTCAACCACAACTTGATCCTCATTGACATGAGAGTACCCCTCAAACCACATCTCCTCATTGAAAGGAACTTCACAAAGTCTAAGCGAACAATCATAGAAAATGCAATAATCCAAGTGACATCTTTCAAATTTCTATGTTTTTACTCATTTAAGGGTGTGTACATATTTAGCTATGCTAAAATATATTATAGGTGAATAATTCAATGTTAAGAAATATTTTAATTATTAACTTTATTTTTATAAATTTATGTAAAGTTTCATGATGATTTTTTAAATCACAAAAAAAATTAAAATACCAATTCACACTTTAGTTATGATTAGATGTTAATTTAAAAATTAAATTATTATTATAATTATCACATCAACTATATTAAAAATTTAAAACGCTAGCACAATATAAAATTAATTTGATTTCAATTCAATCCAATATAACATGGTATAAATATCCCAAAAATAAAATGTGTTTGGAATAGATTAAGTGCAAATTGTAGGTTTTAATAAAATTATGATTTAACAAATTGATTTAAAGAAGCAAAATTTACATAATATATCAATTTATGATAAGATTGTAAGTTTCATCATCTTATTCATTACAGAAAACTTGAGGTTCTATGGTTAGGTAGTTTTGTGGCAAAATAATTTATTTTTCCTCTTACAATTTTGTGGTAAGAGTATCATAGTTCTATAACTTTTGTCTTATAGCTAAATCGCTCTTAGCACAATTTTGTGGTAAGAGTATCATAGTTCTATAACTTCTATCTTATAGCTAAATCGCTCTTAGCAACTGCGGGGACATTGCCACCTCGTGGCTCTTGTTAAATTCTCAAATCGTTACCATGTGGAATAGCCTAAAGGTTCTTGCTCGCTATGTGTGAAAGAAAATCACATATGATCACATGAAGCTTTAGGTGAATTGACGAATTTATGGGTTAAAATCCAAGGAGATTGGATGGATGTGACCTTGCAAGGTGGGTATGTTCATCGGTGGCCTAAAACGGTGAATGAGAGGGAAGAAATGTATACAAATAAATTATGAAATGGAGTTCTTTTTTTAACAACAATTTATGAAATTTTTTATTTTTTTTTAACAATCATCTTTTGAAAATTGTAAATAGAACCATTATAGTTCTATCTTAAATCCAGATTTATCAAGCAAAAGAGGAAGAAATATTTTTTATACAAGAATTTTTTTAATTTTTTTATCCTAAAACGGTGAATGAGAGGGAAGAAATGTATACAAATAAATTATGAAATAGAGTTCTTTTTTTAACAACAATTTATGAAAAGTTTTTTTTTTTTTTTTAACAATCATCTTTTGAAAATTGTAAATAGAACCATTATAGTTCTATCTTAAATCCAGATTTATCAAGCAAAAGAGGAAGAAATATTTTTTATATGTGAATTTTTTTAATTTTTTTATATTTTTTGTAATGTTATGTTATGTTACATCACCTTACATGACAACATCTCCCCCATGTTGGATTGTAGAGCACCTCCCTTCTCTCGGTGCAACAAGTTATAAAGCCTTAAAACTCGAGAAAGATTAAGGAAAGGAACACATTGTAAGTGATTTTGACAAAGGTTTAGAAATGAAGAGAGACATTAGGGGCAAGCAATAAATTGTAAATGATTGTGAGAAAGAGTGATTGTGAGAAAGAGTGTGAGAATTGGATGCAATGTCAATTAGCTACTCTCGTGACAATTGAGGCTAATAAAGAAATTTGCAATAACAATGCCGGAGTTGGCATTATGGATTAATTTGGAGCTAACATTGAAACATCTCATTGCACCGAGAGTAGCAAGGTGCTCTACAGCTCAGTATGGGGGAGATGTTGTAGCAAGGTGCTTTATAGCCCAGTATGAGGGAGATGTTGTCATGCAACGTTTGTAATGTTACAAAGTATAAAAAGTAATTAAAAAAATCATGTCGAATCATAAAATAAATAAAAAAGCTAAGAGGCTGGATCGGTTTCTGGTGGCTGATGTGTTGGCACTGGGAGTTGATGTTGTCAGGCAGTGGGTAGGGTCAGGAGGGGTATCTGACCACTGCCCCATTTTTCTGGAGTTAAGAGGTAGAAGGAATAAACCTCCCAGTCCTTTCAAATTCAATCCTAGTTGGCTGAAGGCGGAGGATTTTCATAAGTTGGTTAAGGATCTGTGGGTTCATCGACCTCATGATTCTCAGGAGCATGTGGGTGCACACTTTCATCATAATCTTAAGCGAATTAAAGAGGCCACTATTCTCTGGGCTCATGAAAAAAGGGTAATAGATGATCAGGATTTGCGGGATGCTGAGCTGAATATTGACAGGCTTCTTCTTGGTCAGGGAATGGGTTATCTGGATAAACAGCAAAAAGGAGAGATGATGGAGTGGGAACGCCGTAGGAATGTGATTCTGTGTGAGAGAGAAGAGATGTGGAGAATGAAAAGCAGGGCGATCTGGCTTCAGTGCGGTGATGAGAACACAAAATATTTTCAAGCATATGCTAAGGGGAGAAAATTCACAAACTCTATTTGGGAACTCTCTTCAACTGATGGGGAACAGGTCTCCAGCTTTGATGGTTTGGCGGATTTGGGAGTTAGACACTTTGGAGATTTATTCACTGCACAACCTGGGGCTTCTATTGCAGAGGTTATTTGGGTGGCTCAGCTTTTCCCTTGTTTTGTGGGGGAGGCTGAAAATCGATTGCTGATGGAGGAGGTGTTGCCGATTGAGCTCTCGCTGGTAATGCATTCCTTTCAGAAAGATAAAAGCCCGGGGCCTGATGGCTGGCCTATAGAATTCTTCTTAGGATTCTATGACTTCTTCGGGGAGGAATTATTGAATGTGGTGGAAGAATCGCGTAAGGCTAGGTTTGTACATGGCCCCTTCAACTCGACCTTTATAGCTCTTATTCCAAAAACGGACAAGCCTGACAGCTTTGATGAATTCAGACCTATCTCTCTCTGCAATTGTATCTATAAGATCATCTCTAAGGTTATGGCGAGGAGACTCAAGAATATATTGTCTAAGCATATTTCTTGTGAGCAATTTGGCTTCTTGGAGGGTCGCCAAATTCATGAGGCCATCGAAGTTGCCCAGGAAGGAATACACACTCTGAAAGTGCAGAAGCAGAAGGGTGCCGTGATTAAGATTGATCTCTCAAAATCATTTGATAGGGTTAGTTGGCTCTATATCCGGATGCTTCTAACTCACCTGGGTTTCTGCTACGAATTTATAAGATGGATTATGGCCTGCATCACTACGGTGAGTTTTGTTGTACTGATCAATGGTTCTGCTAGTCCATTCTTTTAAGCTGGAAGGGGTCTACGACAGGGATGCCCCCTCTCTCCGCTGTTGTTTCTCCTTGTTGCTGAAGGCCTCAGTCGTTTTATTCTGAAAGCAAAAGCGGATGGTTCCTTTCGAGGCATATCCATTTCTCAGGTATTGTTTATTACACATCTACTTTTTGTTGATGACATTCTGATATTTTGTGATGGCACGAGACAGGATATTGATACGGTGGTTGAAGGTCTCACTTTAGTGCAAGCAGCAGCGGGTATGTTAGTGAATATTGACAAATCTACAATCACATGCTCACATTTAACCGAGCAGGAGATTCTTAGATTGGCTATCAGACTACCTTACAGGATTTTGGATATTGATGATGGATTAAAGTACCTTGGCTTTCACTTGAAACCAAATGCTTATATGAAGGCTGATTGGCGCTGGTTATTAGCAAAGTTAGAACAGTGCCTTCATGGATGGAGTCATAAATGGCTCTCCCGGGCAGGGAGGCTGGTTCTGGTTAAATCAGTCTTGGAAGCAATCCCGGTGTATTGGATCTCTCTAGATTGGATTCCCAAGGGACTCTTGGAACAGATCCGTAGGTTGTGTTTTGCCTTTCTTTGGAAGGGTAAGTGTGATAATCGAGCTTTGGTGTGGGTCAGATGGGAAAAAATTGCGGTCCCAAAAGCACTGGGAGGATGGGGGTTAAAGAATATTTTTCTGTTTGGAAAAGCCTTGGGGACCAAGGTGTCGTGGCGACTTATCCATACACATGGTCTCTGGACAAGAGTGGTATATCATAAATATATTGCCCCTCTAACTCTACTCGAATGGATTAGGCTGGGCAATAAGTCGAGGGCAAATTGCTCTGTGGTCTGGAAAGCGGTGGTGCAGCATTTTCATTTGGTTGGCTCTAGATTAGTGTGGAGGATTGGAAATGGGCGTCTTATTCGTATTGGACTGGACCCTTGGGTTGGCTGTAGGGGAGGTCATGTCCTTCCTGTGGACTTGAGGACTTATTTGACAGCTAGAGGATGTCATTTTCTGGCTGATATAGAGGATCTGGGATCATCTACTCTTTGGCATCAGGGGTGGATCTCTGCACAGCGTCTTGAGATTCCTAAAGAAATGTAAGGAGCTTGGGAGGATTTTCTTCGGATCTTAAGACTTCGAATATACGACTGACCAATAGGATTGATGAACTTATCTGGGATCACCATCCCTCTGGAATATACTCCCCAAAGAATGGATATATCCAGCTGAATGTGGAAGTACATAACAGGGAACTGGTGTGGTGGTGGAAATATCTGTGGAAGTTAAAGTGTCCGTGTAAAGCAAAATTGTTTTTCTGGGCTATTCTGGAAAATAAGGCTCCCACCTGGGACATTCTGCAAAAACGTTTCATCCAGGGTCCGGGGTTCTGTCCCCTTTGTAGGGATGCGGAAGAGACCATTTCTCATCTATTTGTTCATTGTCGGTTTACTCAGGCTGTCTGGGCTGATATTTGCAAATATCTGGATATCAATGTGAGGTGGCGGGGGGAGAGTGCCCATGAAGCATTCCAATTGTGGTGGTCATTACAAAAGAACTCTTCCATCCGGGCTTCCCCTTGTATTTTCGCCTAGGGCATTTGGATTACCAGAAATAAGAACATATTTCAAGATTGCAGGGTTCCGATGGAGAATGTAGTGGCACAAGTTGTGGCTGTTATCAAACACTTCAAGGCACCTGTCGCAGCGATTAGTACTCGACCTGTGCGAGTGGAATTGATAGATAAATCCATGCCGTGGGCTTATTTTGATGGAGCTTCACTCGACCATCAATCGGTGTGTGGAGGGGGGGGAGTACTTTTCAAATCTGAGACCCATTACTATCATATCGTGGCTGGTTTGGGGAGGGGATCAAATAACTATGCTGAACTTACGTCTCTTAGGCTGCTGATGTTATGCTCTTGAACAAGGCTGTCTAACTCTTCAGATATTTGGCGACTCCATGTTAGTTATCGACTGGGCAAAGGAGATAACACAGTGTCATGTGATGGCACTATTACCTATCCTGGAGGAGGTAATTCGGTTAAAGCTGTCATTTAATCATATTACTTTTACACATATCTACCGGGAGAGGAATGGGATGGCCGATCAGCTCTCCAAAGAAGCGACGCAGCACCTCTTAGCACTTGGTACATGGCGGATTACCATTCACTCAACGGGGGGCACTTACAGCTATTATCACAGACCATTTCATGAGGTTATTGAGGCACGGAATTGAGCACTAGCTCAACTTTTAAATAACCGGTGATGGACACATTTCCTGTTACAGTATGTTGATATGTATTCGGAGATAGGCGGGCTGTATGGATAGCAGATTCTGTCGACCACAGACCATTTCATGAGGTTGTTGACCACTGATTTCATAGACCATTTCTTGAGGTAATTGAGGCTCGGAATTGAGCATTAGCATGGCTTATAAATGACCGGTGACCTGTTACAGTATGTTGATAAATATTCGAAGATAGGCGGGCTGTAGATAGCTGATTTTGTTGACCAGTGATGGTCATCATCTTAATCTCTGATACTGTAATTGTGTAGATGTAATCGGATATATGCGGGCTGAATGGACAGCCGTAACCATTGTAGATGTTTTTGTATGGGGCATTATACTGGATGTTGATATGGGACAGAAAATATGTGATAATGTAAGGATCTCTGTGATTCTATTACATGTGCAGAATGTAATTTTGTTCATTTTTTGAAATAAAATTACGACTTTTTCCAAGGAAAAAAAAATAAATAAATAAAAAATATTTAAAAAATCCATGTTGACTCATAAAATAAAATAAAAAACAAAACTAGCATATATCCATCTTAAACCCAGATCTATCAAGCAATAAGAGAGATCAAATTTCTTGAGGTGTAAATTTAGAGAGTAGCGGGGTGCTTTGCAGCCCAGTATAGGGGAGATGTTGTCATGTAACATAACATAACGCAACGCAATGTTACCAAATAGAAAGTAATTCAAAAATATCATGTCAGCTCATAAAATAAAAAATAATTAAAAAATCAATGTCGGCTCATAAAATAAAATAAAAAATAAACCAACATATATCCATCTTAAACCTAGCTCTATCAAACACCAAGAGAGATCAAATTTCTTGAGGTGTAATTTTTGTATGGACATGTACACAATTTAAGATAATAAAAAAATTTGCACCTCAAGAAATTGGATTCCTCTCGATGCTTGATAGATCTGGGTTTAATAGGGATCTATGCTGGTAAATAAATAAGCCCATACATTTATGGTACTCATACTCTATAAGTTCTAAAGGAACTATGTGAATCTCTAAATCAACAAGTGGTATCATCCGCTAATTTTGTAATAAATAGGGCATGACAAGATTCCAATCCATATTTACTCATCTTGTGAATTTTCATGTTGTGTGTGTTAACATTGTTGTTGGGAGTGTGTTATGAATCATCCTACATGCATAAAAGATGGTTTATAAGGCATAATCCACACTAAAAACTTTCTCAATTCAAAACTTGGATTTAGGGTGTAAGTCCCCAAATTAATGCGATAACATACTCCCTCACTTCGATAATAGCTTCATCAATAATTTCGATGTCATGTTTTGTGGGTCATGTTTAACTTGTGGTTGTTAAATATGTGATATTACAAGCCATCTTACTACAATGGCATATCCATATGTTGGGATTGCATTCCACATTAATGCTTCTCTTCTTTTTCAAACTCATGTTCCAAAGTTTGTAAGTACATTTCTCACGTAGAATGTGGAGATCTTACTATGCTTCAATGGAAACTAACCTAGATTTATGCTAATGGGACACTTGAGCAATAAGTCTCAGCATCTTAAGCTTAATTTCCACTTATATCATGGTATATAAATTTTATCACATTGTGTATTGTTGTGGTATACAAAATCTCATCACATTCCATGATAAAGAATAAAGTATAAGTATAATTATTATATAATTATAATCAAATGTAGGGTTATGACCTCAACTATGCGGTACAAATACCCAATTTAATATAAGGGGGAGAGATTTAAAACTTGCAACTCCCCTTTGTAAGAGCAAAGACTTTATTGGAGGCTCGAGTGGAGGGAGAGACCAAAGAAAACCTAGAACTAGATTTGGGGCTTAACTAGAATGAAAAAACAACCCATATCAAGGGGAATACACTCACCTTCTTAGTAAAAAAGAAATCATGCAACCCAATGACACTAGCAAGATCAATTTAGCTCCAAAGGGGAATGTCACCAATCCCTCAACCACAACCAGAGAGGTGTCAACAATAACATATATCATATTGCATCACATATAAGGCTTTATAAAACCACATGTGTGTGTGATCCAAAAATAAGGAGTGTTTACAAAAAGAGACCAACGATATGTCAAAATATGTAATACATATCAAAAAATCCCATGTCAAAGCATGGGGGCAGTTCCACCGACTACCTAATCATCATCATATGACCCATCTCCATATCATTATCCTTATCATCACTATCAAGGCCTGGGAAGAACATCCACTCTCATCGTCACATATGGATTGGGTTTCCATGACGATCCTACACATTATCAATCACCACTCTGCTAGAGCCTAGAGGCATATTGCGATCAACTCCTCATCCAAATGATACCATCCCTCATCTGTCACACCAAATAGTAACTAGTCAATTTCCAAAGGAGGCCTACTAGTACTTCCTTTGCTCCTTGTTGATGCCTCTGAGTTGGGGGGAAAAGATCAACCTCATCTACACACCCCCAGCATCTATGGTGTCCCATAGGAGGGCTAGTCCAACATTTGCACACATATGAGAGGAGAGTTATCAGTAACATGTATTATATAATGAAATCTAGATATCTTATAAGCAAGTATGTAAACACAACTTAAGAAATTAATAAAATTCATACATACCCTTAGGCTCCCAGGCCAAACCCGATGGTCATGGTAGTTCTAGATATCCTCTGTAGTTAATCCATGCATAGGGGTGATTTTTTATGACCATGGGGAGTTGGAACCATTGAGAAAATAAATCCTATCGAAAAACATTGCATATGGCACTGTCCCACCCTCAGCATCATATCTCCTCACCGCCACATATGAGGCTCCATCAATCCTGCATCTCGAATGGCATGGTAAAGTCACAATCGTTGGTGGACTTTTCCTTCGACCAGGATTCAAACATTCAACATAGCACCAACAAACACGACCATAGATACCAACCCAAAAGGGAGTTTTAACCCCTTTCGGCAACACTTGCGAGGCAGAAGAAGTCTCACCCGAAGTACCTATGGAAACTGCAGGAACCAGATTTTTACAGCGTAGAAGGGGAACAACTCAACAGACGAATCATTCATTAAACAACCCGTTACATTAACGATTCTATAACATCGATGGATTCAGATCTTCGACATAACCCATGACATCGTCAGATTCATTTAACTTATATTATATTGCATATTCATAATATTCTTAATTATCATGCATGAGCTCATATAATCATTAACAGAAGAAAGAAACACATATCACATCACACAAGAACACCATATTTTAACATGGAAACCCATCCTGGGAAAACCACAAAAGCGCTTGGTCTTTTTATTATGAGTCGCAGCCAATTAATAAGCACTTCATGTTTTATGACTTACAGATTTCTTTTTGACTTTTAAAGGATATGCGCACACCGCCTGCAGATCAACGACTCGGCTCTTCAAAAATAGCTTCGACATACATAGCATAAGGCTTAATTACAGACCCAAAACGAACTCTGACAGCATGCTCTCTAATCTACTAACAATGGTAGCAATAGCCCCAAAATTTCCCTCTTATTACATATTTATAGGGCGCACTTTGTTTGCCCCGCTCCCACTAACCCACTAACTAACTAACCGTCTCATTAATGCAAGTGGACAAAATCTAACTAAGTTGTTCATGATCACGCAGTGAGAGATAATAAAATGGTGGAGAGGAGAACTGCGTTAGTGAAATTATTTCTCGACGTTTCGAGCCGCAAAGTAGGGCTCATCATCAGGAGAGAAAGCCCGATTGAGTTCCTAGGACATCTGAATAGCATATCAGACCATATCAAATTCACCGTGGAGGTTGAAGAAGATAACCATATTCCATTCTTGGATGTGCTCATCACAAAAAGAGATGGTGGAACGCTAGGTCATCAGGTTTATAGGAAGAAAACCCATACTGATAGGTACCTACATGCGGACTCACATCATCTACCTTCTCAAAAGATAGGAGTATTAAACACACTAGTAATTAGAGCTATTAGGATCTCAGATGGGGACCACCTAGAGCAAGAGTTAGACCACTTGTCTAAGGTCTTCCAAATGAATGGTTATAACAAAAATCAAATCACGAGGGTGATCCAAAAAGCTTGTAAAAAATCTCGGAAACAAAATAAGAACATTGATGGAACTAAGATCACCCTTCCTTATATTAAAGGAACAACAGATGTTATAGCCAGGATCCTTTGGAAAAAAGACATGAGGGTTACCTTTTCTCCCCCAAACTCGGTAGGTAGAATGTTAGATTCTTCCAAAGACCCAATAGAACCATTAAAACAGAAGGTGTCTACAGTGTCCCCTGCTCCTGTGATATACCATATATAGGGGAAACTGGACGCTCCATCCAAGTAAGACTCAAAGAACACTGCGCAGACATTAGACACGATCGTCATCATAAATCAGCACTAGCTGAACATGCCCACCACTCGCACCACCACATACGCATTGAAGAAACAAAACTCATCGCTAGGGAGGAACATTATAGAAGGAGGAAGATCAGGGAGGCCATTGAGATAGGGAAGGTCTCATCAAATTTAAATAGGGATGATGGCCTTAAGCTTAGTGAATGTTGGCACCCCATAATTCACCATCTCAAAGACAATAATCCACATACAGAAAAACAATAACTCTAAAATCAACTAATTTTAATAACTTTAATTAAAAATTTACAAACCCTAAAACTTTTAATCCTCATCAATAAAGTTTTTAAATCTTAAAATTTTTAGTTTAGAAATTTATTAATAATTTAATAAATTAGGTTAAAAATTACTAATTTATATCTCTCCAACTTTAGTTAGATAAAATTAAGAACTCTTTCAATATTAATTATTAATCCAATTAACCAAAAAAAGGACTTTGAGTTTAAACTTAAGATTACAAGAATTCTTTTAAGTTAATCAAAAAAATTTATTAATAATAATAAAATTTTATTAATAATAATAGAAAACTTGTTCATTATATATTTTAAAAATACCTTATATTAAATTTATTAAAAATAATTATTTCAACAATTAAAATTAGGGAACAATTTAAAAATAAAAAGTTTTTAAAAATTTTAATTAATTAAATTTTGAATTAACTAATTAACCAACCATATACTTTTAAGACTTTACTCTTAATAAAAAAATCTAATTAGTTAGAATGGTTAGAACTTGTTAAAAAAGATTAACAAAAACTATTAAAAATTTAAAATTAATAAAAAATTAAAATATAAAAAAAAAACTAGGATGTCGGCAAAACCCTAAAATTTTAAATGAACCTCTAACATATTAATTACTATCTTCCATACCTAATTTAAACCGTGAGACACTCTCTCCTGATGATGAGCCCTACTTTGCGGCTCGAAACGTCGATAAATAATTTCACTAACGCAGTTCTCCTCTCCACCATTTTAAAATCTAACTAACTGACTCAACTCTGTCCTTTTGACTTGATCAACATAACCATTTTTGCTGGTTTCTTGGTTGCTTCGTCGGAGTTGACCACTTCGTCGAACCACTTCCACTTCGCCCTTGTCCACACCAAAACTATCTCTGCCAAAAAATGGTACCACAATAAACTAGGCCCAACAAGCCCCCAACACTCACATGTGGCTAGTCCCGAGTGTCATGCCCCCTCAACAGTGAACATTCGATCAAGTTCCTAACCCAATGTTTGCGGACAATCTGTATGAAAAGACTCAAATAGATCTCCATAGTCTAAATGGTTTAGATCTAGAACAAATGGGTACATAATACTAGTATATTTCATAGATCAATTGAAATGCAAGATGGATAAAGAGATGGCTTGCCTCGAATTTGCAATTCCTTTCTCCTTGCTGCTCCAAGCTCCTAGTCTTCAGATATTTAGCTGCAAAACCATATAAAGCATGTGGAAACAAACAAGTGGCAAAAGCACATGGATATGAATTGATCTAGATTAACAGTCAAGGAAGAAAATCCCAAATATCATTAGCACAATAACATTTATGGAAAGAACTTGTATTAAGTGTAATGATAAGAAGTACAAAGGGAGAGATGTCACGACCCAAGCCTTGACGTCATGACCTCCTTCCAACAATCCTAGCCTCCAAGATTGAATACTTTCCTCCTAAAAGATGAAAAGGATCACCTAGAAATTTCACCAGCATAAGAGTATACTATCCTTCCTCCCTTAACAATGGAGAGGGGGTTCATATATATAGGGCTAAAGGGATAGGATAGGTTGAGAATTCAAGGGCGAGGCTTAAGGGATCATCCCACTAGGTTAGGGGATCAAGTGCCACCTTTCTAAGTATCTCGGGATAAGCCTCCACATCACCAAGCTTCAAGAAGTCACTCGAAACTTCATTTTATCCAATTTAACCAGCTCCGACGCACCTTGCATGAAGGAAACATGCGTCAGAAGTGGATCACTACACCTTGTACAAAGGCACACTGCGTCATCGACGTGCTCTGCTAAGGTGCAGAGTGCGTCACCTTGAGTTCGACGCTCATTGCTGGAAGGCAGGGTGCGTCGGGGTGACCACAAAAGGTTAAAAGGAAAGGACAACAACCTTCCTTCTTATATTTTAGCCAAGGGACTTTAGGGATCAAGGCATGGCGATAACACATGACTCATGATGATGAGATTTTGGTGTAACAGAATGCCCCCCAAAGCATGAAGCTGGTAAAATGGAACAAGTGAAATGCTTTGTAATATGAAGGGTGGAGGCAAGGATCATTGGTTGGAAGAGACTTCTGCAGTACAACTAACTCTGAGATATATGTCTCACACAACTCATAACATGGTTGTCAACCAATACAATGCAGATCCGTGATAGTAGAGACCGACTGAACATAATCATGGCTACTAGACACAAGCGTATATCCATGATGAGATGATAACACAGCCACGACCAATACAAAGTGGATCTGTGTGATATGACTCAAAAAATCTCCATCGCAATCGGGGTAATATGCATAAGTTAACCCAGGGTCTTCAAGCTGAACCCGCAATGATACAAATATAGCCATGTGATTACAATCTCTTGAAGTCAAACATGGTAGAAACCACTTGATTATCGGTCATTAATTTATACCGTTAACAAGCGCGAGGGAGATCACCATTGATGTTAATGATTCCTAAGGTATCATAGTACATACCATTGAATGTGAATCAATGAGTTGAGGTCGAACACTCGATGGAATCTTTCAATCAAGAGCCAATGATGTGAACTCATGTTGAAAGCGAGGCAACCTGCCATTAAGGCATGCAAGCCCAAGGCACTTGATTGGTTTCTAGATTCAATCCTTGGATGATGTGTTGAAGTCGACAAGGATGAACCCATCGAAGGAGGGCAATGATGTATCCCCCATCATCGACACGAAACACGATCAAAGATGTTTTGGGGTAAATTGTACTATAGAGCAATGTTTAAGACTAACTAAGGGAAGACCGACATGATAGAAGGTAGAATGACTGCAGACAATGAATCGATGAACCGACCTCTCTTGAACATGGGCATGGCATGACTTGGCAGTATTGTCATGACGAGAATATAAATACCAACCCCTAATGCAACTGATGGTGGAAGCATTCTTTGGACGAACCAAAGGAGTAAAGGGACTCATGGAATCAGTAGGACTCGAAGACAAATAGATTACCCAAGCATTTGAATGCATATGCAGATGAGTGCCATGCTCAAGAGTGACTAAGTACTTCCATAAATACAATGAAACACAAATTCTTTCCTTATCCCCATCATGAATGATGAGTACCTCTTTTGTTTTTTAACGAGCTTGAGGAGGGTAACAAATGCTCGGTATAGCTCATCCTTAGGACGAGTCCAATCCCAATTGTTTTACGAACTTGAGATAGGAGGGGTTCGTCCCAAAACGGGCCCTTCAATGTCAGATTTTAACGAGTCCAAAGAAGGTAAACTCGACATCATTTCATGTTTAGAGAGTCTGAAAAGAACTAAAGAAGACTCCATAGGTTCTTTTTCGTAAAAGTTAGTCTCCTCACCCGAAAAAGGATAAAACAACGTGAGAGAGAACTCTTCCAGTCATGATTAACTAGAATGCTCATTTTTCGTAAATAGTACCTCCTAGTCCGAAAAAGGGGTAAATTATCACCAGAAAGACGATCAATCAAATACTTTTACGAGCGTGAAGACATCAAGTTCACTTGGCAATCTTTTCATATTTAGGGAGTCTGAAAAGAGTTTAAAGAGGAACTCCAAGGGGTTCCTTTTTCGTGGGAGTTTTACGAGCCCGAAAAAGTGATAAAATGTAACTCGATGACTTATTCTCATGATTTTGCGAGCACGAGAAAGAACAAAAGTAAGCTCGATGTCATCAATTCTTAATTTTAATGAGCATGACGATGACATAACAAACGCTCGAAGAGTCGTTCACACTTGAAAAAAAGTATGAAGCGACTATAATAGTCGTCGAAAAGTAATTTTACTTGACCTGCGAACTCCAAAAATTGGATTCGGATCGATAATGCGGTGTTTAGACATAAAAGATTACCAACTATAGTAAAAAACCCAAAAAGAATAAATATTAAAAATGGAATATTCCTTTCTTTTTATATAAAAAATGAAATAGTAAAGAAATTTTCACCATTGTTTTCTACCCATTTGGAATAGTGGAAATCACCATTTGGAGCTTGATCTTCAAGCGTGGATTGCAGGAGCTACGGTCAACCATTTTTGACATCGTCAGCGTCAGGTAGGCCTAAACTTTGTCTTGCATCTTTCCAGTGGATTAATTTTTCATTTCATGGTCAATTTTTAGGGTTTTTGGGCTTGTAAAAGAGGGGATTGTGCACGCTCTAGGAGACGCGCTTTCCCTTTGCGGGAAGTGCGTCGAGGGCTCTCTGACGCACTTCCCGTATGGAAAAAGTGCATCGTTGACGCATTGTGTACAAAGCCGGGATGCGTCAGCGCAATCCCACAAGCAAAATTAAAAAAATAGGGCCAAAAGGGCCCAACCCAATGGTGTGGAAAGGTACTAATGCTTGTTTAAATTATGTTTGGACAGGTTTTGACTAACATCATGGTCCAATGGAAGGAAAGAGAACACGAAATGGAATATCACAAGCGGCAAATGACCCAAATTCAATGAATGCAATGCAACTGTGTGGCTTGTTAAAGTTCTTTCACATATTGGGCATGAGGGCCCAAGTACCGTTACTAGACCACTTGATCAGGTTGTGGGACCCTGATCAGCAGCACTTCCAGGTCGGTGTCCACACTCTGACTATAGATGTGGAAGACATCTACTTTCTGATGGGGTTATCCAGACGGGGTGCCCTAATTTCATTATCAGGGCCACGATGCAGTGACCAATCCACAAAGAGCTCGGTAGCTCAATGGTGCACTCCAGGGACGCAAATGCTTGCTGGGAAGATTCATATGATGAACGTGCGTGACAGACCACTACGGACAGTTTTGTTCACCATAGAGAGGGTGGCGGAGAGCAGATCTCCTCATTAGGCCACCAAGGCCCATATGCTCTACGCCATAGAGTGTATGGCACCTACTATCTTCAACTGGTGTGAGGGGCTCCTCACTAATGTCAAGGAACAACTCACCAAATGTCGTCGGGGTGAGCTGAAGCAGTTCGGGTACGAGTCCATCATGGTCTCGTTCTTCTTGGAATGGGTCCCATTGTTGAGGCCCTAGGTTGAGATAGAGGTCTCGATCCCCGGGATCCTCACATGGTTCGGTGGTTAGAGGTCATGGCCCGCCATGGAGGCGGAGGTCCCATCATCGGTTTTGGTCCCACCTTATTTAGGTGGTTACGCGGGCAACTCCTCATGATTGAGGACTATCCATATGCAGGTACCGACTTCAGGGGTGATCCAGACTTGGCTCTTCCTGAGGGTGAGCAGTGGGGAAACCTAGGTAAGAACAAAACTCTTGTTGTGTTTTTGCATTTTATAATTTTTAAATGTTTTTGGAAGTAGTATTGATAGTTCACACATGTTTGATGCAGATGTTGGTTTGTCTCGTCCGCTAGGCGCTTCTCCGATCGAGAGAAGAGGGGTGGTACGGGATATAGTAGTTGCTCATCAGGATGCAGCGGAGAGTTGGGTGAGTTGGAGGAGAACCTCTAGAGATTGACGTTGGACATACCCAACATATCTATAGATGATCTACCTCGCCGCTACCAATGTCAGACTATTGGAGTCTCGACAAGCTTTGGTCCACTGCTCCGTAGAGTAGCTAGGGCCATTATCTGCTACCATGAGCGTCCTAGGGAGTAGCTCATGTGTGATGTATATGTACTGAAAGCCATGGGCTTCAGACTTTTTGTAGTCAGGACTTACTGAAAGCTCATGTGCTTAAGATTTTGTATCAATACCATATTTTTTGTATTATACCAACATGATGATATATATATATATATATATACACAAAACACTATTCACGGCTTTATATATTGTGTTTCATTAATGATTATGGGATATTGTGCATGTTTAACCTACACTATAAATAATTTACATGTTATGTCATTTTTCACACATATGTTTGATAGAATGTTTATGAATGTGTTGTACCAATCCAATATGAAATTGGCCATGGAGTCAGCAAATGTGTTCATGTCTCTAGAAATATGCAAGTATTGAATGGATTCAAAGGACCTCTCCAAGAGACGTACTCGTCGAAATAGACGGAGTAACATGGGGTCGCAGATAGCGTAGACATGGTTAAGATGGGAGACCACTAATTGTGAGTCAAGGGGGATGACAATGTGGTCCATACCCAAGGAAAGAGCATCGCTCAACAATCCAATCATCGCGTGATACTCAGTGGTGTTGTTAGTTGCGTATCCTAGACAACTTCCTCCTGAACTAATGAGCTCGCCGGTAGGGGAATAAAGTACCCATGTTGCCGAAGCGAGGTTATGGGTACGTTGGCTGGCGCCGTCCGCAAATCTAAAATACGTTGCCATTTGCACATCTAGGCAGAACATGGTATAAGCGTAAAGACAAGATCCTAACACACTAAAAGTAAAGTGTCACACCACACAAAACACACGTCATGTACAATATATACATGGTACCAATGCATAAAAGACTTAGGCATAGTACAGCTTTAGGTAGATCCCATTACGAGGCTCTCCCAAAGATATCCCATCATAATTTTCCAGTTCATAAACTCCCTTCTCCAAGACACGCTTAACTACATATGGACCATGCTGCATGGACTCAAGTTTGCCTGTCCCCAACTTATCATGTTTTTGGTCATAGGTGAGGACCAAATCTCCCTCGTTGTAGATACAAGGTTTGACTGACTTGTCATACTGGGCCTTGATGCACTTCTTGTGAGCTTCGTTAGCCAGAGTTGCATCAAGGCAGGTTTCATCGAGTTTTGCCAAGTATAGAAAACATTCTTCCTCGGCGGTGGTGTTTGGTATAAGTTCAATGACAAGTTTTAATGATGGAATCTCGCACTCAATAGGTAGTACTACCTCCAATCCGTAAACCAATTGAAAGGGTGTGAAACTGATGGCAGTTTTGGTGGAAGTCTTATACGCCCATAGGGATGAAAAAGCATATTATGCCAGTTAGACTTATGTGTACCCACCATATGTTGAATCATGGTTTTCAATACTTTGTTAATGGCCTCTACTTGTCCATTTGATTGAGGGTAATAAGGAGTTGAGTTCTCATGTCGAAAAACCAATATGGCGCTTAGTTCATCCACTATCTTGTTATGGAAATGTTTTCCATGATTAGTGATGATGGCCTAAGGAACTTTGAATCATGCAATGATGTGGTTAAACATAAAGAGTGCGACGGTTTTGTCGTCTTCATTATATGTAGGCATAGCCTCGGCCCACTTGGAAAAATAGTCAACGACGACGATGATGTAACCATGCCCCCTGGTCGAGGTAGGATTATAATGCATAAAGTCAATGCCCCATTTGGCAAAGGGACCGACGACAATAAATGGATGTAGTGGGGTTGGATGAGAGCGCTTTTTATGATGAAAAAGCTGGAAAGGAGGACACTTCTTGATGGATTCAATACAATCTTTAAAGATGGACTGCCAATAGTATCCGAAGCGTAGTATTTTCTGAGCTATAGCCATCCCAGAAAGATGACCGCCACATGCCCCTGAGTGACAATCATTCAGAGCGTGTTCGTCCTCCTCATGAGTTAAGCAATGTCGGATAATAGAATCAACACCACAATGATATAATGTGTCACCAATGATAAGGTAATACTTTGTGTGGTGATAGACTCGACGACATTCATCATGAGATAACTGAGGGATGAAACGTTGGGTCTAGAGATACAAAAAACCATGGGTCAGAAGTGCTGTTGAGAAACAAAGACTCGTCAGGGAGGGATTCAATGGGCTCAGTTCCCTGATCAGTATAGGGAAGATCTCAAATAAGCTTAGCAAAAACCAAAGACTTCTTTGATTTGGCCTTCTCAAACTAGAGGTCAAATTCCTAAAGAATTACGATCCAACACGAATATTTCCCCCCCAGTACTTGGCGTGTGAGAACGTGGTACATGGGGTTAGAGTCGGCAATAATGTTAGTAGTGCGAAGTAGGATGTAATGATGAAACTTTTGAACAACAATGACTGCTGCGAGAGCTAACTTCTCGACATGCGAATATCAGGTTTCAGAGTCAATAAGACCCTTACTAGGGTAATATATCACATGTTCCTGGGCGTTACTATCTTCCTGTACCAAAATCATAGCAATCGTGGAAGTAGAAGCAACAAGATAAAGGATGTAATCCTCGGTGTAATTGGGCGGTTGCAACACAGAGGCGTGAGTAATGGCATGTTTGAGGTTGTCAAAGGATTGTTGGGCATTTTCATCCCAAATGAACGGTATGTCCTTCTTTGACAACCACATATATCCCTGTGTCTTCTATGCGAAATTGCACACGAAACACCGCAGGTAGTTTGCCTTCCCCTGCAAACTTTGAAGCTCTGTAATATCCGTGGGGGGGTGGTAGGGTGAAGATGGCTTCCACCTTTAGGGGATCAATGCAGATCACGTCTTTCGAAATGATGAAGCCTAAGAGGCATCTAGACTCGACACAAAAAATGCACTTGTGAGGGTTTAGACGGATGTTATACCGTCTACATCTAAGGAATACGACCGTCAGATGATCAATGTGGAATTCACGAAGATTCGAATGAGCAAGGATATCATTGAGTTACGGTTCCATAAAGTCCTTCACATCATGAAAAGCATACGACATAGCCCGTTGGAATGTGGCGCCAGCATTTTTAAGGTCAAAGGGGAGTTTGCGATATGCAAACGTGCCCATGGGCAGATGAAAGTAGTTTTATGTTGATCGGTCGGGTGGATCTCAATCTGATTGTAGCCAGAAAAGCCATCCATGAATGAAAAGATGACGCTTCTAGCACCATTGTCGATGAACAGGGTAGGGTAATTGTCCTTGGGACAAGCCTTATTCAAATCCCTGTAATCAACACAAACCCTAATGGTGCCCTGTTTTTTGGTAACGGGGATGCCATTAGAGACCCAATATGTCAAGGGAATAGGATAAATGAACCCGACCTTCAACAACTTTTCAATTTCTGCCTTGATAGCCACAGTTTTCCTGGGGTGCACAGGACAGAGCTTTTTCCAAACAGGTTTTGCATCGGGATATGTTTGAATCTCATGCACAACAATAGCAGGATCAATACCGGGCATTTCCTCATAGCTCCATGCAAAGACGTCGTGGAACTGTTTAAACAAGGTCGTATATGTAGTGATCTCTTCAGGAGAATGGTTTTGTCCTATGCGGATATGTTCTGCGAATCTGGGTGTTACCGAGATGTCGATCGAGAATGTAGGCGTAATGTTTGCCAAGTTTCCCTTGGTGATCGTATCACATGTTAGGATAGGAGATTGAGGGTAAGGAAAGACATCCGACAAAAAAATGGTTTCAATGTTGTTCTCCACTGAATCGAGCGGTGGGAGGAAAGATGATCGATGGTGAATGTCTTCCCATGGGGGTTCATCCACACTCATAATCTCCATGATGGACTCGTCAGAATGAAAAGTTCAGAGTAGAGGATCAGGTAGGGATGAAGTCCATTGTAAGGGTAGAGAACCAGATGTAGATGCCACTGAAGAGTGGTCATCAGGTGCTAATTAGATAGCCTCATAAGTAGCTTTTGAAGGTGTTAGAGGCATGACATCTCCAATCAAATCCAACTTATCAGGATCGGGAACAATCCATTCATCAATGGTGTTGGATGATGAGGGGATCATAGAATAAATCATGTTCACCGTGGCAACATGGGAAGGAAGATATGGTGTTGGAAAGACTCCCATGAGGGATGAATCTTTAAGGAGTCCTGCCCCCACACTCTCATATATCTGCGAAGAGTGTCCTAACAAATGGACATTATCCACAGGATGAGTAGTGGTGTCTGGTGTACAGAAATCCAGTTGGTCGATAGTAAAAATTCTCCCTTGATGGGGGAATTGCACGATGCGGAAGACGGATGATGCGACCGCAGTCATGGCATAAAACCAATTACGACCAAGTAATAAATTATAATCCAACGGAGTGGAGAAGACTTCCACGTTAATGGAAACGGTCTTTCCCCCCAGTTCTATTGCCAAAGCTTGTAACAACCCGTGTGGTTGGAATCCATGGCCGTCAAATGCTTTTAAGGTGGTAGGGGAACGGTTCAACTCGGGGGAGCCAATGGCTCGCCAACAAGATAATGACATAACCGAGTTAGAGGATCCTTTGTCTAAGGCAGTACAATGGATGCTTTTCCCAGCGGCATTAATGACAATTGGAAATGCGAGTTGGTGGGAAAGCCTCGGCTTGAAATACTCCAGTTTGAACTTAATGGTATTGGAGGAATCAAGATCTACGACGCCAATAGCAGCTAGGAGAGTCTTATGCTAATTTGGTTAGTTTTGTAAGACTTCCAGCGTCGACATAACACAAGGGGCTTGTGCTAAGTCCTCTACAATGTTGTAATTTTGAGCAGCCCGAGCATTGGGATTGAAAACAACTTTTCTAATCGTGCTCTTGGGTGGACGCAACACTGAATCGAGTGAAGGTTTCTCAATGACGAGAGGACCTTGAGGCGAGGGAATGCTTGATGTAGATGTGTATGATTTTTCAGTGTTACCTCCGTTAGATTCCTTATCAGGGACTGAGTCATATGAATGTGATCGAGTATTCAAGTTGATAGTTTCGCTATGCATCATGAGAACTTGAGCGGTTGTGGATGGTTCTCCATGAGAAGGAGAGGGTTGTTGTGCAATCATCTGTTGTTGTTGCGTGGGGAAGGAAAAGTTAGATGCAGGTGTGGGGTTTCCATTGAGAAACTTCTACACTTCGTCCCGATGTGGGCACTCTTTGGTGAAATGATCACCATCGCATAGTAAACAAGGATACTTAACCTTCCTCTCCACTAGTAGAAAATGAGAGATAAATGACCAGGCGACCAAAAAAATTGGTCACCATAGTTTTTTCAAGGCATAAATGACCAAACTTGAGTGATACAACTAAAAATGACCAAAGGAATGACCAATTGGGTCACGAGACAAAATATATGACCATATAACAAGTAAATAAACTAAAAATGACCACATAACAATAACATTAAGAATATGAATTGGTCATTTATTTGGTCATTGTTAGTTGTGTCACTCCAACAATGGAAAGTGACAATTTTGACAATGAATTTGTACAATTTACTAAATTCTAAAATGCATATGGATTCAGAGACCCCTAAATATCATCATCATCATCTTTAAAAGTATCATCATGCCTTGAATTTTATACCATTGTATTCAACTTATTGCACTTATTGTCTTCATATTTCATTTGGCAAAAATCGCCATCGTTTGACCCTTTCGACACCCGATTCAAGTTTCAGTAAGTAAGAGTCTTTTACATCTCATCAGTTGAAATCTGGCTATTTTGTACTTCCCGGTTAATTTGTCGATCTTGTCTATGGATGCCAATTCATCACGCCTATGTCTAGAATGTTAGAAACACTACCTTGGTGTTCTAATTGAGAAAAAAATGCCTATATCCTCCATTTAAAAAAAATAAAAACTGTCATTTTTATATTAAAATCCCCATCTTTATAATTTACCCCTTCTAAAATTCTATTCCTCAAATAGTAAGATTTTAAATGTTTTCTACTGGGATTTTATGATTATAATTTTAGAATTATACAACAATCTCTTTCCCCCACCTTAATTAAAAGGGGTCCCTTTTAATTAATCCTCTTTCCCTTTTACCCATTCTACATGTTATGAATGCCCTTTTAAAGAAGCACCACATTTATGACATAGCCACATACCCTTCTTCCCTATGTCTCCAAGAGTTTCATTAAAACATAAAGGAGAAAATAAATTCTAAATAAAATGTTCTTATCCTATCCCTTGTCCAACAAACAAGGTGGTCTCATACACCAACTTGGTGTCTCGCTTATCAATGACCTTGAAAATAGTTTATTATTACTATTACTACTATTATTATTATTATATGCTAATATATATATCATATAGTTATTAGTATATATTAGTTAATTTATTAATATACTAGATACATATCAATATAATATAGTTATTATATTAATATGTTATATAGTAATTATATATTTATTTTTAGCTGAAAAAAAAGTAATTATATATTTATATAGTTAATATAAGTAATGTATTTATATTAGTATTAACAAATTAAAAAAAAAACAAGAATATAAATAAGGTAAATATAATAAAAAGAGGGAGACTTAAAAAAGATAAAAGAGGGAAAAATGAACCAGCTAAAAAAAAATGAGTAAATTAGAAAAAAAGAATGCGAGGGAAAATAGAGCAAACTAAATTAGGGCATTTTACCTTTAAACTTAAAAAAGATAAAAGAGGGGAAAATGAACCAGCTAAAAAAAAATGAGTAAATTAGAAAAAAAGAATGCGAGGGAAAATAGAGCAAACGAAATTAGGGCATTTTACCTTTAATTTGTTCAGTTTATATTGTTAGCTTTGGGTCTATTTATTGCTCTTTTTTAAGACTGGTTTTCTCTTGTACACTCTCCTTTGTGGAGATTATCATGGGTCTTCAGTTGGTATCTGTTCGTAATTCAGGATGATATCAAACTGTAAATTTTTGTTGGGGATCTCTGCAAGTCAACCAAGAGCTGATTTTTACAACTCAACCCAATCTCGACTTCTCCACTCGGCCAAGGTTAGTTCACTTAATTTTTTGTTAGGGTTTCATCTATATTTAATTTTTTTTTCATTTTTGTTTGTTTTAGGGTTTGATTTCAAGGTGTCTCGGTTTATCGAAATCATGGAAATTTTTATTGAAGCAAAGTTTTACCCAATTCTAAATCAATATGGATCAATCCAAATCATGGAATTTTTTATTGAAGTTTTGCCCAATCTGAATAAATCCAAATCATGGAAAATTTGATTAAAATTTTAGATGAATGAGACTAAATCATTCAAATCATGGAAATTTTGATTAAAGTTGGGATACAGACCATAGAAAATTTGATTAAAATTTTAGATCGGTGAGATTGAATCATCCAAATCATGGAAAATTTGATTAAAAAAAGCAGGAAACCAGATAATTAAATTTATAAATAATTTATTCTTGAATGTTTTCATGTCCCCCAATAAAAATTAAAATACATGAAAACTTCTGAGCTGGTCGTGAATCAACTTTAAGAGCTGGATATTCTATTAAGGTTCATTTCACATTAACATAAGAACTTGTTCAACTAACCACACTGGACATAAACAACACCAGAAAATGTCACCATCTACGGATCTTAGTTTCTCTACAATACCATAGAAAGCGGAAGCAAATCTTGCAGGGTTTATTGTTAGTGAATCAGGTTGGGGCTTCCTATGCCACTCGTTGTGGCCAGCTAGACGTCTCCTACATGTCCGCTTCCCTTCATCAAACTCAGGAAAAATGAAACCTACATACAATTCCAAGGGCATTATGCACCAAATTCTAGAAGACATAATTATCAATGTCAACTAACAACTACTTAAAAAATTTAGCACAGTGGTCTCATGGAATAATGAAAAATAGATTAACACATCAACAAAAATGCACCCTATAGATTAACACACCAGCAATAGAACCAACATTAATGATAGATTCCTCATCCATTACAAGAATTTTCCCAATCAAGATTACAAGAAAAATAGAGGGAAAACCATGCAATGACCATCAGCTTCTCAAACCAATCTGCTGCGGATGAAAAATTGACCAATCTGCTGCTGATGAAAAATTGATGGTAAAAGTATATCCAAACCAAAATTAAAAACGATTAAATAGTCTGACTAAAACATATTGTCAATAGGATAATTCTATCCGAAACAGACTTGCTGAGTATAGAAATGGGTGAGCAGTTATGACAGTCCGTGGACAGTCCATACTTTGCTTTTAACACCACCAGTATTCTACCATTAGCATTATCTTTGCATCTTACAAACATAATATTTTTTCTATGACCAGTGCTCTTGGCATCAATGGTCACTGATCAGATACCTATTGGCTATTAGCCTATTACCCTTGAAACTTGTGCCAAATATATCTATATGAAGTCTCATCCCAACTCTAAGACAGACTCATTCAGAACAATGAAGCATTGATCCAATAAAAGAAATTAGTTGGTTAACTTGGTTTCAAGGTGGCTCGACCTCTCTCCTCCCTGCAGTGCAAGTTTGCAGGGCTTCAACCCAATTTTATTTTTTATTTTTTAGAGGTTCACACAGTGAAATTTATCATTATATATATAAAGTTCTTTTGTGGGAGAAATTGAGAATGCATGGTTTCTTATCAATAATTATGTGCACAAATTCTGTCTGAAACCCCAAACTTACAAGATAGTCAATAATCTACTTAATCAAATCAACCTTTTGACTGGCATAGCCAAAATCTGAGCATAGCCAAAATTTGAGCGTAATCTTTCTCTATTTACCGTTTAAATTTACTAATATTCATGTCAACTTATTCCTTGAATATTGTTGCAGCCCTTCTAGTGCTACCTAGTGGGATTTCAGTCTTATGTGGTGGTGATTTAACAAAATTCAAAATTTAAAAGAACCAAAGTTCTCAATTCTGTGGAGACCTCCCCCTTTCTTTGTTGACAAAGGTATTCCCTTTATATAGACATCTAGTAAAGAAGCAACAACCCTCTAAACAATAGTTATGATAATGAATTCGTTCGTGAGTTGGCTAATTGAATTCCTCATTTCACTAGTATATCTTTATGTTCTTAACTTTAGGAACACCGAAAGCGATTTTATGGTCCAGAAACTTGTATTATCTATCAAATCTACTCCTCAATATCGCCAGAAATTCCTCTATTTTGCTCATTAATAAGATGGTTTAAGATTCCGTTACATCTTAGCTTCATCTTTTACCTGCACAAAAATACAATAAGAAATTTAATAAAACCAAAATAAAAATGTAAAACATAAAAAGTCTTATCTAGTATTTGTTTATCAAGGTGAGTTCTACGACATTTCTTTATTGAAATCTGACTGCATCTTTGTGAAATTTATATAGAATTATCTCAATGACTAAGCAATGTTCTTCAAAATCTGATATAACTCAATATCTCAAGATTCGTAATGAAGCAATGGCCATCCTTGCTCGAAAAAAACTTGAGTCGGTTTGGCCAGTGTAACTGTCTGTGTGAAATATCTACAGGAATATCAAGGTGTTCCCAAAAATAGCAGTGATAGATCCTTCACTAACGAACTGGCGATTATCCTTCCTCATCAACCTATCAATACACTTTTCCTAGCAGTATTCATTTAACAAAACTGCATTGTTTGGTGTTTGCGTCTTATATTGTTTGCTAGGGTATGGTCTTCCTCTCTACACTTGCATGAGTGAGGGCCATACTCCATTAAATAACCAAATCCTACATATATTGCGTTTATGTGTATATATTTTGAGTAGGGAGTGTGTTGGTGCTCAAACTTCATGGATGATGAACCCATTACATCATTCTCCTTGAATCCAAGTGATAGAATGGAGGTAAGATTCATATGGAATGACTTGCATATAACTTTCATACTGTGTGTTGCTTGATGGTAGTTAAAGATTCCCAAACTGTTGTTTGTAACTTATTTTTCTCTTTGCATATTGAGTATGAACCCATTGTTGGCATAGAACTTTGCATGCCCTTGTACGATAGTCCAAGGAGATGAAATCTTTTTACCAGCACTTCTGATGAAGACCATTTCTGGAGTGAGGTCCTTCGATCCTCGAACATGTGGGTTATGGCCCATGATATGGACTCAATTTAATCCATGCATCAACTCAAACTCTGTCAATAGCATCTTTCTCAAAATAACACATCCCATCAACAATCTCATACTGGGCACACTTCTCAAATGATGGATCGATTCACTTTCACATGCAATTGCCATACCACAACACCTCAGTAGGAAAAATATCCAGTCTTCTCTGTGTGTTACAGCTCATTCACGCAGTGGTTATTCAACCAAATCTACTATCCAAATGTAACACCGACACATATAACTGGTTAATCATAACGCAGACCTCTTAACTATGAGCAAATTCTGCTTATGCCAACTATAATTATTCTATTTAACAAACTATGAATCTCTATCAAAAGATTCATAAAATTTAGAACTTATATCACATAGAAATTCAACATATACTGAATATATTGAATACTCAAGAAATAAACTATAGACAACAATTTCTAGAAACAAGCTTTCTCTATTGATTGATCAATCAAGCTCTATTGGACTCTACAAATAATCAAGCTCTATTGGACTCTCAAGTATTTTACTAGTTATCAGTTTGAGATGCTAAAACTCATAGTTTTACATTTTAGGTTTCTTTGTTACATTTTGGATAGTTGCAATGATGATCAAATCAAATGATGTTCTTATCAAAGAAACTGCATTGAAGGTAATATTTGATGTTCTTCCTTGAAGTTAGCGTATATTATGTCTTGCTTTCAAAATGTTTAAGAAAATATAATTTTCATGTTATTATTTCTTGTATGCTGACTGATATCCATGCACATAATCTTTAACAAACAGGATGCTTTGAAGCATTAGTGAAGAGGTTTGTTGCCACATGTTTATTATTTATCTCGTTTATGTTATCATCCCTTTTGTGTTAGATGCTCTCCACATGCATAATTTCAGTTTAAGTGGTACTGTTTCTACCCTCCATGGCTTGTTTTATTTCGAATCATTTTTGTATCAGGTCTTTTATTTTTCTTAATAAGGAAAAAATATTTTAATCAATACTTACAGGAATTACAAGGAGTTCGGTTAAAACTAGAGGTCTATCAGAACTAGAATTTAAAATATGTCTTCCAGAACATATTTAGACTTTTGGATTTATAAGACTGGGTTTGTAACTTTTAAATCAAAACCAGACCTTATTCCTGTTGCATATCGGCTAACATTTAGGTAAAACAAAGTGGAAGAATATTCAAAGCAATTTTTTACTGACTTTCCAAGATAGATTTTGCAACAACAAAAACTAAATACTGTATTAGGAGGACTTTCCAAGATAGATTTTGAAATAACAAAAACTAAATACTGTATTAGGAGGAGGTTCTTCCAAGAGTTGACTGAGCTTCATCCAAGGCTTGGTTAAAGGTTACCATACTCGACACATATCCCTTCCATTTTAGTGTTCATCCTACTTATCAACATGGGAGTTGTATTGATAACTAAGCTTTTGGCTTATAGACCCAAAATTATATTTCCTAAAGTATATGGAATGAAGCAAACAAAGAGGCTTTATGTTGGTCTTAATTGTTGCATGTAGCTTGGTCTGATTTTATTGTCGCCTGGAATTTTTCTGCCTGTGTGTGCCATTTTTTCTCTAGATATATTTTCCTGTGAATGATTCCTTTCATTAGAGTTATGCAGGCATAAGTTTCCATGTTCTACTGTAATATTTATGGCATATTATGACACAGCTTCAAGATCCGGGGCCCCTAGCACCGACAAGGCAAATAAATACCATCAGAGAAGGTAATGAGACTACAAAAACCTGAATCCTTTCTTTTCAATATGTCTGGCATTATAAGTCAGGTACTGGATCATTTGAGAGGTCCATTGACAAATGGAAGTCTTGGTATGAATCACCAGAAAGCTCATTCAGTCACAGGCTCGAGCAGGTCACAGGCTTGAGCAGTTCATTTTCATGGGACAACAACCAACCTGGAACCAGTAGTATGGGTCTAGCCAATGAAATTCAACATATATTACATGGTTCAGAATTTGATTTCTCGCCAAATAGGGCTGATGTTCCTCATAGAGTTATTGTTAATCATGTCATTTCCTCAATGCCTCCGCAGCCTTTGACATATGGACTTTTCCTGAATAACGAGTCTTTAGAGATAGTTGATATATCTGCAGAGTCCCCTACTCAAACTATGAAACATGAACCGGGCAATAGTTATCATTTTATTTGCAAATAAATTTACTCCATGAATATAAGATCAGTCTGCTTAGATTTCACCTTATTTTTGTATATAAAGAATCAAGATACATTATGTGTGACTAACTTGATGCATTCTTTATACATATTGCGGTTCAATAGCTTGCACTCAACCATTGACTTCTACACCTCCTGGTGCACCATGTGGCTGTGTATATACAAATAAATAAAGTTTCCCAATTATTCATTGCAATTCCACTCTAAATTCTAATATAGAGCATTCTTAATAACTGCAAGGTGCACGACCCATAAGGAATTCTATTTAAGGGTGCTAGCTCAATGGTAGAGCACCTGCCTTATAGGCAGGAGGTTGGTGGTTCGATTCCACCATGCCCTATTTATATTCTGAAACCACTAAAAAGAGATAAATGACTAAAAAAATGACCAAAATTTGCATATAACCGACCACCAATACAACATGAGAGATAAGTGACCAAACAAATGACCAAAATATGCATATAAATGATCACTTTTGAGTTGGAGATCGCTGGTAGCAAATTAGCAGTCATTTATCAGGTGACAAAAAATGTGGTCATTAATTGTGACAATTAATGACCAAATATATTACCAAATATACGACCAAATATATGACCACAAGATAAGCTATAAATGACCAAGCTAAATATGACCACATTTTTGGTCGCGTGATATATGGCCACTAATTTGCTACCAATGGTCACCAACTCAAAAGTGGTCATTTATATGCGGATTTTGGTCGTTTTTTTGGTCACTTATCTCTCATTTTGTACTAGTGCTCTTGTTTGGTGTCGTAGGGATTGTTCTTCGGTTTCTGCTGGTTAGAAGACTTTTTAGATTTACCTTTGTTCTTCTTTTTACCACTAGATTTTTGAGGTAATGCAGATTGAACCGAATTCACTTATTTAGTGGGGGCAGGGTTGGGTGATCTGTTGATGTTGTTCCCAGCTTTTGGTGAGGGTGGAGTGGAGCCATGGTGGTTCTGCGATCCACCGGTTTGTGTAGCAAGCTGGGTGTGAATGAAACCAATGATGCCATCAGTATGAGGTCCCGCAAATGGTTTTGTTGGATCGTAGGTAGGGCGGGGGGAATCAAGGAAGATATCGTATAACTGGCCAAATTGAGCATAGATGAGGTCTAGGTACTGAGCACAAGCTATAGTTTGTTCTTCTGTGACGGCCCCACCCATAGCTACGTCTTTAGCTATGATGGGTAAGAGTGACTTCATAAACCAGTCAACCAGGAGTTAGTCTAGAATGGGAGCCTTAATGAGACGTATTCTCCTCCGCCACTCATGAATATGATCAGAAATATGAGTGGCAGTAGTTTGACGGAACGAAGTCAAAAGATCCTTACCAGTTTCATAGAGAATTGGTAACTGGAAGTGAATCAAAACTGACATAGCTAAAGAGCGAAAGTCGAGAAAGGAATTTGGTGGCAACTCAATGTACCACTTTGTGGCGGTGCCGGTAAGAGTCCATTGAATAACCTCAAGCAGGTAGAATCATCCATTAAGGAATTGGAGGAGCACCATAAATGATAATTCATTACATAGCTCTTAGGATCCTCACCGGGTTTGTCGTCAAACTTCAAGATATCAAATGGTAACTTCACAGGAATAACTGGCCAATTGATACCATGATAGATGGGATCGTTAGTCAAACGAGATAGATCTGAAAGATCAAGCATAGCCAGAAATGGTAATTGTTGGTTTGGCTGTGGATACTAGTAGTACTGATAAGGCATCTGTGTACCAGTAGGACTGTGGATAGATTGATCATAGGGTCCTCCTGTAGGAAATTGGCCATATGGAGGTGGGCCTCCTGGGTTTGGAGGTGGACTTGAGGGGGGTCCACCTCCATAATAAGGTGGTCCGCCTCCTCCATAATGAGGTGATCCTCCGCCTAAAGGAGTGGGTCCTCCTCCTCCAGAATGAGGTGGTCCTCCGCCCGAATTTGGTGGTCCTCCTCCTCCCGAATAAGGTGGTCCTCCGCCAAAAGGTGGGGGTCCTCCTCCTCCCAAATGAGGTGGTCCTCCGCTAAAAGGTGGGGGTTCCTCCTCCTCCAGAATAAGGTGTTCCTCCACCAAAAGGTGGGGGTTCACCTCCTCCAGAATAAGGTGGGCCTCCACCAGAGGTTGGGGGTCCTCCTCCTCCAAAGGGAGGTGGTGGTGGTGGTGGGTCGGATGGTGGGGGAGGTGGTGGGACAAGTGGTTGGGGGGGTGGGAGTGGTATTTCGGTTGGAGGTCCAATCGGTGGAACATTATGATGCCCCCATGGAGTGTTTTTGTTTCCGGTATAGGGTAATCAGGAAAAAGGTTTCCCGGATAATGTTGTCCTATAGCGCATTAAGATTGCCTTGATGGATATAGTTCCATGGTGGTTGGGTCCAAATGGATGGTCCCCCTATGGAATGTATCCCCATAGTTTGTCCCGTGGTTGGTAGAGAACTGCCAACCGTACTGTAGTTCAAATGTCCTCCACTCACGTTATGGACATTAACTAGGGGTTGTCCCCCAGTCGAAAATTGTCCACTGCTAGGAGTGTGCCCAAAAACCGTGTGTTGACCACTAATAATCGGTTGACATGTAGATAATGGTTGACTACTAACTAAGGGATCACTTCCACCCATATATTGACTAACAGGTAGATTATAACCTCCCCTTGAATTTTGAGGTGGGGGGGTGGAGGTAGCGTTCTAGTATTAGATTTAATAGTGGTTGAAGGTTGCCCTCCAGTGGTTGGGGTCAAATGAGGTGTTGAACCGGTTGCCTGACTTTGAGGAGTACTCGTAGGAAACAAAGGTTGACCTGGTTCATAAGTGGTCATGTTAGGTGTAGATATTCCTGGTGAAGAAAAAGATAAATAATGTACAAGGGGATGTTGTTCAATAATGGGTACTTCCAGACCTACTCTCTATGAGAGACTTTGACACCTAAGTTGCTCTCCAAAAATGTGCAAATGGCCCATGGTTTGAAAGAGTGGAGCAAGAAACTCGTTGTTGGGAATCTAGCCATGTGAATAAAGGACTTGACGTCGAACATGGTAGAAATCACTTGATTTCTAGTTAATGATGTAAACCATTAACAAGTGCGAGGGAAATCACTAGTAATGTCAATGACTCCCAAGGTATCGTAGTACATCCCAACGAATGTGAATAGATGAGATGGAGTTGAACACTCGTGGAATCATCCAATCGGAGGTCAATACTGAAAACCAACTGTTGAAAGCAAGAAACCTTCCATTGAAGCATGTAGGACACAAGGTACTGAAGGGTTTCTAAGTCTAATTCCCAGATGATATGTTGGAGTCAACAGGAACAAACTCATCGAAGGTGGGACATGATGTATCCCACATCATCGACACGAAACCGACACAGGAAAGTGATGTAAAATGTTAGATCAAATGAGTATGAACTGACACAAGGATATAAGTTCAATAATACTGCAGGGGCTGACTCAGGTTAATACTTCCCTTGAACATTGGACATCACGATAAATGACTTGGTAACATTGATTCAACGAGGTAGAGACCAAAACATAATGTGAAAATGACTAAATCATTCTTCAGATGACCCAAAGGAGTGAGATGACTCATGGAATTGGTATGACTTAGAGGCAAGCAAATTACCCAACTGTAAGGAGAGACGCAAACATTTTAAAGGGAGACAACAAGATGCCATTAAACTTTCCAATGAAATTGAACCTATTCTTCCCAATTTTCTCCCACCATGATTGATGAGTACCTCTTTGTTTTTCAATGAAATTAAGTAGGATAACAGATGCTTGGCATAATTCTCATCTTCGATGAGTACCTCATCATATATTTTATGAACCTAAAGAAGGAAGGGTTCGGTCCCACATGGGTCCTTCAATGTTTGTTTTTAACGAGTCCAAAGAAGGTAAACTCTACGATATTTTCACATTTATAGAGTCTGAAAAAGATCGAAAGAAGACTCCAAATGATTCTTTTTCATAAACGTTAGTTTCCTCACACGAAAAAGGATAAAACAATGTGAGAGATAACTCTTCTAGTCATGGTTGACTAGAGTATTCCTTTTTTGTAATTAGTCTAAACGGTCCGAAAAAGGGGTAAACTATCATTGGATAGACGTCCTTTTAAATCCTTTTACGAGCGTGAAATAAATAGGTTTGCTCGGTAATCTTTTCATGTTTAGGGAGTCTAAAAAGTGCTTAAAGAGAACTCCAAAGAGTTCCTTTTTTCATATAAATAGTCTCACGAGGTCGATAAAGGGATAAACTATCACTCAAAAGACGACTTTGTCATGATTGATAACCTAGTATGACAAAGGTAAAAGTAAACTTGACACAGTTCTTTTTCCATAAATAGTCTAGTGAGTTCGGATAAGAGATAAACCTATACTCGTTAGATACTTCCTCATTATTTTACGAGTACGAGAAAAACAGACTAAATTCAACACCTTTTTCCTTACTTTTAATGAGCATGACTGTTGAGATATTGTAACTTCAAAGAATATTATATTTGTACTTTATTATTTCGGAGATGTTTCATTCCTCCGTGAAGATCTTATTGTATATTCGGAGATGTTTATTCCTCCGTCGGAATGTGGTAACTCGGGTTATTAGACTTCCCTAGTGGGGGTCGGCCCTGTATGTGTCATGTGGGTCAAAGGGTTATTAGACCACCCTAGAGGGGTCGGCCCAGTCAGTTGTAGTGGGGTATTTAACCCATTGGTTAAATACGAGCCTACGTGTACTTGTGTAAAAGATATGTTAGAGTAGTGTATAAATAGAGGAGGTGTGTTCCTCATTTGACACACACACTCACTTGAGAGAGCGGCGCACTTGTGGAGGAGAGGTCTGCTATGATGGAGGAGGAGATCATGTCTTTGGTTTGCATCTTTGTATATTGCTGGTCATCTATATTGAGGAAGCTTTACTGGGTTTTCTACCCCATGAGGGTTTCCCAGGATAAATCTGTGTCTCTTGTGTTTATGCTATGCTTGTTGTTTCTTCAGTGATCCTGTATATGCTATTATTGTGAAATGGAATGTAATGCTGCTATTTTCTGTCTTAGCATATTAAATCTTAACAATGACTATGGTATCAAAAGCACTCGAAATATTTTTCGTGTTTGAACTAGAGCACAAAAAATTAAAAAGTAAGCTCAACACCACCTTACTGTTTTTAACATCGAGATCGAAGAACGGCGAGAAGAATGCTCATGATATCTGCTTCGTTTTTAAGTGAGCTTGAAACAAAGAATGAACTATGATCGAGGCATCTGCTTAATTTTTAAACGAGCTTGAAACAAAAAATGAACTATGCTTTGGGTATCTACTTCATTTTTAAACGAGCTTGAAAATGAATATGAACAGTACTCGAGGTTTCATTTTTTAACTAGCTTGGAACCAAAAATAAACTATGCTCGGATTGATATCCATTGGTGGGTTTCTTCCCAACATGATATTCAAAGGTCGGTACTTTGAGTGATACCCATTAACAGTTTTTTTCCCAACATGATCTCCAGAGGTTGGAACACTGCCCCCAGCATGATTAGCAAAATCTAGCAGCTTAACTCCAATCTGATGTCCAAAGACTGGAGACATGCCCCCCAAGCTTCATTTCATCCGTCGACTCTTCTGCCTTACCTGATTAGACTCCTGTCTACTAATAATAATAGCTTCTCCATGGGGGGAGAAAGAAAGAGGATCAAGAAACACAGGAGGATGAAATGAAGGTTCAAGTACTAAGTCTGGTGGAAGACTCGACCTAATTGGAGGGGGATATGTTTCATTTTTTAATGATCTTTACACAGAAAGTAAACCATGCTTGTGAATGTCTATTTCATTTTTTAACGAGCTTGACACAACAAGTGAACCATGCTCATGGTATTTTGTCATGGCTTCCAAGAGGTCTTCATCGGATGGAATAACAATGCTCTAGAAAGAATGCATGGCAAGAGAATTGATAGGGATAATGGGGAGGAGATCAGGCGCCAATGCCCCATTAATGGGTTCACCATGTTAACTACAGGATCTAAATTGAGATAAGTTGAGCATACAGTGAGAGGCTCTTTCTCTGTAGCAATTCAAGACATGGGGGAGAATGCCACATAATTAACCTGTGGCGGGGGGGATACCAGTTGAAGGTAAGGAACATTCAGGGAAGTCGGATTTCCTCTAAATGAGGGAAAAGGTATGTATAATGATTTCCCTTGCATAACTTACAAGGAAACATGACTTTATCCTTTTTACCCCCAACCTTATGATCACTGGTCGATGAAGCATCACCAGCATGATCTGCAGAGGATGGTGACACAGGTTGTTCGAATCCTCTAGACCACACTTCTAAAACCTTTGGAATACCAAAGAAATACTTAAGAAGGTGATCACCCTTACAAATTCTACAAGGTAACTTGGGTTTGAGACTCATGTTCCTAGGCTTCTCCATGTTATCAACAATCCCAGCTTGATTAACAGTGGCTGGTTGATTTCCAGTTTGATTATTTTTCTTCTTCATGTTCTTGCTTTTCTTCTTCTTCTTAGCCTCCTGGTTACTAGGATTAAGGCTTTCACCAAGCAAGGAAGAAGAAAGGGAAGAAGACACAATGGGTGAAGAAGGAAAAGGGTCACCAGGAGGTTTATGTGCTTGAGGTGGAGGGATTGCATTCGAGAGACCAAGAGTACTTGAGGCACTGGGAGCATTTGGTATCGTTGGAGTCGAAAACAACCATACCGGTAATCCTATGGTGAATCCGCGAAGATTCAATGTGTCAATGCAAGGAGGACAAATATTTGCAAAATAAGGAAAAGGACAAGGATCCTCGTACAAAGGGGTTCCTTTGTTGGTAGACTCCATAATTGTTTCCATGGACACAAACTCAACCTAGGGTCTGCTAAATCAAAGAGCACACGCTACCAAAGTCCCTATAAGATAACAACAAGCAAACAAATAACTCTCTTGTAACAGAGAGACAGAAAGTAGGGACCTTCCAGAGACGGGAGATGATGCCGTCAAAAAAGAAAAAGGGAGACAGTTACCCATAACACCTTCATAATGGACTTCCAGAGGTGCAAGTAATGGATGAAACCAAGTACCCTCCTAAGGAGCCAAAATTTTGTGTTGTACATTTGTCTCAGGTATTGACAGTACCACCATTGTAGTCACCTAGGAAGGTAACCTAGGAAAAGCAACTAAGTCTACCACTTCATACTTGGTGGTTGGGCAGAACGGTCATGGGCGAGGGATTCTGCGAATGGGCAGGGGATGTAAGAAAAATGTCTTAGACCCGAATCAACTCAAATAGTGGTGTCACCCCGAAGACTTGCCACTACTAAGATTTCCCCCTAACTCACATAACCCCACCAAGAGAGAGTGTTGGGGACCGGTCCAATCACTATTCTCAACTTCTCCTATCGCTTGACTCCGGTGTTAGTAGAGCTTTCCCAACAATCAATTCACGTTACTAATGGATTTTTCGCTCATTAGTTTTCCTAGTTTTGTTCTAGTGGCCTTGTAGAATTTACTCCCCACCCTACAACCAAGGCCCTAAAATCCTAGACTTGTGATCATTTTCTAGAAAATAAAAAGTCTAGTTGATTTTAGATTAGGTACCTCGTTCCTTTTAATGGTTGTTTGTTACTCAAAGGGGTAAATGGAAATGCAATTGGATGGTGTTTTGACTCGACTCCAGAACCATGTAGGAAAAATAAATGCAAATATTTCAATTTCGATGAATACTATCTACAGAAAGGAGCAAGAGGTTTCAAGCAAAAAGACTAGCATAAAATCCAATACAAGAAACATGAACTCTTCTTTGAAATGCAAAATGCATATAAGTCCAAGAGACCGTAGAATACATGATTCATGGCTTAAAATGCAATGAGGGGGATTTTTATTTTTTATTTTTTCTAAATGCAATTCATTTCGCTTAAAATACAAGCTAAAAATGCTCTATACAATAATTTGAATGCAATCGCTTTTGTTTTTTCAATGCTTTCAACAACACCAAAAAAAACCTCTAACTTGTTTCCTATCCATTCAAACCTAAAAAATACACCTCTAAGCTATTGAAGAGAAAGACTCTAACAATGCTTCCAAGCAAATGCAAGACAAAGGAAAAAGAACTCAATGATCCTTTTATGTCTCAAATGCAAATAAAACTTGAAAAATCTTTTCTTCTTTATATGAATGTAAGAACCAAAAATGACTAAGATCAAACTAATGTAAGAAGGATATTTCTGTTTTCGAGTCTAGCAAAAGATACAAAAAGAAGGCCTTTCTTTGAACAAAAATGGAAGTAAAGATATCAATAAACTTCTGCAATCAATGGCTAAAGAGGTCTAGAAAAGAAAGAAAACACCCAAGAAAAAGAGAGTCAAAAAGACATGGATGAACCAAACTTTTCAAGACTATCAAGCAAGCCAAACCTAAAAATACCCTTGAAAGCAAACAAATGAGAGATCTCTACAAACTTGAATCCAACTACAATTAGGTGGCAAATATAGAATTGGAAGCAAATTGAAAACTTTTGGGATTTTAAAAAGGATCACTATTCTATTCTACCTAAAAAGTAACACAAAGGACTAGTTTGATACAAAATACCAAACCACAACTTCAACTTCCAGGCAATGCCAAAGGGTCCCAAACATAGCCAAAGATGATTTGTAAAGGTCCAAATTAGTCCTATTAAGGTGACAATATCGTTGATTAAGATAATATAACTTAGAAAAAATGAAAATTCATTCAAGGGATCATATTAACCCAAGGGGATTTCAATGTTTCCAAGCACAAACTCCAATTTCCAAACAAACAAAGATGGTCCCAAATCCTACCAAAAAATATATAGAGGGATCCAAATAAGTTTTATGAAGATTATATTATCACTAGACAAGAGAAAGAGACTCAAAAAACTGAAACAACAATGAAGCGATCAAAGTTAACCCTAGGGGGTTTCAAGTTTCTAAGCTAGGACCTAATTTTCCAAACAAAGGGAGAAGGTCCCAAACACTACCAAACAAGGTTTGGATGTGTTCAAATTGATGTTAAAGAGATCAAGAGGCTATTGGGAAAGTACACTTGACTCCCATAAATGGAAATTGGCTTAGAGACTCAAGACTGATTAGATTGCCTTAAGGCTACCAATGAGGACTAAGCACAAATTGTGAATAGAAGAGGACTCAAAAGAGATCTAATGATCTACAAAGAGGGTATAAAAAGTATCAAATGGATGGTAAGAAAGAACATAAAAAATTTGGAAGCAAAGTGCCAAGCAAAACCCTGAAAAAGCGCTGAAAACAACCCCAAATAGGGGAATTTTCGCCGCTGTGAAGACTCTAACAGAGTGACAACATGGGATTTTCGCTCATATTACATTGTGTGAAGGCTAGTTTTCACTCTATAGGATGTTATAGGGGGGTGAAAATGTCCAGTAGATGTCTGAAAATGTAAAATTTCGACCAAACCCAAGGGTGGATCAGAGGCTAGGCTTAGCTCGCTTCAAATACTAACAAAAAAAGATCAAAATGGAAAGAAAACAACACTCCAAAAGGCTGAATGATCTAATCAAGCATTCAATCAATGATAAAAAAGGGTGAAACTAGGGAAACTTTCCCCAACAGAGTTGCCAATTTTTATGGTAAGGAATTCACTCTACGGATAGAATGAAACCTTCTTGACTATGTATTAAGTTCCCTAGATCCTTAAATCAAGACAAAAGCATAACAAAGAAAAAATAAAAAAATGGTGAAACTAGGGAAACTTTCTCCAACGGAGTTGCCAATTTCTGTGGTAAGGAATTCACTCTATGAATAGACTAAAACCTTCTTGACTATGTATTAAGTTCCCTAGGTCCTTAAATCAAGACAAAAGCATAACAAATGGAACCCCAAACTCCTACATCAAGCACATACACAAACAATGCAAGCATGAAAGGAAGGAGATGAGATAGATGTCCTACCTCTTAAATGTAGGTTGTCCTAGCTGCTCTTGGTTGATCCGGCTCCAAACTCTAATCTTGTAACACAAGATAGGAAACACAACCTTCCAATGCACACACAGGTATTAAGCCAGATCTAAATACAACATTTCATACATCAATGAACGAGACACATGAAATGGGAGAATAGGCCAAGTTCTTATTAAGAAATCCAAAAGAAGCAGTTACAATGTGTTATACCTGATCTTTGATGTAGTAGCACCTTCTTCCAAGCTCTCAATCGGTACCCTTCAAACCTCATAGGATCATAATGACCACCTTTTCAAGTGTTTCCCCCCCTCTTCTTCCAAGCACGGCCTTCCTTAAGTAGGACTTGGGAGGCCAAACCACTTGGAGAAGAAGATGGATCTAGATGAGGATAATGTGGATCTAGGGATCTTAGGTTACTTTGAATAGATACAGGGAAGATATTCGAAGGTTAGGCAAATCCTCCTCAAAATCAGCCTCATATCTGATCTAAAAATCAAGAGAAAGTGGTTTAACAAGAGTTTTCGCTCCCTTAAGGTAGAGCATAAAGTGACAGAAAGGAGGTTTTCGCTCCCCTTAAGGCATGCAGGGAGTGAAAATGTTGTAGTTTTCGCCACTTGCTCAATTGTGAGGGAGTGAGAACCTTCCAAAACAAGGGGTAAAGTGGAGCTTAGCAAGTGTCTTCTCGACCTCCAAGTGGCATAGGAACCTTTCAAATGAGTTTATGGAATGATGTAACCATAATATAGAAGGCCTAAGCACACCTAGGGGACATCAACCTAATGTTCTTCATGGTGAGGAAACATGTACAATCAAAGAGTGACATTTTAAGGTGTAAGAATAAAACTGGTATTTAAAGAGTGAGGAAGGAATTTTTAATAGTCCAAGTTAGTTATCAATCAGTAAAGGTTGTCTACAACCCCATCAACAATAGCTTTGTGTGAGATGCAACAATTTTATGGAAATACTTTGAACATGGAATCTAATGCGAACGAAAAGGTCAAAATTGATTCTAGATAGGCAGTAAAACCACAAATTATGAGAAGTGGGTTGAATGAATAAATTTAAGTAAAGACACCCGAAGGATTATAATGATTCAAATATATTTACAAATAGTGTGTAAAAAATAAGACAAAAAAAACCTTTAAAGTAGGTGAAATTTCATTAAAATGTTAATAGATATAGATATATATATATATATAATAAGTTAATTTTATAATAAAGTTTTTTTTTGAATTTATAAATATATACATTTTTAAATTCAATTCGAAGACAAATGGATTCATTCTCTGTCATTTCCTTTGCTCATGTATACAAAGAATTAAACATTGAAACTGATCTATTATCCAAAAATGCTATTATGTTGGAGCCCAGGAAATTAGAGTTTGAAGAAGTAAAAGATGGTCTCAACACTTAGTTCTTGAGGAAGAGTGCATTAACCATCAATAGAATATTCCTAAGGTGGGAAGGCTTTTTTGTAAATATGAAATCGTTGGGAAGGTGTATATGTAATAGAAAAATATTTTCTTGAGATGTAAAGTTGTAAAACTCTGAATGTAAGTCCTTTTTTTTGGGTAGTTCATGTTCATTTTTAAGAATGATTAATATTTTCCATTTAATATATATATATAATTAATTTTGGTAAATTGCTAGAATTATAAGTTTTAATTATTAAAATGCAATATACAATTATTTTAATAAAAATGAGATTTATAAATATATAAACAATATTAAAATATGCAAAATTATAAAATTTCATAATCAAATTATTAATTTTTCATAGTTGAATATCACCCAATAACCTACCAAACTATTTATTTTACTTTATATGTGTGAAGTGAATTGATAATAATGTAAAACTATTTTTACGTCGAAGGCGTTCTTTCTGCAAAGATGATCCATGCCCCCTGTTCATAGATTCCTCGTCTATTTAACAAACCATATTTTGCCACGTATTCGACTTTTGTCCGCTGGTTTTCAGGTTTATCCGCTGTGTTGTCCTGTTGAAATAAGCCGCCGCCTCCGTCGGTCGAAATACTTCCATGATGGTGTGCCGTTGCTGGAGCCCTACCAAACTCGCCGCTATCGGTTGTTGCCCCCGAGCCACCTAAGTGCTACTGTTGGTCCTGAAGGCCAACAGTCAAGCTTAAAAAAAATATGAGAATTCAGGTTACAAACTTGGTTTAACTCCTCCTGCTTCGGTGGATGTCTGGGGTTTGGCTTGAACACAATCTAGTAGGTTTCTTGCACTGTTTATGAGCTGATCCAGGCCTGCCAACAGTGTTGTTTGGACAGCTGTAAATGAATATAAAACAACCTCGAAGATAAGTGGTTAAAATAACTGCTTCCTTCAGAGAGATGGACTGTTTCTCAGGGCTGTTTTGTGGACTGTAAATCCACACGCACTTTAAGGTACAAAACAACAGCTTATAAACCGAGTTTCAGAGTAGTGTAAGGCAACCTGGAAAATAATTTATCTTTTACCTGCTACGCTGCCTATTACATCTGCAACTTGGCAACTCTTGACTCCAGAATATCTTCTCTCTTCCCTTTGATGCCCTCAACCTTGCGTCATTCCACACAAGAAGAGCAACAGAAAGAGGAAGGTACAATATGTTCGAGGTTCTTCGATTCTCTGGAGGTTTTATGAATAATGGCCACTTCTACAAGCTTGGATTTTGTGGGTATTGGCGGAGACAACCCTATTGCAGGGATTGCCTTTGAAGTAGATGTGACAGACTCCAATGGGTTGCCCCAAAGAGTGCCAAAGAGGGTCAGATGACGCCTCTTGTAGACACCTGAGAATAAGCCCAGGAAGCCATCCAGTCTTGAAGAAATTGAAGCTAAGCTCAAAGAATCCGACCTCAGGCGCCAGGTAAAGTTACCCTCCTTTTATATTTCACAATTATTTTATTTTGTTATGTTTGATGGGAGTTTGTGCATCAGAATCATCATACTCTAGGAATTCTTAGGGTTTCATTCTCCATTTCTGCCATAAATTTTGAATCTACGAATTCTGCATATGTCAGGGTATTTTTTAAACTACTTTTTAAAGTAAGTAACCCTTTATGCTTTAAATTTGCAGCAATTTCATGAGTGGTCGGCAAACAAAGCTCGGGAAAAGCCTCGAAGTCCAACTCGGTTCGCAAACTCTGAAGACTTGGCACAACGTCTCGGAGCCAAGCTTTCTGCTGCTGAGCAAAAGAGGTAAGATTATGCTCACTTAGTCTTCATTCTGTGTTTCGCTATCTGCTTATTTCGAAATTTAGCAATTTTGAAGTAATATATGGGTTGCATATTTTTGTTTAATTGATGGATAGACACTCCCATAGATTTTATTTGTTTTATCAGCCAGCCAAGTGTGTTTATAGTGGGGGATTTAATGCATGACTGTAGATTGTATTTCTTACATATTAAGACAAATTTAATCTAAATCCATAAATTAAATACCAGTCTATTTAGTGGTGACATTATGTTGAGTGTTTTGTAGCAGCATAGCATAAGTAAATTGTAATTGACCAGTAGCGTTCAATATAGTTTCTTTGTCTTCTTTAGGGCCAGTTTGCTCGCACTTTAGTTGTTGATAGAATAAAAAGAACCATATCTCGAATATATATTAAAATAGAAGCCTGTACAATTTGTAAAAAGATCACCAACAACTTAAAGAAAAACAAAAAGAAACCATAGGTTTAATCAAATATAATTTATCTTCTCCAAATTACTTGTTAAGAATCTCCCATGAGGTAGCCCGTATGTCAGATAAAATTTATCTTCATTGTCACAATATAGCCCTTTATTTGTAAACTCGAACACCAAAGGAATGGGTTGGATGGAATTTAAATTTGGTTAACTGCAGTCAATCAGGTGCAGTAAAATGAAATCATTTCACAACCCCTTTGTATTTATAGAGAACTTGTGAGCAGAAATGGCAATACCTATCTTATTTTTTCTGGTTTAAACTGCTGTCTGAACAACCTTTACGCTTTTTTCCAAGATCCTAACCGTTTGGATTTTCAAGAAGTTTTGGGTTAAAGATATCCTTATTGTTAACATTATGTGCATTTTTTTCCTTTTCTCCCTTTTTGACTACATTTGGTTATTGGAGATCTCACAAATCATTTATACTGTTTTAGAGAATCTATCAGCTCTGCTTTCCTTCATTAATTTTTTTTTGTTCAAACTCGGAAAATAGTTTAAATCTCTACTATTGTTTCTGCTTCTGATAAAATTGGATCTTTTCTTATATTTTCATGGGCTTCCCTCATTGTATGTCAGGACATGTCTAACAAAGAATCCATAATGCTAGGAGATGAGTGATATTAGCATTTGCAATTACCTTAAACAAATGGATCAAACATATGAGAAGTGTTTTGTTAGGCTTCCAAATGCTGAAGTTCTTCTGTTTGATGACTTTCATTTGTTATAGGAACCATATGTTCATATTTCCCTTCCATTTTAGAAAAAGAAAAATGTAACACCCCATTTGTCCCCTTTTGTTGGCGTTTGTCCCATTTCTGATGCATCAAAGTCTCGAGATTTCCGCAAGGTAAGAGGTTATTAGAATCCTAAGAACTTGAAAGGATTTAAAATGTGTTACATTTAGAACTCCAAAACTCACTACCCTCAATATGTGTTGTATTATGGTAGGTTTTATGAATAGTGCATTAGATTAAGCATGAATCAACCTTTAATGAATTTCATTTACAGAAAAACATTCCATAGAAAGTTGTAGGATTTTTCACAAGGTTTGCATTTTTTCTATGTAATTGATAAAATACTAGCAAAAATCTGCAGATTGTGCAAGGGATTATAAATTAGCTTGAGTCTTAAGGTGCACTGCCTAGAATAAACTCTTGATTATCGTACTTTCTACTTGTTGTGGTCAAAGGTTTGTGTGCTTAAGGCCCTTGACATTCTTTACTTTGATGTTTTGGGAGACCATGTCTTGTTTGGGAATCTTGAAGGTTCATTTTTTTGCGGTCCTCTGTTCAAAATGACACTACCACTACAACAACAGAGGCTACTGAAATAGAAAAGTTAAGAATAACAAAACAAAGATCCAAAACAGAATAAAAGGGGGTGCACCAATAGAGACAATGGTGGGTTGAACCTGGAAATCTTAATAATAGAGGGATACTTCTCCAGATAAGCTTGTTGATTCGATTGATAAACCGTGAACTGAGCACTTACATTGAAATGCAAAAAACCCAAACAGAGTTAGTGCTCAGTTGCTTTCCAGTTTCCACTTGTTGTGGTCAAAGGTTTGTGTACTTAAGGCCCTTACCATTCTTTACTTTGATGTTTTGGGAGACCATGTCTTGTTTGGGAATCTTGAAGGTTCATTTTTTTGCGTTCCTCTGTTCAAAATGACACTACCACTGCAACAACAAAGGTAGCTGGAATAGAAAAGTTAAGAATAATAAAAATAATGATCCAAAACAGAATAAAAGGAGGTGCACCGACAGATTCAATGGTGGGTTGAACTTAATCTCACATTGGTTGAGAGACGTGGTCCAAAATAACACATACACTCCAATATATTATGATCCTTATGAAAATGAGAGTATTCACAAAGGAGTGAGACTATCACCTACTAAGACAATGGTTAATTCAATTCATTGCCACATAACCATTAATTTTTTAACCAGTTTCTTAGAAAATTAACTTCAAAGATGACTGTATACCGATACACAAAATTTTTCCCATATATTTAGCAAACTTTGAGATTTCTTCAATGTTGCCACCTTAACCTTTGTTAGCTATTCAAAGTGTAAGAGTTTCTGACATCTATTTCTCTTCATCTATGCAGGTTACTAAGAGTGCGAGGCAGGAGTGCCATCTCATTTCCACTGTTTGTAAATTTTCTGTCATCTAGAATTTCTAGCAAGTAAAAAACAGTGACCATGTGTGTTACAAGAGACAGGAGGGACTAAAAAGTTTCTATTGCTACAAGATTGTTCCAAAAGTCAAATCCATCGTGGAGAGAAAATTCATGCATGACCAATTTGCTATTACAGATTCTCTAGAAGCTCTAATTGTAGTTGCAACACCAAAGAAAGTGAGCTCTTTCAGCACAACATCTTAATAGTAACATCCATTTCACACTAATCATGGTTGAAGCTTTGAGTAAATAACTCAAGTAGTAAAATATAAATAGTTGTGATTGTCTGTGCATATGACATCTCCGCACCTTATAGGAGTGGAGTAAAACTAAAATCTTTACAGATTTTTAATTTGTCATATAACTTAGAGTTTGGGCATTTGGTGCTTGATAGCAATGCATGTTGCTTGTTGTAATCTGTGTAAAGTTATGATTCGATTTTGATTCCACATGCACCCTTTTGTTCAAGTGCATGACCATCGTTGATATTTTATATAAATATGGATAGTTTGTATAAATTCAGAACAAGAGTGTGACCATCATTGATATTTTTTATAACTATTAACCATTTGTATAAATTCTGAAGAAGAGGGTGATCATCATCAATATTTTATATAACTATTGATAGTTTATACTGGAGAGTAAGATAGTTAAGGGCGATATAAAATTACAAGTTCATAAATTTAATTAAGAGAATGGATTAGGTGTATATGGTTGCTAAGCATGTTGGAGAGCAAGCTGGTTATAGCCTTAAAAATTTGTAGCAATAAGATAGAAAGGTAATTTTTGCCTACCAGAAAAGTCATCATAGGAAAGAATCAAAACTGTTCTCAATGCATGTCTAAAACATTCTAGTGGTGTTGTTCTATAAAAAAGAAACTAGATAGAATTTAAAGGGTTTAGTGTGGACATTGCATGAATAGGAAGCAAGAAAAAGAGATAATATAATGCAATGTTCTCAATACTTCCTTAGATGGAAACATGCAAGTCTTCAATATCAACTAATTAAGGTAAATCTTGGGAAAAGGAAGACCTATTCTTGAAATTTGAGGAATGAACTGAAATGCTATGGGATGTCAAACACGGAACTAAAGAAATTGCCCAAATGAAATTTCACAAATTGCCACTGCAGCAGAAAGTATGACTTTTGTGCAATCATGAACCTGTTGTAATTTCACAAGTCCAATCCACTGTATAATCTGTACCTACTTGAAAAATTGGAACATCCTAACTATGAGATTGGAAAATATACCTTATAGTCTAGTTACATTGATTTCACTCCATAAGAAAACTGGTTTATTGAGTCGTATACTATGCTTGGCAACCATATTATGTTGATCATGCATGCATTGTTTAATTGTTTGTTCTTATTTCTTTTTCAAAAAAAATTTGTCGTTCCTGTGTCTATTAGTTTAAAATGTAAATGGAGATTGGAACTCCAAGCTTGAATTTGTTGGAACCACTATCCTTAATTAGTGCTAACTTTGATTTGCAGGGTTAGTATGGTTGCAAATCTGTTATCAAATAATATTAGTTCTCCGTTAGGATCAACAGTGGGAAATTGAACTTTAGATTCACTGGATCAAGTATCAACACAAGTTAGAAACTAACAAATGAGGGCTCTAATGGGACATGTGGCTATACTTTGGGATATTGAAAGCTGTCATGTTCCTCCTGAAGTCCGCGTAGAGGATGTGGTAGGTAATATACAAGTGGTGCTATGGTTGCAACCTGTAATAAAAGGAGCAGTGACTTTGTTTTCAGCATATGGATATTTTAATAACTTCCCTCGAAAACTCGAAGAAGGTTGTCAAGGGCTGGGGTAACCCCAATGGAAAAAAAGATGCAGCAGATAAAGCTATTTTAGTTACATGTTCTTATTTGCTCTCAATAATACCCCTCCTTCTACCATTCTCTTAAATTCTGGTGATGTTGATTTTGCTCCTGCTTTGCAGAAATTGGGGCATCGTGGTTACACATTTATGCTTTCTATTCCAGTAGGAGTCGGAGTCTCATAGATACTTCGCAATGCTGGTCGATTTGTGTGGGACTGGCCTAGTGTTTCTGTCATAACCCGAAATTTCTGAAAAATTTAAAATTTTTATTCATAGCAATAAATGTTAACTAGGTAGTATTTCTGATTTTGTTTTTAAATTAAATAACTAACATAATCTGTTGAAAGACTCTGTCTTATTAAAACTTTGATTTTGGTGATTGTAATTAATGACTGTTTTGTTTTGAACCGCAAGGGAAGAGCTAGTCGTAGTTGACTGGCTTACTTAGCTTACGAGCTAATGCATATGTCGTCTTTTGTTTCTCAGGTGCGCCAGTGAAGTAAGGATCACCGTTGGTTGAACTTGGTGAGCATCAATATTCCCTGTACTTACAACTTAAAAGATCGTCAAGATATTTCTTATGCAGATAGTTTCAACATGTTCTGCGATAGATTACACTGTTCAGTTATAATTATTGTTTTATAAATATTATGTTATGTTACTGCTGTAACTATCGATGGAACAATTGTTTGTATCATAAATTATCATCTGCGTAAGGCGACTTAGCATCAAGTGACCTGTTGTCATTTTAAATACCGGTGATTACTGTTTTGTTCACGTAATGATATTGCGAGTTGAGAAGGCGACGCTTCTAGCGTTGTTTCAATATATACTCCTATGCATCGAAGTCCAATGTCTACTTAGAGTTTAACATATGTTACCTGACTGCGTCTTGATTTTTATCTACCCTTACAATGTGAACCTGTAGATGATACTCTATTTCAACATATCAATAATAAAGTTTTATTATTCAAATTATTACTGTTAACATTAGTATTGGTAGCAATTCCGATGAGTGTGTATGATAGCAATTGTGTATAATGTCTGATAGACTTGGTAACATTTCCAGGGTTAAATATCAAGGTATTTTATTCAAGGTTAACTACCTTATTGCTTAAATGATCATGAGAATGTAGCATGCTCATAGCATTAGTCTATGATTTGGTTTTAATATATATATATCATAAATTGATTGTGCAGTAATCTTGATATTCCCATACGTTGGCAAGCTTTGTATTCTATATAGTGTTTAGGTTGTATTAATCATAAACTTATGGTTTAAATTGACTATATCTCTTTTATATCGTTGTAGTGATTATACATTCCAAGTGCTTGGGAATCTCGATGATTCATTTGCAAGGCATGCACTATATGCCAAATGATTATATATCATTGTTATCTTATATGTTGACTTACATATGTAATGATTTGGGAAAATCGGTGTATGATGATTTGGTTGGCAATGGAACTATAGGGTCTCGACCCATGCTACGTTGATTTATTTGGATGCTACGTGGTTCACTCTCCTCCATGCAATTTGTGATATATAAGCTGATTTCGTAAACCCTACAGATTATTGTAGTCGCCTTCGGGCTCGGGTCCTAAGGATGAAACCCTCCCTGTCTGAGTTTCGTATTGAAGCCCTGTAACAAAGTGCAGAGTGTGGTGGTTATGGCCTCGTGGTTCCATTCTATAGCAAGATAAGTCTTCGGCTCTGGTCATGGCGTTTGCTATGGTTTTCATTGTCTCGTGGTCTTGTTGTTCCTTCTTTGTTTAAGTCTCAGCTGTTTACAAACCTTTACTGTACTGGTGCGGATATGAGATAGAGTTTCTCTATTGTCTTTAATGTTGTGAGAGGGTTGAAACATTGGGTTTTGGGTGTGCTTATTGACTGGTTCAATTCCAGTGTAAGGGTTTCGACTGCAAGGGTTGTCTGTCACGACCGTCATTTGAAAAATTATGAGGGTGCGCTTTACTCCTTTAACCGACGAGGGTTTGGGGTTTCATTGCCTGCTTCTACCGGTGGCTTCCAAATTATCCACGGCTACCAATGCTCAGGTAATGAACAGCATTACTTTCATGATTTCTGTTTTACAAGCAAGTGTAAGTTTCATATTATTTAAACTCTCGGCAATGAATGTATATTAACATCCCTCTGCAATGAATGTGCAGGTCTCACGGCTTTGAAGGTGTACAGGGTTCTATCTTCAACGCTCTCATCCGGGTAAGCCTGGTTATCCACGGCTGTCTCTTCCTTTGCTGGTTTAAGTGGTTAGAGTCGTGTCAAGGAGGAGACTCCTGTGTAGTGAGGTCGGTTGACGACTTGATGTTTATGGTTACAGTCATATGTATGGAGTTGTTTTGTTTAAAAATGAAAAGGGTTTTGAAACCCTGTTATGTGTATGAAGAGCCATTCACGGCCACGACTACATGAGGCCAGGGTTTCGGCTATGGTTCCTATAATGGCTAGCATAGGATTCAAACCTTGCGGTATAAGATTTATATTGTTAATATATTACTGGCCTGATATAGCCGTGTTTCATCTTCGTGTCTTGTTATAATATTATAATGCGTTTAAATGTAAAGATATCTGGGTTATTCGATACCTGCAATGTATGATGGCTCTGTTTAAAGAAACCCTACCATTGTCCTTCTGTGTTTTACTTTGATTTGAAGTGTTGAATAATGATAGTGGATGTTTCTCGACTGTGTCTGCAATAGTTGAACGCATAGGGTTATTCTGGCGAATTTGGGGGGTTTTGTTTCATGTTCAAAGCATACGTAGGGTATTGTGAACTCGATAGCGACTGGGTATGAATTATAATAATATTTGTTTTGATTCTTGTACAGTTGTTAAAATGGAACTGTAGGTTGATTAATATATACACATAGAAATATGTGTAAACTTACTGTAGGTTATAACTGCCATATAAGGCATTCTTTTCATTTGTTTTTCAGTCTGTCGATGGGATACTGTAAGGCTACGGCCAAGTAGGGTTTTGGGAACTTCTCCAAGGGAGATATTTGTACTGAATAATATTAATACTGTGTATAATTTAAGATGGTTTGTAATCAGCCAATGATGACTGTGTTAGTCGACAGTTTCTCTGTTGTATTAATATGTTTGTATTGTTTAAAAACAACTATGTTATTTCTATTATATTGACATGGCTACTGTGTTCTAATACTAGATAGCAAGTAAATAAAAATCTACAGTTACTAGTGTCTGTGTTTGACTACTGTGTAAATGTTTAAGATTATGTGAAAACTTGTAACAATGAAATATTGTTACAGTCACCTTTTAATTAATCGATAACTGTCAGACATGTTCTGAGTATAAATAATATATTAAAATGAGTTTTGTTTATCTGTTAACTTGATATAAGAAAGACTTATAACTTAAAGTTTACTAAAATATACAATACATATATGTATACAGATAGGTTATTCTGATAGGAATTATCTCAAAATAAACACTAAGGTTTGTCTAGATTTGTTCTTATGATTGTTTAATAGTTATAAATCTGGATTATCTATTATCTAATATTTCTGTCTATTATTAAACTAATAACAGAAATTCTAGCATATGCATAAACACAGTATTTATTAACTGTAGCAGTGACAAATAGGTTCTGTATAAGATAATATACTCTATTTAAATAAAAACAGGAAAACTTCTAATACATCTGCATTCTGAAATTTATACCAAAGGAAAGTACAGATAATGATTTCCTGTAGTTGAACACAATCAATACATAGTTGTACTAGTTTATCTCATAGGAAAAATAATTTAAACCAACAACAGGGAGAGTGACAGAACCTGTAGATGGTAGACAATAACAGCAATGGGAGGCTGTTCCTCCCTACCAATTCCTGGAGAGTGCCCAGACAGCACTTCTCAGGACCCCCGAGCTTGCTCTGGTCTAACTGGCTAGAATCTAAGTACGGCCAATAATTCCCTCAGCCAAAACAGCTATACTGGAACCAAGTTACTGCAACTTCCTGCTCAAAACACTTCCTTACTGTTTCCCACTTCCTCAATGGGACTCCTGAATAGCATTCACCTGAATGTATTCTCCCTCTAGAACAATTGCTGAACCCCCAGCTCAGTTCATTGAGTAGTATTTAAAATATTGCCTAGGTCTTAGTTGGGCTAATTGTCATTAATGAGCCACCTGCTCAGATTCCACTTTCTTGGGGAATCATGACCCCAAAATATAGGGAAGTTGCCACCTGCAACTCAGGAAGTGTTTGAGGATGCTGCCACTTGTCTTTTGTCCTTCCACCTAATTCCATCCACCAGTTAGACCAGTAACCTCTTTTAACAGCTCTCCCATGCTGTTGTCTCCATAATTTATTTATTAATAATAATTATTCAGAATTTACATTCCATTTCTGGAGACTCTGCTGAGTCATCCATTCCTACTTAGCATTAAATTTAACATAATGTTCTCAGGAATATTAAAAATAATTACATTATTTTAATAAAATTGGGGTATGTGACAGTTTCTAGGGGGATGAGGGTCTTGTTCTTGCAAAATCCTTTTTGTCATGTTCACCTGAGTTGGCTTGTTATTCACTTGGGTGCTTCTCAAGTGATGACTCAGATCTCCCAAATGATGAAGAGGCTATTGTCTATAAAGGGATTCCACATAATGGGTACAATGTTGAAACAAGTTCAACCCAAACTTATATCTTGCATTCAACACATTTAGCTACAGATTTGTCCAAGATTTCATTGGCAGGACCAACGGCACAAGCCAATGTGACCATCTCAAGGGGCTTCAGTAGCTTTCCAATGCCATCATCTTCATTTGTGCAAAATACTATTCCAATTGGTAGAACTTATTCTATGCCATTAAATGTTAGCAAATATCTTCTAGTATCACATATTACAGATGTTGGTCGGTCTTGGACACCATCTGATACCAGTCCAGGACCAAATTCAACTTCCCAGGCCCAGGAAGGTGATATTCAAGGTTTGGAAGGGAAACTTATGCAGCAGCTTGTAAACAACTTTGAAGGAAACTTTTTACTTAACCGTGTTCCAGCAAAATATCATAAAGTATTTGGAAGACCTTTATATCTAGTTGAATATGGTTCTTGTAAATTAGTTAATTTAATAAAAAAGATGACAGATGCTCTCTGCATAGAGGGAAAAGGGCACATGAAATTCTTGTGTTTAAGGGAATATGCAACTTCTTCGGGTGCAGTTAATCCTTTCCATATAAGTTCTTCAAGATGTGGTTAGCAGAGAGGCTCAAGCTTTGAAGACATAGATGAACAAAAAAACACAAAAAACATCTTCAGATTTAGACGCATGTATTAATTTGTTGCTTGAAGATGTTGGGTACTGTGTGGAGGCCAATGTTGTTTCCTACTTGATTGGCATATAAATAATATATACTTGAGATTATATGACAAAAGGATAGAAGATCGTTCTCCTCACAAACCAGCTTAACTACTCGTGACGTGACGATTTGTTTTTGTTACCCACCAATGATCAAGGTTAAATTCGTGTTACAGTTATCTTAGCCATGCTCAAATCCCATTTGAAGTTGATTCCTTTATTTGCACCAACCATTCCTTCGAATTATCATTATGAAGGTGCCATTAACTTAGATCACCTCCAACTTTGTTAACAGGGACATTGTTCAAAACTGCAACGCCACTTCAAACTGATTATAACTAATACTGCACAACAATTTAGAAGGTTTCATGTGGGAACCGTGTCGACGACATCTTTGGTGTTATGACGATTTTCTCAAATCAACAAAGAAAAATTATATTCTTTACTATTCAGACAGTTTTCAACAATGATCCTAAAGGCAAGGATGTGGTCAATTGTTGCCTGTTTTCCCTTGAAGTCAACACGACTTTTAGCTTTGTGTTTGTTTTCATCCATCAAACCACTAGTCTTATTTACTAAAATAGTTCTAGAAAACTTGGCCAATAAATGACAAGTCATAATAGTTCAATAATGTGACTGCTGGTTTTTATCCCAAGTTTTATGGATAGATATGATGGAATTATTTGTCCATTGTTTAGGAAATTCGTGGTGCAGTATTAAATACAAGGATAAGGATAAAGTCTTCAATCTTAAGAATTTCATATTGATATCCTTCTACGTCGTTAACCTTTCCTTTTGCAAGTTTCATTTTGTCTTCTTTAAAGCCATTTGAGGAGAATAAGTTGAGGCTCAATTGTAGTGTTCCTCGGTATAATTTGTTTCCATAATTCCTTAGGGTTATGTTGAAAAAGCTCTAAATGAGTATCCCAATGCTTGTTGATGAAGACTCATCTTTTATTTCTAATTAAATTCTTATATTCTTATACTTTTTGTACCTTTGTTGATATTATTTCAAGCAAGCCTATTATTTTGTCTAATAATTCTAGAGATATAGTCATACCATCTATTAGTTGTGTACCCATTTTGTTTGATGAAAACTTGACAAGAGTGATCATTGATATAATGAGTTAACTTGGTCTTTAAGGCAACAATATTGTAAAGATAAAAAATTGAAGAGGCAGTGAAAGGTATGTGGATAGCATTTTGGAGGTATTTTAGGAAGGACTTGGGATCTTATGTCTAAGTAGGAACTTTTGTTAAAATGCATTGCTTATATTGGAGTTACTTTTTAGGGATAAGGTTACAAATATAGGTCACCTATATGGGGTGTCAGGGTTACATAGACATTTTTGTACAAGCTATGTGGATGGGGGAGATTGCAAATGGAATTCAAAATCGACATGAATGGTTTTCTTTCTTTCAATTTCCACTATGTTCATAATTAATAAATAAAATATTGGAAAAGTGTAGGGTATATCTATCTATTAGTCCCCATATCCATAGATAGTTGTCAAATCATATGTTGTACAAGTGTATCAATTGGCATTGCTTCATGATTTATTGGACATTTTGAATAAATGTATTTACATATTGCTTTATTATATATCACAAACACCTCATACTTCATTGACATTCAAAGTTTTTCAATGTATTGCAAGTGGTGAAGGCCCACCTAAACTAGGGTTTACATGTACCTTAAGTTTGAAACATTTATTACATCGTAAGGTGTTTCCCTTATGGAAGTGTATGTCGTAATATGATGCTTATGTAACTAAGAATTGTTCATGTGTGTTCAACAATGCAATCTGAACCATTTGAATTGTCTATCCATTTCTTCATGCTAGGTACAATAAATACATAGCCAAATACCTTAAAATTAGATTTTCATTTCATATATAAGTCAGTTTTAAAGAGAATGGAAATAATTTTTTTTTTAGGCCTACTGGATTCTAGAACCAACGTTTTGTAGTGACAACAAAAATTCAAATGTCAATGGCATGGGATACTCACTACTCTAAATTAACAAGAAACATAAATAAACATAATCATTCCCTTGTAGGAGGGAAACTAATATTTCCCTAGGGATATCTAGTACTGGGTAGACGATAATATTCCAAGTTGAAAATTAAATTAATTGAACCACCCTTAGACCACTTTATGGAAACCACATAGAAAGTTCATGAAATTTGTTTTACTACTCTCTTTTTCATTTCATCGTATCTACTTCCCTTTTTTTCCTTTCGACATTCTATAATTGACTATCAGGAAACTGTGAGAGTAGACGTTTATGAAGGGGAAAGGTCTAATATCAAACATAATAATCTTAGGAGCTAATCTGGTTTGAAGGGACTTCCATGTGCACCTAGAGGTGAAATAGAAATTATCACGAGTATGGAGATCGATACAAACATAATTGTGAAGGTGTCAGCAAAGCATTGGGCAAGTGGGGTAAAGGAGGCAATGATCACAACGAATGAGGTCGAGCGATGATCAGATTACCAAAATGATTGTGGAGATAGAGAAACTCAAATTGAGGATCAACTATGGAAAAAAAAGGTGGAATTGAGGAATGAATGACAACGGTAAGTCGAGCGATGATGAGATTGCCAAAATGGCTGTGGAGGCAGAGAACCTCTTGGTGCCTTATTTGCAATATGAGGGTGTTTTATTTCTCATCTAATTGAAAAATATTTAAGCTACTTTGACCTATTATGGCTTGGTTTCATTACTGAATGTTAAGTAGAATGTAGTTGTTTTGAAATTGCAGGTTGTTGTTTTTGTATTCTATTTTTTTGAAAATGGGTTGTGTTTTTGTATTGTATTGTTTTGAAAGTGATTTGTTGTTTTTTGTATAGTGGTTGTTTGAGTCCCAACAGGGGAAGTGAAACCCTGCAATAATACATACCGTAATGGAACACCATGGGCAATAGCAGCAAAGTTGGTGGCCTTACCCATAAGCTCAGGCTTAGAACTAATGGAGATGGAGGGTTTAATGGACACCATTACCGAACCCTGGTCGGCAATGGTTTCAGAATTTGGTCTTTCTAACTTTATTTTTCATCTTTTATCACATCTCTTGAGTCCTCGTCTTCATTCTACTATGTATCCTTAGCTTCGGCTCAATTTAACATGCAGTCTTCTGTGATTTTTAGGGATGATTTTGGAGCAGTGTATAATTTCCTTGTAATTCATCAGGATTCTCGCCCTTAATGGTCAATTCTTCTACCACTAGCCTTCCACAATTGATGTTGGAAGAGGGCCTTTTGATGGCCTCAGCATGAAAAGATATTCCAGATAATCAGATGGACGATGTTCGACAAAGCCTCAGCCCAAGCACCTCTTGGGAAGACTAAACAGAGCTGCATGACCTGGAAGAATAGAAGCTATTTTCTTAGGCCTAGATTCAAAGTCAACATTGATGACATTTGGAGGAATGGTCCCTACCCGTGGAGCCCTGGAATCTGCCCCAATCTGAACTATACATGTCCTCCTTTCATCATGACCCTCTTTTTCTGCTTGTGTGTCAAGCTCTGCTACCCCGGCTTCCTCACTACCAGTGTCTGACCCCAATGGCATGAATACGATTCTCACATTTCTAGTTTAACTGGTCAAGTTTCTTGAGAATTTCATTGTGCTAAGAACCCCTTTTTTTATTGTGCAATTTTATTGTTCTCTTCATAGCATCTATTTCACTATTCCCTTTTTTTCTTCATCACGTTTACTTTACTTTCTATTTATTTTATTTTTCATGTCGGCGTTCCTTTGCACCTTATGGGGCAATTGCTAGTATTTACTTCATATGTGTGAAGTGAATTGATAATAACGTAATGTGTGAATTGATATACTTTATATATGTGTGAATTGAATTGATAATAATGTAAAATTATTTTATTTACTTCATATGTGTGAAGTGAATTGATAATAATGTAATGTGTGAATTGATAATAATGTAATAAAGTTTAGAGATTTAAAAATGTTATTTCAATTTCATAAACCTTAAAAGTAATTTAAATGTTATTTTAATTTCATAAATCTTAAAAGTCAATCTAAATCTTATTTCAATTTCATAAACCTTAAAAGTCAATCTAAAGCTCTTGAGGTGTATAAAGCTTGATTTGCAATCTATTGATAGTGATGTTAGTTTACATATACAAGTTACACTAATAACGGAATTTTTTTTTTCCTTTGAAGAGAGTTGTAAAAAAAACAAAAAACAAACTTAGGCATCTATATATACAATTAGAAGATTGGATTCTACAGTCACAAGAGAGCTGTATACTACATAACTTAGGGTATCTATATTTACAATTAGCAGATTGGAATCTTTTATTCATTTCTAAATTAACATACCTGCATCAACTCATACTTCGATTTTTTCATATAAACATTTAATATGTATTCATATTTATTCGAATTTCTTATATAAATATTTAATATGTTTTTCATATTTATTTAGTCATTCTTTATAGATAATATTTAATAGATTTTTTATAAATATTTAATGTTTTTATATTTATTTGATTGTTATTTATAAATAAATAAATTATTTGATTATTTCATATAAACATTTAATTCAGGGGTGGTAGGTGCAGGGGGTGGGGGGTTTATTGGATTTTGAAGAGATAATTGTGAACACTTCCGCATGTGGTTAAGTATGGCCACAAACAATCGGATGGAATGGCTAGCAATGATGATGGGAGTATAATATCTTGTAACCAATCAGGCGGGGAAAGTGATTGTTTTTGGCGGTTCATCATTTGCTCTGCCATGAAAGGTATTGGAAAGGACGAGACCACTTATGGACAGAGATGAGACCACTCATGGATGGATACAAAGTGTGTATTTCAGTCTCTTAAGGAGATAAAGGATTTTTGCTTAATACATATTCAAAGGAAAAACAATTCTATGCTCTGGCATATCAAAGAGTTACATTGGACAAAGGGGTATGTGTAAACTTGGATGGATCACCCTGACGAAAGTGGATCTCATAAGGCCACTTGGCCCATGGAAGCCTCTTGAGGCATATTTTCTGGTTTAAAACTCCCTCGCGTGAGATCTTAACTCCGTACCCCTCCATCAATGCTCACACGATGAACTACATGGAGGATACTACCCCCGCTTAGGAGGATGGTAAACATCACAAATTCTGGAAATTTCCTCATTCGCTTTGCCCCTAACGCATTTTCAACTTTTTGCTTTTTTCTGGGTTTGGCTCTCGACGGTTTTGGTGAACTATGGTTGCATCAACATCACCTAAGGAATGTGTTAGTCCCTATGTTCCTCTCAAGGAAGTGCATAACAAAATAGCAACAACCTTGGATTCCCAAAGTCAGGTAATCTCCCGCAGAGCATTTTTATGTGTGATTTGATTTTATGGTTGGAAGGGACCTCACTTAACCCATAGAGCAAGGTCTCCCTCTGGGTTAGTGTTTCTTTAGATTCCATCATGTGTTACCTTTGCTATAGGCCATGAAATTCATGACTTTGGTTAGTATGGTTTGAGAAGGAAGGAACTTGCAAAACCCAATATGTCATCTTGGAAGGTTGAATTGAGAGCAATTCAGGCTGAGATCAGTGATGTAAAATCTATGCTACAAATCATGTAGTCTCGTAGGGATGGCCTTGTTGAAACCACATCAAATTTCTTACCACATCTCCTTTCTGGACATGTGGATGGATGAGGTTGAAGACCATGTTAGAGTGCAGTGTGGGTAGATTGATAAATTGATGGAAGATTTGGACAAGCTGCTGAATCTAGCTTAGGAAAGCCACTGCCGGGATAATCCCCTCATAGCTCAATGGGCTTGGGAAGAAGGCTCTGTGTGTTAGCCTTACAAGGACTACATCGACTTGTACTCTTCCAGGCAAGTCGGTGGTGGATAATCCATGATATTTAAGCGTAGTTCTTCTTTTTTTGATGTCATTATGTATTTCAGTTGTGATGTTTTATTAGGGTAGTACATTCACATATATAGTATGAAAAACTTTGTAGAAGCTAGGATTCTTCTTTTTTTGATGTCGTTATGTATTTACTTGTGATGTTTTATTAGGGTAGTACATTCGTATATATAGTATGAAAACATTTGTAGAAGCTAGGAAATTTTTAACTATAATCACCACGGATTTGGAATTTTAGACTGCTGGCATCATTTTCTAGCTTTTGCTGTGTGGATTTTTTGTAAATTTTTCTGATTCTTAATTCTTTTAATATAACTTTCAAAATTTCTATTAAGAAATGTTCAAGCAAAGAAATTTATTTTTAAAAGTAAAATAATTTTCTATATTTATTAATATTTGAATATAGATTATTCATACAATAATATCCTCTTTCAACTACTAAATAATCATCTAATATATTTGATTTTAAATAATAAAAAATTAATTATCTTAATTTTTATTTAATAATTTTTTTTAGTTTATAAGGAAATCTTTTGACATAAGTCTATAACAAGTTGGATCATGAATTGGTTAGAATCGTGAAAAGGTGATGATTTTTATTTATATTTATTCAAAGGAATTGGTAACAATTTGATATCTACTCGCATGACAGCGTTGGATTCTAGCTTGTTGTCACTATCATTTAGGTTCAAACGGCACTATAATGAATCCATGGTAAGTTAGGAAAGATCCCTTCCCCAAACCAACTCCCCAACAATCTGCTTGAAATAATGAATCCATGGTAAGTTAGGAAAGATCCCTTTCCCAAATCAACTCACCAACAATTTGCATGAAATAATTAAAGCTACGACTTCTAATTAAATAATCAATGCTTTAACTAAACAACTTATCATTCTTTCGGAATTATGATGACGATTTTTAATAAGCTACCATTTTTCTCGAACTCCGATGACGATTTTTAATGAATGTTTATAAGGTTATTAATGTTTGATTATTTAAATATTATTAATAATAATTATTTTATATATAAATAAATTAAATGAATATAAATCTATTTTAAATCTAAATTTACTAAACATCCAAAAGTTCAAGTTTCTTTCATAAGCTTATTTGAAATATAAAATTTTCACAATTAAAAAAATTTATATGTTTATGAAATTGATTTTTTATTTGAAAAATAAAAGAGAATGCAAATTATTATTTTACCTCCAAATAAAAGATTCAAAGTTACAAAATGTTTGCTTTGAAAAGTCACAAGCATGAAAACTTGGGCAGTACATTTAAAATCAGCATCACAGCTTCAAAGAGCCAATTAAAAAAATTCCACGTACAATCATAAAAGCCACTGATCCGATCAGATACCCTGTAAACAACATATTTTTCAAGGTAAGAGGACACAGGAAATCGTATCCCAGCCGTAACGTTTCGAGCTCCGAGTGCGTGAACTGAGCAGAGAAGAAGCCAACAAAAAATCGAGATCCATTTTCAATTTCAAGAAAATACCTTGCTTACTTAATTTCTTTGAAGCCATCAGACTCGACTCTCGAGGGACCAAGTTTTGGAGAAGAAACTGTTTGCTACGGAATTTTAAAAAGAGCCAGGCTTGTACTGCTTCCTTAATCTTCTCAGAATCACTTATGAACACTTCAACAGGGAAGAAAGAGGGCGGGCCCTAACCCTCCAATCTACTTGAAGTAATGCTGGAAACACCTGCCAAATTGACCATTGAATTTCGATCTGTATCGATCTCCGGAGGACGATCTCACTACCTTTGGGGATCCTATCCCTTCTGCTATGATCTGCGCTTGAAAAAATGGAGCCTTAGTCGGCACACTTGCCATGGATTCCTTTGAATTTGAAGGACTAGCGACCACTGTTCTTCCACTTGAATGTGGAGATAAGCCTCTGCTTTGACGCCAAATTTCCCCAGCTCTACCTCTACATTTCACGGGGAAGAAAATCCGGCCTCTAGTTTAGGAATTTTGTAACGGAATGATCAGGCCGAGCCCACTCTCGGAAAAGATGGCCCTGCAAAAGACAAAGTCTACACAGAAATGGTAGAATTTTGAAATCGATCATCTGCACCCTACTCTGATTACCCTAGCCGTCCTCCAGCAATCCTTTGGAAATGGGAGTTTGTATCAAGATACAAGGGATACCTGTTTGATTCAGGGATTTCGATGCCGAACATCGGAAATACCCTAAAGCCTCCCCTACCAAACCCTGGATTTTTGCTTCCCAAATATGGGGTGGCAATCTGGCAGCCGAGCCAAAGATGAGCTTGTCCTTCACAGCCTTTATCTATTGAAAAGAATGGGACCAAGGTTTTCGATAAAAAAATTCAAGAAATTTTAGGAAATCCGGTGGTGACTGCGGCCACAAGTGCCGGGATCCAGTCCCGTGGATGCCTACGGGTTGCTGGCTGGCACGCTCAGGTTGAATTTTTTTTTCCCTTGTGAAAAACAAAACCAATTAAATCATATACATGCCACCTGTTTTCTATTTTCAGGATCTTTATGAAACTATTCTAGATAGGAATATATAGAGTATAAGAGGAATAATATCCATCAGGTCATAAATAAAATAATAGTAAAATGAAATTAGCCATAAAGAAATAGAATAAATTTGATTTATAATAAGAATAACTTAATTATTAGTATGAATAGTAACCATACAAATTCAAAAGTGGTTGGGTTAAAAATTATCAAACTCTATTTAAATATCAAAATATAATTAATTATCAAACTCTATTTAAATAACAAAATATAATTACACCCTACTCTACAATCCGTAGTTTTCTCAACAGTATAGATTTAAAGAACTATGTGATATTGTATAATAGAGTAAATATGATATTATGTTAATTAAAATAATAAAAAGTTAAATCCTTTTTGTAACATTTTAATTTAATCTTTTAGATTAAGGAATAAGATTAAATCTTTTTTTTAAACACTTCAATTTAACCTTTTTATTAAAGAATTAGATTGATTATAAAACAAGAGTCATGAGATGGCAATGTCCCTGTAGTTGCTAATAACAATAACAGTTATTGTTATAAGACAAAAGCTATAGAAATATGATACTCTTTATTTAAATATCAAAATATAATTACACCCTACTCTATAATCCATAGTTTTCTCAATAGTATAGATTTAAAGAACTATGTGATATTGTATAATAGAGTAAATATGACATTATGTTAATTAAAATAATAAAAAGCTAAATCCTTTTTGTAAAGAGTTCAATTTAATCTTTTAGATTAAGGAATAAGATTAAATCCTCTTTTTAAACATTTCAATTTAACCTTTTTATTAAAGAATTAGATTGATTATAAAACAAGAGCCACTAGGTGGCAATGTCCCCTCAGTTGCTAATAACAATAACAGTGATGTTTAGAATTAGATTCAGGAAGACGGGGCTCCAAGAAGCGATACTAAGGAGTACGTTAGCATTTCTTGATGAAGACTGAAGGCAGCATTGAGCATGAATCCTGGAGAGTAAGCTGGTCTCTGCGTACATGCTGGGTATCTATTGATTCTTGGAGGTTAGAATACTGAGATACGCCATCATTCTGTGTATGAGGGGATTCATTAATTTGGAACAGCGGAGATCATTCCTTGAGTGGGGATCCAGGGCGAGTTGCTAACTTCTGCGACTGATACGGTGCTAGGACACTAGCGCGGAATAGCAATTGCAGGAATCGTTGCAGGGCGAATTCTTTACTGCTTGCTTGCAGGCTGTGTGTTTAATGGGGCAGGCGTTGAGCTATTACGATTTCTTGGTTTGATCTTGCATTTGGGACGCGGTGATGAACGATTGGCCCGAAGACAATTGCTGGGAAGGGATTATTCTATCTTCTTGCACATTTGCCCATTGAACCCTGCCTTTCGTTCAGTGAATTAGACAGGCCCATTAACTGGCAGCGGTGTGGTACATTGATGGTGGTCCCGAGGAGAGAGGAGGCAGTGACTGACGATTTCCAGCCACGAACAGGGATGTATGCCAAGGATGACTCCATTAAATACCCTGTCAAGAAAGTCAAAGAACGTAAGAGACTGGATCAATTAGTGCTGGGGGTCGATGTTACGCTGGCAGAGGCCGTGGATTACTCTCGTACAGCTGTAGTAGGACATGTTAGAGGCAGGAGATTAGGCAGAGGCTTCCTTCAGCGTTGGGTGGCAGAGAATTGGCTTAACATCGCACCATCTGCCCCTGAGGTTCGTGTTTTGTCGAAAGGATGGTTCTCATTCATTTTCTTGAACAGCGGGGAGGTCAATGCCGTTCTGGGTAAACATTGGTCGATGCTGGGAGTACCACTTGTACTGAAACGTTGGTCACCATTTTTCGATGCTAAAACGGAAAGAATAGCTAAAGAACCGCTGTGGGTTAAGCTGCCAGGACTTCCCATGCATATGTGGAATGAGACTAGGTTTGCTGAGATCGGGAATTATCTTGGTGAATACGTGTACTCTGATTCCTCCCATCTGCAAAATGGTATATACTCGGTTGCTAAGATTTTAGTCAATCTCGACATTAGGATGGGGCTTTCTGCTGAAATTAAAGTTCATTCCAAGGATGGGGATTATGTACAAACACTGGACTATGTGGGCGTGCCATTTAGGTGTCATCGCTGCCATGATCTTGGACATCTTGTAGCCCGCTGTCCCTTATCGTTTCGAAAAAGCAAGCCTCTGAATGTTGCTGATGCAGATGTTGTAGCCGTCCCTGGGATGAAAGTGGACTCACAGGTAGAGGTAGTGGAGGGGAGTGAGCCAGCTAAGGACGGGGGGGGGGTTTCTTGAATCTGTGGAACAATTTGAGTATGATGGAAGGATAGAATCAGAGGTTCAATTGCCATCCTTGGTGAAATCTGGAACGAAGAAGCATGGACGTGAGCACCCTGTTGAGGGGGACTCCTTGAGCTCTGTTACTCCGACTTCACTGGCCACTTTATTGCAGCAGGAGATGTCCTCTCCACGTCAGGATCCAACTGAGATACACAAGGGTAAGTCACCTATTCATCCTCCTTCCGTTCTTGCTGACCCATTTGATTTGGGGGGGGGCAGCCATGGGTCTCCTCCTCGACAGGTTGACCACCTACTTCGACCTGTTATGGGTAATGTCACGCCCTCTATTGTTTCTACCTCACACTCTTCATGCTCCGAGGGTAAGCACATTCGATATGCTCTTCGTAGTAGGGAGATTACTGCAGATGGATCGGGGGGCAAGGGACTACCTGAGTTGGCCACTAGTGTGGTGGGGAAAGGACGGGGACGTAAATCCCATATGACTAAAGCTAAAGAACGGGCGAAAGTGGATTTAGTGATGGGAACGCAATCGTCTATAGAGTGGGCACTTAGAGCAGTGATAGCCCAGGATGGGGATTGTTTATGAAGATTATGTCCTTCAATTGTCGTGGGTTGGCGAGCCCACTTAAAAAATCTTCGCTTCGTAGGTTGGTTGACCTTAATCAACCGGACATTATTATGCTGCAAGAAACTTTGGGTGGCTGTGAGGATGTTGTTCGTACACTAGAAGCTTTGCTCCCTGGCTGGAAGTTTGTAGGAGTGGATGCCAGAGGGCGCTCTGGAGGACTGGCTTCGGGGTGGAAGGTAACGAGCTGCAGATGTGATTGTACTTGGGGGATATCCTCTGGTCTTGGTTTGGAAGTTTGGGAGGCTGAGATAGGGCGGATGATCACGGTGCTCAATATTTATGGGCCCTACCTTAATAGGATGGGATACTGGGACTCCTTGTTAGATATGGAGATATTTGATGGCAGGGATGTGATTTTGGGTGGGGACTTCAACCTCACTCTGGGGTCTTCTGAAGTTTGGGGGCCTCGGGCTGTTCCGGACTCCTTTGCAAACCATTTCATCAACGCATTTGTCAGAAAGGATCTCCTTGATATCATACCATCCCAGCTTTCTCCCACTTGGAGGAATATGAGAGCAGGGGTTCATAGAGTAGCTAAACGACTGGATAGGTTTCTGGTGGCCGAAGGGTTGGCACATGGGGTCGATCTTGTTAGACAGTGGGTAGGATCAGGTGGAATTTCTGACCATTGTCCCATTTTCCTGGAGTTACGAGGTAGCGGGAAAAAACCACCCAGCCCCTTCAAATTCAATCCTAGCTGGCTGAAGGAGGATACATTCATTAAACTGGTTCAGGAGCTATGGGTTCATCGTCCACTTGACAATCAGACTCCGGATGGTGCTCACTTTAATTACAATCTGAAAAGAATTAAAGAGGCCACTAGAACATGGGCACATGACAAAAGGGTGATTGATGATCAGAAATTACAAGATGCTGAGTTAAACATTGCCAGGATACATAGCAGTCTGGGCATGGGATACCTGGATGATATGCAGAAAGATGAATTGTTGGAGTGGGAGAAACGCAGGAATATGATACTGTGTGAGCGTGAAGAGCTGTGGAGGATGAAAAGCAGGGCGGTTTGGCTACAGTGCGGTGATGAGAATACCAAATTTTTTCAATCATTTGCTAAGGGGAGAAAATTCAAAAACTCTATCTGGGAACTCTCATCAGACACTGGGGAACAGGTTTCCAGCTTTGATGGATTAGCAGCGTTGGGAGTTCGACACTTTGGAGATCAATTCACGGCGCCACCTGGAATTTCCATTGCTGAGGTTATTCGCGTGACTCAGCTTTTTCCCAGCTTTGTGGGGGAGGCAGATAACAGTATGTTGATGGAGGAGGTGTCGCTGGATGAGCTCTCGACGGTGATGAAATCATTAAATAAAGACAGCAGCCCGGGGCCTGATGGATGGCCTATAGAATTCTTCCTAGGATTCTATGACTTCTTCGGGGAGGAGATTTTGCAAGTGGTGGAAGAATCGCGCAAGGCTGGGTTTATCCATGGTCCCTTCAACTCCACGTTTTTAACACTGATTCCTAAGACTGACAAGCCTGTCAACTTTGCAGAATTCAGACCAATCTCTCTCTGTAACTGCATATATAAGATCATATCTAAGGTAATGGCGCGCAGACTCAAGAAGATTTTATCTAAGAACATTTCTGGTGAGCAATTTGGCTTCTTGGAAGGACGCCAAATTCATGAGGCAATTGGAGTTGCACAGGAAGGATTACACACGCTCAAGGTGCAGAAGCAGAAGGGAGCGGTGATTAAGATAGACCTCTCCAAAGCATTTGACAGGGTCAGCTGGCTTTATATCCGGTTGCTTCTTACTCACCTGGGGTTTTGCTATGATTTTATCAGATGGATTATGGCCTGCCTCACCACGGTGAATTTTGCTGTTCTAATTAATGGTTCTGCTAGCCCTTTCTTCCAGGCTGGGAGGGGACTTCGACAGGGATGCCCCCTGTCTCCACTGTTGTTTCTCCTCGTCGCTGAAGGACTTAGCCGCTTTATGCTGAACGCCAAAGCTGAAGGTGCCTTTAGAGGCATAACTATCTCTCAGGTACTGTACATTACACATCTCCTTTTTGTTGATGACATCCTGATTTTCTGTGATGGCACGAGCCAGGATATTGACAAAGTGGTTGAAGGACTCCACTTAATACAAGCTGCTGCGGGTATGTTAGTTAATATCGACAAATCAACTATCACTTGCTCGCATTTATCCGAGCCGGCGATTCTAAACATGGTGAACAAACTACCATACAAGACCTTGGATTTAGATGATGGATTACAGTATCTTGGCTTCCAATTGAAACCGAATGCTTATTTGAAGACAGATTGGAGCTGGCTAATAGCAAAATTAGAACAGCGTCTTCATGGTTGGAGTCATAAATGGCTCTCTCGGGCAGGGAGGCTGGTTCTGATAAAATCAGTACTGGAAGCAATTCCGGTATATTGGCTGTCACTTGCTTGGATTCCCACTGGCGTTCTGGAGCAGATCAGGAGACTGTGTTTTTCCTTTCTTTGGAAGGGTACGAGTGAGAATCGGGCTTTGGTGTGGGTACGCTGGGAGAAGATTGCTGTTCCGAAGGCTCTGGGAGGATGGGGTTTAAAGAATATATTCAAGTTTGCTAAAGCCTTGGGGGCCAAAGTGTCGTGGCGACTAATTCATACACAGAGTCTCTGGACTCGAGTGGTCTATCATAAATACATTGCCCCTTTAACACTGCTCGAATGGATCAGGCTGAGAAACAAGTCAAGGGCAAACTGCTCTGTGGTGTGGAAAGCTGCGGTGCAGCATTTCACTTTAGTCGGTTCGGGCTTAGTATGGAGGATTGGCGACGGGAGACTTCTTCGGATAGGGATGGACCCATGGGTTGGTTGCATGGGTGGACATGTACTTTCTATGGATTTGAGGTTTTTTTTGGCTTCGAGAGGATGTAATTATCTGAATGACTTAGCGGATCTGGGAGCTTCTACTCTATGGCAACAGGGGTGGTATTCTGCACGACAACTTGGGATACCGGCTGAACTTCAGGTGGAATGGGAGGATTATATACGGCGGTTAAGACTTACCCATATTAGATTGACCAATAGGGCTGATGTACTTATATGGGAGCACCATCCATCCGGTGTATATTCACCAAAACATGGATACATCCAGCTCAATGTGGAAACCCATAACAGGGTTTTGGTGTGGTGGTGGAAATTATTGTGGAAATTGAGATGCCCGGGTAAAGCTAAATTACTATTCTGGGCGATCCTGGAAAATAAGGCCCCTACGTGGGACATTCTGCAAAAACGTTTTCTCCAGGGTCCGGGGATCTGTCCACTTTGTATGGTTGCTGAAGAGAATCTGGCCCATCTTTTCATTCATTGTCAATTCTCACAGTCTGTTTGGACTGAGATCAGCAAGATATTGGATAATAAGGTGAGGTGGAGGGGAACGGGTGTGCTGGAAGCATTCCAGTTATGGTGGACTGCTCAATTTTCATCCCCTCTCCGGGCTCTCCCGTGTATATACACATGGGGTATATGGCTTGCCCGCAATAAGGTGATTTTCCAGGACTGCAGGGTACCTATGGAGGCTGTAGTGGCTCAGATGGTGGCGATCACTCTTCATTATGTGGCCCCTGTACAAGTGAGCAGAACACGACCTGTGCGAGTAGAACAGATTGATCTATCCATGCCATGGGCATTTTTCGATGGTGCCTCAAACCAACAATCAGTTTGTGGAGGGGGGGGAGTCCTTTACAAATCTGAGTCACATTATTTCCATCTGGCGGCTGGATTGGGAAGAGGAACTAATAACTACGCAGAACTCATGTCGCTTAAATTGTTGATGTTATTTGCCCTGGAACAAGGATGCTTGTCCCTTCATATTTTTGGTGACTCCATGGTAATCATCAACTGGGCGAAGGAGATTACTCTGTGTCATGTGATGGATCTTTTACCTATCCTGGAAGAGGTGAACCGGATAAAATTAACTTTCAACCACATCACATTTACACATATATACAGGGAGCGGAATATATTGGCAGACCAGCTATCCAAAGAGGCAACGCAGCAGGATTTAGCTATTGGTATATGGAAGATAACCATTCACTCTCCAGAAGGCACATTCAGCTATCAACACAGACCTTTTGTATGAGGATCGGGAGGCTATGCTTTGATCTACTAAGCATATAATCGATGGGGGAGATAAGGAACAACAACAGGCTAATCTGCACCAGATGGGCGACGGTTGATGAGGACCGGCCAAGCACTGGATGCGTCCTGTCAAAGAGTCGAGAACCACAGAGTATAAGTAGATCGTAGTGGAATCAGAGATGACATCAGAGCGTGCTGTGGAACAGCCGGTGATCAGGCACGTATGGAGAAATTTATAGATACAGGCTGGGAACCATATACCAGAATATTATAGTGCAATAGAATCAGATATGTTAACTGTCGCTATAATTGGTTAACAGAGAATACGAATGGAGAAAATTTATAGTTACAGGCTGGGACAGCCATTTTTTTTTCAGATTTTTTTTGTAACAGGAAATAACAGCTGATCAAAGATGATCAAGACAGTGATGAGGTAGATTGAACATTGAAGTAACGATTTTGGGATGTAATCTGTGACAATGTAGGGATCTTAGTGATCTTATTACATGTGCTGAATGTAATTTTGTTCAAATATGAAATAAAATTACGAATTTTTCCAAGGGAAAAAAAAACAATAACAGTTATTGTTATAAGACAAAAGCTATAGAAATATGATACTTTTACATTGCTAATATTGATTACATCGTTCTAATTGACAATGAGAGAGGCCAATTTTAATGCAACAGATTACGTTCTTCACCAAAATTTTGACAATAGATATGTAGTTATTATAGTGATGTTTTCTGTTTCATTTATTTTTCAGGATTTAAAAAGAGAAATGAAAGAAGACATGGAACAAATTGCAATTGAAATTGCTATCTAAAATGAAATATACAGAAAACAGAAATTAGATTGCTGGAAAAAAACAAACTACATATCTTATTTAAGTAGTATAATACAACATCAAAACAATATTCTTGTTCTATTCAATTGCAAGTGCTAGAAGCGTTGTCTTTGAAAATATGGATACTATGAAGCAAAAAAATTTATATATTGTGGAAAACATAATTCCATGCGAGAAAGAGAATTCTAAAGGAAAAGTTTTATTGCCAGTACAATAAATCGAGCCAATTGCAAGTACTAAAAGCATTTTCTTTGAAAATATGGATATTATTAAGCAAAAAAATCTATATATTTTGCAGGACATGATTCCATGCCAGAAAAAAGAATTCTAAAGGAGAAATTTTAGTGCCGGTACAAGAAATCCAGGCAATTGTATTGAAGTGACTTGTTCTCTATTCCAAGGTTTTAAATATGCAAGGTTCTGTTTGCAAAACTTAATGTTCAATATTTTAGGCAAAATTCTTAACCAATGCATAATTTCTATCTATTTTATATTTTTCTTAAACTAAATATTTGTGAGTAATGATTCTAGTGAGAAATTATCAAAATGTAAAAATCACAACCTAATATTAAATATAATTTATTTAAATATCAATAATCATATATAAAATTTCAATAATGAAAATAGAATATCTGTTCATATGCCTTTGAACTACTCCTATAGACTGATGCATATGCCTTTCATAGATAAAACCAGATCATTTTCTCGATATGGATTCAAATTGTATACTAGCTAATCTCATTGCAATCAGTTTCAAAGTAATTTTGTATATGCAACTATAGATGGATATGGACATGTATCCATCAAAATATTTCTAAGAGTGCACCTTCAGTATCATAATATTCAAATCAGAGAACATAAAAATATAGCCTTTGGCATGCATTCAGTGGATATATTTTGATTCAAGATAAATTGAATCATGTTTTTAAAAAGGAAAAAACCAATTGGACATGTAAGAAAAAAAAATTGTAGCTGGAACTGCAACTTTGTATACTAGAAAATCTCATTGCAATCAGTTTCAAAGTAATTTTGTATATGCAATTATAGATGAATATGGACATGTATTCATCAAAATATTTCTAAGAGTCCATCTTCAGTATCATAATATTCAAATCAGAGAACATAAAAATATAGCCTTTGGCATGCATTCAGTGGATATATTTTGATTCAAGATAAATTGAATCATGTTTTTAAAAAGGAAAAAACCAATTGGACATGTAAGAAAAAAAAATTGTAACTGGAACTGCAACTTGAAAGTTTATATATATTAACAAAACCATGTCTCATGTTTTGATATAGCATTTACAAAAACTAGGTTGGTATAGCTTTAGTGTTTGATGTCATTTAAGAAAGATGTCATAAAAAAAGACATAACAATAGCATAATTTAGTTGAAATTGTTTTCTTGTGAAAGTCAAATAAACTAAACAAGACACAGACTATGTCAAAAAATTATGTAAACAATGTCAATGGATGATGTGCTATATAGTGTAACTATCAAAGTGCAAAAGACTCCTTGCAGAAAAGCGCAAAAAACAACAGTTGTGTTTTTTATGAGCACTGAAAAATGCCAAGCATCTTCAAAATTGCACTTCAGAATAGCAAAATCATTGCTGTTTCATAATTTTCAAAATTTGTTACCTGCAAATTGCAAAAAGATTGTAAATAACTGTGTACATGAAAAAAAGGAAAGAATGGATGCATGAAAATTGACATGTCATTTAAACAAATATGCAATTTTGACTGATATAGTAATCAGTTATAGAACCTAATATGTAATTTACTATCATGTTTTGTGTTTGAAGAATGAAGGGGTTTCTATGTAGTCTATGTAGCAGTATGCAAGCTGTTTTTATTATTATTTTATTTTATTTTTATTTTTAATAGTTTGAGAATTCAAGTGTGGACAAAAACAAAGCGCGTATGTAGTGCAAATGGTATTTCATGGAGCATAGAAATTGGAAAAAGTAAAAAAAAGAATATCGAGCATAAAATATATTTTGCTTCAATTGCATTTTGTTAACGAGTTAATTAGATAAAAAAAATCTAATTGAAAGTTACAAGCACTCTAGAACAAATATTGTTTGCATGTATCTGTAGTCTTTCATTCGTAGAAGCAAGTTTGGGATTCTATAACATGAATTTCGAGAGCAAATTATTATTGACAATGATCATTGACGTAAACCCTTTTAGGATTTTTAATACAACTATTGGAAAAGTCAATTTCAAATTGCAAAACTGGAGGTTGGGTGTTAATGTGCTGACACTTCAATTGAGCCTATAAATTTAACAGTGTCTCATACATCCACAATCCATGAAATAGAATAGATGCCATGAACTTCTCAAAAAGAAAGATTTTGCAGAAACTAAACTTTCAGAAGTGGGTTGAAAGAATTTAAAACTGAAGCATTGAACCAATGTTTAAATGAAATGAACTGAAACAATAAGCTATAAACCGGTATCAACAAATGGATCGGTTTAAAATCTATTTCATGTTAAGAAGTGTTTGCTCTACTTAAAACAAAGCAAGAAATTCAAGAAATTTTTAGAGATGCTATGTAGCTGTAAAACTTGTAGAAAACAAAAGTTGTTTTTGACAATGCATATTTTTGTTTAGTGAGAAGTCATTGTTTGGAGTCTCTTCAAGACACTGTTTATGTGTTTATAAATGTTGCACAGGAGGAATAATTTGAGCTTGTACAGGTATCTATTCTATATCCATGTAACATGTTCGAAGACATCTTCTACATAAGAGGGTTTTGATATTGAAATTGCAAGTATTTTTGTGACATCTGCTAGATGACATGCTGTTGTTATTGAATTTGAAAGTATTTTATGAGGACGTTTGCTGAGATGAATGCATTGGCATGTTCAAGGGGAAGCCAAGATGCAGAAAAATCTAGAGTTTAAGTCTAAATTGTAGGAAATGAGGAGAGAGGAAAGGTTGTTCTTGTGCTTGGGCATAGAAGTATGTGTTCAATGCATTAGACAACAGATGGGTTTGGAACATAATGCAAATACCAGGAAAAAGGAAAAAAGGTGTTGTTCAATAGAAACATTGCAATGCACTATACTGAAAGATTATGTGAAGAGGAGCAAGTTGGTTTTAACTGATTGTTGATGTTGTGTCAGTGGCCATGTTCAGTTTGTAATTTTTTTACAACTGAAAAAGAAGATCAGCAACGCAATGAAGAAAGCGTAAAGAAAATAGGCAAAAGAAATGGTAGAGACAAATTTATTGCACATGCATAAGTATACAGAATGAGGAAGTTGTTTTGGGTTATTTTAGTGTCACAGATGGATTGATAGTATGCAGATGAAAATGCTCTTTTCATTTGTTTATGCCTATGTTTTGTTTTTTTTTCAATATAACTGCTTACCTGTCTAAAGTAGTCAATAGACTGGAATAAATGAACATGGTAAGTTTACTTGCCTATTTAAGGTAGCTATTTATAAAGTGCTTTTCCATGTTTTATTTTGTTTTTGTTTTTATATCTTTAAGAAAAACCAGTACATGTATGTAGTGCAGAAGAAGGAACAAAATAGTGCAACATGTCATTAAACATCTTTGGAGCTGAAAATGAATCTCAGAGGAAGCACAAGAAACAAGACAACAAGAAGAAAAGACTTCAGGAAAAAGAAAAGTTGGGAAGAAATAGAGAAGAGATTTTTGTGCACCTGCCATTTTCAGATTCTTTGACATCGAGTATTCTATTGTTCATGGCCAAAGTATATAGTCCTTGTAAGCAGAGCCTGCGAAGATTGAACACTGTCGATGGAGCGGTCTTGGAGTATTGTTCATATGTGAGAGCAGCAATGTTCGGGTAAATTTCTTGCAGTTGCAGTCCTCGCAATGTGCATTCGATAATTCCATCATCGGTATCCAAGTTGCATAGAAAATTTTGTTCGTAAATTGTTTTTGTTTGAACATTGCAAAATGCACATATGCGAGTATTAAGTATCATGGGCAATTTACATTCAGAACAAATGCATTGGAACGGTGGCGCGAACACATTTCTTACTTTAAGCATTCCATAGACCTAAAACAATGAAAGAATATTAAGCACATAAACAAGAGAGGGAAAAAAAATATAAACATAACTATGAACGAGGAAAGTAGATTGGCATTGATCATTGGCAATGGAAATTCAAGTTGGTTGCAAAAGAAGAAAAAAGGAACATCAGTTTGGTTCTTGTCCTTCTACTTTTTGTTGTTGTTGTTTTTGTCATGAACTTTGGGCAAGTTTTCTTGGGCAGAAGAGTTTGAGCAATTTTTACAAGGTTTGTTTGGAAAGAGTCAATGTCACAGACAACAGTGCACATGTTATTGATATAGAAGTAGCAACATGTACAAGAATTTACACATGCGCATTGCATTTGTTTGTAAATGTAAAATAATGGTAGTATGGTATTTATCTATGCAATTTGAAAGCAAGAAAAGAACGTGAAAGAAAATATTGCAAATTATTTTTCCAATGTCATTGTAAGCAACATTTTTGTTTTATGAGTATTTGGAAAAGGGAAAAAAGCAGATTGTGGTTAGTCACCTGTATCTTTGCCTCAACAACAGGTAACAAAAATTGAATTGCAAACTTGTCATTTAAAGGGTCAATGAAAGTGGATTGCGATGTCTTTATCATATGGCTTCCTTTGTTGCCATTTCTAACTATGTTCTTGAATAGATAGAATGGCGGTTCATCGATTGCAAGCTGTTGTTGAACTCAGAAAAATAAGTTTTTATATGCTTCATTAACTTGTAACTGCAAAAGAAAAAGCTGTTAGAAAATAGAAAATGGGCATATTTGGTGATTGCAAGTGCAAACAGAGAATCGCTCCGTTTTGTTTTTTTCATTGTTGTCTTATGTTTCTAATTTCCGTGTTAAATGTTTTTTTTTAAATATATATATATATATATATATTTTCCATAGCAAGGAAAAATGAAATGATTTTCAACTAGATAAAGAAATTGAACTAGATAAAGAAATTGGCAAATGAAAAAGAAAAAAGGAAAAAAAGTTCAAAGGTTGTGAAACTTACAGTTGCAAAATCATTTGCTGTTTGTCCATCTCTAATGAAGAAATCTAGTTGCTTGTTGTTGTATTGACAACCAACGACAATTGCTGCAATGGATCCAACGGCATATGATTCATATGAGGCGATAACTTCGCTTATTGTCATGTCTGGTGGTAGGAGGTGTAGTTTACATACTTGTTCAATCGGCTCAATTATGCTATTAGGCAATATTGTGATAGTGAATATTGCATCTCCACGATCATACTGGCCCTTTTTTTTGTTCAAAGCCAATGATTTTAATGCTTTTTCCAGGCAGTATGTGACTACCAAAACGATTGATCAAGCTATCATTTATGGTGGCTGTTATTGTCATCAGGCCAAATCTATCAACCAAGTCTGCATGGAGAATTTTTGTTTTTACTGGGGAGTTCTGACTTCGGTTCTGAGCAGGTCCATACACAATCAAGATATCTCCTTCGAAAACATTAGTATGGCTCTCAGTGCATAATTGTATAATGGTCGATGGTTCTGTTACATGTTTTATTCTGCAAATGCAAATTCATGTTAAAAATAGACATGAAATAGCAGCAAATGTTTAATATACAAATGTGAATTGCAAAAATGTGCAACATGGTGAACATTATGCAAAATAGATAAGAAGAAACATACAAAGTCAATGCAAAAAAGAAGTACCTTTTTGGACTGCTTGTTATTGCTGCAGATGCTGTCATTGAAGATTCTGTCACTATTAATGTTTCAACAACATCTTGAAAGAGAGAAATAGCTTTTTCAATAGACGGGCTAGCAGGTGTCGACATAATATGCACTCCTCTTTTGATATCAGACAATGAACTTTTTTGCTAATTGAGTTTTGGCGTGGCTGGTTTCTGTATCCTATGGATTCACTTGAACACAGAATTTGAGACATGTAATCGAAGGAGAAAAAATTGAACAGAGTTTTGAATTGTTTCAAGATAAAAGTGAGCTAAGAACATTTACATTGCAATGGAAATGGCAACATATAAAGGTTCTGGAAAAACAGGAACAAGCATGTGTTTTTTTGGTTTTTTTTCCCTCTTTTTTTGTTCTTTCTTTTGCTTGTTGCATTTAGGAAATTCATAGTTAAATACAGGTAGGCAGTCTGAAATGATTGTGCAATGAAAAATACAAATAAAAAGGTCTTCAAACGGTCTTTAAAAAAAGGGGCCTTGCATTGAGCCGAGCACATGATACTTGCGAATGTTAGAGGAAAATGAGCATAAAAAATTGACAATAAAATATTTGTTGAAGATATCGACTGCTTTTTTCTAGCTACCTTTTAGTTGTATGTTCGATGTTTGTGGATCTGATATATTTTCAGCTATACATGGAAAGGAAGCTGATTCTAGAACAAGAAGACAGGGAAGGTTAAATGTTATTGAATTCCAAAAGAGGAAAAGTTTTTCAAGGATTGGAGAAAATGCAGATGCGAAAATGTAGAATGAGAAGCAAAAAAAAGATGCAATAGAAAATTTTTCTAGAAGCAAGAAACTGAAGCAACTTCCTAAGTGATGGTGTGAGGTTGGTGCTACAATGGTTGTATGAAAAAATCATGTGCAATGATGAACAATAAGTATATGTGGTAGTTCAAGGATGGAGAAATAGTATGTTTACAATAAAGCAATGTAAAAAAGATATGAATTGTATTTCCAAGAACAGAAGGAGAAAATGTGATAATCATTTGTTTTGGAAAATGAAAAATAGCAGGTTCTATGTCTGTTGCATGAACCTAGTTATTTTTTTCATAGTTCAATAGCATTGATGTGCAAAAAAGAAAAGAAAACAAGGGTAAAAGCATTATAGGTAAATGTATTAAAAAACAGACACGCAAGAGTTCAATTGATGTTAAGAGGCATTGACAAGAAGCTACTGAGATGGTCTGTCCAATAAGCATCTGAAGTGTTGAAGTACATTGCAGATGAGGACAAATTTGTCTAGAAATGGTCGAGCATAGCGCCAGAATTAGTTGTAGGTTTAGTTGTTCTTAACATTAGTGAATTTCTTTCCATGAAGAGCCGTAGCCTTTTGCTTGCTGTTGTTTGTTTTTGCATATCAATATTGAAATCGCCAACGACAATGAATTTTGTGTCATTTTTCCTTTGAGAAAGGATTGAGTCTAGCATAGAAAATAGTGAATTCAAATTGTTGGTGGGCTTGTTATAAACATTGACAATGTCAATGGTTATTTGTGGAAGTTTTAGACTAGTCAAAATTGCTTCAAACAAATTTCTTGTATAGACTTCTGTTTTTAGAACAGTAATATTTTTTTTAATCATAGTTAGGATTCCATGCACAGAGCATGCCATTGCACAAGTGTAGGGTTCAAAAAAAGATGAGTGTTTCGAAATCATGTCCATATGGGTCTCTTGTAGACACAAGATGTCTGATTGCATTAGTTCAAAATCATTTGCAACGTCTTCAATGTGCAAGAGAAGACTTCGTGTATTTAGTGTAGATATCAATATATGGTTTGTAGTGGGAAATGAACTTATTCCATATTGGAAGTGTAAATGTGCATGTTGTTGCAATCTTGCAATTTCAATTGCAACTTTTGTTGAAATTGAAAAATTCTTTTGTTCAAGCTTGTTTATGATATAGAGGCAATCAACACTTTTGACCCAAGAAAGTGCAGTGTACACAAGGCCATGTCTTCTAACCCCTTTAGGGTCAAACGCTAGTCGTTCCATTGTCAAGCCTTGTGCCCTATGGATTGTTCGTGCACATGCTAATTGAATTGGAAATGGTCTTCTAACTATATGTTTTGCATTTCCAATTGATATTTGCGATGCCATTCTTTGAATTGGTGTCCAAGTGCGCATTGAGGTGAATTTGTAAAGAAGTTGCATTTTTGCACGTGCACGCGCACCGACCGAAGGCTCTGTGAATTCAACCCAAACAATGTCAGGGGATGTTGGAGAATATTCTTTGAAAAGCCCTTCTGCACCGTTAACAAGGCCATCTTCGACTGAGTAATTTCCACCGACAAGTTCCACGAGCATGTTCTCTTTAAGAACTATTGTAGATGGAAGTTGAATATTCTTATGAGTTTCAAAGTTTTTTTTCAAGTTGATCAAGTTTCGAGTCAAAAGATGTTAATGTGAATACTTTTGTATTTACAATAGACAACATCCTAGAGTTATGTTCTTTAACATGTTTGTTGCAATGATATAGATATGGGAATGTTGGATCCAATGGAGGTTGTCTGTGGCAATGCCTATTCAAATAGTCAATATCATCAGTTGTTTGATTTGATGTTCCGATCCTGTTTAAAATTGAGGCAAAGGTTTTATCTTTTTGACGAACGATTGTTTTTAATTCGTAGTACTTGACAATGTCAGGCCAAAAACTATAAGGAAATATCTGGCCATGGAATCTTGGTTTCTCAAATATCCAGGCATCGTGTATTGGTTCTGCTTGCAAAAGATCATCACAGAATATGACATCAAGATTCCCAAATGGTTTCATTGGTGTATGCATTATCTCACGCAAGCGTTTGTCTATGTTATAGAGCATTTTAGAACTTATCAAAGAAACTTTGTCAATTAAAAGCACTCGAAGTTTTTGGTAATCTTTTGATAGAATATCAAGCGTATTTGCATTTAATGGCAACATGTTAGAAGAGTTCAAAGGCAATTTGAATGCGGAGTGCACAATGACACCATTAATATTGTAAGCTGCTTTACCAGTAAAAGCAACAACAAGACCTTTTCTCTTTAATGGATCACTACCAAGTTCTTTGTCATAGAAATGGACAAGAGCATCATGAAGAGATTTAGCGGTGTGAGTTTTTCCAGTGCCAGCACTTCCTGTCAAGAATATATGAATTGGCGTAGAAGGGTTAGCCTTTTTCCTAGAGATAATTTCTTTGACAATTGATTGTTGTTCCTTGTTCAATGATTGTCGTATTGCATGGCATTGATTTATTTCCGGTAGATATGGTTTATCTCCCAAAGTGAAAGAAGGTGTAGATTGTGATACACGGATTGAGTTCTTGACCTGGAGATCAGATTGAATATCATAATGCTTTGTTGCGGTTTCACGCGCTTTGCCATTCTCAAAGTAATCAGAGTCATTGTTATTGTTGGAATGAAGTTCAATGTCGAGTTCGCCCAATTTTCCAGTCATGTTTGCCACGAACTTTTGTTCAACGAAAGAAATCTCTTCTTTTTGGCTTAAATATGCCTCTACCCATGTTTTAAAGGATTTTTTCAACAAATTGAAGTCACCCCTGTGTGCTATGAAGAGGAGAATCTTTTCTCATGCATAGTTCTCAGGATCTTTCTCTTTGTTGTATCGAATGATACAAGGTCTATTTATTTTGACTATTTTTGTATCAATAAAACTGAAATAAGAAGGATACTCTGCTAAAGAAATGTCTTCAAGTTCAATTGGTCGTGCATTGTATTTGTCTATGATAGATGGTGAAACAATGTCTTCGGAGTCATCTGGCTCGTTTTGCAACAATGTTGGTTTCTTAAGAACAACTGTTTTTTTCTCATCTGGTGCAGTGTTAATGAAAATTGTCTTTCTAGAAGATGAATGAAAAGGCAGAGAAAGAACAACATGAGCTGCTTGTCTGGTGGACATTTCTTGCATGTTCAACAATGTGTTACCTAGTCTACGAATTGTTTCGACATTGTTGGCATTTCCAGAGACAACTTGCTCTTTGATTTTCTTAAATGCAAGTGTCATTGGACGATCTATCTTTGTTATGTATGAGCTTATGTATGTTGCTGTAGCATATGCATCTAGGATGAACTGTGCATCAGTGTTTGCTTGCCACAAATCTGGAATTCCTTTTGCAAATGCATTGATCCAAACAATTGCAGGATCTCTTTTTAATACCAAGGAAGGGCGTGTGATACGAGAACGCAAAAGAACAATGTATTCATCCTTGGTAATTTGCAATTCTTGAAGAAATGTTTGAAATGATGTCTCCTTTGAGTAAGTTGTTTTTTCAAGCATAGACAACAATTGTTTGGCTTTCTCAATCAACTCCTTCGATGTATCTTCAAGTGGCTCCAGAACCATTGTATTGTCAATGGGAGGAAAGGGGAAGTTAAATCTGCATGGAGAACGGAATTTTTTTTTGCATGTCCTACTATGTCGATGTGTTTGAAATTTCACAAGATCATGTTTAAGTAACGATGAATCTGTTGAAATATATTGGTCAACGAAGACCAGTATATCGCTATTGCTATTTCTTCCAAACATTGGAGCATGTTTGATCCATATAACGCCATGCTCATGCTCATTTCCCCTTTGTTGGAACTCAGTTGTGAAGAAAAAATCTTGAACCTCGCCAAAGAAGTTGCTATTCTTACATATCAAAGACTTAATTGCATTCATTCTTTGTTTGTAATAGCGGGCACAAAGTACTGGATGCTTTCTTATTAGTGCATCAAGATCATCTTCAGTAGCTAGAATAGATCCCGCACTGTGTTGTGTTGTTTCAAGTTCATGCAAGGCAGAGCACAACGGTTTCCAAATATGGTCAGCACTAGTAAAAGTAACAAAGAAAGTTGGTGGTCCTAGTTGGCGTATCATTGCAAAAAGGTTTTTTTTCATGGAATCGAAATAGTCTGGCGATGTTCGAATTGCTTTCAATGTGCGAAAAGCAAGAGGGGATTTAAGAATTTTGTCAATGTTTGCTTTTGTTTTGACATCTTTGGCTACTAGTTTTTTGCCTTTCAACTCCCCTATGCGTATTGTAATCCAACAAGTGTTTGAAATTTGTTTAATAATAACCTTAACCGTTTTGAAAAAAAGATTAGTTGGGTGTGTTTCAAAATCATAGCTTTCATGTTGGAGTTCCCACTTTGCCACTTGTTGATAGTGATATTTTTTGTAGATATCTGCATCACGGCTATATCTAAAGAACAAGGTTGGGAAATTCAATTCTTCAGAATATCTATCTTGGAAAATGCCCAATGGACGAAAATTCTCAGGAGGTGCTAATTCAATGGTTTTGTTGGCCAGGTCATCTAGCAAGTTGGTTTCTCCATATCCATGGACCAATGTTTCTGACATAGGTTTAGGATCAAGATCAGGAGAAGAACTAAGCTCAGAATCATAGAGGTCCAAGCTATTTTCATTGAGCGGTTCAGTTGTTGATGCCAATGGCAAGGTTTCTGTTTTAGCAAAGATGGTAAACATTTCTTCCCATTGTTCATTAATGGTTACACCTTCAGTCTTGTATAGCATAGTTTTAGACAAGTTTCTTAAGGCTGTCATGACAATGCTAGGGCGCACATTTCCAGATAGAAATGCATTTTTGAATTCTAGTCTTCGTTTTAATACAACAACAATTGTCAAGATTCTGGGCAAAGCAACTTGCACTTTATCCAAATCTGCAGGAACATTGATGATTGTTCCAGTTAAACCTATTTGGCCTCGCTTGTAACTAAGTTGTCGTATTTGTGCAAATGCATTTCTGGGCGAGACCAAGCGCTCTTCAAGAGGAGTTAACATTGCTACGGATGGAATTGAGGTGTTTCTACGAATGGAAATAGGAGATGCATAGAATGGAATTTCTGACTTGGAAATGTCTTTCTTACAAAACTTGCAAATTTGATCGGAGATAGAAAATGTACACTCGACACTGCAATTTGGAAAGGATTTGAAAGCCAATATAGTATTTTCATCAACTTTTCGAAATCTTTTTTGAAATGCAATCGTCTACAACAATAGCATGCATGGGTAGGAGTGTCATTGATACCTTTTAAGTAAACATGGACATGTTTTTTCTCTAGATTGCTTCTCTTTTTAGCTTGAGATTTTTTAAAAGCTTCTTGTCATATTGTTGCCTTCAAAGACCGTAAACTTTTTGCTGAACTACATTTAATATTGCTTTGTGGTTTGGAACCATGTTTTTTTTGTTCAGAAGTGACAACACATGTTTTTGCATTTGTGGTTTGCAATTGCTTTTCTGATTTTGCATTTGAAGAAAGCATTGCAACATGTTTTTTTTTGCATTGTCATTAGTCTCTACCATTGCCACGTGCAATTTTCTTTTAAGTTGCCTACCATAGGAATTTCGATCGTCCATGCTCCGAAACTGGTTTTTTGCAATTGGCAATGTGCTCTTTGAAGTGGATGCTTGTCCATTTGTACCTGGAGCAAAGAAATGAGTATTTAAATTTGCTACCGCCAATGGATAAAAATGTGAATGATTTGCATCTACACCATGATGGAAAAGGTAAATATTTGAGTCCGTGCTAGCTGTTGAATAAAAACATGTCAAGACTCGTTGCACATTGCTTTCCCATAAGAATATGTTAATGTCCATTAATTCAGAGAATCATTGCAAAACAAATTCTTGCATATGTGCATAGTGAAATTGACATGTATCTGTCAATTGAACTAGGAACGTTTTCCATTCAATACCAAGTTGGTTTATCTCTAGAATATTTCCTTGTAGATATCTTTCAAAGCATTTAGTTGCTCTATATCCATTTAAGGCCATGGAATTGGAAAACAATTGGGCAAGAGCTTTCTGCAGAGAAACAGTATCTGTAAAAGCTGTCAATTTACATAGGGATTCAAAAAGAGAGCCATGAAAATCACCGCTGATTCTAGAGCCAAGACTAAAACCTTGTTGGGCCAAAGCGTCTGTGGATATTGAAAGTGCAGTATGTAAATCAAAACAATGGAGCATCTCAACATTGCCATCTACTTGTCCAAGGGCAGGAGTGCTTGTTGATATAGGGCCATACGATAGCAGAGGCTCAAAATGACCGGCAGCAGGGTTGATGTCATGGAAAAGCAAGTTGAAGCAATATCCTGTTTCATGTGAGTTGAAATGAGGATACTTATTTTTTCTTGTTGATGACCATACAGCAACAGGAACATTCAACCATTTTGCAAACCATTTTATGCAAATGATATCACCCCACAATCCGTAGGTATTATTTTCATTGATTTGTGAAGCAGATTGCGACATCCGTTCAAGATACAAGTCCACACTTCGCACTCCATGCAAATCAGCCAAGATTTCAATTGATAGGTCTGATTGTATCGAGGTCAAGTAGTAGGCCGCGACTGAGCCAATGACATGCAGAAATGATTAACAGATGATTGTCTTATTTCAAGTGACGTGTATCGAAAGTGCAAGAGAACTGCAAGCGCATCAAAAAGGCAATCACCCATTCGAAAGTGGAAATCCTGTAGACGAAGCAAATTGTGCGTAGACAAAGAAACATCAATGCCTTCAAAAGGGGAATGTCTTATTGGAGGCAGGGACATGTTTCCATTGAAATAGCCCTTGCAAGTGATCTGCTAATTGTTTTCTCCTGTTTCCTTTGGTTCAAGGTCAAAAGCATAAACAACAAGAGGAATGACAGATGAACTTGGACTAGACTATGGACATATGTATAACCAAACATGCACTTCGCATGGAATGAAGCAAACTTGCAGGAACAAGAGAACTTGTACGAAACCTTTGAAAGATGAACCTCCAAAGAAATGTGGCAAGGTTAGAAGCAATGCCAATACATAATTTGATTTTTTTCTTTGGTATGGAGTTGTGCAACACTCATGCACATGATTTGAAGGAAAAGAATAGTAGTGAAATAAACAAAAGCATAGAGTCAAGCAACAGAGAGCGCTCACATAGAAAAATTGATTAGATCTTTGCGATTTTTGCAGAGGGGATGACGTAAAACAGTTTTAGTTTTTTTTCAAGATACTATATCTATGCAAAGTTACCTAATTTTTTAAAAGGAAGGAAAAGCCATGGACATAAGAATAGATGAAGTTTTATATTAAAATGGCATAAACTTTTTATTTTGCACATCAAATAGGGAAATGCAACACAAGCAAAAAAACTAGTATTTGCCAACGAAAAGAGTTGAAAAATGGCAATATGTCGTTGGCAATGTTCCAACCAGGTATCCACCATAGTTTATAAGAAATCAATAGAGGTCAAGTTGTTATGCACAATGGCATTCCATTTGTTCCCAAAATGATATTCAGCTAGGGAATATTAGATTTGCAAAAAAACATGTAGGTGCTTAATACCTATCTCTTATAACAAACAATGTAAACTCTACATATGCGTCTAATCAACAATAGACTAACAAAGTCTGCTAATTGTTTGCAATGCCTGAAAGTTGATTTGGTAGGCTATGGACAAATGCATTCTGCTAAATACTCATTGCCAATAAATATGGACCCCAAGTATGCCCAGCTTCCTAAAGGTTAAGGGCATTCACTCGGCTACCAATGCTGTCTAACGGCTTGCGTATTGGGGCATCACCCCTCACTCCACGGCTCAGGTAAAACTGATAACCGCTTTGCCACAAACGACAGCTGTTGGTTTACCTTACAGGTGGGAACTAGTAAATCAGGCATGGGTCATAGCCTTTTTCGCTGACAGGTCCTCTCAATTGGCCAGCTACTTCGGGGTTCCTGTGGTACTCCTCATAATGAGTTTTAGGGCTATGCCCAAGTACTTCCCACAGTTAAGTGGCCAGGGATTATTCCTGGATCTGAACCTGTAATTGGAACAAACAATCCAGATGCAAAGAAAAAAGAACTATTGCAACAACCAAAACGCTTGAAACTTGATGGGAGTAATATACTCTTGCGTTTACTGCGAAGCATATATGAATCAAGTAGCGAATATCGGTTTATTGTACATAATTTCATACTAAGAAAATATACACTTGCCACATAAAGAAAGTTGCTAAAGGTATTAAGTAGTATCAAACTAAGAAGATTCTAACCAAATAATTAGCAACGTACAAAAGGAAAAAAAAAAAAAACAATGGATTTTAGACTAAACCAATACAATAACAAAAAATTTACACTCAATTTTTTTAATTAATTTTCATATTAAAAAACACCTAAATGGAAATCATGTTTCGACATAAGCTCTCTTTTTCTAGATTTTTACTAAAGCTTTGAGAAAAAAAATTGGAAATGCAATTGATTGCAAAAATGTTTCGTTTTTATGGCAAAAACCCTATTTATGTATTTACATAATTAAAGCAATGATGTAAGTGTAATTTTAAAATGGCCGAATGAAATAAACATATTTAAAAAAAGCCTTATGTTGAAGTTTTTTTTTCCTATTTTCTATTTCAATCAAAGAGTTTAGAAAATGCAAAAAAACCCAAACTTGAAATAAAAATATGGGCAAGCCAATACCTATTTCCAATTCAATGAAATCCAAAACACCTACATAACAACAGACATAGAATCTCTATGACGAAAATATGTTTTCTTGAGATAGCAACCAATATGGAAATATTGTAAAAACTAGTCTCTGCATAACAAAGAAGAAAATAAATACATGACACTACATGATCTATGTAAACTTACCTAAATTTTTAAAAGAAAGAAAAAGCTAATAGCATAGAATAGATGAAGTTTTTATTAAAATGCTATAGACTTTTTATTTTGTGAATCAAATGGGCAAACGCAACAACAAACAAAAAAATTAGTATTTGGTAACTAAAACAGTTGCAAAATGCCAATAAAACATGGAAGTGTTCCAGGAAGTTATCCACTATACTTGTTAAGAAATCAAAAGAGGCTAAATCACTATGCACAATGGCATTGCCATTGTTTCGTAAAGAATATTGAGCAAGGGAAAATTAACTTTGGAAAAGAACATGTCCTAAAGGTCTTGCAAAAACTAAATCTAAGCAAGTGGTATTTTAACACGATTGCAAAACTTGTACGTAGGCAATGAAGGGAGGTATTGCAAGTTTGTGAGCTTGACCTTGGCAAGAGTTTTTCAGTTTGTCAGATAATGATATTGTTGTTCAAATTTGTTAATGAGATGGATTTTGAAAAGATTAGAACAATTTGAAAATGAGAGAGGTTGTGGAGGTTCAACTGCTTCATCCTAAGAAATTTGTTAAGCTTGAAATAAATCTCCTGATGGTGTTTTGTGCTATCGACCACCTGACACAGGAAATACACTACTAGCTCTAGCAGTCGATAATTGCAATGTTCCATGTTTAATTAAAGTTAGTGAAAAAATAATTTGTTCAGAAATATATTGGTGAGCATGGTCAAATTGTTGAAGAGTTTTTTAGATGGCTCAGTCAAAGAAGGCTTGTATTGCCTTTTTGATGGCAAGTTAAATATACAACCCATATTTTATTTTGCATTTGAAGATTTCAATGATATAAGTTATAGGAAAAGAACATATCTTGGGGCCTAAGAAATCATATTTTAGATTTAATGGTAGTGATTGAGGATCATGTGCAGATCTAGATGGTTTGATCCACTTTTTTAGGTCCACATTTCTATGAACAATTGCAACATCACAATATTTAATAAATATTTACAAGTGTTTTTTTCTATAGACTTCCATAAAAAACAATACAATAAAACCCCTAGAGTATGATTATAAATGCCGTTGTTCATGTTCTTGAATAGCCTAAAATCCTTGTTGCATCATAACACCTTCCTTGGACTAGTCATTAACATTTTAACATCTTGGTTAATTTCCTTATATACATGGTGATAAGAAATGCATTGAACAATAAAAGAGATACATCCTAAATCTCAACTCATTTAAAACTAGTTGCAATAAGAAATTCCTAAAAGAGTATTCATTCTTCACTTGATTTGTAACCACAAGTGAATCTTGACACACTTCTAATGTGCAGGTACAATTTTCAGCAGTCAATATCAAGGTAAACTAAAAAGTCATTATCTATGAAAGATTGTTTGTTCTAGGTCTAGGAATGCTTTAAAATTAAGAAAATGAGAGTCTTCCAAAAAGAGAGACCCATCGACTCCTCAAGTAAGTTGCACCATCAAAGAAAGCCCATGCACCTCCTATCCATTCTTCGATAATATGTCTTTATTCTTTTTCCTTGTCATGATTCTTTACGGTGGACTAAATGTTGAAACTATAATTTCTTGATATCCAAATGCCCCATGCTAGAAGCATAAGCAAAGTTGTTATCTATTGGATCAAAAGGATTCCACACCAATTTGATTGGGCAATTAGGGCTTTTTTTTGTTATCTTGATTAGAGGGTACAAGTCTATCCTTAAATTTTGTGAGGTCAAAATTCATACTTTTCTTAATTGATTTATGTAAGTGTATATTTATGTGTGTGTGTGTACTAATAATAAAAATTAGTAATATTATTATTATTAAAAGTCACAACTTAGTTAGACGTGAAATTATAGATGAGACCCTTTCATTATGATACAAGGGATTTCTTTGTGCAATGGTTTAATTGCTTACTCTACAGAGGTGTACGTAGCCTATGCCCTTCAGAGTTGAACTTGTGGGCTAGAAGGAGTAAAGCCATGTTATTTAGACCCACTCAATCTGGACATTCATACCAGGCTTCTACAAGTCTCAATTTGTTTAGTGACCATTGCGAGATTCTATATACAACTAAAGTTACATGTTAACCAATGTACTATCAACTTGAACAAATCCAATAAGAGATTGCAAGTATGAACTTCCAATTATCTTTGACCGATAATCTTATTGCTAGGAACACCTTTATTTCCAAGTTACTTAAAAACCTAAAATTATTGTTGTTATGTCTACTCTCCCTAACCCTAGCCTTAGGAAATGGACTAGGCTTCATAGTATAGGGTGAACATCAACCATGGTAACACCTTATACTTGTTCTTGAATTAATAATCTTCATTGCGAAGTAATATTGATGATTTGAAATGAATGATATTCATTCCCAATTGCAAGCTCCAACAATTGTTTTCAAGTGGAAATTGATATCAATTCCCAAATATAGAGATCCCTCATTCATATATTAGATAAGAGGAGAAACAACATAAGGAAGTACAAATTCCCAAAGGCTATTGAGATATGATAATGTATGTAATTACTTCATAGTAATTACTGCACTCATCATCATATGACTTCAGTTTTATGATTTTTTTTAATTGCAGAGAGGGAAACATTGAATTTTGTTCATATAATAATTTCTGTATAGGTCAAGATGTCTGAACAATGCAAAAACCCTAGATTATAGGCGTGATCACCAACAGATCTAATGTACGTAGCAATGCAAAGCAAGAAGATTTGATGCTTATTTTGAAGACTTTAATGATAAATAAAAAATGTTTGACATAGGTTAGGGATCATGGCCCATAGGATACATAATTTACAAAAGGAGTACAAAATTTAATATAAATTATAAAGTCCAAATTTACAGCATATATATTATATTCTATATAAAATACAAAATATAGTTTTCAACATATATATTGTACCAAATTATAAAATACAAAATATTTATTAAAGTTGCACTTCTTTGGAAAACAGATTATTTACATAAGTCTTAGGTTGTTTTAAATGAGGACTTCATGAGTTAAAATTTCCATAAAGAGTCAATCAATAATGACATTTCACCTATATTCGGGAAAGTGTTGTATGTATATTAACAGAACAATTGAGCCAAACTAACATTGAAATAAAAATGGATAATGTTAAAGTGAGATTGGAATGGAAAAGCTTGTTATGAAGTCATAGCAAGCTTAATGACATGCAATCAGGCCAAAACAAGATTCTTTCTATGATTGACTGATATGATGGACGTTTTTGTATAGTTGGGTAAACAAACAAAACCGTGGTTATAATCTGGATATAGTTGCATGTGTAAATCATATTTACAAGTAAACGAGCATTGGGTTTTAAGAATTCTAATTACGCGAATGAAGACTAAATGTAAATATAGGAATAGATATAGAAATGAAAACTAAGCACAAGAATCTCAATTGCAGAAATAAAATAGGACGGAAACTAATGGTAATCCAACTCAAAAGTAAAATCTAAACCAAAGTATGGAAGGAAACATGTGCAAATGAATTATGGAATAAAAGCTGCAAAAATACAGTCTATTTGTATCTACTATCCCACTAACACAATACTAACCAAATCAACCACACTTGGTTGGCCTTTAGCACAACATTAATGATGTTGCTAAGAAGATAAAACTACCCTAAGACAATATATTTCTTTCTATCCTTAATGACTATTTTTTAAAATTTGGTTGCTCTAAATAAATAATATATGTCACTTGATCACCACTTATAACAATACATAAACTCAAATATATATATATATATATATATATATATATATATGTTTGATGATCTATAGCTGTAATGTTTATGTCTTATTCAAGACAATATGCTATATGTGTGCAATAGCAATTTGAGGAATTTGATAAAGTTTAGAATAGTTACAAAAGAATGGTGGATGGATACAATGTACTCAATGCTGGTGCAAGAATTACATGTAACATGTACATGGATGACCTCAGACCACCACCCCTTCCACTTCAACAATTGTGCAAGACATCACTTTAAAACCAATCAAATTTTGAATCAACAATGTTCAAATTTTCCATCTAATAAAACAAATTTCCAATTTTTCATTTAATAAAACATAATTTTGTAACTTTGCAATTTTGTGCACTATCACTGTTTTCAGTTTCAGAAATCATCATTATAAACTGCAATGCAAAAGCCAGAAAATGGCCGAAAAGAAAAAGAGAAATCCAGTTCGATAAAGAGGAATCACTTGGCTGAGCATTGAACCATATTCTATGGTTTGATTATTTTTTGTTGCAATTGTTTTTTTATATTCAATTTTCACCTGGATTGGATCATCTTTATTGTCGATTATCTCATTTCAGTTTACTATTTTAAATTTAACAGTCTTTCTATATCTGCCTATGTTTTGGTTTTTTGCTTTGAAAACATAATTTAAGCCAAATCTATGTTGTACATGACACCAACTTAATATTTGCAAATGTCGTCCCAGTTTGTTGCAGTTGTCATGTGCATCAAACAACAATGCAGTTAACAATGTCTTTGGCTTGGATACAGACTTTTTTTTTGAACCTGGGACGCCCATTATATCCATGTTCTCTATTGCTACAATATACGCCTTGTCTATGTCCAGGTTCGCTAGGCTGCAACTTGAAAGTATAGGGGCTGGTGTTGAAGCCACAGGAAATAGAAATGACGAGATTAGGAGACCTATACAAATGCTTCTAGAAGAATCCGGGAAAAGGTGAAATGATATTGTTTGTGAATCATTTGCACCTGAAAATTATTCATTTTATTGCATGAGTCTCTTGGAAATTCAGACTATGCAATTTTTGCAATTAATAAATTTATATAATTAATATGACTAATATATTCATTTTATTCCATGAGTCTGTTGAAAATTCAGATCATGCAATTTCTATAATTAATAATCTATATAATTAATATGTGACTAATATTTTTTGAATTTTTCTAGATTTTGCAAAATAAACAAAGCTGGAATCAGCTGATAAGCTTACTCTTTTGACTCTTTTTTGTTGGTGAATAGAAAAGCGTCGTCTCAAAAGCAATGGTGGACAGTGGGCATTTCTATACAATTGTTTTTACAGTCAAATGTTTATTTAAAAATCTTGTAACTGATTGTCTTCCAATGTTGCTAGTATGGTTACATTGGCTTCAAACTCTCAGAAATAAATATCTTCCCATAATATCAGCTAGAAATTAGATGCTACTATTCTTACTCTAGCTCCCCCTTTCCCGGCCTGCTTCATTCTGGTGTCATCATACTAATTCTAGGTTTGGGTAGAGGCTGGTCGCTTACAGTTCTCCAGCCAAATAGCAGGTCAACTGTCATGCGACATTTGGAAGCGATTGTCCCATTGCAAAGACAAATGCAGATGCAACAAACGGTGGCAGTAAGAATGGAAAGAGGTCTCGCGCGATGTCGGCTTCGTCTCATCATCATCCAATGTGCCAAGTTGATGATTGTAAAGCAGATCTCAACAATGAAAAAGGCTATCATAGGCGCCATAAGGTCTGTGAGATGAAGCCTAAGGCTAACAAGGCTCTTGTCAGCAGACCTATGTAGAGGTTTTGTCAACAGTGAAGCAGATTCACTAATGTGTTTTTACATTTTTCTATAATTTATAATTTTTTCTTCACAAGATGATTTCTGGGCAGAAATGCCCTTCCCATCCTGGGAGCATTACAGTGGAATGTAGCTGGCTTACAACACTCTAGAAAGATCCTCGATCCCTTTGTCTCAGAAGTTGTGTGTGGGTATCTATTCTGCCAAATTTGTCCAGGACTCGCACCTGTCCCCAAATGGAAGGGTCCAGGACTTGCAACTGTCCCCAAATGGAACTGGGTGAGACAGCGAGACAGGCCACTAGGGACAAAATCTGTCACCAAATGGAACGGTCCAGGAATTGCACCAGTCTCCAAATGGAATTGCGTCAGACAGCGAGACAACCCACTAGGAGCAAAGGCTGTCACCAATTGGAACTGTCCAGGACTTGCAGCTGGTGCCAAATGGAATTGGATGAGACAGTGAGACACCCCACTAGGGGAAAAAGGTGATTATGGGGGGATTTGAACCTTGGTGGGGGTATGAAACACCCGCACTTTACCAACTGACCAAGTTTTTTGTTACATTTCACCCTATGCAGACGCATCACATATCCACCAGCGAGTATGATATCTATATGCACATAGCAGCCCACGGGTACACTCTATAGTTGAAGCGATCCATGACCATCTAGTGATTCTAGATCACAAGACAACACGCCAAAGCCCTACCCCTGGATTGACAAAGGTCTAAACCTATATTCTTCCCATCAAACCATCTTTGGCATGCTTCCTCTGTTTCTAACTTTCTATTATGAAGTTGACCTATTTTGTAACTCGGCAATAGGAAGAACACCCTTCAGGGAACTGCTTGTTTTCATTTTGCTGTGATTCTTATTCAATCAACAACAAGCTTGAAGGGTGTTTGTCTTTGATAGCCTTGAAGAATGTAATAATATTTGACAACTGGAAGGCCCTCTGAACTTCAATTCTCTGTCCATTTTTCACATTTATATTTGTTGCAGTTTTTCATTTTAATGACTCAAAGCTAGAGCAACATTAATTTATTTCTCAGAACTCTTACGTGAATTTAACTCTCAGAGTATTGTTTGCAGTACTGTATTGTAGCAAACAAAGTCAACGAAATTGTTCAGTGGACTTGGTCTATTTTTTTGTCCAATTCAAGCTTAGCGTCGAGAGCTTGTTTGTTTTGCCAACATGAAATTTTGTTGATGTAGACCAGAATATCTTTTTGAGTATGTTTGATTTCATGCCCAACTATAGATTGATGCCCAAGAGGAAGCCTTCCTTAGTTTCAACCATAAGAGTAACTTGCCCAATTTTGTAATAGTGCCATATCTGCTTCTATTAATATATAGTAGAGTAAGAGCAGCTTTGCATTGAGGTAAGTTTAGCAAATTTTGATGTTTTTGTGCCGAAATAAAAAAAACTTACTCTTGTAGCTTCATTATAGTGCTTTGTGAGTTACTTTAAGAATCTATAACATATTAAGAGCCAAGTCGTTTTAGTCAAGTTTACTTTGAGCTAACAGAATTATGCCTAAAGCTACAGATAAATGCATGAATTTGTATTTGAACTTATCTGGCGGGCCCTGAGTCCAGATACAAGCGAGTGGCACGTGCGACGTGGTGGCCAGCCAAATGATATGTCAACTGCCACACGACCTTTCTAAAATAATGGCAGCCCCGCCGTAAATAAACCTCACAATCCCTTCTGATTTATTCAACAATAAGTTGCATGATCCATGATGAAAAAGCAGCCGATTCCCATTGCAGGGCTTTCCATCAGGTGATAATTCGTAGAGTCCAGGTTTCGAATCTCCCTGTATTTTTCTTTTGCCTTTTGGCATTTAGTTTTCCCACATGAATTTATATTGGTTATTTGATTTATGCTTGGGAAGCCTCTAATGCCTGGCTAACTCTTATGAGTAGATTATATTTGTTAGATGGTTTTTTCGTCTCAGGGTTTTCAAATTCGAGGCTTTAGGGTTCCTATGATGTGGCGTTGATAAAATATGTCCAGGGTTAGGGTTAGTTTAATTATTAATATTTCCATTAATAATTGTTTTACAAGCTAGGAGCTATCCGTTTTGCACAGTATCTGACAAATTCTTTTGCATTCATTCTTGCATGCTTTCCTATGCTTTTAAGTAGCACAGTCCGCCACGCTCTCAGAGAACACAAGGGCTCTGGGAAATAATGATGTCCCGACCGTAAATAAACCTCACAATCCCTTCTGATTTATTCAACGATAAGTTACATGGTCGATGACGGAAAGGCAGCCGATTCGCGTTGCAGGGCTTTCCACCAGGTGATAATTCTTAGAGTCCAGGTTTCGAATCTCCCTGTATTTTTCCTTTGCCTTTTGGAATTTAGTTTCCCACATGAATTTATATTGGTTATTTGATTTATGCATGGCAAGCCTCTAATGCCTGGCTATCTCTTATGAGTAGATTATATTTTTTAGATGGTTTTTTCGTCTCAGGGTTTTCAAATTCGAAGCTTTAAGGTTCCTATGATGTGGCGTCCATAAAGTCTGTTCAGGGTTAGGATTAGTTAAATTATTAATATTTGCATTAATAATTGTCTTACAAGCTAGGAGCTGTCTATTTTGCATAGTATCTGACAAATTCTTTTGCATTCATTCCTGCATGCTTTCCCATGCTTTTAACTAGCACAACCCGCCACGCTCTTAGAGAACACAAGAGCTCTGAGAAATAAATTTGCAGTTTGATGCGCAGCGTTTAAACACAAGTAAGGCATTTAAGCTAGGGCCTACCAGGAAGGCACATATAGTCACTTTCAACCAGTCTATGCTGACACCATCAGAGGGATTTATTTCCAGCAGATATCTACATGACAAATATCATGTTCTGCATAACAAAAAAAGCATCCAGGCTTACAGGGAAAAATTACTATCATCATCTATGTGAAAAAAAAACAAATTCAACTTAACCCATTTCAATTGAGAGGCAAACATGCACACAAACGTAGCATGCCCTCACTTTAGGGTTCCTATGATGTGGCGTTCATAAAATCTGTTCAGGGTTAGGGTTAGTTAAATTATTAATATTTCCATTAATAATTGTCTTACAAGCTAGGAACTGAACACAAGGGCTATGAGAAATCAATCTGCGATTTGATGCGCAGGGTTTAAACAAAAGAAACGCATTTAAGCTAGCGCCTACCAAGAAGCCACATACAGTCACTCTAACCAGTCTATGCTCACACCATCAGGAGGATTTATTTCTAGCAGATATCTACATGACAAATATCATGTTCTGCATGACAAAAAAGCATCCAGGCTTACAGGGAAAAAGCACTATCATCATCTATGTGAAAAAAAAACAAATTCAACTTAACCCATTTCAATTGAGAGCCAAACATGCCCACAAACGTAACATGCCCTAAAACTACAAGCACCACCCACAAAAGATCGAAGTAGATGCAAATAACGTTGAAGACACCAACAAATACAGCAAAAGAATATTGTTTTTTTACCTATAAATTGCAATAAAAACAGTGAATGCCTAACTGGTCCACACGCGAAATCCAACCACCACAGCAACAACACTCGAAACACCAGACGAACAACACCTCTCCAACGCCGAGGACGAAGCAAAACGTAGAACCCGTTGGAAGAAAAACCTCGGACCCAACAGCTTGCATCAGAGCAAAATAGAAGCAACAGGCTGGAAGAAAAACCTCGGACCCAGCAGCTCGCACCAGAGCAAAATAGAAACAATAGGCAGGACCCAGCAGCTTGCTCCAGAGGGAAATACAAGCAACAAGCAGAAACAACACTCCAAACACACTTAAAACGAGCTGCAAATGACAGACGAACAACACCTCTCCAACGCCGAGGACGAAGCAAAACGCAGAACCCGCTGGAACAAAAACCACGGACCCAACAGCTTGCACCAGAGCAAAATAGAAGGGACCCAACAACAACTCGCACCAGAGCAAGATAGAAGCAACAGGCAGGACCCAGCAACTTGCACAAGACGGAAATACAAACAACAGGCAGAAACGCCTATGCAATGAGCTAAATATCTCTTGTCCATAGGACGAAGCAAAACGTAGAACCCGCTGGAAGAAAAACCTTGGACCCAGTAGCTTGCACCAGAGAAAAATAGAAGCAACAGGATGGAAGAAAAACCTCGGACCCAGCAGCTCGCACCAGAGCAAAATAGAAACAACAGGCAGGACCCAGCAGCTTGCTCCAGAGGGAAATACAAGCAACAGGCAGAAACAACACTCCAAACACACTTAAAACGAGCTGCAAATGACAGACGAACAACACCTCTCCAACGTCGAGGACAAAGAAAAACGCAGAACCCGCTAGAACAAAAACCACGGACCCAACAACTTGCACCAGAGCAAAATAGAAGGGACCCAGCAGCTCGCACCAGAGCAAGATAGAAGCAACAGGCAGGACCCAGCAGCTTGCACGAGATGGAAACACAAACAACAGGTAGAAACACCTATGCAATGAGCTAAATAGCTCTCGTCCATAACTCTGCACAAACCCCACAACAACAGCTCATTGAAATCCTCCATCAACCGCAACAGCGCATTCAAATCCTCCATCAACCGCAGCAGGGAAACAATAAAGCCAGCATTCAAAGTTGACAGATATGGATTACGTCCGCCCGCCGCCGAGGCCCGGGCACCAGAAACCAAGGCAAACGTCAGCTACAGAACAACCAATCAAATTTCAAAAAATCCGTTTTTAAAAAATACATCATAAATCACAAAATCATAACTTTATCAAAAACTTTGACATGCACAAGTATTTCTGTCATGTACCGACAGATTAATAGCACCCACCGAATCATATATAGTCCCCTGCGGGGACATAATAACTAAAGGTACTTGTTGTTGTTAAGTATGATGTTTATATTTTATTAATATAAAAAACTGATATATGTATGTATAGAGTCTTTCTAAATATTTTAATTTTAATTTTATAAATTATAAATAAATAAGAAAAATTAAATTAAGAAATAAGATTTTTTTCTAAACACTTCAATCTAACCTTTTTATTAAGAAATTATATTTATTATAAAACTAGTAACAAAAGGTACCTTGATGTTTATATCTTCTTAATATAAATAACTTATATATCTAAGTGTACAACTTTTCTAAATATTTCAATTTTATTTTTATAAATTATAAATAAATAAGGTTTTGAGTTTCTACTTTAGATTGAGATCTTTTTTATGGACATTGTATTTTTACTTTGTTTTACAAATGTATAGTTATTTCTCATTTTACTTGAAAGTTTAATTATTATTGTTTTTTTTGTTGGTTAGTAGTATCCCTTACTTGTAGGGTTTTCTTTCGTCTAAGAAACCACGAATCATATGTGTGGATTTTTGGTATCTGTGGGGTTTCGAACCGATGACCATTCATCTTAGGGGTGTCTTATCATCACCCACCACGAACAGTTCTACATCTCGCGGATCGTTTAATTATTATTGTTAAAAAAGAAATAGATAAAAATATATTTTTTAATTGATTTAAAAATTCACTCAATTTATATATATAAAATATAATAGAATTGATAAATTTGAAAAAAATTACAAATCTTAATAATATATTATATAACTTTTATTAAATATTGCGTACATTTTTGTATTTATGACTTTTTAATCTAAATAGTAACTTGTTTGGCATACTATACATAGGTATAATATTTGAATCCTTAAAAAATACTTTGACAATGACAAAGCACTAATCCAAAGCAAACATTGAAGCAAGGGTTAAAAATGAGACTTTTCCTCTAGAATCGTAGAAAAGTAGCATGACCAAAGATTACTAGAAACAATAAAAAATCGCATTGTCTCTTGTTCTATGGCATTTCATATAACAATGTGGTAGCAATGCAGAATCATCAACTTTGTACAAATCAAATTAAATATTTTTTTTGGAGAGATGAATCCAATTTAGCAATATTGAGATGTCCCACTCATCCTTATGCCTCAATGATTTCCCATCCAACATCTATTTTTTGTAGTCTTTGACACAATTTCATATGCCTAACCCTCCTAGATGTCAATCAATCACCCCAACATCATTTCCAACATTACATTGGAGCCTTTGTTTCATTCCAAGCACCTTGTGGTGATGACTCTTTGCTTTAGATGCCCTTGCTATCATTTAATGAGATCATCTAGCTCCCTTTAGCTCCCTTTCTTATCGATGCATTTTTTAATGGAGTTGAATCCCAAGAAGAATTGACTTTGGGATAATTGATGATCCTAAGACTAAATTATCAATTAAAAAAGATCATATTTTGTGAATTTGGAGAGAATTGTCTTGGTTACAAAAATATGTCCTATTTGTAAGAGGATGAGTGAATTTCATAAGAAACTAGAAGCATTGTGTTAAAGGTTCAAGGAATTATGAAAAGAGGTGATTTGGTGCACAATTGTGTCAAAGGTTCAAGGAATTATAAAAATAGATGATTTAGTGCACATAACAATTTGAGTTAGAAACATTGTATCAAAGGTTCAATGAATTATGAAAAGAGTTGATTTAATGCACATGACAAAGAAAAGAGTTCTTGGAACTCTGAAAGTAGTTTGGGAAGAACTAATTGAACACGATGGAAAAATCCTCAACCTACTAGAAACCAATTTACTCAAGAATCCGATTCATCATAAGAAATAATAGAACCAAACATCTCGAGGTGAAAGAACTCTATGCAAACTCATGAATGGACTACAAAGGCACAATAATTGCCTTGTACTTTTATAGAGTTGTTTAGTTGCAAATTTCAATCTAATCCATTTAAAGATAATGGATATAGGATAACCATTTCGAGCTGAATTGACTCCAACAATCTTTTTTTTTAATATGTATAATCTTCCAAAATTGTTCGCTACTTGCAACAACATTGTCTAGTCTCAACAAGAATTTTTATTTTTGTTAATAAAAACTCATGAACGCTATTTTTTTAAAATAATTGAGTGATATTTTAGTGAAAGGGGTCTTATTACAAGAGATTTCACCACTAAGGATGACCAAGGCATGTTAATAATTTTTTTTCAAATCAATTAGTGAGGAAAATAAAAAAATTAAACGTATAAGTGTGTCTATCAATTCTATCTTCTTTTAGGCCGGTTATGTGCTTATCTGTTTTCAAGTAAAAGTAATTGGCATTGATGTTTGCTAATTTTAATAGGATTAATTGTCAAAGAAGTGAGTTAATAAGTGGACAACTTCAATTTTTTGAGTGAGTTTTTTTTTCCTTGGTAAGGTAAAGTGCCACTATGATCTCTTCATTTTTTTTTTTTTTTTCCTGAAATTCTGACCATCAAAATTATCTTAAAAGGGCCACCTTCTAAAGAAAAAGTTCCACGGGAGATGTCAAAGACTTGTGAGCTTCCAATATCCCAAGTCTCTTTTTGAATTCATCATTTAAGACACTATTGTACTCACATGACATGGCTATGGTTTGAGACTTCTTTATTTACCTCAAATTTTGGATCCTATAATAATCCACAAAGACCTCAAACATAACTACTTTCATATCAATATGACCTACCAACTGTCATGGATTTTCCTTTGGATAGTTTGTTTCAACATATCTTATATTCCACTGCAAAGTTTCATGATTTTATACTCTATTCAATAGTGTTTACTTGAGATTAAAATGTAATATTACAACATATGCTTAAAATATTGAAAAAGCCGAGAATATAAGGGAAACGCTACAATAATACAATGAACACACCATCACCACAATGAACCCAAGATGTAGCATGGGAAACTAGACTAATCCATAGTGCATGCTTATTTATACCACAACTTGAACATGCCATTAATCCATAATGCATATTTATTAATTAAACTACAACTTGCTTGTTGGGGTGTAGACCAACTGACAAATGAGTGAAATGATATGACACATTGTAAAGAAGGTCACAAGTTCAAATCCCAGAGAAATTGTACCCCAAGCTAGTAGGTTGTGTGGGTGCACTTAGGGGTATATTGGAAATGAAAGGGGATCGACCTTGTGTCACGTGAGTACGATCCCTGCCCCAGTTCTCGATTCCCCTAATAAAAAAATAAAAATAAAAATGAAATTACAACTTGAACACTTATTTATTTATATTGCAATTTGAATATGCACCATTAATCCAAAGACGTTGTAATTGAACGTAATGACTTGATCATAATTGGACTTGCAATCATCCCTCAATTGTATGAGAATTTCTTATTGTGAATAAGAATTGTACTAACGAATCTGATTAGACATTAACTTTACAAGAATCTTTCATAACAAAACTAAATGGGAGAAATCAACAAGTAAACAAAATATCATTATTTCTTTTGACAAGAACTCTCTTCCATACTTGTAATCATTCATAGTTAAGTTCAAGCTATGCCTCCTTCCATCATTACTAGGAACTTGTACTCCACAAATTTCCCCAATCTTATGCTTTCTAGTCGTAAACACAAAATGGGCCAAGCTCAAAATCACATAGAGAAAGCACCTTTGTATCTTTAGATATAGGATCCTCAGTGTCCACAAGCTTTCCTTCATCCTCAACAATTTTTGATCTTGTAGCTTCCTTTGCATTGGTTGCATCTATAAACTGCAAAACTTCAATACATTCACTATTGAAGAAATAATGTGATCTAGTGATTGAAGATGAAATCATTCTCTAGAAAGAATTTGAAAAATATCTCATGAAAGATTTTTCTCACCAACTCGTTGCCTCCAACTCGGTGCCTCTACACATTACATTCATTCCATTCTCTTCTATGGTCATCGTGCATATTGCATTAACTATAAAAACAATAATGAAGATGCCATGAAACATTTCATATATATATATATACACACAACAATTTCAACCAGAGTTATAGACTCTTTCGAGATAGAATTTTCAAACAATTCCACATTTAGGGTTTAATTTAGTAATAAAAATAGCAGCATTCTCTAGGAACGAAACAAGCTCAAACGTTTACAACTGTTTAGAATTTAACAAAGCTTGATGTCCAAGTCGAAGAAAAACTTCAACTTTCACAATACACCCATGGGACTAATGAACAAGCAAAGGAAAGCTGTTCCAAATGTAGGTGGTACCTTCTCACAATCATATAGGTGGTACCTCAACAATGTTGGGATATAGGGAGATGACAAAGGCCTTGCATCAACTATCATGACATGACATATGGCTCAATGTTTTATTAATGGTTGGTTAGTGGGTTGAAATTATAATTTTTGTTGGGGTAATAATATGATTTAAGGACATGGTTGCACATATATCTAAGCACTTCGATTACTATATCCCCACTTAGGCTAGGCATCGAATAATAAGGACTAAAGCGACACATGATGAGAAGTGGGTTGACTAAAATCTAACTAAAGATATCAAGGTCCACATGGGATCCAAAGATGTTTTTTTAAAGTAATGTGAAAGGAACATCCAGCAAAAATTGACCTCAAAATAAAGTGGAAACTTTATTAAAAAGTTCTTTAATACATATAAAAGTGTGCAAAGTACATTGGCTTGTAAGGTCATAGACTCATATAGTGTTTTTCTTTATTTGGTTTGATTATGTGCATCGAGGAATATCATACAATCTATATGTCGGTATCTCATCATTGAATGCTCATATCTCTTGTTAGTTGAATTAAAATCTTTTAGGCACAAGAATATTAAGATCACGATATGATCCTTTTCATAAGATTTTCTTTATAGAATGACGGACTTGAGTGGTCAAAATTATTAAAATTTTAAAATGGAGTAATATTATAGGATTGTTAATAGGCCTATTGATATTACTTTTCATAGTTGTGGTCAAAATTATTAAAGTAATATTATAGGATTGTTAGTAGGCCAATTGATATTACTTTTGATAGCTGTGTTTGAAGCATTACATAAAATTTAAGTATAAAATTGAATATATTTTTTTGAAATTTTAATCTTTATGATTTATAATTTTAAAATTGAAATTTTAATTTTTATGATTTATAATTTTAAAATTGAAATTTTAATCTTTATGATTTATAATTTTAAAATTAAATTTGATATTTTTATCATTTTTATTATTATTAAAATTGGATGTATTTTTGTGAAGTATGATGGAGATATTCTAAAATATAAATATAAATTACTCAAGTTAATTAAGGATAGGTTCCTTATTATCACTTTTCCACATACATAAAAAATAAATTATTTTAAAGATTTTAAAATTTGGTTTAACTATTATAACATAATATAAAATAAGCAATATTAAGCATAAAAGAAGGCATACAATATTGGAATACAAAATAAAAGAATCAAAAGAATCTTATTGATAACCTATAATTTTACATCCTATGAAGTTTAAAGAAAAGACATTTTGGGACGAAAATGAAATTACTAAAAAAAAAGATGAAATATTATTAACACTTCATGATTTGGATGGTCAAATTAGATTTTCCAACATTCCGAGTTTAGATAAATTTGAATATTGTTACATTAAGGACCAATGCTCATGATCCCCATAGCGTCACTAATCAATTGGATTCACCCTAAAACATCTTGAGATGAGCGAATCTTTAAAATTCGTGACACTAAGGGTGTTGAGGATGAATCTCATTTCCTTTTAACATTTCCTACTTAATATAAGACATAAGTTTGCCCAGTTTCATAATTTATTATTCTCCAAGAGTTTATGGCTTAAGAAACCCATAATGACCTTGGTACTTTCATTTCCACCACGTTAAAATTTAAAAGTGACATTTTAAAGGATATTTAATATGTTTCTCTTTAGATTTTGTTAGTCTTAGGGGACAATAAACATCATCGTTATTACCATTAGTATAATGGTAAGGCTATGTAGAATTCATACCAATTCCTGTAGCTTTCATACCAATTCTCTCAAGTGGTTGAGTGTTGTAAGTTGTGAGTAGAAGGTCACGGGGTCAAATCCATGGGTGGCTATACATTGCTATATAAGGGCCTCACTGGATGTCCCCATCGGGTTAGCTCCGTAATCAGAGCGAACGGGGTGCGTCCCCTTCGGGTGCCCCCCCTGTGATTTCTTACCGTGGAGGTAGCAGTCCCCTGCTGGGGGGTTTGTGAACCACATGTGAAAAAAAAAGAATGTATGTGGCACTTCATAATTGTGGTCATAATAGATATTTTGAGAAATATTGAGGGGGTTATGCTCATTTTAAATGTGTCAACTCAAAAGTACGTGATTTTCTTCAAAACACTAGTTCTAGTTTTGGGGAGTTATAACAAGCAAGATGCGTTTTATAGGAAAATTGGACGATCCTAGCATTGAAGAATATATCAAAGATACAAAGTCATTGTTTCCACAAAGGTGGAGATATGAGTTATTCTTGAGTTTAAGGGAAGATGTTGCCATATGGTGGAAGTTTCTTAACCTTTACAAGGTGTTAGTACCAAAATATGCATGGTAGGAAATAGTCACAGTAGTTTGAGGACTGTGGGTCACATTCTGAACTTAACGCAGAAAATCAATTATAGTGAAAGACCCCAAGGTGTCATTGATGGCAATTTCCTACACTCAGTTCATCATAGTTCGAGCTCACTGTACAAAGGAAGGAAATATGAAGATGCTAATGAAATTGGTGCTCGAGCCTCTGATGGAACCTGTGGTGAAAAATGCCCTTTGTTCAGGGAGTTCAATGTTACAAGAAGGAAAATCCAAGCAAAGATTAAGCGATCTTGATACGACTGTCTAGGCACATTCATATAGACAACATATGAATCATTGGAGTCAAAACATCGGGATGAGAAGCTAAAATTCTAATGTAATGTTCCAATGTTTCCACACCTTAGGTGTTGGGACCCACGTTGGAGGGTAAAACATCAGGTGTAAGTGTTACAAATGGTTGTTAATTGACCCAAAATTCTGATTCCAAGGTGATGGCTCTAACATCGATAGGGAAAAACATCAGGCCCATAAAATGAATTTGTTGTAGTTTTCAACTCAATGTCGTGGACTCAAAATTTTATAAATCCAGAGTGGGGAAGAACGTAGGGTCTGGAATGTTGAGCGGACATGGTAAGTCGTCTAGATTTTTGTTTCGATGTGATTTTCCTGAATTTGGTCCAAAAACATTGGGGGGGACTATACTTCATGCTCCAAATATCCTCCTAATGTTATCTCCCCGTAGTACTCTTTTCGACATTAGTGCTAGAACATCATAATGATCAAATGTAATTATTGAAAGTTCCTGCTTGTAGTAGCGAACCTGTAAAATTATGGAATTTTGCAAAAGGCAAGCTCAGGTTCGAAACCTCGGGAGAGAATTCTTGTAAAGGCATAAGTTTGCGCTAATGTTAGAGACCCTACAAAGGGATTTAGAGGCTCAACCAAGGATTTGCATGATTCAAACTGCGGAAGCTCAGAGCTTAGCCACCAAGACCTCAAATATATAGATAAGAACCACATGGACCAACCAGAGCACACCATGTTCCCATCTGACTGCTAATATGTCAATGATGATGTTGTGCTCATGTCATCTAATTGTTTAAAAAATGTTTCAAAATTATTGTGGAGGCCTTGTTCTGATATCAGTTTTGAAGACTCATGTACGAGAATTTTAGACAAAATCTTGGCCAAGAGCACAAAGCACCCCATTACCGCTATCTTTCAAATCATTCCAATCTTTGAGCCACCTAAATTATAGTTTGGAACCAGTACATGTTCACGGGGCCAAGTATGGCCAAGCCAAAATACATCCCCTCAAATAAATAAAAAACTTAGCATCGACTGTATATAGTAGCATAAAGAGGGATGGGGGTAATATGATTAGGATCTTCCAAATCATAAATGGCTCATTATAGGAGATGGATGAAAGTATTAATAACCTAGGGGAGAGGAAATCTAGGGCATGGATGGCCTAAGGCGGTGACTACGAGAATAAGGGGTGTTTGTATTTTGATTATGGAAGAGATATGAGGGTTCGGGGGTGTAGCATGAGAGCTTTGAGTTGATTTGCATTGGAGATTCATCCTTGCTTATGTATCATTTTGTGCCTTCTTCACTATTTTAATCCACTGCATTCCAAAAAAATTTATTTGACATCTTGCATAGTATAAAACTTTGGCAATATTTGGATTTTATTTTTGTTATATCATTATTTACCACGTCCTTGAGATCACTAGGAACCTTTACCAACTTTAAGTTGTTGAGAAACTTTTATTTTCTCATAACTTATCATTATTCAATAACAATAATTTATTTAGTTATTAATAAGCTTTATTATTTTCTATATTAGAAAAGTACATCTTCTAGAACCATTGGTGAGTTTTGAGGATATTAGCTTCATATGTTGGATCCTACATGTTATGAGCTAACATTGCTAAGTTCTAGGTGTCTACATTCATCCCCTCTACCTTCACCATCCACCTATATAATGAAGGTCTTCCAAGGGAGAAAGAGAGATTTTGGGAGAGAAAGTAAGTAAATGCTACCCAATTTTCAGAGAGAGCCTCTTCCTTCCTTGTGTGAACATCATTGAGAGAGCCCAACCTTTTGCGATTGAGGTTAGGAGGAGTTTGGGTCAAGGAGTTAAGGATATCTATCACAAAGAATCAAGGTAAAGCTTCTTTGGTGTTGTTAACGCCTAAATTTCACACATATGTGACATTTTGGCGATTCTTGCAGCAAGGCATCATCAACATAAAGAATCCAGGTTACCAAAGGCATCCTCAACAAATACACAAGGAAAAATGAGTATAAAAGTTCCCAAGAACAGTTAAAAGAAGAGGTCGCATGACTAAACCATTATTAACTTGCACTATAGCGCATGTTATCAGTTCAATCCTCGCGCGATATTCGTGCAACTTTTCCCTCGATAATTGCATGACTATCAAAATGATGGGACCACCTACTTCCCATGGTACAATGAAGGCTCTTGAAATCCCCATAACCTACAACAATATGAATTTGTATCCTCACACACTTGGTGGCATTAAATAGCCCTTCTACCTTGGAACTAGGTCATGGAGTGCATAGGTTCACATTTGGATCTAGTTGTTTCTTTGCCAACTCTTGGCCTATAAAAGGAGGCAATTGACATGCATTTTGTAGGGTGAAAGAAGATAAAATTTATGCTATTGGATTTGTGTTGGAGCTTCCTCATATCCCACCTCTTCCTACCTTTGTAAGCATTCCCAATCTCCCTTGCAACCTTCCTCCAAGGGGCAAGAGTTTCTCTCCACTGTTCTATCACCCACTTAGCATATAGTTTGGAGAAGAAGGACCTCCCTAAGGGAGATTGTTGGATTCCCTTGAATCCCACACCTCCTATGTGTTGTACAGATTGACCATTGGGAAATACAAAGTGATTTTGTATATATTTGGTTGTTGTTAGAGTTTGCATTCTCCCCCCATTTCCTTTTGTTACACTTTTTTTGATTTTCTTTATTTTATGTGAATTCCAGTAACAATCTATTGTAGGATCATTTGGAGGAAAAACACACCTCAACAAGGGCTCCAAGGAATGAGGCCTTGCTACAACCTACAAGGCCTAGCCCCTTACCAAGTGGAGGGATGCACCCTTGTGCAGTTTTTTCCACAACAATTCTAAGGATGACTCCACTTATTTTTGTTTATTTCTTTTAAAATAGGTTGTTTTATGCTGAGTGATTAATTTTGGGTGCTTGTAATTTGCAGGAGATTAGGTTTACCACCTCCTACTCTAGAATTTGGCCCCATGTTGGCCGCACTTAATTTTTTTACAGAGTAGCGCGGATCCCGACCTCTCGACCATGCTACATGCATGGAAACGCCTTCGAAAGTTGCGCTACTCGCACATGTATACAATTCATGACCCGTGCGACAATCCTTTATTTGACCCGCACACCTTGTTTGTGTTCTTCCCGTGCTACAACACGCTTGTTTTTTTATTTTTTTGTTCTATCGTGCGACAGAGTGTAGTTTTCCCATGCTACAATCATTTCATTTTCTTTTTATCTACATGCAACAATCTTGCAGCCCCATTGTTGCTCACTAATGAACTCAAATTAAGTTAACTGGCAATAATTACTTACTTTTTTAGTAATTAGATGACATAGACCAAGCACTAGTAGAAAATTGGGTGATAAATGACCAGGCGACCAAAAAAGTTGGTCACCATGCACAATAAATGACTAAACTACCAAAAACGTTGGTCACCACAGTGTTTTTAAGTGAAATATGACCAAATTTGAGCAATTTTAAGTGATTACGACTAAAAATGACTAAAATAAATGACTAATTTAGTCACGGGATTAAAATATGACTAGATAACAACTACATGAGTGTGAATTAGTAGCATTTATTTCCTATAAGTAATTGAGTTTTAGTGGTATAGTCATTTTAGTGTTCCTAAACATGTTAATGATCATGACTATGATTTTTTATAGGAATCCACTTAAGCCTTTCATGCCCTCTGAGGGGGTCTTTGAATCTATCTGCAACATTAAAATTTATGAAATTATAATTTTTTTTTTCAATTTCATAAATTTTAACATTGCATATGGATTCACAGACCTTATTTTTCTTAAATTTCGTAAATGTTAATGTTATAGATGGATTTAGAGATCCCTTTAAAGATGTTGATGCTCAACATTGACATGATTTTGATGTGTCAGAACATGTCAAAAAAGTGAACCTATTAAACCTCATCGCTTAGTCATTTCATATTCACTATAGTGTCCATGGAAAATGTGTGTCACATCCGTATCTCGTTTCATCATGTTCACTTCCATATAAACCCTTTTGCAGACATTCCAAGTTGCATCCTGTGCACCATCATAGGCGAACCAGTTGTGTCATGTCTTGGAGATTGGTCGTTGCTCGCTCAAAGCATCATTATGTCTTGAATTTTATACCATTGTGTTCATCTTGTCACACTGATCGTGCTCACATTTTGTTTGGTCAAAACCGTTGTCGTTTGACCCTTTCGGCACTCTATTGAAGTTTCGACAAGTCTAAGTATTTTTGCATCATGTCAGCTAAAATGGTCAATTTCTAGTGATCTAATAAATTTCCCTATATCATCCATCGCTAGTTTTCTAGTCATTCCAATGATTGAAAAGTCAAAATCTTCCTTTTGGTGCCTCTTTGCAAAAAAAAAGCTACTGAAATCCATTTTAAGAAAAAACCCTACCCCTTTTTTTACTAAGTTCACTATGCTATATTTTATTAAAAATAAAAAACCTCTTTTTGAATTTTTCATCGTGTACCCTTTCCTTAGATCCTTTCCCTCAAAATCCCATTTTTCATAACATACCTTCCCCTTTTATTATTCTTAATCCCCTTAATCCCCTAAGATCCTTCTATGGTTTCATTTTAGAATTAAAAAGGGACCATCTTTTCAAGTTGTAAAAGAGTACTTCCCCTCTTTCCTTAATTTAAAGAAAAACCCTTTATTTCTTTCTCCCATATTATTTTAAAGGAAAAGTTAATTTTTGTCATTTATTTTAGTCACTAGTAGTAGTTATCCATGACTAAATTAAAAAAAATCTATTTAAACAAAAAGGAAAAGGGAAAATGATTAGCAAAAGGACAATATCATAGTTGAATCACATCCTTTCTTCTATCTTTCACTATTGATAGTAGTGGGGAACCTAGGGTTCATGGTTTAGCACTACTAATGGAGGTAGACAAGCAACGACAGGAGGAAGTGTTCACAATTTTGGATACCCAAAGAGCCGTTTTGAAGAAACTAACCCTCCAATGGAAGGAACTTATTAGACCACTACGCTTCACTGGAGCAATATCTGCAGAAGAAATTTGAAGAACTCATAGAGAAGTAAAAACAAATTGGGGCTCAATACCAAAGAAATGAAGGAATTGCTGGACATAAGACATCAATCAATTGAATTCAAGGAAAAATCCTATCTCGCTCGCTTCAAAGAACAGAAGGCCTCAGCCCTCACAACCATTGAAATAGAAAAGAATGAAAATGGCTTGAAGTTGTGCGAGAAAATGGATGTAGATGGTTTTCGGAAATTCATGGTGTATCACAGAAAATATGTTATAGTTCTTAGGGCCGAGATTCGATCGATGCTAGAGAATTTAGATTTAGGGTTTTTTTATATAGGTTTTTTTATGTGGAGAGACTGATTGATTTTAAAGATCTTAAATATTGATTGAGATCATTTATTTGATAGGTACAGTGGTTCGAGTTACCTTGGAAAGGAGTAGATTGTGGAGCAGGGATGTGGGCTAGGACATGCACAACTATGACGAAATTCAAGTTCTATGACTCTTACAAACATTATAAGTATTCTTCACATGTTATTGTATTTTTAATTTTATTGTAAAAGTATAGTTATAGTCAAACATTATTAGTGCTTCGACATAGCTAAAGAATTCTCTGTCGGGCATAATTTCTCATCGGTAAAACTCTGTAAATTATAGATAAGTATAGTTAGCTGCATTGCTAATGCTTATCATAATTTAATATACCTCTGTTCAGTTTTTTTCCACTATAGAAGAATATAGTAGAATGCATGAAGAATGATCATCATTGCGGAAGGAATCCCTATTGGTACTATTTATATTATTAAGAAACCTTGTAAATGGTTGATATGTTAATTATAAATAGACCGCCCGCCTTATTTCTTTTTTTTGAACTCTATAATCCTAGCCATTATCCAACTGTGCTCCTTTATGATCTACACTCCAAGTTTGCTGCACTGCCCATGCGATGTCTGTAAGCATTGTGTTCACTTGCCTTCTTGTTGAGTAATATTGTTGCTGGGGTTCCACCATTCTATGAAACTAGTAGCGAGGCTTGCCGCTGGAAACGTTCTATATGTTTTAGATCCTATGTGCCAACCAAACCATTCAAATTATGGACTGCCATAAGACAAATTTTTGTTTTCTTGCTTCAATCAGATGTGCAAAATGCATCCTGGTACATTCGTAACATGGTATGTTTTCATGGAGATGTGGTAATGTTTCTTCATGATGAATTTTAATTCAATGCATTTAGCACAAAATGTCAATGACTTGAGTGCCATGAGTCCCTCCTTCATAAAATAGTTTTTGAAGTGTTATTCAGTTGAGGGAATGTGGGAATGTGTCAAGGAGAAATGTCAAAATGGCAATCGATGTCATCCTAATCGACGTTGTCTTGGCAACCTAGTTTAACTCTCCAAGAGATTAGCACCATGGGCGATTGACAGATAATTGTTGTATAATCAAAGGCCTCCTTGTGTTAGGTCATAAATATCAAGGATGTTGAAGACATTGGAAAAAATCCCACATATCCGAAGCAACATGAGATGTTGCAGTCTAATGTACCATAGATCAGGGTATTAATACAATCTGTGAGAAAGGGGTTCCTTACTGGAAATTGCTCTAGCTAAATGCCATGCAATAACTTTTAGAGATAAAGAATATCTGAAAGAGTAACAAACTCTCAGTAGAAACCCTTCCAATTATGTTCTTATTTCCTCCTGCCATTCCTCTATGGACATGACCATTGAAACTCTATGAAATGAGGGACTAGCGAGTCCAACTTGTAAATTGGAATGGCAATTCTTTGCAATTGTACCTTACTATATGAATATGATTTTATAAACAAGGCTTCCATTAGGTAGTTATAAATTCATCGATTATGTGCTCTATATTTATTATAATGATCTCATATAACAACAAATAGTAGGATACAAAGAACCTGTAAAAGCTGTATAGAATTATGAATTAAGGTAGGATCATGTAGACAAAAACAAGATTAGTTTAAATTAACTCTTTCTCCTAAAATACAAACAAGTGTCAAACTCGACTCCAATGATTTAGTTTTACTATAGTAATTTTACAGTTCAATAAAATTCCCGTCCATTGTGACCAACTCTTAACATCAGATCATTAAACAAAGGTAATAAAAATTGGTGCTTATATGGAACTATCCAAACTGAGGTTATCCCAGCTAGTTCTTAATATAATTTTATATGTATTAATTATTTTGCTTATCTACATAGTAGTTTCTATTCTTGAAAGTCTAAATCGTGCTGAGCATAACCGTTAATTGAAACATCTACATCGTGTTATGCACTTGCACACCGCGGTGATCTCAATCTTGTTATACCACTTTGCCAATAGTTACACATTGTTTAGATAACTGCAATAGCTTATTGTGATGGGTTGAAAGCTACTTATTCCCAGTCACCAATGGCATTGGTTAGGCTACCATGTTCCGTACTTCCTACAATGGGTTACTCCACCGTAGTTGATGGAAGACAACCAGTCATGGTAGATAGAACTGTTGTATACCTCAAGACCACGATCAGTCAATAGCATATCAATAGCTGGTAGTGGATCCCAATCTGTGAGAGGAGATGCTAATAGGTGGGATAAGAAAAAGGTTGATCAACTCAGGCAGTATTATCAACTTTCATTTAAATTTAAATGCAGTAACATATAATTGTGTGCAATGCATATTAAAAATACATAGGGAAATTAAAAACAATTACACACACAACATGCATGTATCATCATATTCATCACATGCACAACAATAAACTCATGCACATAAATATAATCATTTTGTGCTATTCACAGGTATTCAATTGCATCAATTCAAATTGGTTCATTCATTCAATTTAACATAAGCAAGCAGTCCCTCATAATACATAAAATTTGGCATAATTGGAAACATCATTGAACACTTATATTTTAATGGAAATTGTCTGAGCAACTGGCTATGGGAGAGAAACATTCCACCCAACCATAGGTCTTTGTCCAGTCTATATTATTTTAGCTAAGAGGCCACCCCCGAGCTGGGCTATGTATCCACTAAGGAGGAATGACTCAGGCTCACTCATAGCCATAGTCACAAACACTCATGCTAAGCCAACAAACAACTGGGTTTTTCAAGCATGTAGGGAGATAGAGAAGAAGAATTCTAAGCTAGTGAGCTCAAACACAGAGCTACATGCATCTCAATTGATCTTAGATAGCCTTGGAGCCCATAATACCTACCAAACCCAACACAAGGAAGGTCCCCTTCTTTGCTATAGAGTCCCTCAGGCGCTCCTTCCCTCCAGTGATCTTCATGGTGGGCGTAGAAAGGTACAAGATTCTATATCCACAGAGATTATTGCATTCACTGGTTTTATCAAGCAAAACAACCTCTGATCTCTCGCCCAATTTGACCCACTCTTGGATTTTTCCCAATTCTAACCATGTGACTCCCAAAAACGGAGTTGAACTTTCGGGCTTCCAAATATGGGTTTTCCTATGGATTTCTGGGCATTTGACACTCTCAATTTTTCCTTAGGGTTTATGTCTATGGATCCCCCATTGGATTTTGTTGCTCACATCAAATTTTTGACGTTTTTGGTACTCAAAATCGTGGATTCTTCTCTGGTTGCGATTTTTGCAATTCTTCACTACTGGGAATTCATAATGGTTGAGGAATGATGTCTGGTTGATGCGTAATGGAATGGGAATGAAGGAGAAATCGAATTTCCCTGAGGAAGTTAACTTCTGGGCCAAGTAAATTGAGCCCATAACCTGCCATATGAATTTCTGAGCTTGTCCATGCTCCATTAAATTCATGGCATGAATTCTCAGCTGCTTCTTCCTAACGTAATTAAATGTCAGCATGGTAGTCAAGATGGGTTATCATAATGACACTTGGAAACAAAATATTTACTCCTCCAACCCCTCACCTCTCGCTAGTGGATACATTCAACCCCCTCATTTTGGTTGCTTTCATAGCCAGTTTTTGGAAATTTATTTACATCATAAATATTTACATGATTTTACAATTCCCATGGCCATCGTTTACAAACACATGGTTCACAAAATATAAAATACTTTCCTTTACAAGCCATGCATTTGTTATGGGGCCTTGGCCTTGAGATCCACGCTAGGAACCTTAGATCATATATTTACAATATTTACGCATTAAGCCAATAATTCCAAATGTAAAAAATGGGGGTATTACATTCCCCTCCCCCTTGGAATAGCACCGTCCTCGGTGTTCACATGATTTCCTTGTCTCAAGAAATTCTTTCCTTAGCTTCCAGTTGCTCACATGATTCCTTTATTTCTCTTCATCAACATCCCTTGGATCTCTTTCCAATATTTAGTTTCTCATACTGAGCTTTTTAGGACAACCACACATCTACTATATCCTTAAGATGCCTTCATGGTCCTTGCATCCAACAACACCTATGCCTAAACAATGAGTAAATTTACATGTCAAATACGTTTGATTTTATATTATTCATCCTTTAACGGAATTTTCAAAGCTATAGCCAAAGTATACACACATGTACATTCACATTAAATAATCAATAAGATGCAAAATAAACTAAATACTTATCTGTATAAGCATCTTCCTTTGGCTCCACATGTATCCCACTTTGACTTCAGACAACTATGGCACCCACATGACCTACCCAACCTAACACAAGGATAGTACCTCTTCTCTACTATACAGTCCCTCGAGCGTACCCACCCCTTCCAGTGCTCTTCAGGGTGTGCATCGAATGGTAACCAAGTTTCTGCAAGCCTTGGATCACCCGTGCATACATATAATACAAATGTTGAGCCAGCACGATGGCTGCGCCACAACATCCAAATAACCAATGCTAATCTAATATGCAGTCTGGGTTTATTAGGCATTTCATTAACTAGTATGCTAAGCCAGTTCTCCAATTGGGTTTATCAAGCATACAACAACCATTTCCAAGCCAACACCTCTACTGGGTTTATCAGGCAATAATAATAATAAAGGAATACAACTGCATGGCTCCTTCTCCTATGAAAACTAGTGGTTCCATCTAGGAAATCCATAGGTAACTTGCTTGACTGTAGGATAGCACAAAACCACAATACCCACTCACACAACACAAGGATGTAAACCACTTCTCTGCTACACAGTCCCTCGGGTGTACCCATCCCTCCAGGGCTCTTTAGTGTGATCGCAGAAAGGTTACCAATACCAATGCAAGCCTCATGAGTACCCATGCTCTTACTGGGTTTAATAGCACTACGGAGAGACAAGCACATGCAAGGAATTTTACAGGGTTCCTCAACCCCAATCCACTTTGGCATTCTTTTACATTTTTAGCTTTAGAATCCAACATCTACCCCACTGGCATATTTTCACTATCTCACCTGCATCACATACAAGCATGCATATCACATGATATATCATACAAAAATTTAAAGTTGAAGCAATACATGTTCCATCCCATTGCTATGATGAGATATTCATCATAATAATTTCATTTAGAAATTATCAATTTTGTTTTGTACGGAAACCATGTTTCACAAACATGAGGTTCTTCTCATGATATTTGGATCTTGCAAGCCATAACACATGGTCTTTCTGCAATGTGTCCTCTTGACACACTTTACAAACAACCAACCAACCAATAATATTAATAATCAAATTCAAATATGATTTTTTACAATTCTGTCTCCTACGGAATTTAGATTTATTTAACCATGATCCCATGCTCATATTGTTTGGATCTTACAAGTGGTAACATTACGTCCGTTATGGTTTTACCTCTGTTTCCATAGCCTCAACGTTCACCTATAGCATGTCCTCATGACACAATTTTGGATTATTCAAACAACCATTAACAATTATTATCAAAATTTCAAATATGAAATTTACAAATATGTTTTCCTACAAAAATTAAATTTTGCAACCATGATATACTTCTCATAAACTTAAATAAAAAAATTTCAAATCTGTTTCATATAGAAACCATATTTTACTACCATGAGACCCTTCTCACAATGTTTGGATTTTGCACACGGTAGCTTCCAATCTTCATTATGGACTTACACTTATTAATGCCATATCCAAGACAATTCTACCTGCGATCTGAATTTTCCGATCATTCAAACAAGTTGTGAGTACCCATGCATATAACATTTTCATTGAGACCTTTACAACAATCACCGAAGTGATCATGGAATTATAATACTCCATAGTTCAAATGTTTCCAGTTGTTAATATTTGAAATGCAATGAAATACATTTTCTTTACGTGCGTCATTATCATAATAAAATTGCATGATAGAGGCACACTATCTATGCAATCAAATAAACATTTAAATACTCATGAGTGCACAATTATATCCTTTCATAAAACTCTGTCCTCCCAACAAAGCATTTTGGTATCCCATCAAACATGACTACCTTTTTGATTCAAGTCTTTTCCCTGCATCCATAGCATCTCATGAAAGGATCTTAGAATTGCTAATAATTTTATCATTTCATCCATTATCTAATTGCAATGAAATTCATACCACAACCATGTATTCACACAATGCATCTTAACATATGTACCCACACATATGCATGCATAACAACACAATTATAAAATCTTTCTAATGTACATCTACGCAATGCACCCAATGCACTACGTCATTGCTTTAAAACATTTTTGTGCCTATACATGTGTCCTACCATGGTAATTTGTACATCCTAGCCAATTCTTCAACACAATACCTAACCATCTCCCCAATCACTTGGTTACTATCTAGGTGCCTTCCTTCTTCACCCAAACACAACATTGGGAGTTCAATCACTCCCTGCGTGTTGGAAGAGAGGTTTCATCCCAGATTAAGACCAATAGTGAATTCATGGAATACATGTTGGGCACTACAGGATTCATGACCCAATATCCTCATGGTCTCACGCATGGCATGCTCTTATTTCTTATGAATGCATTCAAAATTTTAAACAGACACATGGTATACAAATCCTTTCCCTTACTACCTCACACCTCACCATATCATGGTCGTATGGCATTCACATAAATGCATTCAACATCACATGCATACCATTTTATGATGTTTAAAACATGGTTGAAGGGATTCTTACCCATCCTCTTCATTATACAATCAACATGAATACATTATTACCTACATGGATTATTAATATATTTTAATCCTGACATCCCGACCCTGACTATCTGTACGTCGGGAGTCAGAAGTCGACACTACCATCGGGCCTCCGTAACCACCCCAACCTCTTGACTTCGCCTATGGTCCTTTGCAAGTCCGGAGTCGAAAGTCGGCACCAAAAACCCAAATTTGACAACCACTCCCGACTTCTTGACACCGACTTCCATCTCCTACACATCGAGAGTCAAAATTCAACACCACAATTCCAACTTCGACTAACCTCCCTCGATTTCTCGACTCTGATTGCTACCCTCCACACGTCAGGAGTCGGAAGTTGGCGCTGTGACTCCAAATCTGACTCGTCACTCCCCGACTTGCCGAATCTGACTGCTTCCCTCTGCACATCGGGATTCGGAAGTTGGAACGCACAACATCGGTCTTGAAAACCGCCCGACTTCTCGACTCTAAATTCCATATGTCGGAAGTCGAAAGACGACACCACTAACCTCAACTTCTCACAACCACTACTATGTCGATATCTTCCATGTCCGATGTTCTTTCTTCATGAAATTGATGTCCATACTCCTTCTAAGACAAACCTTTTAGCTCTCAATGCCTATGCACTAAAGTCCACAGCGCATAACCTTCCTCGCTCCTCGCCATGCCAAAACTTTCTTCACACATGACTAGTACCTCGATCACATGCTCGTTGGACTTGTCAAAGGTTGACCCAATGTACATTTAACTTGACTGCGATGAGCCTCTTGAACCGTCAATCAAAATGGCATTCAATCTCTTCCTTAAAATCTGTCGATTGTTCAATCAATCTCTCAACACCGTAGATCTACCTCTCCGATGCACACCGACCGTAGATCCACGGTATATAACCCCTTAACTCGACCTCTGCACATAAAATCAACAATTTGTCCTGCAATTCTTATCATATGATCAACAGATTTCTTCAATCGATTTGTGTTTCAATTTATATGATTATACAATGCAATTCAAATAATGATTGTTTCCATTTTAATCAGAGCATTTGATTTACTATTTTCCCATCGAGCTATGAATGCATACACATAGTAAATCCAGGATTTAAAACCATGTGCAAATAAATACATACAGACTGCAATTTCTGCGTACAATTTCTCCCTTTAATTTCTACACATTTAACAGGAACTCTGCCTGCAATCCTCACGGTGTATCCATAGAATTTTGACTGGTATAATCATACAATAGGAATCACACAAAAATAACTCCCAATTAGATCAAAAAATCAGTCAATCGTTTATTCTGTGCACCATTAAAACATATATAAACTGTAAATTTCAGTGTGAATTTAAAAGCAATGGCCAGATCATTACAAACAGAGACCTCTCTCTATAAAAGCTTCAAGAGTTCAACCTATGAACTTTTCCTCTCTTAACCCAACCTTCCTCGAGCAAATTTACCTCCAAATGAGCTACTAAAAACTCCTCGAGCTCTCAAGCTGTATAACAAGAAGAACACAAACTGTATTTAGTAGATCTTCAGTTCTGTTACTGAGATCCTACAAAGAAGGAAAGATCCCTTAGTTAACTCAACTAACTCTTATAACTCACTGATAGATCACTAACTAAAGGCTATATTTACTCAACTGATTGCTAACTCTATTATATGTGGAAGGATCGAAGATCCTTATCCCCTTTTATTCAAATTTTACATAAAATAAAGTAAATTGCATTTGTCTGAGACCCTAAGTCTCCTTGACCTAGCAAATTCATAAATGACTTCACTTAGGCAGTCTATGCTCCTACATCAGACTCCCCAGTTTAAAACTTTTCATGGGCTCCTGTCCATGAGCTCCCTCCCTGCTGTTTTCCTGTAGGTTTGCAGCAGATACCCAAAAGATAATCCTGGGCAGTCTTCTCATTTTGACCAGTCCCTTCCACCATATATTCAAGCACTGTGTTTGCAACCGGTCCTTTGGTTCTTCCAGGACATGTTCAGACTTCTTTGAACATTCAAGTTCCTCTTTCCTTTGACCTGCAAACAAGTTGTCAACTGGTTCTCCTTCATCTGCACATAGATTAATCAAATTTCCTATTACATATGCAAACAGTAAATACATTAGCATGAATATGTCTGCCATCTAAGAATTCTGTGTATGAACTCTTTCGTCTTCCTCCCTTTTGCTTGTCTCTATCACATCACTATCCTTAGTGATTTCTTTAACCATAAACTTTCCATCATCCTTTCTGGTTTCATATTGTGCTTCCTCCATCAATGCCATCCTTGCACTTGATATTTCCTGTTGATTTGTTTTCTCCTTCAACCAATCAATGCACACTATGTTAGTTATTTCAACCTCATAATCATTTGCTTGCAAATTTACTGCTACCTTTGCTTCAGCTTTCCAATCACTCACCATTCTCTTATCAGTCATCATCAACAACTGATTATTAATCTCTTCTTGCTTATCCCTGAATGGATGAAGACTATGTTTCTTCCCATTCATCTCAAAGGAATAGACATTCCTCTTACCCTAAAGCATTGCTTCTCTGTCAAACTACCAAGGCATACCTAATAAAACATGACAAGCATCCATCTCTATAATGTCACATCTTACCTCATCCTGATATCTTCCAATCTGAAACTTTACCCAGCATTGTGCACTCACAAGAACTTGATGACCTTTCTATAGCCATGTAACCCTGTATGGTTCTGGATGTACTAACTTCTTCAACTTCAATTTGTCCACCATTTCTGTAGACACCAAATTATTAGTACTACCATTGTCAACAATTAATTTACAACACTTACCTTCAACCTTGCAAATTGTCTTGCATAGTCTCCTCCTCTGAACTGACTCATCAATTACCTTCCTCATCAACAAGGCTTCACCTTGTTCAGGGTAATTCTCAGCACCTCTAGTTCCTTTGGGACTTCATGTTCAGCTTGCACTACTTGTGCTTATCTTTGTCTTGCATCATTCTCAGGACAATTCCATGACATATGGCCAGGATGCCCACATGTGTAACATCTCACTTGTCCACCTCTTCCTTTGCCTCTTCCTCTTGAAGCATTTCTTCCACCTCTGTTATCATTCTTTCTGTCAGGCTGTACTTTCTAGTTCGAACTGCTAGCTTCATCTTTCTGCTACTGTTCCTTTCCTCCATAGCTTCTTACCCTAGTTCTCTGACTCTGCTTTCTCATCAGCTTCTCCTCAGCCTTCATAGAAATCTGATACACTTCTTCAACAGATCTTAATGACAACAAACTCAATTAATCTTGTATATAAAATCTTAAACCATTGACATACCTAGCTACTCTCTCAGGTGTGTCTTCTATATTCCCAGATCTAATATTTACTTTGTAAAATTCTTCAGTGTACTCTCTAATTGTCATTGAATTTTGCTTAAGGTTTTGGATTTGCCTAAACAAAATCAACTTGTAGTATTTAGGAAGAAATTTACCTCTCAACTTAGCTGTCATTCTACTCTAGTTATTGATCCTGGCTTTGTTCTTCAATATTCTCTCCTGTTGCACACCATACCACCACAAGGATGCATGCCCTCTTAATCTCGTGACAACAAATTTGACTTGCTTGTCCTCCTTCACTTCAGCATAATCAAAGTGTTTATTCATAGCATTTATCCAATCAATTAGTTCTTCTAGATTCAAGATTCCACTATAGAATGGCACATCGGATATTAAACTAGAACCTGCACCAAAAATAGACCTCAACACTCTTACCTCGGGAGTTTCAACAGTTGTCTCCTCCTCCTCTTCAGGTATCTCTTCATCACTTGTGTCTCCAGTGTGCTCATTATGTCTGCCAGTTTCTCAGGCTTCCATCCTTGCTCTCAGATTCCTTATCTCATCTCTCAATTCTTCATTGGCAACAGGTCTTCCTCGCCTGCCCCTACCTCTTCCAACTCTGACCTCCACCTTCTGGCACAACATATCACTCTTCGACAGAATTTGACTGTCAGTACTATCCTTTCTGAATCTGTTGGTAACTTAGGAGAAAACACAATCTTTCTTTTCATTCAAGAAAACTACTTCAATCCTTAACATTAACAATTTAAAAATATCAGAAAAAAAGACTTTTTTTTTACCACACTCTCATACCTTCACGCAGAATCCCTTTTCTGCTCTGATACAAAAATTGATGGCCCTACTCCTTCTAAGACCAACCTTTTAGCTCTCAATGCCTATGTGATAAATTCCACAACGCATAACCTTCTTCGCTCTTCGCCATGCCAGAACATTCTCCACACATGACCAATGCCTCGACCACATGCTCGTTCGACTTGTCAAAGGTTGACCCGTTGTACATTTAAATTGACTATGATGAGCCTCTTGAACCGTCGATCAAAATGGCATTCAATCTCTTCCATAAGCTCTGTCGATTGTTAAATCAATCTCTCAACACCGTAAATCTACCTCTATGATGCACATCAACTGTAGATCCACTGCATATAACCCCTTAACTCGACCTTTGCGCATAGAATCAACAATTTGGCCTGCAATTCTTATCATATGATCAACAGATTTCTTCAATCGATTTGTGTTTCAATTTATATTATTATACAATGCAATTCAAACAATAATTGTTTCCATTTCAATCAGAGCATTTGATTTACTATTTTCCCATCGTGCTATGAATGCATACACACAGTAAATCCACGATTTAAAACCGTGTGCAAATTAATACATACAGACTGCAATTTCTGCATACAAATTCTCTCTTTAATTTCTACACATTTGACAGGAACTCTGCCTGCAATCCTCACGGTGTATCCATAGAATTTTGACTGGTATAATCATACAATAGGAATCACACAAAAATAACTCCCAATTAGATAAAAAACTCAGTCAATCATTCATTCTATGCATCATTAAAACATATATAAATTGTAAATTTCAGTGTGAATTTAAAAGCAATGGTCATATCATTACAAACAAAGACCTCTCTCTGTATAAGCTTCAAGAGTTCAACCTCTGAACTTTTCCTTAACCTAACCTTCCTCGAGCAAATTCACCTCCAAATGAGCTACTAAAAACTCCTCGAGCTCTGAAGCTGTCTAACAAGAAGAACACAAACTGTATTTAGTAGATCTTAAGTTTTGTTATTGAGATCCTACAAAGAAGGAAAGATCCCTTATTTAACTCAACTAACTCTTATAACTCACTGACAGATCACTAACTAAATTCTATATTTACTCAACTGATTGCTAACTCTATTTTAACTATTATATGTGGAAGGATCGAAGATCCTTATCCTCTTTTATTCAACTTTTACATAAAATAAAGTAAATTGCATTTTTCTGAGACCCTAAGTCTCCTTGACATAGCAAAGTCATAAATAACTTCACTTAGGTAGTCTATGCTCCTGCATCAGACTCCCCAGCTTAAAACTTTTCATGGGCTCTTGTCCATGAGCTCCCTCCCTACTGTTTTCCGGTAGGTTTGCAGCAGGTACCCAAAAGATAATCCTGGGCAATGTTCGCATTTTGAGCAGTCCCTTCCACCATATCTTCAAGCACTGTGTTTGCAACTGGTCCTTTGGTTCTTCCAGCACGTGTTCAGGCTTCTTTGAACATTCAAGTTCCTATTTCCTTTGTCCTGCAAACAAGTTGTCAACTGGTTCTCCTTCATCCGCACATAGATTAATCAAATTTCCTATTACATACAGAAACAATAAATACATTAGCATGAATATGTCTGCCATCCAAGAATTTTGTGTATGAATTGTCTGGTCTTCCTCCCTTTTGCTTGTCTCTATCACATCACTATCCTTAGTGATTTCTTTAACCATAAATTTCCATCATCCTTTCCGGCTTCATACTGTGCTTCCTCCATCAATTCCATGCTTGCATTTGATATTTCCTATTGATTTATTTTCTCCTTCAACCAATCACTGCACACTGTGTTAGTTATTTCAACCTCATAATCATTTGCTTGCATATTTACTGCTACCTTTGCTTCAGATTTCCAATCACTCACCATTCTCTTATCAGTCATCATCAACTGATTATTAACCTCTTCTTGCTTATCCCTGAAAGGATGAAGACTATGTTTCTTCCCATTCATCTCAAAGGAATATACATTCCTCTTACCCTCATGCATTGCTTCTTTGTCAAACTGACAAGGCCTACCTAACAAAACATGAAAAGCATCCATCTCTATAATGTCACATCTTACCTCATCCTGATATCTTCCAATCTGAAACATATATAAACTGTAAATTTCAGTGTGAATTTAAAAGCAATGGTCATATCATTACAAACATATACCTCTCTCTGTATAAGCTTCAAGAGTTTAACCTATGAACTTTTGCTTAACTTAACCTTCCTCGAGCAAATTCACCTCCAAATGAGCTACTAAAAACTCCTCGAGCTCTCAAGTTGTCTAACAAGAAGAACACAAACTGTATTTAGTAGATCTTCAGTTCTGTTACTGAGGTCCAACACAGAAGGAAAGATCCCTTATTTAACTCAACTAACTCTTATAACTCACTGACATATCACTAACTAAATATTATATTTACTCAACTAACTGCTAACTCTATTTTAACTATTATATGTGGAAGGATCGAAGATCCTTATCCCCTTTTATTCAACTTTTACATAAAATAAAGTAAATTGCATTTGTTTGAGACCTTAAGTCTCCTTGACATAGCAAAGTCATAAATGACTTCACTTAGGCAGTCTATGCTCCTGTATCAGACTCCCAAGCTTAAAAATTTTCATGGGCTCCTGTCCATGAGCTCCCTCCCTACTATTTTCCGGTAGGTTTGCAACAGGTGCCCAAAAGATAATCCTAGGCAATGTTCTTATTTTGAGCAATCCCTTCCACCATATCTTCAAGCACTGTGTTTGCAACTGGTACTTTGGTTCTTCCAGCACGTGTTCAGGCTTCTTTGAACATTGAAGTTCCTATTTCCTTTGACCTGCAAACAAGTTGTCAATTGCTTCTCCTTCATCTGCACATAGATTAATCAAATTTCCTGTTACATACGGAAATAGTAAATACCTTAGCATGAATATGTCTTCCATCCAAGAATTCCGTGTATGAAATCTCTGGTCTTCCTCCCTTTTGCTTGTCTCTATCACATCACTATCCTTAGTGATTTCTTTAACCATAGAATTTCCATCATCCTTTCTGGGTTCATACTGTGCTTCCTCCATCAATTCCATGCTTGCATTTGATATTTCCTGTTTATTTGTTTTCTCCTTCAACCAATCACTGCACACTATGTTAGTTATTTCAACCTCATAATCATTTGCTTGCAAATTTACTGCTACCTTTGCTTCATCTTTCCAATCACTCACCATTTTCTTATCAGTCATCATCAACAACTGATTATTAACCTCTTATTGCTTATCCCTGAATGGATGAAGACTATGTTTCTTCCCAATCATCTCAAAGGAATAGACATTCCTCTTACCCTCATGCATTGCTTCTCTGTCAAACTGCCAAGGCCTACCTAATAAAACATGACAAGCGTCCATCTCTATAATGTCACATCTTACCTCATCTTGATATCTTCCAATCTGAAACATATATAAACTGTAAATTTCAGTGTGAATTTAAAAGCAATGGTCATATCATTACAAACAGAGACCTCTCTCTATATAAGCTTCTCTAGTTCAACCTCTGAACTTTTTCTCTCTTAACCTAACCTTCCTCCAGCAAATTCACCTCCAAATGAGCTACTAAAAACTCCTCGAGCTCTGAAGCTGTCTAACAAGAAGAACACAAACGGTATTTAGTAGATCTTCAATTCTGTTACTAAGATCCTACAAAGAAGGAAATATCCCTTATTTAAATCAACTAAATCTTATAACTCACTGACAGATCACTAACTAAAAGCTGTATTTACTCAACTGACTGCTAACTCTATTTTAACTATTGTATGTGGAAGGACCGAAGATCCTTATCCCCTTTTATTGAACTTTTACATAAAATAAAGTAAATTGCATTTGTCTGAGACCCTAAGTCTCCTTGACCTAGCAAAGTCATAAATGACTTCACTTAGGTAGTCTATGCTCCTGCATCAGACTCCCCAGCTTAAAAATTTTCATGGGCTCCTGTTCATGAGCTCCCTCCCTGCTGATTTCGGTAGGTTTGTAGCAGGTACCCAAAAGATAATCCTGGGCAATGTTCTCATTTTGAGAAGTCCCTTCCACCATATCTTCAAGCACTGTGTTTGCAACCGGTCCTTTGGTTCTTCCAGCACGTGTTCAGGCTTCTTTGAACATTCAAGTTCCTATTTCCTTTGACCTGCAAACAAGTTGTCAAATGATTCTCCTTCATCTACACATAGATTAATCAAATTTCCTGTTACATACGGAAATAGTAAATACATTAGCATGAATATGTCTGCCATCCAAGAATTCTGTGTATGAACTCTCTGGTCTTCCTCCCTTTTGCTTGTCTCTATCACATCACTATCCTTAGTGATTTCTTTAACCATAAAATTTCCATCATCCTTTCTGGCTTCATACTGTGCTTCCTCCATCAATTCCATGCTTGCATTTGATATTTCTTGTTGATTTGTTTTCTCCTTCAACCAATCACTGCACACTATGTTAGTTATTTCAACCTCATAATCATTTGCTTGCAAATTTACTGCTACCTTTGCTTCAGCTTTCCAATCACTCACCATTCTCTTATCAGTCATCATCAGCAACCGATTATTAACCTCTTCTTGCTTATCCATGAATGGAGACTATGTTTCTTCCAATTCATCTCAAAGGAATAGACATTCCTCTTACCCTCATGTATTGCTTCTCTGTCAAACTGCCAAGGCCTACCTAGTAAAACATGAAAAGCATCCATCTCTATAATGTCACATCTTACCTCATCCTGATATCTTCCAATCTGAAACTTTACCCGACATTGTTTACTCACAAGAACTTGATGACCTTTTTGCAGCCATGCAGCCCTGTATGGTTCTGGATGTACTGTCTTCTTCAACTTCAATTTTTCCACCATTTCTGTAGACACCAAATTATTAGTACTACCACTATCAACAATTAATTTACAGCACTTACCTTCAACCTTACAAATTGTCTTGAACAAACTCCTCCTTTGAACTGACTCATCAATTACCTTCCTCATCAACAAGGCTTCACCTTTTTTAGGGTGATTCTCAGTCACCTCTAGTTCCTTTGGGACTTCAGGTTCAGCTTGCACTACTTGTGCTTCTCTTTGTCTTGCAACATTCTCAGGACAATTCCATGACATATGGCCAGGCTACCCACATGTGTAACATCTCACTTGTCCACCTCTTCCTCTGCCTCTTCCTCTTGAAGAATTTCTTTCACCTCTATGATCATTGTTTCTGTCAGGATGTACTTGGTGGTTCAAACTGCTAGCTTCATCTTTCTGCCGATGTTTCTTTCCTCCAGAGCTTCTTACCCTAGTTCTCGGTCTCTGCTTTCCTCCAGAGCTTCTTACCCTAGTTCTCGGACTCTGCTTTCTCATCAACTTCTCCTCAGCCTTCATAGCAATCTGATACTCTTATTCAACAAATCTTAATGACAACAGACTCAATTCGTCTTGTATATCAAATCTTAAACCATTGACATACCTAGCTACCCTTTCAGGTGTGTCTTCTATATGCCTAGATCTGATATTTACTTTATAAAATTCTTCAGTATACTCCCTAACTGTCATTGACTTTTGCTTAAGGTTTTGCATTTGCCTAAACAAAATCAACTTGTAGTCTGTAGGAAGAAATTTACCTCTCAACTTAGCTGTCATTCTGCTCCAGCTATTGGTCATGGCTTTGTTCTTCAAGATTCTCTCCTCTTGCACACCATCCCACCACAAGGATGCATGCCCTCTTAACCTTGTGACATCAAATGTTACTTTCTTGTCCTCCTTCACTTCAACATAATCGAAGTGTTTATTCATAGCATTTATCCAATCAATTAGTTCTTCTGGATTCAAGCTTCCACTATAGAATGACACATCGGCTCTTGAACTAGAACCTGCACCAAAAATAGACCTCAACACTCTTACCTCGGGAGTTTTAGTAGTTGTCTCCTCCTCCTCTTTAGGTATCTCTTCATCACTTGTGTCTCTAGTGTGCTCATGATGTCTTCCAGTTTCTTAGGCTTCCAGCCTTGCTCTTAGATTCCTTATCTCATCTCTCAATTCTTCATTGGCAATAGGTCTTCCTCGCCTGCCCCTACATCTTCCAACTATGACCTCCATCTTCTGGCACAACAAATCACTCTTAGACACAATTTGAATGTCAGTAATATCATTTTCTGAATCTGTTAGTAACTTAGGAGAAAACACAATCTTGCTTTTCATTCAAGAAAACTACTTCAATCCTTAAAACCAACAATTTAACAATATCATAAAAAGACTTTTTTTTTTACCACACTCTCATACCTTCACACATAATCCATTCTCTGCACGGATACCAAAATTGATGGCCATACTCCTTCTAAGACCAACCTTTTAGCTCTCAATGCATATGTGCTAAATTCCATAGAGCATAACCTTCTTCGGTCCTCGCCATGCCAGAACATTCTTCACACATAACCAATACCTCGACCACAGGCTCGTTGGACTTGTCAAAGGTTGACCCGATGTACATTTAACTTTACTGCGATGATCCTCTTGAAATGTCGATCAAAATGGCATTCAATATCCGCCTTCAACTCCGTCAATTGTTAAATCAATCACTCAACACCGTAGATCTACCTCTACGATGCAAATCGACCGTAGATCCGTTGTATATAACCCCTTAACTCGACCTCTGCGCATAAAATCAACAATTTGGCCTACAATTCTTATCATATGATCAACAGATTTCTTCAATCAATTTGTGTTTCAATTTCTATGATTATACAATGCAATTCAAACAATGATTGTTTCCATTTCAATCAGAGCATTTGATTTACTATCTTCCCATCGTGCTATGAATGCATACACATAGTAAATCCACGATTTAAAACCACGTGCAAATAAATACATAAGATTGCAATTTTTGCATACAATTTCTCCCTTTAATTTCTACACATTTAATAGGAACTCTGCCTGCAATCCTCATGGTGTATCCATAGAATTTTGACTAGTATAATCATACAATAGGAATCACACAAAAATTCCCAATTAGATCAAAAACTCAGTCAATAATTTATTCTATGCGCCATTAAAACATATATAAACTGTAAATTTCAGTGTGAATTTAAAAGCAATGGTCAGATCATTACAAATAGAGACCTCTCTTTGTATAAGCTTCAAGAGTTCAACCTCTGAACTTTTCCTCTCTTTACCTAACCTTCCTCGAGCAAATTCACCTCCAAATGAGCTAATAAAAATTCCTTGAGCTCTCAAGCTCTCTAACATGAATAACACAAACTGTATTTAGTAGATTTTCAGTTCTATTACTAAGATCCTACAAAGAAGGAAAGATCCCTTATTTAACTCAACTAACTCTTATAACTCATTGACAGATCACTAAATAAATGCTATATTTACTCAACTGATTGCTAATTCTATTTTAACTATTATATGTGGAAGGATTGAAGATCCTTATCCCCTTTTATTCAACTTTTACATAAAATAAAGTAAATTGCATTTGTCTGAGACCCTAAGTCACCTTGACCTAGCAAAGTCATAAATGACTTCACTTAGGCAGTCTATGCTCTTGCATCAGACTCCCTAGCTTAAAAATTTTCATGGGCTCCTGTCCATGAGCTCCCTCCCTACTGTTTTCTTGTAGGTTTGCAGCAGATACCCAAAAGATAATCCTGGGAAGTGTTCTCATTTTGAACAATCTCTTTCACCATATCTTCAAGCACTGTGTTTGCAACCGGTCATTTGGTTCTTCTAGCACGTGTTCAGACTTCTTTGAACATTCAAGTTCCTCTTTCCTTTGACCTGCAAACAACTTGTCAACTGGTTCTCCTTCATTTGCACATAGATTAATCTAATTTCTTGTTACATACGCAAACAGTAAATACATTAGCATGAATATGTCTGCCATCCAAGAATTCTGTGTATGAACTCTTTGGTCTTCCTCCGTTTTGCTTGTCTCTATCACATCACTATCCTTAGTGATTTCTTTAACCATAAACTTTCCATCATCCTTTCTGGCTTCATACTGTGCTTCCTCCATCAATGCCATGCTTGCACTTGATATTTCCCGTTGATTTGTTTTCTCCTTCAACCAATCACTGCACACTATGTTAGTTATTTCAACCTCATAATCATTTCCTTGCAAATTTATTGCTACCTTTGCTTCAGCTTTCCAATCACTCACCATTCTCTTATCAGTCATCATCAACAACTGATTATTAACCTCTTCTTGCTTATCCCTGAATGGATGAAGACTATGTTTCTTCCCATTCATCTCAAAGGAATAGACATTCCTCTTATCCTCACGCATTGCTTCTCTATCAAACTGCCAAGGCCTACCTAATAAAACATGACAAGCATCCATCTATATAATGTCACATCTTACCTCATCCTGATATCTTCCAATCTGAATCTTTACCCGGCATTGTTCACTCACAAGAACTTGATGACCTTTCTGCATCCATGCAACCTTGTATGGTTCTGGATGTACTATCTTCTTCAACTTCAATTTGTCCACCATTTCTGTAGACACCAAATTATCAGTACTACCACTATCAACAATTAATTTAAAACACTTACCTTCAACCTTAGAAATTGTCTTGAACAGACTCGTCCTCTGAACTGACTCATCAATTACCTTCCTCATCAACAAGGCTTCACCTTGTTCAGGGTAATTCTCAGTCACCTCTAGTTCCTTTGGGACATGAGGTTCAACTTGCACTACTTGTGCTTCTCTTTGTCTTGCAACATTCTTAGGACAATTCCATGACATATGGCCAGACTGCCCACATGTGTAACATCTCACTTGTCCACCTCCTCCTCTGCCTCTTCCTCTTGAAGCATTTCTTCCACCTCTATTATCATTGTTTCTGTCAGGATCTACTTGCTGGTTTGAACTGCTAGCTTCATCTTTCTGTTGCTATTCCTTTCCTCCAGAGCTTCTTACCCTAGTTCTTTGACTCCGCTTTCTCATCAACTTCTCCTCAGCCTTCATAGAAATCTGATACACTTCTTCAATAGATCTTAATGACAACAAACTCAATTCATCTTGTATATCAAATCTTAAACCATTGACATACCTAGCTACCCTCTCAGGTGTGTCTTCTATATTCCCAAATATGATATTTACCTTATAAAATTCTTTAGTATACTCCCTAACTGTCATTGACTTTTGCTTAAGGTTTTGCATTTTCCTAAACACAATCAACTTGTAGTCTTTAGGAACAAATTTACCTCTCAACTTAGCTTCCATTCTGCTCCAGCTATTGATCCTGGCTTTGTTCTTCAATATTCTCTCCTCTTGCACACCATCCCACCACAAGGATGCATGCCCTCTTAACCTTGTGACAACAAATTTGACTTGCTTGTCCCCCTTCACTTCAGCATAATCGAAGTGTTTATTCATAGCATTTATCCAATCAATTAGTTCTTCTGGATTCAAGCTTCCACTATAGAATGGCACACCGGCTCTTGAACTAGAACCTGCACCAAAAATAGACCTCAACACTCTTACCTCGTGAGTTTTAGCAGTTGTCTCCTCCTCCTCTTCAGGTATCTCTTCATCACTTGTGTCTCCAGTGTGCTTATGATGTCTGCTAGTTTCTAAGGCTTCCAGCCTTGCTCTCAGATTCCTTATCTCATCTCTCAATTCTGCATTGGCAACAGGTCTTCCTCGCCTGCCCCTACCTCTCCCAACTCTGACCTCCATCTTCTGGCACAACAAATCACTCTTCGACACAATTTGACTGTTAGTACTATCCTTTTCTGAATCTGTTAGTAACTTAGGAGAAAACACAATCTTGCTTTTCATTCAAGAAAACTACTTCAATCCTTAACACCAACAATTTAACAATATCAGAAAAAGACTTTTTTTTTTACCACACTCGCATACCTTCACACATAATCCATTCTCTGCACTGATACCAAAATTGATGGCCATACTCCTTCTAAGACCAACCTTTTAGCTCTCAATGCCTATGTGCTAAATTCCACAGTGCATAACCTTCTTCACTCCTCGCCATGCCAGAACATTCTTCACACATAACCAATACCTCGACCACAGGCTCGTTGGACTTGTCAAAGGTTGACCCAATGTACATTTAACTTTACTTCGATGAGCCTCTTGAACTGTCAATCAAAATGGCATTCAATCTCCGCCTTCAACCCCGTCGATTGTTAAATCATTCACTCAACACCGTAGATCTACCTCTACGATGCAAATTGATCGTAGATCCACTGTATATAACCCCTTAACTCGACCTCTGCGCATAAAATCAACAATTTGGCCTGCAATTCTTATCATATGATCAACATATTTCTTCAATCGATTTGTGTTTCAATTTCTATGATTATACAATGCAATTCAAATAATGATTGTTTCCATTTCAATTAGAGCATTTGATTTACTATTTTCCCATCGTTCTATGAATGCATACACACAGTAAATCCACGATTTAAAACCATGTGCAAATAAATACATAAGATTTCAATTTCTGCATACAATTTCTCCCTTTAATTTCTACACATTTAATAGGAACTCTGCCTGCAATTCTCACGGTGTATCCATAGAATTTTGAATGGTATAATCATATAATAGGAATCACACAAAAATAACTCCCAATTAGATCAAAAACTCAGTCAATCATTTATTCTATGCACCATTAAAACATATATAAACTGTAAATTTCAGTGTGAATTTAAAAGCAATGGTCAGATCATTACAAACAGAGACCTCTCTCTATATAAGCTTCTCGAGTTCAACCTCTGAACCTTTTCTCTCTTAACCTAACCTTCCTCGAGCAAATTCACCTCCAAATGAGCTACTAAAAAATCCTCGAGCTCTGAAGCTGTCTAACAAGAAGAACACAAACTGTATTTAGTAGATCTTCAGTTCTGTTACTAAGATCCTACAAAGAAGGAAAGATCCCTTATTTAACTCAACTAACTCTAATAACTCACTGAAAGATCACTAACTAAATGCTATATTTACTCAACTGACTGCTAACTCTATTTTAACTATTATATGTGGAAGGATCAAAGATCCTTATCCCCTTTTATTCAACTTTTACATAAAATAAAGTAAATTGCATTTGTCTGAGACCCTAAGTCTCCTTGACCTAGCAAAGTCATAAATGACTTCACTTAGGCAGTCTATGCTCTTGCATCAAAATGGGTAACGTCGGAAAGCTCTCGACAAACTCTACATAGTGGTGTGATCCTTTGTAACAGTTGAAGATTTTGATTTTTGGCCATAGTTGATCCCACAACTTCACCAAACACTCAGCAACACCTCCTGTGCATTTTCGATTTTCTGCCTGTAGGTGTAGGTTCTATCCCAAATACTCCAAGTGCTGTAACCTTTAACTCTGATACCACTCTGTCACATCCCCTCCCACAGAACTGACCGGCAGAGGGAACATGACGGTGCGTGGGGTGCTAAAATTCTCCCCTCAGGTCATATTATCAAATTTCATTTAAATTTAAATGCAGTAACATCTTAATGCGTGTGCAATGCATATTAAAAATACACAACATAATTAAAAAAATGACACACATCATGCATATATCATCATATTCATCACAGGCACAAGAATAAACTCATGCACATAAATATAATCATCTTGTGCTATTCATAGGTATTCAATTGCATCAATTCAAATTGACTCATTCATTCAATTTAACATAAGCAAGCAGTCCCTCATAATACATAAAATTTGGTATAATCAGAAACAACATTGAGCACTTATCTTTTAATGGAAATTGTTCGAGCAACTAGCTATGGGAGAGCAATGTTCCACCCAACCATAGGTATCTGTCCAACCTATATTATTTCATCTGAGATGCCACCCCCAAGATGGGCTATGTATCCACTAAGGAGGAACTACTCATGCTCACTCACAACCACAGTCACAAACACTCATGCTAACTCAACACACATATGGGTTTGTCAAACATGTAGGAAGATAGGGAAGGAGAATGCTAAGCCAGTGAGCTCAACCATAGAGCTACAGGCATCTCAACTGATCTCAAATAGCTTTGGTAACCACAATACCTACCAAACCCAACACAAGGAAGGCCCCCTTCTCTACTACACAGTCCCTTAGGCGCCCCTTCCCTCCAGTGCTCTTCAGGGTGGGAATAGAAAGGTTCAAGCTGCTAGATCCATAAAGATTATTGCCTTCACTAGTTTTATCAAGTAATCCAACCTCCGATCTCTCTCCCAATTCGACCCACTCTTGGATTTTTCCCAATTCTGACCACGTGACTCCCAAAAACGGAGTTGAACTTTCGGGCTTCCAAATATGGGTTTTCCTATGGATTTATGGGCATTTTACGCTCTCAATTTCGCCCCAGGGTTTATGTCTATGGATCCCCCATTGGATTTTGCTGCTCACATCAAATTTTGGACATTTTTGGCACTCAAAATCGTGGCTTCTTCTCTAGTTTCGATTTATGCAATTCTTCACTGCTGGGAATGCATAATGGGTGAGAAATGATTTCCATTTGATGTGTAATGGAATGGGGATGAAGGAAAAATCGAATTTCCATGAGGAAGTTAACTTCTAGGTCAAGTAAATTGAGCCCATAACCTGCCATACGAATTTATGAGCTTGTCCATCCTCCATTAAATTCATGGGATTACTTCTCAACTGCTTCTTCCTAACATAATTAAATGTCAACATGGTAGTCAAGATGGGTTCTCATAATGACACTTGGAAACAAAGGATTGAATCCCCCATCCCCTCACCTCTCCTAGTGGATACATTCATCCCTCTCATTTTGGTTGCTTGCATAGCTAGTTTTTGAAAATTTATTTACATCATAAATATTTACATGATTTTACAATTCCCATGGTTTACTAATACATGGTTCACAAAATATAAAATACTTGCCTTTACAAGCTGTGCATTCGCTAGCGGGCATTGGCCTTGAGCTCCACGCTAGGAACCTTAGATCACATATTTACAATATTTACACATTAAGCCAAAAATTCCAAATGTAAAAAATATGGATATTACATCCATTGCCAAGGAAATTAATGCCCTTGCTATGTAGGGCTTGATGCTCAGATGTTTTTCGTCCATTCAAGGATTTCTTAAAGATATGAGTCATATAACAATATGCACTAACATCCTTTGAAATCGATTCGTGTAGTCACAAGACAAACTGGCTAGTGGAATTCTTTAAAAAATCAAATTCTTAGAAATGATTAATTTTAAGATGTCAATTGCAACACGATTTACATTTATATGGGTCTGCTTTTAGTTCAGTGGCATAGAAATTAAATTTAAAATAGGAATCCTTCAATTTTTTCCTCTGCATGTACAAGAATATCATGCTTTTCTTGTGTATTTGCGTTAGCTTGCAAGAGTACCCTCCCTTCGTCTGCTTTTCAAGACAAGGTGTAAATCGACCATGAAAACAATTGAACTTTTGAAGAATTAAGGATCTATTTGGAATTTTAAGGATCACGAATGCCAGCTACTCGCTCGGTCTTTCCAACTAAATGAGGAATAAACAAATGGAAACAAAAAATAAATAAAATAGCTTGGACAATTACAAGTTTGGTATTAGGTCATCACATATATGCTCTAAAGGTATTGGAATGAATCTCATTACAATGAGAAAAATTAGAAATACTTTTCGTCTAGTTATATGTGGATGTTGTGTAAAGATAAATCATTGAAATACAACTGAGGGAGAAGAGAACAAAAAAAATTAGAAATACTTTTCGTCTAGTTATATGTGTGGATGTTGTGTAAAGATAAATCATTGAAATACAACTGAGGGAGAAGAGAACAAAACTAATCTTATAGTATTTATAAACAATAAGAAGAAATTGCTCATGAATAAATCATCTATCCACTGGTTCATGCTTTAAAGGAAAGAAATGGCGATCTAAGCTCTACTTTTGAAATTGATTTTAATCTGAATTGAAATTTATTTTAATCTGCATGCTTAAGTTTTTGGATAACTCGCAGGTTTAAACAATGCTACTTATGAAATTGATTTGCAGGCCCTTCCCAAATGTTGACCCCAATTTTAATAAAAGGACAGAGATCGATCAACTCAATCCATGTGTCTAATTTTAATTTTAAAGATATTTTGTCCACCGGTCCTAAATCATTAGAGCTCGACACCATATAAATTAAAAATTGAAATGGCAGGTTAAGGTTATTTCCATTATAACTTACTTGGACTATGCCAGTGTGGATGGTTATTCGTGTTGTATTCATAAACATTTTAGATTTGATTTGGTTATAGGAAGTATAGACAGTTGTTAGGAGTGCATTCGTTAAAGTTATTGCGTTAAGAGGCGCTCTACATACTGGACAGTCCAATATGAGGGAGATCTTGTAACATGTGAGTGTTTGTCGAGTAACAAAATAATATAAAGTAAACAAAAAAGAATAATACAAAGTAAAAAATAATAAATATTATGTCGACCATAAACAAAAAAGAATAATACAAAGTAAAAAGTAAATATGAGACTTAAACTAGAGACTTTAAAACTTAGGATTAGGTGGTAAATATTATGTCGACCATAAACAAAAAAGAATAATACAAAGTAAAAAGTAAATATGAGACTTAAACTAGAGACTTTAGAGCTGAGGATTAGGTGGTAAATATTATGTCAGCCATAAACAAAAAATATTAATACAAAGTAAAAAGTAAATATGAGACTTTAGAGTGTTTGTCGAGTAATAAAATAATACAAAGTAAACAAAAAAGAATAATACAAAGTAAAAAGCAATAAATATTATGTCGGCCATAAACAAAAAAAAAATACAAAGTAAAAAGTAAATATGAGACTTAAACTATAGACTTTAGAACTTAGGATTAGGTGGTAAATATTATGTCAGCCATAAACAAAAAATATTAATACAAAGTAAAAAGTAAATATGAGGCTTAAACTAGAGATTTTACATTTTACTTTTAATACAAAGTTAAAAGTAAATATGAGACTTTAGAGTGTTTGTCGAGTAATAAAATAATACAAAGTAAACAAAGAAGAATAATGCAAAGTAAAAAGTAATAAATATTATGTCGGCCATAAACAAAAAAGAATAATACAAAATAACAAGTAAATATGAGACTTAAACTAGAGACTTTAGAGATTAGGATTAGGTGGCTCAGTTATTGCACTCAAAGAGCTATTCAAGGAGAGGTTTGCACCTTGGGAAATTTGATCCCTCTCGGCGCTTGATAGAGCCTAGGATTTGGATCTAGGCTGGTTTATATGTAATATATATTTCATTTAGACCTGCAAAGTAATTTATGTGATATTAAATGAACACTATGTAATTATAATTTATATAATTTTTGTTAGTGAAATATTCATAGTTTTTTTTTGACAAGAACATTATGGAATTATATTAGAACCGGTATTTAAGCAACCGAAAGCATTTACATAGTAGATCTAGCATCAATACACCTCATTTTAGCAGAACAGCGATCTCATAGATTCGCCCAAAATATGGCAGGGCTCCCTACTCCCATATGCCAGAATTATTTAGCTATTACAGGGAAGAGAGGCGTATTATGCAGCAGAGGTAGCCTAATTTTTCCAGCTTATCTCTCATGGCTGAAACTTGAGCTTCCAGAGCTGCTATGCGATGTCCAAAATTTCCGTGGGTATTCGCCACATCCTTGAATCCTGTGCGCGTTTCATCTTTAAACTCGTCCATTTGTTCAGTAAAATCTGTCTTCAGCTGCATTATGTCTCGATTCAGAATGTCCCAAGTCTGCTCCCCAGCTTTGGACAGCGCCTCAATCTTGGCTTTCTGGCTTTCATATTTCCCTCGCAGTCGCTCGAGAGCTTCTTCCAATGCACTAATACGTTCATCCGCAGTGAGGCCGGAGCTTGAGGAGCTTGCCATCTCCGTCAGGGGCGCGCAAGGACCCACGAAATGAGCTGGATCAGATGAGTGCGTCCTCTGCAAATCTAAAGCCGAAAGCTTGACCAGCGTTCTTTGATGGCAGAGTGGAGTGAGATCTAAAACAGGGAGGGGTTCATTTAAGGGCGAGCAAGGAGACTCCCGAGGGCGCGAGGACCAGTTCCTGAGCTGGAGTTCAGGGAATCTCTGCAACTTCATGAAAAACGTGGTGTTGGGAAGCCCATGAGCACTCTGCAAGAAGATACAGGATCTTCTTTTGCTAGGGGATGTCACATCGCTGACACATCCCATTGATATTGAGATTTCCATGATCCATTTCGACCCCATTGTTAGCTTCCGTGTCTGCATGACTGTTAAGCGCTCGAAGGACATGAAAATATCTTATTTTATGGAATCGCTTGCTTTCCAGGATAATTTTTTGAAAAATATGGCGGAGGTGGACATTAGGGGGAGCCTTCTTGGTTTGGAGGGCCTTGATAAGGATTCTGGAGTCGCCCAAGACTGTTAGCTGACGAATTCCGTGATTTCGAGCAATTTGTAATCCTTGCCAGAGACTGCAGAATTCAGCAATGTTATTAGTTCCTATTCCAAGTCCCCAGGAATAATTTATGCTGATGATCCCTTTTTCTGACTTGATGATACCTCCGGCACCGGAGGGGCCTGGGTTTCCTTTTGAAGCCCCATCGAAAAACAGACAAGGTTCATTCAGGGATGCTACCCAGCGATTGAAGTCTGCTTCCTCCATCCTGATTTCCCAGGTCTCTGAATGAGTGAGTCCGTTGATTGGTTGGGAAGGCATTTTGGTAGTTAGCTTATTTAACCAGATGAGCTCCTCATGCAGAAGAGGGGAGTCATTGTTTAAGGATTGGCAGTCCATGACTTCTCCAAGGATTGCCCTAGCCTTTACAGCAGTTCTCCAGGGAGGGTCTTCTTTGCTTCGGAAGATTCTGTTGTTTCTTTCAATCCACAGATTCCAACATATGGCTTTTGGAGTCCAACCCCAAGTAGATTTAAGCAGGGCCTTGTTGCTTAGATTGAAGGGAGACAGAGAGTTCCAGGTGAGGAAGAGGGCCTGAACAGAGAGGGGCAGGTTAAGGGCAGTGTTGAGGCTAATGGCATGGGTCCAAGTCTCTTTAGCATAGGGACAATCCAACATTATGTGGTCCATAGTTTCATCACTGTTTTTGCAGAGGGGACATCGAGTTGGCCCAGCCATTCCTTTTCTTCTGAGATTATCACCGGTGAGAATACTCTTATGGGCTAAGGACCAGCAGAAGATGTCAATCTTCGGGATAAAGGGCTTGGCCCAAATAAAGGTCCAACCAGCAGGATTAGGGGCGGCGTAGGGGATGGTCTGGAGTTCCTTGTAGCCTTCCGCAGCAGAGTACACCCCTGAGGTTCCCCATCCCCTCCTATCTTTGACTCCCAGCTTGGAAGGGGATTTGCCTTGGAGGAGGACCAGAAGAGCAGCTGCTTCATCTTTGAGATCAGGAGGAACATGGCCTAATTCCCAGCCATTCCAGATTTCATTCTTCCAAACTGAAATGTCCTTTAAAGTATTGGAACCTTTTCCAATAAGCCAACTTTTTATATTGCTAATATGCAAGTTAGAGCCTAGAGGGGGGCTCTCCAGAATGGAGTCGTCCCAGAGATTAATAGAGCTGCCATTTCCGGGGATCCAATACAGTTTATTCTGGAAAGATGGTATGGCTTTGATGCATAACTTATGGATAGGCGAGCCCTTTTTAGGAGGGGGTTGCTGGTCCAGACATCTTTTCCTTGGTCCAGGGAAGTATTTCCTACGGAGGGCCTCTTTTCTCCAGCTGGATTTTCCAGAGATCATGTGCCAGAGTAGCTTGGCTCCAAGAGCAAGGTTTTGAGTTGTTAAACTTCTGATCTGAAGGCCACCTTCTGTCCGAGGTTTTTTGATCTTTTCCCAGCTGACAAGATGAAGTTTATTCTCATTCCCTTTTCCTCCTTCCCATATGAATTTCCTTAACAGCCCTTCAATCTTGTTGACTGCCGAACAGGGAGCAAGCAGAATAGAAGATTGATATATGGGCATGCTATTGAGGACTTATTTGATAAGAATAGTTTTACCTGCAAGGTTGAGCCAGTTGGCCCCCCATTTCTGGATTTTGCTTTTGATTTTGTCCACAATAGGTTCCCAATCTGCTGAAGTGATTTTACTTTTGCAAATGGGGATTCCGAGATAGATGAAGTTATTCCAGTCTTTGGTTGATTTCATTCCCAGAGTTCTGCTGATGTCTCTTAGTTCCCTGGTAGTACAGTTCCAGCTGAATATTTTGCTTTTGTGGAGATTTATTTTGCTCCCCGAGACTGTTTTGTACACTTCCAGTTCTCTTTTGAATTGCTCCGAGGAATGGACAGAGGCCCCTCCCAGAAGAAGGGTGTCATCAGCGAATTGGGCATGATTTATGTCCCTGACATTGTTTACAATTCTGAGCCCAGGGAGCACATGAATGTCTTGACTGAAGTTAAGCTGAAAGCTTAGGACCGAAGCCTGGATGGCATATAGAAGGGGGGAGAGAGGACATCCTTGTCTTAATCCTCTGGAGGCTTTGAAGAAGCGAGTTGGTCTTCCATTTACCAGTGGGGCTATCCAAGGGTCCCCCACACATCCTTTGATCCAGCTAATGATGTTGGATGAGAAACCAAACTTATCCATGACAGCAAAAAGGAAATCATGCCTGACTCGGTCAAAGGCGTTAGCTAAGTCGAGCTTGATGACCATACCTTTCTCTTTTCGCTGGTTGCTTGAGTGGATAGCTTCTTGAACGAGGATGATGTTATCCAATATTTTCCTGCCTTTGATGAATCCACCTTGGTTCTCCGGGATGATCCGAGGGAGCAATTTTTTCAGTCTGGTGGCTATAATCTTTGTGATGAGTTTGTAGCCCGTATTACAGAGGGAGATGGGTCGGAATCTGTCGAAGGAATTGGCTCCTTTTTCTTTAGGGATCAGGGCCAGAAAGGAGGAATTCGTGCTGCCTCCAAGTTTGTTGGTGTTCTGGGAGTGCCTAACCATTTTGAGAAGATCATACTTGATGATTGTCCAACAGCAGGTGAAAAATCTTGTTGTAAAGCCATCCGGTCCAGGCGCGCTGTCAGGTTTCATAGCAGCAAGGGCAGATTTAATTTCATCCATGGTGATTGGCGCTGACAGGGAGATGTTTTCTCCTTCACTAATGAGCTGGGGGATAAGATCAAAGGGGTGGGAGGAGGGGTCGAGGGGCTCATCAAAGGGAGCAGTGAAAAGGTCAGCGAAGGTTTCAACAGCTGCCTTCTTGATTCTCTCTGCATCTTGGGTCACTTCTCCATCATACCGAATTTCAGAGACAGCTTTGAAGTTTTTCCTGGCCTCAGCTTGTTTATGGAAGAACTTGGTATTTTTGTCTCCGCTAAGGAGCCATAGATTTCGGGACTTTTGTCGGTAGAATTCTTCTTCAGCCCTACAAGCTGAGAAGAAGTTCTTTTGCAATGCTTCTTCTTTGGAGTGGTTCCAGTCAGTCGCAGGGGAAGAACCAGTTAAAGCTTGGTGCGTTTCAAGTTCAGCTTGGGCAAATTCCCTGTTAGAGGCAGGGGAGGGAAGATTTTTGGCCCAGGCTTTTAGGGTCAATTTGAGTCGTTTTAACTTGGATTCCCAGACGAAGGAGGGTGAGCCCATGAGTTGGGTATTCCACGAATCTGTAACAGTTTGGAGAAAATCATCATGGTGAATCCAAAGTGGGCTGAACCGAAAGGGGAGAGGGCCAAGATTTGGGTCAGAAGTTAGCTCAAGCAGAATCGGTCTATGGTCAGAGGTGTAGTGAGGGAGAATTTTGGAGGCGGCTAGCAGATTTAGTTCGAGGAAGGAGGATTGGACAAGGAAACGGTCAAGCCTTGCTGCTACATGGCCTGGCCCAATTCTTTTATTTGTCCAAGTAAAGGTGCCATTTAAGGGTTTGATGTCAAGCAGATCCCAACCAGCGATGATGTCTTCTACCCATTCTCTAGAAGGATCTCTAACCGGATTTCCTCCTTTCTTTTCATTAGCTGCCAGGGTCACATTCAGGTCTCCAGCAATGATAATGTTGTCTCTATTCTGTAGTTGAAGGAAAGCTTCAAGGGTGTTCCGGCACTCTTTTTTTTCCGCATACAAAACAGGGACATAGAGATTAAAGAGACATACCTTGTGTCCAGATTGCTTGTGGACCAGTTTTGTGAAGACCCAGTGATCAGCACGTTCTTCAGCTTCAATATCATAAAGGAGTGGATCCCAGAAGGTGGCGATTCCGCCTGATGCACCTCTAGAATTGTTACCAATCCCAACACTTTTTTTCCAAAATCTTTTTCCGATTTGGAGGGACTTTATCTCCTCCATTTTAGTTTCCTGGAGTAGCAGAATCTCAGGCCTATGGATTCTGATTAGATCTCTCATTGCTTCTTCTTTCAGGGTTGATCCAAGCCCTCTGCAATTCCAGGAGATGTATTTCATTGACGGGTTTGAGGTGAGGTTTTGGCCTCTTTGGAGGCCTGATTTGTACCTTTTTTGGATCGGGTGTTCATGATGCCTTTAAGGGTTTTTTGAGAGCCTTCGAGGACCTCCAGGTAGGTTGCTTCTTCCCGTTGTTTCTTCTTGGATTTCCTTCCTCTTGGGGTTTTGATCTGGAGGGAGTGGAGGCCGCTGGTAGTCTCTTCTTCGGTATCTTCTTCCGGGTCTGATTCTTGCAGCTGTGGATCTTCATAAACTTCCTTGGGCGAGCGTGGCTTATCATTTTCTTCTCGAGTAGAGGGTATTTCACCAGGTTCTAGCAGATCTGCATTCAGGGCATCAGAGATCACCTTGTTGGCATGCACAGTCGCCCTAGGGACCCCGTTATCTGTTGGATGCATCTCCTCAGATCTGATGTCCTCAGGACGGTCTTTGGGGCTTGAGATTATGACTGGATCTTCTTTTGTGGACTCGCTGGAGGGTTTGTTGGAGCTTGAAGGCTGATTTTGCATGTTCATGATTTTCTTTTCAAGGTTCTTTGGGATTGCCTTGCCTTTCTTGACTTTTTGCCATCCTGCTTCGTCCTCTGAATCCTGATTTTTTGGGCAGTTTCTTTGGAAATGACCATGTTCATGACATTGGCGGCATTTGAACGGGATCTGTTCGTAGTCGAGCTTTTGGTAGTATATCCATTCTCCTATTTTGAGTTTAATAGCTTCAGGGAGACCTGCTTCAAGATCAACTTCAACACATATTCTGGCGCATGAGTATTGGCCCTTGTTATCAGCTTTGTCAATGTATTTTCCTAAGGTGTTTCCAATTTTTTCCAGAGTGGGAGAGTTCCAGCAGTGAATAGGAAGGTTGGGAAGCCTTACCCAGACTGGGACTTCTGTTGGTACATCTGTTTCTGCATTGAAGTCGGGCGTCCATCTATTGAGGTATAATCCTTGGGCGCCCATGAAGTATGGGCCATTTCTGAATATCAGATCTCTGTCTTCTTGGGCTATAAACTCAAAGATAAAGAAGCCACGTCCAACAGGGTAACAGGTGACACTGTTCTTTAGTTGGGGGCGCCAGTTCCTTTGAATCCAGTCGTCGGTGGTCTTGGTTGAGGGCCAAAGCCCCATAAACTGTCCAACTAAACCCCTATCAGCAAGGGCTAAGGCGACTTTGATGGGAATTTCTCCAGGCAAATCGATTTCAGGGATGGAGTCAAGCTTTTTGATGAATTTTGGAACCGTTGGGGCTTTGGGTTTAGCGCCAGAGGGGCGAAGGAGCATGTTGAAGGCGTCAGAGGCTGTGGGAGGGGGAAGCCCTCCCCCGAGCGCCGCCATCGAGCGCGAGAGCCGAGCAGCAGCAGCGATTAGGTCATAGCAGAGCGCCGTCCAGAGCGTTTGAAAAAAAAAAAAAAAAAAAAAAAAAAAAAAAATCGTGAAATATTCATAGTTATTAGTGTTGAATTGGTTTAATATTATTAAAAATAATTCATTTTTCATTTTGGGATATAAAGTAACAATGGGTGAATGTTGCATTTGTTAAGGTTATTTAAAATAATGATAGGATTATTTAATTTAATCATTATTTAATTTAAGTTTTAAGTTATAAAAACATTGATAACTATTATAGGTTATATAGTTAGTTTTGCTTAAAGAAAAGTAAAAATTTGGATTTAATGTAGAAAGTTAATTTTAAATATGATTTAAAATTTTGATTTATACATGTTAAAAAGGTTCGTTTTAATATGAATTGAGAATTGGAGTTCTTAAAGGTGCTTATGAGCACTTATAATGGGATTTTTGAGCTTCGAAAGTGAAAGAGACTAAAAGGTCTATCTTTCTAGATACCTCCAATAACACATGATTAAAGCATTACCCACACTTAGTAAAGTACACATCAACCTTATGCATCCACATAGACATTGTTGGAGCAATTGTAATGTTTGTCATTAATTCACATTCACACTCACACAATTGTCTTTTTCATGCTTTGTTTTGACCTTTTCTTATCTACACATTTCTTATGTTTATCATAAAACAATTTTAAACTTTTGTACATATACTTTCGTATACTTTCCATTTTTTTCAAGCTTTCACTTAGTCAATCATGCTTCTATCCTCTCCCATCTTATGGTTTTTTTTAACAAAACGATGGTCAACATTGTTGTAAGGAAACTTCGCTAGAGAGAGGTAGTATTCCCAAGTTCTTGGAGACTTAAGTTGACACACGTGCAACTCCTACAACAAGTTGCAAAAGTTTTGAAGTAATGTTCAAATCATAATCTGATGCCATGAAGTGTCACAAGTAATATTTCCTTTAATGAAATGTATTATCTTAGTTATGTGGTAGACTATTAGCATGATATAATGAATTCCATTAATGTGTTCCCCATTCAAAGATAATATGTTAAGGTGTTTCAACTTTTGTTCTGGTTTGGTTTTAGCTAGATCTATTGTCACTCAAGGGCCTTAACCATATTAGTCCTAATATATTATTTTATTCTCTTCCAAATATACATTTGTTTCATACTCTAATGTCTCAATATTATGGATTTCATGAATATAGAGCATCATGTCTCAATATTATGGATTTCATGAATATAGAGCATCATGGACCTCAAAAAGCACCAACTTTCTCATTTTTTCTCATTTGGTACACAAATTTGATTCCTCCATTTTGTTTTCTCATCTTTAGTTGAATGATATCCCACATGCTTTATGATGTTCTACTTCTTGGTTATGCCTTGCATATTTTTTCTCATCAGAATTCAACTTTTTAGACTCATAGCATGATACTATACCCTCCTACATGACCACTATTAATATAGTATTAATATGATAACATTTTATAATCTACCTTGATTCATGTTGTGAGTACATTGATATTGTGTTTGTATTTTTTTTTGCAGGGCAAAGGAAATAATTGTTTTTCTCTTTGTGGATTACAACAAAGTACAAAGGCATCATTGGTTGTGACAATGGGTTTCTTTAATTGGAGCATGCAAGGCTTTTAAAGCCAAATCAATCAAGTTTCTAAAGTATGACAAAATGAAAGATGAAAACCATTGACTTCTAGAGACCACACCTATATATTATATAGATACCATTTGTGATAGTGTGTTAAGGTTTTTAAGAGTTTGTGATATGTTTTATGTTACAGTTGGAATCATAGTGTGTTAATGTTTGTAAGTATTCGTGATATATTTTTAGTGTGAAATTTGATTTTTTTTAAAGGTGCTAGCTCAATGGAAGAGCACCTGCCTTATAGGAAGGAGGTTGGTGGTTCGATTCCTCTGTGCCCTATCTCCATAAATACGACTAATTAAATGACTAGTTAACATCAATCAATGACTAAATAAATGACTGGTTAACAACAATCAATGACTAGGTAACAATAATCAACGACTAAATAAATGACCAGTTAACAACAATCAATGACTAAATAAATGACCAATTAACAACAATTAGTGACAAAATAAATGACTAAATGTACTACCAAACAAAAATAATTAATGACCAATTAAATGACCAAATAACAATAATTAATGACCAAATAAATAACCAAATAGGGACAATTAATAACCAAATAAATGACTAAATATATGACCAACACATGAAGCAATTCAAGAAATTTATGACCAAGTGATAAATGACCAATTTGGTTGGGTGATAAGTGACTGCTAATTTATGACCAATAGTCACATGACCAAATTTAGTCATTTGTCACCCATTTTTAGTCATTGTTTTAGTCAGTTATCACCCATTTTCTACTAGTGAAGGTTATAGAGTAAATAGTTCATATATCTCGAAACTTACATAGGTAACCAACCTTGAGGTTTTCAAGGGGCCTCATTATTGTCACTAGTATTCAATACCTCTCTTGTTTATGCTTACTTGACATGTTTTAAGGATCAAATCCAGTGTAGAATCCACTTTTTGCACACAAGTAAGGACCCAAAGACTCTTGTCTCCCTAATTATGTTCTTCACCTCGCACTTCCCTAATTATGTTCTTCACCTCGCACTTCTTATGAGCTTGGTGAATAAAAAAAGGGTGATAAGTGTGAAATACCTCCACTACACATGCAGCTAGTATTTTCACACTAGGTAGTGCAAAAGGACACTTACTAAGAGTTCTGGAATTATTAGTAACAGTTCATGAATAGGAATGTGTGCATGCAAATAGAAATAAAATGTGCTAATGATTAATGCAGTAAATATAAAAAGTAAATCAAGATACCCATGAATCAAATATTATTTTTTGTATTATAAACAAGACATTACAATATGGGTACCTCAATATGATGAGTAGTGTTAGAAAAACAGGATCGCAGAGCAATAACAATAAACAAGATGCAAATATAAATTACACAAACACATTACAAGAGAGACACCAATATAACGTGGTTCACCCAAGATGGGCTACGTCCACACAGGAATCGCCAGTCCTTATTATTATACCATCCAACAAATGAAGGGATACAACCCGCAGCACATCTGCTGCAGCTTCCTCTTCACTCTCTCTTAGTCTCTCTTACACGATCTCATAGTTCTTTCAATTCTACAATACATTACACAACCGTATTACAATGTCTTCCTTTTAAAGGGGAAATACCATGGGAAAATACCCCCCGGACCCCCCGTTGCGCGTGCCGGGACCATAACCAAACCTAGGGTACAAATATGGCTGAAACAACATCATCTATGAGATTGGAAGATCAGGCTCCACAACCAACACGTAGAATGATGGGCCTTTGCAGCCATACGAATGGTGGTGCTCAGGGTCTCCAATGTCTCTTACTCTCCTCGGAATGATCAAATAGGGGCCAAAATCAAATAAATGGGAACAAAAGCTCAAAGAGGTAGGCTAGGGTTCAATAGGAATTTTGGTAGATTTTCGTTAAGGTAGAGTGAATGTTGTTGGTGGTCTAATGATATGCTGACCTTTTTACTAGTTTACAATTCATGAACCTTACTTTAATTATCGACTGGGGATCGTACAAACTTCAAAGGCACTCTACACTGTATGTGAATTTCTAAGAGAATCCTAGCTTAGAGTGATGTGACTTGGGAGTGTAAAAAGGAAAGTATGTAAATCTTCTATTTTATGAAAACATATAAAGAAGAACTGCTTGACAATCTTATTTTCTTGGTGAAGGAATTAATTTAATGATCTATGAAAGTATTAATCTAATGATCTATGAAAGTATTAATCTAATTTTATGAACGCATACATCTATTCTATGAAAGCATAAATCTATTTTAATGAAAGCATACAATTGTTCTATGGAAGCATAAATCTATTTTAATGAAAGCATACAATTGTTCTATGGAAGCATAAATCTATTTTAATGAAAGCATACATCTAATCTGTGAAATCATACATCTATTTAATGAAAGCAAACATCGAATATATGAAAACATAAATCTATTTTAATGAAAGCATACATCTAATCCGTGAAAGCATAAATCTATTTTAATGAAATGCTTTGGAAAACTTGACCTAAGGAAAATAACTCTTTATGAAATATGGAGATATGCTAATCTATGAATTCCTGATAGAAATTAATATAAATCAAATCTAAGATGTAGATATTGTGAAACTGTTTGATGCATAAAAATGTAAATTTGTAAAATTTTCTTTATGGAGTGCACCTATAGGACTACAACCTATATATAACGAAAATGCACACAACGTTATACAGAGTTACGAATGAAAACATGCATTTCCAAAAATATATCCTATTAAATAAATGATTCTCTAATAATTCATGATTACTTGTTTGATAAGGAATAATGAAATGAGTTAAATCAAAATGTAAAGACAACACAAAACTCCTGCTCAACGTAATGCGGGGGCCCACCTCAAAGCCTATTACAAGAGCTAAATTAAACTTATAAACTCACAGGTGATATGAAACACAATTTCTTCATTAAGTTGATATAAAATCCATGTCAATCGTAATACAAAAAATTAAGTGCTGTAAAATAAAGTGTCTAAACAGAACTGATAAAATTCAAGAGAGAGCTTCACGCTATGCGTGGACCTCTATTTATTACAGAGTTCCAACAAGGTGTCTTCATTGGAAACCATGAGATCAATCTATTCTAGATTCATCCATAGAAATAAGGAAAGACTGATAGAGTGATCCCAAGTTCTTCTTTCACTACTTCACGAGGTCAACTTGGAACTGAATTTCTTGAGCTTGTGTGATTGGAAAAATGAACTATTTACTTTATTCATAGTTGTATTTGAACCTGCACTTATTTTCACATGGCGCTTATACACTTGATTAACTCATTAAAAAATGCTAAGCATAGAAAATATTACTATACAACCATCATTATTTGATAGTTAGCTGAATCATATCCTATCCTACAGAAAAAGGGTGATCTTGTGCTTGATTGCTATTCCATGATAGTAAAAAGGGAACTTAGGACTGCGGTTGATACCTATATTGTGGCCCCATCATCTCCACCAAACTGGAAGATATTACACATCCTAGTCTAACCTATCCCCTTACTCTAGTGGGATTCCCAGCTATTCAACGACCTCTTTGATATCCCAAGCAATGATCCTGGGTGACCTTGGCTTCTAGTAGTATCCCTTACTCTATTGTTCTTTATCCCAAGCCCTCATTTGTTCTTCCTCATCAATACTTTCCTTTATTAATAGGGGAAGGAAGAATGGTGGGATTATCTTCATTCCAATCCATTTGAGTTTATTTTTCAGTAGAGATTCTCTGTACATTCGTTCCCTAACTAGAGAAACTTCCAACCTATGGGGGGAATGTGGCTCTCTCTTTTTCAAATCTTTTGAAATTATTTTCCATCTATCCTTATGGTCTATTCTACTTCCTCAAGGGTACCTTGATGGTTTTTTCAAAGTGCTCAATAACTTCCTGCTGCTTCTCCTCAAGGATAGGAATTAAGTCCTCATCAACTATTATAGCATCACGATATTGGATCACTTTCTGAGGATGAGTGGCTTTTTATATAACCCATAATGCATTTACCCATTCCTTTGACTGATATAGATGAAAATATTGTGCCCTTCTGATTTCACGGTTCATCCAGGAACAAAGTGCTCTTAGCTGGAAATCACCAACGTATGGGTTTGGTGACTAGTTAGATGAATGTGGTACAACCAAGTTATGGAGGAAAAATTTGCATAGCCGGTCCTTTTCAATTTCTATGCTATCTAGCGAAGTGTCCACAAAATATTTTGGGGTGGCTACTTCCAATGGCAAATTATTTTTCAACCTCTGTAGTTGAAATCAACACCATTTTTCTCTAATATACACAGTATAAATTTTGGACGGGGGCCTATACCCAACTATTTCTTCATAAAGTTTAGTAGTGGTATCCAGGGTGGTTTCTAGTTTTAGGATCTGTTGGTCTTTTTTGATCAACTTTTCTTGAGATTTCCCAATTTTGCTTGTAGTACTTGGTTCTGCTGTTCCAAGTGCTTCAGTTGGAAAGCATGCTGCATTTTTAAAATTTGAATTTTCGCATGTATAATTGGAACTTATGTCGATGCCACAACCTTTCTACTTATACTTGTGGTTACATGGGACTGTGCTGCGAGCTCCAGTGCTGCCAACTCTTCCTTGACCCTCATAAATTCAGATAATTCTTCTGATAGATGGGATTCCTCTTTGATCTACGTCTCTTCTTTAGGTAACGAGATGCCTTGGAGTGGTGTTTCTTCTTCTCTTGACAAAAAGGGGTCTCCTTGTTCCATTTCAAAGTACTTAGAGTCTTGCTGATCTAGGGGTGATTTCCTTGAATCTTTGTTTTCCTCCTTTGTCTCATTTCCTTCGCCGATTTTTGCTTCTTCCTCTTCTCTCTCTTTCTCTTCTTTGATTTTTGCTTCCTTTTTAAGCCTCTTGCTCTGCCATCTGAATTCATATGCTTTGGAGGACAATGATGCTGTCAACCACTATTTCATTGTCAACTATTTCTAAGTCAAATTTTCTTTTTTCCTCCGACTAAGTGGCCACCTTCTTCTCTTTCTCCCTGTAATGGGAGTTGAGTTCGAAACTGGGGTTCCCCTCATTCTCTGCACATCTTTTGTGGAGATATGTATGAATTCTTCTTAGTAAATTTGAGGGACTTGGGATGACAATTCCTCGCAGATGGTTAACTTTATTATCCCATGATGTGTCAGGGCGTCATCTTTCCCTTGTACCACCTTCCGACTCATCTCCCATATAGAATATAATAAGTAAAAAGGAATGTTGATGTTGTTGTTGAGTTTAATATGCCCTCTATTCCTCAAGAGATCCAATATTCAAAAATGAAACGTGGGTATGTAACTAAGTCTCCCAGTACATCTGATGTACTTTAGGATGACAACTACGACTTCGTCCCAGGGTCTCGACAAAGTTTCCCTTTTTACCCCATTCTTATATTCATCATACCATTCTCCTTCTGTAAAGAAGTTATGATTTTCCTTTATGTTTCTTTCTCTATCATCCTTGCCCTAATGTAAACCTTGAGGCATGCCTGTGTATGCTACTATTCTTTCTTCATTCAGGTGAATATGCATCACCTTCACCCTTGTCACATATTCATCTTCTTTCAAATGCTTGAGGTTTTTAGCAAATTCGAGGGCCACATTAAAGTCATATCCCTTTAAGCCGGTGATGAAGAGCATCCAACCCGTAGTGAGAAGGATGGTCAATACTTACGAGTTATCATAAATGGGGGAATGATCCTTTGACTTATTTTTCTTAAACTCGACAGTAATTTTCTTAAAATATATTGAATATATGAACAGGATGAAGGACTGAATGAATTTACTTGCATCGTTACTAAGTCAATAACCAGCTTGTCATCTAAGTCCACCCATGCTTCTTATTCGATGCTTCTTCTCTCTGTTGTAGCCTATGTGTTTAAATGAATGTAGGCCAAACTTGTTCACATGTTTTCATTCTGCCTCTGCCTTATTACTCCATTATTCCCTCTGTTATATTGTTGATTGACATGGAAATCGTGGGGAGATATGCAACTTGTGCTTAATTATGATTTTTCATGCACCTTCTTTGCCATCTTAGATTATTATTTTCCAATTTTGAATGTGAAATGATTACTTTACATGGGTCGACGATCTTCTCCTTGAGCCGTGCACTGCCTCCTTTCTAAAAATGAGCTGTCCTCAGCTCCGTAATGGGTAATTATGGTTTCTATAGGAATGGTATATTTTTACACAATATTGAAATAATGAGGTCAACAATTACCTTTCATGTCTAGCATACTTGGATTGCTGACGTGGAGCTTGCTTATGTGGAAATTTGTGCATGTGTTTTTTGTAGTTATTTCAACTTTGTCTGTAGTTATTTTGTTCCTTTCCGTAGTACTCAAGTGATGTGTGATGAGTAGTTTTTTTGACTCGTTGTTTGGTTGCTAATGGATATGCTGGATTGCTTGATAATTGCATATTTCTTTTCTTAATGTTCTGCTGTTGGATCGCTTGATAATTGCATATTTCTTTTGTTGATGTTCCGCTGTTGGATCGCTTGATAATTGCATATTTCTTTTGTTGATGTTCCACTGTTGGATCGCTTGATAATTGAGTGTTGCCTCCCTTGATATTGGTTACTTCCTAGCTTGATGTTTTTTTTTCATTTTTTTTTGAAGCTCTCAGTTGAAGTGGAGAAAATTTGGGTCTTCTATAAGCATGAGATGATTCTTATATAGTGTTTGTGTGAATTCCTCTTTAGACTAAATTTTCTTGTACATTTTGAGTCTACGTCCATTGACTAGCATTGGAAATTGACTATCATCTATTGTTTTTATGTTGACAACTCCATTGTCATAAATTGTGTCTATGTTATACAGTCCTAGCCAGTGGGCTATTCGTTTGCCTTTGAATTTATGGAATCTAGAGTCATATAAGAATGCATAGTCTCCTTCATTGAATTTCTTTGTCATTATGTTCTTGTCGTGCCATTGTTTCCTTTGTTGTTGTATGATATCAGAGTGAGCTATAGCTTGATGTCGGTGTTCATCTAACTGGTTTAATTGCAGAATGAGTTCTTTTTGAATCTCTGACAGTTCCATGTTTATTTCAGCTGTTGTTATGAGAGTCTTGATTTCAAACTCAATGGGTAATATAGATTTCTTTCCATATACTAGTTCATAGGGAGTAAAATCGGTGGTTGTTTTCCATGTTGTATTGTAGGCCCATACTTCTTCATTCAACCTATATGCCCAATCTCTTTTATGTAATTGTACTGTCTTTATTAGAATTTTATCAAGATCCCTGTTTGTAACCTAAAATTTTCCATTGGCCTATGGGTGGTAGGAAGAATATTTCCTATGCTTTATTTTGTTTCTTTTGATGATCTCTTCAATAAGGTTGGAGGTAAATTGTGTTCCTTGATCATAAACTAGTTCCCTGGGGACTCCAAATCTACTGAATATTTGTTCTATAAAGAACTTTGCCACACTACTTTCATCAACGGTACTAAGAGATGTAACTTCTTCCCATTTGGTGAGGTAATCTATGCATATAGGATGTAGTTCTTTTGATTAGATGGTGGGTTTAATGGGCCAACGAAGTCAAATGCCCATTTTTCAAATGGTTCCAATGATATGTGAGGATGTAGTAGCATTTCATCTTTATGTGTAGGTTTTCCCATTCTCCAGTCATCACAATGTGATACATATTCTTGAGTGTCTTTATAGAGCTTGGGCCAGTAGTATCTTGTTTGGAGTATCTTATATGGTGTTCTTTTTGCTGCATAATGGCCACCGCATGGCTCATTGTGAGTAGCATCAAGTATATCATGTACTTCATCTTTTCTGATGCACCTTCTTAGTATTTGATTTGGTCCTTTTTTAAAAAGCAGGCCTTGGATTCAGCTGTAAGTTTCACTTTACCTTATTATCTTGCATATTTCCATGTAGTCATAATGGTGTGGAAGTTTTCCAGATACAAGGTAGTTGGCAATGTCAACAAAACATGGAATTTCCACCGATATTGCAAACACGTGTTCATCAGGGAAAGCATCTTCTACTAGTTCATTGTCCCGCACATGGGTTAGTCTTGATAGAAAATTTGCCACTACATTGTGGTTTCCTGGTTTGTCTAGAATTGTCAAATAAAATTCTTGTAAGAGAAGTCACCATATTATAACTCTAGCACTGGTGTGATTTTTGTTCATTAGGTATCTTATTGCTAAGTGGTCGGTGTGCACAAAAACTAGATACCCTGTTATGTAGTGGAAAAATTTGTTGATAGTGTGCACAACAAATAAGAATTCCTTCTTAGTGACTGTGTAGTTGAGCTCTACTCCTGCTAAGTTTTTGCTAATATAATAGATGGCGTGTTAGAAAAATAGGATCGCAGAGCAATAACAATAAACATAAATGCAAATATAATCACACACACATTACAAGAGAGACACATATATATCGTGGTTCACCCCAACTTGGGCTATGTCCACACTGAAGTTGCCAGTCCTTGTTATTATTCTGTCCAGCAAAGTGAAGGGATACAACCTGTAGCACAACCGCTGCACTTCCTCTTCACTGTCTCACAGTCTCTCTTCACAGATCTCATAGATCTTTACAATGCATAAAACCTAATACATCTTGCCCTAGCCGTATTACAATGTCTTTCTTTTATAGGGGAAATACAATGGGAAAATACCACGGGATACCCAAAACCATGGGCCCGCAAAACAGCTGGCGAAAACAACCCAAAACCCCTAAAAATGCAGAATGGGTGTACAGTCCTCCGGGGTGCATGACTGAGACAATATCATCTATGAGATTGGAAGATCTGGCTCCACAACCAACAATCTCCCACTTGGAGACTGATCGCAACAACTCCACCGTTGTTGCACTTGTTGGACTTAGACTTGGCAACTTTGTCCTCTTTACCTTCATGCTAGAAGGCCAACTGAAATTGAGCAGCAAATCAGTTTCTCTCTGGTCACTACCTTTGTGAACATGTCTGCAGGATTCTGGCTAGTATGTATCTTTTCCAGCTTCAACAGTTCATCTTCCAGAACAGAGCGTATGAAATGGTACTTGAGCTATATATGTTTAGTCCTGGAATGGAATGTTGAGTTCTTTGCAAGATGAATGGCACTCTGGATGTCACTATACAACCTGCTATCCTTCTGCTTCTTACCCACTTCCTTCATAAACCTCTGCAACCAAATCATCTCTTTACTAGCCTCTGTAACAACAACATACTCGGCTTCCGTTGTTGAAAGTGTAACAACCTATTGCAGTCTCAAAATCTAGCTTATTGCTGTTCCACCTACAGTAAACACATACCATGTGGTGCTCCTCCTGCTATCCTTATCACCTGCCATATCTGCATAAACATATCCCTATAGAACAGTGTCTGAAACTCCAAAACATAATGCCTGAGTGGTGGTACCTCTCAAAGACCTGAGAATCCACTGTACTAATTTCCAATGTTCTTTACCTGGATTGTTCATATATCTTCTCACAACTCCCACTGCATGTGCAATATCTGGTCTTGTGCACACCATAGCATACATCAAGCTTCCAACTGCTGATTGATAGGAAATCTTGGACATGTAATCAATCTCTTCCTGTGTCTTGGAACACATTTCTTTACTTAGATTGAAATGGCTGGCCAAAGGTGTACTTACTGGTTTTTCATTTTGCATTTTGAACCTCTCCAACACCTTTTGTATGTACTCACTCTGAGACAATGTCAATTTTCGATTTTTCCTGTCTCTCGTTATTCTCATACAAAGGATTTGCTTTGCAGCACCCAAATCCTTCATCACAAATGAATTAGCTAGCTTCCTTTTGAGTACATTTATATCCTGCATGTTAGACCCTGCAACAAGCATGTCATCCACATATAATAACAATATAATATATCTTTCATTGTCTAGCTTCTTGAAATAAACACAGTGGTTAGAATGACATCTACTATAACCTTGTTCTGTCATAAACTTGTCAAATTTTAAATACCACTGCCTTGGAGCTTGTTTCAAGCCATACAAACTCTTTTTCAACCTGCATACCAAGTTCTCCTTACCTTTGACCTCATACCCTTGTGGATACTACATATATATCTCTTCCTCCAAATCCCCATGGAGAAAGGCTGTTTTTACATCCAAATGTTCAAGATGCAAATCTTCTACCGCCACTAGACTTAAGTGTTAAATTTTCAGTATTAAATCACAATACTATAGGATCTTTGCTGAGAGAATAACATCTACAGTATATCAATGCATGACAATCATAATATGACAAGCATCACAAGCATCACAAGAATCAAAAGCATAGAGACAAGAGACACAGAGTTTCCGTGGGGAAAACCCTAAGGTGAAAAACCCCACAACTTCCTCAGAGATAGAGAGAGCAATGGCTCAACCAAAATACAACCAAATAATACAGAGATAGTCTCCTAGCAGATGATCCTCCTCCTCCTCACTAGTGCGCCACTTTTCAGAGAGAGAGATAGATACTTTTCCGAGTGAGTAAAATAGAGATCTCCTATCTCTATTTATACTCACCTTTTTGCCCAGTGACCTACTGGGACTGACTTGTCTACTTGAGTACATCCACATTATATTATATATTAAATAGGGCCGACCCCATAAGGTGGTCTAATAACCCATCGGCAAGTACACACACTTGCGACACTTGTCAATCCACATGACGACACTTCCTTATAGAGGAATAACACATCTCTTATAAGGGTACAATAAATATATATATAATACACTGATGAAATACATTCCGAAGTTACATATACATCAACATTAAGATAGTCCTAACTGAAGTCATCTTAACAACATGAGAAAATATTTCACCAAAATCTATACCTTTCTTCTATGCAAACCCCTTTACAACAAGTCTCGCCTTGTATCGCTTCTTGCCTCCTTCTTCTTCCTTCAACCTGTAAATCTATTTGTTCTGCAATGCCCTTTTACCAGCAGGCAACTGAATCAAATCCCAAGTCTGGTTTCCTACCAATGAGTCCATTTCCTCATTCATGCCTTGCTCCCACTTCTTTCTAGTTTCCACCTGCATTGCTTCTTCATAACATTCTGGTTCACCATCATCAGTCATCAACAAATAATACATTGAAGGAGAGTATCGTTCAGGGAGTCTACTTAACCTGGTAGATCTTCTTACAGTTGCAGGAGTTTTAGGCACTTGCTGCTGTTCTTGATTTTCTGGCACCTTTGGAACTTCATTTTCTGTAATTTCATCAAGTACTGTGTACTTTGTGTTTTCCTTTTCCTGTTTCTTTCCTTGCAACTAATATTTATACATGACCTTTTCATTGAATATGACATCTCTACTTCTAATGATTTTGTGATTTTCATAATCCCATAAACGATAACCAAAATCATCAACCCCATATCCAATAAAGGTACATTTCTTGGATTTAGCTTCAAGCTTTGTTCTATTTTCTTTATCAATATGGACAAATGCTTCACAACCAAACGTTCTCAGAAATGAGTAGTTTACCTTTTTATCTGTCCATGTCTCCTCTGGAATACCACCATCCAAAGCACTTGAAGGTCCCATGTTTATTAAATAAACGACAGTATTTACAGCATCCGCCCAAAACTGTAAGGGCAATCCTGCATGCAATCTCATACACCTTGCACGCTCCATGATCGTTGTGTTCATCCTTTCTGACACACCATTTTCTTGTGGTGTTCCTGGGACTGTCTTCTCTCCACGAATCCCATGGTATGAACAGTAACTATCAAACTCTTTTCCGCAGTACTCACCTCCATTATCAGATCTGAGACACTTCAACCTTTTTCCTGTCTCATTCTCAACCAAAGCTTTCCACTTCTTAAAAGTAGCAAACACATCATATTTTTGTCTAATGCAATAAACCCAAGTTTTCCTAGTTGCATCATCAATAAATGTAACATAATAATGAGAGCCACCAAGAGATTGTATCTGAGCCAGTCCCCATACATCTGTATGCACTAGCTCTAACTTTTCATTCTTCTTCTGTTTCCCAACCTTGAGAAATCTGACTCGCTTCTATTTTCCATAAACACAGTTTTCACAGAATTCCAAACTTACCTGCTTCAAATCTGGCAGCGACTTCCTTGAATGGAGAATCTGCATCCCCTTCTCACTTATGTGGCCAAGCCTATGATGCCACAATGCTGTATCTGTTCCTGTGGAAGCTAAAGAGATAGAATGGTCAGTATTATGAGGACATAAATACAATGTACCTATTCTGTCTCCTTTTGCTATCACCATTGATCCTTTAGTGATCTTCCACCACTTTTCTCCAAATGTAGATAGACAGCCACCATCTCCCAACTGCCCTGTTGAGATCATATTTCTTTTCATAACAGGAATATGCCTAACATCTTTTAACACCCAGTCAGTTCCATTCTTAACTTTTATCCATACCTTACCCATTCCAACAATTTTACATGGCTCATCATCACCCAATAAAACATGTCCAAAATCACCTGGAACATAATCATGAAAGTATTTCCTATGGGGTGTAGCATGACATGAAGCCCTTGAATCTACTACCCAATAATCACTAGTATTATCTAATGCAAGAATGAAAGCATCTTGTAACAAATCACCCGCTACATTTGCTTCCTGGGTAGTTTCCTTCTGTGCATCTCTTTTCTTCTTTAGAGATCTGCAGTCTTTCTTCAGATGTCCTTTCTTTCCACAGTTCCAACACTCTATCTTTCCCAGTCTGGACTTGGATCTTCCCATTTTAGACTTCCCACGATTACCTTGCCTCTTTCCTCTCTCCTTTTGTCTTCCCCTGGTCTCCATGGTCCATGCATTTCCTGATGTCTCACCTGTGCTTTTTCTTCGCATTTCCTCGCTAAGAATAACACCAATAAGATCATCAAATTTGAAGGTGTTTGAACCAGAGACAGAGTTACTTACAGCCATGACCAAGCTATTCCAGCTTTCTGGAAATGAACACAACATTAGAAGAGCTCTAACATCATCATCAAAGTTCACACTTACAGAAATTAGTTGATTTGTAACCGTATTAAACTCATTTAAATGATCAATAACAGATACACCTTCAGACATCTTCATATTAAATAAACACTTCATTAGAAATACCTTGTTGGAGGCCGAGGTTTTTTCATACAGCTTACCCAGTGCGCTCATCAAACCCTCCATTGTCATTGATTTTGATATATTGAAAGCCACTGACGAAGCCAGGCTCAACTGTATTGTTCCCATATCCTTTCTGTCAAGAACCTCCCATTCTTCATCCTTCATAGCCGCCGACTGCTTTGCTCTTCCTCCCAACGGTAGGAATAGATCCTTCTGGTATAGATAGTCCTCCATTTGCATCTTCCATAACTGAAAGTTTTGGCCGTTAAACTTCTCGACTTTAAACTTTCCTTCTTCTGCCATTGCTCCCACTCGAACCAGAAACCCTAGATTCCTGCGGGTTTATCTTCCAAATAGACTTTTGGATCTGATACCAATCGTTAGAAAAACAGGATCGCAGAGCAATAACAATAAACAGAAATGAAAATATAATCACACACACATTACAAGAGAGACACAGATATATCGTGGTTCACCCCAACTTGGTTTATGTCCACACTGAAGTTTCCAGTCCTTGTTATTATTCCGTCCAACAAAGTGAAGGGATACAACTTGCAGCACAGCTGCTGCACTTCCTCTTCACTATTTCACAGTCTCTCTTCATAGATCTCAGATATCTTTACAATGCATAAAACCTAATACATCTTGCCCTAGCCGTATTACAATGTCTTTCTTTTATACGGGAAATACAATGGGAAAATACCATGGGATACCCAAAACCATGGGCCCACAAAACAGTTGGCGAAAACAGCCCCGAACCCCTAAAAATGTAGAATGGGTGTACAGTCCTCCGGGGTGCACGGCTGAGACAATATCATCTATGAGACTGGAAGATCTGGCTCCACAACCAACATGGCGTAGGGTTTATTTTCTTCTTCTTGTCCTAAGACTGCACCAATAGCCTTATATGAGGCATCAGAGTGGATGTGAAAGGGTAGATTCTAGTTTGGTCCTTGGAGGATAGGACCAATAGTGGTCTTTTATTTGAGGTGGTCAAATGTGGTCATACATTGCTCAGTCCAATTGAAATATGTGTCCTTGTTTAAGAGAGAAAACATGGGAGATGCCACTTTGATGAATCCTTCTATAAACCTGCTGTAGTATCCTGTTTGGCCTAAAAAGCTTCGCACATCTATTTTTTGACTGGTGGGGGAAGATTTTTAATGATAGCTACCTTGGCTTGATCAACTTCAATACCCTTTTGGGATATATGGTTCCCTAGAACTATTCCTTATTCCATTAGCATTCGACACTTATCATTGCTTAGAAAAAGACTCATTTTGATGCATTTTTTCAGGACTTCTTCCAAATTATCTAGTGCTTTCTGAAATTTTTGTCCATATGGTGTGAAATAATTCATGTATACCTCCGCTTGATCATTGAATAAATATGAAAATATACTTAGGATATCCATTTGAAAGGTTGCAGGGGCATTGCAGAGTCCAAATGGTAGTACTCTGTATGCAAATGTGCCCCACGAGCAGGTAAATGTGGTTTTATCTTGATCAGCTGGGTGGATTTGTATTTTATTGTACCCACTGAAACCATCCAGGAATGAAAATAATTTGTTTCCAACAAGAGTATCCAATACTTGAGCAATGAATGATAGAGGACAATGATCTCTTTTGGTTTCCTTATTAATCCACACATATTCTCCATTTTTCTCCTTTGTTTGGAACTATCAGTAGAGGTGAGACCATTTCACTATCTAAGATAGGGTAGATGAAGCGTACACCAAGCAATTTTCGCAATTCTTGTTTGACTATATTTTTTAATGTTGGGTTTATTCTCCTTTGGGGATGCCTTATTAGGACAACACCTTCCTTGATATATATAATATGATGCTTGCAAATATCAGGATGTATGCCCTTCATGTCCATATAGGTCCAAGCAAAATCCTTGCTATGATCTCTGAGCACTTTAATTAAGAGTTGTTCTTGATCTGGTTTCAGATTTGCATTGATGTTGATAGACTTTCCAGGAAAAATTTTCACTATTTTTACTGTTGTAGGTTGTTGTTTCACAGAGAATACCCACTGCCACATTGTGTCTGGGTTTTTAGAAGGAATGTTCAACACTTGTTGTTGTTGTCCCACTACAAAATTTTCTTCAAGCATATTATGGTTAGGATAAACATTTCGAATAAAGTTAGATAAATAAGTATCCTCAACTTGAGCTTTTAATGTTAAAGCAGTTTTATGCTGAGGACTAGTTGCACAATTTGATCATACATATCATCATAATCATCTATCCAACTAAGGATTTTTGCATCAAAATATAGTTTGGCCAGGGGATAGATGATGATCTTCTTTTTAGCTTGTCCACTTGTTATGGTCATGTCTCCAAATCGACAGCCTATGTAGGCATTTGTCGTTGCTAGCCATGGCCTTCCTAGGATGATTGGGTACCCACTAATTTTTCTATTGACCTCTATGACTACAAAGTCCGCAGGATATACCTATTATTCAATGTTGATAATGATATACTCTAGTATGACTTATGTCCTGATAGTGGAGGTATCGACCAGCTATAAAAATGTAGTTGTTGGTCTTATGAAGGATTGGAGATTTATAGCTAACATTGTATCCTTTGTCATTACATTTATTGCAGCCCCTAAATCAATGAGACCGCTAGAAATAGGGATTTTTTTGATGCTCACATTAACTATAGGGATTCCTAGGTCTAGTTACTTGGGATTCATAGATCTCCCTAACATGAGTTCTGCAAGTTGGCTTACGATGTTAATAGTTGGAGGATCTCCATTTCTTCTTCCTGGTCTCTTTATACAATTTTCCTTTATGAATTTGTTGTAGATGGGGACATCCCTTATTGCTTGCAAGAGAGGAATCTGAATGTTCAAGTGTTTCAATTCGTTAAATATGGCCCTTTTTGCTTCCTCTTAGTTTTTATATTTTAGTTTGTTAGGAAATGGAGGGTTTGGAGGATTTGGATGAGTAAGTGCTGGTGTTTTTCGTTGATTTTCTTACTTAGGAAGGTCCATAATTACAGGGTGTTGTTATGGTGGGCATGTTGGTTCTAGATTTGTTTGTTGTAGTGGACCTGGTAGCACTTTTCTTGACCTTAAGTTCATCTCATTTAAGTCTAGTGTGTCCACAACATAAGTTGGGAATTGCATCACTTCACTATTGTAGGCTTGTTGATTTGACCGATTGTTATTTGGGTTTGAAATAGGATGAGCTAGTATTGGAGGCGGTCTTGGAGGTTGTTGGTTTTGTGGTGGAGGCATTATGTCCGCTTGTTGTGGTTGATGTCTCCAATTTGAGGAAGATGAATATTGATTTCCATAGTTTATTTATGGTTGTTGGAAAGGTGGGGGGAACTGTTGGTATGGATTTTGGTTTTGTTTCCATTAAATCAAGCCTGTTTACAAAGGCCATGAAGGTTGTGCTAATGGATCCCAATCTTGGTATGGATTTAATTGATTGAAGTAGACTTTATTATTAGCTTGAAATGGTATAGAAAAATTGTTTCTCCATTGGTTGACAAAACAGAGTTGTTCCACAAAACGTTTTGATGCAAGGTCCTGCATAGCTACTTTACATGATGGAAGTAGGGGACACTTGTCCATTGTATGATTTTCAGTGCACATCCCATAGAATTCAATCATATTTAACGAGCATTAAACTTTCTCATGCTTTTTACTACATTTTGGACAGAACATAGCTAATGCTTGATTAATTTCATCTTGTTTTCTCTTGAGTTGTAATGATCTAGTTTCATTTCCAATGACTGAAGGATTTAAGTTTTCATATCATCTAGGAGATTATCTAAATCATATTTAGTGAGGGTTGGTACTGGAAATAATGATCTTCCTGTTGATGAGGTTATGCCTCTTACTCCATCCTTACCTTTTCTAGACCTTGAATACTTTTTAAACATTTGTAGGATACGATCAAAGGATTTCTGAAAGATATATCCATCGCCCAATAGGTTTAGGATTTCTGGGTATTATTCCATGATTCCTCTGCGGAGCACCAGTTTTAATGACTCTATATCCAGGGTACAATTAATGGCTCTCTTATAACTAAATTTATTTTAATGAAAGCATAAATTTAATGAAAGCATAAATTTATTTTAATGAAAGCATAAATTTAATGAAAGCATAAATTTATTTTAATGAAAGCATACATCTAATTTGTGAAAGCATAAATCTATTTTAATGAAATGCTTTGGAAAAATTGACCTAAGGAAAATAAATCTTTATGAAAATTTGAGATATGTTAATCTATGAATTCCAAAGTTAAATTAATCTAAATCAGATCTAAAATGCAAATATCGTGAAACTGTTTAATGCATAAAAATGTAAATATGTAAAATTTTCTTTACGAAATGCACCTACAAGACTATAGACGCCATATAACGAAAATACACACACCGTTATATAGAGCTATGGATGAAAACAACCATTTCCATAAATATATCCTATTAAATAAATGGTGCTCTAATAATTCATGATTACTTGTTTGATCAGGAATATTGAAATGTGTTAAATCAGACTATAAAGACAACACAAAACTCCTACTCAACGCAATGAGGGGGGCCACCTCAAAGCGTATTACATGAGTTAAATTAAGCTTATAACCTCACAGGTGACATGAAACACAGTTTCTTCATTAAGTTGATATAGAACCATGTCAATTGTAATACAAAAAATTGAGTGCTGTAAAATAAAGTGTCTAAAGAGAACTTATAAAATTCAAGCGAGAGCTTCATAGTATGTGTGAACCTCTATTTATTACAGAGTTTCAACAAGGTGTCTTCACTGGAAGCCATGAGATCAATCTATTCTAGATTCGTCCCTAGAAATCAGGACATACTGATAGAGTGATCTCGAGTTCTTCTTTCACTACTTCATGAGGTCAACTTGAAACTGACTTTGCTGAGCTTTTGTGACTAGAAAAAGGCACTACCTGCTTTCTTCATAGTTGTCTTTGAACATGCACTTAGTTGCACATGGCACTTATACACTTGATTAGCTCATTAAAAAATGCTAAACACATAAAATATTACTACACAACCATCATTATTTCATAGTCATCTAAATCATATCCTAGACTACAAAAAAGGGTGATCTTGTGCTTAATTTCTATTCCATGATAGTAAAAAGGGAACTTAGAAATTCAGTTGATACCCATATTGTGGCCCCATCATATCCCCTAAACTGGAAGATATTACACATCCTAGTATAACCTATCCCATTGATCTAGTGGGCTTCTCATTTGTTCAATGGACTCTTTGATATCCCAAGCAATGATCCCGGGTGCCCCTGCCTACCTGTAGTATCCCTTACTCTGTTATTGTTTGGCCCAAGCCATCCTTTCTTCTTCCTCATCAATAATTTCCTTGATTAATAGGGAAGGAAAAATGATGGGTTCATCTTCATTCCAATCCATTTGAGTTTATTTTTTGCAAATATTCTTTGTACATTTGTGCCTTGACTTGAGAAAAATCCAACCTATGGGGGGAGTATGGCTCTCTTTTTTTCAGATCTCTTGAAATTTTTTGATGTTTTTTGCATTTGTTGAATTGTGTATAATTTCCACCACCACTCTCACTTAACACCAAATCCATCACCATTGACGAACAAAAAAACCCCATGAGGTAGTATTGAAGACTGTAAGACCTATCCCCTCTCTCAAGGGGTGTTTTTACACCATCTTCCCATGGTTCACGAGGAAGATACACTAGTAGGGTACGCTCCTAAGCCACATTTATAGGATCATCGGGATGATGCCTCTCCTTGATCAGTTCATATTCTCCTCTCGGAGAAAGTGATAATCCTTCCACCTCCTCCACCGTCGGATGAGGTTCCCCTCTAGCTTCTCCTCTTGGAGATACTTTGGACCACTTTGATCCCTCCTCTCTTGTATGAGGTCACTCGTTGTTTTCAACATCACCTTAGTCTTCCATTTGAGGAAACCACACACAAGATACTATGGTAGGACAAAATCCTCCTACCCTACATTTCATGGTTAGTCTAAATCTCGGGGAAACTAGTCAATTACCCTATTGCACATGATCCAACATGGGAGGATATGCCAGATAAAATTAGCTATGATATTCCTAAATTCAAAGGGAAGGAAAGAGATGATATTGCCAACCATTTCATGTCCTTCCATATATGGTGTTTTTTCTAACAACATAGTGGAATATTCTGTGAGGCTTCACCTCTTTCAATGTAGCCTCATTGAAACAACAACCAAATGGTACATAAATTTACTAAGATCATCCCATGCCACCTTTGCTACATTGGCCACCACATTTCTCACTTATTTATAGATCCCGATTCACCATGAACTTGGTATAGAGATTCTCATAGAATTTCACCAAAATACGTCTACCCACATCATGGACCACATCCATGAGTGGCATAGATGTGGAACAATGTGTAAAATCAAAATACAACCACCCTCCTTGTTGGATTGGTTCATCAAATAATTTTAACCATCCATAGCTAAAGATGTAGCCAATTCCATGCGACAAAGTTAGGAAGAGGATATTTTGAAAGCCCAAAATTTCGATCCCATAAATGCACAATCTAGATACCTTTAAACTATCCTCCCTGATTCCCCTCGGCATTGTTCATTGGATCCTACACCTATGGGGTTGCCACATTCAGTGGATGGGATTATCGGGTCCATTTCCCACTTAGGAAAGGTTCCTCCTTCCACTTCGATGCCATTCAATATGGCTCTGCAATACATGTTAAGTTTATACTAATTTGACTAGCAAGATCACTGAAAGAAACACAATCACAAGATAGACAAAGATTTACCCTGGGAAACCCTCATGGGGTAGAAAACCCAACAAATCTTTCCTCAATATAGATGATCAACCAATACAAGATGTAGAAACCAAACAAGAGCTCCTCCTCCTCTTCCTATGCAGACCTCTCTTTCACTTGTGCACTTCTTTCCGAGTGATGAATAAATGAGATAAGTGAGGAACATCCTCCTCTACTTATACTTGTTTCCCGACTGACTTTTTACCCTATGGGGCCGAACTCTACTAAGAGAGTCTAATAACCCCTAATAAATTAACTTAGGGCCGACCCCCATATGGGAGATCTAATAACCCTAGTTACCACAATCCATCGGAGGAATAAACATATCCGGATATACAATAGGGTCACCTCGGAGGAAGGGAACATCTCCGGAATAATAAAGTACAGATATAATATTCTTAGAAGTTACAATATTTCAACACTCCCCCTTAACGAGAAGGATATTATAACAACATTTGCAGGAGCAAGGAGTCATCGACTACATCATACGTGATACATCTATAAATCATTGGAAGCTTTCTTTATACATCATCATTAGTAACTCAAGCAGTTACTGGAACATCTTTAAGATCTTCAATACTGGAACATCAACATATTCCGTATCGAGTCTTCATGTTCTGTAGCACTTGAACAGCTACAACATCATCATCATCAGATCCTCTGATCAACATCATCATCTGGATCTCTCGATCACGATAAGCGGCATCGTCATCATACGATCATCAACATCGTCATCATACGATCATCAACATCATCATCATACGATCATCAACATCGTCATCATACGATCATCAACATCTGGATCATCTCGATCTACACCATCTGGATCATCTCGATCTACAACATACTCTGCAATACACACGATCCTATTACGAGATGATCAATCCCTCTCACTTTAGGACATAGGTCCATGGATGATACAATCCAGATCAAGTTCCAGGATGATCAATCCTTATCACTTTAAGACAAGTCTCATGTCTATAGACGATGCAATCCAGATAAACTTCTAGGAGGATTAATCGTTATCACTTTAAGACAAGTCTCATGTCTATGGACGATGCAATCCATATCAACTTCCAGGAGGATCAATCCTTATCACTTTAAGACAAGTCTCATGTCTATGGATGATGCAATACAGATCAACTTCCATGAGGATCAATCCTTATCACTTTAAGACAAGTCTCATGTCTAGGGACGATGCAATCCCATCACGTACATTTTGAACCAAGAGTCCAGGGACGATGTAGTCCTATCATCAATTCTTGGAGACATGTGTCTACGGATCAATTCTGGGACCAAATTCTGGGGAAGATATAATACCCACCTGTCCACTAAGGACCTCATTCTCGAAGACATCTGTCTACGGATCAATTATGGGACTGAATTCCAAGGATGATACAATCCCCAACTGTCCACTAAGGACTTCATTCTCGAAGAAATTTGTCTACGGATCAATTCTGGGACTGATGTCCGGGGAAGATACAATCCCCACCTGTCCACTAAGGACTTCATTCTCGAAGACATCTGTCTACGGATCAATTCTGGGACTGAAGTTTGGGGAAGATACAATCCCCACCTGTCCACTAAGGACCATACATCGACCTTCCTGTCGGTATCACAAATATAGGTATCCACATCATCGACCTCACTGTCGATGCAGGAAATCTCATCATCAGTGACCACATCACTCCCCCTTTCGAGGAGGGTCCTTCTGAACTACACCAAGCTTGTCTCAGAAATATTCAAACTTTACTCGAGATAGAGGTTTGGTCAATATATCAACAACTTGTTCGTTAGCGCTCACATACTCGAGCTTGATAGTTCCTTCCTGCACCATATCCCGTATATAGAAATATCGAATCTTTATGTGCTTTGACTTATCATGGAACATTGGATTTTCTGTCATCTTGATACAACTTTGGTTGTCATACATGATCACAGTGGGATCCATCTCTAAGTCAAATAGTCCCGATAATAGTTTCCGAAGCCATACAGCTTCACAACTAGAAGAGCAAGCAGCTATATATTCCGCTTCAGCTGTACTGAGAGCCACACTAGACTGCTTCCTGCTAAACCACAAGATCATGGCAGATCCAAGACAATAACATCCACCTGATGTACTCTTCCTGTCTGAGACACTTCCTACCCAATCAACATCTGAGTAGCCATGTAATATGAAGTCATGATCTACAAGATAATATAGACCAAAATCTATCGTACCCTTTAGATACCTCATCACATGCTTTGCAGCTATTAAGTGAACTCTTCTAGGTTCCACTAGATACTAACTCAAGGTATTTATGGCAAAGCATATTTCTGGTCTAGTATTTTTCAAATACATCAATGACCCAATAATCTGTCTGTATAGATTCATGTTGTAGTCCCTAGGTTCACGTGGTTATTAGAGGTACATTATATAATATAAGCAAACATACACAATGATGCAGATATAAGAGACGAGAGTGAGAGAGAGAAGCCTTTATATTAACCAGCAATAGCAGAGTATAATTATAGAACCAATCCCTACTACTTTATCGGCTCACCAGCCTAGATATATATATATGCCAATACAGTTATATAACCGTCTGTCGGTTTATCCAACCGACCCGACCTATACTAGTCGACGCAACCTGTCAACATGTGCTGCAGAGTGGTCGGGCAGAGGGCCTAGTCGATAGGCCGACCTAGGCCCCTCCAACATCTCCCCCACTTCAAAATATTTCTTCGTCCCGAAGAAATGGAGAGATCAAAATTTCAAAAAGAGTTATATAGATGGTTATGACAGATGAATGATGGAATCAAGAGTATTAGGTAGCTGGAGATAGGCTTCAATGATAACTTCAACAGAGACAGAGAGATGGTGCTGGAAATATTCCAAAGTGCGTAGCAGATTCTGGATGTCTACGGTCAGAGTTGTGAGTTTCGACAGATTTTCCGTCTTGTCGTGAGTGGATGTAGCTTGCAAGTGAATCATGTCGGGACCAAATATGTTGAATGTATTGTTGGCAGCAGCAAGTAACTGATGAAATCGAGGCTAAATTTCTCCCAGTTTGTTGAGGCCTCCTCGGGCTTGTGACATCCACTGAACTTCTTGTTTTTCTAATTTGTCCAATTGCTTGTTTTCCATGATGATCCGGCTATCAAGTTTTTCGATAAGGGATTCATCTGCAGTCAAGCGTTGGTGCTGAAGTTGGCTTAGTAATGCTCTTGTTTTCTGAAGATTTTTGTAGACATCACCGTAATAAACATACCGATTGTTCAGAACTGTGGTGAGTTTTTCTGCTTGATTGCCATACTACTTGAGTACTTTGAAGGCTTCAGAAAAGGCAGTAATTGATTTGTCATGAGGGAATCTACCTCAATAGCCTGATCTTGTTGTTTCTTGAGAAGCTCAGATTGTAGCATTGACACGACAGATTCCAGTAACTGATATGCTCTGTCAGAAGGTGGTGTCGTGTCGGAACTAGTTGGGAGCAGGACAACTTGCTAGGCTAATTGTTCACATTTGGTGAGAAATGTAATCTTTTATTCCTGGAGCTGTATTATTTGTTCCTGTGATTCCTGTTGGTGACATCTTTGGACTCTAAAAACTACGACTTCAAGTAAGTCAAGTTCATATTGAGGTGCCAAACATGGCTGATAACTTGTATTAGCTCCGAATTGGTCTAAATGTACAGATGGAGTATTTTCCTGTATTTTCTACATTTCCATCTGCTGCTGCAGTTCTATTTCTTTGTGTTTCTTTCCTTTGTGCTTCATGTGGCTACTCTTTTCTTTTTCTTTGTTTACAATTTGCTGTTTTGGGTCCTTATCTTTTCCTTCTGCTCCTAGGTGTCTGTCGATGACTTCTTTTGTGCTGACAACAGCCTATTCTGCCTGACTTTGTGTACTGGGTACTACTGTTGTGATGACTGGAGTTCCATGTTCTGCTACTTCGGCTCTTGGTAGAATTCATGCTGGTGTGCTATAGATTTGTACATTGCTTGTATTGATGTCTGGAGTATTTGTTTGCTCTGATGGTCCTGTCATGTCGGCTATAGTGTCTCGAGTTGCGACTGCTTCCTTGGTTATACTAGAAGTGGCTTTATCTACTTCTGTCGTGGTTGCTTATTTGTTGAGCTGCAGCGTAATTGGAATAGACTTGGATCCGTTGACATGGGAACTCGACTGGTTTACTGGGAATGATAGTAGGTTGACGGATGTCGGAATTGGACTCGATGGAATGGTACTGTCAAACGGATCCGAACTAACTAGACTAGACTCGACCGGGGAACTGACAACTTGGGTATTTTCCTTTGGAATGGTGTTTACTTGAGATGGATTCATTTTTTGTGGTAGTGAATTGACTAGAATAGGGGTATAGACACCTGTTTGTTGTGCATATATTAGACCTGATGGGTCAGGATTTCTGATATGATGGGTTGTCATGTGACTGACAATTTCTGGAATGGTTGATGGTAAAGGTGAACTTCCGGTTTGAATGGTGTCAAATGGAGCTAAATTAGTAGAAGGAGAGGCAAAAACTGGTTGTTGGATGACCATCTCGCGCTAGTTAGGACAAAATATCGGGATGTTTGCAATGAATGTATTCAAAGTGGTATCTTTTGTGACAGGAGGAGCAGGTAATGCTACTAGACTGCTTTCTTCTTCTACTACGGTTGGGGAATGGGGGGGGACTGGATAGTTAGATCAATATTAGGTACGACTGAAATTTTGGGTTTTTTAACAATGATTTGAGAAGATGGATACTTATCTGTTTCTAAGAATTTTCTGAACTGCTCTTTGAATGGAAGTTTGTTCTTGGATGCATCTTCAAGGATTTGGGTAGCGGTGTCATATAGCTCGATCTCATCTGCAATCGTCGGTTCTTGAAATGTTACTTGTATTTTCCCATTTCCCTTGGTCGATATTACTCAATTATGTCGGGCTGTGATGATTTCAGCTGCTACCTTTTGGATATTATTGCCTGTCAGAAGATGTTCTGGGTTGTCAGACTCTGTGTCGCTGTTCGACTTCCCTCCAGCCTCTGGTGTGTGCGGAGTCTGGGTAAGTGCTAACACCTTAGGGTTAGGTGTCGGCTCGGGCCGATAGATGAAAGTGTTCATGTACAATCGAATTTCATATGCTTCTTCTTGTTCCATGTCGGATAGGGGTTCGACATTTTTGAAGTTGGTTTTCCTTGCTTGTGCCGAGATGGGTAATACTTGGTTAGACTGGTGGCTTAAATCTGTGAAGATTTCTCTTACTGAGGGGTAATAATCGAGCCGTTCTGCTAGACCTGCTGCTCCTTCCATGTACCATACTGCTGTGTCATCCAAAGATAGTTGGATGTGTGTTGTCGCGGGTAAGCTTCGACGGACATTCTGTGGTACCCTCCATCTTGTTGCTATTTCTTTAAGGTCAGCAAACCATGCTTCAAGCCACAATTTGACTGTTGTAGGTCCATGTCGGCTTGCTCCAGGTGCAAAGCAATGGAAATTTTCCATAAGGACGAGTCGGTCTTCGAAAAAATCTTTGTTCCCTTTTGGTCAACAGTGGGTCATAGCAATCCAAATGAGTACAGATGGGTAGCGGATTCTAGCTCCCTCCTCCTGGCACTTATGGCATGTATATTTGAGAATGTCAGCCAGGTAATCAACCCATTTATATACTTTTCCGTTCATAGCCATATTCTTGACAGCTTCTAGCATTTCAGTCTTTAAGTTTGATCCTCTGCCTGTCCGTGAAAGTGCATGTGATACAATCTTGGCAACAGTTTTGTAATTTCCAAAAACAATCTGACTCACGACTATACCTCATGAATTCTTTCCAGCAGGAGAATCGACAAACTCATCAATCAATTTTGCACCTGAGCTTGTTGGTACGACATCTCCTTTATGTGAAAGGCCACTGATTTTGTCGATGATTTCACCATTGATTTCGATCGGAACATCCAAGTAAATATTGCCGTTATGATATCGGCTAACGATGAATTGTGCAATGAATTCCTTCAATCCTCCAAAACTATCCAATAAAGGTGCCCTTAGGTAGTGCAGAATTGTGGCTGTCTGCAACCGTCGTGCTTCGTCTCTCCAGTGACCATTTGACTCCTTCCCCCAATCTTCAACGCTCCTCCATGCTTTCTTCTAGGAAGGTTCTGATGCCTTTGTATTCCAAATCAATTGGAGTCTAGTTTCTAGTGGTGTTTGTTCTTTCTCCAGTTCTCTAACTAATGTTGCGGCAAATCTGCTAGCTGTTAAATTTTTCCAGGGAGCCATGGTGGATTCAAGGTGCGATGTTCTGAAATTAGCTTCAGTGGAGTCAAGCAATTTTGTTTCTTGGAGTTCAAGTTCTCTGCAGAAGAGTAACCAAGAATCCTCAAGCTCCGAATTTATGGTGGAGTTACTCGGCACGGGTGAACGAGACATAGAGGCCTGTATTAATGGTTGATTTGATAGGGCTATTAAATTAGGCTGGCCAGATACCGGTGCTTCGCCAGATGCATTACTTCTGGTGGCGTGTTTATCTTTAGCCTTTATTGCTTTTTCATCATGGTGTTGCGACAACTCATTCATTGTGTTATGTCGACGCACTTCTCTAATTATTTTTTGTCGGTTCGAGCTCCAATGCTTCTGCCGTGTCAGATTTTCTTCTACAAACCATCGATGTTCTTGTCGGTGCCTGTAATATCGACGGTTGTGCACCGGACTTCTTTCTCTGCTTTTCCCCTCTTTCCTCTGCCATACTCTTGTCATTTCTGCTTTTGTCGTGTTTTTCTATACTTGCTTGATTGCTTATAGTACTCTCATTCGGTTATTTCTAACCATTTTATTTATTTATTCATGATTTATACCTTTTAAGTCGGGCGCCGTTTACTGCTTTCTTGAAAATATTTCCTTGTAACGTTTTCAATTGGACTGAGTCGTTAGGATTTAGTGTTTCAATTATATAGGGTCCCATCCATTCTATATGTAACTTCTTTGGCTTCCCTTTTACTCGGCTATTATAGAGGAGTGCGAGATTTCCAACTGATAGATTCTTTTGTTTGATATTTCTATCGTGCCATGCTTTCTATTGGTGTTTTTGCACTCTCTGATGTTCTATTGCCAATTTTTGACTTTCATCCAGCTTCGACAACTGTAATAGCCGTTCATGTCGAGTATCTTCGACGTCGATATGTAGAGCTGTTGCGATGGTTGGTGCTTGTCGTCGAAAATGTAACGGAACGACAGCCTCTTTCCCATAGACAAGTGAGAATGGTGTCTATCCTGTCATTTTCTTTTATGCTGTTCTATATGCCCAAAGGACAACAGGTATTTTATCGTCCCAGTCATCTTTCTCTATGTTACAAATTTTGGTCAATCCTTTTGTAAGTGTTTTATTGAACGATTCCACTGCGCTGTTCGACTGAGGATGATATGCTGTTCTTATTCTATGATCAACTGCAAATTCCCTAGTCAATGCTTCAATGGTTTTACTTACAAAGTGTGTACCTTGGTCACTTATCAATGTTATGGGGTATCCGAAACGTGTTATGATGTTTTCATAAATAAATTTAGCGGCAACTTCACTTGAACAGGTTTTGACTGGTTCTGCCTCTTCCCACTTGGTAACGTATTCGACAGCAGTGATAATATACCGAGCACCTGTTCGTGTTCCTACTACTGGAAATGGTCCAATAAAATCGATAGCCCAAATTTCAAATGTTCGGCTAGGGTTAATTGGGATCAATGTCTGTTCTTGGTAGTGGTCGGCCCATGTGCTGACATTTATCACACTTAGACACAAACTCTTGACAGTCTCTATGAACTGTCGACCACCAAAGTCCTGCCTACAGGATTTTTCTAGCTGTTATGTCTGCATGATAATGTCCTCCCGCTGGTCCAGCATGGGCTTCTGTAAGTATATCCTGTCGTTCATGCTCAAGTGCACATTGTCGTAAGATATCATCCAGGCCGAGTTTATAGAGGAATCCATCGATCAAAGTGTAGGGGGCTGCTTTCATTGCTAGTATCTTCCTCTTTTTCTCATTCATTCCTTCAGGAGCTTGTCCATTTTCAAGAAATTTTGCGATTTCTGTAAGTTCTAAAGGAACTGCTTCAATGCAAAACAAGTGTGCATCTGGTAAGTCATCTTCAATTGCTATCGGTTCTTCTCCTATGTCGACTCTCAATAGATGGTCTAGTCTGACATTATCTTTTCCAGGTCGAATGATTACTTCGAATTCAAATTCTTCAAACAGTAATAACCAGCGACATAGTCTCCCGTTATGCAATGGTTTATTGACTAAGTATTTTAAAGCTTGGTGATATGTATAAAATACAAAAGGATTAGCCAATAAATAATGACGGTATTTCTGAGGGGAAATACCATACCTAATGCTTCTCTTTCGGTCGTAGAATAATTTCTTTCAGCTTTATTCAATTTTCAACTGCTGAATGCATTAGGGTAATCCATGTCATCATCTTCGGGTTGTGTTAGAATGGCTCCTACTGCTATTCCAAATGCATCAATATGTACATGAAATTTCTTTGACCAATCCAGAAATCGAAGGATTGGAGCTTCGACCATTTTTCTTTTTAATGTGTTGAATGAAATGTCGCATTCGTCTGTCCATCTATAATCTCGATCATCTTTTAGCAATTCTTCGAGAGGATAAGTCATATCGGAATAGTGTCTGATAAACTTCCTGTAATATCCGGTATGACCCAACATGATTCGTACTTGTTTTGGATTAACTGGGGGTTTTAGGTCGAGGATAACTTTGATCTTCGCATAGTCGAGCTTGATTACTTCTTTGCAAACGACATGGCCAAGTAATATGCCAATAGGTGTCGCGAAGATGCACTTTTTAATGTTCAGGGATAGTTGTATTTGTCGACATATTTCCAACATTAGTTTGAGCCACTTGCTGTGATCTTTCAACATTGTATAAATTGTCCAATCATCAAAGTATACAGCCATGGTTTTGTAAATATATTCTTGAAATGCTTTGACGACAATTCTTGAGAAGACTGCAGGTGCGTTCTTCAACCCGAAAGGCATAACTTTATATGCGAATGATCCAAATTCGCATACGAATGTTGTATTTTTCTAATTTTCTTTTGCTATAGGTACTTGGTTGTACCCCGAGAATCCATCCGTGAAAGAATAACACTCATGCCCTGCAACTTCATTAATAATTTCATCTGCAAAAGGTGTAGGGAAGGGATTTGTTAGTGTTACCTTGTTCAGCTCCCGAAAGTCGACACAAATTCTCAGTCATGTCGGATCTTGTTTCTTTGGCTGAACGACCATTGGGCTTGCCCACTCCGACTGGTCGATAGGATATATGATTCCTACAGCAAGCATTTTGTCAATATCCTTTTTGACAATATCCTTATATTTGTGAGAAAGTTTGTAGGGTCTTTTCTTCACGGGTTTGGAATTAGGTTTAATGTCAATTTTCATCTCGCCCATTTCCTTTACAAGTCCTTTCAAGTCTTTATAGTCTCGAGTAAAAACGTCTTGGAATTCTTTGAGAATACTGGAGATTTCTGCTGTTTGTTCCTCGTTCCAGTAATCACCAATCTTTGCAATTTTAGGTCGGTCATCCTTTGAAATATCTATTTCCTTTGTTTTAATCTTTGCATCCATCGATTCTGGTGCACGACTGTTACTTATCTGTCTTTCACCTTCTTTGACTTGTGTCAAAAGTTGGTGGAAAGTCTTTTTCTGATAATATTTTGGGTTCATCTTTTTGTATAATCTCTGTGCTTAAGATTGTTCTTATGAGTTTCGACACACTGGGATGATCCTTTCTCCATTGGAAATTTTTTCCTACTGTCATCTTTGTTTCTAGACTCAGTCTTGTCTAGTGCTGTTTTTCTGTCATCTTTATATTGTAGCAAGTGTTAGGTAGGTGCATGTTCTTTTGTTTATCTGCAATTGTTAAAGTTTCTGTTGGTTGCAGAAATTATTTGATACTTTTGCTTGCTTCCACTAATCTCTCATCCTGCGGAGAAAATCGGAAATCCTTAATAAAATTTTCTTTTAGGTCTTTCCAAAAGAAAGTTTCCCCTCTTGCTTTTTCCATTTTATACCATTTGTTAGGTAAATCATCGAGTGTTTTGGGGAAGAGGTGAGGCCATTTTCTTTCATCTTTATAGACGAGTTTTCTCCATTCTTTTTCGCAACAATCAATGTGAGCTTCAGGGTTTTGTCCTTGTGTGAACAGGGGAATATTATCCTGAGTTGACAATTTTTTACCTCCAAACCTTTCTATGAAGGATGTTGATGCAGTATTCCAATTTTGGAGTTTCGACTGATGAGTATCCCACCATCTTGCAGCTTGACCAGTAAATCTTTCTACCAAACTTTGTAGACGGCCTTGCTCACTGACATGTTTTGATACTTGTTTGACATGGAAATCAGGTGAATCACGTTCTTTATATCTTAATGTCGAGCTATTATATTGTACGTTTTTGTCTGGAACAAGTGTTGGATATGCTCGTGTTTTTTGTTCGAAAATATTCGGTGTGTAAGATACTGAGAGACACTTCTTTATTTCCTTCCTTGAGATGGCTTCCACAGTCCAACATTCTTTTGCATGCAAGTCATAATTCTCTATTTTCCAGTCATAGAGTTTTGCGTCGAAATTGTATCCGAGCGAGATAGGATCTCCGAGATGAAGTTCTCGTTGGGTGTTTGGCTCAATGCGATCTTCATTATTGTCTATTCGGTAAAGCTGTCGAACATCATTATCGATTTATGTAGGTTCTGACCAAGGTTCTCCCTGAGATGGGAAGATTTGTACTATAACCTTCTGACCAATGCCTTTCAACTTGATAGGACTTTTATCTAGGGAAATTGAACCCTTCATCTTTCATCCCCATGGTCGACCGACCAATGCAGGGAAGGAGCTTGCATCATCTTTTGGGATGATGATTTCGAAATCTACTGTTGTTGTGAAACCTTTAATGGAAGTTTCGACTCCTTTCGATACTCCAATCGGCTCAATTAATCCTTGATCTACGAGCTTTAAGTAGATGCCTGATTCCTGTAGTTGAGGTCGACCGAGATGGTCCCAGGTATCACAAGTCATGATATTCACTAGGGATCCAAAATCAAGTACGACTTGACGTACATGGTATCCATTTATGTCGAGATCGACTAATGGGTCGGCATCATTTTTCTCTTTTTGTTTTAGTCGGAAAATGTTTTTAGTTTGTCTTTGCTTGACATGTTTTAATTTATGCAACAAATCAATCATTTTTCCTACAGCTTCTTCATTTGAAATTAATTTGTGCAATTCATTGAGAACATCTTCATGTGTTGCTAAGTCATGAAATATGTCGAATGCATCTTTGTACACAGATTTTTGTTTTATGGGATTTGGATAATCCTCCTTATCAACAATTCTAGTTATCTGAGGTTTATCTTGACCAATGTGAGTGCCTTGCCTTGTTACAATTTGCAAGTTTTTTGTACGAAGCACATCATTTTTTTGAATACAAGATAAAACATGAACATTCTTTTTATTATTTATTTTCTCAATCATGGTAGGGAAATTCTCTAAATAGTGATCGCCTACCCACACTTTGTACAAAATTTAAGATCAGTTCTTTCCTTATAAGGGCATTATGCATGCCGATGATTCTCGCTGAAACATGTAAAACATGCACCAGGTCAACTCGATCGAAAGCCTCGACCTCCACTGCCACGACCATGACTCTGGTATCCACCGCATCTATTGTAGCCGTCATACCGCCGATCATACCGTCGATCATTATACCTTGGGTATCTGTTGTTCCTGTTTTGATTGTACTGGTTATTTCTTCCATCATTTATCTCGAATTTTCTGTTTGCTGGATTTCTATCTTGGTTCTGTTCAACAGAGTTTGTTTGGTACACTGCATGATAATTTTGCCGATTTTTCAGGTTCAGATGACATTCTTCAATTGTATGTGTGTTCACTTCACAAATTTGACACCATCTTGCCTTCTTGTTTTTCAGATTGTATGGACAATCATTTGTGGTATGTGAATCATACTCTTTGCACAGATCGCAGAAACATCTGGATTGAATGAGTTTTACTTCTTGTCGCCGATCCTCATTTCGACAAGAATCTTTGGTATGTCCTAAAGTTTGACAAGTTGTTAAATTTTTAGAATTTACTTCAATCTGATCTAGGATATTAACTGAGAGAAAAACATGTATAGCAAATCTACATCATATCAATCATGGACACAATAATGCAAGCACACAGGAGACACAGAGTTTACTTGGGGAAATCCATAAAGGTGAAAAACCCCAATAACTTCCTCAGAGATAGATAGAGCAATGATACAACCATAATAAAAGAGATAGTCTTCTCCTAGCATTAGAGACTCCTCCTCCATAAGTGCACCACTCTCCCAAGTGTGAGTGAGAGAATAGAATGTATAAAATGAGAGAGACATACTCTCTATTTATACACTAACTTGACTTGACCTTTACTCAACTAGGTCGGCCTCAACTTAACCACTTAACATAATGCTGATTGGGCCGACCCCCACTAGGGTGGTATAATAACCCTTTGACCCACATGACTTATACAGGGCTGACCCCAACAAGGTGGTCTAATAACCCATCAAGTATAAGTTACGACACTTACAATATAAATGATGACACTTCCGTATAGAGGAATAATAACATCTCTATAGGAATACAACCAATTCCATATAGAGGAATAATAACATCTCTATAGGAATACAATATACATATATGTGAAATACATTCCGAAGTTACATATACATCAACACTCCCTCTTAACTAGGAAGGTATTTCTCGACACATGTCTTCTAGCACAAGTCATCTTCTCTTGATCATCGTCACTGGATAAATGTCATTGAGTCATCATCATCATCACTGCTGCTGCTATCTCAATCAATCTCTGAATCTACTCATCATAGGAAGTTCTACAGAGCCAGTCCTTTTTCATACTGGATGTAGGCCCACCACCTGCAGGTCTTCGTCATCTGTGCGAACGGTCTGATAGAGGTGGCCTCTCAGGACTAATTTTATGTGCGGATGCAATACCAGAAAGAGTATCCCAACAACATTTATGTGCCTAAGCACGACCAACAAGATCTCCAAGGACTGATTACATGCATCTCCTCCACAATGCCTTTAAAGAGCATCCCAGGAACATTTATGTGCCGTAGCATGACCGGCAAGATCTCTAAAGAGCATCCCAGGACTTATTACGAGCACACAAATCAACCTCTCGGATCTCTAGGAATGATTACATGTGGATAGAAAAAACCTTTAAAGATCATCCTAGGAACATTTATGTGCCGCAACACGATTGGCAAGATCTCTAAAGAGCATCCCAGGAATAATTACGAGCACACAGCTCAACCTCTCGGATCTCCAGGACTGATTAGATGTCTCTGTAGTAATACCTCATCCCAGGAATGATTACGAGCACACAGCTCATTCTATCGAATATCTGAGGACTGATTACATACTACATAGAAATACTGGAAAGAGTACCCCAGGAACATTTATGTGCCGCAGCACGACCGACAAGATCTCCCAGGACTGATTACATGCTATTTGCACAACCTGCCACATATCATCTCTGACCTCCAAGTATCAACCTGATACTCACGATCCAACGGATCATCATCACACAAGGCATCATCCTGATGCCCATGATCATACTGATCATCATCACTTGTACCATCCTGGTACATATCATCTGGAGCAACATCCTGAAGCTCATCATCATGATCAACCTGATCATACAATGCATCCACCTGATGCACACCAAGTATCTACCTGATACATATCATCATACATGATCCACCTGATCATACAGTGTATCCACCTGATCATACAGTGTATCCACCTGATACAAATACAAATACATGATACATATCAACATACATGATCTACCTGATCATACAATGTATCCACCTGATACATATACGGATACATGGTCCAAGCATCCAACATGATGCACATACAAAATACATACAAATGATCCAACCGATCATATCCAGCATCCAACATGATGCATACATACATATAAATGATCCAACAGATCATATCCAGCATCCAACATGATGCGTACATACATATAAATGATCCAACTAATCATACAAAGCAGAAACCAGAACATCATCCTGATGCTCATCATCCAGCGCTTACATCCACAGCCATGTGAAGGATCCTCCTTCCAACATGCTTAGAATGGCTTAAGAAAATGTGTCCATCAATTCTTCCTTGAAGTGTCATCAATCTGAAGAACGCTAAGCCTCTCCCTGAAGTACTCGAACTTCACCCTGGCTAGTGGCTTTGTCAGCACATCTGCAATCTGCTCGTCCGTTGCAACGTACAGGAGCTTCACATCTCCTCTCTGCACCATATCCCTGATATAGTGATATTTGATCTCTATGTGTTTCAACCTGTCATGAAACATTGGGTTCTCAGACAGATTCACACAACTCTGGTTATCGTAGAAAATACCAGTAGCATCCAATGGGAGATCAAATAACTCAGACAGTAGCTTCCGTAGCCATATTGCCTCACAACTAGCTGAACAGGTTGCAACATACTCTGCCTCAGCTGTACTCAGTGCTACGCAGGACTACTTCCTGCTAAACCAAGAGATCACACCTGATCCCATACTGAAGCAGCATCCAGATGTGCTCTTCCTATCTACAACACTACCAACCCAATCTGAATCAACATAACCCTGCCGGTTAAACTTTTGATTCACTTCATACTTGAGCCCATAATCCATTGTACCCTTCAAGTACCTCAAAACATGCTTTACAACAACCAGGTGAACACTCCTCGGATCCGTCAGGAACTGGCTCAATGTGTTCACCGCAAAGCAAATATCTGGTCTCGTGCTCGTCAGGTACATCAAGGACCCAATCATCTGACGATACATAGATACATCAACCGGCTCAAATGAAGCATCACAAAGAAGCTTCAGATTCGATGCCATAGGTGTGGCCATGGCCTTGCAATCCATCATCCCAAACCTCTTCAGGATCTCTACTGCATACTTCCCTTGTCCAAGGAAGATTCCATCTGCACTTTGCCACACCTCCATGCCAAAAACAAATAGTGCATCATCCCCAAGTTCTTCATCTCGAACTCGGCAGCAAGCTTCCGTTGTGTGTCGGCAATCAATTTGTCATCTCCTGTTACAAACAGGTCATCCACATATAGGAGTAGAATCACAAGATTCCCTTCCTCAACCTTGTAGTAAAGGTTGGAATCTGCTTCACTCTTGGTAAAGCCCAAACTGGATAGAAAGCTGTCTATCCTACCAAGTTCTGCACACATATATGACTATACCATTCAAGAAGGCTATCTTAAAATCCATCTGGTGTATCTTCTATTTCATCACTTTTATATTTCTCTATGCTACCATCTTTAGCATGCTTGATCTGATAGTTCCATTTGGAAGTCACAACAGACTTCCCTTCAGCTCTTGGGACCGCATCCCAAACATCGTTCTTCATGATCGACGGATCATGGCATTCTTCCTGTATCCTGGGAACTTCAATATCTTCAATACATAATTTTTTTGCTTGAACAAATGTTGTAGTCCTTCTTTTGTAGGTGAAGGTATAAGGTCTTTTCTACAAAACAAGTTAAATTGCATGATTAGAAATATCTCATAATTTTCAGACAAATTCTTACACATAAATAAATATGTCATACAGTCATGCACTTATCTTAGCCAATGCTTCAATACAACATTTATCCATGTTCCACAACTTTCTAGATGCCTTCTAGTCTCTACCAGAACATTGTTAAGAGTTTGCACTACTCCCAACATGTCAGCAAAGAGGTTTCATTCTAGATAAGTAGCACTGGAATGTTGTACAGTGCCATAGGCCACTTACCCATCACATGCATATTAGTAGTATCTGTTCATTAATACAATCATTCTAATATGCACAATACATATCCTAAGTCTAGGAACATGAGCATATACATCATTGAACAATTTTATTTAAATAAACAAATATGCAAGAAATGATAACTAAAAATACTTATCTTTGTTTGGTTGCTGGGTGGACTCCCTCTGAGTCTTTGCTTCCTTGCAGGAGCTTCTGAAGTAGCTTCTTCTACACCTTTCTGTTGTGGAATGTAGAAAGATGGTCAACTCCCTTTGAATATCTGCATCCTTGTAGAAACTACTGAAGTGTGCTCCTTTGCTTTCTTGCAAGAACAACTGGAGTTTTCTCCCTCTTGATCTTTGCTTCCTGGATTACCTGTCCTTGAACTTACATCCATCCTTAATCACTATGCATGCTTATTAGTATCATCATTGTGTTATCCTTGAGTTCTCATACATAATCACACATTTATTAGTATAATATTAATACTATCAAAACACAATAATCTTAAACATGTATAGTCATGATCATTCATAGATAATAAACATTAGTATTGAAGGTTTCAGGGAAGTCTTCTTTTACTCATGCATATTCTTATTTGATCATAGGACTCTTCTGATTAGTTAAATCATCAATGCATAAACCCGTGATTACTCAAACCTATACCTTCATGATTCTTCTGGTTAGTCATATCATCAATTATGGTAAGAAGCATAATATGCATACAACCATGACTATTCAAACCTATGACTTCATGAATAATCATTATCAACAACACAATAGTATAAGATCCTAACACAAGGTAGGATTCTAGCTTGATATAGGAAAAAAACATACCTGGATTAGCATGCTAGCTAGTTATGTCTAACATACCCGCATAATGTCTTCTGGTTCTCTTTAGTGACTTGTGCTAGTAACTTGCATGTCTCATAGGTTAACCATTGTAGGACCAAGTTATACATACCTCAAAAGTAGATCTTCTATGAGATCCATGACAATGGATGAATCTTTGGCTTCATGTCACAATGATCATATGTTCTTGAAGTAGAACATGATTTGTCTTTCTTGGTGTACCTTTTATGTTAGCAGACAACATAAACCTCATACAACATCACAATGCATTAGTACATTCATAATTGTCAAAACCTTAATCAATGAATATCTTCTATTAAGGTGATACGACAAATCCAGTAATTAATCAAGATTGTACTGTAATGATATGAAGACAAACATATGATAAACTTAACCATGAAACATACCTGTAAGCCATACCTGTCAAGATTGCTTGTAATCTTCTTATGGAAGGTCTTAGCCTCATCTCCCTCTGAGACAGGAACTTATTCACTTATGCAGGTGACCAATCCATCTTCTTCTAGGATTAACCCAATCCACTTGATTTGCAAGAACTGGACCTAGAGCTGGATTAGGGTTTGTCAAAGAAACCCAAAAAATTCAAACTTTGAATTTCAAACTTCCGAAAGGATAGAAATATGCGCCTTGATGAGCTGATCAAGTTGGTATATTTAGAATTTGAAAACTGCAAAGTTTCACCCCTTGAAATTGCCTTTTCAGATTTTCGGATTCACTAGAGAGGACCCTGAATTAGGGTTTGAGTTTCCCGGAGCTTCACCCAACCAAAATATTTGATTCAAAACTCTAAGCTTCGATTTTTCTGAGGAGCTTCCATCCATGGTCACAGATTTCCAAAATTCCAATTTTTGCAGAAGCCCTAATTTTCCATCTTTCCGATCAAAGTCCCGAACTGGGGTTTGATCAAGCCCGGCCTTCTGCCCAACCAAAAAATCTGATCTTGGTCTCTAAATTTCGATTTTTATGAGTAGCATCCATCCGTGGTCTCCGATTACAAAAATTCCAACTTTCTCCGAAGCCCTAAATTGCGGAAGCCATGAATGAAGGTACTAAAAAATAATTCTGTTTTGACAGAAATATGTACCTGATTGTTTCTGGTGTAACTCCAAACTTTGTGATCCATGGGGTCTGAAATTTTTTTCTGGAGATAGCCCAACCTGTTATCTTTCCATCCTGACAGGTCTGACCTTAATTGGATTCTCTGAGAGAGAGTTATGCCAAGTGTCGCAACGTGACCTGTTTATGGGATAATACAGGAGAGCGAACTTGTACGGTGTGCCACATGTCACTGGTTCAACTTCGGCCTCTAAACAATTTTCCTGAGATAGCCCGACCTGTTATCTTTCCATCCCGATAGGTATGACCTTAATTGGATTCTCTGAGAGAGAGTTATTCCAAGTGTCGCAACGTGACCTTTTTATGGGATAATACAGGAGAGAGAACTTGTACGGTGTGCCACGTGTCACTGGTTCAAATTCGGTCTCTGAATTTTTTTTAAGATAGTACAGTCTATGTACTACTTTTCACTTTTTACAAAATTTCATTTGGAGCTTCCTATCCCAAGTTATGACATTTTTCCCAAGGTCACCTGATTTTGACTCAGATCTGGAAGAGGCAGAGACCCTATATTGTACAGATCATAAATCACAAAGTACAACGAATTAGAGGTCGTCTTTTGGACACAAGGTACATGGGGATCTGATATTTGACCTGTAAAAGTTTCAGATCCGAAAACATTGCCAAAATGGATTTATAGAGAAAGTGATACGATGACTGGTTTTTGCTATATCAAGCCCTAGCATCGTAAGTGCAACAAGTGTCATACATGCCATATCATGCCTTCTTTCAGGCTAGATTTGATACCATGTTAAATTTTCAGAATTTAATTCAATCTGATCTAGGATATTAACTGAGAGAACAACATGTACAACAAATCTACAGCATATCAATCATGGACACAATAATGCAAGGACACAAGAGACACAGAGTTTACTTGGGGAAAACCATAAAGGTGAAAAACTTCAATAACTTCCTCAGAGATAGATAGAGCAATGATACAAGCAGAATACAAGAGATAGTCTTCTCCTAGCAGTAGAGCCTCCTCCTCCACAAGTGCACCACTCTCCCAAGTGTGAGTGAGAGAATATAATGTATAAAATGAGAGAGACACACTCTCTATTTATACACTAACTTGACTTGACCTTTACTCAACTAGGTCAACCTCAACTTAACCCCTTAACATAATGCTGACTGGGCCGACCCCCACTAGGGTGGTCTAATAACCCTTTGACCCACATGACTTATACAGGGCCGACCCCAACAAGGTGGTCTAATAACCCATCAAGTATAAGTTATGACACTTACAATATAAATGATGACACTTCCGTATAGAGGAATAATAACATCTCTATAGGAATACAACCACTTTCGTATAGAGGAATAATAACATCTCTATAGGAATACAATATACATATATGTGAAATACATTCTGAATTTACATATACATCAACTGTTGTACACCATACTTATGGTCCTTTTAGCATCATATTTCTGATAGCTTGTTCCATACTTTCAATGCATTTGTCGACGTGTCTATTCATGGATACTAAGGGGTATTCATCATCCATTTCGATTTCTAGTGCTACTCTTAGTGCATCTGCATATGTATTAACATTTTGTTGACGGACATGTATTTGATTTTGTTGATTAAACCAACAATAAACCATTTGATTAATAGTTTTTCTTCGATTTCATAGTCTAATTTGCTAAGGAGGTCTTTAAATCGCTTGTCGTATTCCTTGACAGTTTCAGTCAGCTTTTGGACTGTCGTCTTCAGTCGTTCTGCCGCCAGGTATGTCGCATCTTCAATCATAAAGAAGGACATAAAGCTTTGTTTGATTTGTGCTTTTGTTGCATTTGGCAATTTTGCTACGTACCCCATGTACCATGTAAGTGCTCTTTTTCTTAACGAACCAACAAATTGAGCAATCTGTCTTTCTTCATTGGTAATTTATTGGCTATCCATATTGCTTCACACACAAACCAGTGTCTTCTTGGCTCTTCTTCTCCTTTGTAGAACAGAAGGTGTGTCCATATTGCTTTAATCTGAGAATTTGATGGAGGTGTGGGTGGGTTATTTCCACAATCAACATTTAGTGCTTTGTTAATTTGGATTAGCTGTATTTCTGGATTTGGTTCTATGTCTTCGGAATCAATAACTCTATCTTCTTCAGTATCACTAGATCTGCCTTCTTCGACCACTTCTGTCGAGATCCAGTTAAAGTTTTGTTCGAACGGGATTTCACTAAATATTGGACTTTCCGACGTGCTTGTCGAGTTGCTCAAACTTGGTATTGGTAGGGGGGCACTTCCTCATGCTCTATGTACACTAGATGAAAAATTCTATTTGAAAATTATGGTTGAAAAGATACCCAATTTCCTTCCTCCGGTCGATGAATTAATAATCTATTAATATCATTTCATTCTATGCTTCGACGACTCCAAATTCCTGACTGACCAGCATGGAGACCAAGATTTTCTTCGACAATTTATTCCACCTGAACACTTTGTGTTAAACGAAATGGAGACGGAGTTGCTACCATTTCAGGTATTTGAACTTGGAGAACTCTACCACGCTCTATCCACAAGTCTTCATCCATCGACGATAGTTCTTCTTCGACACCCCGATCATTGCGGGCTCGGTTTGATTCTGGAAAACTCTCTTCTGCTTCTGTTGTGACATTTGATCCTCGCGTCCTCCAGAGTGCAATTTCCTGCTCCCGCAGCTCTTCACGTCGCTGACTCCTTTTTTCTCTTTCAATTTTCTGAATATCTGGGGTGCTTTTGTGACTCAAAAGTTTGTCTTTGTTGGATTTTTTTCCACTGCTGGTCATGTCGTTTGTCATATGTCGAGTTTCACCAAACTAGGTACATTAGAGCATGCGTCATCACCCCCCCAATGTCGGCCCGACGGTTTCTAGACTATTGGGGGAGTGCAGACCATCATTTGTTCAAGAAAAATTTCCATTCACTCTCCTTTGCAAATTTTTCCTACTTACATTCTTTCTCCTCCCAGTTAGAGTTTGGAAGGGGTAGGAGTAGCAATGGTCTTGTTTTGACAATATGTGCGACACCTTTGTCAATCAAAAATTTAAATAATAATGTTAGCAGAGAACACAAAAATTGATCAGCTAATTCGGTGAAGAATTTTCTTCTTATTTCATCTACCGAGACTCGATTTTCGATTACCTTTTCTTCACAGAAATATTCTGCAATCTTTTCGCACCACTCCGACAGATTTGTACATCCTCCATTGATCATCTTCGATAATAGCTTCCACTCTGTTTCATCGACTGGTTTGTTCATCTAGAATTTTCTTCAAGGCGGTCGACACGGATTCTACAAATCGCTCATGGGTCTCAGAGAAGAATTGCTCTCTTGCTTGGCTAATCGTCAGCTTGTTACATCGCGCATAGTTTTGTAGGTAGTTCGCGATTTTCTTCTCCCACCAGTCGCTAATCTCCTGTTCTGAAATCATAGGTCATGCTGCTAGTAATTTTTCATGTATTAACCGGAAACAAAACCAGATGTTGTAGTCCCAAGGTTCACGTGGTTATCAGAGGTACATTATATAACATTCACATTGATGCAGATACAAGAGATGAGAGTGAGAGAGAGAATCATTTATATTAACCAGCAATAGCAGAGTACAATTATAGAACCAATCCCTACTACTTTATCGGCTCACCAGCCTAGATATATATATATATATATATGCCAATACAGTTATATAACCATCTGTCGGTTTATCCAACCGACCCGACCTATACTAGTCTACGTGACCTGTCAACATGTGATGTAGAGTGGTCGGGCAGAGGGCCTAGTCGATAGGCTGACCTAGGCCCCTCCAACAAGTCACATCTACTAACTTTGATGAGTCATCAACTAATAACTTCAAGTTGGAGTCCATGGGGGTGGCCATGGCTTTGCACTCCAACATATCGAATCTTTTCAAAATCCCCACAACATACTTACCCTGATTTAGAAAGATTCCTTTTGGGTCTTGCCATACTTCCAGACCTAATAAGTAGTGCATCAATCTGAGATCTTTCATCTCAAATTATGAAGAGAGCTTCTTCTTGTACTCAATAATCTGTTTCTCATTTCCAGTCAGAAATAGATCATCTACATACAATAATAATATGACAGGTTCATCATCCATAACTTTGAGATAAAGATTAGGATCAGCTTTACTCTTGGTAAAGCCCATGCTTTTCAAGAAACTGTCAATTCTTCCGTACCAAGCTCTGGGAGCTTGCTTCAATCCATACAAAGCCTTCTTCAGTTTTCATACATGTGTTCTTCCATCTTCAACCTCAAATCCTTGTGGTTGTTCTATGTACACTTCTTCCTCAATCACACCATTCAGGAAAGCTGTCTTAACATCCATCTGGTGTAATTTCCACTTCATCATAGATGCAAGTGCCATGATGGGTCTGATGGAAGTGTACCTTGCAATTGATGCAAATGTTTCTTCATAGTCAATTCCCTCTTTCTGAGAGAATCCTCTGGCTACAAATATTGCCTTATATTTTTCAATGCTACCATCCGCAGCATGTTTTATCTTGAATATCCATTTGGAGGATACCACACTTTTGTCTTTTGGTTTGGGAACTATATCCCAAACATCATTCTTCATTATTGACTAGTATTCTTCCGTCATTGCTTCTACCCACTCTTTCTTCTGAACTGCCTCTTCATAGCTAGTAGGTTCTTGATCCACCAGATCACACATCAAAGTCACATAGTTGGATAATAGCTTTGGTTTCTTGCTCACTCTAGTGGATCCTTCAGGAGCCCCATACTTTTCAGCTCCTAGTATAATGTCTCTGGCCCATGCTGGCCTTCTTTTCCTTGAAATGTTTGAAATGGGGGGTTCTTGAGGTTCTAGTATGTCATGGTCTTCAGGTGTTATAGCTTTTGTAGTTCTGGGAGGTGCATCTTCTTCATATATCTCTTCGTGTTGGCACTTCCTAGTTCTCTTGAGAGCTGCTTCTTCATCAAATGTCACATCCCTACTTATTTCCATATGATGAAAACCTGGGATGTAAATTCTGAATGCTTTGGATGATTCACAATATCCAACAAATATTCCCTTCTTCCCAGAAGGATCTAGCTTGGTCCTTATCTCTTTTGGAATGTGAATGTACACTGGACATCCAAATATTTGAGATGACTTACCTCAGGCTTCTTTCCTATGAACACTTCTTCTGGAGTCTTGAAATCAAGAGCACTGTGGGATAGTCTATTTTGTACATAGACTATTGTTCTAGCTGCTTCAGCCCATAGATACATGGGTAGGTCTTGATCATGTATCATTTTCTTTACAGCTTCCATGATGGTTCTATTATTCCTTTCCGCAACCCCATTTTGTTGGGGATTGTAGGGAGTGGTTAGCTCCCTCTTGATTTCGGCTTCCTTACAAAAATCTTCAAAATCCTTTGAAGTATATTCTCCGCCATTATCTGTTTTGAGTATTTTGATTTTCTATCAATGCTTTGAACTCTGTGAACTTTCCAAAGACTTCATTCTTTCCTTTTAGAAAGTATACCCAAGTCTTCCTTGAATAGTCATCAATGAATGCGAGATAGTATTCATATCCACTCAAAGATGTGGAGAGCATAGGTCCACATACATCTGAATGTATTAAATCCAAGGTACTCTTAGTCTTTGTTTCACTCTTTGGAAATGGGTTCTTGATATTGTTCCGTTTTGCACATCCTTCGCATGTGCCATCATGATCAACCTTTAAGTTTGGTAGTCCTATAACTACCTTTCTCACATGAGGTAGGGCTTTGTAGTTAATGTGATCAAGCCTTCTATGCCATAGCTCACTCGGGCTAGTGGCTTCATGAACAAGGGCAGCTTCTGAATAGCCCTTGAGTTTGTATAGACCTCCTTCCTCTTCACCAATAACAATTGCATCCTCAATTGATTTTCCTTTAGGCCACATAAGTACTTGGCCATCTATGAATGCAACTCTAAATCCTTTCTTATCTAATGCTGAAATAGAAAGTAGGTTCTTCTTCAAACCTGGTACATATAAAATTTCTTTCATCTTCGATGGTGTTCAAGAATCAAGCTTGTAGCTTGCTTCACCAATTCCCTTGATGGGATATTGATAATCATCTCCTAGAGATACCTTTTGTGGAGAGGTATTTTCTTCAAGTCTTGAGAGAGTTTTCTTTTGACCTGTCATGTGCTTTGAAGCACCACTATCAATGAGCGATGTATCTTCTCCAGGTGTCACAGACCCAGAGAGTGCAGAAAATAGAACATACTCTTCCGCATCTTCTTTCTCTACTTTAGTTCTTTTCTTTTGAGGCCTTTCCTCTTCTTCTTCTTCTTCTTCACTATCATCTTCTGCCATATGTGCATGATGTCTTTTGTGAACAAAATTATTTTTGTTTGTTTGTGAAGTACAATTTCTAGCAAAATGCCCTAGTTTGAGACAATTGTAACATTGAAATGTGGAGAGGTCTCTTTGTGAGTTTGCTCCTCTTCTTCTTTTAAATCTATGAGGAGGTTGAGACTCCTTGTAGTCATCTTTCTTGAAATGACCCTTTGTTCTTCTTTTGGTGTGAGTAGCCAAAGCTTGGTCATCCTCCTTGAGAAGGGCTTCTCTATTGGCTACCCTAGCTTCTTCTTGAATACAGTCCTCCCATACCACATCAAACTTCATACTTTCTTTTTTGGCACACATAGTTTGGATGAATGACTCCCAAGGTCTAGTGAGACCATTTAGAGCAGTCATGACTAGTTCATATTCATCAAGGGTATCTCCAATGGCATCTAGTTGTTCCTTGATTTGGGAAACCCTTGAGAAATAGTCTTGAATAGATTCTCCTTTGTTCATCTTGGTACTCTTCAACTGAGATATTAGGTTCATTTTCCTATTGATGTTCCTCCCTTCATACATTCTTCCTAGGGAATCATACATTTCCTTTGGGGTCTTTTTGGATGCCACTTGGCGAATCAAGTGGTCCTTGATAGAATCAACAATGATTCTCTTTTCCCTAATAAGATCCTTCCTATACTTTTCTTTGGCTTCATCTTCTGTAGGTTCTGCAACTTCATCCTTGATATATTGGGAAAGATCATTCTCTTCAAGAATGAGACCAATTCTATATTTCCATGACCGAAAATTCTCTATACCTTCTATCTTGTCCTCAAGCTTAGTGCTTGGGGCCATCTTGCCCAGGGGGTTACCAAAAATTTAAAATTTCAAAAAATGAAAAACTGACCTTATTAGGAGATTGGCTTGACTGAGGCGAGGTGACTAATGTACTTACTTTTTGGAAACTTCAATTTTTGAGCCTCCAAACTTGACCAACGAACTTCGGACCTGCTTGTATTGGAGAAAACTCACTATGGCTTGGGAATACCACAACAGACAGATGACTACCAGAAAACTACTCACTTCTCAAAACAATGCTATTATAAATGACAATGTTAAAATAATGGAGAAATGTAACCAACCTTGATCCAATGTTTGATGTAGATCCCCATCGGAGCTTTCAATTCATGCACATCCAAGCACTTGTAATATACAAATTAGTCTTGAAAAGCAATATCTAACAAGTAGATATGATATATAAATGACATTAACATTATCAATAACAATGGTCCATAATATCATAAGCAAATGTAACCCAATGTATAATAAATGACATTCACACCATGAATGGACGCGAATATGAGTATTTCTATTAATGAACAAGAAGAAGTACAAAAATATACGACCTCTTGCTGACAACCAATCTGAACCAAGATCTAGATCAGTCCACTTGTGCCTCCACCACTTCAATCCTCCATGAAAGGTAAACTCAAACTAGCAAGGAGTTTGGAAGGTGAACATAACTGGTTCACAACTACAAGGATCAATGAGGGCAGACTCAAGATAGGGAAAAAATCCACTAGAGTGCCTTTACTATTCTCTTCCTCCTCCCGTCCATAAGCCATATGTGCTGAATATATAGTCCTCTCAAAGGTATGTGAAAGGACGCATAGAGAAGTTACTTGGGCAGATGGAGAGCAAAAGGTCACCCAATGACCGCTTTTTGGGAGTAAAAAGTAATTAATAGTGGTTTTTATAATTTTACTTGATACCCGCGAGCTATAGGGATGCAACTCACGGGTATGCATGCTATAGTGATGCAACATGCGGGTAGGAACAAAAATAGGGTAGACTGGTATCACTGAAGGATGAAAATGGATCTGAGTCACTGAAATGGATCCTACAGGACAAAGAATGCTGATGCTCACAGGGTGGAAGATTTCTGTGTAACAGATGCCCCCTAATGTGTGAGGTCAGAGACTTAAATGTGCTACGATGGCCGAAATACATTATAAAACTCAGAAGTGGAGTGATGGAGACACAAGTGGAAAGAACGGCTCACTCGTTATAGTATAATAGTATCTTTGAATACATGTCGGTATAGTACAACAATCTGATACAATGGCCATGAATAGGTAGTACATAAGTAAATATATGTCACAATTGATCATATCCATGATCCCTCTACAGTAAGATATGGTCTTCTACTGAAAAGAAGACAACTGGGGCAAAACTGGAGGTACAAAATGCTGAAATATGAGAGGTGATATCTCAGATGTAAAGTCAAAGTCATATGTAGCATACTGAATGTTACAATCGCTTGGGGTCTTCTACACAAGTCTTTGACGGTGCAAGTCCCATCAAGTGAATAAAGGAGTTGGGGTCGAACCTGATGAGACATCGTTTGATTACTGGTCATTGATGTATACTGTTAACAGACACGAGATGACCCACCGATAATGAAAATGGGCATCAAGGCACAGAGCACAACCATCAAAGTGTGAATAAATGGGTTGAAGTCGAACACTAGGATGAATCCATCGATCAGGGGACATTGATTTATTCCCAAAACCGTCGATGGCGAGAGAACCTGCCACTAATGACTGCAAGCCTCAAGGTACTCAACTGAACTCTAAGCCTCAAGTCCCAGAATAAATGAGTTGAATTCGACAGAACGAGACTCGCTGGAAGGAGGGCATTAAGGCATCCCCCATCAACCAGCACAAGGTACCGAAAATGCTGAAAGATTTGGAAGATCTCAGGTGAAACGAATTGACTCAATAAGGATGGCCGACATGCAATAGTCAATATATCTAAGGAGTGGCCGACACTGGTTTCAGGACTTCCTTTGAACAAGAGCATGAGCAGATGGATAGACTCAAGCATCATAGACTTGACATAAACTGTGCAATGTAGGAGGCATTACAGAGGGCTCCATAATGAATGGAAGCTTAACAAAATGGTGGAGAAAACTGAGAAACAAGTACAACTCCTAAGGCCCAACTATAGTCCCGACTCATAATGTACGGAGTGGAATGAATGCTCTGTTCAAAGGCGACACAACAGCTGCCAACAAGAAATAGTGACCATAATCTCGTCCGGCTTTTTGGAATATTTGATTTTTTTGTCTTTTTCCTATTTGGGAAAAGTTTGAAAAAGAATAAAATTGATTATAGTACAACAAGTGAGGGAACGAGTGTCAATAGCTAGCAAACTAGTCCCAAGCAGTGGAACATACCTATGCTCAATGCAAGGAAGTGCGTGCAGGATGTGGACACTCGGGGGTGTGTTCCCTCAGGGTCAAAGGGTCATAAAATTGTGAAGGGAAAATATATAAGCTCTGCAGGGCTCGACAGGGAAAGTGCTCAGGCACCAGGCTAACAATTGAGTAAGCGGGAGCCGGCACAAGGCTCAATCGGCAAGCAGGATGATGCAATGCAATCAAAACATGATATAGCTGAAAAGTCCTTTTTCATAAAGTTAGTCTCCTCAACCGAAAAAGTGTAAAACAATGAGAGAAGAACTCTTCTAGTCACGTATGACTAGAGTATACCTTTTTCGTAATTAATCCACAAAGGTCTGGAAAAGGGGTAAACTTATACCTAAGTTAATGTTGCTTCAAATCCTTTAACGAGTCTGAAATGACAAGTATACTCGGCAATCTTGTTTGATTTTGAAAAAGTCTAACAAGGGCTTAAAAAAAACTTTATAAAAATCTTTTCTGTAAAGGTTTAACGAGCCCAAAAAAGTAAACTCGTGACCTCCTTACTGTTTTTAACGAGCTCAAAGGAGATATGGAAGAATGCTCGTAATGGGGGTAGACGAGTGTCAGGGACATGCGAGACTAGTTCGAAGTGCATTGAACAAAGCTATGCATAATGCAAGGAACATGAGCAAGATAAGGACATTCATGGGGTGTCTGCGAATTCAGATGGCACAAGGTTCAAATGCATCATAGCAATGGGGAGGCCTCAACCTATATGCAAGGTTTCGAATATTCCTGCCATGAGTGAAGAAAATGTTGAAAAGGACCCGTAAACAAGTATAAGTCCAGCTAAAAATCCTGTCTCCAAGAAACATAAGTATCAAGATCATCTCTAAAATGTACGTAAAGAAAAATATGATACAAGTCACTGTGGTAGAAACATCTTCAAATTCACTATTGTTAACCTCAGACATAACGCAGGTAGAGCTAACCACTGAAGGTGCCATAGTACCAATACCTAAGGGATCAAAATGATCATCTTCAAAATGAAGAGCAAAGCTGAAGGATGTGAAGGAATCTGTAGTGGAAAATTCATCATCACAGGAGTTGGAAATTCTAGAAGTAGAATTGAACTCATCAGGATCAACGATTTGCGGATCTATAGGAGAGTCTAAAGACTCATCACTAGGGAGATCGGAATTTAATGTCAAACCGAGGCTAGACAAAACTATGACTGGATCAAAATGTATGGCAGACCGTATTCTAGACTCATCTTGTTCAATAAGATCAAGGGTAGGAGGGGAACGAGATCTATGATAAAGATCCCCCCACGGCTTGTCATCACCACTCATGGCCTCAATAAAAACTTCATCTGAAGGTAGAATACCATCGAGGCAATCATGAGAACAAGACGAGTTGGTTGCCCAAATTGGCAGCGTATCGGGATCTTCTTCGACTATCTGGGAAGAAGAGAGATCCGGATCTGCAGTGGTTTGTTGGATATGATCGTAAGCAAGCTCCGCTACAGATAAAGGCATCGACATCCCGACATGCACAATGTCTCCAGACGTGGAACTCGTGGATGGTAAAGTCCACAGATCATTTGAATAGGAGGTCTGGAATAACATATTATTCGAAGGAGGAGGCGCACTGTCGGAAATGGTTCTAATAAAATTCACAGGTGTGGAGTGGTTAAAAGTTCCCATCAATGAGGGGTACATCCCAACACCTTTGTTCCCAGTTGCTGACTGAGAATCAAAAAATTGCGGGACTACAGATCCCGTGGATGCTGTGGAAGGAGTGCCAACATAATCCATCTAATCGATCGTCACAATCTTGCCTTCATGGGGAAAGCAAATAACTCTAAATACAATAGACACGACAACCTTCATAGCATACATCCAGTTCCAACCCAGTAAAAGGTTGTAGTCGATGGGCGCATCAACCACTTCGACTTCAATAGTCACGGACTTACCTCCCAAGGAGACAACAAGGGAAGGGATAATTCCATGTGGCGTAAAAGATCTACCGTCGAATGGTGTGAGTGTAGTTCTAGACAGAAGTAAGGGAGGAGAGCCAAGAGCTTTCCAACAAGTTAACGACATTACTGATGCGGAAGCACCTTCATCAACCATAGTATGTTTGAGGAAGCACTTAAGGAAAACCACCTGGATTTGAAAAGCCACGTGGTAAGGAAAGCGAGGTTGGACATCAGTAGTATCGAACTTGATAACACTAGGACTTCCCCCATCCTAAACTCCTAACGCACTCAAAAGGGCATGCTTCTGAGAAGGACAAGCTTGCAAAAATTCAAGAGCCGACATGGCACACGGAGTTTGCCCCAAATCTTCTACGATGGAGTAGTTCTGGGTGGCTCGAGCATTAGGATTATGTGTGGAGCGCTTGAGAACACCTTTCGGTATCCGCGACATAATAGAAGGCTTCTCGATATGCAAGGAATTATCAGGAGGAGGGGGAGGCTCATTCCCCAAATTCGGTTGTGGTGCACTATAATCACGTTGACGAGTAGCAACACAAACCTCCGACTGAACCATATCCACACATCCATAACCACTAGTATTGGAAGAAGATGTTGCCGTTTCATTAGTACCATAACCAGTGGTGGGAGAATGCGAAGCCATATTTTGATGATGAGGAAGGGGATCCTTCAACACAGCTGGGTTTTGTGCCAAATGCTTTGATGCTTCTTCAATACGAGGACATAAGTGAGTAAGATGATCCTCCCCACAAATCTTGCAAGGGAATTCACCTTATGCCTAGGTTATCCTCGCCAGCATTACTGCCTTCCCAAGGAGGGTTGGCATTCTTTTTACGAGGAGTATTACGATTGCTATTGTTGTTACTCCCATTGTTTCCACCCCTACGATTATTTCTCCCCTTTTTATTACCACTAGGCTGCTGGTTACCCGACGGTTTCGTTGATTGCACATTGTGTACATCAGACGATGGAGTGGAAGTGGACAAGGTGTGAACCTGTCCGGGAGCAGACTTGTTTAACGACACATTTTGCATTTGATTAGATACCAAGTCTACAGGGTGAGTGCATGCGGACCCCACGATGCCATTGGCATGTGGTCCAGGAACTGACGTGGGCTCATGTCTTGTTCTCGGTGCGTCAGGAATAATGTCATACAAAATTCCAGACTGAGAATAAAGTAGATCTAACTGCTGGACTTTCAAGATAGCTTGTTCCTCAGTCATAATTTCGGACATCGAAACATCCTTAGCAATATATGGAAGTAAAGACTTAAGGAACCATTCCAACAGGAACTCTGGAGGAATGTTGGCTTTCACTAATCTCTTCCGCCGATGCCACTCTTGAACGTGGTCAGAAATATGTGTGGCCTTATTCTGACAGAAGGTGGACAACAACTCAGTACTAGTATCATAACGAACCGACAACTAGAAATGGTCTAAGAAAACCAAATAAATCTTGTTGAATCCCCTATAGGTGTTTCCGGGAAACTCCACATACCACTTCGCGGCTTCCCCCTGTGAGGGTGCATTGAAATAGTCGTAATTGAATGGAATCATGATTCAAAGAGTTGGAGGAGCACCAAAGGTGAAATGTCATGACATGATCTCCCGGGTCCTCACCACCTTTCCCTTCAAACTTTGGAATGTATGAAGGGAGTGTTAAGATTTAATATGCTAAGACAGAAAATAGCAGCATTACATTCCATTTCACAATAATAGCATATACAGGATCACTGAAGAAACAACAAGCATAGCATAAACACAAGAGACACAGATTTATCCTGGGAAACCCTCATGGGGTAGAAAACCCAGTAAATCTTCCTCAATATAGATGACCAGCAATATACAAAGATGCAAACCAAAGACATGATCTCCTCCTCCACCATAGCAGACCTCTCCTCCACAAGTGCGCCTCTCTCTCAAGTGAGTGTGTGTGTCAAATGAGGAGCACACCTCCTCTATTTATACACTACTCTGACATATCTTTTACACAAGTACATGTAGGCTCGTATTTAACCAATGGGTTAAATACCCCACTACAACTGACTGGGCCGACCCCTCTAGGGTGGTCTAATAACCCTTTGACCCACATGACACATACAGGGCTGACCCCCACTAGGGAAGTCTAATAACCCAAGTTACCACATTTCGACGGAGGAATAAACATCTCCGGATATACAATAAGATCTTCACGGAGGAATGAAACATCTCCGAAATAATAAAGTACAAATATAATATTCTTTGAAGTTACAATATCTCAACACTCCCCCTTAACGAGAAGGATATTATAACAGCATCTGCGCGAGAAAGGAGTCATCAACATCATACATGATACATCTATAAATCATTGGAAGCTTTCTCAACATCATCAGTAACTCAAGCAGTTACTGGAACATCTTCAATACTGGAACATCAACATCTTCAGTACTGAGTCTTTATCTTCTGCAGCACTCGAACAACTACAGCAACATCAACATCTGGATCCTCATGATCATCAGCATCATCATCTCACGATCATCAGCATCGTCATCACGCGATCATCAACATCGTCATCAGCATCACGATCATCAACATCGTCATCACACGATCATCAGCATCGTCATCACACAATCATCAACATCGTCATCACACGATCATTAGCATCATCATCACACGATCATCAACATCATCATCACATGATCATCATCATCGTCATCACACGACCATCAGCATCGTCATCACATGATCATCAGCATCGTCATCACACGATCAGCAGCATCGTCATCTACATCATCACGATCAACAGCATCGTCATCTAGATCATCACGATCAACAACATCGTCATCTAGATCATCACGATCAACAACATTGTCATCTAGATCATCACGATCAACAACATCATCAATACAAGTATAAATATCATTAATACAAGTATCCTCATCAATACAAGTATACACATCATCAATACAAGTATCCTCATCAATACAAGTATACACATCATCAATACAAGTATCCTCATCAATACAAGTATACACATCATCAATACAAGTATCCTCATCAATACAAGTATACATATCATCAATACAAGTATCCTCATCAATACAAGTATACATATCATCAATACAAGTATCCTCATCAATACAAGTATACACAATAGCAGCATACCCTGCAACACACAAGATCCAATTACGGGATGATCAATCCCTCTCACTTTAAGACATAGGTCCAAGGATGATACAATCCTGATCCGCTTACGGGATGATCAGTCCCTCTCGGTTTAAGACAACTCTCATGTCTATTGATGATGAAATCCAGATCAACTTACAGGATGATCAATCCTTATCACTTTAAGACACCTCAACATGTCTAGGGACGAGGCAATCCCAATCTAATTACATGATGATTAGTCCTTATCACTTTAAGACATCTCACCATGTCTAGGGACGAGGCAATCCCAATCTATTTACAGCATGATTAGTCCTTATCACTTTAAGACATCTCACCATGTCTAGGGACGAGGCAATCCCAATCTATTTACAGCATGATTAGTCCTTATCACTTTAAGACATCTCACCATGTCTAGGGACGAGGCAATCCCAATCTATTTACAGGATGATTAGTCCTTATCACTTTAAGACATCTCACCATGTCTAGGGACGAGGCAATCCCAATCTATTTACAGGATGATTAGTCCTTATCACTTTAAGACATCTCACCATGTCTAGGGACGAGGAAATCCCAATCTATTTACAGGATGATTAGTCCTTATCACTTTAAGACATCTCACCATGTCTAGGGACGAGGAAATCCCAATCTATTTACAGGATGATTAGTCCACTCAATCTCATTTAGGACTATCCTTCCTTTCGAATTACTGGATTTACTATCCAAGGATGATTTAATCCATTCAATTCATTTAGGACTATCCTTCCTTTCAGAATTACTGGATTTACTGTCCAAGGATGATTTAATCCACTCAATTCATTTAGGACTATCCTTCCTTTCGGAATTACTGGATTTACTGTCCAAGGATGATTTAATCCACTCAATTCATTTAGGACTATCCTTCCTTTCGGAATTACTGGATTTACTGTCCAAGGATGATTTAATCCACTCAATTCATTTAGGACTATCCTTCCTTTCGGAATTACTGGATTTACTGTCCAAGGATGATTTAATCCACTCAATTCATTTAGGACTATCCTTCCTTTCGGAATTACTGGATTTACTGTCCAAGGATGATTTAATCCACTCAATTCATTTAGGACTATCCTTCCTTTTGGAATTACTGGATTTACTGTCCAAGGATGATTTAATCCACTCAATTCATTTAGGACTATCCTTCCTTTCGGAATTACTGGATTTACTGTCCAAGGATGATTTAATCCACTCAATTCATTTAGGACTATCCTTCCTTTTGGAATTACTGGATTTACTGTCCAAGGATGATTTAATCCACTCAATTCATTTAGGACTATCCTTCCTTTCGGAATTACTGGATTTACTGTCCAAGGATGATTTAATCCACTCAATTCATTTAGGACTATCCTTCCTTTTGGAATTACTGGATTTACTGTCCAAGGATGATTTAATCCACAACCGTACATTTAGGACCACGTCCAAGGATGACTCAATCCTCAACCGTACATTTAGGACCACGTCCAAGGATGACTCAATCCTCAACTGTACATTTAGGACCATGTCCAAGGATGACTTAATCCTCAACCGTACATTTAGGACCATGTCCAAGGATGACTTAATCCTCCACCGTACATTTAGGACCACGTCCAAGGATGACTTAATCCTCAACCGTACATTTAGGACTACGTCCAAGGATGACTTAATCCTCAACCGTACATTTAGGACTACGTCCAAGGATGACTTAATCCTCAACCGTACATTTAGGACCACGTCCAAGGATGAATTAATCCTCAACCGTCCACCAAGGACTTCATTCTCGAAGACATACGTCTACGGCTCTTCTTTCGTACTGAAGTCCAGGGATGATCCAATCCTCTCATGTCCACCAAGGACTTCATTTTCGAAGACATACATCTACGGATCTCTTTAGAACAAGTGTTCAAGGATGATACAATCCCTCTTCTTTCTCAGAGACACTTGTCTACGGCTCACTTTAGAACTTGTGTTCAAGGATGATGCAATCCTCACATGTATTCTCATCAATTACTATCGATCCTGGGAACCCATACAGAACCTGATTCACACTTCTTCTTTAATTACACCATTAAGAGAATGGTCTTATCTAGCCACTTGGAGCAAACATCTCATCATGATTCTCTTCTTCTTTCTAAGAGAATCTTCTAGCCACAAGCCTTCTATAGTGTGTTTGATTTGAAAATCTTTTTTTTTGTTTGTTTGTTTAACATCCATCGCTTGTTCAGTGTTCATCATTCATCATGATCTTTCCTACAAATCAAAATTAAGTACATGATTAGTAATACTTCATAATCATCAAATCATATTGACATGATAACCTATTATGCATACAGATATCATTTACATAGTTATGCAACTATTTTGACCAATACTTTGGCACAACACTTTCCCATATCCTGTATGCATACAGTGGCTATCTAGATGCCTTCCATCTCTACCAGAACATACTATCGAGAGTGTGCACAGCTCTCAGCATGTTAGCAAAGAGGTTTCATTCTAGATAATCAACAACGGAATGTTTGGCCAACTTACCAATCATATGCATATTAGTAGTATACTGTTCAATGCTCTATGAATGTTTACACTCAACATGATATATTCTAGGAATACAAATATGCATACAAGCAATATCATTTACTATTTCAAATAACAACTCAAATACTTATCTTTTATGTTTGTGTGGTTGCCTCCCGCTTGATCTTCTATATGTCTTTTGAACTTGTATTCATTCTGTACCACTGTGCATGCTCAAGTGTGCACTAGTGTCATCCTCATGATCTCATACACAAACATACGTTCATTAGTAAATTCTCCAAACATTATAATTCTAAATAATCTTGAATATGTATAGTCATGATCATTAGTATTCAGGGTTTCAAGGAAGTCTTCTTTTACTCATGCATATTCTTGTTTGATCATAGTACTCTTCTTGGTTAATTAAATCATCAAGACAAGAGACATAATATGCATAAACCCTTGATTACTAACTTTATGAATAAGCATAACCAATCATACCAAGTATACTTATATAAGGGATCCTAACACAATGTAAGATTCTAACTTGACATAAGAAAACATATCTGGATTAGTTATGTACAACATACCTAAACAATCTCTTCAATGATTTAGAGATCCTGAGCTAGAACCTGCATGTCTCATAGGTTAAGCATAATATAACAAAGTCATACATACCTCGTAAGTAGAACAAATATTATGGATGAGTCTTTGTCTTCATGTTGTCATGGTCATGGAACTTGATTTGTCTTTTGTGATGTACCTGTATCTTGTTAGCAGACAACATCAACCTCACACAACACCATAATGCATTAGTACAATCATATAGCCCTAATCAATGAATGTCTTCGATCATTCACATGCATTCATACTGTTACTAGGGTGATAAGACAATTCTAACAATAATCAAGATTGTACTAATAAATAATATGAAGACAAACACATTATGAACTTAATCAAGAATCATATTTCAAGACATACCTGAACCTCCTTAAGTCATACCTGTCGAGACTTCTTGTAGTCTTCTTATGTAAGGCCTTAGCCTCAACTCCCCCTGAAACTTGATTTGGAGCTTGATTAGGGCTTGCTAGAGAAACCCTAAAAATTCAATCTTTGACTTTCATGCTTCTGAATGGATGGAAGGATGTGTCTTGCTGAGCTGATCAAACTAGCATACTTCACTTTTGAAATCTCCAAAATTTGACCCCTCAAAATTGCCTTCGAAACTTCTGGATCTTCTGGACAGGAACCCGAACTAGGGTTTGATGAAGCCCACCCTTCTGTCCAATCAAAAGGTTCGATCCAAGGCTCTAAACTCTTATTTTTCTGAGGAGCTTCCAGCCATGGTTACATACTTCAAAAATTCCAACTTTTGCTGAAGCCCTAATTTTCCATCTTTCTGATCAAAATCCCGAACTAGGGTTTGATCAAGCCCGGTCTTCTACCCAACCAAAAAATTCGATCTTGGTCTCTAAATTTCGATTTTCCTGAGTAGCATTCAGCCGTGGACTCCGATTCCAAAAATTCTAACTTTCTCTGAAACCCTAAATTCCGGAAGCCATGAATAAAGGTGCTCCAAAAATAATTCTGTTTTGACAGAAATATGCACCTGATTGTTTCTGCTATAAATCTGAAATTTTTGCTCCACAGGGTCTGAAAACGTTTTTTGCAGTAGCCTGACCTGTCATATTTCCATCCTAACAGGTCTGACCTCAATTGGATTTTCTAAGAGAGCGTTATGCCAAGTGTCGCAACGTGACCTGTTTATGGGATAAAACAGGAGAGCGAACTTGTACGGCATGCCACGTGTCACTGTTTGAACTTCGGTCTCTGAAAACGTTTCCTGAGATAGCTTGCCCTGTTATATTTCTATCCTGACAGGTCTGACCTCAATTGGACTCTCTGAGAGAGAGTTATGCCAAGTGTCGCAACGTGACCTGTTTATGGGATAAAACAGGAGAGCGAACTTTTACGGCGTGCCACATGTTACTGGTTCACCTTTGGCCTCTGAAAACGTTTCTTGAGATAGTGCAGTCTGTGTACTACCTGTCACTTTTTACGAAATTTCATTTGGAGCTTCCTAGCCCAAGTTATGACCTTTTTTCCAAGGTTACCTGATTTTGACTGAGATCTGGAAGAGGCAGAAACCCTAACTTGTACTGATCATAACTCATAAAGTACAACGAATCTGAGGGTTCCCTTTGGAAACAAGGTACCTGGGGATGTTATCTTCGACCTGTAAACTTTTCAGACCCTGAAACTTCGCATAAATGGATTTATAGAGAAAGTTCCACGATGACTGGTTTTTTCTATGTAAAACCCTAACCTTCAAATTGTCGTAAGTAAAGCAAGTGTCGTAAGTGCCATACCTTGCCTTCCTTTAGGTTAGCTCTGATACCATGTTAAGATTTAATATGCTAAGACAGAAAATAGCAGCATTACATTCCATTTCACAATAATAGCATATACATGATCACTGAAGAAACAACAAGCATAGCATAAACACAAGAGACACAGATTTATCCTGGGAAACCCTCATGGGGTAGAAAACCCAGTAAATCTTCCTCAATATAGATGACCAGCAATATACAAAGATGCAAACCAAAGACATGATCTCCTCCTCCACCATAGCAGACCTCTCCTCCACAAGTGCGCCTCTCTCTCAAGTGAGTGTGTGTGTCAAATGAGGAGCACACCTCCTCTATTTATACACTACTTTGACATATCTTTTACACAAGTACATGTAGGCTCGTATTTAACCAATGGGTTAAATACCCCACTACAACTGACTGGGCCGACCCCTCTAGGGTGGTCTAATAACCCTTTGACCCACATGACACATACAGGGCTGACCCCCACTAGGGAAGTCTAATAACCCGAGTTACCACATTTCGACGGAGGAATAAACATCTCCGGATATACAATAAGATCTTCACGGAGGAATGAAACATCTCCGGAATAATAAAGTACAAATATAATATTCTTTGAAGTTACAATATCTCAACAGGGAGCTTGGTAGGGATCGGGGGCCAAGTAGGGTCATGACACACCGGATCATTCATGAGCTTTGAAAGATTCGAGAGATTCAAGCGTGCAAGGAACGGGAGATGTGGCTGGAAAGCTTGGTTATAAGCTCCCATAAAAGGTTGGTTGAATGGAACTGTGTTATATGATGGACCAAAAGCTTGACCATGAGGGTTAAACTGCTGATACTGAGGACCTGACGGCCCATAAGGTTTCCCATGGCCATAAGATGGATAACCTCCCCCTGCCTGAACCATTTGAGAGTAAGCAAGTATATGTGCATTTTGAGCACCATATTGGGGTTGTGGGTGATACTGGTAGCCAGCACTGACTGTGTTGTAGTAAGGGTTGCCACCATGAGTATGGGGCATGTATGTGCTATTCATAGTGGGAACCGTGTTGTATTGACCATAATGGTATGGTATGTTACTACCCCCAATATTAGGATTATCTTGAGCAGTCGTGTGATGACCATAAACATGAGAAGTATTCCCAGGTCCAATATGGGTGTGACCAGTAGCAGGGTTGGTGGTGTGATGTCCATGTGGATAGGAAATATTCCCACCCCCTACATTACTATTACTAGCGGCGGCAGTGGATGCAAAATTATGCGGTATGTGTCCACCCCTGTGGTTGGGAGGAACCGTATCATGTGCAAAAGCAGTCCTGGGTTGATGAGTAGCGACATGTGTATTAGGTGGTGGATGGCGAGTCGTGTTTCGAACATCATTCCGACTAGGTTGGGTATTCCTAGGAGGTGGTTGCATTCCAACATTAGCATGGTTAGGAATTTGACCAGTCCCCATACTATGTGAGTGGGTGGAAAACGTAGTGCCCCCAGTGGGTATAGTATGGCTAACACTTTGACTAGTGCCAGCATGAGTACCAACCATAGTGGAAGGTTCGATAGTATTGTGACTAGGCATACCAAAAGAGAGTGCGGTGGGGTTGACCATAGGGCCAGAATCATCATGAGTCTCAGGCCTCCTATATCTAAAATCGCATGGAAACGAAGGAACAAAAGGCTCGTCCTGTTCTTCCTCCTCGGGTAAGTCGGGAATCCTGTAAAGATAATTATCCGGATTTGAAGGATCAAATGGATCCCGGTCAAGTGGATTAGGCCAAATAGAACCAGGTTGAGTCTCAGGTGGATCACCTCCCCAACCCTCACGAGGAGTTTGGGGATTGGAAGTATGTTCAACTCTACCCCAAGGAGTAGAAATGTCTTGGACGATATCGGAATATGTAGCCATGTAGTCCTCAATGTAAGTCTCGTAAGAATCCGAAGACTCAGAGGGAGCCCTCCGGCGTCCTCTAGCAATATGTTGTGTAACCAAACTTGGCTTTAAACCAGCCAACCGACAGGACCGGTGGAGAGTAGGGCTTCGTGCCACGTTTTCTCTAGAGAGAGACACAGCGTCTCCTAAAGGCCAACTATCGATCAAAAAATAGTAAATCAAAAGCACACACCTAGAGAATATACAGCCAAGAGAAGACAGACAGAGTGGCTAAATGATCTCCCGACACTAGAGCCGGTATGTCTCACCTAGGAGAGGCTTGAGACTCCCAAAGTATAGCCGGAGGTAACATAATCAGTTATAGAGACACCCAAGCTTCACTGTGTCGACAGGGTCAAGTCCACTGCATGAACACAACTGTGCTGTCCAATTCCTATCTGACTCAGGACACAAACAACATAACCACTGCAAGTACCCTATGCGGTACCTAGTGTCACGTCCCCTCCCATTCCACCAGCTAGATGGAGAGGATCGTGAGGTTAAACCGGGCATCCAGCCCCATACATTATTGAACAAGCATTCATTTTAAAATGAAAATATACATATACAAGTGCATAACAGACGTGATGCTGAACTGGGCGTATAGCCCCATGAAACTTTCAACCATAAGCATTCACAGAATATAACAGAGACATATGGAAATGTATGATTTTAATAAAATCACAGCGGAAGTAAATTCATTTAACCCATCCTCATACGTTCATAATATTCATCAAATGGTCATTTCAAGAATATACAAGAGAATACTTATCTTAATGAAGTAGTCCCTGAACAACCAGCTGCGCTTCTGCAACGTTCCACCCAACCGTAGGCCAGTGTGCTCCTTAATCTCTCAGCACCACTGCCACCCCCGAGCTAGGCACGATCTCCACAAGGAAAAGGGGAAACAGGCTCTCACATAGCCAAGGATACGCCAGAATCAGCCAAGCCAACTAGCAGTTGGGTTTCTCAGGCTGTTAAGAGGTGGGAAGGGGAGAATTTCAGGCTAGTGGCTCAACCATGGAGCTATGGATACACCATTGGGCTCATCAAGCCAAATCTGCCCTCTTCCACTCTCGAAGCTCCTGCTCACAGGTTCAAATCCAAAACTGGATTCACTGAACAACAAAACCACAATTACTGGGCATGAGGAAAACGCTTTCCACAGTGGGATGCATGAGATGGGGTTTCAACTCACTCAGAAAAACGTGGGAACACACAAAAACGAAATGGGAAGATGGGGAACAACCCTGGGAAGCCAATCCGTTTTTAGAAAAACGTCCTTGGACATTCAGGGGCAAAAACGACCTCCATACAGTCCCCAAATCGTGGCCCTTTTCTCCCAAGCTACTGTCTATGCAAAAACGAGCTCCCAAGCATGGAAAAATGCAGGATTTGGATGCAAAACGTGTAGGGAAAGGCCCAGCTAACTCCAACTGCGTGAGTGAGTGAAGACCCCCCCTTCAGAATGGCTTTGGGCACCATTTCGTGGGTGTTTTCTTGCCCCACAAGCAAAAACACGATTTTCCAAGTGATGGCTTGCCCATGCACGAAATTGGCTACCATACTCTTCCCTTCCCAAGGCATTAACTGCCCCAACCAATTTATGGGAGAATTAAATGATTGGGTGCATGAGACAAAATGGGTAGTTGGTGGTTTTATGGGTTTCCCCATTGACACATGGATTAATTCCATTGGCTCAAGGGTTTGAATAATTTCCCCCCCTTTTCCTTGTAAAGATCATGCCCCCATCTCTTTTGTTGCATTGCGTAGCTGGTTGTGGGTTTTGCATTAAAATTGCCTATTTACATGATGTCCGATTTTACATTGTGCACTGCTAGCACAAGAACCATATGCACCTATTCTAATTGCCGATACATAAAACGATAAGTCAGTGGCGGGGCCTTGGCCTTGAGCTCCTCGCCATGACTAATTGACAATATTTACATCATTTACAATATTAATGCAATAGGGTCAAGCTGGGGACGTTACACCTAGGTAAGGCAACTATGTCTACCGCAATATAACCGATGCTCAGGGGGATAGTCGCAGGTGGGACCCGTCGCATGGGCAGGGTAGCTAAGCCCGAAGCACAAGAGGATGAACCTCTGGTACCCCCAGATACGAAAAAATCCTAGATATATCTCCCACGTTCAGTCGGTATCAGAGGGATATCTCCTCAACCAACCTCCCGTGACCTCGTGCTTAACTCTGGATTGAGTAGAGCTTTCTTGAGAACACCTATCTATACCATGGATTCCTCCACTCCCTGGTCAGACACCTAATTTTTCCTTCAGTAGTCTTGGATTGTTAACTCATAATGATCTATTCCAAGACTCTAAACCTATGCTAGTTGGTGTACCCTATAAATAAAATAAGTCTAATCAATTTTATGATTAAGCGTTAATTTTAGTGGCTATGATTACTCAAGGGATATGGTCGTGAAAATAGTGATGTGTAGACTCAATAGTATGCAACATCGTCCAATCCTAGACTCATCTATCCAATAAAACAATGTCACTAATATGCAAAATCAACCAACAATTCCGAAATAAATATGCAAACTTTTATCTTTTCAATGCACAAGCAGAACCTAAAATGAAGGCAACAAGCACTCAATGCAAAATGGAAATAAAATATTTTTGTATTTTCTCTTATAAACAGAAAGGAAAATGCAAAAAACTAAATGAATATTTTTGTATTTTTTCAATATATATGGAACGAAAAAATGCAAGCAAAATCCTACTATTCAGTCACTGAAGTGTCGAGAAGATCACTAAGACAACCCAACGGATCCTAAACAGCAAGACTCAGCAAAAAGAAAGAGCTCAAAAGGAACAAACCAAGAGGCTAAAACCAAAGATTGGTAAAAAACCAAGAAGGCTCAACCAAGAGAAACGAAGAGATCTGGTCACAACCAAAGCATGAAACAGTCAAGAAAGAGGCCAACAAAGACTCAGGAATCAACCAAACTCACCCAGCAACAACCAATAGCCATAAACCAACAAAAGCTGGAGTTACACGCTACTGTCGAAGGAATACTTGTGGGTACCCGCGAGCAGTAGTGTAAACAGAGGCGGGTATATGTGGGCAGAACTAAGCCAGCCCACGGGTGAGGAAAAGAAAATGGTCAAATAAAGAGTCCAGAGGCTCAGAAAAAGCAAGTTTTCTACAGTGTATCTTAACGGCCAATCAGTGACATAGAGCTTCGATAAACAACAACTCTAATTATGGACTAATGCTCAAAATGTTTCCCAAACATGTATGTTTTCCCCAGTGGAGTCGCCATTTCTGTATTGGAGAAAACTCACTATGGCTTGGGAATACCACAGCAGACAGATGACTACCAGAAAACTACTCACTTCTCAAAACAATTCTATTATAAATGACAATGTTAAAATAATGGAGAAATGTAACCAACCTCGATCCAATGTTTGATGTAGATCCCCGTCGGAGCTTTCAATCCGCGCACATCCAAGCACTTGTAATCTGCAAATTAGTCTTGACAACCAATATCTAACAAGTACATGTGATATATAAATGACATTAACATTATCAATAACAATGGTCCATAATATCATAAGCACATGTAACCCAATGTATAATAAATGACATTCACACCATGAATGGATGAGAATATGAGTATTTCTATTAGTGAACAAGAAGTACAAAAAGATACGACCTCTTGCTGACAACCAATCTGAACCAAGATCTAGATCAATCCACTTGTGCCTCCACCACTTCAATCCTCCATGAAAGGTAAACTCAAACTAGTAAGGAGTTTGGAAGGTGAACATAACTGGTTCACAACTACAAGGATCAATGAGGGCAGACTCAAGATAGGGCAAAAATCCACTAGAGTGCCTTTACTATTCTCTTCCTCCTGCCGTCCATAAGCCATATGTGCTCAATATATAGTCCTCTCAAAGGTATGTGAAAGGACTCATCAAGACGTTACTTGGGCAGATGGAGAGCCAAAGGTCACCCAATGACCGCGTTTTGGGAGTAAAAAGTAATTAATAGTGGTTTTTACCATTTTACTTGATACCCGCGGGCTATAGGGATGCAACTCGCGGGTACGCATGCTATAGTGATGCAACATGTGGGTAGGAACAAAAATAGGGTAGACTGGTATCACTGAAGGATGAAAATGGATCTGAGTCATTGAAATGGATCCTACAGGCCAAAGTGCTTGGGGCCATCTTGCCCAAGGGGTTACCAAAAATTTAAAATTTCAAAAAATGAAAAACTGACCATACTAGGAGATTGGCTTGACTGAGGCGAGGTGACTGATGTACTTAATTTCTGGAAACTTCAATTTTTCAGCCTCCAAACTTGACCAGTGAACTTCGGACCTGCTGTTGAAATCTAGTTCAGGTTTTCTGCACTTTTTGTCAAACTAGGGTTTGACTTTCCTGGAGTTCTACCCAACCAAAATTTTGATCTAGGGCTCAAAAGTTCAATTTTGAGGAGGACTATCCAGCCATGCAATCAGAATCCAAAAATTCTAACTTTTGCAGAAACCCTAATTTTCACTAGAGGAAGAGAGAGAGAGATTTTCACCTTGTGAAAGATGTCCTATTCAGGCTAGCTCTGATACCATGTTAAGTTTATACTAATTTGACTAGCAAGATCACTGAAAGAAACAAAATCACAAGATAGACAAAGATTTACCCTGGGAAACCCTCATGGTGTAGAAAACCTAGCAAAGCTTTCCTCAATATAGATGATCAACCAATACAAGATGTAGAAACCAAATAAGAGCTCCTCCTCCTCTTCCTATGCAGACCTCTCTTTCACTTGTGCACTTCTTTCCGAGTGATGAATGAATGAGATAAGTGAGGAACATCCTCCTCTACTTATACTTGTTTCCCGACTGAATTTTTACCCTATGGGGTTGACCTCTCCTAAGAGAGTCTAATAACCCCTAATAAATTAACTTAGGGCCAACCCCCACATAGGAGATCTAATAACCCTAGTTACCACAATCCATCGGAGGAATAAACATCTCGGGATATACAATAGGGTCACCTCGGAGGAAGGGAATATCTTTGGAATAATAAAGTACAAATATAATATTCTTAGAAGTTACAATATTTCAACAATACCCACCCATGCCACCTGTGTCAACACCCCATCCTCCGGTCCCAACCCCACGAGTTGTTCAGTTACAGTATGGACCCAATAGTCCTACTTATCAAAATGTTATCCAGATGACAACGGTTCCTACACCGCAAATGGAACAAGCTGTTCCTACGTCCACATCTTATGGAGAACAAACCAAATTTATCCCACCCTTGGTATATAAACCTTACTATCCATTTCCATGCATGACTTTCCAGCAACCCACACCTCACATGGGGGTGAACCTTGTTCAACCTTCTTTCACTCAACAAGCTCAACAGTTTGAGCAGTTGAACACCACAAATTCCCAGAATCCTCAGATTTAAGGGAATAAGAAAGGAAAGAACAAGCAGAACCAACAATAGGGGAATGGGGGAAACCCTCCTCCCCCAAAAAACTAGAACTTGGGTAATCAAAACATGGGGACTATACATCCCTACCATGAATTATTTTTCAATTTTGGCCAATTTCGAACCTTGGACTAGTGAAACCCAAGCTGTCCCAAATGCTCCCAAATGCTATTGAATTCTATTTGGAAAGGCTTGAGGGGTATTAGTACATCCTAATTCATATACTGAACACTCAAACACTTGCTAAAAACATTTATGACTTGCATTAATCAAGGAGGAATGAAAGGGAAAATACTAGTAAATTCGATGTTGAAATCCCCCACTAGTCACTGACTTTTTAACTTTCCAAATGTTGTACAAAACTCCCTAATTTATCAACAAAGGATTGTATTGGATAAAGTAATTCATTGGAAACCAAAATGCAACATTTATCATTATATACAACTTGCTACTATACCCTTAAAATAGAAAGCAGTAACACTTAAACATTGCTTGGAAAATGTAGACAAAAGACATGGAATTTGTTACATAAACTTTGATCAAATTCCCAAGGGGCCTGCATAAAGTAACGTGGTCATATATAGTACATCATAGGATTCTCAATAATCTAAAACAAATCATATGAAGTATGATACAAAAAATATGTATAATTACTCCAAAATTCCACAAGAAAATATAGAGGAAAACTAGCTAAAATGAGAGGTTTGCTTGGAATTTTTACATGATACACATGAGATTTCAAGCTATGGCTAAGATATGCAGCTCAACATAGTGCCATACATCATATCCTACATAAATTGAGTCCCAAATGCATCCTCAACAATTTTAATGCATCCATTAGCGCGCCATCAACACTAGAACATGAACATTGAGAAGATAATGAAATACGAGAAAGTAGAAGAAGAACTAGGAGATGAACTCGAACTGTAGAGGGAATTGAACATACAAAAAAAAATTGATTTAAGATATAATAAGAGTTCTGAATGGCCTTTCCTTCAACCAACTTGAACAAGGATCAGTCACTTTTGAAATTGGTTCAATAGCAGGGAAGGGAAACACCCACTGAGCATGGAGCTAAGCTCTCTAAGAGTGCAAAACAAAAATGATCCAAAAGCTGATCTCCTTCCTCATATTCCCTTTTTATTAAATTCATGTGGACTCATGAGATCAAATTTCCCTCCAAGATGCTCACCCAACTCGAGTTAGTGGTTGATTCCTTCATGAGACACTTGTCCTCCTCATTCTTGCACTCCTCTTTCCCCAAAATTTGAATTGGGAATCTTGGCTGACCTTAACTCCCTCTATGTGATGGCTATTTTTAGCCTTGATATGTCATAGGTCTACCATCAGGTATGAATTTTTCATATTTGTCATATGTTCCTTCATTATTGTTGTCATAGATGCCATGGAATCTTGTTACAAGTGTCACAATTTTTCTATTATGCCTCTTCCTCTTCATTGGGAGTTACTCTTCCACTCCATGTTGAGCCTCCTTGATTCCTGCCATTAATATTTCCTCTTGATATTCCCCAAGTACGTTACCCTCCATCTTGAACTCAAATTTGTGTGAGAATGATGCCAAGTGTAGTGGGGAATATTGACACATGTGGGTCCCACAACCTCTTATGCGCCCTCATGATCCAATGCCACTTTATTTGAATTTTTAATATTGTTTATTTGGCCCATTTAATGTGAATTTGTAAGTCTATGGCCATTTTGGGTCTTGTAGCTCGTTGATTTCAAATTTTAATGCTTCCACACCAACCTAGGGAACTAGTAGGTTAGTGGAATTTTTCCTCCATGGTAATTTATTTGGATGGGGACATTACAAAGACTATTCACCCCCCCAAGAAAGGGAAGAATGAAAACCTGAGGAAAAATTATTGCTACTCCATTTGTGACAACTATGGTCATTACACACATCACCGCCCTCTCATCCCTAACTGTCAACAGTTAGTGGAATCCAAGAAGAAGATGACGAAAAATCCACCTTAGGCCTTGAATCCCACCAACCCCAAACCAGTGTATTACAACAACCCTTTGCCAATCAAGTGGTCATAATCCAAGTATGGATCCCTTCTTCCATGGATGAGTTTGAACTTTCTCTTTAGTTTCACGTATCTGTCATGGTTATAGCTTGTCCATGTGCTTTGGGCCATTCAACACCCACTGTAGTCATGGTGGGTATTGGAGAAGGTGCCACACAAGGTGTTGTCATTAAGGGGGGAAAACACTTGAAATTTCACATATTTTAAGTGTCTTATTGAAATTTATATTTTTTAATGTTTGCACTTGAATTAGGTGTCAAGAAATAGAGAAGCACTTCTGTGAGTCTGGTTTTGTTGGTATTTTAAAAGAAAAGGGTCATTAATGAATGAAATTTTTATAGTTTATCGGTTAATTGCATTATATTTGATAAGATAGGGACAGTCACGATTGGAAAACCCAAAGTTGCTAACACAAAAATTTTGAAAAGTATGGTCCTTCACGATTTCTATGAAATTGTTGTTGAAACAAAGGTAGTCCCTGCATCTTTATTCCTTGATTACATTTTATATGTTCAATATGGATATGTTGGGATTTGTTGTTTTTCGATTGGCTTATGTGGATTAAAGTCATTTTGTGGATCAAATTTATTGTTGTTCATGTTCATGTTGGGGTAGTATAGGGGTAAGTAGGAAGCACATTAATGAAATATTGTATAGCCAACTATTACCAACACAATACTAATTGATCTTGGCCTAAATTGATCTTTACAAAAATTATGTAGTGTTTGTTATGTACAAATTTAAGGATTATATGTCTCATTAGATAATTTAAATATTGATTAAAGGCATAATGTGATCATTCTTTGGCCAAGGCTGTGGCTGAGTATACCAAAAGTTTGAGATAAGGAAATTCAAAGGCAAGCAATGTCAATTACAAAAGTGATTGACTATGTCAATCTATATCTAACTTAGTCAACATTTTGACTAGAAAGTATCCAAATTTGTAGTAAGAAAACTTGTTTCCTTGTTTTTTGGTTCTGTAAATGTTTGCGATGATAGTTGCAATGATGGGGGATGCAATAAATGATTACACTACACTTGTGGCTACTGATGTAGGCATGGCAATTAGAGTTGGTACATACATATCCATTGAATATACTAACATAATGTTAATGAGAAGCAACTTGGAAGATGTCATTATTAAGGAGCACATTCAAGTGAATCAAACTCAACTACTTGTGGGCTTTAGGTTATAATGTAATGGGTATCACCAAAGCAGTTGGGCTATTATTTCCATTTGCTAGATTTCATCTTCCTTAATGAATTACAAGGATTTCATGGGGATGTTGTTCACTATTATTAAGATATTATAAAAGGATAAAGATGTCGGACTTGATTCAAATGCAAGAAATCATAATTCAACAAGATTTGACAGTGGAGACAGTTTACAGAACCAACAATATGATCTATTAACTATGAAATTAGTGGTGTTCATTGGAAACTAATACTAAGAGAAATTATATAATGGAAACCATAGAAATTGAAGCATGTTGAAGAATATATCACTCTTAATATTTAAAGAACAAGCATCCATGTAGAATAAAAATCAATGTGTGTTTGTGTTTACTTTCCTAGAAATTGAATGAAACCATAGATATTACATGGTAACAGACAAAATTTGTGCCAAAGTGTAATGTACCCAACCCCCTATTAGGAACACTAAGTCAAATATGACAGTTTGATACACAGTGAATAGGTTTGAAACACTTACAATGATTCCAATTAGGTGGACTCAAGGCCAATACTTCAATAGTTGCACCTTCGGGAGTGCATCACACCTGGGAAGACTCCTTTGGATAGGCCATAGGATTCAAGGAAATAGCCCTAGGAATTTTAATGTGGAAACTCCTCTGCTTCTGGTGTTGTATGGAAGTAATATAACCTTAGCTAAGTCTCATTGACTATACCCAACCTTATATATGCTTAGTTTGAATTCGAAACAAAGGTACAACAGTAAAAATTGCAATTAATTGAAAAGGGAGAGACTAGGACTAGTGAAGGTGAATATTTACAGATGATTTCGAAGAACCTATGGAGACTCCTATATATATATTTATTTTTATTTATTTTTATTTTTTATCTATTTATTTTTTTATGGAGGAAGGGATGGGATTTAATATTTATGAATTAAATTATAGTACATTCATATAACATATTAGTAATGCATTAGACAATTAAAATCACCCATGTAGGAAAGTAGACAATTTTTGCTTACTAGGGTGCAAGTAGTGAAGCAATGAGTTACAAACAACATCAAATGATCACGAATTCCTCATAAAAAATGATATATGAAATCAACATATGTCCTTGAACAAAAACAATCTTAAATCAGAATTTTGAATCAGAAAATGATAGTCTATTTAAGCTAAACTTACAGAAAGTCCATAATCTTTATTATTCTACAACATAGAAGCAAAAATATTGTATCTGAGAAATAAAGGAAGTAATTTCACCACTGGATCAGATCCATGGGAAGGAAAGGACCATGTTACAACTCACTGAAGGAACATGAACATATTCAACAACTCACAAGGGGCGCAATCGCCCAAATTACTCTCTTCTCTGACCAAAACATGTCACAATCAACAAACTGCTGCAGCTATCTCTTCACAATCTCTTGGATTTTGATCACTTCATGATATGGGATGGATCATATATGTAAATAAAACTCTCATGATGCATTAAAATCTGTGAAGAATATTGGACATCCTCTTCCTCAAACATCCAACATAATACCTCTCAATCTTTCAGCTGGATCAAGGTTTGCAATGGGGCACATCACCCAATGCTATCCAAGGGTACATCACCAAGCCTATGAGATGCAAAGCTCTCAAGAAAAATTCACATATGCACAAAATATGTGAATGGATGTGTGTATCATTCTTTTATTGACCTTGGTCAGCTTTTATGCCTTGATCAAATTGCATATGTCGGGGAGACAATAACCGATGCATAGCTTGTCCGAGTGATGTTGAATGGATTCACAAAGTGTTGGGAACAATTCATAAAAGGAATTTGCGTGTAGGAAAAAAATTTCAACTAGGAAAGGCTTTGGGACAGTTGCATCAAGGAGGATACTATGGAGGAGTCCGAAGCACATAACTAGGGAGGTATTGAAGAGAACTTAGCCCTTGTCAGCAAGGTAATGAATGGAAAGGGAAAGAGTTCCAGCAAGAAGGGTAAGAGTGAGGTGGGTCTTCACATCCAGGAAGGAAGAAAGGCTTGAGTAAAATCAAGTGTTTTGTGTGCCACAAGGATGGGCACTATGAATATCAATTTATGGATACGAAAAATGGTAAGGGAAAGACAATTCAGGTACAAGAATCTATAGAGACTCAGTTGATTGAGCTTGCCACAAATTTTTAGAGTGACTTCTAACTTGTTTCTTTCCTTTCCACCGGGATATTTTCTAGGAGTTCCTGGTACTTGTATAATAGTGCATGCCATCATATGAAAAAATCATGGGATCTATTAAATAGATTGAAAGAGTTAGGCTCAGGGATCCATGTGGATCTTGGTGATGATACCATGTATGTAGTCAAAGGAGAGGGAACAATTTCATTCTAGCTTGAGTCAGGTGGTTCGTTTGATTCCCAATATGTGTTATTTATACCTAAACTAAAGAATAACTTTCTGTTAGTATTATTTATGGAGTACATGGTTTTTTCCATTATATATAGGAGAGGGAAAGTACTCATTCATCCAGAGAGATATAGCATATACACAACAAAGAGGTTCTGTGTTAGAGCGTGCAAATTATATAGGTTGCAAGGGAAGCCTATTCAGGCCTTGATACATGATGGTGAAAACCTGTGTGATATTTGGCATGAGAAGATGGGACACTTGCATTACAAGGAATTGTTGATTTCGAGCCTTCTAGTTATGAGGAAGAAATCAACCAGGAGGTTTGGAGGGATTCCATGGTGGAGGAGTACAACTCCATCAAGAAGAATGATCTTTAGGATATTGTGCGAAGACTAGAGGGGAAGTAGGTGATGAATTCCAAGTGGCTCCTCAAAACCAAGCATGCTGCAAATGGTAGTGTGGATAAGTTCAAGGTGAGGTCCATGGTGATAAGTTTATCTCAAAGAGAGGGAGTGGATTATGAGGGGACATTCTATCCACTCACTAGATATTATTCTATTCAGACTGTCCTATAAATTGCCTCAGTTATGGGGTGGAATATGTGACGTATATCCCAACTTGTACTTCATATTTGTTGGATTTGAGCCACTCATATTGGTGTTGTACATAGATGATTTTATTGTCATAGGTGTAGAGAGGCTTATAACATGATGTAAGGTATATTTGGATTCAAAGTTTTATATGAAAGACATTGGATTGATGCATTCTTTCTTAGGATTAGAGGTATGACAGAGATCAAGTGAGATCTTCCTTAGTCAAGGGAAGTATGAAGTAGAGATCCTAAAGAAATTCAAGACGGAGGACAATAAATCGATTACTACACCTATGATATCCAATCTGAAGAAGGTTGGTTCTTCATATTTAGAGTGAGTGGATCCCATATTACACAGACAATTGATAAGATCCTTGATTTAATTTGTCAACACTAGGACATATATAATGTTTAATGTGAACACCTTGAGTCAGTTCATAATGGATCCAAGGAAGGTGCATTGGGTAGCAGTGAAGCATGTGCTAAGATATCTAACAAGCATAGTGGATTATGGGTTTAGGTATCATGGAGGTGATGGGATGAGGTTTTTGGGTTACTAAAACTCACATTAGGAACCTTTGGGTGTTGCTTCAGCATGGTATTAGCAATGATTTCTTGGTTCTGTAGGAATCGGACTTCCGTAGCACTTAGTTCATCATAAGAAAAGGACAAGGAAACAAGTATGTCATTTTGAGAGGTTATTTGTCTTCATCAATTGCTTACAAGGTTATCTAGATAGGAGATGGAGCCTACTATAATCCACTATGATAATCAAAGTTGTATCAAACTCTTTGAGAATCTGGTGATCCAATACAAGTCGAATCATATTGGAATCGAATATAATTTCATCCAAGACAAGGTACATAAGAGATTAGTCAATATCTAGTACATTTCCACATATGAGAAGGTTGTAAACATTGTCACTAAACCCTTTGTGAAAGGGAAGTTTGTCTACTTCAAAGATAAGGTAGGAGTGGTGGAGAATACCTTCCTGCTAAGAGGGAGTGTTGATGGTTGTAGATCAGACAAATATTTCTATGAGTTAGTGTCTTAATTATGAAAAACATCAATAATACCTCTTAGAACTTTGTAGATTCACTTTACTTAAGAAATTATTAAAGTGAATGTTTTATTATTATTATTATTTGGAGACATGCCTAAGTTTTTGGCATTGATGATTTAAGTTAATTAAATGAATCTCAACCATGATCTCAAGTGATATCTAATCTCATCCATTGGAGTTAGGTTTTTTATTCATACCAATAGTATAAAATGAATCCAAAGTGAGAGAAGAAGACATCAAACAAAAAACAACACAATCACTCAAGCATTGAGTTGAGAGAATGAAGAGTTTCACTTGACAAATATGGCAGAGATAAGAAGACAATAGTCAATAACCAGTTTGCAGGTGGAATATACAACTGTACAAGAGAAGTGCACATTAAGGTCCTATTGCAATGTGCAATAAGACTGCACAACAGTACACAAGAAGTCTGTACAATCCTGTAGGACCATACAAGGTCATTTAAATGCATACAAACCACGTAGTAGTTCCACACAACATACAAAACAATTGAGCTTGCAATACAAAGTAAAGTAGTGCAACACACAGTAGAACCATGCATAACATATTTGTATTGTCACCCACAATATATCAGTGCACTACAAATCCATTGAAAAAATCATAGTAGGTCTGAACTAAGGTTGTTGTAGCTGTATTTTTCAGGCCATTTTTCCACTAAGGGAGCCCTTGTAAGCTTGGATATATTGAATGAAAAACTAATTTTAAGGGCACAAATTTTGTGTTTGTGATTTTCTTGCTTAGCTCTATTTCCATTGTCTTTCTTCCTCTATTTAAATTTATGTTAATTAATATGAGTAGTATAAATTATTTAGTGCACTACAATCTTAATTTTCAACAAGGAAAAAACACTAGCAAGTAATTATCTGGGTTTAAAGGAAAAATTAACACTACGATGAATGATAAAGAAAGCACTAAGGGTTTGTTTTCATATGAGAGATTAACAAGAAAAGGTCATTGTCTATATCAAACCTAGTAGCAAACATAATATTATCAATATGGATTTTGATAAAAGCTTGCAAGTTATCACAAAGTATATTCCAAGAACCATGTTAATGGTAAGAATGTTAAGGTTTTAAATATTTGAATGTTACCATGGATAAATATGTGTTGCAAATTCATATTATTATGCTATAGATATGGATGATGTGGATATTTTTTTGGTATATACTTGAATGGACTCAATTGGTATAGATAAATTAATGTTTAAAAGTTTTTTTTGAAGATTTGGTACAAGAGAAAGAAATCAAATTGCAAATATTTCTCTTACTAAACCAGAAGGTTGTAAGGGGGCAAATGAAGAAGTGATTGAAACTAAAATATTTGAAGTCTATAGAGACATGGTAGATGAAGAGTCTAAATTTGAATCATAAGAAGAAAAATATATAGGAGCACATAAGAAAATCTCCAAGAAGGATATAAAAAGGGTGAATAATATAAGGAGCTACATAAGCTTTATAAAAATAGTATTTTATAATAGTATTTTATTTAATGCTATGCAAGGTAAATTTTTGGGATTTAATATAAATTGATGAAGGCATTGGTAGACCAATTTTAATGTAAATTAGTAAATCAGTTTATTAAATAATTGGTTTTCCTTTAATATTATAAAAAAATAAACATTATGAAAATAAATAAATAAATACTTTTTATTGCATTAACTCTTTAAAAAAATTATTTACTTAATCATCATACTATACCTAAGTGTATCCCAGATTCTTTATTAAATCATCATTATACAATCACATGAGGAACAACACAATCACATAAAGAACAACATAATCACTCAAGCATTGAGTTGAGAGAGTGAAGTACTTTCACTTGACAAAGATGGAAAAGAGAAGAGCACAATAGTCAATAACATGCTTGTAGGTGGACTATAGAGCTATACAAGAGAAGTGTACATCATGTTCATATTGTAGTGTGCAATAGGTCCGTACAATAGTATGCAACAAGCATATATAGTCCAACATGACCATACTACATCGTTCAATTGCATACAAATGATGTAGTTGTTCCACATAACATGCAGAGCGATTAAGCGTGCATTGTAGAGAAAGGAAATACAATGCATTGTATATCCAAGCATAAGATATTTGTACAGTCTCACACAATAGATTAGTGCATTGCATATCCATTCAAAAAACCATAGTAGGTCTACACTAGGGTTGTTGTAGTTGTATTTTTCGATCCATTTTCACAAATTCTTCAATTTGAGATTTAATTTCTACAGGATGATCCATGGAAAGTGATATGATACCAATGTAATATCCTTGATATGATCTTAGAGGATATAAACTCAAATTCAACTTTAAAACCAGAAAATTGTATGACAGAAACTAGCTCACAAAACTAGACAAGAAGAAACTAGTCTAGGGTACTGATTAACCCACCCAGATCTTGATAGACGGACACTTTTGGAGCTGAAAAATGCATTGGGGAATGTGCAGAAGAAAGTAAAAAAGAATCAAGGAAATATTCAGAGTTATATGCACAAGGTACTGGGCCATTTATGTTTCAAATTCAATAGACATTGAATTCTACTCCAAGGCTTCTTGGGCACACCAACATATGCATATTAAACCATCCTCTTACACTTGAAATTGACTAGAGCATGGATATCAGAAAATAACCTCCTAATATAATGCTAGACAAGTTTTACATAGGTTTTGGGAGGTTTTTCCATTGTTTGGAGGAAAAGGGAGAAAGAGCGCTAGGATGGACTGCTCAACTAGTTTGTTTCCAGGGTCTTCCAAACAGGATGAGAGGGATAAAAATCCCTAGGAAGAGAATTGTATGAGATTCATTGATTTCTTAGGAACCTCAGATGACTGATATAATATAAAATAGACATTCATATTGCTTTTAGTTAAATATACTGCAACACTATTCAAAAGTTCCCAATGAGCTAATCTTGATAAATCTGAATGTAAATAGCAGGTGAAGGTCACAAATCCTTGGATTTTTACTTGGTATGGATTCTACAGGAAATTGAAAACCTAAGACAGCTGACATAAAGATAAATAACTTCACATAGCTCTGTATATTTCCATTTCCTAAAAACTAGTCAAGTAAAATTGCACAAAGATATAGTCTTGAGAATTATGGACTCAAACAACCTCTAAGGCTCTCGAAATATTCTTCTGATATTTAATGTAACTCAAACATGAAATTAGCAGCAGTACTGTTGGTAGGCGGTTTGTTAAGGTAGAATTGCAGCATTGCTGATGCTACGACATGTCAGAAGATATCGCAGAAGGTGGCGAGCTAGGCATAAAGAAGATTAGTTTATGCATTTTGGGTCAATTATACTGCAGTTTGAGGGTTTTGGGTCATTTGGACCATATGTGATGTAATTTTGGTTAATTGTAACGCAGAATGAGGGATTTTGGGTCATTTGGGCCGCGCTAGTTAGATTTTGAGTCATTTGTCCATGTGTAGGTTAGGAGGTTGTTAGTAAGTGGACAAGCATTGTAAAGGCGGAAGCCTATATATAGACAGAGAGTTGTAGGTCTTAGATCATCTTTGATATGCGTTTTGAGCGTATGTTTTGAGATCAAGAGATATTGTTGAGGCCGGTGTTCTGCGGAGGCATTGTATTGGGTTTTTGTGGTGATAATATGATGTGATGAAACTGTTTCTGTGCAATCCTGGTGTATCTTCTGTTCTTTTATGGTAATGCAAATTGTGACACATGTGAATGATGCAATGTTTCTTTGATGCAATAGTTGCTTTACTATTATAATGCACTGCAATGATGAATGTTTCCATTGAATGATTCTATGAATACAATAATGTCAAAGTGAATGCATAGATCTATTACTGAAGGCCGTGATAAGGTTAAGTAGTTGATGCCGCATACATCCTCCTTCATTCGGCGGAAACATGGTTTCGTCAGCTCTTCCTGAACATCGCGGGTGAGACCTCATCTGCTCCGCAGGTGTTTTCAGACGGGGTTAAAACCTGTTTGGGCCAGTTCTCAGGAAGATCGCGGTATGTGTCAACAGTGGGGGGAACCCATGTCGACTGGGTTAGTGTTAACAAATGGTTATGTTGCCAGTGAAGTCCTCTAAGCCATGCAGGGAGGCCGTCAACAGGTTGTGTCAAAGCTAACTGTGCATCCATCTTCGGAGGATGTGGTAACCAGTCAGGCGGAAGCTGTGGAAGCAAAGGAGATGGTGACAATAGTTGAGTAGCAGTACGAGGAATTCAAGGTCAAGACAACTGAGTACACCCTGTCCTGCTGACGTGGCTCGAGGGAGAGCCACAATATTGTGTTGGGGGCCTGTTGGCAGGTGGTTTGGTAAGGTAGAATTGCAGCATTGCTAATCTTGTGACATGTCGGAAGATATCGCAGAAGGCGGTGATCTAGGCATAAAGAATATTAGTTTATGCATTTTGGGTCAATTATACCGCAGTTTGCGGGGTTTTGGGTCATTTGGACCATATGTGATGTAATTTTGGTTAATTGTAATGTAGAATGTGGGATTTTGGGTCATTTGGGCCGTGTCAGTTAGATTTTGAGTCATTTGTCCACGTGTCGGTTAGGAGGTTGTTAGTAAGTGGAAAAGCATTGTAAAGGCAGAATCCTATATATAGACAGAGAGTTGTAGGTCTTAGATCATCTTTGATATGCATTTTGAACATATGTTTTGAGATCAAGAGATATTATTGAGGCCGGTGTTCTGCGGAGGCATTGCATTGGGTTTTTGTGGTGATGATATGATGTGATGAAAATGTTTCTGTGCAATCCTAGTAGGGAAATTTTTAGGGGCGAAATTTAGCCAATTGGCTATTTTTCGGACTTTTTTTCAAAAAATAAATTCGCTATTTGGTCATTTTTAGCCTCTATTATCGCCTATATTTACATAAAATGTGTTTTTTTTAGCATAATATTCGCCAAAATTTACAAGTTTCAGTAGTAAATCATATGTTTCATATTTAATATTCGCTTACCAATCTATATATATGTTTTTTTGAATCCAAAATAATCGCCTAGAATACTATACTTAGGTATACTTTTATAATCCTTAAAAAATACCCTGATTATCCTAGTGTATCTTCTGTTCTTTGATGGTAATGCAAATTGCGATACATGTGAATGATGCAATGTTTGTTTGATGCAATAGTTGCTTTACTGTTATAATGCGCTGCAAATGATGAATGTTTCCATTGAATGATGCTATGAATACAATAATGTCGAAGTGAATGCATAGATCTATTACTGAATGCCGCGATAAGGTTAAGTAGTTGATGGAGCATACATCCTCCTTCATTCGGCGGAAACATGGTTCCTTCAGCTCTTCCTGAACATCTCGGGTGAGACCTCATTTGCTCCGCAGGTGTTTCCGGACGGGGTTAGAACCTGTATGGGTTAGTGCTCAGGAAGATCGCGGTATTTGTAGACAGTGAGGGGAACCCCTGTTGACTGGGTTAGTTTTAACAAGTACCAAATATTTAGTGAGCTTATTAAGCAATAATCATAAGTCTCATGGCTCTGTCTTCACAAAGAGCCATTAATTGTGAGTTATTACAATGAATGGAAGAAGAATGTTACAAAAGAGTAAGAAGAAGAGATATTGACACTGAATATGATATGTATGATGATAATCATCTTCTGGTTGCTCATGGGAGGTGCAGTGATATTCTGTAGCTTCTTGCAATCTATCCAATTGATATCTTTCTCTCTTAGTGAAACTAATTAAAACTACATCAAACCGACATGGATCTCTATATCAAAATTCTAAAGGATTGATCTTCACATGAAATAGCTGGATCAGATCTGCAAATTGGCTCAGTGATGAAGACTAGATTTCATCATCCTCTTAGTAGAGGTAGGGGCACATATCCCAAGTCAATGAGGCAAAATTTCACTCCATTCAATTCACAAAATTCCAAAAGATAGCCAAGTGGTGTGCTCTTATTCTTTAATAGAATTGGGTGACTTGTTGAGCAAGTAAGCTAGGATAAGGTGCCCTCTGTTACATCGTAATTTTCCACCTTGTGAGCATCATCATTGATTGGCCTTCAGGATCCATTTTACTGACTCAGACCCTGTATTTTCCCTTCAGGAACCAAGTTTCCCTATTTTTCTTCCTATATGCTTGCTGTTCCATTATAGCCAGCGTACATGTAGGCTTCACTTAACTAGCCCGCGTACATTGAGTTACATGGTAAAAACAATAGAAAAGTTACTTTTTAATCCCAAAAAGCAGTCTTAGGGTGACCTTTGGCCCTCCATATACCTCGAAACGACTAGATTCAACCTTTCACTTACCTTTGGAAGGCTATATATTGAGCTCTTATGGTGTATGGAAGGGAGGAGAAAGAGAGAGAAACATAACTCTAGTGGATTTTTTGCCGTGACTTGAGTCTACACTCATTGATCCTTGTTGTGAACTCCTTATGTTCACCTACCAAACTCCTTTCATAGTTTGATTTTGCCATTGCATGGGGGATTGAAGTGGTGGAGGCACAAGTGGAGAGACCCAGTTCTTGGTTCAGATTGGTTGCCGACAAGAGGTCGTATCATGTACTTCTTCTTATTAATTAATGGAAATACTATTTTTTCTCGTCCAATTGATTTCATGAATGTTGTTTAAATTACATTGGGTTACATTTGCTTATGATATCATGGAGCACGTTATTGATTATGCTAATATCTTTCACATATTATATGCACTTGCTTGTATTTGTTGTTGAGACTAATCTGTAGGTCCATGTGTAGATATTGAAATCTCAACGGGGATCTACTTCAAACATTCGGTTGAAGGTTGGTTTTTATTCTCCATATCTTAGCATTTTCATTATAATAGCATTGCATTGGGAATTGAGTTATTTTCTGGTAGTTAGCTGTATGTTGTGGTCTACCCCGAGCCATAGGAATTTTTCTCTGTAACACCCTCATGGATTGATAAGGTTTCTTACTTTTTGCTTTAGTTTTTTCCTTTGATTTATTCTTTGCTTTTTTTTCTTCTTTTGCTTTACTATCCTGCTTTTTCCTGCTTTTTATTTCTATCCTGCTTTTTCCTGCTTTTCTAACTTTTCCTGTTTTTTTTTGCATTCTCCTGTTTTTTTTCTACTTTTCTTCCTTATCCTGCTTTTCTTCTTTGTGCTACTTTTTTCTACTTTTCTGCCTTAGCCCTCTTCCTGCTTTTATCTACTTTTATGCTTTATTCTGCTTTTCCTGAACTTTGCTTCTTTTGTAACTTGTGCCAACTTTTCTTTTTCCTACTTTGCTTGCTTTGACTTATTTATCTTTCCTTCCTTCGCAATCCATCACTTGTTCAATCATTATCCTCTAATCTCCCATTGTGCATAATTATCCATGTTATTTCCTTGAAATAAATATCTATTAATGAAAAATACTTCTACCAAGTGCATTAAAACTTAGGATAAAATAAAAACAAAACTTCCTAACTAATTAGTGCCTTAAATTCAAAATTAACCCCAAGTGCATGAAATTTTCTCCTCAACCTAAGGGATTAGTTGGGCTAGGAAATCCTTCCACTAAACATCAATGAGGGGACATGCCGACCACTCATCTTGGTGTTGTATGTAGATGATTTTATTCTTACGGTTGCAGAGAGGCTTATAACATAGATGTAAGGTATATTTGGCATTAGAGTTTTATATGGACATTGTATTAATGCATTATTTCTCAGGGTTAGAGGTATGGTATAGATTGAGTGATTATTTTCCTTGGTTAAGGGAAGTACAAAGTAGAGATCTTGAATAAATTCAAGATGGGGGAAAAATAAACCGATGGCTACACCTATGGTATCCAATATTAAGAATATTGACTCATCATATTTAGAGTGGGTGGATCCCATATTATACAAAAAAATAATAGGATCCTTGATGTATTTTTTCAATACAAGGACATATATAATATTTACTATCAACACCTTGATTCAGTTCATGGTGGAGCCAAGGAAGGTGCATTGGGTAGCATTGAAGCACATGCTAATATATTTGAGAAGCATAGTGGAGTATGGATTGAGGTATCATGGAGGTTATGGTATGAATGTAGGGATACTAAGACTCATAATTGGTAGGGAGTATAGTAGATCGAAAGAACACCTTAAAGGTGTTACTTTAGCTTGGTCTTACCAATGATTTCTTGGTTTTGCAGGACATAGAATTTTGTGGCACTTAGTCCATTAGAAGAAAAATATATTTTGAGAATTATAAATAGGTTAAATACCATGAAATAATTCTAATAGCCAAGGATCTTGAAGCAAATAAGTCCTCACAAGAATTATTCATAGATATGCAAGAATAAGAAGAAATATTGAAGCAAAAACATAAGAGAAGTAACTCAATTGATAGAAATATCATCTCTGTATTATTCAAAAATATGAATACAATATATAATACATCTCAGGAGAGAAAATATAATGCCTTAGAGGCAATTTTGAAAAGCTAAACAAAGGAAGGCTTACTAAAAGCTAAAAAATCCCTAGGTAGCAAAAGACACTTTCCAAATCAGTCTAAAGGATCATGAATTAGATAAATATGGTATGGAAGCTAATGAGTGATGAAAATGGAATGCGATGATGGATTTTGGAAAAAAGAAAGAGGTGGAGGTCGAATTGATCAAGTAGAGATAGTTTCCTAGTCAAAATAGCTTTACCTTATCCACTATAAAGCATAAAAACATGATACAGATGTCTAAAGCAGGAAGGAACCTTTCTAATCCAGGAATAGAATAAAATCAGACAAAATATCAGGAAATCTTATCCAGAATCTATCCAAATTATCCCTAGTGACTCAAGATAGCACGTGGTCTCATAAAAGACAACATTTAGGCCAACTACATAATCAACACCTAGGAAAATTAATCTAGATGACTAATACATTATATCCTAAGTGTGGAATAGGTTTTTAAATGTTCCAACACCCCACCTTAAACCTGACTAGATGTGAGTAAAATATGATGAGGGCCCATGAAACTATAGCCTATGGTCACCCTTTACAAAAAATTATTAGTCCATGTAGGTGAGGATAGAAGGAAACCCACTTGTAAGAAAACCTCCCCTCAAAATCAACATGGAATACACCATAATAAGTCCCTCTGAGCTCCAAGCAGGTGAGAAAATGGTCAAATATCTAGAGGAATATTCTTCTTGGGAAGAAGTGGAATGTGCTCACTAGACTTGAGCTTCTTGAGATCACGTCCAAATGAGTCTTGATGATGTCCTCCATCTTCTATACAACTTTGAGAGTAGTTTCCAATCATAATCATGCAGTGAATTAGAATCATGACGGTAAGAGAGAATCTAGCCACTCCAAAATGTAATTCTTCCTCTATAGCATCCAATAAAAGACCAAAAATAAACCTAAAGAAAGGTCCTGAGTGCGTATGAGCTACAAAAACTGAATAATGATTCGAATAAGTAGACACATGTGAGAATTGAGAGGTGTCTCTAACTTCTTGAAAAACGTACTGGGAGTCATGTAGGAACTAGAAGGAGCATGGACAGAGGAAGTGAAGGCGCAACATATAACCTCAACTATATACTGAATTCCAAATAACTTTAGATCACATTTTTGGATACCATTGACCAACAAAGGATCCTCAATATATGAAGTGTAAGAGGAGAAAAAATATGAGAGATGGAAATATCTGAGTTCTTCTTCAACAATATATTTATGCCATTTGTGTTAATGTTATTGTAATTGCGGAAGATATTCAATTGTATTTTATTTGTACCTCCGATGGAGATGTTTATTCCTTTGGTCGGAGAAGTCATTATTGTATTTGGGTCATGTAAAGTCATTGAGGTAAACCCTCCTATGTAAGTCGGGGCATTAGTTACCCTAGAGTCATTTGTATTGGGGTTTTTAAGTCCCCTAAAGGAGTCGACCCAGTCAACTTTAGTTGGGGCCAACTTGTCAAGTGAAAAAGGTAAAGTATAAATAGAGAGTTAGGCTCTCTATTTATTCATTCACTCACACACACTCAAGCTCGCATTAGTGAGAAGGAGGACAAGTTCACACAAGTGGAGAAGAGAGAAGCTGCTGAAGACCATCTCTATTTTTGGGTTTTACTTTTGTGACATTGTATTGGTGATCATTCTATCTCTGAGGAAGTTGCGCGGTTTTCTCCTTTATAGTTTCCCCGAGTAAAATATTTGTGTATCTTGTGTTTATGCTATGATTGTTATTCTCTCAGTAGAATCCTAGATAAGTATTGATTAAATTGTGAAAAAATAACATGGCATCAGAGCTAACTTGAGAAGAAGACACTGTGTAGCTGCGAAAGCTAGGGATTCTTAAGTTTTGGACTTCTCTCCACATATCATCAACAAAAAGAGTCTAGGATAACTCTCCTTAGGAGGGCACATATTTTTGTCGAAGCAGAAGTTGATTCTGAGCATTTTCATTTTTTGGCCCTTCACTACTACCGAAAATTAGGGCTTTTCACAGAAGTGGAATTTTGGAGTGCAAGTGGAACAGGGAAGTGCGTCTCCTGAAAATCAAAATTTAGAGACCAAGACTAAAGTTTTTGAGTGGGTAAAATTCCCGGAAAGTCAAAACCTAATTTGAATTTGGACCAGAAAAACCAGAAAAGATCAGAAACTGCAGATCAAAATTTTGCAAGTCAATTGTAAAGGGTAAATTTTTGCAATCTTCAGAAACCAAGTGTACCAACATACTCGCCTTAGTCAAGCGCATCTATCCATCCAGTCAGAAGTTTCAAATTCCAATTTTGAAAATTTAGGGTTTCTCTGTCAAACCCTAGGATCAACCAGAACCAGTTTCAACAAATCAAAGTGGTAAGACCTAAAATATTTTCTATTTCCATTTGAAGTTCTCATTAAATATGTCTCACCACACCAAGCTTGAGGATAATATTGAAGGGGCCGATAAATTCTGAGCATGGAAGTATAGTATTACACTTCTCCTTGAAGAGAATGAATTGGACACATATGTGAATGAAGAAGTTCCAGTTCTAGAGGGAGATGAGGCTAAAGCATTACACAAGAAGAACTTGGTTAAGGCCAAGAGGATTATTGTTGATTCTATTAAGGATTACTCATACCACATGTGTCTTCCTTAAAGACACCTAAAGAAATGTTTGATTCCTTGACCAAGCTATTTGAAGGAAATAATATAAACCATAAGATGACCTTGCAAAACCAGTTGAAGAATGTGAAGATAAAAAATGTAGAGACCATGTAGTCCTACTTTACAAGTGTCTCTCAAATCAAGGAGCAACTTGAAGTTGTGAGAGAAAATGTAGAAAATGGATAAATTGTGATGACCACCTTGAATGGTCTTCCTATATCATGGGACTCTTTCATTCAAGGGATTTGTGCTAGAAGAAAGGTAATCACATTTAGTAGGTTGTGGGAGGAATGCTCACAAGAAGAAGCTCGACTTATAGCTCGTGAAGAGAAGATGGGAAATGAATACTAGGATATCACAACACACACCAGGAAGAATAACAACAAAATGGATCATCCTCATCACAAGAAAGAAAGACACCACCACCAGAATCAAAGAGAGAAATTCAAAAATTCCAGGAGAGATATATCTCACATTCGATGCTATACTTGTGATGAGAGGGGACACTAATCCAAATATTCTCCCAAGAAAAAAATGAGCTCCCACAAGAAGAAGAACAACAAGAAAATACATCATGCTCACACTGCAGAAGATGATGAACCTCCAAGGAAGAGAGCTAGAGAAGAAAGCGATGAATATTCAAGTGAAGAAGAGTATGTCCTGATATCAGCTCTCACAAGCACTGTCACACATGGGAGCAATGATTAGCTTATATATAGTGGGTCTTCCAAGCATATGATAGGATTTAAAGAATCCTTTGTGAACCTATCTGAACATGAGTCACCCCACAAGGTGAAAATTGGGGATGATTACCAGTACTCCATGAAAGGAATTGGTGAAGCCTCTTACAAGCTAGACTCTGGGAAGTATATGAAGATGAAGGATGTCCTATATGTACCAAGACTACAGAATAATATTCTCTCCATATCAACACTATATGCTAAAGGTATGAGGGTTTCATTTGTAGATGGCCAAGTTCTTATGTGTCCAAAGGGAAATACCATAGATGATGTAGTAGTGATTGGAGAGCAGGAGGGAGGTTTATACAAAATGAAGGGCCAACCTGAACAAGCCTTGGTCCATGAGTCAATAGAACCAAGTGAACTATGGCATAGAAGGCTTGCACATGTGCACTATAGGGCACTATCCATTGCAAGCAAAGTGGTTGAAGGACTTCCAAAATCCAGTCAAAGCATGGTGGCGTCTGCAAAGGATGTACGGATGAAAAGAACCAGAGAAGAAGAAAGAGATGATTCTTCAAGTGATGAAGAATATGTATTATGATGAACAAAGATCAAGAGGGAGCACACTATCAGAGACTCCAGTAGTTCCCGCAAGGAAGAAAAGATCAAGAGGGAGTCCACCCAACAAACAAACAAAGATAAGTTTTTGAATTGTCATTTCTTGTATATCTAATTTTTTAAATGATATTGTTTAGTGGTGTACATACTTATTTTCCTAGATTTAGGTTGTGTATTATGCATATTAGGATATTTTCATTAATGAACATTATACTACTAATATGCATGTGATGGGTAAGGGTAAGTGGCCTATGGTACTGTACAACATTACATTGCTACTTATCTAGAATGAAACATTTTTGCTGACATGTTGGGAGTAGTGCACACTCTAAACAATGTTCTGGTAGAGATGGAAGGCATCTAGAAAGTTATGGGATATGGATGAATGTTGTATTGAAGCACTGGATAATATAATTGCATGACTGTATGACCTATGTCTTTATGCGTAAAATTTGTTCTGAAAACTATGAGATGTTCCTAATCATGCAATTGAACTTGTCTTGTAGGAAATATCGTGTACCATCACCTACAAGAGAGACTTGTTTCGAAGAACAAGCGATGAAGATCAAGAAAACTACCTATTGAAGATATTGAAGAACTTGAAGTTCCCAGGATTTGAGATCGCGAGTTGGAAGAACCACAAGAACCTGCAGAGGAAGCCAACATGGGTATGAGAGACAATACAATATGCATAGAGATATGGTTCTCTAGAGGGAATGCACAAAGAAAGAAAGAGACCGAGGCCATACTCTAGTTATGTAGCCTTGATGTGAGACATCATTGACAAGGAACCTTCCAAATATGAAGAAGTGATAGAGAGGAAGGAATGGAAGGATGACATGATCGAGGAGTACCAATTGATCATGAAGAATGATGTCTGGGATGTGGTCCCAAGACTAGTAGGGAAGTCTGTTGTGACTTCCAAGTGGATCTATAGATCAAGCATGCTGCAGATGCAACATAGAGAAACAAAAGGCAATATTTGTGGCATGTGGATTCTCCCAGAAGGAAGGGATAGATTATGAGGAGACATTTGCACCTGTATCCATATACACTTCCATTAGATCAGTACTTTCTCTAGTTACAGTGATGGAATGGAAGGTACACCAAATGGATATCAAGACAATGTTTTTGAATGGTGTAGTGGAAGAGGAAGTGTATGTGGAGCATCCACTTGGATTTGAGACACATGACAGACAGACTTATGTGTGAAAATTGAAGAAATCCTTGTACGGTTTGAAATAGTCTCCCAGGACGTGGTATGCCAAAATAGATAGTTTCCTGACTAGTTTGGGATTTACCAAGAGTAAAGCAAAATTGCAACCTTTACTATAAGGTTGAGGAAGGGAACCCAATGGTACTCCTACTCTATGTAGATGACCTATTTGTGACAGGTGAGGATGGGATTATTGTAGATACGAAGAGGAATATTTCTGCAGAGTTCGAGATGAAGGACATGGGCATGATGGATTATTTTCTAGGTATGGAGGTGTGGGAGAGTGCAGATGGAATCTTCCTTGGGCAAGGGAAGTATGCAGTAGAGATCCTAAAGAGGTTCGGTATGATGGACAGCAAGGCCATGGCCACACCTATGGCATCGAACTTGAATATATTGAGTGATGCTTCATTAGAATCGGTTGATGCCACAATTTATTGTCAGATGATTGGATCTTTGATGTACCGGACGAATACAAGGCCATACATTTGCTTTGCTGTGAACACATTGAGCCAGTTCCTGATGGATCCGAGACATGTTCACTTGATTGATGCAAATCATATTCTGATGTACCTGAAGGGTATAGTTGATTATGGGCTCAAGTATGACGCAAATCAGAAGATTAACCTGGAGGGTTATGTTGATTCGAATTGGGAAGGCAGTGCCAGACATAGGAAGAGCACTTTGGGATGCTGCTTTAGTATGGGATCCAGTATGATCTCCTGGTTTAGCAGAAAATAGTCTTGCGTGGCACTGAGTGCAGCCGAAGCAGAGTATGTCGGAGCTTGTTCGGATAGTTGTGAGGCAGTATGGTTGAGGAAGCTACTGCTTGATTTATTTGATCTCCAGTTCGATGCAACTTGTATATTTTGCGACAACCAGAGTTGTGTGAAGTTGTCCGAGAACCCAGTGTTCCATGACAAGTCGAAGCATCTTGAGATCAAGTATCACTATATTAGGGATATGGTGCAGAGAGGGACAGTGAAGCTCCAGTATGTTGCGATGGACGAGAAGATATCTAATGTGTTGACGAAGCCGCTAGCCAAAGTGAAGTTTGACTACTTCAGAGAGAAGCTTGGTGTCAGGGTATTTTTTAAGGATCCTAATATTATACTTAAGTATAGTATCGTAGGCGATTATTTTGGATTGAAAAAAACATGTATATAGATAGGTATGCGAATATTAAATATGAAACATACAATTTACTACCAAAACGTGTAAATTGTGGCGAATATTATGATAAAAAAACATATTTTATGTAAATATAGGCGATATTAGAGGCTAAAAATGACCAAATAGCGAATTTATTTTTTGAAAAAAAGTCCAAAAAATAGCCAATTGGCTAAATTTCGCCCCTAAAAATTTCTCTGCTTGGTGTACTTCGGATCGAGGTTCCTTCCAAGGGGAAGTGATGAGTCCAAAAGACGTGGATGCACATGAGCCATTTCGACATGGTAGTAGGTTTTTCTTCCCATGGCCGTTGATGTAAGTGCTAATCCATTCCGGCATGGTAGTAGGTTTTTCTTCCCATGGTCATAGATGTAAGTGTTATTCCATTCCGACATGGTGGTAGGTTGGTCCTCCCATGGTCATTGATGTAAGTGTTGTGTGATGTGCATCTGGGTTGTGCTCTGTGTGATGATGAGATGATATGAAGACGATGAGGGGACAATAGGAGACGCAAGTATTTGCAGAGGCAATGCAATGACTAGTCCTGGGATGTACCAACTTGATGGATTGCTCGCAGAGATGATGAAGATCTACATGAGGGCTAGGCCTACATCCGACATGAAAAATGGCTGGCTCTATAGAAATTCCTATGACAAATAGAATCAAGAGATAGAACCAATCGATGGTTGACATGATGAGGGTTGCAACAGGAGTGAAGATGAAGATCCAGTGTTGATGATGATGTTCTAGCATTGTTGATCCAACGACGCAGAATTGTGTCCAGATGTCTTGATGAATGTGTCGAGAGAATACCTTCCTAGTTAAGAGGGAGTGTTAATGTTATTGTAACTGCGAAAGATATTCACTTGTATTTATTATTGTATTTTATTTGTACCTCCGATGGAGATGTTTATTCCTCCAGTCGGAGAATTCATTATTGTATTTGGGTCATGTAAAGTCATTGAGGTAAACCCTCCCTTGTAATTCAGGTCATTAGTTCCCCTAGAGTCATTTTTATTGGGTTTTTTAAGTCCCCTAAAGGAGTTAGCCCAGTCAACTTTAGTTGAGGTCGACTTGTCAAGTGAAAAAGGTAAAGTGAAAGTTAAAGTATAAATAGAGAGATAGGCTCTCTATTTATTCATTCACTCACACAGTCAAGTTCGCATTAGTGAGAAGGAGGACAAGTTCGCACAAGTGGAGAAGAGATAAGATGCTGAAGACCATCTCTATTTTTCGGTTTTACTTTTGTGACATTGTATTGGTGATCATTCTATCTCTGAGGAAGTTGTGAGGTTTTATCCTTTATGGTTTCCCTGAGAAAATCTTTGTGTCTCTTGCATTTATACCGTGCTTGTTATTCTCTCAGTAGGATCCTAGATAAGTATTGATTAAATTGTGAAAAACTAATAATTTGATCTTCAGTACCTGCAAAACAAATTCTCTGAAAATTATACTGGAAGACTAATTTAATCAAAATCTCCCAAGATCTGATTCCATGTGATAGATATAAATGGTTCAATACCATGAAATAATTCTAATAGCCAAGGATCCTGAAGCAAAGAAGTCCTCAGAAGAATTATTCAAAGAAATGCAAGAATAAGAAGAAATATTGAAGCATAAACATAAGAGAAGGAACTCAATTGATGAAAATATCATCTCTATATTATTCAACAATATGAATACATTATATAATACATCTCAGGATAGAAAATAGAACGCCTTAGAGGTAACTTTGAAAAGCTCAAAAAAGGAAGGCTTACTAAAAGCTAGAAAAACCCTAGGTGTCATAAGACACTTTCCAAATCAGTCTAAATGCTCATGAATTAGATAAATATGGTATGGAAGCTAATGAGTGATGAAAATGAAATGCGATGATGGATTTTGGAGAGAATAAAGAGCTGGAGGTCAATTTGGCAAAGTAGAGACAATTTCTTAGTCAAACTAGCTTTACCTTATCTACTAGAAAGCATAAAAAGAAAGATAAAGTTTCCTAAAGCAGGAAGGCACCTTTCTAATCTAGGAATAGAATAAAATTAGAAAAAGTGTTAGGAAATATTATCCATAACCTATCCAAATTCTCCCTAATGGCTCAGGATAGCATGTGGTCTCATAAAAGACAAAATTTAGGCCAACTACATAGTCAACACCTAGGAAAATTAATCTAGATGACTAATAAAATATATCCTAAGTATGGAATGGGTTTTTAAATGTTCCAACATACATGGAAACAAGTATGGCGAGTTCCAAGGATATTTGGATTCACAAATTGCTTACATGGTTATCTAGTGAGGAGATGGCGCCTACTATGATTCACTGTGATAGTCAAAGTTGTATCAAGCTCTCCAAGAATCTAGTGATCCATGATAGGTACACGCATATTGGGATCATATATAATTTCATTCAAGATATGGTCCAAAAGGCAGTAGTCAAGTTCTAGTACATTTCCACATATGATTAGGTTGCATACATTCTCACGAAACCCTTGGTGAAAGGAAAATTTGTCTACTTCAAAGATAAACTAGGAGTGGTGGAGAATACCTTCCCGCCAAGAGGGATTGTTGATTTTTGTAGCTTGAACAAATATTTCCATAAGTTAGTGTCTTACGTATGGAAATCATCAATAATACCTCTGAGAACTTTGGAGATTCATTTTACTAAAGAAATTATTAATGTGAATGTTTTTATTATTATTATTATTATTATTAAGTGGGGTTAATTTGGAAAAATTCCTAAGTTTTGGGCATTGATAATTTAATTTAATTAAATGAATCTCATCCATGATCTCAAGTGATATCTTATCTCTACGATTGGAGTTAGGTTTTTTATTCATCCCAATACTATAAAAGGGAACCAAAGTGAGAGAAGAAGACATCACATAAAGAAAAACAAAATCACTCAAGCATTAAGTTGAGAGAGTGAAGTACTTTCACTTGACAAAGATGGCAAAGAGAAGAACACAATAGTTAATAACCAATTTGGAGGTGGACTATACAGAGCTATACAAGAGAAGTGTACATTAGGGTCATATTGTAGTGTGCAATAGGTCAGTACAATAGTATGCAACAAGGATGTACAGTCCAACAAGACCATACAAGATCGTTCAAGTGCATACAAACCATGTTGTTGTTCCACATAACATACATAGCAATTAAGCGTGCAAAGCAATGCAACACATAGTTGATCCAAGAATTAACATATTTGTATAATGTTGCACAATAGATTAGTGCATTGCATATCCATTCAAAAAATCATAGTAGGTCTACACTAAGGCTGTTTTCTTCTATCATTATAAAAAAATTAAACAATATGCAAATATATTGAAATTAACTCTCTAAAAACATAATTTATTGAATGAATGAAATTATTTTATGCAAATCATTAAAGAAAATTCTTTATTAAATTATCATATTACAAATAACTATATACCAAATTATTTACTTAATTATCATATTATAACAAAGTGTATCCCAATTTTTTTATTAAATCTTCATTTTACAATTTAGAAAATTCTTTACTAAATTATAGAGTGGAAATAAGTAATTATGTGTAAGCAAAACCTTTTATTAAATCATTATTTTCCAATTATTACTTGATATTGATAAATAATGATGATAGATAAAAAATAAAGATAGAAAAAAAATATTAAAATATTAATGGATAATGATGATAAAAAACAAGATGTTAAAATTTGGTTCAATAGTGAATATAGTGAATGTAAAGAATCATCATCATTCAACTTAGAAATCTACCAATTTTTTTATCCATATTGATAAGATTTTTTGAAAAATCACTTATCAAAATATAAAATATAAATATAATAAAAATATAACAAAATTTTATTATCCAACTTACATATCAAATTTATAAACTAAAAAACAAATATAAATTTTGAACATTACTAGTATTTAGTTTACAATCATAACAATTATAAAAATATAACAAAATTTTATTATCCAACTTACATATCAAATTTATAACCTAAAAAACAAATATAAATTTTGAACATTACTAGTATTTAGTTTACAATCATAACACTTATTATTGACAAACATAAACTCCTTAATAATTATGAGACTCATTGGCTTCACTTAACTGGAATCGCAGCCCTCCAGGGTTTTCAAAATGTCTCTACTCTCTTTATCAATTTCGGTATGCAAATCGCAGCCCTCGACGGTTTTTGAAATATCTCTCAGCTCCACATGATCATACGCTAAAGCTACCTAGCATATATATATACCATGTTAAGACTATAATATATAATATAGCATTGTAGGTTGCCGGCTTCACACATATGATATGAGATAGCATTGTAGGTTGTCCGCTTGATACATGGCCATGTGAACAATTGTAAATTTGGACGAAATGTAGCTTGCAAATTTTTTCAAAATTTTGCTTCACCTAGATGTGAAGGTTTTTAATTATTTTATTTTAAAAATATATAAAATAAAGTGTATTTGTTTTAATAATTTATTCATGAAATAATGGAATTTTATTAAAAAAATAGTTTTTTTTAATAAATAATTTAAATCATTAAAATTTTAAACAAAAAGAGTGTATCAAAGTGACACTTTGCTTTATCTAAAAATGGAAATAACCCTTGTGGTGTAAAACAAAATATGCAAGGGTTTTAATCTAAATATTTTCAAATTTGGGGTAAAATTTGTAGATTTAAGGAAGATTAAAATAAATTATTATTATAAACAAATGCTAATATATAGTTTGGTGCATTAGTTCATTGGATTTAGTTTGGGGTGTTGGGAGGCATGATTGTTCTCCTTCCCACCTAGGTTAAAATATTTTGTTTTACAAAAGAAATTAATAATACTTTTTGAAATTTATTATTAAAATATATTGATAATGATGATTATGGTGACACACATTGAGAGAAATTTTAGTTTATCACGCATTTGATAAGAAATTAATAAATTTTTTTGGCATTATGTTTTTGTGTTTGAAAATATTTCACATAAACACTTACATTTTAAGAAATTTTTTTTCTCAACTTGCAATTTATCATTGCCATAATGATTACATATTCTTTCTTCCCATGGTGTTTTATATCTTGTCAAATTCCTACTCTCACTATGCAACTCATGAGATTTAGTGGGATCATTTATGAATTTGTATTTTCCAATCCAAAACATTTTAGGAGGTGATTTTGCGTATTAAATGGTATTTTCTTTGGATCGAAAATCAAGTTAGTATAAGAAAGTTATGCCCTCAATAAGTTTCCCAATTCAAATAGAACTAACCAAGTTTAAGATTCCATGGGAAATTGAAAAGATGTTGTTTACCCTAAACCTAATCCTAGTTTTCTCACCTATAAAAAGAAACAAGGAAAGTTAATTTTGAGGGACTTATGTAGATTTTGTTAATTTTATTAAGTGTCCACATATGTACATAATTTTATTAATCTATTATAGAAATATTATGTAATAGGTGAGAGGCATAATGTGTATATAAACTATGTAATCTTATCACAAGGTGCCACATGCCATTGACAAAAAATGCAAGGATAATAATGATGACAATGATGTGATGAGGACAATCTATATCCTAGAAAACACTTAACTTCTAGAGATAATTTATTCCAGGAAAATATACTTTAGGATTAGGAGGCTAATATTACCCCCTTTAATCACAAACTTTATTTTTTTTATAAATACCAAGTTCAATTATGAACTTGGTGAATTCTCTTTACCAAGTGGTTTGATGAAAATTATATTAAGTTTGACCTTTAGTTTGAGAATACTATGGCTTGATGATGCTGTTGTTGATGAGAGTTATGATGAAGTGATACTTGGTGTTAGCGTGCATGGTATTAAAATAAAATACTAGATTCTTGACCATCTTTATTGTTGACTGACTATCAACCTGTAAAGTAGTTGTTGTTTTCTAAATATCACCAATTTCTGGTAAAACCCTATGTATCCAAATGATTTCACATGTTGTTTTTCGAGCTCAAATGTACTCCAATTCTATTTAGGAGGTTTCCATCATAGCATATTTTTTACAAATCCAAGATACTATGATCCAGATGGATATCGATGGCCACCCACCTATTCTATTGGCTCAAGACAATTTTTCTAGTTTAGTAGTTTTTCAGGTTGGAGGACTACTCCGGATGGATATCAGTGGCCACCCAACTATTCCATGGGCTAAAGACAACTTTTCCATTTTGGCACTTTTTACGGATTTTCATGTCCAAAACTTCTAGGGTTGTTTTTAGGCCCCTAAATGACGTTTTTTGGTGACGCCACAATATATTCCGAGCCAAAGTTATGACTAGATGGGTGAAATGTGTACTTATCGAATAGATATTTCTAACGAGCTACCAAATGCCCTAAATGGAGATCATATGCGAAATTTGTTTCCTTGAGAAGTTGACACCTCAACTAACTACCTTGGGGCCTACGAACCTTTTTACAGTTCATCTCCTAGGGCTAGGTTTTTATGTTTAGGGATTTTTCCCTCATGTTTATTTTAAAATTTCCCTTCATCCTCCTTTTGTAATCATCTTTCCATAAATGAGCATGGACACCACACATCTTCTCATATATAAAGCTATCACCATTATAGGTACTTTCATTTTACAATTTGTTATGTTTCATTCCTTTGATAGAATATGAGTTTATTATATCACTTTGTTCCTTGCAATAAATACGTGTATGTGGTTCTATATATGCTCTTTCATTTTGTTCTTACATAAATATGGATGATTTGTATTAGAGCAGTTTTCTCTCTGTTGTCTCTTATTACATGTCCCCAATGAGATCTGGATATCGAGAGTTCGGACTTAAAATAGTTGAGATTGAGAGATATTTTCCTCGGAGGCCCAAATCACCTCCCATTGCCAAGGAAAAGAGAGATGACATAGCATGAGATCATATCAAGTTGTTTCTAGAGGAATCCCTTGTGTGGAAAAGGAACAAAATGATAGAAAATTTTTCCAAGATCCTTCGACGGATGCCAACAACAATAGAGGGATCAACAAGTAGTTACTTCAAAGGAGCCACATGCTTTAAGGTAAAAGTTAATTTTGATATTCCTTTATTTGAAGTCTATATCGATGACGATGCCCTATATAAATGGTTAAGTCTTTTAGAAGAGTATTTCTCTATCCACAATTTTTTTGGCAGGGAAAATATTACGTTTGTGCTCCTTAAGGTTGTCCCCCATGTCAAAAATTGGTGGGAAACTTATTGTGAAAAAAAATTAATAGAGGAGTCTGAATTGTTTGAGGCTGATCCCACTTGGGCCTCTTTTATAGATGTTGTTAAGGAAAAATATTACCATGTGTGAAATTATGATGACCAATATAGAAAATGGACCAACAAATTTCATACCTTGTTCACAAAGCTAGGTATCAAAGACTTTGAATGACACTTGGTCCTAAAATATCATAGTTTCCTACATTGGTACATCTAAATAGAGATGGTATTTTTGGACATCTCTTCATTGGGATCTACTTATCGGTATGTTGTCAAAATAGAGAAGAATTTTCAACAAAATAATAAGCGAGAGTTTGGGCATACAAATATACCGTAAGAGAACCATGGAAAAAGAATCTCAATGTCACAAAACAAAGGAAAACACAAGGATGACCAAATCAAGGAAACCCTTCCAAGATGGTTAATTGTAAGGGTAAGAAGGATACTGGAAAGTTGCGTAAGTTCCAAAAAAATCCCCTAGAAAAAATACCGATGAATATCGTTCAAAGCAGTCATTTGTGGTAGATATCAAAGCTTCAGAATCAGATCTTGGTTCTGACTCTGATTTAGAACCCAATGTCATAGTCGCAAAAAATGTGAATCAGATCATTGATGCATAACGCAATGTCACTATCACTACCATACATATTCAACCAGAGGAACTAGAAAGGATAAAGGTATTTGAATGCTTCTTCCACTCATGGATGTGGGTGAATGAAATCCCCCTATACTTTTTTGTTAACAATGGAAGCCAAAAAAACCTGATGATAGAAAAAGTCATCAAGTGATTGGAGCAACAAATAACGCCACACCCGTATCCATACACCATCAGTTCGCTAAGACAAGGACGAGGTATGTGTGTCATCCATCAATGCCACCTACCATACGACATCAACCCTTTCAATTATGAGGTACTATGTGATGTGGTCGCACTCGAAGTTTGTGATGTTGTTTTAAGGAAGCCATATATGTGGAAGTATCATGTTGTATATGAGTCACAAGCTCATAGTATCGTTTTCATTTTGGGGGGACAACTCTATTGGTTACCCAAGATAGTTGCACCATAGTCTCTTTGAACTCAATGAAGTAGTGCAGGAAGATAATCTCCCACATTGGGGAAATTTCCCTATGCACAACTGCCTCTGAAGGTGAAAATCATATCACAGATACCTCCACAACCTCTGCACAAGGTCCCTCTACTCAGCAGAAACACAAATAACATAAATTCATTATTTCCTCACTTATATGGGTACCTCTACAGTGCAAGGCCATGCATTCAAGGTGCTCCTCTAGAAATATATTATCCACACCAGTTTATACCAAGGATATGGAAACCAAAATTGTCGAACAGGTCCATCACATCCATTAACAACAATTATAGCCCTATCATACTTTCAAAGAAGGGGAGCTTATTTACCTCAAAAAATTCCTTAGTAATATCTCAAATCAACCTAAAATTTTCCATGTGACGAGGGACTTGACACAATCAAGACCTTTGCTTCTTAAGGGGGTAGGATTGATCCATATGGATACCAACGACCACTACCTATTCCATTGGATCACAATAGTTTTTTCAGTTTGGTTTTTTTTTGGGTTGGAGGATTACTCTATATGGATATTGGTGGCCACCCACCTATTGCACTAGCTCACGACATTTTTCTAGATTGGCATTTTTTACATATTTTTGTGTACAAAATTTTTGGGGCCATTTTGAGTCCCTAAATGATGTTTTTGGTGATGCCATAGTTTGGCCATGGTTGAAGGTAGGGTATAACAAATTAAATGTGTGCTTCTTGGCTAGACCTTTCTGACAAGCTACTGAACACCATAAATGAAGATTACATGCAAAATTTATGCCCCCTAGAAGTTTACACCTCAAATAACTAACTTTAGACTCACAAACCTTTTTATGGTTCATCTCCTAGGGTTAGGTTTTCTATCTTTATAGTTTTTTCCCTCACGTTTTTGTTAAAAATGCCCCTTGAGCTCCTTTTGTAATCGACTTTCCATAAATGAGCGTAGTAGCCACATCTCTTCTTAGAGATAAAGCTATCACCACTCTAGCTTCTTTTATTTTATAGTATTTTCTATTTAATTCCTTTAATAGAATTTGATTGTACTATATCACTATGTTCCTTGCAATATATTTGTATAGGTGTTTCTATATATTCTTTTTCATTTCATCCTCACATCAATCCAGATCATAATATGTATGAACCCATGATCATTAAGTGCCCCAAAGTTGATGTTCTATCATTAATATCACCCACAAGACCTGCATTTGAATATTCAACAAGTGTGAATATGTCATTCCTCCTATATATAAGACCATGTAACCATTTGTTGCTAAGGACCCTTTTTTCTATATTCTTGTAACTTTTTCTGGGTTACTGCATGAATCTTGAAAGACTGTTTATGGAAGAGGACAAATTTGAATGAGCATTTGTTCAATAAAAGAGGCTATTGATCAACCATCTATAACTGGTGTTGTTTATCAATTAACCCTTCATCTTTTCAAAGTTTTTCTCCATAGGTGTAGGAGAGGGTTTGCAATTCTCAATGCCAAACTCGTTCAACAATATTATTGCATACTTATTTCTCCTAAAGAATATTTGAAGAGGTTGTTATAAAATTTCACTCCAAGATAATAATGAAGTTTCCCAAATTCAATCATTTTGAACCGTTCATCTATTTGATGTGAACTTTGGGATTCAATGTAATGATTAAGTAATCAACATAAAGAATAATCATCACCAAGTTTTAACATTGCATCTTAAATACAAGTATCATCCGATCCACTACGATGGAAACCAACATATGATAGGTATTTATCCTTTTTAGAATACCATGCTCTAGGTGATTGTTTCAAGCCATATGATTATATCATCAATTTGTACACTTTAGAATTGTGTCCTTCAATTTTGAATTCTAGGTGTTGAGTCATATAGATTTCTTTCGATTTTCCATCAATAAAATCACTTTTAACATCAATTTTGGGAAGTGTCCAACCATGTTATGTACTTGACTTTAGAGTCCTAATGTTCTTATCAGTCAAATCTATAAACCAATCTAGAGCATATTCTTCTAAAAATAAGAAAAATAAATTCATATGCACATCTTTGCATTTATCAACACATTTATGGATTATAGATATAAAAAAGTTTAAATGAGATTTAGAACTAATAGCATTGTTTCTTTGAAACGAAGGAAATTTGTCAATAGATTTCTTTGGAACATCCAGTACAACAAATGACCCTTTTGGATTGAGGTGGTTTTGCTAAAAATACCATCGAAATTTTTTCTAGGTCTTTGGGGCAGTTCTTAACCCCCCCACCCAACCCCCAAAAGTATTGAGAATTGAACTTTGGGGGGGAGGGTGGTTAAAATTCCTAATAATTGGACTTTTTTGGGGGGGAGGGTGGTTAAAATTCCTAATAATTGGACTTTTTTGGCGGGGAGGGGTTAGAAAGACCCCCGTAAAGGTGTTTTTGAAGGCATTTTTTAAACACCCCCCTCCAAAATCATGAGAAATAGAGTTCAAGGGCATTTCTATATAAACCGCCCCCAAAAAGTTCAATTCCCATAAAAAATAATTTCGGCGGGGGGGTTGTTTAAAGATCCCTCCTAAAGGTCTTTTTCAAGGTGATTTTTAAACACCCACAACCCCATAAAAAAGTCTTTAAATTTAAATTTTGGTGACGGTTTGTAAAAACCCGCCTCCAATTGTTAATTTTTCATGACTTTTAGGGGTGGTTTTAGAAGACCACCCGTAAATATATGTTTGAAGGAGGTTTTCTAACCCGTCCCCCCCAAAAAGTCAAGACAATTTAACTTTAAATTGGAGGCATTGTTTTAAAGACTGCCACCAAAAGGTTTACAAGGACCGCCCTAGATATATTTTCTAGATATGCTCTCAATATACATCCTCTTAAAGAATACATAAAGTCACTTATATTTACACTATAATTTACCCCTAATTAACCTCATAATTGACCCCTAATTACCCCCAATTAACCACTAATTTCCCCTAAATGAGCCCAACTTGGAAACAAATTACCCCTCAATAATTCATACTTACCATTATTTAACCCTAGATAACTTATAAATGACCCCTAATTTTTTCCAAGGAAAACCTTATGGGGAAACCCAAGGGATGCTTCCAAACATTCATAGATGTCATATTCCCTAGTAATCCCATTGATGAAGATTTGTGTGCTTCACATGTGGGGATATGAAATGGGCACATTCCATAATGAACCTAACTAAATCCTCAACATCATGACATTAACCACTGGTTTAACTAATCCCTTGGGATTAAATGACCCCTACTTACCCATCATTGACCCATAATTTTACCATTAATTACCCCTGGTTAAGCAATAATTGACCCCTAATTTTCACTAATTAACCCATAATTGACCCCTTATTAACCTCTAATTACCACTAATTACCTAATGATTAGCCTTAAATTATCATGAATTAACCCCTAACTACCCTTTATTTACCCATGATTACCCATAAATGACCCATAACTGTGTGCAGGGACCAAGTCCATCACATAGGCCTTATAGAGGCAATTTTAGGCTTGTGATTGGGATATGGTGGCTATTTTGGGATGTATAAAACCTTGAATAGTTTTTTACAACTAGGCCATGGTTTGGGATTATCTTCTATGGACTAAGTTCATATAGTTTCTTCTAGGTCCCATGGGTCATGTAGCACTCCAAAAAACTAGACATGCCCTACATAGAAAATATTAGCATATGATTTAGATATGTCCATCATTTTGAGAATTAACATAACAGGGTTGGTTCTCAATTCCCATGCTATGGTGTGGGGATAAAAGGCAAGGAACTAGGACATAGCATATATGCTCACATGACATGTTTTTTCATTTGGGGCAGATCGTGCATGCCCTTAATGCATAATATTTGTCCTATGATTTTTACATGGTTGTGATTTCAAGGTTTGAAAGACTTTATATGTTTTTTAGGGATAAGTGCATAGTTTGGTGCAAAAACTAGGTTCTAATCCATGGAATATATCTCTAACCCTTACATGCCATGTGTGGGGCCTTAAAACACAACATAGGCCATTCATAGAAAATATTTGGCACGTGAGTAAGATGTCTTGTCACATTTGAAGGTTTAGTACACCAAGGATGGTCCTCAGAACCCAATTCATGGTCCATGGTGAAGATCCATAGTTTTAGATGATAATATGTGGCTTTTAGGTTCTGCATATGCCATCCATGAGGCCCTAGCTCGTATTTTTCCCTATGACATGAATATGGTGTCCATTTTTAGGTTTGTCATATCATGGGTGCTTCTCAAGGTCATTAATTGATGGTTTTATACCAAAACCCATGTTGTTGGGATAAAACATTTGTCTATGGGGTCATGGTCTTTGCACAGTAACCCATGTCATTGCATAGGGCTTGTGCAGGGAATCCTTAGTTTACATGTGATATGGCTACCACATTGAGGAGGAGAACACTAGGGAATGGATCTTGAGGAACATTCCATTTTATAAGGAAAAATATAGGAACTTATGTTTTCATGGTCCATGTGTAGGGACCTACACATAATTACTTTACCTTACAAGTGGGATATGGTGGCCATTTCAATATTTTTAACATTGATCAGGATGGTTATTGTGGACCATACCATGGATTGTCTCGACCTCATGCATTTCTTAAGAAGTTGTTCAAATTGAATAAGAAGAAGAAGATACAGATTCAACAAATGATCCAACTCAACTTTCTTCCTATGTGGCTTCCTCTGTCTTCCATGAAGCTATTTTTCATGAATATAAAATATGAGTTGTTGTCACCAATACTGTTGAAGAGATGTCTCTCCATTCCACTTATTTATCCTCTATGCCTTCTATTACGAAGGTTGAAGATGGGTTGTTGGTTGGTGATCATAGTGAGCCTTCTCTAGAATAGGTTCTTTCTTCATATGAGAGTATTGGTTAGAAAGATGGTCAAGAATAAGTTTGGAAGTCAAGTGAATATCTCTCATTGCTTAGCACTCTTTTGATTCCTATGTATTCCTACACCAAGACTAGCAGAATTTCTTCAAGTTCACTTGAAGATGGAGAACCTTAGCCATCACATTGGCAAACTTGGGACTCTTGTTCCTCTTTCTTGGAGTTGATTATAACTCTCATGATTTGAGGTTGATGCTTCAGGATCCGTATGATTCGATTTGGGTCACTTATTCTCAAGCATCTCAAGTCTCTTTTGGAACTGGAACCCTGGTTGGTTCAAAGATCAAGTCTGAAGAGCAACCTTCTCTCTACTATCAGTATGCTTCAACTAATCTACATGGCTTCAGTTTCCATCATCCAGTTGTACATGTTTCTGATCTGGTTGAGCACATTCCTCTTCTTCCTAAGAAGAAGATTCCTCCAAACATATTTCCATCCTTGGAGTTCTGGAGAGCATAAGTTTTGGTTTCTCTTTAATGTCCATTTTTGAGTGAGGATTTTCCCCATGTGGTTTTTCCTGTTTCCTGAGTTCATATGGATGAATAATGTAAAGGGTGACCATAAGTCTTTATTGCTCGGGCCCTCATAATAATTTTATTTTCTCACAACCATTTTGGCTTAAAGGGGGGTGTTGGAACATAATTCCCATCTAGAACTTGGTTAATAATCCTTGCATAAGGTTCCAAATGTCTAATGTAAGTTGTTCCATGGTTTGGCTTCTTAGTGCCTAGTATAGTGTCTTAGACCATAGTTTGTCCTCATTTGACCACTTAGACTAGTGATATATCCATGAATCCTTGTTTGTCCGCTTATCCACTCATTTCCATCATTTTAGGAGTCAATGCACCCCACTACCTTCCATTTATGTGGGAGTTATTTCATTTCCCTGTTTTAAGGAGATGGAGTGCACCCTCTTAATTATTTTGTCAACTTGTGCATTAATGGACACTACTTAGCCAACTAATCACCCCATGTGCCCTCATAATGGTACCTTTCACACTATTTTGACTAGCCTAACCTCCTCCTGGTCCATCTATGTTCATTGGACCACTTTATGGCCCAATCTATGAGCTACACTTTCCCTCATGTCATTGATGGGTGAATTGGTCCAATCTAAGCCTCATTATTGTGTGCTGCTCAACTTACCACTAAGTCTCTCGATTTTGCCTCTTGACAACATCTATATATTATACACATGCTATTGGATAATAATGAAGTGGAAGATCAATCCACATGATTGCATTGCTCTTGTGTTTCTGCTTAATATTTTCTTCACATTTCTTCTATTTCTCATCAATGTTTGGTAAATTCTAAGTGAAGCTTTCTCTAGTAATCTATATCCACATGTGATACATATAGAATTTGACATATATCACATGTATGCTAAAGATTCCTTACATAAGCTATATGTGGTGTCCTAGATTACCACGCATGGACCATGAGCCCTATATGGAATTGGTAAAGACTTAGACCCTCGATTTAAATATTTCTTCATAAAACCCATCCTTAATGTTAGAAATCTTGATACGACCACCATATTTTTATTGTAGGTTAAAAATTTCCTATGTAGGGATTATGTCGTAGCTAAGTCCCTACACATTTGCCATGATCCATAGGGGGAAATATTGGTATAAGGATTTGTCTTTGGCATTGGACCACATAATGGGAAATGAGAACCGCACTTAGCATCCCAAAAATTTATATGATCACCATATCCCTCTAACATGCTAAAGTATGGTGACTTGAGGCCCTATACATGGCCCATGAGCCTCAAGGAAAAATGTTATCCTAAAACAACCGATATCTAATTGGAACCAAACCATCTCTTATATGCCTCTAAAACTAACCTATAATGTGGAAAACCTCAAAAGAAACACCATAATGCACTTATGGCATGAGATTTCCTACTAATTTCCTATGTGGTCATTGTGGCCCCATGCGTAGTCCATGAGATCTACAAAAAATGTTATGGCTCAAAACCTTGAATTTCAACCATAAAACATTTATGATTCCTGAAGACCATCCATGGTGTGATAATCCTTGAAACAAATACCATATCTAACTCATATTCCAAAGGTTCCCTTTGTAGGACTTGTGTGGTGGTCCAGTGTCTCATGTATCATGGGGGGTTAGTTGGTAGGCAATATCCTATCACATCCATTCATACTCGGGAATAAACTATGATACATAAATGAGAAAATATATTTCCCTGTATTAAGGGGCCAAGGGCGCTTACTTATTTTATATGGAAATACAAAAACTTAGGGTATATTTTATTACAATTCATGTAGAAGCAGTGGATGAAAGGCAAAGAAAAAATCATGTAAATATATTAGTTAGGATGATATCATAAGTATTAATTTAATGTCTTATATCACTAGTAGAAAATGAGTAATTAGTGACGACATGACCAAAAAACTTAGTTACGATGGGTAATTGGTGACTACGCGACCAAAAGGGTTAGTAACGGTAGTTTTAAGTTAAATACTACCAAATTTGAACAATTCTATGTAACAAACTAAAAATGACTCACACAAACTACTAATTTACTATAGGAATAAAAAATACAATTAGATAACAACTACATGAACATGAGTTAGTAGTATTTCTTACCTATAATTAATTGAGGTTTAGTGGTATATTAGTCCTTTTAACGTTCTTTAGCATATTGATGATCATGATTAGGATTTTTAATGTTGAATAAGATTTTGTAGTATATATTAATTCTATACTTTAGATATGCCAATGCATATGTAATATATCTTAGTTCAAACATTCCCTCTAGAGATGATACACACACGCGCACACGTGCGCGCGTGCACGTGCACACACATGTTTCTATATAATATATTAGACTATTTGTGAAAAACTGAGAGGCCATTGAAATAAATGAGGGTTTCAATTTGGGATTGTTTTGAATATGGAGCCAAAATTATGAAGATGCGAGGTCCCCAACCTATGAAAAGTGTTGTAATATGGGCACAATTAAAGTGTCACGTGGAGGTATTAACCCACAATATTAAATCACCTATTAGGTCATTACATAAAGCGAGATCTCTAAGGTGCATTAACATTCCTCATAATTCCAACGCTACCCTAAACCTATAAATTTAACCAAACTATTGATAAAGAAAGGATATCAAATGACACATGAAAATAACCCCCTATCACATCCATCCCAAACCACCTATGATTCATTGCAATCATCAATAGAGAGAGATGATCGAATAGATCAAAACTATCTTAGGCTCAAACACATGTCATCTCTCTCTCATATTTTGATGTCATTAGGATGGCACAACTATCTTAGGCTCAAACACATGTCCTCTTTTTATGCATTTTGATGTCATCAGGGTGGTTGAGCTTTGATGCTCATGCGTCGAGTTCTCTATATTAGACAATGGAAATATCAATGGCTGTTTGAAAACTCCATATAAATAAATATGAAAACATCCAAATATATAAACTCCACGTTCATGGTTAAAGAAGTTCTTGGATAATGATATATATATTATTTACGAATAACTTTAAATTTCAACAAGGCATTGATTTTTCATTTTTTCGCTTTAAATTTATATCAAAAAGAAAATATGTGTAGTTTGGATTTTTTTTCCCCTGTTTGTTTATGTCTTCTTAGTGCAGTGTTTTAAAATTTAAAATCCACACGAGATTTTTCCATGGATATAGTTTGAATAACGCTAGCCTTAAATTAGCATCCACTACCATATCTAATATTCAACAGAACCTACCAAAATATTTGGAGAGACTATGTAAGGAGGGAAGGTTGAAGGAGGATTTAAAAATCCTAGATATTATTATCCAACAAGGAATGGGGTTGGATTCCAATACCTACACTTGTCTCATGTAGGCCTATATTGGCATGAATGATCTATAAGGGGGTAGGATGGTCCAAACCCACATGCAAAATATAGGATTTGGACCAGATATGTATATGACAAACAACCTTGCGAATATCTATGGAAAATTGGGAAATTTGAAGGATGCGTGTGAAGTGTTTAAAAAATGCCCGAGTGAAATTTGGTCTCATGGAAATTGATGATTACCAGTTATGTGCAACAAGGGGATGCTGAGGAGGATCTTAAATTGTTTTTTAAGACGAGAATGGTAGGGATGAGCTCAAATCATTTAATGTTTCCATTAATATAAGGGAATATACGAGTTTGGAAGCTCTGGAACTAGGCAAGGAAATCCATGGCAGTATACTTAAGTCTCATTTTCATAATTTAATGTGTTTGTGGTTAGTGATCTTGGTGATATGTATGCAAAGTTTGGGAACACAGTTGATTGGTAAAAAACCATTTGTGCGATCATAGATCAATTTGGTTAAGGAGTGGAAGGATCCCTATGGTGGGGGGATTTATATCATAATCTTCTTAGAACTCTAGATCTAATACTAATAAGATTGCTAAAGCTCATACATTCACATCGACTGGTCCCTTTCATTATTTATACTCACATTTCCCACTATCCTTTCTAGACTCAATTCTTTATAGAAGTCATATGTCATAGTTCGGGACCCCTCAAGGAAAGGTGTCATGCCCTCCTATAGAAGCGAGTTGATTCTCCGAGATATAAATTTTAACCATATGACTTGTGGTTTCTTACAATTGCAAAGACAGTTAGTATTTAGCCACCCCATTCCCACTTCAATTTTTATTGCACACATCATGCTCTAAATATTTTTGTTTTCTCAAATTAAGGAATATAGAGCTGCTCGACCCAAGGGTGAGGAACTATTAGTTGCTTGATTGACTGGGTCAGGATTCCCTTGGCTTACCCCGTCTAAGTTGAGATTTGCAAATCTATTCTCAGTGGGGTCCCAGGTGGTGGGGCTATTGTTTCCAATGCAATTTCTAGAGTTACTGTGCTAAGTGTCGGACATGTTTATGTCCCAGGCTTGGAGAATTCATTATGCTTGTGCTCGATTGTTCCAATCTGCTGGATTCCATTGGGATATTGCTATGGTTTCTTTGATGTTGGATTTAATTTTTTTCCAAACATAGTCGACATCCTGATTTTGGTTTTTGAAGATCCTTTCGTTCCTTACTTTCCAAATTTCCCATAATGTGAAAACTAGAAAGAGATTCCAAATTCTATTGACTATATTGTTTTCACTAATTCCCTTCCTCCATTGAGATATTGTATTTTCGATGCACGATCTGTTGCAGTTAGATTGTCTGAAGATGTTAGTTCCCTTGTACCACAATTGCTAAGCAAATGGACATTGGTTAAGAATGTGTTCTGCAGCATCTTCTGAGAACTGGCATAAGTAGCATATAGGAGGCCCATGGAATCGTTGTTTGCTGGGTCAATCCGAGGTGAATATTCTCTTCCAAGAGACTAGCCAGAGGAAAGTGGAGACTTTGGGCCAAATATTTTGTTTCCATATTTGATTCTAGATCATGTCTTGCGGGATTTGATGATGTTGGGTTAATATGTTGCAGGATTCTTTCTAGGTGAAGGTTCCTTTGCTAGTGTGTCCCCATCGAAGAATTTCTTCACCATCCTGCACTATAATTCTTCATGATTGCAGATCCATGTTGATAATTTCCCATTGCTCATTGGTGGGGTTTGGATACCACTGTTGTCGATTTTTATAGAGTCTCCAATGAGATCTATTGGAGTGACATTCCCAAAACTGAGCTACCAACTTCAGTTTGTTGTCATTGGTGATATGTTTCACTTGTTGGGCTTGGGTTATGGTTCTAAATTTTGGTCTCTGTTGCGATGGATCATCCCAAAAGAGTGCATTATTTCCATTGTGTATTGCCCAAAAAGCATGTTCTTGAATAAGTTCTTTATTTTGTGAGGCAGCTTTCCATATGATAGAGCCTCCTCTTGTGTCTTGAATCTGGATGAGGTCTTTAGAGAGCACATATGGATCATATTTTTGGTTCCAAATTTTGTCCCAGAGAAAATTTTGGGAGGTAATCCGTCTCCACCAGAGTTTCACTAACATTGCTTGATTCTTGATTACCAACATAGATTATCCTAAGAGAGCAGGGCCCATTTCCTTTTCCCTTTTTCTTGTGAGCCTCCCCATAGAAACATTATTTGGAGGGATCTGATTGCATTTAGGAATTTTTTCGGAGCAACACATATTGTGAAGAGATAAGAACACATACCATGAAGGACAAAGTTGAGCAGAGCTAGTCATCCTAGAATGTTAAGAGAATGGAAGGTCCAGTTGGTGAGGTGATGTTCCATTTTGGATAAGAGTTTGGTCCATGAGTAATTTTGTGCTGTAGTGAATATGAGTGGAGCTCCCAGGTATCCTGAAGGAAACACCTTACGCTTAAAGCAGAGGATCCTATAGATACACAATTATAAAGATGTATTAAAGAAGAAGATTTCTGATTTATCATTGTTAAGGGAAATTCCAGAGCCTTCCATAAAAAGAGATAACAAGTTTTTGATATTGTGGGATTCTCTTAGAGTGGATGCAACTAAAAACATTGTATTATCAACAAACTGGAGATGTGAGGCTTTAAGATTGTCACCAATTGAGTTTAGACTAGAAAGAGTATTGTTGCTAATTGCAGCTTTCAAGGTTCATCCAAGGCCTTGCATCACTAAAATGAAGAGGAAGGGGGAGAGTGGGTCCCCTTGACGAATGCCTCTAGATCATGAAAAGGTGGGAAAAGGGGAGTCATTGACCATATTATAAAAATATAAAGTATAAATATAATAAAAATATAAAGTATTAATATAATAAAAATATAACAAAATATAAAGAGATCCAAGTGAAGAGTGAAGGAAGAGTGAGCTCTGAGTGATCCAAATAGAGATCGGGAGATCTCTATGTATACTTGTCCTGACTACCCAATAACCTTATGGGGCCGACTTGTCTAGATTAGTACAATAACCCAATGATAACTTAATCAGGGTCGACCCCACACATGGTGGTCTAATAACCCATCGACAAGTTACGACACTTGCGACACTTGTCAATACAAATGACAACACTTCCGTATAGAGGAATAATAACATCTCTATAGGAGTACAATATACATAGATGAAATACATGGGTGAAATACATTCCGAAGTTACATATACATCAACAAGACTATGGAAATATCAATGACTGTTTGAAAACTCCATATAAATAATTATGAAAACATCCAAATATATAAACTCCACGTTCATGGTTAAAGAAGTTATTGGATAATGATATATATATTATTTACAAATAACTTTAAATTTCAACAAGAATAAGGCATTGATTTTTCATTTTTTCACTTTAAATTTATATAAAAAAGAAAATATGTGTAGTTTGGATTCCCCCCCTTGTTTGTTTATGTCTTCTTAGTGCAACGTTTCAAAATTTAAACTCCACACCAGATTTTTCCATGGATATAGTTTGAATAACGCTAGCCTTAAATTAGCATCCACTACCATATCCAATATTCAACAGAACCTAACAAAATATTTGGAGAGACTATGTAAGGAGGGAAGGTTGAAGGAGGATTTAAAAATCCTAGATATTATTAGCCAACAAGGAATGGGGTTGGATTCCAATACCTACACTTGTCTCATGTAGGCCTATATTGGCATGAATGATCTACAAGGGGGTAGGATGGTCCGAACCCACATGTAAAATATAGGATTTGGACCATATATGTATATGACAAACAAACTTGCGAATATCTATGGAAAATTGGGAAATTTGAAGGATGCGTGTGAAGTGTTTAAAAAATGCTCGAGTGAAATTTGGTCTCATGGAAATTGATGATTACCAGTTATGTGCAACAAGGGGATGCTGAGGAGGATCTTAGATTGTTTTTTAAGACGAGAATGGTAGGGATGAGCTCAAATCATTTAATGTTTCCATTAATATTGTACTCTATAGGATTACAATATACATAGATGAAATACATGGGTGAAATACATTCTGAAGTTACGTATACATCAACAAGACTATGGAAATATCAATGGCTGTTTGAAAACTCCATATAAATAATTATGAAAACATCCAAATATATAAACTCCACGTTCATGGTTAAAGAAGTTATTGGATAATGATATATATATTATTTACAAATAACTTTAAATTTCAAGAAGGATAAGGCATTGATTTTTCATTTTTTCACTTTAAATTTATATAAAAAAGAAAATATGTGTAGTTTGGATTCCCCCCCCCCCCTGTTTGTTTATGTCTTCTTAGTGCAGCGTTTCAAAATTTAAACTCCACACCAGATTTTTCCATGGATATAGTTTGAATAATGCTAGCCTTAAATTAGCATCCACTACCATATCCAATATTCAACAGAACCTAACAAAATATTTGGAGAGACTATGTATGGAGGGAAGGTTGAAGGAGGATTTAAAAATCCTAGATATTATTAGCCAACAAGGAATGGGGTTGGATTCCAATACCTACACTTGTCTCATGTAGGCCTATATTGGCATGAATGATCTACAAGGGGGTAGGATGGTCCGAACCCACATGCAAAATATAGGATTTGGACCATATATGTATATGACAAACAAACTTGTGAATATCTATGGAAAATTGGGAAATTTGAAGAATGCGTGTGAAGTGTTTAAAAAATGCCCGAGTGAAATTTGGTCCCATGGAAATTGATGATTACCAGTTATGTGCAACAAGGGGATGCTAAGGAGGATCTTAGATTGTTTTTAAAGACGAGAATGGTAGGGATGAGCTCAAATCATTTAATGTTTCCATTAATATAAGGGAATATACGAGTTTGGAAGCTCTGGAACTAGGCAAGGAAATCCATGGCAATATACTTAAGTCTCATTTTCATAATTTAACGTGTTTTTGGGTAGTGATCTTGGTGATTGTTACACCCAAAATATACTCATCATAAGATTCAATGTATACACCCCTGAAGATACCTGGACTAAGTAATCATCCTGGGAGGATTTTTACCCAATTGTTCTAAGTTTTGAAGGGTCGTCGCATGCTGCACACTAGCAACATGCGACGTCGCACCTTGCTCCATTATAGGGTGCGACAAAGTCAGTTAGATGGAAAAAATAGCTTCTTCGAGCTCCATCTCGAAGCTTGTTGACTTGGGACCCTATCCTTGACGTCTTGGAAGAGCTGGCACTCAGTTCCTAAACCTTTGGAGAGATCCCTTAAGCCTCTCCTACCATCTCTCAACCTATCCTATCCATACCCTATCCATTTAGTCCTATATAAATGAAGCTCACTCCCATCCCAAAGGGAGGAAGGCTATGGTATCTACATGCTGGTGAAATCACTCTTAGAACATCTCGACTCACCTATTGGAGAACTCATACTTCCTTGGAAGGATATGGCAATCGACTTTGTCGGAGAAGGGCTACAACGTTAAGTCTTGGTTGTAGTTCTATATCTCTATTATGTACTCCTCTTTTTACAGTAATACAAATGCTTTCCACCAATATTGTTCATGTGTGCAATGATATTGAGTAGTTTACCTGCTTAACTGTTTACTTAGATCTCTTATTGTATAGATGTATTTTACTGGTTTCTCTTGTTTCTTGTGTTAACAGGTCTTGTAGCTTGGATCTGACAACCGTGAGACGTGGAGCAACATTCAGGAGAAAGGTTCATGAAGTGAAAGGTAAGACATATAGTACTCGATCTTTAAGTAGATCTAGGAAATGCATTAGTAGTCTGTTCTATTTGTTCTAGACTCACTTTGAGCTAGGGAGATCCGGATCACGTCCACTCGAGTGGATTGTCCGATAACAAATATGGCGACCATACTGGGGAGTATAGAATCTGGTTAGTAGTTGTCAATCTGAGAGTCATTTTCAGTTGATTGCTTGACACAAGCCTTTTTATTTTTTCCATTTACTTCTTGAAGTTGATTTCACTATCAAATCTTCATATTGAAGATTCTGATCTGCTTCCTCTGAGTTTATACAACTCATTCCCAAACCATTCCATGGTTCATTACTAAGAGATCTGATTCATTTTTGAATTTAGAATTCGCCTGTCGCACCTGGGCAGTGGGAACAGAGCGACACTGTGTCATTTTTTGGTCTTTGTTCCTTACCTGTTAGTTACTCGTCGCATCCCTTGCATTGGTAAACTGCGACATCGTCGCACTTCCCGTGTTTGCAAACTGTGACGTCACACTGTGTACAAGCACAGAGTGCGCCAATTTGTCAAATTTTGGCATGTAGGTATCTCTTCCCCATTTGACAGTCTAGACTTTGGTTGGTTGTATGAACTCTCTCTGTGCTGCAATATCTAGCCAGGGATCCCACCTATGATTTGTGTTTTGAGTGTTTGGTTTTGTTTGGATTGATTTTGGGTTCCGTTTTGGACAAGTTTGAAGGCCCGTAGTGGTGGATACTCTTTTCTCCTACACCTTCATCCGCTCACCCTTGCATTCCCTTCCTTCCATCCCTGATCTGATTATTACATTAGATCAGATTCTAGACCTCGTTTTCATTTTGTTTGAGCTTTGCTTGCTGCTGCTTGATTTTGAGTTAAATGTGCCTTTCAGCTTGATCGAGTGATTGTCTTTTCTTGAGTTTTCTGAGTGTACTAGTGCTGCAAGTAGTGTTTTCTTTTCAGTCATTTAAATCTCAAAGCTCAATTGCTATCAAGTTTATTCTTTGGTGCATGCATTGAAAAGTTAAAAAGTGCTTCTTTCCCATCATTTCTTGAGCATTACTGAAGAAAATTGTTGTGCATTGGAACGTTTTCATTTGTGTTTTGGAAAAGTTGAATGAATGTATGATCTATTGTGTTTTTCTCGAACTATGAATCGCTCATTTTCTTGAAAGACTCAAAGTACGCTTCGATTTTTGCAAAATTGATTCCATGCTAATGAAAGATAGATGAATTTTTAATTTTTGTTGCTTTTAGACCATTGAAAGTGAAATTGAAAAACTTGCATATTCCATTTCAGAATCCTCTCTTTTCATTACCTAGTGTCGTTTTGGTTTGAAAAGAAAAAGAAAAGGAAAAATGTTTTGATTTGGATAATAGTGTTGTGATTTTTTGTGTTTTGTCGAAAAAGGAAAATAATACTTTCATAGTCAAGTTTTGTTTGAATTGGGATTGTGTTGCATTGAATTTGTTTTGGTAATACTATTGGAAAAAGTTTTCTCCTTCCCATAGCTAGAATTCATTGAAAGAAAAGAATATTTCATGCATGTATCCAGGGCTTGAATTATGCTTCCGAGTATATACTCACCCCATGCATTCACCTAACCGTCCAAGATAAAATTAACGGTAGAAATAGGTAAAATTTTTAGCAAGTTGTGTGTACGTTAGAGACGTGTTCCAACGTCATTAAGCGTGGCAGCTGTCGTTATTTTCCAATACTGTATCCCGGGGGTATTGTAGTCTTCCACGTACTTATCAGTATATCGAGCTCCTTCACGTACCCACCGAGTACCATTATCCGTACTTGGTGTATATCGAAGGGTGTATCACGTACTCGGTAGTATATCGGAAGGTCTCTTGCTGAACGGTTGTGCATTAGACAACACCACTATGGATTTGAGCTCCCACGTACCTTGCGTATATCGGGAGACACCACTAGGACTCCTGAAACCAACTGAGTTAACCATTTGGCCGTCTTGGCAAATCAATACACCGAGAACAACACTCGGGGAGATTAGCATGCACGTACTGTCCAGGTAATCGGGTATGCAGGCAAGGGTACGGTCCCAATCCTCCTTGTCGCGTCATATTCTTGGACCCTGTAGTATATCACGGTTTGCGATGCCTTGATAATCCCATGAGGTTCTAGACTTTTGAATCCACTCTGTCACAGAAGTTTGCTTGTTTCCTTAGTTTGAGTAGGTTTTTCTGGAATTCTTTTCTTTTAGCATACCCTTAGGAGAAACGTTGTTTCAGACATCCTAGCTGATCATCCTGATGCTTTGGTGGATTTTCCCTGGAGAAGATCCCGTAGGATCTTAAACTTATCACCTGAATATCCACTTAATCCTGAGGTTATTTCGAGGGTAAGAATGGATCAGTGTAACACGGTCGTAGTTACTGAAGTGGAAAACCCCACTTTGAATGTTGGAGGACTTTTGTTTCCACAAAATCCTCCAGATTCACCTGCCTCTCATCCACCGCAGAATGAAGGAGCACAAACCCCCACTTCACAAGACCTTTCTCCCATCATCCCGGGAGAAGCTGGATCGTTGGAATGGATAAACCAACCCCAGGACAACCCTACAATAGTTGTTCGTCCTTCAGCAGCTTATTGGACATCTTCTACAGACCACCCAGTGGCTCATTTTTCCATATCATCCCCACTAAATGGGACTACTCCAGACGACACTTTAACCTACTTTCGTGGTCAATTAGCTCACTTTCGTTCCATGGCTGAAGAGTTTCGGAAGTCAAGTCTCCAACGATGGGTTCAAGACCCATCGTTACCCCCTTACCAACCCATCCCAGATCATCCGATATCCATTGGATCACTGGAACAATATTCCCACCACGAGACCACTAATAAGACTAGTCAACCCTCACAAGAGTCCAGTCCTGCACCTCAAGTGAACCAACCTGTGGAAGGACAATAGTCCAACACACTTGTCACTACCATAGTTACTTTATCAATTCCTCCCCCACCTCAAAATTCGAGGGGAGGTTATTCCATTCCCCTGGATTATCTTATTGGTAATGTTATTACTACGGTAGCTAGTCCACAACCTATGTTAGTTCAACCTCTAAATAGTGGTCAACCTATTGTGGTTGGGGGGAAACCCCTATTTCCAAACCAAAATGTAGGCAGTGGAATCCCCAACAGACCTTCCGTTGGACCTTCCCAACCCGCTAGACCATCCACCATAGGATTATCTCATGTTGGGGGGCCTTCCAATGTAAGTCAACCCTCACGGAGTCAAGCATATCCAGGTTTTGTTAAACCTGTGCCGGGCCAATCTAATTCCGGAAATGCACCGTACGGGACACCTTATCCCGAGAATCCATACACTCTATGGGGGCAACAACCTGTGTTGCAACACGGACCCCAATCGACTATCCCTTAAGTACCACCACCCCCGATCGACCCTCCCCCACCTAACCTTAGTGGAGGTCCACCTCATTTTACCAACAATATCCCTCACCCTTTCGGCGGTGGCGGGAATGGTCCACCACCCCCTCTAGGCGGAGGCGGCGAGGGACCACCCTATCATGGTGGAGGAGGACATTTCCCTGTGGGTGGCGGGGGTGGTCCATCACCCCCTCCAGGCGGAGGCGGTAGAGGACCTAATTACTATGGTGGTGGTGGCGGTGGTGGTGGAGACCCTCATCCTTCCGGTGGTGGTGGCCCCAATCCTTCTGGTGGTGGAAGTGGTCTACCACCCCCTCCAGGCGAAGGTGGTGGTGGGCCGCCTTATTACGGTTATGGACCCCCACCTCCTCTCGGTGGTGGCGACGGACCTCCACCCCCTCCTGGTGGTGGAGGTGGATCCCCACCTTATTGGAATGGACCACCTTATGGTGGCGGACCCCCTTACGGTCCGGGTGGCACACCCCCCTATGGCCCGTTTCCTCCTGGTACACCTTATGGTCAGTTTGGTACTTACATGCCTTATCCGTATTATCAATACGCACAGCCTAACCCACAACTGCCCTTTCTGGCTACTTTGGACCTGCCTGACCTATCCCGTTTAACCAACAATCCTATTTACCATGGATCTAATTGGCCACCAATTCCGGTGAAACTTCCGTCTGATATCCCTAAATTTGACGGCAAGCCGGGTGAAGACCCTAAAAACCACGTGATGACATACCACTTATGGTGTTCATCTAATTCCTTAATGGACGATTCAATTCGTCTTAGATTGTTTCAAAGGACTCTCACTGGTTCAGCTGCCAAGTGGTACATTGAGTTGCCACCTCATTCCTTTCCTGATTTTGGTTCTCTTGCCATGAACTTTTTGACACATTTCTAGCTGCCCATACAGTATGAAACCGGTAATGAGCTTTTGACCTCGCTCCATCAGAATACCGCCACTCATATTTTGGATCATATCCATGAATGGCGAAGGAGACGACGTCTCATTAAAGCTCTTATTCCAGATCAGCTCCTAGCAGACTGGTTCACAAAATCCCTCATCCCTACCATAGCAAGAGATGTTGCCATGCGAAGTGCTGTCATCGAAGAACAAGCCATTGCAAGTGCCCACGTACTAGACCTAGTCTACACTCAATCCGACACTTTGTTTGATATTCTTCTTGACGCACCCCATGATGTTAATGACCCTGCGAAACCACATAAGGGACTCCAAACTAATGGAATCATTGGTTCCCTTAACACCCAGCCTGCTTCTAGCACTGTTGGAGCATCCCACCTTCACGGTTCCTCCCCATTACTGACTCAGGCTGGCCACAACACCACCAAATCCACCACTCCTGCTCTAACTAAAGAGGTGAATTCTGTCCAATTAGTTTCATCTCAGAAGTTTGGTGATAAAAAGAAGAACAAGGGGAAACCCAAAAAGTCTTCCACCCAGAAGGAACAAAAGAGCAGTCCTGATGATACCAAGCAGAAACGGAAACCAAAGTATCCTTGTTTACTGTGTGGAGATGACCATTTCTCCAAAGAATGTCCCCATAGAGACAAAGTACAAAAATTTCTTAGGGGTAAAACAACTCCCGTAGTCCTCAATGATCCGTTTCCTACTCAGAACTAGCAGATGATAGCTCAACCCCCCCCAGCCCAGGGGGAACCATCCAATACCGCACATGTTCTCATGGTGCGTAACGAGATGATCAATTTGAACAATCACTTGCGATCTTACGAACCGGTCCCTTCGAAGGAATCCACCGGAAGTAATGCTGAAAAATCTTCCGAATCCTTAACTGATGTTACTGTGCCATAAACTTCTCTCACCATTGAGAAGCCCTCCTTAGACTCGATATTGCGACCACCCAAGAGTACGATTCGAAAAGCTGTTTTCAATCCCAATGCTCGGGTGGCACAAAATTACAATATTGTAGAGGACTTGGAACATGCTCCTTGCGCCATGTCTACCTTGGAAGTTTTGCAGAATTGTCCTAATCAACGCAAAACTCTCCTTGCAACCATTGGTGCTGTCGACCCTGATTCCTCGAATATCATCATGTTCCGACTTGACCACTTCAAGCCGAGGCTCTCCCACCAGCTCGCATTCCAATTTTCTGTGAACATTGCTGGGAAGATTGTCCATTGTACCCTTTTAGATGAAGGTGCCTCCACTTCTGTCATGTCAATCACCTGTTGGAGAGCCATTGGCTCCCCCGAATTGAATCGTTCTCCCACCATGTTGAATGCATTCGAAGGGCGTGGCTTTCAACCTCATGGGCTCTTACAAGCTCTTGCAGTTGAGTTGGGCGGAAAGACCATAACCATTAACGTGGAAGTGGTCTCGGCCCCAATAGATTATAATCTCTTGCTTGGTCGCAATTGGTTTTACGCCATGCAGGCGGTATCCTCTTCAGTCTTTCGCATAGTACAATTTCCCCATCAAGGACGAATTGTTACTATCAACCAATTAGATTTTTGCGCACCAGACACTACTAATCATCCTAGTGACCATGTTCCTTTCATTGGACAAATGTCAAAACAATATGAGAGTATAGGGGTTGTCCTTTTGAAATATTCATCTCTCATGGGCGTTTTCCCGGCGACGGACCCCCCTAATCATGTCGCTACGGTGAGCATGAACTTCACAGTGATTTTATCTCACTCTACTGATGCTTGGCTTGTATCGGCTGAAGCCACAACACACCTGCTTGGAGATTTAATGCCTCTTTCACCCGCTAAATGTATTTACGAGGCTATCCAATCAGCACCGGAGGACCATTTAAAAGTGGCCTCTCCATCCTGTTCTCTACGATGGACGTCATCGCTACCTGATCTCTTACTATGGGCTTTTCATTCAGATGAGTCCATCATGGAAGCTGTGAATGTTGACGACAGTCCGTGGGATGATCTCCACCATAGGTCATCTTTTCTTCCTCCTTTGGAGTACATAGAGGACAACATCCATACCGTCTTTTCACCAGACGTATACCCGTTCCCTCATTCCCCCATCCTTACATGTCTTACGGACATAGAGGGAAACTTGGCCAACATTGAGCCAACCACCCTGGTAGACGTCTCGGTGAAATCTGGTATAGTGGAACACATTCGCATAGGACAGAAGTGTTCCCCTGAAGATATAGCCGCTGACACGACCTTATTCAAGCAATTTCGAGATGTATTTGCTTGGTCCTGTGAGGAGATGCCTGGGATAGACCCCGTGATTGTTTCTCATGAAATAAAAACCTATCCCGACATCAAACCTGTAGGCCAAAATTTGTGACCGGTACACCCCTGGAAGACGGTAGCAATCAAGGTAGAGATTGAAAATCTCTTAAAGGCCAGTTTTATTATCCTGTCCCATTGACGGATTGGGTCTCAAACGTTGTCCCTATGAATGAAAGGCAGGGTACCATTCGCGTCTGTGTTGATTATTGGGACCTTAACCGGGCTTGTCCAAAAGATAACTACCTGACCCCCTTCATCGACCGGATTATCAACAATTGTGCTGGAAGCGTCATCTTCTCATTTATGGATGGATTTTCTGGTTACAACTAGATTGAGATCAACCCCGCTGACCAACATAAGACGACTTTCATCTACCCGTGGGGAACATTTGCATACCACAAACTCCCATTTGTCCTTAAAAATGCTAGCGCCACGTTTCAGCGGGCTATGTCGTATGCCTTCCATGACATTAAGGACTTTGTGGAACCTTACCTGGATGATCTCCCTGCTCATTCAAAGCAGTGTGAGTTCCACATTGATCATCTGACGACCATTTTCCTCAGATGCAGACGATACAATATCCATCTGAATCCTCATAAGTGTATCTTTTGCATTGAGTCTGGATGCCTCTTAGGATTTATTGTTTCGAAGGATGGGATCCGCATTGATCCCTTAAAGGTGGAGGCCATCATCAACCTGCCACCCCCTACTGATGTGACGGAACTTCAAAGTATCCAAGGGAAGGCGACTTATTTAAGACGTTTTGTTTGTAATTTCGTGGATAAGACTCAGGGGTACATGCGATTGCTCAAGAAGGACGGCCCATTCATTTGGGACAACCAAGCTCAAAAGTCCTTCAATAGTATCAAACATGCCATCATGCATGCCCCCGTGCTCCAACCACCCAATTATTACTGAGATTATATCTTATATCTCGCCGCTTCTACTACCACTATCACCATGGTTTTGGTACAGGAGGATCAAAATGCCCAGGAACATGTAATATACTATGCAAGTAAGGGTCTTACTGAAGCTGAAACTAGATATTCACATTTCGAAAAACTCGCATTTGCGGCGGTCATCGCCGTCCAGAAGTTCCGGCACTATATCTTGCTCCACACCACCACCATCATCGGAGACTCAAACCCCATGTACCACATCCTGACACATCAGGTGCTTGGGGGAAAGTATTCACGCTGGATCGTGATACTGCAAGAATTTGTTCTTCTTTTTGAGAAAGCCAAGTCAAAAAAGTCTTTGGTGTTTGCCGAGTTGATCTATGACCTTCCCTGTCCCCATGTAGAAGTTGAGCACAATGAATCTTTTTCGGATGAATCATTGTTTCTCATCAGTGCGACTGATCCATGGTATGGAGATCTCTCATTATATCTTCAAACCCAACACTTCAACCTTCATCTGTCTCGCGACGACCGTCGTAAGATATGTCACCATGCGAAGTATTATTTAATCATCAATGATACTTTGTATCGCCGCAGAATTGATTCAATTCTTTGGCATTGTCTCACTCATGATGAGGCTGAACGCGTTCTGAATGACTGTCACACTGGGGCATGTGGCGGCCACCTCTTTGGGATGGATACAACCCAGAATATTTTGTGCGCAAGATATTTTTGGCCTACTATCTTCAAAGATTGTATTGAGGCCGTAAAAAAATGTCCTCCTTGCCAACACTTCCATATGAAGAAGCACACCCATCCCGCCCCGTTACACCTGGTTATTGCCATGGGCCCCTTCGCAAAATGGGGCATTGACTTTATGCATTGTAAGCCTACCTCGACCGGGGGGCATAGTTACATAATTGTAGTTGTGGATTACTTTACAAAGTGGGCCGAAGCTATTCCTACATACCAGAACGAAGACAAAACTGCAGCACTCTTCATGTTCAATCATGTAATAGCGCAATTCGGAGTTCCTCAGGAAATTGTTACCGATCATGGTTCCCATTTTCAAAACCATATGGTTCATGAACTGAGCGACATGTTGGGTTTTCGCCATGAAAATTCAACACCCTACTACTCGTAGTCCAATGGACAGGTTGAGGCCATTAACAAAGTATTGAAAAATATGGTCCAAAGGATGGTAGGTATGCAAAAATCCAATTGGCATAACATGCTCTTTTCAGCGTTATGGGCCTACAGAACCTCCATTAAAACTGCCACAGGTTTCACTCCTTTCCAACTAGTCTACGGATTGGAGGTTGTCCTACCTATAGAGTGCGAAATTTCGTCTCTACAACTTGTTGTCAAACTTCTTGCTAATACTACTATTGAGGAAGAACGTCTCCTGCACTTAGAAAAACTGGACGAGTCCCATAAAGATGCCCTTGCTAATGAAGCACACATGAAACACATCAAATACCAATACAACAAGTCAGTTGAACCTCGTATCTTTAACGAGGGTGACCTAGTCCTCACTTATGACCATAAGCACGACAAACTAGGAGCAGGAAAGTTCGAATCCATGTGGCATGGACCTTACATTGTCAAACGTGTTTTGGAGAAGGGATCTTACAAGCTTGAAGACTACGACGAAATCTCTTTGGCTGAAACCCACAATGGGCTTTACCTGAAGAGATACTAAGCTTAAACTCGTCATGCTTAGACTTTCTTGTATATACTGTACATGGTGTGTTTTTTGTGTTTTTGTGTGCTGTGACACTTTTGTTTTTGAGTGTCTTTAGATATTGTTTCCGCTCCTTATACCATGTTCTGTCTGCGTGTGCAGATGGCAACGTGCTATGGATTCGCGGACGACACCAACCGGCATACCTGTAACCTTGCTTCGGCAACCTGGGTACTATATTCCCCAATAGGTGAGCTCATTAGCTCAAGAGGAAGTTACCTAGGGTTTGCGACCAACAATGCCGCAGAGTATCAGGCAGTAATCGGAACCCTAGATAATTCCATTTCCTTGGGTATGAACCACATTGTCATCCACATGGATTCTCAATTAGTGGTTTCCCATATTAACCGGGTTTACACCATCCGTGATCCCACCTTACTCCATCTCCTCAGACGAGTATGTCTCCTGGAAAGGTCATTTGAATCTGTTCAGTACCTACACATTCCACGAGAGTTAAACACAGTTGCTGACTCGATGGCCAACTTCATTTTGGATTGGTACATCACACACACATTATATTCATAATATGTAAAAGCATTCACAACCAGGGTATTTTTTAAGGATTCTAATATTAGACTTAAGTATAGTATCCTAGGCGACTATTTTGGATTGAAAAAAATATGTATATAGATAGGTAGGCGAATATTAAATATGAAACTCACAATTTACTACTGAAATGTGTAAATTTTGGCGAATATTATGATAAAAAAAAATATTTTATGTAAATATAGGCGATATTAGAGTCTAAAAATGACCAAATAACGAATTTATTTTTTGAAAAAAGGCCCGAAAAATAGCCAATTGGTGAAATTTCGCCCTTAAAAATTACTTTGTGAATCACAACATGTAAATAATGCAATGTATAAAAGCAAACATGTAAACAAGATCACATCACTCATCATTTTATAACACATAATGTATAAATCGCCGAGAATGTCTATATATATATAGATCGCTCAAAAGTAGTGCTGGTACAAAATCTGAAGCACGATGGCTTTCGATGAATCTCTACAAAATCTGAATCATTGTAGCTTTCAGTAGTACAAAATCTGAGGCATATAAGCTCTCAATACAAGTGTAATAGTGTCATCAGGCTTGACTCCTATCCCATACACTACCCCTAGCATGGACAACCCGCTGTCGCTGAGTGAGGAAACAATCCATGGTCCTCACTACCTTGTGGAGTAGGGCATTGAAGCGTACGGATGCTCCAACCCCAAACCTCTACATAGGTCTCGGTAGGTAATCTATCGTGGGCTCAGGAACCTCCACTGTCAACTGGGACAAGTTCCTGTATACCTCCTCCATCTCCTCGATGGCAGCATGAGCACTTGGGGCACAACTGCTTCCCCACCTTTATCTCTCCTCGCCAGGAGGGAAAGTCGTACCGACCGTACGGGCCCCACATATGCACACACATGTTATATACTTATCAACACTGCATCAAAAAAATGATAAATATACAAAACTAAAAGTATAAGGGTTTTTTGTTCTCACCTATGTCACCCCATGCTGCATCCTCGGGCAGCACCAAGTCAGGATCCTCTTTGAAATCCGTACCGTTGTATGGGGAGTCCTCAACCATGAGTAACAAGCCTTCCAGCTAGCTGAAGAACTCGGGACCAAAACTGATGATGGGTCCTCCACCATGACGAGTCATCACCTCAACCCATCTGAGCATGTGGGGATCTCTAGGCTCCCTGTCATCTAGTACTACCTGTGGTGGCAAGAGAGCGATCCACTCCAAGAGGAACGATACCATGATCGATCCATAACCAAAATGCTTGAGCTCTCCCCACCGACACTTGGTCAGCTGAGCTCGGAGGTTTGGGAGGAGACCCTCACACTAGTTGAAAACCATGGGGGACATGCAGTCCTCCACATAAAGCATCTGAGTCTGAGTAGCTGTGTGTGGGGCTTGGCTACCCGCCACTCCAGTAATAGTAAACAAAATGGTATGCAGTGGGCGGCTCACCACATCCCTGATAAGGATCTTCCCACTGGAAGACCGAGCAAGAGTAGTACAATGCTGTGACATCATGTCATCAACTGTGCGGTCACTGGCTTGTGTTCCAGTAAGATGTACAGGTTCCCCTCTCTGGGACAGACCTATGAGAAAATAGATTTCCTCAACATCTATTGTGAGGATGTGCTCACCAATCACAAAATGTTGTTGGGCCGCATCCCAACTCTTGAGCATGTGTGATAGCAATGGGATTTGGGATCTCATCCCCTGAATCTCAAAGAACTTGAGTAAACTGCAGTTCCTCAAGGAATCCATGCATTGTGGATCATTGGCAGCTTGTTCATCTTCTACTTCGTGTTCTCGTTCCCGCCACTCTAAAACCATGTTGGCTAGCAAACAACCTGCCAAGAAGGGCATTTAAACACTGTTAGATCCTACTTCAACCTCTGCAAGTTCATTTTTTTGGATTAAATTTGATGTTTGGGAAGTGCATCTCCGCCATCACATTGTACATTTGCATATAGCGCGATGTCGTTGCACTTCACCCATTCGGGACTTGCGCCGAGTTGGTCTCGTCGCAGTTCTTGAAAGGGTCAATTGCAACGAGCTGAGAGCGCAATAGCCCTCCATGAATTCATAAAAAAACCCAAAAATTGAACCTAAAAACAAAATCTAATCCACTGGAAAGGTGCTAGATGAAGTTTAGCCTTACCTGCTCCTGACGATGGGTGAAATGGCGGATCGTAGCTCCCGGAATCGACAAAGGAAGTTTTGGATTGAAATTGGTACTTCTCCTCCCAAATTGGCAAATGAAACAATGAAATCTATTTTGGCCCATTTTTCTATTTATAAATAGAATGGAATATTCCTTTTCAAATATTTTGATGCTCTTGGGCCATTTATCAAAGTTTTTGACCATTTTTGTTGTATTTGAGGCTATTTGACACATTTTCTAGTGTGCAGGAGTTGTAAGTAGTCTTTCATTCTGTTTCTCGTATCACAACGGTAATCACAAGTATGAACACTCCCTTGAACGTGTTGTCGTTATTTTTGCAATGGTTAGTCTGTAATTATTGTGTGATGATGAGTTTACTCTTCGTTTGTTCTCGTACTCAAGGAATTATGAGAACAAGTACCGAGTTATGATTTATCACTTTTTCGGGCTTGATAAACTTCCACGGAAAAGGACACCCCCCGAAGTCTACCATTAAGCTCTTTTCAGGCTCTCAAAAAATGAAAAAGATTGCCAAGCAAACTTGTCGCGTTCACGCTTGTTAAAGTATTTGAATGGTCGTCTTCCTGGCGATAGTTTACCCCTTTTTCGGACCAGGAGGCACTAGTTATGAAAAAGGTATACTCCAGCCAATCATGACTGGAAGAGTCCTCTCCTGCGTTGTTTTACCCTTTTTCGGGCGATGAGGCTAAATTTACGAAAAAGGACTGTTGGAGTCTTCTTTAGTTCTTTTTAGACTCTCTAAACGTGAAATGACGAGCGAGTTTACCTTCTATGGACTCGTTAAAATTCTCACATTGAAGGGCCCGTCATGGGAGGAACCCCTCCTATCCCAGGTTCGGAAAATATTTGGGATTGGACTCATCTATGAGATGAGATATGCCGAGCATTTGGTTACCCTCATCAATCTCGTAAAAAACACATGAGGCACTCATCATTCATGATGGGGAAAAAGGAAAGTGTTTATGTTACATACCTTATTAGTGGAAGTATGTAGTCGTTCTTGAACACGACACTCATCTGCATTTGCATACAACACTTGGATTATCCGTTTGTCCTCGAGTTCCACTTATTTCCTGAGTATTATTACTCCTTTGAGTCATTCAAAGAAAATATTCCATCATTAGTTGCTTTGAGAATTTATGTCACACTCGTCGTGTCAATACTGCCAAGTCATTCCATGCCCATGTTCAAGAATATGTCTATCATTTATCATCTGTAGTTAGTACACCCACCATCACATCGGTCTACTCTGAATCAGTCTTGCATGTTACTGTACCATCCGATCTACCATATACATTTTTGTCGTGTTTCGTGTCGATTGATGGGGGATTCATCATGGCCCTCCTTCGACGGATTCATCCTTTTCGACTTCAACACGTCATCCAAGGATTGAATCTAGAAACCAATTGAGTACCTTGGCCCTGCATGCCTCAATGGTAGGTTACCTCACTTTCATCATGAGTTTACATCATTGACTCTTGATTGAAAGATTTCATCTTGCATTTGACTTCAACTCATTTATTCGCACTTGATGATATGCACTGTGATACCTTGGGAATCATTGAAATCAATGGTGATCTCCCTCGCGCTTGTTAACGGTTTACATCAATGACCGGTAATCAAGTGGTTTCTACCATGTTCGACGTCAAGACATTTGTAATCACACATATAGATTCGTATCATTGTGGGTTCATCTTGAAGACCCTGGGGAGTCATGCTTTACCCAGGTTGCGATGGAGTTTGTATTGAGTTAAATCACACAGATCCACACTTGTATTGGTCATGGCTGTGTTATCATCTCATCATGGATCTACGCTTGTGTCTAGTAGCCATGATTGTGCTCAGTCGGTCATTACTACCATGGATCTGCAATGTGTTGGTCGGAAACCATGTTGGACTTCATATGAGATTGTCAATTCAAAGTCAGTTGTACTGCAGTAGTGTCCTTCACCCGACAAATCTATTTCCATTACTTCTATCAAAGCACTTCACCTGTCTATCTTCAACAGCTTCATGCTTTGGGGGGCATTCTGTTACACCCAAAATCTACTCATCATAAGATTTAGTGTATACACCCCTGAAGATACCTGGACTAACTAATCATATTGGGAGGATTTGTACCCAATTGTTCTAAGTTTTGAAGGGTCGTCGCATGCTGCACACTAGCAGCATGCGACGTCGCACCTTGCTCCATTACAGGGTGCGATGAAGTCAGTTAGATGGAAAAAATAGCTTCTTCGAGGTCCATCTCGAAGCTTGCTGACTTGGGACCCTATCCTTGACCTCTTGGAAGAGCTGGCACTCGGTTCCTAAACCTTTGGAGAGATCCCTTAAGCCTCTCCTACCATCTCTCAACCTATCCTATCCATACCCTATCCATTTAGTACTATATAAATGAAGCTCACTCCCATCCCAAAGGGAGGAAGGCTATGGTATCTACATGCTGGTGAAATCACTCTTAGAACATATCCACTCACCTATTGGAGAACTCATACTTCCTTGGAAGGATATGGCAATCGACTTTGTCGGAGAAGGGATACAGCATTAAGCCTCGGTTGTAGTTCTATATATCTATTATGTACTCCTCTTTTTACAGTAATACAAATGCTTTCCACCAATATTGTTCATGTGGGCAATGATATTGAGTAGTTTACCTGCTTAACTGTTTACTTGGATCTATTATTGTATAGATGTCTTTTACTGGTTTCTCTTGTTTCTTGTTTTAACAGGTCTTGTAGCTTGGATTTGACGACCGTGAGACGTGGAGTAGCATTTAGGAGAAAGGATTGCGAAGTGAAAGGTAAGACATCTAGTACTCGATCCTTAAGTAGATCTAGGAAATGCATTAGTAGTCTGTTCTATTTGTTCTAGACTCACTTTGAGCTAGGGAGATCCGGCACGCATCCACTCGAGTGGATTGTCCGATAACAGTGATATGTATGCAAAGTTTGGGAACATAGTTGATTGGTAAAAAACCATTTGTGCGATCATAGATCAATTTGGTTCAGGAGTGGAAGGATCCCTATGGTGGGGGGATTTATATCATAATCATCTTAGAACTCTAGATCTAATACTAATAAGATTTCTAAAGCTCATACATTCACATCGACTGGTCCCTTTCGTTATTTATACTCACATTTCCCACTATCCTTTCTAGACTCAGTTATTTATAGAAGTCATATGTCATAGTTCGGGACCCCTTAAGGAAAGGTGTCATGCCCTCCTATAGAAGCGAGTCGATTCTCCAAGATATATGTTTTAACCATATGACTTGTGGTTTCTTACAATTGCAAAGACAGTTAGTATTTGGCCATCCCCATTCCCACTTCAAGTTTTATTGCACACATCATGCTCTAAATATTTTTGTTTTCTCAAATTAAGGAATATAGAGCTGCTCGACCCAAGGGTGAGGAACTATTAGTTGCTTGATTGACTGGGTCGGGATTCCCTTGGCTTACCTCATCTAAGTTGAGATTTACAAGTCTATTCTCAGTGGGGACCTAGGTGGTGGGGCTGTTGTTTCCAATGCGATTTGTAGAGTTATTGTGCTGAGTGTCCGACATGTTTATGTCCCAGGCTTGGATAATTCATTATGCTTGTGCTCGATTGTTCCAATTTGCTGGATTCCATTGGGATATTGCTATGGTTTCTTTGATGTTGGATTTAATTTTTTTCCAGACATAGTCGACATCCTGATTTTGGTTTTTGAATATCCTTTCGTTCCTTACTTTCCAAATTTCCCATAATGTGATAACTAGAAAGAGCTTCCAAATTCTATTGACTATATTGTTTTCACTAATTCCCTTCCTCCATTGAGATATTGTATTTCCGATGCACGATCTGTCGCATTCAGATTGTCTGAAGATGTTAGTTCCCTTGTACCACAATTTCCAAGGAAATGGACATTGGTTAAGAATGTGTTCTGCAGCATCTTCTGATAAGTGGCATAGGTAGCATACAAGAGGCCCATGGAATCCTTGTTTGCTGGGTCAATCCTAGGTGAATATTCTCTTCCAAGAGACCAACCAGAGGAAAGTGGAGACTTTGGGCCAAATATTTTGTTTCCATATCGTGTCTTGCGAGATTTGATGATGTTGGGTTAATATGTTGCAAGATTCTTTCTAGGTGAAGGTTCTTTTTCTACTGTGTCCCCATCGAAGAATTTCTTCACCATCCTACACTATAATTCTTCATGATTGAAGATCCATGTTGATAATTTCCCATTGCTCATTGGTGGGGTTTGGATACCACTGTTGTCGATTTTTACAGAAATTCTCCAATGAGAATTATTGGAGTGACATTCCCAAAATTGAGCTACCAGCTTCAATTTGTTGTCATTGGTGATATGGTTCACTTGTTGGGCTTGGGTTATGGTTCTAAGTTCTGGTCTCTGTTGCGATGGATCATCCCAAAAGAGTGCATTATTTCCATTGTGTATTGCCTAAAAAGCATGTTCTTGAATAAGTTCTTTATTTTGTGAGGTAGCTTTCCATATGTTGGAGCCTCCTCTTGTGTCTTGAATTTGGATGAGGTCTTTAGAGAGCACATATGGATCATATTTTTGGTTCCAAATTTTGTCCCAGAGAAAATTTTGGGAGGTAATCTGTCTCCACCAGAGTTTCGATAACATTGCTTGATTCTTGATTACCAGCATAGCTTATCCCGGGAGAGCAGGGTCCATTTCCTTTTCCCTTTTTCTTGTGAGCCTCCCCATAGAAACATTATTTAGAGGGATTTGATTGCATTTAGGAATTTTTTCGGAGTAACAAATATTGTGAAGAGGTAAGAACACATACTATGAAGGACAAAGTTGAGCAGAGCTAGTCATCCTAGAATGTTTTAAGAGAATGGAAGGTCCAGTTGGTGAGGCGTTGTTCCATTTTGGATAAGAGTTTGGTCCATGAGTAATTTTGTGCTGCAATGAATATGAGTGGAGCTCCCAAGTATCCTGAAGGAAACACCTTGCGCTTAAAGCAGAGGAGCCTATAGATATGCAATTGTAAAGATGTATTAAAGAAGAAGATTTCTGATTTATCATTGTTAAGGGAAATTCTAGAGGCTTCCATAAAAAGGGATAACAAGTTTTTGATATTGTGGGATTCTCTTAGAGTGGACGCGACTAAAAACATTGCCTTATCAACAAACTGGAGATGTGAGGCTTTAATATTGTCACCAACTGCGTTTAGACTAGAAAGAGTATTGTTGCTAATTGCATCTTTCAAGGTTCGTCCAAGGCCTTCCATCATTAAAGGGCATGTGCAAGCTAATGAGGGTCACTTTTGGCACGTTAGATGCAATAAAAAAATGAAAAATATGGCATCGCTCAACTTACTTGGTTTTTTTGACATTCTTAAACAAGATATCTTGCATCGAGTAAAAAAGATGACACGTAGGAAATTGAGACACGTTTCCGACTATATAAGTTTTAAGTATTGAAAATTTACATAGCTATGTCAAATTCATGTTTTCTAATAGTCACTTTTTATTTTTTGGCAAATGATAAGGTATATGTTTTTGTGGGTGCAGCCTTTCAATTCCTAAATGACGGTTTCGGGATACAAAAATTGGTAGACATGTATAGAGCTCGTAGCACTAGTGCAACGCTATTTTCCCAAAATTAAATGTTTAATTTTTATTTATTTTTAATTATGTAAGTGATCAAACCTCGAGAGCGATACGCCAAATGTGGGTGCAGCCTTTGAAGGTCTTAATGCAGTTATTTCGACTTCAATTTTTTATAGCATGTAGAGGTTGTTGTCTTCTAGTGCAGCATACATTTTTTTTAAAAAATGGTTGTGAAATGAAAAAGTTACGGAATAAACACTAACAATATGTTTTTTGACCAACAGAGTGATGAAACAAGAAAATTAGAAAATAAATAGAAAATCTCAATAATTTTTTTTTAAAATTACATATTTGGAATCTGCATAAAAAATTCTATCTATGCCTAAAATTTCGTCAATAATGGTCATGTATGCCATGCTGTAGAGAGTGGTGAAAAACATGCATATTTAGGTGCACAATTGCACCTAAAGGGTCCCTCAACTTCGTGCACAAACCCTAAAATGAAGAGGAAGGGGGAGAGTGGGTCCCCTTGACGAATGCCTCTAGATCATGAAAAGGTGGGAAAAGGGGAGTCACTAACCATATTATAAAAGAAGGCCGAAGAAGTGAGTGTCATGATCTAGTGGACCCAAAGTGAGGAAAAACCAAAGGCTAAAAGGATTTGTTCCATCTATTGCTAGGATATCTTATCAAAGGATTTTGATAGGTCTAACTTTATGAGCATTCCTACTTTTTTTCTAGTTCTGAGCATGTGGATGGTTTCATGGGAAGTTAAGATACCATCCAGGATTTGTCTACCCTCCACGTATCTGGATTTGTCTTCCAAGATGAGGTGGGGAAGGATGGGGTTTAGCCTATTGGAAATAAATGACATTTCATAGGGAGAAGGGTCAAAATTTAACTAGAAAAATCAACAAGTCTTCTTTGGGAATGGAGGTGATGAAGGTGGCATTCAAAGGGGGATGACGTTCAATCATTTTTTGGATTCCTCCTAAGCTTCCGAGACATCTTGTTTGAAAATAATGATTAGTGTCTATAGAATTCTCTAGTGAATCCATATGGTCTCGGGGATTTTCCTTAATGCATTTATTTAATAACTTCCGAGACTTCCTCTAAGGTGATAGGCCAAAGAAGGTTGTCATTCCGAGTCCTGAGTGACAAGCCTTGGAATATTCTGTAGAATAGAGTGGATTTCTTATGCTCGATTTGGATTATCCTCGATTAGGATGTTGTTGTGGAATTTGACTAGCTCTTTTGTAATATATTCATGAGTGGTGAGGTGTTGGCCTTGGCTAGAATGCATAAGAGAAATTATGTTATGTGTCTAGTGTTGTATCATTGAGTCATGGAAGAATTTGGAGTTCTTTTCTCCTTCCTTTAGCCACTGTACTCTAGATTTATGTTTCCAGATTATTTCCTCTTGGTCCATGGGCTGATTTGCTGCTTACTGTATGTGTGATTCCTCTTCAAACAGTTGCTCAGTGTAGCCTTATTTTATTGCAATTTGTTGAAGCTGCAAAATTTCTTCCTCAAGCTTTGGTTTGGCTTGAAATATGTTTCCAAAGACTTCCTTGTTCCAAATGTTTAGCTTTCCTTTTACCCATTTGAGCTTCTATTGGAGAATGTACATTTTTTATCCTTCTTTTCTTGGGGCTGTTGACCACCATTGTGAGATATTTTCCATGAATTCGGGGTGATCTAGCCATAACTTCTCAAACATGAAGGTCAATTGCACGACTCATTGTTTTGGTCAATTTCGATGCTTATTGGCCAATGGTCAAAGCCAACACTTGGAACAATGAAAGAATCAACTTTGACTCCGAATCTGATCAAATCAGATGAGAGGAGGAAGCGATCCACCCTGGAGGAAATTTGGTTTGTGCCTCTTTTGTTATTCCAAGTGTAAGTTCCATTCTTTGGCACTATGTCAACCATATCTAAGGTGTGTATCATTTTCCCAAAGGATTTGTTGGTTGATTCAAGGTGAGTGATGCCCCCTTTTTTATCCAAAGAGGTGGAGATCATGCTTGAAGTAGCCTCTGGATCCAGTGTCCTTCTAGGGGTTTGATCTGATTTAGAGTCCATGAAGGATTGTTTTAGTGTTGGATTAACTGGTCCATAGACGCTGGTCAAGGTACCTTTAGTTCTGCTTCCTTTGTCTACATAGGATGTCGATAAGGTGAATTAGGTTGAAAAGAAGTGGAATAAGTGTATAACTGTAGGATCCTAGAGTATTTCTATGCCTCCCACTGATCCTACTGCATTGCTTGGTGCGCAATCTGTTCGAGTAGCTGAAGAGAGAATGATGTTGCGTTAGGAGGGGCCTCCATTCTTGGGAAGTTTGGCCATTAGGAATTTACAGCCTCAAGCTTGTTAGATGTAAACCCTAAGTTCCAATGATACGAAAAACCCTAGTTTCAGACAACAGTCCAACCGCAGAGCGAGGTTCCTTAAAAAAGATCAAAATATATTTCAATTACTTTTATAGGTAGGAATATTTTAAATTCAAATTCTATTGCCAAATTAAATATATTAACCCATAAAGTATTAAAATATTGTACAACTTAAAACTTTCTAGGGTGATGTGAATTTAATCATAGAGGGGGAATTTGGTTAAATCAAAGCATAGTTTATATTTGTGTTTATCATTAGCTTAAGCTTGTTTATTATAAAGTTAAATATTATTTTATAATATTTGTGCATGATTTGTTATAAATTTGTCCAATTCAATAGCCTTTTCTATTCATGATTTTTTCCAACATAAAAATCACAAAATATTAATTTGAGTGAATTTCAATTGAAAAATAAAAAATAATATTGGAATATTAATATTGTTAATAAGGTTATCAATTATTGAAATAGTAATATCATCCTTTATTAATTGAAAATGTGTTAAAAATATTATTTTATGAAAAAATGTTCAAATATGATGGAGTAAGAAGATAAGTTTAATATATATTAAAATTCAGAGTTTTATCAACTCTTTATTAACTCTTTAGAAACATAGTTTATGAACACTCAATCAAATTATTTTAATCAAATCATTAAACCAAATTCTTTACTAACTTATCATACTACAATTAACTATATACAAAATTCTTTATTAAATAATCATACTACAATTAACCATATAGAAAATGTTTTACTTAATCATAACAAACCTCTTTACTAAATCGTCATAGTACAAATAATTAACTAAAAGTAGACAAAATCCTTTGCTAAAATAATCATTTTACAATTGCCACTTGATATTGATAGACAATAATTTGATAGAAAGCAAAATATTAAAATTTTGTTTTGGGTGAATGCAAAATATAATCATCATCCAATTTACAAATCTAACAAACTACTGCAATTCATTAATTCATAATAATAATATTCTTTCAAAATAATCATTATTCAAAATATGAAGATCAATAATTCAAAAGTAATTTTTTTTATAAATAAATTGAAAAACAAATATAAATCTAAAACATTTCTAACTTTTAATTTACAAACATTAAATTCATTATTATCCAAAAACAATAATTTACACTTCTTCATTTTTCTGCTTCTTTCACACTTCTACATTCTTATGCCTCAGCATGGAGCTCAATGTCATCAAGCACGAGCTTAATAACTTTGTAATCTAACTTTCAATTTACAAACATTAAATTCATTATTATCCAAAAACAATAATTTACACTTCTTCATTTTTCTATTTCTTTCACACTTCTTCCTTCTTATGCCTCAGCATGGAGCTCAATGTCATCAAGCCGGAGCTTAATAACTTTGTAATCTAACTTTCAATTTACAAACATTAAATTCATTATTATCCAAAAACAATAATTTACACTTCTTCATTTTTCTGCTTCTTTCACACTTCTTCATTCTTATGCCTCAACATGGAGCTCAATGTCATCAAGCAGGAGCTTAATAACTTTGTAATCGACCATATCCACTTTATCGCTTTGGAGAAAAACCTGAAGAGTTTTAATAACCTGGTTTCTCCTGACCATGCTTAGACAACCTTTCTCATAAAGCTTTTTTATAATATTTAAACCTTGTTGTAAGTGAGATGAATCCAAAAATTTGAACCCTGCAAGAATAAGTTCCACCATTTGGAGAATGTCTTTTACAATATCCAAACTTAGCAGCTTTTCCATCGACTCAATGACAAGTTCGTCTTCTGCATCATCAGCTTTAATTAACCAATCGATGAGGCAATCAATCAAGAAGAGCGCATGTCCAAGAGTCGTTATAAGTAGATAAATATTCTTTTCCACTTCGTGAAGTCTACTTCTCTCAGAGCTAGAAGTGCCCTGAGATGCAATATATATTGCATGCATCTCTTGGAAACGAGAAATGCAGATTACAACTGTATCCACTAGTGATTGCACGTAAAATGAAGACTCTAAGACGTAGTGTTTTTGAATCCAGGCAGCTTTCAGGATTCCTGTTCCGTGGTAGAGATCTTCATTGACTATTTCACTGTAAGAATGCTCAACGAACAGTTCGATTGGTAACTGAGTGATAAGATAACAGTCCGAGTTCATGTGTTGAAGAAAGTAGTCGATGTTACGGAAGCAAATTCTTAAAATGCTACTCCGGATTTTAAAATAATTGTCCAGTGCAACATCATGCAAAATCCAGATAAACGCCAATACAGAGTTTTCAGGCGCCCCCTGCAAATGGCGGTCTTCCAAACCGATGACATCGGCTATCTTTATCACTTCTGTGCACACTTCCTTGGCATCGGCATCGGCATCATCAACATTCACAAAATCATATAAAGATTCATTAATCACCTGGAACAAGTATTCGTACCCTCTGATTGACAAAAATAACTCCCTGTTTTCTTCACGGTACTGGCAATAGAGACGCAGTAGATTAAAGCCCCGCCACAGGGCATTCCAATACCGCGGCAAGTCTAGGTGCATATTTCGATTTTTCAAATGAGCGATTTTAACCACACAATTAAAATTGGAAATCAGATTCATCAAGAGATCTTTCATCTCGCTCTCGCTCAAGACTTCAGTATAGTCGGGAATGACATAAAGTCTTAGGGTTTGGTTATTTTCCATGTATTGTCGCATCTGTCGCCTCAGCTCAATCTGTGGTATGGAATTGTTAATATCGAAGGGTTGGCGGGTGTATGGATTAACAGCTCTCTGTTTGGTGTCCCATATTTTTTCGATTGTCTTGCGGTTATAAAGCATCTGATTAGGATCTTCCGTGAGAGACAATCGAACTGGGTCATACGCGAATTCATTCATGAGTTTATCCAAAAACTCTTCAGGGATACTACTTTCTTCATCAAATTTGGTATTCAGATCGCAACCCTCCTGCACGGTTTTCAAAATCTCTCTATTCGCTTTCTCCATTTTGGTATTCGAATCGCAGCTCTCAACGGTTTTCAAAATCTCTGGAGTCTCTTCGTCAATTTTGGCATGCGAAACTCAGTCCTCCACGGTTTTCAAAATCTCTTTCAGCTATAGATGATCAAAGTTACCTGGCATATATACAATGTTAAAGCATATGGAAAGAATATAATTATAACATTATACCTTGTCGGCTTGATACATATGGTCACTTTGCCACCCAAATTTGTAATAGGACAGTGACATAACGTTTTGCATATAAAACACAATAGGCAAGGGTTTTAATATATATATATATATATATATATATATTTTTGTTGACTATTTAGGTTTGTGGAATAGTTAAATAATAAACTATTATTATAAATTGGTATAAATCCATTTTAAACTTGAATTTATTAATCATCAAGAGAGATTTAATTCTTTGAGGTATGAGCTGAAATGGTAAGTTAGATAACCTGACAAACTTGACAACTCCCCCATATTAAGTTGTAAGCACCTAACTACTCTAGCTAAAACAAATACTAATATAAAATATAAAATATTTTGTTTTTAAAGAAATTAATAAATATTAAAAAAAAAAAATATTATTAAAATTGATTTATAATAATGATTAAGGTGACATAATGGAGAAAAGTTTTAATTTATCATGCCTTGAGAAATTTGATAAAAAATCAAGAGATATATCATTGCCATAATGATTACATATTCTTTCTTCTAGTGGTGTTTTACATCTTGACAAATGTCTACTTTAACTATCCAACTCATTGTAGTTAGTTCTTATTTTAACATCAACAAGAAAAGAAAATAAAAGTAATAAACTCATTGGGACTGATTTTGTTTTTTGTTCTTGATGAGAGTTATAAAGAAGTAATACTTGGTGTTAACAAGCTTTCTATTAAAATGAAATACTAGATTCTTGACCATCTTGATTGTTGATTGGTTGTCAATCAATAAGTAGTTTGTGTTTTTGTAATATACTCATTACCCTCATCATCACTTGGGGGTATGTGGTATAAAATTTTTCTTTCAAAACCAAACAAGATAAAATATCATTCCTAAACAAAAAAAAACATCAAAGTTCCATAATTGTATATTACAATACATATTTATGCAACAAAGGCATTAGTTCCAATTTAAAAAAAAAACAATTGTCCAAGCAGAGTTCTCGAGAGGGTGATATGGGTATTTCAAAATTTGAGTCGCACTTGTTGGGGCTTGTTTGCACTTTTTGAGCATGAAAATTGCAGGGGGTGCATTCGAAGGGGTTTGATTGCACCCTCTGAATGGGAAAAGTGCATTCGAAGGGGTTCGACTGTTCTGTGGGGGTCTGAGGGGCATGTTCGAAGAGGTTTGATCGCACCTTCTGAATGAGAAAAGTGCATTCGAAAGGGTTTGACTACTCTGTGGGGGTCTGAGGAGGTGCGATCGAGCGCACCAATGGGAAAAAAACACATAGATACGATCTGAAACTAAGAGATATGACAATGACCACTCCCAATATCTACAGGGATGATAAACATTAATGCAACCGAACTTTCAGATAGGGTAGAAAACTCAAAATATGCAGAAAAATTGAAATAAAATTTGATTGGGCTACGGAAAGGATGGTCAAGAAAAATTGAAAATCATAGGGATCAAACGAGCGGAGTTTCCAAAACTATATATACGTTATTCACGCTAGCTAGTGCAAAAATACACTTACTAAGACTTGTGGAAATCTGAGTAACAATTCATAATGGTTCATGCATGCAGTAAAAATAGTAACTAAAAGTAAATGCAGAAAATAAAACTAAACTAAACATTTGGCATCCTTTCACACATACAAAAGAGTACAAAAATAATATTTTTTATTTTATTAAATGAATACTGAAAATACAATAAAATTTACCTCAAGTGGACTAAGTAGGGGGCCCTCGTAGAAGGTTGAAGCAGTACGTCCTTGGTCTCCAAGTAGCTTCGGTTGTTCTCCACACACGTGTCACTAATGGTAGCCAAAACTCACAATTTGTGAAACTAGAAGTCAAATGGAGGATTTAAGGGTTTTGGGAAAAATTTCGAGAGAGTGATGGTAAGGTAATGAGTGAATCTATGTATAATGGGATCATTCACCTTATATTTATATTAATTTTTTCCCATGGTGTTTGGTGGATCATGGTATTGGCTCGTGGTGTTGGGTGGAATTTTAGGGTTTTCGCTCCTTTTTAAACTATTTTATATGTTTTTTCACCTTTTATTTTTATTTTTTATGTTTTTTCCATAATGACAAGTGCCAGTGATGTGGGAGTTAGTTTTAGTTGCAATACCATGCTGGACACTTTTTCAGATCGAGACTTCTTTGACTCGGACTTAGCACTTTCAGATTTGTCTTTGTCTATATCAAAGGTTGGTTCAATCGTAGGACTTTTTCCCATAATATCAACTTTATGTGGCATGGGAGTAATGTTAGGAACTCGTGTCAACCCTTCTCTTTATTTTGTTAGTATATTGTTGTTGGATGCATATGCTTTGTAAGTCATCCCGTAGTATTGTGTTCCATGGTATTGATCCATAATATTGGACGCATATGCTTTGTAAGTCGCCTCGTAGTATTATATGTTCCATGGTATTGATCCATAGTATTGGCGCATAGAATTAGTATATAAGTATGTGTTGAGGCCAATGAAGGCATCCACGAGTTATTTGTATTGAGCTTGCTCAAAGGAGGTCTGCCCCTCGAAGTGGCTCGCGATCAATAAATCTCTTTTGTGTTTCGCTATTTTTGATATATCATGCATTTTCATTAATTAATTGCTGGAGGTTCCTCACATCTGATATCTGAGCACTTTCTTGGGCTTGTTGGGTGGAATTTCTGCCAATTTTTGTTTTTCGCGTCTGTATTGTTCCTTTTAATTGCACGTTCGGATCTGGGAATACTCCCTATTTGATTAACTGTGGGAAGTACTTGGGCATAGCCTTAAAAATCATTGTGAGGAGTACCAAAGGAACCCCGAAGTAGTTGTCCCATTGAGAGGACCTCGCAACGAAATGGGCAACGACCCCTACTTGATTGACTAGTTCCCACCCGTGAGGTAAACTAAGAGTTGTGATTTGTGGCAAAGCGGTTATAAGTTTTACCTGAGCTGTGGAGTGAGGGGTACTGCCCCAATACACAAGTTGTAAGACAACATTGGTGGCTGAGTGAATCCCTTGAACCATTAGGAAGTCGAGCATGCTTGGGGTCCATATCTATTTCCCACTGATAAATATAAGATTACATCTGTCTAGTACTGTTGCAGATCAATTCCGAGATGTTGCACATCCCTTCCAGAAATAAATAACTAAATAAAATAAAATAAAATTCCATTTTTTCACCATATCTTCTTTCTTTTAACTCCATTTCCCTTGAAAATTCACTAACACCCCTCCAATCCCATTCTGCATATTTCATTCCTGAGGACCCTATCACAAATTCCACTTCGCGAAGCCAGAAATCCCATATCTGTCTATTTTTAGGGTTTGCCATAACTTCTTTGATTTTCACCCAATCGCCTTCAAATTTTTCCACACTATTAATTTCTTATTTCTGCTTCTTTGTCCCTCTCTACTTATTTATGCTTCCCTATCCATGAGAAAGTGTCCAAATTTTTCCTTTCCTAAAGAAGTTTCTATTTTTGTTTTTCTACCCATTCACAAAAAAATAAAAATAAAAATCATGGTTATGGTTGTCACCCGCACAGGAGCAAAAATCATGGAGGAAGAACTTACAGCCCTCAAAACCAAAATCCAAGATCTGGATGAAAAATATTTGAGCCTCCATCTTCAGCATTCAACCATGAACAATAAACGACAACTAGAATCTTCTACAGACACTGGGTTCTCTTCTTCTATCAATTTTCGTGGGTCGAAGCTTGATTTTTCTAGCTTCAATGGTAATGATCTGACTGGATGGATATACCATGAAGAACAATATTTCAGTCTACATAATACTTTTGATGTCAACAAATTTCCACTTGAATCCTTATATTTGGAACATGAAGCCCTTCAATGGTACCATTGGTACATCAAGGTTCATGAAGAGCCAAAATGGACATATTTTTTTCAACTCCTTTTATAATGATTTGGTCTGATTTCTTTTGATGACTTCACTGGAGCACTCACTAAACTTCTCCAAATTGGAACTGTGATAGAGTATCAAATGGAATTTGAGAAAATGTCCAATCACACAAAAGGATTGTCTCATGAATTCTATAGGAGTTGTTTTATCAGTGGTCTTAAGGATGCAATCCGATCATAGGTTAAAATGTTCTGTCCAAACACAATGATGGAAGTCCTAGGTTTGGACAAGTTGGCGGAGGACAAGATCACAACCCAACAATGCTCCAAATCCACTTTTGTTCCATTCAGAAATATGGTTTCCCAATGACCTCCCATCACGCCAGCTCCTCGACGAACTCCTATCAAGCATTTGTCTGAATCAAAGATGCGGGCACGTAGAGAAAAAGGGGTTTGTTATAATTGTGACGAGAAATATTATGCATGCTTCTAAACTTGGTGAAGAAGCTCTGGATACAATAGATGATTAGGTCGACATTCAGCAGCCGCCTGTTGACCCTCCATCTCAGGACGACCACCTAGAGATATCTCTCCATTCTTTAGCTGGAATCACCACCCCACAAACAATGTGGGTCAGGGTTTACTTCAAGAAGCTCCCTCTTACAATACTCAATGAATATGGTAGCACTCATAACTTCCTTGACCCTCAGATCGCCAAACAAGATGATTGTTTTGTCCACCCTTTCTCCAAATTTGAAGTCATGATTGTCAATGGGGGCACCTTTCCTTGCAAGGGGAAGTGTCGCACTGTGTGTCTCTCTATGGGAGATTATAACCTGCGCTCTAACATGTTTTCCTTGGCCTTAGGCAGATGTGATGTGGTTTTGGGCGCTCAATGGTTACGCACACTTGGAGGCCCCATCTTATGGGATTTTGCTGAACTTTGGATGCAGTTTTCAGTCAATGGGAAAAATCACACATTGACGGGCTTACAACCAGGGTCTCTCTGCATCATCAGTTTACATCGCATGGAAAATATCCTTAAGAAGAATTCACATGGTGTCATAGCTCAGCTCCATTCGATTCATATGCACCCATCAATGGTATCCACTACTCCTTTGGATCTCCATTCTATTTGGATAGATATGCAGGTGTCTTTGATGAACCAGTGGGATTGCCACCTTCAAGAGCCCTTTTCGGTAAGAATTTAGTCGCCTCTAGATATGAGAAGGAAATGATGGCTATTTTTCATGAAGTATAGAAGTGGTGGCCATACCTATTAGGGAATTATTTCTGAATCAAGACTGATCACCAGAGTCTGAAATATTTCCTGGAACAATGGGTCTCCTCTTCAACACAACCAAAATGGGTTAGCAAAATCATGGGTTATGACTATGAGATCACTTACAAGAAGGGTAAGGACAATCTGGTGGTGGATGCTCTTTCTCACACATTTGATGACCAAGTTTCTCTTTCATATATTTCTATGCCTCTTCTAAATTGGTTTCAATCTGTTCAATAGGACTATGTCAATGACTCCTCATTATCTCAAATAATCCAATGATTGGCCAAAAACCCTTATGTTGTACCGCATTACTCTTGGGATGGTGCTTCCCTAATATACAAGGGTAACAACGTAACTTCTTTTGGCAGGGAATGAAAAGGACATTTCAACAGATGGTGGCTGAATGTGATACTTGCCTTCTCAACAAGGGTGAAATGACACTCCTTCTGAGATTGCTCGAACCCTTTCCCATTACTACATGGATTTAGACAGATATTTCTAGAGGGAAGATAGTGATTTTGGTTGTGGTTGATCGCCTCTCCAAATATAGTTAGTTTTTTTCCCTCAGCCATCCCTATACAGCCTCCTCAGTAGCAAAAAAATTTGTGGAGCAGATCTTCCGTCTTCATGGAATCCCTTCTTCCATTATCTCAGATCACGATGCAACTTTCCCCAGTCATTTGTGATGAACCTGCAATAATTAATTAATGCAAATACACAAGATATCCGAAATAATAGAACAGAATCACTTTTATATTTATCACGGGCCACTTCGAGGGGGCAACCTCCTTTGAGCAAGATCAATACAATTAACTTCACGGTGCCTTCATAGGTCTCAACACACACTTATATACTAAGTCTAGGCGCCAATACTATGGGTCAAAACCATGGGCCACTACAAACTATGGATCAACAATACTACGGGCGACTTACAAAGCATATGCGCCAACAACAATAACACAAACTATTGATCAACAAATACTACGGGACAACTTACAAAGCATATGCGTCCAACAACAACATACTAACAAAGTAAAGACATGGGTTCCTAACATCCCCTCCCCCTTAAGAAAAGCTTTGTCCTCAAAGATTTAGATGTGGAAATTGTTGTTGAATCTGAAGGAGTGGTTCCCATGTAGCATCCTCTGGTTGCATGCCGTGCCACTGAATTAAGAGCTCTGTGATAGAGCGAGAGCGAAGCTGACGCATGTGCCGATTGAGGATGGCCTCTGGCTCCAAAAGGATGGATCCTTCATTATCTAGTTCGGATAAAATCGTTTCTCCACTGATGTTGGTGCCAAGAAATTTCTTTATACAAGAGACATGAAAGACTGGATGAATGCGGGAAGAAGGAGGAAGTTCCAATTTATAAGCAACAGACCCAATCTTCTGAAGAATCCGATATGGCCCATAGAACTTTGGAGTGAGATTATGACGCCCTTTGAGTTTCAAGGAGGATTGTTTGTACGGCTGGAGATGAAGAAAAACCATATCGCCGACTTGAAAAGTGTGCTCAGAACGGTGCTGATCAGCTTGTTGCTTCATGTGATTTCTTGCCATGTGAAGATTGCCCCGCAAAATGCCAAGAATCTGATCGCGGTTTCGAAGGATCATGTCAACTTCCTGAACTGGTGAACTGGTGGGGGTGTATGGAAGAAGAGCTGGAGGTTCCTGAACATATACTGCTTCATATGGGGTCATTTTAGAGGCAGTGTGGTAAGAGGTATTGTACCACCATTCAGCAAGAGGAAGCCACTTTTACCACTGATGTTGTTGTTCTGAGGTGAAGCAACGAAGATAAGTTTCCAGGCATTTATTGATAATTTCAGTTTGACCATCTGTTTGTGGGTGATACCCTGAACTCATCTTCAGTTTGGTGCCAGTGTGGCGAAATAGTTCTGTCCAAAAATGACTGGAGAAAGTCGCATCACGATCCGAGACAATGGAAGAAGGGATGCCATGAAGACGAAAGATTTGGTCCAGGAAAATTTGAGCGATGGAGGATGATGTATAGGGATGGCCGAGAGCACAAAAATGACTATATTTGGAGAGGTGATCAACCACAACGAGAATCACTGTCTTCCCGCCAGATTTAGGGAGCCCTTCAATGAAATCCATAGAAATATCTGTCCAAATCCGTGTAGGTATGGGCAAGGGTTCAAGCAATCCTGGAAGGAGTGTTGTTTCGCCCTTATTGCGCTGGCAGGTATCACATTCGGCCACCATCTGTTGAATTGTCCTTTTCATGCCCCGCCAAAAGAAGTTATGCGGTGCTCGTTCATACGTTTTGAGGAATCCAGAGTGCCCTGTCGATGGAGAAGCATGGATTTCATAGAAGACATCCTGTTGAAGATCTGTGCTCTGGGGAAGCACCAGACGACCCTTGTATCGCAGAGAAGCACCATCCCAAGAGTAATGTGGTACAACAGAAGGGTTGTTGGTCAAGCGTTGGATGATTTGAGATAAGGAAGAGTCATTGACATAACCCTATTGAACAGACTACAACCAATTTGGAACATGCATAGAAATAGCTGAAAGAGAACCTTGGGAATCAAATGTGCGAGAAAGAGCATCTGCCACAATATTGTCTTTACTCTTCTTGTAAGTGATCTCATAGTCATAACCCATGAGTTTGCTAACCCATTTCTGTTGTGCCGGGGAGGAGACACGCTGGTCCAAGAAATATTTTAGACTCTGGTGATCAGTCTTGATGCAGAAATGATTCCCTAATAGGTATGGGTGCCACTTCTGTATTGCATGCAAAATAGCCATCATTTCCTTCTCATAGGTAGAGGTAGCTAAATTCTTACCTGAAAGGGCTTTGCTGGTGAATGCAATGGGGTGTTCATCTTGAAGGAGAACATCACCAAGTCCATTGCCGCAAGCATCACTCTCAATAGTGAAGGGATTGGAAAAATCGGGCATAGCTAGCACAGGTGTAGTACACATAGCTTGTTTTAGTTTGTCAAATGCACACTGAGAAGCAGGTGTCCATGTAAAAGCATCCTTTTTCAATAGAGCAGTTAATGGAGCTGTAATCTTCCCATAATCCTTGACAAACTTGCGGTAGTAGCCAGTCAACCCCAAAAAACCACGAAGGCTCTTGAGTGTTTGAGGATGCGGCCAATTGTTCATGGCATCGATTTTGGTAGGATCCACGCAAATCCCTTGTGCTGAGATAATGTGCCCGAGATACTCAAATTCCTTCTGTCCAAAAACACATTTAGACTACTTGGCATGGAGATGATGGTCAGAGAAAAGTTGCATGACAAGATCCAGATGTTGGAGATGTTCATCCCATGTTTTACCATAGATGAGGATATCATCAAAGAATACCAGAATGAATTTTCGCGAGTAGGGTCGAAATATTTTATTCATTAAGGCTTGGAATATGGAAGGAGCATTAGTGAGGCCAAAGGGCATGACCAAAAACTCATAATGGCCATCATGTGTGCGGAAAGCTGTTTTAGGGATATCATCCTGATGAACCCGAATTTGATGATACCCAGAACGAAGATCCAACTTGGAGAAAAAGTGAGCCCCATGAAGCTCATCAACAACAGGAATTGTAAACTTATCCTTGATGGTGAGGTGATTAAGTGCTCGAAAGTCAATGCAGAGGCGCCATGACCCATCTTTTTTGCGGACAAGAATAACTGTAGAAGAAAAGGAACTAGTGCTTGGGCGAATAATACCTTGCTTCAATAAGTCCCGAACGAGCATTTCAATCTCCGTTTTTTAGTGAAATGGGTAGCGATAGGGCCTGATGTTGGGAGGAACGCTGCCAGGAAGGAGCTGAATATGATGGTCTTCTAGCCTGGAAGGTGGTAATCCCACTGGTTCAGCAAAGACACCTGTATATCGATCCAGAATTTGTTGTAGATCCAAAGGAGTAGTGGAGACCGCTGATGGTTGCATCTAAATGGAATGGATCTGAGCGATGACACCATGTGAATTATTCTTGAGGAGTTTTTCCATGCGATGTGAGCTGATGATACTGAGAGAACCTGGTTGTAATCCTGTCAATGTGTTTTTTTATCCATTGAGGGAAAACTGCATCCAAAGTTCAGCAAAATCCCATAAGATAGGGCCAAGTGTGCATAGCCATTGAGCGCCCAAAATCACATCACATCCGCCTAAGGGAAAGGAAAACATGTCAGAGCGCAAGGTATAATCTCCGATAGAGATACGCACATTTCGACACTTCCCTTTGCAAGGTAAGTTGCCCCCATTGGCAACCATGACTTCAAAGTTGGAGCAAGGATGGATAAAACAATCAGCTTGTTTGGTGATCTGAGGGTCAATGAAATTATGAGTGCTACCATAATCAATGAGTATTGTAAGAGGAAGCTTCTTGAAGTAACCCCTGACCCGCATTGTTTGGGGGGTGGTGATTCCAGCTAAATCATGGAGAGATATCTCTGGCTGGTCATCCTAAGACGGAGGGTCAATAGGCAGTTCCTGAATGTCGACTGGAGTATCCAGTTTTTCTGGATCTTCGTCACCAATTTCAGAGGCAGGAGGAGACTCCACATCCAAGAGATAGAGCTTTTGTTGAACACATCTATGTCCCCGAGTGAATTTCTCATCACAATTATAGCAAAGCCCCTTTTCTCTGCATGCTTGCATCTCTATTCCAGACAAACGCTTGATAGGATTCGGTCGAGGAGACTGCGGTATAGGTGGTTGCTGAGAACCCATATTTCGGAAGGGAAAAAAAGTGGGCTTGGAGCGTTGTTAGGCTGCAATCTTTTCTTCTGCCAACTTAACCAACCCTAGGGATTCCATCATCGTGGTGGGATAGAACATTTTGACCTCAGAGTGGGTGGCATCCTTTAGACCACTGATAAAACAACTCCGGTAAAAGTCATCAGACAATCCTTCAGTGTGGTTGGCTAGCTTCTCAAATTTGGTTTGATACTCTCTCACAGTGCCAATTTGGCAAAGTTTAGTGAGGGCTCCGGTGAAGTCATCAAAAGTACTAGGACCAAATCGTTGCAAAAGGAGCTGGCAAAAGTCTGACCATTTAGGCTCTAGATGAGCCTTGATGTACCAACGGTACCATTGAAGAGCTTCCTGTTCCAAGTGAAAGGATGCCAGCAGAACTTTGTTGACATCAAAAGTATTATGCAGATTGAAATACTGTTCTGCATGATAGATCCATCCAGTTGGATCAGTACCATTGAAGCGAGGAAAATCAAGCTTCGGACCACGGAAATTGCTGGAAGAAGAGAACCCATTGTCTGATGAAGACTCGGACTGCCGTTTGTTGTTCATAGCTGAATGTTCAAGATGGAGGCCGAGAAATTTTTCATCCAGATCCTGGAGTTTGGCTTGGATGGCTGCAAGTGCTTCTTCCATTGTTTTTGCTCCTACACGGGTGACAACCATAACCAGGGGTTTTTTTTTTTTGATTGGGTAGGAAAACAAAAACAGAAACTGCTTCAGTAAGGGAAAATCTGGACTTGGAAAAAAATTTGAAGGGTAATTGGGGTTTGACTAGGTGTTGGACACTGTAGACTAGATAGGGAAGCAAAAATGAGGATTTCAGAAGCGGGGTGAAAGAATGGGAAAATTTGGCAGAGGGGGACAAAGAAGCAGAATTCAGAAAGGAACTCTGTGGTAAAATTTGAAGGTGATTGGGTGAAATCTGAGGAAGTTATGGCAAACCCTAAAAATAGACAAATGTGGGATTTCGAGCTTTGGGAAGGGGAATTGGGGATAGGGTCCTCAGGAATGAAATATGCAGAATGGGATGACAGGGGTTCCTCGAAAATTTCAAGGGAAACATAGTGAAAACAAGGGAGATATGGACAAAAAACTGAAATTTTATTTATTTATTTATTTTTATTTTTTTTCAAACTGGAGCGGCTACGGCTTGGAAGGGATATGGAACAACGCCGAATGGATTGAAAACGGTTGGATCTGGAATGGCTTGCAAAATGGATCTGAAACAGCGCAGTAGTGATCGACAATAGTTCAGTTGAAAGTAGATATGGACCCCAGGTATGTGCGGCTTCCTAACAGTGCAGGGGTTTCACTCGGCCACCAATGTTGTCTGACGGATTGCACCAACATCAGGATTTAGCTAAAGCAAACTCTTGCATTCTGGAAAGACTCTAGGTGGAGGAGCATCAAATAACAAGGAGTAGAACTTAGTCATCAATGTATCTACGAACTCATAAAAACCTTCATTGTTCAGTTGGAAAATTGATTTGCGAATGTCTCTTTAGTAAAAGAACTCTTTGTTGTGGTACATGATCATGTAAAGCAAATAGGATGGGTTCCTGAAAATATTTATGCTAGAAAAAATATTAAACTGCAAGTGCATGGATTGAGCGAGGAAGGATGCAATATCTAACTTGATTGGTGACTCATGATGTGATAAATTGATTAGAAAAATAAATCCTAGGGAAACATCATCAATCACTAAGTCATGGTCATACCCGAGGATTTTTCATACCATGGACAAGGAAAGTCAAGCTTGTTCAGAGAACACTTCTAAAATGAACATGAACTGTGTTATCGACATGTCTACTTCTAGGGAAATAAACATTCTAATGAGTACCTCTCTGTTCTCCACTGATAATTCTCTGATTTTCACACCTAGGACCTCCTCATCAAACGTAAGGATGGAACTATACTATTTAGTGTCTGTCATTTTCATGAGGAGTTCCTTCTTAATCGTACATATAATATATCCTAGCCGAGAGGTGACGAATTTCCTCTCTAGTACGTATTTCTTTGTGCAACACTGCACTAGCTTCGGGAAAGCTCGGGCTTGCAGTAAAATCGTCCTTGCCAAACTAGAGCCCAAGAGGTTATTTAAGTCATTTCCAACCTTTTCCCGGTCTTTAGTGTCTTGGGATAGATGATGTAGATTCCGAATTGAAAGCACAAGGTCATGGATGTCAAAGTGATCATCCCAAAGATGTTCTTCTTTATTAAGCTGAGAGATCCTAGAGGGAATTCCTTCAATGTATGTGACATATGCCTTGGTGAGGAGCTTGCATAGTTCTTGTGGGATGATGGATGCTCAAAAATGATAGAATTGAGCTAGTGCGACAATGGAAAGTAGGAGAGTTTGAGATAAAAAGTACAATAATACCTCAAGAAATTTGAATGATCCGCCTATATAGCGAGAATTTGAAAAAATTTATTTAAGTGAGTTGGCCACATGGCACTGTAGTATTGGCACTTTAGGCGAGGGGCGCACGGGATTTGAATACACGCGGACCCTTAGCAACAAAGTGATGGTGGTAATATCCATTGGGTAAAATCTAGGTGGGCCCACCCTTGAGGAAGAGTGCAAAAGAGTGGTTTCGGGGCCAAAATAAAATGGTTTAAGGAACCCTTTTTTGGTAGCCTGAATAGTTGTGAAGTTGACACGTGGAGTGGGAAGTTTTTGTTTAGGTTCATTTAGGGTGCTTTAAAAGTTGGTTAGTTGTAGAATCCTGAAAGATTCACAGCCATAGATATTGATCATTTTCCATATCGATATTAGGGATGGATTGGAAGAGTTAACAATTCACTATCCCACTTGTTTGACTAACCTGTCAGGTGGTGACAACCTTTTAATTCAGGGTTGCGTTGAGGTGGTTTATTCATACCATTTTTGGTGCCCTGAATCCACAACATGTAGACACATGTCCAAGTGGTTTCATATTTAGGCTCCTGGGATGATAACACTTTGATATGCTAGTTCAAGGCCTGTAAACCGTTGATCAGAAAAGGGGTCGAATTTCTAGGTTTTGTAATCATGAGCACCTTCGTGACTCATGATGGGTTATTCCTTCACCTTGAAATTATAACCCATAGTATTCTGACTATGTCACTTTATTGATGATCTCATAAGGCGGTTTCAGGGCTCTATGGAAGCAGTATTCAAAGACTTCTTTCCAACCCCTGAATAAATTTGATAGTTCCGCGTGGCTGAGCAGTTTAACGTTTAGGGCTCAAGCTCTTGGATTAACTATTGTGCATCTCTGAGCCCTGAATGGATATCCATCGTTGATCTAAACTTGATTCGGTAAGATCTAGAAATCCCTCGGTCCCTTTGTCACCAACTTTGCGATCTTCCCCACAGTACTTGTCTCACTCATCGTACTTCGGATTATGCATGAGGCCGCATGATACAAAGGCATCTACTCCACCTGTGATCTACCACACTGCTTGTCGCCCACTATGAAAATACTAGTACTAACATTTGGAAAATTTAAAATGACAAGAATTAATGAGAATAATACATATTCCCCTTTTCATACTATCTTCATTCACCAGTGTGACCCTTCGACTTCCTTTTTCCCTCCTTTCTCATTTATTTAATGTGAAATGACTCCTTAATGAGAAACTGAATTTTGCATATTTTATTCTTAATTTGACCACCTTATGTCCAATTTCCCGTTTTAGTTAAATCATTACAAGGGTGTCCCAACTCCTAAAACCATAAATTAGACAACACAATAGTGGTTAAGTGTCAAGTGTAGTTGAAATTGGACACTAAACAAAGAGTAGAGTCTGCACACAATAGTTTTGGCATAATGTGAAGTTCACAGATTTGAAGATGTGCTGCGACACACACATAACAAGTCAAGTTGCTTAGTAAAGAAGGGGGTAGTGATACGAAGTTACATCAAGAGAAGGGGAACGCAAAGTAAGCTTCACCACTCACCTAACCTTCGAAAAGGATAGAGAAAACTAGCTGTTACAGTTTTGTTCGGAAACTAGTCGTTATACAATACTTTTGGGAAACCAGATTCAGTTTGGGTGATGGATTTAACTAGTAAAGAAGTACACAGTTACCTATTTTACTATGATTGTTATTTTTACCGCGAGTAAATTATGAGCTTTTACTAGTGAAGAACAAAGCATTCTGACAATAGATGTCTGAGAAAGAAGAAATACAAGAATTATTGAAGAAATTTCAATAGTATGGTCTAGAAGCAGTCATGAAAACACCTATCAAGAAAGCAGATCAAGAGAAAGGTGGGTTTTCTAGAGCCTCAACTCGACATGCACCAGAATCCAAACATAAGGATAAGCAAAAGCCAAGGAACAACAAAATCCTCAGTCTACAGAAATACCAAGAGAATAGCAGGAAGAATGACCCCGTGAGAGGCCGATTCTGTTGATACCTAAATACATTCTGCCACGGAAGGATGATGCACTAGTGGTAGTGTTAAAGAGGAATCCACGGTATGAAATTCCCATGCCGTCGATGTCAAGCCAACTTCACATATTACAACCTGCTGCATTCAAACAAGTATTCGTAGTTCCAGCGAGACATATATATGTGCCAAAATTTTGATGAAGGCACTAAGCAGGCAATCATATAAGCACATGATTGGATTGCACCATTACAGTCTTCAGAATTGCATAACCTTTTATGAATTCCGCACTTTGGACGAAGTCCAGAACTAAAATCTGTCGTGCGTCTGTTGTTTTCATCACACACCAAGGGTACTTGTGGCTAGATCGCAAGATAGATATAAATATCAATCTAATCTACAAGATCACCAATATGAGAAAAGGACGTATTGACACACAACATAATTCATGGGTAAGAATAAGGATAAAGACCTTTCAAATCATATGAAGAGCGAGTTAGGACTAGTTAAAGGAACTCGAGGCTACCAGGAAGACCAAATTCAAGATATTGCGACGAGGTTCATAGTGAAATTGCTCGCAGGAAGAGTGTTAAGAAAATGCAGACCGACAGAAGTGATGGTTGCTGCGATCTCCCTAGTTGTTAAGGCTAAGGAAGGGATACTATTCAACTAGACCGGCTACCTATTGAATGAGTTTCTGGATGATGTAGCGGATGCACAAGACAATGGATATTAGTTTCACTATAGCTGGCTGATTGTCCTCATCGCATTTGTGGGATAGACCATGCCAAAGTACCAACATAATCTATCGAGGTTTCCAAGCGACTATCATGGACCTCGATACACAAATATGTGGTGTAAGGATAGGAAGAAAAGACAACAGCTAAACAATTTTCAACTATAGACATTTTACCAACAGTTATGCGAAGTGATTATGCACACTCCACGCATTCCAAAAGAGCTAACATATGTATACATCTGGAAAATGAGATTCAAGGCTGACCTCCATTCAATATTTATACATCCCAGATAGCCAATGAAGCCAGAATGGTATGAGGGTCAGTATTAGCTGGATGCACAGAATATTGACCTCATTATTGAGGATTCACCACCGAAATGGAAAATTTATGCGCCAGAGGCATTGTTGACGACATCTGAAGATAGTGCTAATGAAAGTGATCAATAAGAGAAATATGGTATTGAAGGAGGTGATAATCAGGAAGAAGAAGAGCAAGAACAACAATAAGCTGGAGATCAAGCAGTAGGAGAAAAGAGGAAGAACCCTGCCATAGATGTGCCGGAGGGGTCAAGAAGAAAGAAGAAGAAAAGCAAATAAGACTTCGCTTGATGTGAAGTTACAAGATGATGACTATGACTGCATCGCATCCAGAGTCCATGCACATATTGAAGAAACACTTGCAAAGAAAGACAAGAAGCAAGAGCAGCTTCAAACAAGCATGGGAGAAAGCATCGCCGAGCTAAAAAGTATGATGAAAAAAGTTGAGCAAGTACAGAGAGAAATAATGAAAGATTCATACTCTGAAGATAGATCAGAGGAGACAATCCACTGAAAAAGGAAAGCACTCGCACTAACAATGAGACCTAGGATAGTGTGCATAGAGCCAACAAATGTCATATTCCCATCCGACGAAATCACTGAAGGTGCAAAGCAGCTCGCGCAATCAGATATTAATGTGGGAATGTTTCCTATAGAAGGACTGCATGATCTACATTTGTAGGTCATAGAAGAAATGAAAGATAGGGACTTGATAACATATAACCTACATTTGAAGCTGAAAGAGATCTATAATGAGTTGAATAATGAATTCTGACTAAATACGGATGGGCTAGTAGATGCTTGCAAGAGGAAATCGAAGTTGAAGAAGGTCGTAGAATAAGTCTGCGTGAAGATCCCACACTTTGATGAAGAACCAGAAGTTGAAGCGACTATAGCCAAGATTGGTGCTGTAGTCAACAATATTAAAAGAAATATGGAGGACATGGAAATTGGGTATAAAGAAAATATTGCAGACTTGGAGGCTAGACATCGACCTAGAACTCCACCAGAAGTAAAGTAAGAAAGAATGGAAGAGTTAAAAAATTCGGCAGGGAGCATCTCCGCAAAAGTTATGAGGTGACAATATTTATTAGAAGAGGTGACTAAGTGATGGGCCATGCTGCAAGAAGACTCATACTTACAGAAAATCAAGGATGAAGCCCAAAATAAGCAAAAGGACCTCAACACACTGAACACATAAATGAAGGACTTTCCACCGAGGTAGAGAATACAAAATTTTGCAGAAACTAAGGAGCTAAAGAAAGAACCAAAGGCATTAAGGTAAAAGGAAGAAAAAACTTCAGCAAAGTTACAACCAATGCAGGATGATGCATTGGTGCTCTTCAAATAAATTGAGGTGAAGCTACAAGATCTTGACGCAACAAAGAGAACAGTTAAAGAAAATATGGAGGAACGAATATCTGCGATGCTAATCGATATAGTGAAGGAATATGAGTAGGAAAAAAAGGAGGTTGTTGTGAAGTTGAACGCAACATATCAATATTTCACAGCGAAGATGAAGACCCCAAGCCATGCGAAGTCAACAAATACTAGTGTAAGTGTGTCTGGTACAAGCCACAAGTAAGTGTTAGGGGCTTGTTGGGCACAACCCAAAAAGAGGAAGTTATGAAGGAGAATTATAGTTAGGAGAGGCCTGACATTGACCATTTTTGGGAGAAAAGCGACTCTGCAAATCCCAGGCAGAGGGTATGGAGTGAAGTACATTCGAAACGAAAGGACCTGTTTCCTTAGTAAATACAAAGTACTAAGGACAACTAGAGGTGGTTGGCGCAGTTAAGGGACTGAGCGGCGACCTGACTACTACAGGAGCAGGAAGTTATGAAGCGAAGTGGTGTAATGACACGCCACTATAGAAGCGACAAGTGTGCTGTCAGAGAAAGTTTCAGAGTCAGAGGAAGCGATGCCAAAGGGACATCAAAGTTAAACCTTAGTGTGGTCTACAGGAGAACCACATGGGACTTTTGGGTTGACGTTGTTGGTCGGGTGTGATAAAAGAATAGTGAAAAAGAGAGAGAATAGATTCTACAACTAAGTGCATAGACATTTTATTGTAGAGAAGAGTCTACAGCTGAGTGTGTAGACTGAAGATGTTACCATTCCACGTTAATAGAAGAATAGTTCCAATGGACATAGATCCCACCTGGGGGTGAACCACGTAAATATAAGTTTCCATGTGTCATTGTTTATGATGTGATTTGTATACAATTTTATGGTGTGTTTATGTATTTGCATTTGTGTGTGTATGTTTTTGGTAACTGCATGCTAAGTAAATGGAATACCTATGTATGAAAGTTATGGAAACATGAGAATGATGAATATGTAGCTAACTAGTGAATACATTAGAGATTCAATGCAGTCCTGTATACTGTTTACTGGATGCGGAGTGTGAAGTAATTTCTTCACCATATTTTGTTGTCCATGTTGGAGAAGGTTTCTAGAGAGGTTGTTATCCACATATGTGCAATGTCACAGTTATATAAGCTTGATTATGTAATCCCCCATATTCGCTTCGGGTGAGACTTCAACCTCTTTACAAGTTGATACTGAAAGGGCCAGTGAGACGGGTTTTGTTGTTGCTACAAGAAGGATTGTTGAACCTGGGTTTGCCAAAGGAACAACCAACACTCCTATACTTAGAAGCATTCAAACTAGGATCTGCAGTCAGTTAATTGAGAAATCAAGGGGACAAGGTGCCCCAAATCATGGAACTGACTGTGTAGTCTCCTAAATATGTGCATGAGGGCCCATTAGAACTCTAGTGATGTAAACAAGGTGCTCTGAGTGGATATGAGTGCTAATGATGGTCAAAATAAAGCTTTGGAGGGCCCAAAGTAAGGACTAGGTGCTAGGAGGCTCAACTGCCAATGCATGGATGCATGGAATGTTGCATGGAATGCATGTATGCATGCAAAATGCATGAAAAGAATGCAAGACCAAGATACGATGGTGAGAATATTCCAATAGGATTACAGTAGAGTTTTTCCATAAAACTGGTTGTTTCCCCCAAATCGATTATTTCCAAAAAATTAATGGTTGACCCCCATGCATAGTTTGGCCCCTTACTCAAAGCTTGGACCCCTAGGTAATATACAGGTGGATATACCATCGAAGTGGTGGAAGGAATTAATGGAATAGTTTGTGCAAACTCGATAATATTACTTGTTTTGGGGAGGGAGGGTTGGGTCAAACTATTGGTGGAAGGACCTAATGTTACACCTTGATGAGCTTCTGTATTAGAGTATTATGGTAAATAAAAACCAATTATATCACTTGTTGTGAGCCTAGATAAATCTCTAAGAGTAGAGGTGTGATTCAAGTCAAATGTGAGAAGGTTCGTGTGCATGAACGGTAAGGATGGATTCACCTGGTCAACCTGGGGGATACTCTAGGCCAAGGAAGTGTTGGCTTAATATACTGATCTAGAGGTTTCCAATGTAGACCTAGGTTCTTCGCGGTTTCAAGGAACCAACAAAACCCCTTCTCACCATCCCTTTCAACAACAGCCTGCGAACAGGCTGAGGTCTCATCCGAGGTGTAGTTATGGGGGCACTATGGAATCAAGTTTCCATAGTGATGTGATGAGTTGTTCGGACAGAACTACTGTGCAGTGCACTCTTGGGCCTGCGCTGCGGACTGAGGGTTGCGCAATGACAGGCTGCGTCACGGTCCTGACTTCTACAGGAAAGATACTTGCACACCCAGTGCCTCTATGGTCTGCGTGGTTTGGGCATAATGAAGATAATAGGACAGCGCAAGTTCCTTATACACCTCCTACGCGAACTTAACCACTATGAAAGTTTCACTTAACACTTACTCATTCATCTAGTATCTTAGGTTATCTAGCTTTGTAACAGACGCAAGTAGACAAAACATACAATACTGCGTGCTTCCGGTGTTGTGGGTCAAAATAGTTACACAATCCAAATTCTACATGCACTTGTGATTATTCATTAAACTGATACTTTCACAAACTTAGAATACCGCGCATTCATCATTCATCCATTCATGTAAGACTTAACATATTATTCCCATCTTTCTCCTATGGAGAATACATATAAAAGCATTATCATAACGACTGATAAATGAGAATCCAGGCATCCATGGTAAGAAAACAAGCAAATGCGAACACATAAACAATCACACTACACAAGATTTAATGTGGTTCACCCCCAGGATGGGAGCTACGTCCACAAGAACTGTTGTTGTTCTAGTCTTTGGGAAGAGTACAACATTTCTTTTTCTGCGCACTCAGCTGCAGACCCTCTTCTCTCTCAACCGGCCTCTGCGCACACTGCTTGTAGAGCCTTACAAAATTGTCTCTCAACAGAGATCTATTTAGTCAATAAAAATGGAGAGTAACAAAACTAACAATGAACAACCCTTTTCCCATACAAAATATGCCTTATTTAAAGATCATGCCCATAGGTCATGTCTTTACAATTCGAAGGAAAAACCATAAGGTTCCAAAAACTGGCATGGATGCCCGCCAGCCTGCCTGTCGCCATCAACAACTTGCTCCACTCGCTCTAGCCTCCTTACTGGACCACTCGTGGATCTAACGCCCTTCTAACAGCCGCAGCCATTAGCAAAATGGTTCCAACTGCATCGTGGCCTGTCACTTTCCACTCCTTTATCCTTCCTGCCGCCAACTTAGTGGCCTAGCTCCTCAACTGCTTGCCGCCACTCTCTTAGACAAGTCACTTTCCGCTATTGTCCATTCTATCCCTTACTCAAAATAGGTCACTTCCTCATCCGAACTTTACTTATATTCTTTACCAAAATTAGCTGCTGCAATGTTACTGTGCAATAACATAGCTACGCAAAAACCTAAACATATACCCTGCGTTGCACGCCCCACAAAATTGTTCCTTTTGCACACTCATCCTGAACTGCGCAGTTCCAAAACTGCTCTTTATCCAAACTTATACCCACTTGGGCACTGCCCAACATGAAGTTCCTCATGAAAGAGAAGTGATGAAGTATGATCCATGGTGGTTAATGTGGTATTATCCATAGTGGAATTCGGTAATCAAGGTGTTGTGTTTAACTGATCGAAGAATGGGATGGTGTCAAAATCATATCTAAATGCTTCATTTTATATGTGTTGAGTGGTAATTGATAAGAAGAAGAAGCGTCAAAATATCTAGTAGAAGGAAATTCTACGAGTGCCTTATCGATAGTTCTAGTAATAGGGGGATTTGACAGAGGGATTGTACTTCCCTAAAAGTTTCAACCTCTCTTTCAATCTAAATGTTGAATGGATCAATGCTTCCAACTTCAGAGGGGATTTCTTTGTTAATAGTTCCCTTGGTGGAAGAATGATGTGAATGTTTTGAATGTGGATTCTCTTTATCCTTAGGGTCTAGCCCTTTCATTCTACTAGATATTCACAGACATCAATAATCTAGTGTGAAAAAAGAATGATTCCTAGTGCCAACTATGAACAGAGGAAGAAAACACTCCTAAAAAGAACTAAAGGTGATCAATCAAGCAATTAGTAAGTAAGGGATCTTTTGTAGAAGGAATATCAAGTCACCATCAAAGAAAAGATGGGAAATTACCCACAGCTAATTTGTAATGGAATTCAAGAGTTGCAACTACCAGATGAAACCAAGTACCCTACTAATGATCCAAAATCGTGTGTTGCAAATATGTCTTAGGTACCAACAACACCACAACTACACTCACCTGGGAGATAACCTAGGAAAATCAACTAAGGTTACCACTCCACACTTGGTGGTTGGGTGTAATGGTCATGGGATATGGATTCTACTAATTGGAAGGGAACATAATACACCTATTTTGTAATATCCCCAATTTGGAAATTTTCCCAATTTAGTCAATTTTCGAACCTTGGACTAGTGAAGCTCCAAACTGTCCCCAAATGATCCCAAATGGTTTCGAATTATTTCCAGAGTGGATTGAGGTGTATTAGGTCACCCTAATAAATATATTGTATGCTTGGACACCTTCTAAGTACTTCATCAACTTGCATTTAAAATTAGAGAATGAAAGAAAAAATTACTAGGAAAATCAATGTTGAAATCCCCAAGGGTAGATGGCTCCAAAAGACTGCTAAGGAATTCGAATTGGGACTAAGAGTGTTTGAAGGGTATTAGGACATAAAAATGAACCTAATGGGTTCATAGACACTATAAAAATATTTCTGAAACATTCATTTAAGTTCAGGAGAAAATAGGGAAATTTGCTAATAAATTTGAGGTTCAAATCCCCCAAGGGTAGAGGTCACTAATGGCTTCCCAAATGCAATACGAACCTCCAAAATTTCAGAAAAAAAAAATGGATTATTTATATGAATTCAATGGGAACCAAAATGAATCATTAATCAATTCCTAAATGCTGCTGCAACTCCCATAAATTAGATATCAGTAAACATGTCTTAACATAGGGGGAAATGAGAGAAAAGCTCTATAAATTGCTATGAAATTTGTGAGAAATGTTACAAGGAATTGCATAAGGTGTATGGAACTTCTTCATTATATTAAGCGCTCTACAAAAAGAAATAAAACCACATATATTTACTGATACAAGTCGATACCAAACAACTTCAAGCTCTCTCAACAAGATATATGGGAAAATGGCTCGAATCTCTTCCTTGAATGTAAATATCACTTGAAATAGATAATTTTCCAAGTTTTGGCTCTCATGATATGATTATTACATATATATATAGCATCCAACATGTCCATGAATTCTAAATAGAATTCCTTCACTAACTATGTGCAACAACAAGTGCGTTATGCAAAAGCTATGGGGGAAAATGACACCACTCATACCTAGTTTGGCATTTTTATATGGTTTTACTTGGATATTCGACTTGAGTTTCATATGTGCATCAAATAAAGATTTAATAAATCATATTACAATTAAATGGGTCCCTAAGAGCTCCCCCAAAGATATCAACATCTCACCAAGTGCGCTCTTCCTCCAAGAGCCAAAATATGAGGAGAAATGTGGGAGCAAGTTGAATAAGAGAAGATCATGAGCAGCCCTATAGCTTCAACCTGCAAAAAATGACTCCATTATAGCTCCAAATGAAAGGTCTGAATTTCCTCTCCAATTTCCAATTAGGATGGGAATCTCACACCCTCAAAATTGGTACTAATGCAAGTAGAGTAAACACTCCACTAGCATGGAAAAGCTATGCTCTCCAATTTTCAAAATGAGAAATGATAAAAAAAATCCACTCTCTTTCTTTCCTCTTGTATTTTATTAACCTCCCAAGTCATCCTTATCTCTAATTCCATCCAAGAGACTCATCCCAACTCAAGTTAGGGAGAGATTCCCATGAATGCCACTTGTCCAACTTTTCCTAGCTCTCCTCTTCCATCAATTCAAATGGGGGCATCTTGGCTTCCCTAACTCCCCTTGTGCACCCTCTTGGTGGCTATTTTTAGCCTTGGCGTGTCATATATGTCATACATAAGCAATCAGGTCTGAACGTTTTCATAAGTGTCATAAAATCTTCATCATTGTTGTCATATGAGTTAGGGAATCTAGCTCCAAGTGTCACAATTCTTCTAAGATTCCTCGTCCTCTTCCATGGGAGTTTCTCTTCCACTCCAATTCGACCTTAAATCATTCATGCCATGAATAATACCTCTTCAACTCCACCAAGTATGTTACCCTTCATCTTGAACTCGAATTGGTGGGAGAATAATGCCAAGTGTAGTGGGGAATGTTGCCACATGTGGGTCCCACAACCTCTTATGTGCTCTCATGATCAAATTCCACCTTATTTTATTTTTATTATTATTTATTTGACCCATTTAATGTGAATTTGTAATTATAATGTCATTTTGGGTCTTGTATCTCCCTTATTCCAACTTTTAATGCTTCCACCCCCAACCTAGGGAACTAGTAATTTTCCTCCATGATAGTTCATTTGGATGGGTACATTACAAACTTTGAATTGGGAATTTTCTCTTAATTTGACCCACCTTGTCCATTTGGATCTAATTTAAATTATTACTAACTTGGACATCATTCTTGGCAATTATTTGACCCTTAGTACCAATTTGAAAAACTATCATGAATATGGCCAAGGGCTTAGGCCATTGCGACCTAAAGAAAATTTTGGGGACATGACATATTTTAGACCTGAATCAACTCAGATAGTGTTTTCAACTTGAGGAATTTCCACTACTAAGATTAATCCCTAACTCGCATAACCCCACCGAGAGAGAATGTCGAGAATCGATCTGAGCACTCTTCTCGGCTTCTTCTACCACTTGAATCCTTTGATAGATCTTCCCAACAAGCACTTCAAGCTACTAATGGATTTTTGTTAATTAGTGTTCCTTGTCTCATTTTAATAACTCTTGGACAATTTACTCACTTTTCCTACTCCAAAATCTCTAATCCCTATACTATTGTTGATGTGATATACAATAAAAAGCCTAATTAATTTTATTAGCGCATTGGAGATGAAACTTATGATATGATGATTTGACTCCAAACCATGCAACTAAATTCAAATGCAAATATTTTTCTTCGATGAAATCTATCTAAGCAAGGGATAGGATTTATTTTTCTTCTCAATGTAAACATCCAATGAAAATGAAAACTTTTTCCACTTTTAATGCACTGCATAGCTTCTCACTTATCTTTTTCCAATGAATGGGGAAAGCGGTTCCAAACAAAACAAACAATCATAGAATCCAAAAATCAAAGACAATCATTTTCAATCAAACACCAAAACTAAGAGATTTTTTTTTCTTGTTTTCTTCTTTTTCAAAAAATTCTATGACGAATTGAAACATGTACTACTTTGTTACCATATAATGAATTCAATTATATTTGAAAAATAACTAAAGAAATATTGAAGATAAAAATTTTCTTTCAAAGACTCTTAAATTGCATTAAAATACTAAAAAACAAACTTCTTTGTTTCAATATACAAGATTTGATTTGACTTGTAAATACCTTAAAGCAAAAGAAGGCAATGCAATTTTTTTCCTTTTCATACACTCCCGAATTGAATTCAAATATTGTGTAATGTACCAACTAGGGCTGATGATACACTAACTCAATCTCCTACCAGACTCATCTAAAAACAATGAATTCAGTGGGCTAGTTTTACTGGAGGTAGGAAATACCAAGCACTCTGGATTGGAGGAGGAATATGATATCTAATAATAAATTTTCACAAACAACTGGTACCATTTATGGTTCTAAATCAACAAGGCTGAAGTATACTACAATGCTCCTGGGCACCCCAACATATGGAAACTACTATATCATTATTCATTGACTGGAATATATTGGTGAAGGATTATAAATTTAGAAGGATAAATAAGATAAATTTATATTCAATATACATTCAGGTTGAATTCCATAAAGTTAGATAAAGTTCTGATGAATTCTCACAATGATATGACAAAAATTGCTTACTAGGATTACACAATTAGTTAGAATTCATGACTTCCAAACAGTCAATGAAGGCTCATGAAATTTTGATATGAGACTTAGAGTAATTCATATTACATATTAAGCAAATCTGGGAAAAATAATTACTTCATTTGGATCAAGACTCATTCATTTATCAAATCCATTCTGAAAACTAGTCAAATTCTATGCAAATCTAGAAGCGATGTAGAAAACTCAGAATTTTTCAGAATTATTCAATAGTAAAGTTTATGAATGATATCAAAGGATAATAATGACTTTAATTAAATCATATTTAATCCAATAGTACTCTCAAAATATCACAAGAATTACTCTCCTCTCAACATAACAAACTAGCACTGGAAATCAATAGGAAGCTTGAAGATTCAAACCATAGACTTCATGGCACTTATTATGAACTTGAAAAAAGGCTTGATTGAGATAAAGGACCTACAATAAAATCATTTACAATGGCTTAAATCCATCATCCTGTCACAGGAAGCAGCGGCACATCACCCAGCTTGGACTAGGGGCACATCTCCAAAGTCTCTAAGGCACAATTGCTCTCAAACCAAAACTCAAACTGACCAAAGATGTGAAGGGGGTGAACACTCCTTTATTTACATATTAAGGATGAATTGAGGATAAATTATCCTTGAATAATTTTCCCTCACGTGTGGATAAGGAAATCTATCCTTCCTTCCTTTTCCTTTTTGCTTTGCTTTCCTCCTTTTACATTTTTTGCTTTGTTTTCTGCTTTCTTGCTTTTCTAGAATTTCTTGCTTTTCTGACTTGATCCTGCTTCCTTCTTTTGTGTTTCTTTCTTCTTTATGCTGCTTGTCCTGATTTTTTTCCTTTTTTCTTATTTGCACCATCTTTCTATCTTTTTTTCCTGATTTTCTAGATTTGGATACTTTCTACTAACTTCTTTTGCAAGTCATATCCAAAGTCAACCTCATCCACTAAGGCACACTTTTGGAGAATTATCCTCTTTTATTTATGATAAAATTATTTAATGGATGAAAAATAATCATTTCAAGTGCATAATAAACTTTAGGAAAAAATAATTCACACTGATCCTAATTAATTAAATGCCTGGAATTCAAAATTAACCCCATAGTAAATGAAGTTGTCTCCTCAACCCAAGGGATTGGTTGGGTTAGGAACTTGATCCAATGATCATTGTTGAGGGGACATGACAGTCCTCCCCTCCCAAGATTTCTTGTCCTTAAACAATTTCAAACGAGGATGCTACAAGATGTGTTCTCCTTCCCAAGTAGCATCCTCACTAGGAAGTCCTTCCCATTGCACCAAAAATTCCTTAATGATTATGCTCCTTAGTTTCTTCTATCGGATCTCCAAGATATTCTTAGGGCTCAAAACCAAATTTCCTTCATCATCAAGGGGTGGTAAGTCTTGTGAAACCTTGACTTGCTTTCGTATTCCCTTCTTCAAACATGACACATGCAAAACATTGTGAATCTGACTGCGTGGAGGCAATTCTAGCTCATAAGACACTTCCCCAATCCTCCTCAAGACTTGGTAGGGACCATAGAAAGTGGTATGCCACTTCTCATCCCCCTTAGACTTCAATGAGGACTTTCTATATGGATGAAACCAAGAATAGTTGTAGGGGCGAAATTTATCCCATGGTTTATTTTTCGATGTTTTGTTCTGAAAAAGATTCACCAATTTGCATTTTTTGAAGCCCCATTTCGCCCAATTTTGATGGGGTAAACTTTTTTCACTCTAAAAATCACCAAATTATTATAAAAACTATATAAAATCCTTAGAAATTGAAAACATTTTAGAAAAATATCACCAAATATTTTATAGTTGACATTTTAAGAATTGGTAAGATTCGCCAAGGTTTATACACTTTTAGATAAGTATGGGTCCTTAAAATTATCCCTCGCTGAAACCTCAAATAAACCAGATCTCCTACTTGGAAATATCGCTCAATCCTATGTTTGTTTGCATGCACCTTTTCCCTGTTATGTGCTACCTGCAAGTTTTCCTTGAGAGTTTTGAGTATGTCTTCACTCTCTTGGATCCAATTCTTTTCCTTCCGTGTCTTACAGTCACCAAATATCAGATCAACAAAAGTTAGCACATCATATCCATATAGATATCTGAAGGGAGACATACCAATCGAGATATGAAAAGTAGTATTGTAACAAAACTCTCCCAAATGGAGCCAAGTAGTACATGAATTTTGTTGGCCTGTAAAAAAATTTCTTAAGTACCCAACCATTGGTTCACTCTTTCTGTTTGGCCATCATTCTGTGGATGGTATTTGGTACTCATGACCAAATGTGTCCCCACTAACTTGAACAACTCTTGCCAAAAATTGCTAGTGAACTTGCTATCTCTGTCACTGATGATGGACTTGGGTATGCCATGAATTTTGAAGACTTCTTTGATGAAAAGATCAGCCACTTGGATGGATGAATTACTATTTTTGACAACAAATAAATGTTCATATTTATTCAATCTATCAACCACAACAAAAATACTGTCTTTACCTTGGATTTTTGGGAGCCTGATGATGAAATCCATTGATACACTTTCCCATTTATGTTCATGAATAGGAAGTGGTTGTAAGAATCATGTTGGATGAGTATGCTCTACATTATTTTTCTTACATGCCACACATGATGTAACATACTCCATCACCTCCTTCTTCAACGCCTTCCAAGTGAACCTTTCCTTCACTTTCTTGTAAGTCTTCACAAACCTCGGATGACCTGCTAGAGGCACATCATGGGTAGCCTCAAGGATCTTCTTCTTTAATGTGGATTCTAGAACTAAAAAGATACTATCCTTATAATATATAACATCATTGATAATATTGTAAGTATCATCAGGAATTATTCCATCAAACAAATCACAAGCAAGACGATTCTTTGTGTACTCTACTCCAAGTTGTACTATCCAATCATCATAAAATTTGAGCAATGGAAATGTTGGTTTTCTAGAAAACGCCTAAGCTACAATGTTCATGTTACCCTTCTTATATTCAATATCAAATTCAAATGCTTGGACCTTGCTTACCCACTTTTGTTTCCTATCATTCAACTCTCTTTGGGTTAGGAATTGTCTCAAACTGTTGTGGTCAGTCTTGATAATGAACTTACCACGTACCAAATATTGTCTAAACATGACTAGTGCATGCATGATGGCTAGCATCTCCTTGTCATAGATTGAATATAATATTTCATGGGGCTGCAAGGTTCTTCTCTGAAAGTCCAAGGGGTGCTTGTTTTGCATCAAGACTGCTCCAATTCCATTTCTTGAAGCATCACACTCAAGAACAAAAGGTTGAGAAAAATATGGAAGTGCAAGAACATGGAAATGACTCATTAACTCCTTCATTCTATTGAATTCTTGCTCAGATTCTTCTGACCAATTAAAAGCTCCTTTATTAGTAAGTTCTGTCAACTTGGAAAATCCTTAGACAAAATTCTAGTAGTAAGTGCATAACCCAATAAAACCTCTTTAGTGATATTTTTAAGACTTGGCCAATCTAAAATAGCTTGGATCTTATCCATGTAAACCTTAACTCCCTCTTTCCCAATCACATGACCAAGACACAAAATATCAATCATTATGAACTCACACTTGGATAAATTTGCATAGAAAGATTGATCTGCCAATATTGTTAGTACAATATCCAAATGATGCAAATGCTTCTCCCAAGTTCTACTATAGATAAAAATATTATCAAAGAAAACAAGTACAAACTTACAGAGATTCTTGCTAAACACTATGTTCATGCAAGATTGAAAATTTGCAAGTGCATTGGTTAGGCCGAAAGGCATAACCAAAAAATAAAAATTCCCATGGTGACACCGGAAGGCTGTCTTCTGGATGTCTTCTTCCCACATGATGATTTGATGGTAACCAGATCGAAGATCAATCTTTGAAAACTTGGCCCCATGGAGTACATCCATAAGCTCATCAATACTTGGGATAGGATATATGTTCTTGACAATCTTCTTGTTGAGAGATATGTAATCTATGCACATTCGCATGGTCCCATCTTTCTTCTTCACAAGGACTATAGATGAGGCAAAAGGACTTGAGATTGGTATAACGAACAAAAGTCAAGAATTTCGTTGATGGGTCGCTCTATCTCATCCTTGAATATTTATGGGTTTTTGTAGGGATGTACTTTGATAGGTGGGGTTCCTATCTCCAAATCAATTATGTGCTCCACTCCTCTATCAGGTGTCTTACCATGAGGAAGGTCCCCAAACACCTTCTTATGCTTTTGGAGCAAATTCTAAATGTATTCTGGGTATTGAGATACTTCCAAAGAGGTACCCTTTGTGGTGATTAGGAATTCTGTAGCCCATTCAATGTCTCCATGCCTTAGTATGGATCTCATACTATGTGCACTTACCACTTTTTTTGGGTAGGTGTTGATCCCTCTCAACACTACCTCCTTTCCATCTTCTCCTTTGAAGGTCATCTTAGGAATTTGGTAGTATATTGAGTGCTTCCCTAATGAATACAACCATTTTACTCCCAAAACCATCTTAGTATTAGCCACATTCACAACATAAAAGCTATCTGTAATGGTATGTTCTCCTATAGTAATCTGCAATTTAGGAATCCATCTAGAACAATCCATATAATGATTACCTGGAATGATAACAGTGAAGCCTACAAATTTTTTAATAGGTAGCTTCCTCCTTTCAACCAAACTTGAATCAATGAAGTTATGTGTTCCTCCTCCATCCACTAACATAGTGTCTGGTTATCCTTGAACCACTCCTTTGAATCCGAGTGTATGGAAGCGAGGCACTCCTGAAAATAGTGCAATCTTTCTCACCTTGAGAGTACGGTTCTTCTTTTGCAGTCTCATAGGAAAATTCTGCATCTATTGGGGCCTCTTCTTCTTCCTCCTCGGCATCTCTCTCTGAGTAAACTTCAATGTAGTGTGCTTTTCCTTTAGCACATATGTGTCCTAGAACCCATGGCTCCTGACACGTGAAGCACAACTTCCTTATTCTCAATTCATCTCGATATTAGGAATATTTATCCTTCTGAAGTTTCCATAAGGACTTTTCATGGGTGGCCTTTGATTCTTGAATTTATTAGGGCCAATATTCCTAGGAGGAATTCTAGTCCTTGGAATAGAGTGTTGCAAGTCTCTCATTCTACTTAGTGCATCTTGCAAGGTAGAGGGTCTATGATACTTCACCAAACCTTTCAAAGGTTTTGATAACCCTTCAATGAACAACATGATCAATCAAACTTATGATATATCAGAGACCATCACAGTTAGTTTTTGAAACTTAGAGATGTAGGCTTCAGGAGTTCCAGTCTGCTTCACATGTTCTAGTTCCCTAAAGGTGATATAAGGATCTCTTCTTTCAAATATTTTATCCAACCTTCTTGTGAACTCTTCATAAGTAGTCACTTGATCATGCCCAAGAGTGTTTAGTCCATGAAACAACCAATCATTGGCTTATCCTTCTAAGTGTAGAGTATCCATATTGATGGCATCTCTCTAATCTATTAGATTCAACTGAAAATATGTATCAAGCTTCTGAATCCAAGAGTTAGCACTGCATTTCTATGAACCATCAAAGTAAGGTAAATAAATCTTACCAATAGCATTTCTTATCTCATAGTTTTGATTTTTCACCTGGAAGCCTCCTCTTGGGTTGGTATTGTACTGCATATCACATAAGTCTTTGAATGGTAAAGAACTTATGCACTCTTCATTCAATGTAAGGTACTCAACATATTTGTCCTCCCATGAAGCAAGGCCTCCATTTCGAACCTTAGGTTCCTCTCGTTGTTCTTTAGTAAAATTGGGCATAATAGGCCTGGAGTGAGCCTGAGATTCCATATTGAATTCATAAGGGCGATTGTGAGGCCCAATCCTTGAGAAAATATGGGGTACCATTGCTTCTCCCCTCTCCATTCTTGCTTCCTAACTGTTGAGCTAAGAACTATCTGTTCTCTTTCCCGGATTGAACAATATTATGAGATATGTATTGTAATCCTTTCATCATGCTGTGAACAAAGAGTTTGAACTCATATTTGTCTTCATTGTGAGACATGTCTGACTCTCCTTGTACTTTCCCTTCAGTAGAATTTATTTCTTCTCCCTCTTATTCTTCTGACAAAGGATCCTTCTTCTTAGAATCTGAGTATCTTCTTGGACTCATAGAAATAATTCAAGAGCATGTTCAGAGGACCATGCTCTGATATCACTGTAATGTACCAACTAGGGATGATGATACACTAACTCAATCTCCTACCAGACTCAAATAAAAATAATGAATTCAGTGGGCTAGTTTTATTTGAGGTAGACAAGATCAAGCACTATGGATGGGAGGAAGACTATGATATTTGATAATACCTTTGAAAAAATCATTGTTACTATTGATGGCTCGAAATCATCAAGGATGAAGTCTACTACAATGCTCCTGGGCACCCGAGCATATGCAAACTAGTATATCACTATTCATTGAGTGGAAGATATTGGTGAATTATTATGAATTTAGGAGGATAAATAAAATCAATTGACAGTCAATATACAATCAGTTTTCATTACAGAAAGTTATAGAAAGTTTTGATGAATTCTCACAAAGATATAAACAAAAATGCTTACTACAATTGCACAACTAGTTAGAATTCAGTACTTTGAAACAATCAATGAAGGCTCACTAAATTTTGATATGAGACTTAGAATAATTCATATGACATATTAAAACTCCTATTTCATTGAAACTGGACATATTCTAGTCCAATTCACTTTGAATACGGGTCAAAAGCAACCTTTCTAAACCCCAAAATCAAGGTTTCTAAAGTGCAAAATTTGGTTCCAAAAGTGCCAAATCCAGGTTCCAAAAGTGCCAAATATGGTTCCAAAAGTGCCAAATCCGGTTCCAAAAGTGCAAAATCCAGGTTCCAAAAGTGCCAAATCTGGTTCCAAAAGTGCCAATTCCAGGTTCCAAAAGCATACTTTTTCTTTTGATATCCCCCCTTTTTAAATTGGTTTTTGTGCTTTTCCGATATAATAAATATGATAATGGAACTTTTAGAACCTAATTTTTCCCTTTTGGAAGGCTACTTTTGACACTTCCAATACTTAAATTTTTAATTTTGAAAATCGATTTAGGCACTTTCAAGCTCTGATTTTTCATTTTTCGAAAACCAAACTCGGCACTTCACAAGTATTATAATCACAGTGAAATTGAACATAATAGTACAAACAAACATAAGTGTATTATTTAAAAAAATTCTTTCATTTTCATTTTATTCACAATCGGCCTCACATCATTCACGCCATTCAAGTGCAACAAGCAAGGCTATAATCGATCTAACAAGAATGTGTCATTGACATATTTGCAAGTATACGCTTTTGTTATAATATAGTTCCCTTCCTCGTTACAAACATGTTTTTATTTTGAGTCATCTACAATCACTGTATTTGTAGCATCCCAACCATGGATCAAAATGTCCCAAACTTTGTTTAAAGGCTTGAGAAATACATAAGGATTTCCATCACCCTAATAACCCTCTTTGGCTATGCAAGAACAATATTCTTGTGTTAAAATTATTCTAAATTGTTCCCTTTGCAATCATGTTCTTTGTAATAAAGTTGGAAAAGACTTGTCAATTTTTTTGTTGTTGTGCAGATGTCCATACCCCAACTTCAAATATACTACATAATTCTTCAAAAAATTCCCTAAATCCTGGATGTATAAAATAATACTTTGTGGTTGATTCGATATCTAGTGTTCGTGGAAATCTAATTTTTTTTTTTTTTATGTACTATGTGTAACAAAAATCCATTGAAATAAAAAATAATCAATGGTATTGTTACGGAGATAAAATTCCTATGGCTTGGGGTAGACCACAACAGACAGATGACTACCAGAAATCAACTCAGATCCCAATGCATGTTATATAAATGTAAATACTAAGATGTGGAATAAAGAACCAACCTTCAACCAAGCATTCGATGTAGATCCTCGTTGAGCTTTCAAATATCTACACTTGAACCTGCAGCTTAGTCTAAAAAATAAACACAAGAAAGTGCATATAATATATGAAAGATGTTGGCACAGACAATAGCATGGTCCATGATATAATAAGCAAATGTACACAATGTTAATAAACCATTCACAACATCAATTGGATGAGAAAATGAGTATTTCTATTAATGAAACAAGAAGTACGTGATACAACCTCTTGCCAGCAACTCATCTGAACCGAGAACTAGGTCCCTCCACTTGTGTCTCCACTACTTCAATCCCCCATGCAATGGAAAAATAAAACTAAGAAGGAGTTTGGTAGGTGAACATAAGAGGTTCACAACAATAAGTATCAATGGATGTAGACTCAAGCTATGGGAAAAATCCAATAGAGTTTCGATGCTCTCTCTTTCTCCTCCTTCCATGTACCATAAGAGCTCAATATATAGCCTTCCAAAGGTAGGTGAAAGGTCAAATCAAGTCGTTTCGGGATACATGGAGGGCCAAAGGTCACCTTATGACCGCGTTTTGGAGTAAAAAGTGAGTTTTTAGTAGAATTTACCATTTAACTCGGTGTACGCGGGCTACATTGGGACAACCCGTGCATGCATGAGTTGCAGTCAAGCAGCTCGCATACAGGAACAAAAATAGGGAAATAAAGGGTTCTTGGAGGAAAAAAATGGTTATGAGTCAAGGAAATGGATAACATAGGTCAAATAGTAAAAATGCTCACAGGGTGGCAAAATACGCTATAACAGGTTTACTAGTAACCAATATTCTAGTAACTACAAACAAACAAAAAACACACACACAACCCAATCAATAAAATATTATGTTTCAATTTTTCTAAGTATATTGCTTTCACGTTCTGCAATTTTTGAAAAAAATCACCAAATACATGATGTGATGTCCATAAATAATATGAGAATTGTCTAATAAATTTTTCATCAATTAAATTTAGAAGTTGTCAAAAATATACAAATCACTAAATTAATTATTTTATATATAATATGACGGTCATTTGAAGTTGAATGTATTTAACCAACGCCCCATTTTTGAACGAGGCCCGAGATAATTCAACAGAGAACACAACAATGTTTTTATAGTTATTTCTCTATCTTGTGAACCATCAAATTTCCAACTAGTTGGCATTTTCAAGCAGTTTTCCTTGCTGTTATCTGCTGAATGATATTGCCGTTCATCTATAAACATGTATGTTTTTTTATATATATCTCCATATTGGATAAGTACATCCTTGAACGACTTTTTGCATATGTGTAGTACTTCAACACAATTATAAATAACACTATGTTTACATTCCTCATGACCCCAAACAAATTCAATGTTTTCATTCTTCAACCATATAAATTTACCAAGGAATTTTATAATTTGCATGTTGCTGACCGTTGAAAACCATAGAGCAATGCCAAAATGTTCTCTGGAAACACTGATAATATCGGGGCTGAACATCTGTGCATAATAACGATAGAAATTATGGACAAAATGAGGTTGTTGGGAAAAATATTCAAAGTTGGATAACATCCGAACTCCAAAGAGAAATCCCTCTACTCCTAGGACAAATAGTTTATTTTGCTGTGATATCCAGATTGCATACAAAAATAGAAAACACATTGAATGATTTAAAATATCCATAGGTTACATCTAGTGTTTCCTGCTCTTGAAAGAGGAAATGATAGGTTACATTAGATTTTTGTCACTCAACTAGAAGAAGGCACTGAAGGGTCTGATATCAGTTGATTCATGCATTTACTAAGACCCTGCGAGAGTCGATGTACCAATTCACTATCTGTCCTAGGGGACGATGCAATAAATGGATTACGCAAAACACATTTTTTACATGGATGTGCTTTCACATCATCACCCTCTAAAACAATCATTGATGTATTACTTTGCGAAGATTGCATTGCGAACTCCTCCAGCACACTCTACAATTTTTTTTGTGTATTTCCTTCTTTATTGTTGGTACATCTCTCTCGAAACCATAAAAATAAAATTTGTTCCCCATATGAGTTTTCTGCACTACATGCCCTCAAAATTTTGTAAACAATGACTTCCTCTCATTGACCCCACATTTAGATGACCAAATCCCAACATTGAATTTGGAAAGACACAATCTCAAAAAATATATGGCATATGTTCGTGACTCATATGAAGTTTCTTTGTGTTTAAATTCAAATTCACCAATAGTACTTTCTTCCCCCTTTTTAACTTTTTCCCTCCGACAATATTTTTTTGATTTCCCTTTTTTTTATCTTTTGGAGTGATTTTCTGTGACTTTCTTGCGAAATAGAAAACCTTCCATTTCTAATATCAACAAAATTTTTGTATGGGGAGCTGCACATAAATATTGATTGTCATTATATATTTCAGAATAAATTTGTTTTATCAATTTAACTAGAAAATATTCTTTGTCTTTTACCTGACAATGGAAGGCCAACATTTGAATGTTGAGTAACATTGTTGTAGATACCACGTTTTGAAACCAATCCCTTGCGTTGTTCATTATTATCCAAGCTCTTTCCTGGTCCATTATTATCCAATGTGATTTGTTGGCTAATATTCACGGACATCGTCGATGCCAGCCCTTGTTGTGGGTCATCCACATGTTGAATAGCAAAGCAATCATCTTGACCTAGAAATTTGTAGGTATACATTTTATATAAATTTTTGCAAGTATTCAAGGTCACTATCCCCGTTCATAATTTAGTTAATTTAACCAAGATCATTGATAAATAAATTTTTACCTTCTTGTCCATCTTGTTCCACAATTTGGTAGTTCTTTGTGGATTCTCTATCAAATTCAGGGTCGTCATTGGATAGTATAATTTTATTGGACGATACCTGAGTGTTCTCTTTATTTGAAGTTGTATTAGAATATGAATTTGAAGAAGTTATTGAACATAACCGACCGAGAAGAGTAAAATACAATGAAATAAGACATCTGAAAATGTTAATACAAATACCTTAGTTTATACCTAATTCATGATAGAAATTCTTCATAAACAACTCTTGTTGTACTGTCTCCACAATAGAAATAACTATTCTATTTAGAGACCTGATAACTGAATGAAGAACTCTACCTCCTGCGTACAACGGAAGAACTGTACCTCGAGAAGAGACCTATCTGGAAACTATGTGATCCCAGAATTCCTGTGCCCTTTCTTTTTCAAAAACACGGCTTCTCAAACTATCATTTTTAACCAAGGGAAAAGGTAAATCAATCATTGGTAAGCCCTGATCCTTCCAATTTATATCCATTTGAAAGATAGACAAATTATCATCATCCCTTCCATTGCTACAACACTGTATAATAGAGAATCCTATAAATAATTCCTTGGAGAAATATCTCTAAACTTCCCGTTAGCCAGATTTTATGACCAAGCCCAACTAAGGAGAACTAACCCACACAAGGCGCTTAAAGCAGACCCCGGTATGTTTGGTATGGATAATTATCACAGGTTATGGTCCTACTACCATCTAAGTTTCATTCTATTAAGGAGAATCCTACTATTTAAACTTAGGAAAAGGGTGTCCTAAACTAATTAACAAATTTAAAATTTAAACTAAATTCTAATGAAAACTACTAAGTTAAAACTAACTATTAATCTACAGGTTATACTAATCTATTTAAAATTAAATTTCTATTTAAAAACTATTAAATCAAAGCTTGTTGTCTATTTCTAATCTATGTTTTGATCTCTTAAGGAGAGTCTCACTGTTTAATGATATGAGTTCTGAAACATGCAATTAGAACCCTAAATACGTTATATAACTAATATGCAATATATAACTAATTTATGATGCAAATTCCAAAAGCTAGAAACACACAGATTTAATAGCTGCTAAAATGCACAGATTTAATAGTTGTTAAACCTGTAGCTTTCTGTTTTGAAACGAAATTGTAAAATAATTTATATTTAGTTCTATCTATTAGATCTAACCTATCCTGATCAGGATCATGATTGAAACTAAGATTGACTCAATTTGCACACATAAATTAAACATGTAATAACTTTAAATTGAGAAGAAAATTCTACAATAAAAAATATGACATATCTAAACAACTTCAAAGATCCTGCCAATTAACAGAGTAAGATCATGAAAATTGTTAGAGGATTTAAGTTATACAAATCTAAATCAATTTTCTTTCAATAGATCAAATGATAAAGTAATCATAATTCCCAGAATAAACTTCAAGAGATGATGATCTTAAAAAAAGTAAGCATACCAAAGAACTAAGTTCCGACAATTTACTTAATTTCATTGAGAAATAATGATAACCAATATAAACAGTCAATTTCTATTTCTATTTAAAAGAAAAAATTGTACAAATCTCACAAAACGGTTCTGCAAATACATCTCGAGCATCATTTCTTTATAAACATGTTGATCTACCAACTACTAGCTGAGAGTGCTTATGTGCTGACTTCTTTGAAAGAAACTTTACAAAAGAAAATACAGAGAAGATAAAATTCATCTTTTGGTCTTTGGAGACCCTCCTCCCTCTCCTAGACTTTTGAGTTTGAATTTATAGAAGTGAAGAGTAGTGGGAAGGATAGCATCAAATCCCCAGGTGTCCGGTTCGTTCAACTGGATGCCAAACCGACCGCAATGATTTTTTGGAAAATTCACCTCTATTCGGTCACAGTTTTCTCCCACACTATTGAGATATTTCCAAAAATTCCCGCAGTTAGGGGTAAAGTATCCCATTTGGGAAGTGTTTTTTCAACCGTTTGAGCTAATTCCTCATGGTTTGCTCACAATTGTCCACGCAAAAACATCTTTCTCTGAGAGGTGCGTGATCCGCTTTTTAATTTCATCCTTCATGTGACAGCAACAACAAATTAGGGTTTCCGTGCAACTATTATGCATTAACGTTGTAAATATTTCCTTATGTTTATTATATCGAAACCAATTAAATAAATAAATCAATAACATTGTCTTTGAATAGACAATAATAATAATTAACAAATATTGAATTTTCTAAAGATATTCCATAAACACTATATTACTTTTAGATCGGAATTAGATGACTCGAAGAAATTAAATATTTTCATATATATAGACATTAATAAGTCATCTAAATAAAAATTAGTTTATCAACAAGGAGAATTAATTATTTTTCATGAAAAATAATACTTCACTTCATGAATGAGAATCATTGACTCCTTCCATAGTTTCCAAGCATGTTCTCTAGGATATAATAAAACTATAAAATAAGCCTTAAGTAAATTATTTAAACTTTGTCCTAAAATTATAACATCTCAAAAGGGACAAATTTTCATAAAAACTCTAAGGCTAGTAACATTCAATGATTCTATCAAAATTTTAAAACAAGGTTAAAGCTCCATTTCTTTAAAATGCAAATTTGTAAGATGAGGATTGGATGTATAAAATTGAGTACTTAATTGAATTATTAAAATCCATCAAAGTATGCAATTATTCATTAATACATTTAAGAATCGAAAGGTTTCGCAAGACTATAGAAGGATTAAGATAATTCAACCAAGCCAAAATGAAATAAGTACCATGAATAACCTCAAATAAGGATATGGAAGCATGATTAAATCATCACGAGGCCAGAAGACCAATGTGGTAAAGAAAATTGTCAAATCTCAATTTTATGAAAGGTAAAAAATTTAATCAAATGCTAAAGGCTTGCAAAAGTCAATGGATAATTCAAATTCAGAAGTAAGAGCATGGTCCTGTTATTTGATATAAACTCTTTCAAGACGTAAATCACAAGTATTACAATTGAGATTTTAGTTAATTACTTATGATTTATCAAAATGATCGTTAATTTGCAAATGCACCGACAAACCAAAATTTGTTACAATTTCCGAAGCATCATATAAAACCAACCAAGCAAAACTGAAGGATATAATTAGCTCAAATAAGCTCAAGTAAGACTAAGTAGGTGTTTTTCATCAACCAAAGGGCCAAAAGATGACAACTAGAAAGATATCCACAGCACCAAATCCTTATTCAATGAAATCCAAGCCAAAGAACAAGCACCGCAGAAAGCGAATAATCGAAGAAAGAAATCCAAGCAACTACCTACCAAAGCGAGGAAGATGAGATGAAGGAAAACTAGAAGTAAATACTTACAAAATTCTAATGGGGGGTCCTTTATTTTGCACAAAAAAAGGGGATTTGTTGGTGTTCCAACAATCCCTTGGTACGATTCCGCGTTACCTTTTTTTATTTCTTGCTGAAAAGTGTGAAAGCTTTAGAAATCATACAAGATTTTTCCATATCAGCTAAAAAAATACAAGTACATGCCGCTTAGTTTTATTCTAATTAGTACCAAAAAGAAAGCATATCTTCTTCTTCCCATGGACTATCACAATTACACATATCAATAACAACAAATTCACAGCTGATTTTCGCAACAAAAAATGCAATGGATCTTAGCGTGTTGACCAAATATGTAGGATAACAACATTGACATGCAAACTGTGAACTATATTTGATGACGTCAATGGACATACCCATCCCCTCTTTATTGATATATATGTTCAATATTTTCTCAGCACCATTTGGTAATTTTATACCATTATCCTCTTCAAATTCTTTCTTTCTCTTTTTACCCATAGATTTTGCTAGTCTTTCAGAGCATAAAACACTGCACAGTTGTTGGAGATGATTTGGGGAAATTTTATAGATTTCAATGACATTATCGACAGTGATAATTTGTGATCGAAAAGTTTGAACATCATGAACTTTGAAATATTCAACGATCGAATGCCTGGTTGACCTCTCGTCCTTGATTCACTTGCAATATTGATATAAAGCCTCTGCACAAACATTTTTGTCGACTGATGTGCTCAACCAAACCGATCTATTGATTATATTGTCTCCCACATCGGTCAATTCATCTTCATCAAGATCACACAATGGTCTAAAAAAATCAGATCCATGATTCTTTATTTTATTTTAAACAAAATCAACCTTAGTGATGCTCTTCGGTGAGCATGGAAAGGAACCACTTTTGTAAAGCTCAAATACAGACATCCATTTACTCCAGAGTGGATTTGATGTCAAAACAAGAGTTAGCTTGTCTTTAAGGATGTCCTTTGTTTGAACAACAAAGATATCCATACATTCAACTTGGAAAGACTGCAAACATATAAAATTAAAGATAATATCTAATTTGCTAATTTCATAACACATGAAGCAATCTAAAGACTTTGATTTATAAGAAGAAAAATTCTATGCCTGCCAATCATCACTGGAAGTGTTTCCCTTTCCTGGGTGGGATGACCTACCATAGGATATCCATTTCTCTATTGCTTTTACAACTTGATAAATGAATGGAGTGTTTGCAAATTCCTTGTTTGATAAATTTTCTTTTTTGCATAATTAGCTGATAATGTGCTGAGGAACATATTTATGTAGAAGACGAGTTGTTTGATGCCGATACCTTGAATGGACTGATTGATATTTATCAGTTTCAATGATTTTTTTCTGCACATAAATAGTATGCTTCCCATCCAATAAATAAAAATTTACTAAAAGGAAATTAATTTCGTCTTCATTTCCAGGAAGAAATCCCAATGTGGTATCCTTATCGAAAGGAAATAGAATAGCTTCTCTCAATGTTGTTGTAAAAGTTGAGAGAAGAGATAAAACCATATTTTCCACGACCTCCTCATCAACTTTTTGATATTGCAAATGTGGAGGCGCAACAACACATCTTGCTACGTCAATAGAAAAAAATTCTCATTGAACAAAAATCATTTGATTTGTTCTTGTTGAACTTCTTTTGAAATTTTGAAGCTCTTAGTCGCTTTCCACATCATCGCAATAGAAGGACTTAATTTGAGTGCTTTGAAGCAAGATTTGGTCACATATTTTTCAATATGATTGAGAAATGTTCTTATAAGGTAGATATGAATCTTTTCATGGCCTACATTTGTCACCTTATTTTCAATATTCATGTAATGCAATATAGACGAAGTTTTTGCAGCCATGATTCTTTTATTCCATACCGACAAAATTCCTTTCTTCAAAGATGATGCAGTATTAATTCCGGACCGATTTGAAGCATCATACGAGGGAAAAACCCACCCTTTCTACCCACAAGAAACCATATATAAATCGGGACCACACTTCATTAGATCTGGGTGAAAATTAAAAACCATAAGATCAACCTATAGAAGGAAACACCGGTCTTTCTCGACCACTTCAACTTGAACACGTAATAAATCGTCAGTAATGGAAACTGCAAATGTCAATATTCCTTCTCGAGTTGGATCTCCTTCCTCATCCAAGCAGAATAGGTATAAATCTTGGTACATATTATCTGGTTCATCCATCTCAACATACCATCCATGCTTGAATAAACCAAGTTTGTGGTCTTTTAACAAATCAAGGAACGCGATTTCCTGGTATTGACTAAGGCTCAACAACGTAGACATTTTTTATCTACAAAAAACATTAAGAATTGTCTAGTTAATATAAGAATGCATACAATGTTTATAATTATCAATTAGTGTTTTAATATTAGAGGTATACTTGCAAATGTTCAGACTAATGATCGATTGAGAAGGAATGACCGCTCATTTTCAAAATCAATTGCTTGATGAGGAACAAATATACTAGCATTATCCATGAGAGATTGAATGCACATTTTATATAGTCATTTGAGATTGAATCGATCATAGAAGGAGCGATCACCATAGAAGGGGCGGCCGATCCTTCTTGTCAGAAGTCGGAAGTCAGGATAAATATTTTTTATATGTTATAACGTAGCCAATGTCCTGATCCCTACTATTTACTGTGGAATTCGGAAGTCGGGAATTATCATCCCATGCTTCGCAGATTAAATATTTTTACATTTCTATCATAAATGAAGTGTCGACCGACCCTTCTTGTGCTCAGTATTCTTCGAGTGTTCACCATTCTGGATATACATGAATTGACGACCTAGCCTTCGTAGGTTGAATATTTTTACAATTCCCTCATAAATGAATAGGCGACAACCCTTCTTGTGCCCAGTGTTCTATTCATAATAGTTCTAGAATGAAAGAAGGGTTGGTCGATCCTTCTTGTGTTCACCATTCTAGATACATGTAAATTGTTGGATATAGGTGCTGGAAATTCTCTACTAAATGGAGGGGCAAGCGATCCTTCTTGTTGGATGTCAGAATTTGGGATAAATATTGTTTATATGTTATAACGTAGCCAATGTCCAAATCCCTACTATTTACTGCAGAATTCAGAAGTCAGGAATTGTCGGCCAAGGCTTTGCAGATTAAATATTTTTACATTTCTCTCGTAAATGAAGGGTCGAAAGACCCTTCTTGTGCTCATTATTCTTCCAATTTTCACCATTCTGGATATACCTGAATTGATGGCCTAGCCTTCGTAGGTTGAATATTTTTACAATTCCCCATAAATAAAGGGGCGACCGACCCTTCTTGTGCCCAGTATTTTGTTCACAATAGTTCTAGATTGCAAGAAGTGTCAGTCGATCCTTCTTGTGTTCACCATTCTGGATACATGTGAATTGCTGGATATAGGTGTTGGAAATTATTTACTAAACGAAGGGGCGGCCAATCCTCCTTGTCGGAAGACGGAAGTCGGGATAAGTATTTTTTATATGTTATAACTTAGCCAATGTCTCGATCCCTACTATTTACTGTGGAAGTCAGGATTCGGGAATTGTCATCCCAGCCTTCGCATATTAAATATGTTTACATTTCTCTCTTAAATGAAAGGTCGATAGACGCTTCTTTTGCTCAGTATTTTTCCAGTGTTCACCATTCTGGATATACATGAATTAAAAGCCGAGCCTTCTTAGGTTGAATATATTTACAATTCCCATAGAAATGAAGGGGAGGCCGACCCTTCTTCTTCCCAATATTATTTTCATAATAGTTCTAGATTGAAAGAAGGGTCAGTCGATCCTTTTTGTGTTCACCATTTTGTATATAGGTTAATTTCTCGATATTGGTGTTCACGATTATCTACTAAACGAGTGGGAGGCTAATCCTTCTTGTCAGAAGTCAGAATTCGGGATAGATATTGTTTATATGTCATAACATAGCTAATTTCTCGATCCCTAATATTTACTACGGTATTCGGTAGTTGGGAATTGTCGGCCTAGGCTTCGTAGATTAAATATTTTTACATTTCTCTCGTAAATGAAGGGTCAGCCGACCTTTCTTGTGATCAGTATTCTTCTAGTTTTCATCATTCTGACTATACATGAATTGAATTCCTAGCCTTTGTAGGTTGAATATTTTTAAAATTCCCTCATAACTGAAGGGGCAACCGACCCTACTTCTTCCCAGTATTCTGTTCATAATAGTTCTATACTGCAAAAAGGGTTTATCGATCCTTCTTGTTTTCACGATTATGGATACATGTGAATTGCTGGATATAGGTGTTCAAAATTCGATACTAAACGAACTGACAGCCGATCCTTCTTGCCGAAATTCGCCAGTCATGATAAATATTGTTTCTATCTTTTAACTTAGCCAAAGTCCCGATCCCTACTATTTACTGCAGAATTCAGAATTCGGGAACTGTTATCCCAACCTTCCTAGATTAAATATTTCTACATTTATCTTGTAAATGAAGGGTCGAACAACCCTTCTTGTGCTCAGTATTCTACCAGCATTCACCATTCTAGATATACTAGAATTGACGGCCTAGCCTTCATAGGTTGAATATTTATACAATTGCTTCATAAATGAAGGGGTGACCGACCCATCTTGTGCCCAGTATTATGTTCATAATAGTTCTAGACTGCACGAAGGGTTAGTCGATCCTTCTTATTTTCATGATTATGGATACATGTGAATTGTTGGATATAGGTGTTCACAATTCTCTACTAAATGAAGTGGAAACTGATCCTTCTTGTCGGAAGTTGGAAGTTGGGATAAATATTGTTTATATATTTTAACTTATCCAATGTCTCGATCCCTACTATTTATTGCAGAATTTGGAAGTCAGGAATTGTCGACCCAACCTTTATTGATTAAATATTTTTACATTTCTCTCGTAAATGAAGGGTCGGCCAACCCTTCTTGTGCTCACTATTCTTCTAGTGTTCACCATTCTGCATATACATGAATTGATGGCCTAGCCTTCATAGGTTGAATATTTTTACAATTCCCTCTTAAACGAAGGGTCGGTCAACCCTTCTTATGCCCAGTATTTTTTTCATAATAGTTCTAGACTGCAAGAAGAGTCAGTTGATCCTTCTTGTGTTCACCATTCTAAATACAGGTGAATTCACAATTCTCTACTAAGCGAAGGGGTGACCAATCCTTCTTGTCATATGTCAAAAGTCGAGATAAATATTTTTTATATGTTATAACTTAGCCAATGTCCCGATCCCTACTATTTACTGTGGAAGTCTGAAGTTGGGAAATGTCGGCCTAGAATTCGTAGATTAACTATTTTTACATTTCTATCATAAATGAAGTGTCGGACGACCCTTCTTGTGCACTGTATTCTTCAAGTGTTTGACATTCTTCATATACATTAATTGGCAGCCTAGACTTCCTAGGTTGAATATTTTTGCAATTATCTCATAAATGAAGGGGCAATCAACCCTTCTTGTGCCCAGTATTCTGTTCATAATATTTCTAGACTGCAAGAAGGGTCGATCGATCCTTCTTGTGCAAACCATGCTGGATACAGGTGAAGTCACAATTCTCTACAAAATGAAGGGGCAACCGATCCTTCTTGTCGGATGTTGGATGTCGGGATAAATATTTTTTATATGTTATAACTTAGCCAATGTACCGATCCCTACTATTTACTGCGGATGTTGGAAATCGGGAATTGTCAGCCCAACCTTGGGAAATTAAATATTTTTACATCTCTCTCATAAATGAAGGGTCGTTCAACCATTCTTGTGTGCAGTATTCTTCCAGTGTTCACCATTCTGCATATACATGAATTGATGGCCTAGCCATCGTAGGTTGAATAGTTTTACAACTCCCTCTTAAATGAAGAGGCGGCTGACCCTTCTTGTGCCCAATATTCTGTTCATAATAGTTCTAGACTGCAAGAAGGGTCGGTCGATCCTTCTTGTGTTCACCATTCTGGATACATGTGAATTGTTGGATATAAGTGTTCACAATTATCTACTAAATGAAGGGGTAGTCGATCCTTCTTGTTGGAAGATGAAAGTCGGGATAATATTTTTTATATGTTATAAATTATCCAATGTCCCGATCTCTACTATTTTTTGCGGAAGTCGGGAACTGTCGTTCCAGCCTTCATAGATTGAATATGTTTACATTTCTCTCTTAAATGAAAGGTCAGACGACCCTTCTTTTGCTCAGTATTTTTCCAGTGTTCACCATTTTGGATATACATGAATTCATGGTCGAGCCTTCATAGGTTGAATATTTTTACATTTCTCTTGTAAATGAAGGGAGACTCTCTTAAACATAGAGCAGATACTACACACAACAATTTTTGCATTATGCAAAGTTCGCAAATTTGAAGATGTGTTGCGAAGTACACACAGTAAATCAAGTCACAAAGTAAAGAAGGGGTAGTGATGTGAAGTTCCATCAAGGGAATGGAAATGCGTAGTGAGCTTTGCCACTCACCTAACCTTCGGCGAAGCTAGAGAAAACTAGTTGTTACATTTTTTGTTTCAAAAATAGTTGTTACAGGTTTTTTTTCAAAACAAACCGTTATAGTTTTTTTTCAAAACTAGTCGGCACAGTTTTTGTTTCAAAACTAGCCATTATACAATACTTTCGGGAAATCAGTTTTTTCCTCTTTAAGGCATACTTGTCTGTTGAAGACACATTTAATGTTTCGCATGTAACAAATGATTATCATGATCATTGACTGTTACGGAAAATAATGTGTATAGTTTCTTTGATTCATAATATGAATAGAAAGAGGCTCTTTTTCTTCTGGGAAAAAGAAAAAAAAACATCTAACTAGGATGAATTCTGCATTAATTTGGAAGAAAGAACATTGACAATATTTAAATGTGTGAACCAGTGCATATATAATGAATTCTAACTCACATAGGAAATTCAAATATGAGGCAAAGAAATAATATGGTGTAACACGAAATACATTCACAAAAGAGAAATTAACAGATTGAAGAAAGTGACAACATGCGATTATCTGTTTTTGATAGGCTTGTGCTTCTGCTCTTCATTAAAGTCTTCAAAAAATATTATATCACTTTATTTTTTCCTCTTGGATCCAACCCCGATTACTTTGTAAAATCAAAATTTATACAAAATGTTCTTTTAATAAACCCTGCCTAATTCTCCGCTAAAAAACGAAATTTCAAAGAAATCTCTAAACTTTAGGAACATTTTTTTTTTCAACCAAGCTCGTATAGTGCTGTTTTGATTTGGGATGATGTAACACTCGGGAAGTTAACAAAGGAACCGCAAATTAATTTAAAATTAAGGCACTTGTATATTCATTCTTGATATAACCTATATTTTGCTTTCCCAAAATTTTCAACAATTTTCCATTGCTCTTGATTTGGGATTTCATAATCCATCATTTCTTTCACCATTACCTCCAATTCTATGCATGTTGTGGAACATACAGCTGGAAGATCCTTCTTAATCATTAGAAATTGTTCAAGTATTTCAAAATCATCGGTCAATTTATCAATTATTTTCTTTTAAGTTAATCCTTTGAACAAACCTTCAAATTTCGAGTGATCCATACGAGCCCGTACTATCAAACTGTGATAATTTTCTTGAGTCATTAATTTTCCATCATCACTCCAAAAAGAAGGTAGACCGCTTTCAAACATAAATAATTCCTTAAAATTTTGAACTTCAAGGACCATCTGTTGTGATTTGTCTTGTACTTCTTTAACACAATGATGCTTGCCAATAATTATTCTTGCCGAAACAATGATTGATGTTCTATCTTTGATTCCAAAACTCTGCATATCTAATTGAGTTAGAGTGTTTAAAAATATGACTCTTTTTTGAGTTGTTTCTGAAGGCCTTTTGCATAATGTTTCATTTGCCACTTTACACATCTAGAGAGCTATGTTTTCTATAGCATCTTTATCTTCCATAGAATTCAAATGTGACCACAATTTGGTGACTTCCACTGATATCGCATCCCATATAATGTGTTTATCTCTTTGTAATGGAAACCTACTTGTAAATCTATCTTTTAATTCATCAACTTTCTTTTGCAATTGTTTTCTATCACTCAAAGATTTTTCATTTTCTTCATAATTTTGAAGTACTTCTTGTTTCAACTCCTAGTTTTCCGCTTTCAACTCCTCTATCTCTACATATTTTAGACTAATTTGTGACATGGAACTGGTTAGTTCCTCTGTGGAGGAATTTTCCATTTGTCCTTCATCCGTACATAGAGATTGATCCCTTGGCTTCTATGGCACTTGCGCAGTTTCAATATGATTGGTATTAAACACTGGTATTTGTGACAAGAATTCAATCCTTTATTTGTCCCAAGCATGATTTTCATCTTGTAACCTTAACATTTTACCTTTGTGATCCATCGTTTATTGATATATGGATTCTTTTTCTTGTTGTAATACTGTCAACTCTGGAGATTGCACATGATGATTATTTGGCACCTTCAATTTTTTCTTGAGCATTTGGATGGTAATTTCTTTTTCATAAAGGAGCCTTTTGGTACACTGAGTGTTCCCTGGATTGGCTCCCTGTTACACCTAAATATTGTCATCATAATACTCAGTGTAAACTTCCCTGAAGTTCCCATGACTAAGATATCAAATTGGAAGAGATACTAGCCCATTTCCATAGGGTTTAGTGAGGTTGTCGTAGGTCACCTTTGTGCAACCTGCGACGTCGCAGGTCACCCTCATGCATCCTGCGACGATGTCAGTTAAATGGATAAAAGGGCATCTTTGAGGCCTTTATCGAAGGTGTGTGATGTGAATATCTATCCCTAAGCTATAGGGGAGCTGCCATTCGGTTCCCTATCCCTATGGGAGGATCCCTTGATCCTCTCCCACTATATCTCAACCTACCCTATCCTCTTACTCCTATATATATGAAGCTCATTCCCATTCCAAAGGGAGGAAGTTTATAGTACTTGCATGCTGGTGAAATTAGTTTAGGAGATCTCTACTCATCTCTTGGGAGACCTATACTTCCTTTGGAGGCTCTGGCATTGGCTTGTTGGAGGAGGATTGCAACGTTAATCTTTGGTTGTAATCATCTCTCTTTTGTACTTCCCTTATTTAATACAATAATATAAACTCTTTCCACCAAATGTTGTTGTGTTAATAATGTTTGTGTAGTTTACTTGCTTAACCGTTTACTTAGATCTATTACTATTTAGATGCATTTTACTGCTTGTATTGTTCTGTACGTCTTGAAAGGTATTGCAGCTGAGATATGACGACCGTGGACCTCGGAACAACATTAAGGAGAAAGAATCTACAAGCTAGAGGTAAGACATCTAATCACTCGATCTTTAACTAGATCTAGGAAAGTAGTTTCATATTTTGTCCCACTTGTTCTAGATTCACATTGAACTAGGGAGATCATGCCTTAAGTTTGCTTTCGATAGATTGTCCGATAACAAGTTTGGCGACCATATTGGGGAATTACAATGCATTGTGTTTAGAAACATGAAATTCATTATCCCTGATTTGTTTGTGAGCATTTCCTTTTTCCTCCTTAGCCTCTTTCACCACTAGATCTTCTCTTTGTAAGGTCTGTTGACTTCCTTTGGGTCTTTATGTTTTATTGTGAAGCCTTTTGTTTGGTCATATTTGGAGATCTATCTAGAGCAGCGTTCCCCTATTAGGCGCAGTCTGTTTCCTTGCAACCTGCGACGTTGTCGCACACCACAGTTTGACATCATGTGATGCTGTTGTAGTTCACCTGTTTGCTACCTATGATGGTCGCTCTGAGTCTGACCAGAGACTACGACGAGCAGTCTAGTTTTGTGCTTGGGTTCTCTCCTCGTTAACCTTTGAGTTTGGTTTTCCTTACAAACCTCCTTTGCACTGTATCTTCCAGTCAGAGAGCCTTTTTTATGTTGCATTTCTAGTGTTTGGTTTTGATATGGATTGGTTTTGGGTTCCATTTTTGGACAAGTTTGAGTTTCGGTAGTGGTGGACACTTTGGTCTTCCCCACCTTCATCCAATTGACCTTGCATTCGCTCCTCTCCTCACTTGATCTATTTATTCCATTGGATCAGATCCTAGACCTCACTTTGCACATCTTTTTTAACTTTGATTGCATTCGCTTGTTTGTTGAGTGTCTTGAGTGTTTTTAGTTCATATGAGTGCTTGTCATTTTCTTGAGAATTTATGAGTTTTTAGAATGCTGCAAATAATCTTCCTTCTCAGTTATTCATGCTTAAAATCATTATTGTTATCAATTTGTAGTCTTGGCATATCATTGAAAAATTGAAAGTGCTTCATTTTTACCGTTTTCAAGTGCATTTGAAAATAGTTGTAAAATTTGGTTCATGCATTGGAATTTATCATTCATAAGTCTTTTGGAAAGTTTGAAAGAAAATTTAATCATTTGTTCTTTTCAGGAATTATGAGCCATTCATTTTCTTGAAAAATTCAAGTGAGATCAAGTTTTTGCAAAAGTGATTCTGTGATTGAAAGAATTATATGCATTTTTGGTTTTTTATGCTTTTAGGCCATCATAGTGAATTTTGAAAAGTTAAGAGTGCTCTAGATAGAAATTCTCTCTTTTCATCGCTTAGTTGCATTTTGATTCGAAAAGACAAAAAGAAAATGCTTGGATTTGATTTTGATGCTTGTTGATTTTCATGTTTCACTTGGAAAAACGAAAGAGTACTTTCATTGTCAAGTTTGGTAGAGTTGGGATTTGTTGAAGCTTTGTTGTTTTGGTAAAACCACTTGAAAATATTTCTCCCTCTCATATATAGTTTTCATCGAAAGGAAAGTACATGCATCTTTTCATGTAGTTAGGGATTGCATTATGTTTATGTTTATGTACTCGCCTCATGCATTCACCTAACCGTCTAGATAAAATTAACGGTAGAACTAGGGTAAAATCTTTAGTAACTTGTGTTTTAAGTTAGAGACGTGTTCCGACGTCTTAAAATGCTGCATCCCAAAGTTATTGTAGTTTTCCACATACCAATCAGTATATCGAAGCTCTTTCACATACCAACCAGTATATCGAAGGCTCTTTCACATAACTTAGGGTATATCGAAAGGCACTTCACGTACTTGGTGTATATCGAAAAGTGTTTCACGTACTTGGTAGTATATAGGAAGGTCTCGTGCTGTACGGTTGTGCATTAGACAACACTAACACGGATTTGATCTCCCACGTACCTTGCATATATCGGGAGACACTCTTAGGATTCCTGAAACCAACTGAGCTATCCATTTGGCGGTCTTGGCAGAGCAATACACCGAGAACAACACTCGGGGAGATACTACGCATGTACTATCAGGTAGTCGGGTTATATGGTCAGGGGTATGGTCCTAATCCTCCCTAGTTAATGTTATGAAAAATTAGATCGAGTATAACTGTTGGACACTGGAGTATATCGTGAGTTGCGAAGCCTTGACAATCTGGTGAGGTTCCAAAATTTTGAATCCACAACTACCACATAAGTTTGCTTGCGGCCTTAGTTTGTGTAGATTTGTTTGGAATGCTTTTCTTTTGTTTAGAATACTCTTAGGAGAAATTCTGTTTCAGTCACTCTGGCTGACTTTCCTTGGATAAGGTCCCATAGGATTCTGAACTTACCACCCGAATATCCCCTTAATCAGGAGGTAATTTCGAAGGTAAGAATGGACCCACATGTCACGGTCGTGTCACTTGAAGTAGAAAACCCTACTTTGAATGTTGGGGCACACATTTTCCATCCAGATTCACCCACCTTCAACCTATCACAGGGTGAAGAGGCAGAAACTTCCACTTCACAAGACATACCTCCCATTTTACCGGGAGAGCCTAGATTGGGGGAATGGTTAAATCACCCCCAGGACGACCCTGTATCAACTGCATTTGGTCCAGCTTCACCCTTTTGGGAAACATCTCTAGGAAAACAAGTGGCTCATTTTACCACTACCTCCCCGTCCCCTTGGCCCACTCCTAAAGAGATTTTCGGACCCCTTCGTGCTTGCTTGGATCAGTTGCGTTCCAAGGGCGATCAACTCTGAAGACAAAGTTTTTCACGAAATCATGAAGTCACGGAGATACCCAAGTATCGACAGATCTTGATCCACACTTTATATTATGACTCACCAGAACCATCCATCCACAAAACGACAACTTATGAACTTGGTCAACCCTCAGTTCCTGCACATTCACCCCTTAGACAGGAGACTAGTTCTACACCTCAAACAACTCAACCTGTTGAAGGAAAAAATTCCAACACCCCTCTTACTTCTGCAAGAACGTTAACAACTCCTCCCCCACCCCAAAAATTGTGGGTAGGATACTCTTTACCCCCTACATTCCTTATGAGTAATGTTAATCCCACAATAGATAATCAACAACTCGCGTTGGGTCAACCTTTGATTAGTGGTCAACAAGTTCTTGCTGGGGGGAACCCCTGTCTCCTCACCACAATACAGGAGGAGGAATTCCCATCGGTCCTTCAAATGGAAATTCCCTACCTGTCGGACATAACACCACGGGATTATCCCATGTTGGGGGACCATCCCAGTCAAACCAACCACCATGGATTCAAGTGTATCCAGGTTATCTTAACCTTGTGTCGGGACAATTCAATCCCGGAAATGCACTCTATGGGATACCTTATCCCAGAAATCCCTACACTCTATGGGGGCATCAAAATGTTTTTCAACATGGACCCCCACCTATTGTCCCTCAAGAACCACCACCGCCATTCGGTCCCCCCCCACCTCCTTCTGGAGGTGGTGGCCCCCCACACAATTTGCATAGTGAGATGGTTAACTTGAACACACGTTCACATTCGTACGACTCAGTCCCTCAGAAGGAACCCGTTGGAAGTAATACTGAAAAAGCTTCCACTTCTATTCCCGACGTCACCATGCCACATGCTTCTCTCACCATTGAGAATCCTTCGTTAGAGTCAGTGTTGCGTCTGTCCAAGAGCATGATTTGAAAAGCCATTTTCAATCCCAATGCTCGGGCAACTCAAAACTACAATATTGTAGAGGACTTGGCACAAGCTCCTTGTGCTATGTCGATGCTAGAAGTCTTGCAGAACTGTCCTAACCAGCGCAAGACTCTTCTCCCTGCCTTTGGCATGGTCGATCCGGATTCTTCTAATACCATCATGTTTTGTCTTGAGTACTTTAAATCGAGGCTCTCCCACCAGTTGGGATTTCAAGTTGCTACAAACATTGTAGGGAAGACAGTCCATGGTACCGTTTTGGACGAAGGAGACTCTACCTCGATCATGTCGATTTCGTGTTGGAGATCCATTGGTTCTCCGAAGTTAAACCATTCTCCCACCACCTTGAAAGCATTTGATGGTCGTGGTTTCCAACCTCATGAGCTATTACAAGCCTTGGCAGTCAAGTTCGGGGATAAGACTGCAACCATTAACGTGGAAGTGGTCATCGCTCCTTTAGATTATAATCTTTTACTTGGTCGTAACTAGTTTTATGCCATGACTGTGGTTGCATCATCTGTCTTCTACATTGTGCAATTCCTCGACAAAGGACGAATTGTCACTGTCGACCAAGTGGACTTCTGTACACCGGACACCGCTACTCATCCCGACGATAATGTCCCATTACTTGGGAAATATTCGCAACCATATGAGAGCGTGGGGGTAGGCCTCATAAAATATTCATCTCTTATGGGTGTTTTTCCAACCTCGGATCCCCCTAATTATGTTTCCACAGTGAACATGCTCTCCTCCATTCCCAACTCCACTGATCCATGGCTTGTACCTAACGAAGCCACTATGGACCTAAATGGAGATACAATGGCTCTTTCAACCGCTAAACTAACTTACAAGTCTATCCAGTTAGTACTAGAGGACCACTTAATTGTGCCCTCTACTTCTTTTTCTCTACAATGGACATCGTCCTTACCTAATCCTCTGCTCCAGAGTTTTCATTCTGACGAGTCCATTATGGAGATTATGAGTGGGGATGAATTTACGTGAGAATACCTCCACCATCGATCGTCTTCCCTCCCCCCATTGGATAATCTGGAGAATAGAATCACAACCATCTTTACACTGGATGTCTACCCTTGCCCTCAGTCCCCAATACTTATGTGTCAAACCGACACTGAAGGAAGTTTGGCAAACATTGAACCTACCATTTTGGTAAACATATCGATTACTCCTTGTTAGAACAGTAACCACACTTAGTACCATAATCCATAAATTTTAATTATCCATGTGCTTAATTAAACCATGTTTTGGATTAAGTGACTATAGTTGGTCAAAAACCCACTTTGAGAGTGTTCACACCCACTTCTGAGCAAACCAGTTCACCCAGCCTCCAGTTTTGTCCACAAGTGCGCCCTCATTTATTGCTGGTGCGCCCTCTCTCCTTGTTTTGGGGAATTTAGTTGACCAAGGGCGCTAGGGTGGATTTTTGCCCACTTTTGGCTAGATTTGGAGCATTTAATGCTCCCTTGGGCCCCCAAACCTCCTCTATTTGATCACCCACGCCTGCCTTGAGCTAATTAATGACTCAGCATGCTTCAGCCACCTCCACACCAGAATTCGTAGCTGTTTGGGGTGATTGGGATTGAGTTGGACCCACCTAGGGGGGATTGAGGCCAATTTGGCATTGATGACTTGTACACTCAGCTTGAGCCACCTAATGCTCTCAATTTTCTCATGGATGTAATAAAAACCTGTTACTAACATTTTCACATGTTAGACAGTCAGTTAATCAAAGATTTGAGCATACATTGTGTGTAAATTTATCTCTTTTTTCAAATTTTTCCACTGTAATTGCAAATTAATTCGATTTTGTGAGGTTCTCCATAGCTCCTCGATCTTCTGTGATCAAAATACTCACATGGTATCAGAGCCATCGTGGATTTAGTGAGTTGCAGGCCAACATTGAGCGTTGAACTGCATTCTAGAGAGGATTTCCAGATAAAAATTGAGTGTTTTTTGCAGGTGTTTCAGTAGTTTTCTCACCATTAACGCAGCAGTCATGGAAGCAAACCAAATGTTGCTCACACCCTTCAATTTTTTCGATTGGAAGGCTGAGATGGTCATCAAGCTGAGATCTAAGGGTCTCTATAGAGTGACCATGGGCACAGAAGTGGAGCCAAATTCTGCTGTGGAGAAAGCAAAGTACTACAATCGACTTGATGAAGCTTATGGATTGCTATGCCTTAGCATTTCAAGGGAACTCTTGTTTCATACAGACAGTTTGACAACTCCCAATGAAGTATGGGTGAAGCTCGAATCACTCTTTGGGAAAACTGATGAACTGAGAGGCCACCAGCTTGAAAACGAGCTCATTAGCTTGAGCCCAGCGCATTTTGAAACCATCCAGGAGTTCTTCACGAAATTCAAGTCACTGGTGCTTCAACTGCAACAATGTGGAATTGTTAAGAAGGAGGAACAACTGATTCTGTCCATCCTTTCGAAGCTAGGCCCAGAGTTTTCAGTATTTGTTAGCACATTTCACTCAGCCAAAATGACCCTTCGAAATTGGCAAATGCCATCACTAGCTACCTTCATGGAGTGTCTCACTCAGGAGCAGGATAAACTAGTTCAGATGGGCACCATAAAATCAAAGGACCAAGCATTGGAAATGGGTGTTTCAAATGCAAGCAAAGGAAAGCAGAAAGCCAAGAATTCGAAGCAGCAAGAGAAGAGGAAGGTTGACAAGACCAAGTCTGCAGATGGGGGTTCGAATCTGTCAAAGGAGAAGGACAAGAAGGGAAAGGAAAAGACAAAATGCACCTATTGTCATAGGGGATGGCATCCAGAGAGCTCATGTATGAAGAAAACCATTGACTCAATGGCGTAGCTGCTGGAGAAGAACAACATCCCAGTCCCTGAGGGCGCAAGGAAGAAAGAGAGCACCTCAAACCCTAACAATAAGGAGAAGTGTCATGCTTTGGTAGCAGGTACTTCGAATCCCTCTTCCTTCATCATTGATTCAGGAGCTTCCAGACACATGGTTTCATCCAGAGAGCTCTTCTCCTCTTTGCATTCGAATGGTGGCCCAACAGTTCGAATGGGAGATGATTCAGAACTCCAAACCAAGGGGATTGGAAGGATTGACATGGAGCATGGCTATTTCAGTGATGTGCTCTATGTACCTTCATTGGCTGCAAATTTGCTATCAGTCTATCAAATGACTCATACAGGAGAAGCCAAGAGAGTGACATTCACTCCAGATTTGGTAGAAATCTCAGAAATTTCCTCAAATCAAGTTGTGGAAGTAGGGTATGCAGATCATGATGAGAGAATGTACAAATTCTCAAACTTCATTCCAAATTCTAGTGACCATGCTCTTGTCTCTCATGCCAACGAGACCTCCAAGTTGTGGCATGAAAGATTTGGCCACATGAACTACAAATACCTCCAGCAATTGCACAAGGACGAGATGGTGGAAGGGCTTCCAGAAATCAGATCATCGAATGGTGCATGCATTGGGTGTGTAGTTGGAAAGCATCCTGAGCGCAGCTATGAGAAGGGAATGGAAAGGAGATCCACTCAACCACTTGGATTGGTACATTCAGACCTCATTGGTCCTCTTCCCACTCCATCATATGGTGGATCAAGGTATGTACTTACATTCATAGATGACTACTCTCGATTCTGCTGGGTTTACTTCCTTAAATTGAAGTCAGAAGTGTTTGAGAAACTGAAGATTTGGAAAGCCCTAGTGGAGAACCATAGTGGTCATAAGATAAAGATCCTTAGGACTGATAATGGAAAGGAATATGTGAATAACAACATTCAGCACCTTTGTGAGGAATGTGGCATCCAAATGCAACATTCAATCCCCTACACACCTCAGCAAAATGGTGTGGCAGAGAGGAAAAATAGATCTCTCAAGGAGATGGCTACTTGCATGATTGAAGCTAGGGATCTAAGCCCTAAGCTATGGGCTGAAGCCATCAATTGTGCTGCTCATATTCAGAACAGAGCCTTTCACAAATCAGTCAAAGGAAAAACCCCCTATGAGGCACGGTTTGGCCAAAAACCAAATGTGTCAAATTTCAGGATTTTTGGGTCTAGAGCATGGGCTCGAATTCCATCAGAAAAAAGGAAGGCTTTGGAGCCACAGAGCAGGGAATGTATCATGGTTGGTTATGGTGAGGACACAAAGGGCTACAAGCTCTTTGACACATCCACACTTAAAACTTTCATTGAGAGAAGTGTGCAATTCGAAGAAGAACCAATTCCAGATTTTGAGCTTGCACCGGGGGAAAGCTCCTCTCCTCCACACCTCAATGAGATTAGTGATGATTCCACCTCTGATTTTTCTGATATTGCTGAAGATGACATGGCTGAAGATGACATTTCTGTACATCAGTCACCATCAAGGCCCAAGTGGGCTGAAAAAATCATAGAAGCTGCAGGTGAATTGGCAGGCAATCCCCAAGAGCCTAGGAAGACTAGATCCCAAACAATCAATGCTTCCTTTGCAAATGAGAGTGATCTTGCTGATCACTGTTATATGATGATTGGATCTGATCCAACATCATATCAGGAAGCTCATCATGATCCAAGGTGGAGGGCAGCAATGCAAGAAGAATTCCAATCTCTCCAAGAGAACAAAACATGGGATTTGGTGCCTCTTCCTCCCAAGAGGAAACTTGTGCAATGTAAGTGGATTTTCCGAACCAAACCTGTTGCTGATGGTTCTGATATGAAGTATAAGGCTAGGTTAGTGGCTAAGGGCTACTCACAAATCCATGGTGTGGATTATACAGAGACCTTTGCACCGGTTGCAAAGATGGACTCAATTAGACTAGCTCTAGCCATGGCAGCTAGTAAAGGTTGGGAAGTTCACCACATGGATGTCAAAAGTGCATTCTTGCATGGTGAGATACAGGAAGAGATATATATGCAGCAGCATGAAGGATTCCAAGAGGATCCCACACTTGTATGCAGGTTGAAGAAGTCACTCTATGGACTCAAGCAAGCCCCCAGGGCTTGGTATGCCAAAATGGATGCTTTTTTGCTCTCAATTGGTTTCTGTCGATGCAAGTCTGATCCAAATGTTTATTTGCAGCATTGTGATGGTAATTTGCAGGTCATTGTACTGTATGTTGATGATCTCTTAATTACAGGGAGCTGCACCAAACAAATTGGCTCAATTAAAGCTTCTTTGCACAGTGAATTTGCCATGAGCGACCTAGGATTGCTAAGGCAATTTTTGGGTTTGGAAATTGAGCAATCTGAGAGAGGTATTTTGCTGAGTCAATCTAAGTATGCTTCAGACCTGTTATTCAAGTTCAAAATGGCTGAATGTAAGGCAGCCAAGTGCCCATTCCTTTCAGGCATAAAACTAGGTGAATTTGAAGACTCTCCGGTGGTGGATTGCACACTCTATAGGCAACTAGTTGGAAGTTTGCTGTACCTTACACATACAAGACCTGATTTGTCTTATGCTGTAAGTGCTGTAGCAAGGTATATGCAGCAGCCACATGAGATCCATTGGAAGGCAGCCAAAAGGATCCTTCATTATGTCCAAGGAACAAAGAGCTTCGGGGTACACTATGCAGCTGGTTCTTCACTTCAACTAGCTGGATTTTCTGATTCCGATTGGGCGGGAGATCCCATCGATAGAAAGTACACTTCAGGTTTTGTGTTTATGTTTGCTGAAGGTCCTATTTTCTGTTCAATTAAGAAACAGCATACAATTTCTCTTTCATCAGCAGAGGCCGAGTACAGGGCAGCAGTGAACGCAGCCACACAGTGTGTTTGGTTGCAAGGCATTCTTCGGGAGTTTGGTGTTGCTATTGATTCTCCAACCAATATTTGGGTGGATAATCAAAGTGCCATCAAGATATCTACTGATCCATTACAGAGGCAAAGAACAAAGCACATTGAGATCCACATGCATTACATTCGGGGCTTGGTGCATGACAGGGTGATTTCACTGCAGTATTGCCCATCCACCGAGCAAACTGCTGATATTTTCACCAAGAGCTTTACAGAGAAGACCTTCACTTACTTGAGATCTTTGCTTGGAGTGAGTGATGGATGGTGATTGCTGCAATTTAATTGCAGGTTCAGCCCCATGTCCATTTTTGAGGGAAGTTTTTATCCCATGAGGTTTTACTTCTTTTCCTTGGTTCATATGGACAAATAAAATTTCTGTTGTATTGAGGTGACTTGAGCCTTTGTTGCCAAGGCCTCCCACTTATCTTTCATGAGATGTACAAAGTTATGGTTAAGGGGGGGTGTTAGAACAGTAACCACACTTAGTACCATAATCCATAAATTTTAATTATCCATGTGCTTAATTAAACCATGTTTTGGATTAAGTGACTATAGTTGGTCAAAAACCCACTTTGAGAGTGTTCACACCCACTTCTGAGCAAACCAGTTCACCCAGCCTCCAGTTTTGTCCACAAGTGCGCCCTCATTTATTGCTGGTGCGCCCTCTCTCCTTGTTTTGGGGAATTTAGTTGACCAAGGGCGCTAGGGTGGATTTTTGCCCACTTTTGGCTAGATTTGGAGCATTTAATGCTCCCTTGGGCCCCCAAACCTCCTCTATTTTCTCACCCACGCCTGCCTTGAGCTAATTAATGACTCAGCATGCTTCAGCCACCTCCACACCAGAATTCGTAGCTGTTTGGGGTGATTGGGATTGAGTTGGACCCACCTAGGGGGGATTGAGGCCAATTTGGCATTGATGACTTGTACACTGAGCTTGAGCCACCTAATGCTCTCGATTTTCTCATGGATGTAATAAAAACCTGTTACTAACATTTTCACATGTTAGACAGTCAGTTAATCAAAGATTTGAGCATACATTGTGTGTAAATTTATCTCTTTTTTCAAATTTTTCCACTGTAATTGCAAATTAATTCGATTTTGTGAGGTTCTCCATAGCTCCTCGATCTTCTGTGATCAAAATAATCACACTCCTGGTGTAGTGGAACACATTCTTTTAGTTTAGAAGTGTTCCCCTAAGGAAATTACTATTTTCACAGCCTTGTTCAAGCAATTTCGAGACATGTTTGCTTGGACCTTCGAGGAAATGCTCGGGATTGTTAACACCTAAAAAGTGCTCACTACCTCATCTACTGTTAAGTTTAAACCAAATAGCCAAGCAAGATCACTGAAAGAAGCATAATCACAAGATAAACACACAATATATCCTGGGAAACCCTCATGGGGTAGAAAACCCAGTAAAGCTTTCCTCAATAAGATGATAAACCAAAATACAAGATGTGCTCCTCCTTCCTTTGACTCCTTAGCTGATCTCCCAGACAAGTGCGCACTCTTCCACAAGTGAGTGAATGATCTAATGAGGAGTTCACCTCCTCTATTTATTCTTGACTCTCAATTGACTAAAAGACTGTTGGGGCCGACCTCACCTGGAGAAGTCTAATAACCCCTAAAATATAACTACAGGGCCGACCCACACATGGTGGGTCTAATAACCCTAGTTAATACCAACCCCTGGAGGAATAAACATCTCCAGATACATAGTAGGGTTACCTCGGAGGAATGAAACATCTCCGGAATAAATAATGTACAAATATAATATTCTTAGAAGTTACAATATTCAACACTCCCCCTTAACGAGAAGGATATTATAACAACATCTGTAGGAGCAAGGAGTCATTTACTACATCATCTATATATCATCGGAAGCTTTCTTCAATTCATCATCATCAGTAACTTGACTAGTTACTGGAGCATCAACATCGTCATCAGCATCGTCATACGATCATCAGTGTCGTCATCACACGATCATCATCATCATCGTCACACGATCATCAATATCGTCATCATACGATCATCAGCATCGTCATCACACGATCATCAGCATCATCATCACACGATCAACAGCATCGTCATCACACGATCAGCAGCATCGTCATCACACGATCAGCAGCATCGTCATCACACGATCAGCAGCATCGTCATCACACGATCAACAGCATCGTCATCACACGATCAACAGCATCGTCATCACACGATCAGCAGCATCGTCATCACACGATCAGCAGCATCGTCATCATACGATCATTAGCATCGTCATCACACGATCAGCAGCATCGTCATCACACGATCAGCAGCATCGTCATCACACGATCATCAGCATCGTCATCACACGATCAACATCATCGTCATCACACGATCATATTTACAGGATGATCAATCCTGATCTCTTTAGGACATGAGTCCATGGATGATGCAATCCAGATCAAGTTCCAGGATGATCAATCCTTATCACAACTACAGAGCCAGCCCTGTCTCATGCTGGATGTATCATAACTACAGAGCCAGCCCTGTTTCATGCTGGATGTATCACAACTACAGAGCCAGCCCTGTTTCATGCTGGATGTATCACAACTACAGAGCCAGCCCTGTTTCATGCTGGATGTATCACAACTACAGAGCCAGCCCTGTTTCATGCTGGATGTATCACAACTACAGAGCCAGCCCTGTTTCATGCTGGATGTATCACAACTACAGAGCCAGCCCTGTTTCATACTGGATGTATCACAACTACAGAGCTAGCCCTGTTTCATGCTGGATGTATCACAACTACAGAGCCAGCCCTGTTTCATGCTGGATGTATCACAACTACAGAGCCAGCCCTGTTTCATGCTGGATGTATCACAACTACAGAGCCAGCCCTGTTTCATGCTGGATGTATCACAACTACAGAGCCAGCCCTGTTTCATGCTGGATGTATCACAACTACAGAGCCAGCCCTGTTTCATGCTGGATGTATCACAACTACAGAGCCAGCCCTGTTTCATGCTGGTTGTAACCTAGAGTAATTCTAGGATTTGTCACGTACATTTTGAACCGAGGTCCAGGGACGATTCAGTCCTGTCGTTTAGTTATCGGAGACCTCATGTCTACGGCTCTTCTTTAGGACTGAAGTCCGGGAATGATCCAATCCCCTCACATGTTCATCAAGAACTTCATTATCGAAGACATACGTCTACGACTCTTCTTTCGGACTGAAGTCCAGGAATGATCCAATCCCTTCACATGTTCATCAAGAACTTCATTATCGAAGACATACGTCTACGGCTCTTCTTTCGGACTGAAGTCCAGGAATGATCCAATCCCTTCACATGTTCATCAAGAACTTCATTATCGAAGACATACGTCTACGGCTCTTCTTTCGGACTGAAGTCCAGGAATGATCCAATCCCTTCACATGTTCATCAAGAACTTCATTATCGAAGACATACGTCTACGGCTCTTCTTTCGGACTGAAGTCCAGGAATGATCCAATCCCTTCACATGTTCACCAAAGCAGAACATGTATCCTCATCATCAAAACATGTATAACCACAACATGTATCATCATCATCACAACATGTATAACCACAACATGTATCATCATCATCAAAACATGTATAACCACAACATGTATCAACATCATCAAAACATGTATAACCACAACATGTATCATCATCATCAAAACATGTATAACCACAACATGTATCATCATCATCAAAACATGTATAACCACAACATGTATCAACATCATCAAAACATGTATAACCACAACATGTATCATCAAAACATGTATAACCACAACATGTATCATCATCATCAAAACATGTATAACCACAACATGTATCATCATCATCAAAACATGTATAACCACAACATGTATCATCATCATCAAAACATGTATAACCACAACATGTATCATCATCATCAAAACATGTATAACCACAACATGTATCATCATCATCAAAACATGTATAACCACAACATGTATCATCATCATCAAAACATGTATAACCACAACATGTATCATCATCATCACAACATGTATAACCACAACATGTATCATTATCATCACAACATGTATAACCACAACATGTATCAACATCATCAAAACATGTATAACCATCTATCATCAAAAGTAGGTATACATCTAACATCAAAACCATGTATACATCTATCATCAAAAGTATGTATACATCTAACATCAAAACCATGTATACATCTATCATCAAAAGTATGTATACATCTAACCATCAGAATATAAGAGTCCTAAATCTAAATAATTCTAGGTAAATAAGAGCAGAAAAATAGATAACCTCATCATTGATGAGATAGGCTTGTTTGTCAAAAACTGAGCTACTCCCCCTTTCGAGGAGGGTTCTTCTGAACTACACCAAGCTTGTCTCGGAAGTGTTCAAACTTTACTCGAGACAGAGGCTTAGTCAGGATATCAGCAATTTGATCCTCAGTGCTTATGTACTCCAGTTTGATAGCTCCTTTCTGCACCATATCTCGTATATAAAAGTATCGGATCTCTATGTGTTTTGACTTATCATGAAATACAGGATTTTCAGTCATCTTGATGCAGCTTTGATTATCACACATAATCACAGTGGGGTCCATTTCTAAGTCAAACACTCCAGATAAAAGTTTCCGAAGCCATACTGCTTCACAGCTAGCAGAGCAGGCAGCTATATATTCTGCTTCAGCAGTACTGAGAGCCACACTGGATTGTTTCTTACTGAACCAGGAAATCATGGCAGATCCAAGACCATAACATCCACCAGAGGTACTTTTTCTGTCTGAGACACTTCCTGCCCAATCAGAATCTGAGTAACCATGTAATCTGAGTTCATGATTTCCAACATAAAATAGGCCAAAATCTAATGTACCTTTTAGGTACCTCATTACATGCTTTGCAGCTATTAAGTGAACCTTTCTAGGTTCTACTAGATACTGACTTAGGGTATTTACAGCAAAGCATATATCAGGCCTAGTATTAGTTAAGTACATCAATGATCCAATGATTTGTCTATATAAAGTTATGTCCACTAGTTCTGATGAATCATTAACTAACAACTTTAAGTTGGAGTCCATGGGAGTGGCCATGGCTTTACACTCCAACATATCAAATCTTTTGAGAATCTCCACAGTGTACTTACCTTGATTTAGAAAGATTCCTTTTGGTTCTTGCCATACTTCTAAGCCTAAGAAGTAGTGCATTAGTCCGAGATCTTTCATCTCGAATTCTGAAGAAAGCTTCTTCTTGCTTTCAATAATCTGTTTCTCATCTCCAGTTAGAAAAAAATCATCTACATATAACAGCAATATAACTGGTTCATCATCCATCACCTTGAGATAAAGATTTGGGTCAGCTTTACTTTTGGTAAAGCCCATGCTAGTTAAGAAATTGTCAATCCTTCCGTACCAAGCCCTTGGAGCTTGTTTCAACCCATATAATGCCTTCTTCAATTTGCATACATGAGTTCTTCCATCATTAACCTCAAACCCTTGAGGTTGCTCTATGTATACTTCTTCTTCAATTACACCATTCAGAAAAGCTGTCTTAACATCCATTTGGTGTAATTTCCACTTCATCATGGATGCAAGTGCCATGATAGTTCTAATTGAAGTATACCTGGCAACAGGTGCAAATGTTTCTTCATAGTCAATTCCCTCCTTCTGAGAGAATCCTCTGGCTACAAATCTTGCTTTGTATTTTTCAATGCTTCCATCTGCGGCATGTTTTATTTTGAAAATCCATTTGGAAGAAACCACACTTTTATCTTTCGGTTTGGGAACAATGTCCCAAACATCATTCTTCATTATTGACTGGTATTCTTCAGTCATTGCTTCTACCCATTCTTTCTTTTGAGTTGCTTCTTCATAGCTAGTAGGTAGTTGATCCACAAGATCACACATTAAGGCTATGTAGTTGGATACCAGTTTTGGCTTCTTCCTTTCTCTAGTGGAGCCTTCAGGAGCACCATATCTTTTAGCTCCTTGAATAATATCTCTAGCCCATGCTGGTCTTCTTTTCCTGGATAATTCTGCAACAGGGGGTTCTTGTGGTTCCAGCATGTCATGATCCTCTGGTGTAACTTCTTCAGGGATGTGAACAGTCTCTGAGATCCTGGGTGATGAATCTTCTTCATAAACTTCTTCAAGTTGACACTTTCTGGATTTCTTGAGAGCTGCTTCCTCATCAAAGGTTACATCTCTACTTATTTCTATATGATGGAAACCTGGTATGTAGATTCTAAAGGCTTTGGAAGTTTCACAATAACCAACAAACATTCCCTCTTACCTGAGGGATCCAACTTGGTTCTCTTTTCTTTTGGAATGTGGATGTACACAGGACACCCAAATATTTTAAGATGACTTACCTCAGGCTTCTTACCTGTAAACACTTCTTCTGGAGTTTTGAATTCAAGGGCACTGTGAGATAATCTGTTTTGCACATAAACTGCTGTTTTGGCTGCTTCAACCCATAAGTACATGGGAAGATCTTGGTCATGTATCATGGTCTTCACAGCTTCCATGATTGTTCTATTTTTCCTTTCAGCCACCCCATTTTGTTGGGGATTGTAAGGAGTAGTTAGTTCCCTTCTAATTCCAGCTTCTTCGCAAAAGTCCTCAAAATCCTTTGAGGTGAATTCTCCGCCATTATCTGTTCTGAGAGTTTTGATTTTCTTGTCTGATAGATTTTCTATTAGAGCCTTGAACTCTTTGAATTTTCCAAAGACTTCATTCTTACCTTTCAGGAAGTATATCCAAGTTTCCCTTGAATAGTCATCAATGAATGAAAGATAGTATTCAAACCCACTTAAGGAAGTGGTGGGCATAGGTCCACATACATCTGAGTGTATAAGCTCTAAAATGTTCTTAGTCTTTGTTTCACTCTTTGGAAAGGGGTTCTTGATATTTTTCCCTTTCTTACATCCTTTACATGAGCCATCATGATCAGCTTTCAATTCTGGTAATCCTATGACTACCTTGCTTACATAGGGTAAGGCTTTATAATTGATGTGAGCTAATTTTCTATGCCATAGCTCACTGGGGCTAGAGATCTCATGTGCAAGGGTAGCTTCTGGATGGCCCTTGAGTTTATAGAGACCTCCTTCTTCTTCACCAATAACAACTGCATCTTTAATTGTCTTTCCTTTGGACCACATGAGTACTTGTCCATCTATGAAGGCTACTCTAAAACCTTTCTTATCTAGTGCTGAAATAGAGAGAAGGTTCTTCTTTAAACCTGGTACATATAAGATGTCTTTCATCTTCAAGGGTGTTCCAGAATCTAGCTTGTAGCTAGCTTCACCAATTCCTTTGATGGGATATTGGTAGTCATCTCCTAGAGATACCTTTTGTGAGGAAGACTTTTCTTCAAGATTTGAGAAGGTCTACCTTTGACCTGTCATGTGCTTGGAGGCACCACTGTCAATGAGCCATGTGTCTTCTCCAGGAGATACAGATCCAGAGAGTGCAGAGAATAGAACATATTCTTCTGGATCTTCTTTCTTCACCTTGTTTCTTTTCCTTTTAGGTTTTACCTCTACTTCTTCTTCTTCTTCATCTTCTTCCCCTTCTTCTTCTTCACTATCATTTTCTGCCATATGTGCATGGTGTCTTTTGTGGACAAACTTCTTCTTTTGTGAGGGACAAAATCTGGAGATGTGTCCTAGCTTGTCACAGTTGTAGCATTTGACTGTGGAAAAGTCTTTTACTGGAAATGGTCCTTTTCTCTTTCTAGAGAAGTGTTGAGATCCTTTGTGGTCAACCTTCTTGAGATGGCTTGTTCTTCTTCTTCTACTATGGGTGGCCAAAGCTTGGTCATCTTCTTTGAGAAGAGATTCTCTGTTGGCAACCCTAGCTTCTTCTTGAACACAATCCTCCCATACTACATCAAACTTCATGCTTTCTTTCCTAGCACACATGGTTTGTATGAAGGATTCCCAAGATCTAGTGAGGCCATTAAGAGCAGTCATCACTAGTTCATCCTCATCAAGAGTATCACCAATTGCATCTAGTTGTTCCTTGATTTGTGAAACCCTTGAGAAGTAGTCTTGAATGGATTCTCCTTTGTGCATCTTGGTACTCTTCAATTGAGTCCTTAGATTCATCTTCCTATTGATGTTCTTTCCTTCATACATTCTTCCTAGGGCATCATACATTTCCTTGGGAGTCTTCTTGGAGGCCACTTGGGGAATCAAGTGGTCTTTAATGGAATCAGCTATGATTCTCTTTGCCCTAATAAAATCCTTCCTATGCTTTTCTTTGGCTTCATCTCCTTCTGGTTCTGCAACTTCTTCCTTGATATACTGAGCAAGATCATTCTCCTCAAGAATGAGACCAATTCTGTATTTCCATGCCCGGAAATTTTCTATACCTTCTAGCTTGTCTTCAAGCTTAGTGTTTGGAGCCATCTTCTCTTGGGGGAGTCCAAGAGACAGAGCAGACTTACCTGAAACAATTGCTTTTCACTTTTCCGGAATCTGGAACAGAATTTTATCGCACTTTTGGTAGAATTAGGGTTTGACTTTCCCGGAGTTCTACTCAACCAAAAAGTTCGATCTATAGCTCAAAAGAATGCTCTTGAGAAGGGCTACTCAGCCATGTAATCAGAATTAAAAAATTCCAACTTTTTTATGAAACCAAAAACTGACATATCGCACTTTTGGTAGAATTAGGGTTTGGAATTCCCGGAGTTCTACCCAACCAAAAAGTTCGATCTAGGGCTCAAAAGAAAGCTCTTGAGAAGGGCTATCCAGCCATGCAACCAAAAATCAATAATACCAACTTGGGACTGAAAACCCTAACTTTACCAAAGAGAGAGAAAGAGGTATTCTTACCTTGTGAAAGATGTCCTATTCAGTCTAGCTCTGATACCATGTTAAGTTTAAACCAAATAGCCAAGCAAGATCACTGAAAGAAGCATAATCACAAGATAGACACACAATATATCCTGGGAAACCCTCATGGGGTAGAAAACCCAGTAAAGCTTTCCTCAATAAGATGATCAACCAAAATACAAGATGTGCTCCTCCTTCCTTTGACTCCTTAGCTGATCTCCCAGACAAGTGCGCACTCTTCCACAAGTGAGTGAATGATCTAATGAGGAGTTCACCTCCTCTATTTATACTTGACTCTCAACTGACTAAAAGACTGTTGGGGCCGACCTCACCTGGAGAAGTCTAATAACCCCTAAAATATAACTACAGGGCCGATCCACACATGGTGGGTCTAATAACCCTAGTTAATACCAACCCCTGGAGGAATAAACATCTCCAGATACATAGTAGGGTTACCTCGGAGGAATGAAACATCTCCGGAATAAATAATGTACAAATATAATATTCTTAGAAGTTACAATATTCAACATCTACCCCATTACATGACTCATTTGTCCATATTTCCTACAATATTTACCTCCAGAACCTTAAAATCCCATTAAAAAGCCTACAAAAGGCCCAAAAAGCCTCCAAAAGGCCACCAAACCATTAAAAAAGTCTCCAAAAGGCCAAAAACCCCCTTTTCCCCCCAAAATAATCCAAAATTCCCCCAAAATAGCAAAACCCTTTAAAAAGGGAATAAAAAATATAAGAAAAAAGAGAGGAAAAAGAGGGAAAAATGAGGAAAAAACCCTATACAACTGACCTAAACCATATGGTTCCCAAAAACATGGGCTAGCACTCCACCACTAAAAACCTATAAATAGGTGATGGAGGCCCCTCATTTCATATCCACAGTCAAATAAACCCTTACTCTGCCAAAACCACTCTTGAAATCCTAGCTCACCCTTGAGTGCCCCTTTTGGCCCATTTCCAACCCTTTGGAGAAAGAGAAGGAGTAAAGCTGGAAGCTTGGAAGCAACCCTCCTAGACTACTGCAAAAGCTCCACCAACCTTCACATTGGAGGTATAATTAATACAAAAACCCTTTTTATTATCTTGTCTTTTCTGTATTGTCTTTCATTTAATGTTTTTATGAACTGCTACTAAGGAGTCCCTTCTCCATAGTAGGTGCTCATTTGCACAAGATAGGGTGAAAACCCTAGCTACAGTTTTGGCGACTCCCCTTGTGTTCCTTTGAATTTCTGGTTATAGTTTTAAAGTTTTACACGTTTTCAATTTTCTGCAATATTTTCCTGTTTTTCCTTTTGGCTGCCGTAAACCACGTCTTCTGCCCCCCGTAGTTGCATTCCGACTGCGTCTTTCAGGAATTTACCTGCGATCTGACCGCGGCTCTCAGACTGTTTCCAGTGACCTACTGGCGGATTCAAGTTTGTTACCTGCGATCTGACCGCGACTATTATCTTGTTTGTTGCGATCTGACTGCGGCTGTTAACCCTTTTTCCCACGGCCCGCTTGTGGCTTTCAGCCATTTTTCTGCAACCTGCTTGCGTCTGTCGACCTTTTTCCCGCGGCCCGCTTGCGGCTTTCAGCCATTTTTCTGCAACCTGCCTGCGTCTGTCGGCATTTTTCCCGCGTCCTGCTTGCGGCTTTCAGCTATTTTTCTGCAACTCGCCTATGTCAGTCGGCCTTTTTCCGCGTCCCAACTGCGGCATTCAGCCATTTTTCTGCAACCTTCCTGCGACTTTCGACCTGTTTCCCGCAGTCTGACTACATATTTTGGCCAAAATCTTGCAACCTGACCGCGACTGTTGAGCCGTTTCCCACAGTCCGACCGCCCAGATTTGCCACAGACCCGCGGTCTGTTTTCTGCACTTTTTTCTTGTTTTGAAACCAGCACTTTGCTGCAATATTTTCTACACTTGCACAGCCATCTGTCCTACCTACAACTATCCTTCCCTACAACCTTTTCTGCAGTATTATTTATGTTCCATTTACAGAATATTTTTAAATTTCAGCATTTTAATTCAATTGAAAAAGAGAAAATTTTGAATTTCAAAGTTTAAATTTTGTATTGTTATTTTTAGTTAGAAAGTTGCCCACCCCTTGGCACTTTTACTTTGGTTCATCATCTCACACGCACACACTCTGTCACCTAATTCAAGTGAGCCCTAAAATACTACTTAACACCTCCAACATTCTAACCTCACTTGGGGAACACATAAGAACTTTTGTAGTTAGGTAGGATCGGGGGGATAGGCATCCAAATAACACCCCTCGGTTGCCTACACTTGAGACATAGTTGTTGTCCATTAGGGAACCAAAATCCCCTAGTATTTTTTGGCACGGTCACAACCAGTTTATCAGAGGGCCTCTCCCCTAGGAGGGTTGAAGTCGCCAGACTGGTTCTAGAGGCCTGAGTGGAATACCGCAATCCATTCAGTAAACGAAGGCTACCTTTCACAGTACTCGAGGTATCACCCATATGGGGATATTGCGGCAATAGAACCAAACGATAGATTCACCTTTCTGGATGTGTCATGAACGGGGTATCTTAGTTGCCTTTCTTCTAGGATTGACTACCCGGTGTCCCTCCCGGTAGGGGGATATCTTTAGCCACTTGGCTCTACTATCCATATTGTCTGACTTGGATTTCATCACCTTGCAGAGGATATGTCTAGTTGAGTCAGAATACTATTTATCTAGGTGTTTGCATGCTCCCTTACCTCCTTTAGGTCTAGCGAGTCCACTATTTTTATTTTTTAGGAAACCTGCTACTTGTTTGTATTCTGACCATTTCTGTTGATACTCCACTTATTGTAGCACAACTGTTACAATAAGTGTTTTGAGTTGGTTGTTGGCCTGAGTGCCATATTTTTTGAGCTCTCCTTCTGCACATTTGGTTGCATTAGGGTTTTTTGAGCTATTTTTCACTCAACACAACCCCCAGATATTTGACACCATCTATCACCATTGAGTCCCCGAGACATTCTCGGTGCCTCCGGGGTGAGCCCCCACAACACGGTTCACTTGACACCACCCGTCATAGACATAGATATTCATCACTCGATACCACTCATCATAGATCTCGAGCCTTGTCACTTGACTCCACTCGTCAATGACATAGAACTCCAGAGCTAGACACCCCTTATTTTACCTCTGATTCTGAGGTAGAGTCTGAGAACCCCATTTACACTGCACCAACTAGCCCCATGGCTGGCGTGACTTCCACCCCTTTCTTTGTAGGGACCATTGGTGGAGCATCCACCACCAGACCAGCTACCACACCTACTGTGGGTATGCCCTCGATGGGGCCCACATCTACCATTCCGATCACTGCACCCATTCCAGTAGCTGGCATACCTATTGCCACTCCACCAGTGACTCACACTACCCTTGGCGGTACAGGACCGTCCCATACCATTTTTGCCCCTTCACTTTGGGGCAACATCCCAAACCCTACCCCTACACTTGGGGGCATTGGCCCCAACATGCTCCAACCCACTAGTATGTCACATCCTTCTACTAGTTTTCCATTCATGGCTAGCCTCAACCTTCCTAACCTAGCTAGACTAACTAACGATCCCATTAGACACGACCCTGTGTGGCCTCACATGCCCACCAAGCTTCCCTCCGACATCCCTAAGTTTGAGGGCAAGGCAGGTGAGGACCCCCAAAACCATATTATGTCCTTCCATCTATGGTGTTCCTCCAACTCCATAGTGGATGACTCTGTCTGCCTCCATCTGTTACAGTGCACCCTCACTGGCTCTACAACTAAGTGGTACATCGAGTAGCCCCATGGGACCCATGCGACCTTTACTTCCCTTGCCTCGACTTTCCTGCAGTTCTTTCAGTTACATGTCTTCTATGACGCGGGAGTTGAGATCCTACTGTCTTGCAGACAGAACACGGCTACCCACATCACTGACCACATTCATGAGTGGCATCGACGCCGTAGCCTCTGCAAAATCAAGTTAGATGACCGTATCTTCTTAGATTGGTTTCTAAAATCCCTCCTTCCTATCATTGCCAAGGATGTGGCATCCGAACGACCCCAGTCTGAAGAAGAGGCCATCCTCAAAGCCCAGCAATTTGACCTCATTTATGCCTAGTCGGGTTATCTCTATACCATCATACTTGACGCCCCTCGTGGTGATTCCTCCCAACACGATGCGCCGGGGGCATCCCATGTCACAGACGACATCATTGGCCGTGTTGCATCGCATCCCCAACCCTTTTCCATAACATGTCCTAGCCATGGCCCCAACCTTTCGCGGGATACATCTCAATCCAGAGAAACCAATTCGTATGTTCCCATGACACATCACCACCATTCCCACGGACCCTCCTGTCCACCTCAGTGCTTTGGTCATGCATCCCCCGCTTATGCTCCCTCGGTCGCACCTCAGCCCTATTACCACCCACAGGATGCACCAGCTCCTGTGTCTTCTCAAGCCCAACCTGCTTATTACCCACCACATGAAGCCCTTGCAGTAACCCCACAACCTGTTCCGCAGACGTATCAACAACCCCCACGAGGTTCAGCACCTGCGCAGCCTCCCCCTACTTATTATCCACCATAGCTTGCTCCCGCACCTACACAACCCCAGAACCCACTTGCTGCTCAAGGGAAAGTATACGCCCAACAGAATCCCTAGCAGAACCAAAACAACCAGCGTCAACAGGGCCAGCAAAACCATGGCAAAGGCCTTAACCATGGGAACAAACCCCCTACAGACCAGGGCGGTCAACCTCCCAATCCCCCAAACAACAATAACGCAGCCCTTGCCAACTAGAACCCTGATTGGCCACCCAAGCAGGCCAAAAATCCTAATTTGCGAACAAACCATCCTTGTTCTATTTGCAGGGTCTATGGCCACTACACACACGCTTTCCCACATTTGGAGCGAGCTCGGAAACTTTGGACTGATGATGCCCATCGCCAAGGGCATGCGGCTCCTCAGTCGCCACCCAACCCCCCAAACCACCATTGGTATCTGAGGATTATATTAGATCATATTATATTAGTTTATTCATAGTTTTTTTTGTTTTATATTGAAACTGCTATTACAAGTTAATAGGTACATCCTTGCACATGCTTGGTTGAAAAACCAAGCAACAGTTTTTGGTGACTCCACTGGGTTTCAAACTTTAAATCTTTGCCTTAGATCTTTATTTTAGTATTTTTTCCCATTTAAAACTATAGATTTGCTATACTAGTTAGCTTCCTGATAGCTGCGCTAGCCATTGGCCCTTTCTGCAGCCTGAAACAACCCAAAATTTCAATTTTTGGGTTCGTTTTTTGTCGGCCAATTTCCATCCTGCAAATCGCGAGTTTTTAAACCCACAGGCGCGATCCAATCGCGGATTTTAGCCAAAAGTCGTGATCCAGATTGCAGGTTTTGACCCAAAAGCCACGATCCAGATCGCAGGTTTTGACCAGAAAGCCACGATCCTTGATCGCATGTTTTAGCCCGAAAGCCGCGATCCAGATCGCAGGTTTTAGCCCGAAACACGTGATCTAATCACCTGATAGCGTAACTCAACTTTTGAACGCCCATATCTCCCTCTCCCGAACTCTATTTGAGACGATTTGTTTTTTCAAATTGGGTGTTTTTGAACAAGAAATCCAAATGTCCTATTAGATTTAAGAATTTTTTCATAGAAATTTCTCTAATTTTTTTTATTTTAGTGTTACTTATCATTTCAGTTCACCCATTTCAGCCCATATTTTCCAGCCATCTTCCCTGCACTTTTGAACAACCTACTATTTCATTTTGCAGCATTATTAATTTATTTCCTGTTACATTTTCTTTATTAAATCTTTTTAAAAATTTTCAGTTAAGTGAAAGAGAGATTATTTAACATTTTTTCAGATTATAAGTTTCACATTTTGCAAGGTTAGAACCATCATTCTGAATTTCTCAATATTTTGCCCAAGCAAAGCATTAGAAATCCATTTATTTCTTTTACTTTTATGTTATTTGCTTTCCCTTGAAAATTTTAAAAATCCATGTTTTTTGAAACACCTTTTTGAAAAGAATTTACTTTTTAAAAAGCGTCTTTTTTGCAAATTGAAATCGTCATTTTAGTTTGTAATTAAATCGCCCATGTGAGGCACACTGATTCAGTATACAACCCCACCATCACACAATCTGTCACAATAATTTCAAATGAGCCTTAAAATTTACCTTAACTCAACCAATATTCTAACCCCACTTGGGGAACACAAAAGAATCTTGTAGTTAGGTAGGATTGAGGGGATAAGTATACAAATAACACCCCTCACTCATTTTTCATGTTGCGACATAGTGATTGACATTTATAGTACCCAAATCCCTCATTATTTGTTGACACGGTTATACACCAATTTATCGGAAAGGCCTCTCCCTTAGGAGGGTTGAAGTAGCCATACTGGTTCCAAAGGTCTGAGTGGAATACCACTATCCATTCAATAACCGAAGGATACTTTTCATAGTTCTCGTTGTACCACCCTTATGGGAGTACAACAGCGATAGAACCAAACTGCAGATTCACCCAACCGAACGTGTCATGAACACGGTATCTTAGTGGCCAACTTTTAGGATTGTCTACCCGGTGTCCCTCCTGGTAGGGGGATATCTAGCCTTTGATTCCACATTTTATATTGTCTGACTTGGATTTCACCACCTTGCAGAGGATATACCTTGTCGAGTCATAATACTTTTTAGTTAGATGTTTGCATGCTCCATTACCTCCCTTTGGTCATAGAGTACACCGTTTTCTATTTTTAGGAACTGTCTACATGTTGGTTTCTTGACCACATTTTTTTATTACTCCACTTACTATAGCACAGCTATTATATTAAGTGCTTTGAGATTGTTTTTGGCCTAAGCGCCATTTATTTTTTACGCTCCCCTCTTGCATGCACGGTTGCATTAGGGATTTAGAGCTTTCCACTCACCACCACCTGGTAATATTTTGATCAAACTATCACCATTGATTCCCCGAGATGTTTTCGGCGCTTCCGGGGAGACCCCCCACAGTACGGTTCCCTTGACTCCACACGTCATCGAAATAGAGCCCCGTCATCCGATTTGGACATGCCTCATTTCACATCAGATTCTGAGGCAGAATCCAAAAATCCCACATACACCACACCCACTAGTCCTATGGCTGATTTTTCTTCCAACCCTTTCAACACAGGGACTGTTGGTGGAATGTCTTCCACCATCCCAACTACTACATTGGCCACCACTCCCACAACCAATGTTGGTATGCCGAACCTGGGAACTGCTTCCACTCTAGGCATGCCTAATATGGGAACTACATCTACTCTAGGGATGCCCAACACAGGACCTGCACCTACTATAGGTATACCTTTGACTGGAACCACTTCCAGCATACCAAATCCTGGGTCTACTATACCAAATCCAAACCCATCTGTAACTCAAGCTACACTTGGGAACAAAGTTCCCACCCATACCCCTTTTATTTGAGGACATATCCCTTTTACACACATTCCCCTAGGAGGCAGTGGCTTAATACATAATGCCACCACCAACACTTATGCCCCCATGACAACATCACACCCCTCCACCATTTTTCCATTTATGGCTAGCCTTAACCTACTAGACTTGGCTAGGCTAACAAATGATCCCATCCAGCATGACCCTACTTGGACACCCATGCCCACAAATCTCCCCTCAGACATCCCAAAGTTTGAAGGGAAAGCTGGGGAAGACCCTCAAAACCATATCATGTCATTTCACGTATGGTGTTCCTCAAACTCCATAGTAGATGATTCTATTCGACTCTAACTTTTACAAAGAACTTTCATTGGCTATGCAGCCAAATGGTACATTGAGCAACCACATGGGAGACACCCCATGTTTACATCCCTCACCTCAACTTTCCTTCAGTTCTTTCAAATACCTGTACGCTATGATGCAGGAGTGGAAATACTACTATCTTGTAGACAGAACACCTCTACACACATCACCGATCATATCCATGAGTGGCATAAGCGCCGTAGTCTCTACAAGATAAAACTTGATGACCGCATATTCCTGGATTGGTTCTTGAAATCACTCCTCCCTCTCATAGCCAAGGATGTAGCTTCTGAACGACCCCAGTCGGAAGAATAAGCCATTCTAAAAGCCCAACAGTTTGATCTGATCTACACCTAGTGTGGCTACCTATATACAATTTTACCTGACGCTCCCTGCGGTGATTCCTCCCACATTGACACACGGGGGGTATCCCATGCTGCTGACATCATCATTGGAAAAGTTGCATCCCACAAACAACCCTTTTCCATTATGCGCAATAATACTAGGTGTGATTTTTCGCGGGCCACGTCTCACTTCAGAGCTATAACTTCGTATGCTCCCATGGCCCACCCCCACCACACTCATGGACCCTCATTACCACCACAGTGTTATGGTCATACACCTTCAACCTATCCACCTCTAGTTGCACCCTCTACGTATTACCATCAGTAGGCCACACATGCTCCTATTCACTCACAAATCCCAACAGGTTATTACCCACCATAGGCAGTGCTTGCTACACCACAACCTCTAGTCACTCAGACTTATCCTTCAAACAACAACAACGCTACCCCCGCCAACCAAAACCCTGATCGACCACCGAAATAGGGTAAGAAACCCAATTTACGAACAAACCACCCATGTTCCATATGTGGGGTATACGGCCATTACACACACACTTGCCCCCATTTGGAGCAAGCACGCCAACTGTGGTCTAATGACGCCCAATGCCAAGGGCACGCGGCACAACTAGTGCCACCTCCTCAACCACAACCCATGGTGCTGTAGAATCCTTTTCCCACACAAGGAGTGGCGAACACTCATCCATTGGATCCTCCTCAAGGAACCACAACACCACAACAACAAATCACATACGCTACACACACAAACCAACCGATGGATTCAGGTACTCATCAACTCCTTATGATGTCATCGACTGACATGAATCTCCAAATGCATCGAAACCAATACACCTCCACTGCACCTGAAAATGTTCTCTCTATGATTGAACAACCCATTCAGAGTGCACCCACATCGTTCGTCTCCTCAATCGGACCTGGGATATATTCAGATACTCCGATAACCTCCACGTTCCAGTCTATCCCACCCCCTTTGCGGATAACTAAAATATCTGATTTATGCACCCTTTCGCACAACACACAACCACCAAATCAACAGCCCCCATTACTACCGCAACCACCCACAGTGCCTAGTCACGTCGGGGCAACACCGATCCACACTATCCCATTCTTTTTCCCTCCTTCAGGAGTCATCAGCTCACCAGTAATGGCCACGCTCAATCTCCCAGGATTAACTTTAGGACTACCCGTATGGTACCTACCTGCCTCGACTCCTCCCCCGACACCAAATGTCATTTTACAACCAGTGCAACCTATCAATACCTCCAATTGCCTAGCCCCCAGTGTCGCGAACTTCCAAAACTGACCACCGCCAACTGTGGCCACCATATCAACATCTAGTTATACTCCTACACCACTCCGCAACAATGGAGGCAGAGGCCCACAAACCTATACCACTGAACCCACAACCCGCACCGCCCCACCGACTCCCAAGTTGGTGAAGAATCCCCCAACAATCCATGCTCCCCCCAAGTGTTCTTTGTGTGATGATATAGGGCATGCTACCCATCAATGTCCACAATTACCGACACTTCAAGAGCATACACAAATGTTGGATGCTGACACTAACACTCCAGTTTTCAAAATCGAGCTGCCCCCTCAGCCTTGTGATAAATATTTGCATACCAACCACCCTTGTGCGATATGTGGCATCTACAACCATTATTCACATCACTTCCTTGATCTCCCCAGATTATAGAGAAGCACTATATGAACTGAATAATGCTGACCTAGAGATATCCCCTCTTCTCATTGAGGAAATATATCCCCCAAAATATTCCTCCTCGGAAAAAATTAACACCATTTACACGGTTTCCACTGGAGACCCCTCTGTCCGGTCATCCCCTTCCACTGATCCCTTTGACACACATGTTCAATGCTTTCAAATCGACAAGAAAACCACATGTCCACAACATGGGGGCAGGCCCAAAACCTTTCCTACTCATCATCATTGTGATTCTCGTCGAAGATACTGGGGGCATCCACCCCACAAGGGGAATCCCCCATCATCATATCATCACTTTAGTATGCCACCATGGGCCACAGCCTCATGGTATACCCCCCCACCAACAATTGCTCAATGCCATATTGATCCATCTCTGAGACAACATCTGCACCACATTGACACCTCTGAGTTAGGGGGCATAATAGATTACCTCGACCCTGGGATAGGGGGCATGATCAATCATTTTGAACCTTCCCCATCACATCTATCTCATTATTTCAATGACCCCATTGTTCAAACCAACACATATGTGATCCACAATCATAAACCCCATGCACATAGCATGGGGGTAGGTCGTTACCCTGCTCACTTTTTCACATGCGTGATCTCAACCATTTTTGAGGTCACATATCACTTGTATATTTGATTTGATTTGATATACCTATTATTCTTCCCCCATGGATCATCATTTCTCCCCACCACTGCATCCTTGGCTTGGTGGGCTCACCTTTATTTGTAGCCATTTTTTAACCTAGTTATTTTCTTTGACCATTCCAGAGTCCTTATGACCTCCGTTTTTCGCACCATTTGCACCGCCGGATTCATATTTCCGTGCCCGTGATGATGCTTGAGATCATTTCTCACTATCACCAAAAACTTTCGGGCATTCTTTCCATGCCCCATGCCACCTCGATTTGCATGCCACATCAGCTGTTGTTAGTTTATTGGTGATTTTTATACCATCGGATTCAGTTTTCCGAACTTGTGATGATGCTTGAGATCATTTCTCGCTCTCAACACCATAATTTTAAGACATTTTTTCCATGCCCCTCATTGCCTCGATTTGCGTGCCACATCGGTCGTTGCCCATTTTTGACAATCTTTATATCGTCGGATTTAGTTTTCCGTGCTCATGACAATGCTTGAGATCATTTCTCGCTCTCACCCCCGAAGTTTTTGGGCACTTTCTCACATGCCCGTCGTCCCCTCGATTTGTGTGCCACATCGACAGCCGTATGATTTTACAAATTTTCACATCACAACTTATACATGAGCCCACCACTCCATCCATACTGCAATTATGGCATTGTTTTGATACGATTCATCAACCCGCAAGGAGGCCCCATTAGTGTTCCCCCCTATCATCGTGCTTGATCCTCATACTCACCCTTTGATTGAACACTTCCTCCTTGCCTCTCCATTACTTTTGTTCGGTATAATTTTTTCCCTTTTTCGGGCCGAGCAATTCCTTTACGAAAAAGGCACTTAGGGAGTTTTTGTTAAGCTCTTTTTTGACTCCTAAAACAATGAAAAGATTGCTGAGAAATCTTGCTTCCTTTCATGCTCGCTAAAGGTATATGAAAGGGCATCTACCCGGTATAAGTTTACCCTTTTTCGGACCTTGTAGACTAATTATGAAAAATGAATACTCTAGTCACATTTGCTAGAAGAGTTCTCCATTTGCATCATTTTATACTTTTTCGGGCCTTGGAGACTAACATACGAAAAAGAACACCAATGGAGTCTACTTACCGCTTTCAGACTCTTTAAAATTGAAAGAAACCACGAGCAATTACTGTCTTGGGCTCATACAAATCCACAGGACGGTACTCCTCCACCAATTCAGAGTCTTCTTATCGTTTTCAGACTCCTTAAAAATGAAAGCACTCACGAGCATAAACAGTCCTGGGCTCGTATAAATCCACAGGACAGTACCATTTCAGAGCACACTTTTATCCCTTCTTGGAGCTCATTAAAACCACGAAGAAGGACCCAATGGTGCTTTTCGGTGCTACAACAAATCATGTCTACTCATATGGCATCTTCCCCATTATGGTCTCCTTTGTTCAAAGTATTCTGTAGTATGTCACCCCGAGAGTCTCCCCATAGCATCCGTCAGCTTGTCCCTCTAGAGTCACTTCAGTCTACAATACATACCCCTGATCCCTTAAGCTATAATCCCCACACCTAAACATCAGTTTCATATGCTTCCAGGTCAACCATGTCATCATGCTCTGAACAAAGGAAGTTTGAGTCCACCCACTCTATAACCCCAGTTATTCCCCATCCCCACAATATGTCAGTCCTACCATCAGTACTATCACACTTCAGTTGTACACCTCGCACTCCTATCAAGGAAACATCATTTCCTTGGTAGTTGTTGGTCTCCCTCTGTCGATTCCAACCAAATCTGTTCCAGAGGATAGACCTAGAGGTCCTTGTGCCTTGGACTCATCACCATTAGTGATGAGTGCCTACGGATCATTTTGAAAGGAGTCCTCATTGCCTCTCCAAATGATTGTTTCTCACATGCTCGACTTCAAAACCTTGATCGCATCATTGAGACTCGTACAGGGTATTAGTCCTTTCGGTTATTTGTTGAAGACCTCGAATATCACCTGACTCTACCACATTTGAGAGTCTAATTGAGGAAAAAACAAGTTACATATTCCTATAGATATTCGGGTTGCGCTTGGCGACAATTTTCATATGTACCGCAGTTTTATACTCCCTCGAGTATACAGTTACATATACTCCTCAGAATTTGACTCACAATCATTGAGTCCCTACAGATGTTGGACACCTTTAGCTTCAGCAGTTCATCAACACTTCTGAAACCTTATTCAGAATGGTTGTTGCTCTTCTCCAGTGTATCAGTTATTGTGATCAGTGATGGTATGACCATGAGTATGTCCCAGCATTGTGTCCAACATATTTTTGTGTATTATTCAGGTCCCCCTTCTTGGGACTAATTGTAATGTATATGTCTTGATACGAGCATGGGTATGCCCGCCTCGTCCATTATCAGAGATTATTCCTCATTCATTTTGAGGCCATGTATTTTTTCAGTTTTTTGCAGCTTCCAAGGGACCATTGTTCTAGTCTCCAATCGGTCTCTTCTCTTCTCCAAACCCCAGGAAAAATACAAAAGAACTATGATGTCTATCGGCCATACGATGAGCTCCTTCCCTCACACATTAGGGGGCAATCCGTTAACACCCAAAAAGTGCTCACTAGCTCATTCCCTATTCACACGACCCATTTATCCACTTTTCCGACCACTTGAGCCTCTAAAACCTTCAAAAGGTCACCAAAATGACCATAATACACCTTTTCTCCCCTCAAAATATGTATTTTTCCTCAAAAAACAAAAAAAACCCTAAAAAAGGGTCCAAAATTCCCCAAATTATTAAAAGGGAATAAAAATATAAAAAATATTCAAAAAAGGAAAAAGAGGGAAAAAGAGACCTAAACCATTTTGGTCAATACCATTGGTTTCCTTAAACCACAATGGTATTCCCCATCACCCAAAAACTATAAAAAGGTGATAGGGGCTCCCCATTATTCATCCACATTTTATCTTATCCTTATGCTGCCAAATTCCCTTTGAGAGCCATTGCCTCCCATTTTGAGTTTGAAGAACCCCATTGAAACATTGGAGAAGAAGAGACCATTGGACATTGGAGCTTCTCAACCTTGGATTTGCTCAACATTCACCATCCTCACCATTTGAGGTAATACAAAAGACTAAAATTCTCAATTTCTTGCTTTTGTCTTAGATCTTATTGCTTATGTTTTGAAATCTAGTTTTTTATTTATTTGCACATGCTTATGTTAGATCAGATTATATTAGTTTATTCATACTTGTTTTTGTTTTATATTGAAACTGCTATTACAAGTTAATAGGTGCATCCTTGCACATGCTTGGTTGAAAAACCAAGCAACAGAAGTGTCATATTTTCATTCATAGATGGATTTTTCGGTTACAACCAAAACGAGATCCACCCAACTGATCAACACAAGATAACTTTCATCTTCCCTTGGGGCACGTTTTCTTATCACAAACTCCCTTTTGGTCTTAAAAATGCTAGTGCCACATTCCAGTGGGCCATGTCGTATGCTTTTCATGACGTGAAGGACTTTGTGGAACCTTATTTTGACAACCTCCCTTCTCATTCGCGGCAGCATAACTTCCACATTGATCATATGATGGCGGTATTCCTCAAATGCAGACGATATAACATCTATCTCAACCCTCACAAGTGTATTTTTTGCATCGAGTCAGGATGCCTCCTGGGTTTCATTGTCTCGAAAGATGGGATCCGCATTGTCCACTTGAAGGTGGAATCCATTATCGCTCTCTCACCTCCCACTGACGCTACGGAACTTCAATGTTTGCAAGGGAACGAAACTTACTTACGACATTTTGTCTATAATTTCGCGCAAAATACGCAGGGTTACATGAGAATACTCAAGAAGGATGTCCCGTTCATATAGGATGACCAAGCACAACAATCCTTTGATAGTCTGAAACATGCTATTACGCATGCCCCTGTGATCCAACCAGCAAATTACTACAAGGATTATATCATTTACCTCGCTGCTTTTGCAACCACGAACGCCATGGTATTGGTACAAGAAGACAACAATGCCCAGGAGCATGTGATCTACTACCTAAGTAAGGGTCTTTCTTACTATGAAACTCGTTATTCACATGTTGAGAAGCTAGCTCTAGCGGCAGTCATTTCCGTCCAAAAGTTCCATCACTACATACTGCTCCACACCACCACCATCATCACCAACTTGAACCCCATGTACCATGTCTTAACACGCCAGTGCTTGGGGGCAAGTATTCACGTTGGATCGTGATACTTCAGGAGTTCAATATCCTCTTCGAGAAAGCCAAGTTTAAGAAGTCTTTGGTGTTTTTCGAGCTCATCTGCGATCTTCCCAGTGTTGATTTAGGTTCTGATCCCAATGATTCTCTTCCGGATGAATCATTGTTCCTCATCAACACATCTGACCCGTGGTATGGGGATATTACGTTATATCTCCAAACCCAACGTTTCAATCCCCAACTGTCTCGTGACGATTGTCGTCGAATACGTTACCACACAAAGTATTACATGATCATCAGTGATACCTTGTACCATCATGGCATTGATTTTGTTCTTCGACGTTGTCTAACACATGAGGAGGCTGAACACGTCTTGAATGAATGTCACACTGGGGCTTTTGGTCGTCATCTCTCTGGGATGGCTACAGCCTAGAAGATACTGCGCGCAGGAGATTACTGGCCGTCTATCTTCAAATATTGCATTGAGGCCATTAAAAAATGTCCCCCATACTAGCATTTTCAAACGAAAAAGCGAACCCATCCAACCCCATTACACCCGGTTAATTCCGTTGGCCCCTTCGCAAAATGGGGCATTGACTTCATGACCTATAAGCCTACCTAGGTCGGGGGGCATGGTTACGTCATAGTAGTCATGGATTACTTTGCAAAGTGGGCTGAGGCTATGCTTACATACACGGACGATGGCAAAACCGCTGCATTCTTCATGTTCAATCATGTCATCTGACGGTCGGGAGTCCTGCAAGCCATAGTCACTGATCATGGATCTCATTTTTAGAACCATATGGTCAACGAGCTAAGCACCAGAACACCTTACTACCCGCAGTCCAATGGACAAGTAGAGGCCATTAACAAGGTCTTGAAAACCATGATTCAACACATGGTGGGACGCATAAGTCCAAATGGCACAACATGCTTTTTTCCACACTATCGGCATACCAGAATTCCGTTAATACTGCCACCGGATTTACACTATTCCAATTATTTTACGGATTGGAGGCAGTCCTACCAATAGAGTGCGAGATCCCATCACTCAAACTTGTAGTCAAACTTCTTTCGAACACCACTACCGAGGAAGAACGTTTCCTTTACCTCGCAAATCTTGAAGAGACCCACTGCGATGCTACTCTTGCCAACGAGGCACATAAGAAGCACATCAAGGCAGAGTATGATAAGTTGGTCCAACCCCACATCTTTAATGAAGGTGATTTGGTTCTCACATATGACCAAAGGCACGATAAGCTAGGGGCAGGTAAGTTCAAGTCAACGTGGCATGGACCGTACATAATTGTTTACAACAAAATTAACACCCATAGTCAAGTGATGGAAGAAGCACATTTTTACCATGCACCTACAGCAGGAAGACATGACACAAGTTCATGCAGAGATGAATTCTCTCTAAGAAATGCCCAAAAACTATGAAAAGTGGGTTAAAATAATTTTAAATGGTGCAAAAAGCCCCAAAACTATGAAAAGTGGGTTTTCAAGTTAAAATAATCTAAATTGGATTATCCCACACTCAAAATAAAAACCTAAGGCACATTTTCCAATGCTATATAAGAAAGGCTTTGGGGCATGTTAAAGGACACAAAGGAAGAGCAAAGGAATGCTGGAAAGATTCTGAAGGAGGAGAAAGAGCTCAAGTTCTTCAAAAGCAAGGGTGAAGGAAGGGAATCTCATGTCCATCGAGGAAGGATTCATATCTAATACCATGGTAAGGATGTATTTCTCCATTATTCTACTATGAATAGATTCAAGTTTCTACCATCTATGAGTTTAAATCTAGTTTATCTTGTATGAATTTAATTCTTAGATGGCTTTAGATCTTAAATGTGTTTGTCTTGATTGATGAATAGATAAAGATATTTTGGAAATTTGTAATAATCTTTTCAAGTTACTGATGTAGGAACTCACCATTCCTTAGGAAGATAGTTAACTTATTGTAGACACAACCCTGCACTAAGTACTGTTATCAGATTGGTGACCATAACTGGCTTATTGAATTTTCTTGATTTTTCCTGAATTTTCTTCAAGTTTTAAGGTGTTCTTCCTTCAGCTCTGCTTCTTTGTAGCTTAAAGAACATTAATAGAACTTAAGTTTCAGCTTACATAGCTCAGGATCAACTTAAATACACTTCTAATTCATCAAATTAGCTCAAATTCTATTCAAATCTGAGTTTCTTGATTTTTTAATTAGTGTATGCTTGGAATTTGGGGTTAAAACTCTGTTTTCATCTTAAAAGATGTGTGATCATTCCTCAAATTTGTGAAATCCTGCTTCAAATATTTCAAACTTTGATATCTACCTTCAGATTTAAATTTTTTTGAATGACGAATTTTAGGAATTTAAAAGTTTATGGAGTCTTAAAGCTTTGATCTCTGCACTGATTTTCCTTTTTGCAACTCTGCGTTTTTCTCTTCATTTTAAACACTACTTGATGGTTAAAGAATGATCCCATACCTTTAGATCTCTGTCCAAATCTTTAAAAGTCTATTATCTTTACAACTCTATGTGCATCCTGTGTGAGATTTCACCTTTAAATCTGCACGAATTCACCTTCACTCTGGTGTGAGATTTCTTTAACCCATCTTAAAAAATTGGCATAGAAAGTGATAAAATTCAAACTCTGCCTGAAGATCGGCATGTAGAAAGCCTGTAGCTGCCCCCATCTACGTGAATTGAAGGATGAATAGACCCTTTTCCTGAAGATCTGCGTGTAGACAGCCTGCAGATGCCCCCTATCCGCTTGAATTGAAGGGTGAATGGATCCTCCGCTTGAAGATCTGCGTGTCGAAGGCTATGAATTCGAAAATTTTTGTTAGACTCTGCCCAGATTTTACAATTCGATGTTGAGAATCTTTAAAACAAGCTCTGCCATAATTTAGCTTTGCATTGAAGTTCATTTTAAATGCTTGTGCTTAATGAGTTTTACAACTCTACCTTGAAATTTTCACAGTCTATATAGAACCCTGCGATTTTTCCTTCAACTTTCGAGGAGGATTTGTTGTGCTAAGAGTGCAACTCCTGCAAGGCCAGTGTCCTAGAAAACCTGAAGCACGACTGGCACACTGTGGCAGCAATCAATAGTGTCACGTTGATTTTCCTCATCATTCTGTCGGTTGCTGCGCTTCGAATGGCTATACCCATCACGTTGAGCTATCCTTAGAGACATGGGGAACTCTGTGCCCTTGTTTTGAAAGGTCCTTTTAGGTTTTGTGTTTTATAGATTAAAGATGTATATGCTTTACCCTGAGCGCTCATGTCTCAATTTCGTTATACGACAGCAAGCTTGGATTGCTGCATTATCTGGGTGAAAGTTTTACATTTTTGATTCAGCTGTGGACTTTGTTGGAAGAATACACCAGTGGCAATTTCAAAATTGAAAACCTCAGCCTAATTTGATGGAATCCTCCTGTCATTCTTTAATCTCTGTGTTTTTGAAAACCCACGCTAAGTAGAAAGGTCAGAAAACCATTTTTCTGCTTTTTCTTTAATTGAGTCAATCAGTCTTTAAGCTGTATGGTGAAAGATCCTTGCTAAAAAACCAAGTTGCATGTCCAAATTCAGAAATGCATAGAAAGCTCTACGTTGAGGCATCTTGAAACACTGGGCGGGAAATTGAATGTTAAATACAGTCAAAAGTTCTTTCCATATCCAAAATTTGCACGATGCTAGGCGCTCTAAATGCACTATAATTTCCAAAATTTAATGGTGTTGTAGTGCTTTGGTGAATGCGTTTGGTGAGCCAAAGTATTTTTGAACTCAACAAGTTGTAAACATAATTTCAAACCATTCCCAGTAGACAGAAGTTTCCATTTGTAGAGTGCTAATGGTGAATACATTGCAAATTACATGTTGACTAAACTTGAGCGCCAAAACACTCATTTCCAAAAAAAATTGAATTTTTGCATGTTACATTCTAATCTCTAATTTTGGTTTAAAACAAAAATTTCGAATTTTTTTTTTCTAGCCTTTAATTTTGGTTTACAACAAAAAAAATGAAAAATTATCAATTTTTTTTTAAATAGGTTTTTAAGGATTTAATTTTTGTTTAAAAAAAACGAAAAAAATTTGAATTTTTTTTAAAGTTTTTAAGCCTTTAAATTTTGCTTTAGAAAAGAGAAAAAAATTTGAAATTTTTTTAAGTTTTTAAGCCTTTAATTTTGCTTTAAAAAAGGAAAAAATTAGAAATTTTTTTAAAAGTTTTGTAAGCCTTTACTTTTGGTTTCAAACAAAAAGAAAAAAAAAATGAATTTTTTTTTTTTTACAAAGCTTAAAAAATTTGGTTTAAATCGCACTATGATTGGAGCTTTATACCTTTGCAAACACCATCTAAACACATTTGCATTTGACAACTGTAACGTCCCCTCCCATCATGCCAGCATGATAGAGAGAACGTAATGCTAAAGCTGGGCATCTAGCCCCATGAACTTTTAAATAAGCATTCACATAATATAAAAGAGACATATGGAAATGTATAATTATGAGAAAACACATCGGAAGTAATTTCAATAACACATCCATCATACATTCACGATATTCATCAAATAAATAATTGCAAAGTTAACACAAGAGAGTACTTATCTTATAACAAAGTAGCCCCGAGCAACTCGCTATGCAACTGCAACGTTCAACCCAACCATAGGCCAGTTGTGATTATCAATATCTCAACACACTGCCACCCCCGAGCTAGGCATGATCTCTACAAGGAATCAGGTAACAACAGACTCACACATAGCCCAAAGATACACCAAATCAGCCAAGCCAATCTATAGTTTGGTTTATCAAGTTGTTAGGCAATGGAAGGGAGAATTGCTAAGCTAGTGGGATCATCCATAGAGATATGGGCACCCTCTGCAAGATCTATCTAGATTGGCTCCCATAATACCTACACACCTGGCACATGGAAGTACTCCCTTCTCTACTACACAGTCCCTCAGGCCATACCTTCCAATCTAATATTGTTCAAGGTGTGCATAGAAGAGTAGCCAACCCTCTTGATCTTCTTGAGAGGTTATCCTCCTCACTAGGTTTATCAAGCCAATTCAGGTCCACTTCCACTCATGATTTCTTGCTCACAGTTCAAACCAATGCAGGATGCACCCAACAACAAAAATACAAGTGCTGAAAAATGTGGGCAACCAAAACGAACTGGTAGATGGGAAATAAACCCTGGGCGATCCATTCATTTTCAGAAAACGTTTATATGTATTCTAGGGGCTGAAACGACCTCTATGAACCCCCAAAACATGACTCTCTTTCTCCTAGCCACTGTGCAACACAAAAACGAGTTCCCAGCTATGGAAAAATGCAGGAAATTGGTAAAAAATGTGATGGGGAAAGCCCAGCTAACTCAGACTGCGTGAGAGAGGAAAGACTATGGGTTCAGAATGGCTTTGGGCACCATTTCATGGGTGTTTTCTTGCCCCAGAAGCAAAAGTATGATTTTCCAGGTTGATGGTTTTCCCATGCACAAAATTGGATGCCATACCTCTTCATTCCCAAGGCATTAACTGCCTCAACCAATTTCTGGAAGAATTAAATGATTGGGTGCATAACCCAAAATGGGTAGTTGGTGGTTTACTCATTGACATCTGGCTTATCACCATTGGATTAAGAGTTTGAATAATTCCCCCCCTATTCCTTGTAGAATCATGCCCCCATCTCTTTGTTGCATTGCATAGCTAATTGTGGGTTTTTCATTAAAATTTGTATTTACATGATGTCTTAATTTACATTGTGCCTATCTAGCACAAGAACCACATGCATCTATTTTTAATTTCCGATACATAAAATGCTAAATCAATGGTGGGGCCTTGGCCTTGAGCTCCTCACCATGATTAAATAACAATATTTACATCATTTACAATTTAATGAAAAAGGGGGTCAAAATGGGGACGTTACATTCCCCTCCCCTTACATTAGCACTGTTCTTAGTGCTCATCAAAATTGAACAAAAATGGATATGCCACCCTCATGGCATCCTCTAGCTCCCGTGTAGCCTCATTGGGACCGTAGTGCTTCCATTGCACCTTTACTTGTCTGATGGCTTGGTTCCGGAGCAATTTTACCTTCTTGTCTAAGATGCATTATGGATCGGTTTGGAACTCTCCATCAGGTTCCACCTGGATCACATCCCACTTAATCACATGGTTAGGATCATGTACATATTTCTTAAACAAAGAGACATGAAAAACATTATGAGATTTAGTGCTAGTAGGCAATGCAAGTCTATATGCAACTGGCCCTATTCTTTAAAGCACTTCAAATGGCCCACAATATCTAGGTGATAGCTTGGCACAACTCCCAAGATTCAAGTAACTCTTCCTTGATCTCATTCTAAGATACACATGATCCCCAACATTGAATTCCCTATGCACTCTATGTTTATTTGCATAGCTTTTCTGTCTATCCTGGGCTATTTTTAAATTCTGTCTGATCTTGGCAACTTCTTGCTCCATTTCCTTAAGTAATTCTAGCCCAAGTACAATTCTGTTCACTGGATTGTCCCAAGTCACTGGTGTCCTACACCTTCTACCATACAAAGCCTCATAAGGACTCATTCCCAACGATGCTTGTTTCCCATTGTTATATGCAAATTCTACCAAGTGTAGATAATCCTCCCACTTGGATGGTTTGTCCATTACATACATGCGGAGCATGTCTTCAAGCACCCGATTTACTCTTTCTGTTTTCCCATCTGTTTGAGGATGGCATGCGGTACTAAAGATTAGCTGTGTACCCAAATTTGCAAAGATACCTTTCCAAAAATTGGAAGTGAACTTGGTATCCCTGTCAGAAATTATTGCCTTAGGTAACCCATGTAATCTGAAAATTTCCTTCATGAAAATATTTGCAATGGCATCAGCTTTATGTGTGGATTTAACCAGTATAAAATGTGTTGCCTTTGTTAACTTGTCCACCACAACCATGATATTACTTTCCATTTCCATTCTGGAATTGGCACTGGGAGCAATAAACCTACTGGATGTCGGTGTTCAACCTTCACCTGCTGACATTTCATACACTTAGAAATGTATTCAGCGATGTCCTTCTTCATTCCTCGCCAGAAATAATATTTTCTTACTGTAGAAATTGTTTTCTGATATCCTGGGTGACCAGAGTATGGGGCTTTATGGATTTCATCCATAACGATCCTCCTTAAATCTGCCGCATTTGGAATATAGACTCTATTCATATAAGTAAGAAGTTTGTCTCCTTCCAAATGATAGCCTTCATACTTCTTTTCGAGGTTTTGTTGCTGCAATTTTCCCTTTATCTGCTCATATACTTCATCCTCAACCATATGGTTAACAATCTTCTACCTCAAATCTGGTTGGAAAGTATTAAGCACTGCCACATGCATTTCATGTACCTTCCTGCAAAGTGCATCAGCCACCTTGTTTTCTTTCCCTTTTATGTGTTTGATTTCAAAATCAAATTCACACAAAAATTCCAACCATCTAGCTTTCCTAGTATTTAAAGTTGGCTGATCAAACAAGTATTTCAAACCACAATGGTCTGTCCTTAATTCAATTTTTCTTCCCATTAAGTAATGCCTCCACATCTTTAAAGCATGTACTATGGCTACAAGTTCTATATCATGAGTAGCATAGTTCTTCTCATGCTCCTTCAACTTTCTTGACTCATAGAATATCACGTGGTTGTCTTGCATAAGAACTCCTCCAAGTCCTTGATTGCATGCATTGGTACATACCACAAAGTCTTTTTCTGGGTTTGAAATTTTCAAAATTGGTGCACTTGTAAGCGGATTCTTCAACTGTTGAAAACTTTCCTCACATCTTGGTGATCATTCAAACTTTATCCCCTTCTTTTGCAAAGAAGTGATCGGGTTTTCAACTTTGGAGAATCCTTCGATAAACCTCCTATAGTAACCAGTAAGGCCCATAAAAGATCTCACATAAGTTACATTCCTTGGAGTTGGTCAATTCATAATGGCTTCAATCTTCTCAGGGTCTACAGATATTCCTTCGTCGGAGATGATGTGACCCAAATAATGAATTCTATCTTTATAAAAGTCACATTTGCTCAACATTGCATACAGCTTATGCTCCCTTAGTAATTGCATTGTCATTCTCAAATGTTATTCATGCTCTTATTCATGCTTGGAATAGATGAGAATGTCATCTAGGAATACAAGAACAAACTTGTCTAAATACTTGCTAAAAACATTATTCATGAGACACATGAATGTAGCTGGTGCATTTGTGAGACCGAATGGTACCACTACAAACTCATAGTGTCCATACCTCGTTCTAAAGGCTGTCTTATGAATATCTTCTTCTTTGATTCTTACCTGATGGTAACCAGACCTCAAGTCAATCTTTGAAAATACCTTTGCTCCTCTCATTTGGTCAAAAAGGTCATCAATTCGGGGCAATGGGTATTTGTTTTTCACAGTGACTTTGTTCAACTGCCTGTAGTCAATACATAACCTGAGTGTTCCATCTTTCTTTTTCACAAATAGAATAGGTGCTCCCCACGGGGACACACTTGGCCTAATATATTTCTTTTCCAGCAACTCTTGTAATTGCATTTTCAATTCTAGCAATTCCGGTGTACTCATCCTGTAGGGTGTCTTAGACACTAGTGCCGCTCCTGGCACAAGTTCAATTGTAAAGTCAATGTCTCTTTTTGGAGGGAGTCCTAGAATCTCATCAGGAAAAAAATCCCTGAATTCTTACAATACATGATAGTCCTCCAATTTAAAAGTTTCATTCTTTGCTGCCTCTAAAATGTGGGATGCATACAATTGACATCCCTTCCTACAGAACTTCTTCAGCTGCATGGCTGAAACCTGTCTAACAGAAGTCACCTTTGGAATTCCTTTTACAACCCTCGGGTTTCCTTCTTTGTCCATGCATTCAAATGTCTTATTGTAGCAGTCAAGTTTAACCCTGTGTGCTTCTAACCAATCCATTCCAATGAGAATATCATAGGAACCAAGTGGCAAAATATTCAGATCTACATAAGTCAATAACCCATCCATCTCTAATGGACATTTCTCTATTATTTCACTAACTTTTCTCTTGGTCCCAGTGTCTAGTTGAACTAACCATGACTTACTATGCTTTAATTTCTTGAATGCACAAATCTCAACAATTCTAGGAGTGACATAACTGTGAGTAGATCCAGGATCAATCAAAATAGAAATAGATTGCTTAGCAATCTTACCTTCAACTTCAACCACAGTTGACTGATGATCTTCCTGGCAGTCGTCTAATGTTGCATAGATTCTAGGGATTGTCCTCACCACTTGACCCACAGTTTCAACTCCCTGGATGTTGTGGACTTGATTTGCGTTCCCATTCCGATGTGGACAGTTCCTAAGCATGTGGTCTCCTCCACAACCCCAACATTGAAGTGGTTCTCTTGGATCCTTTGGATCTCTTGGCTTATCTCCTATCATCCTAGTTGGCTTAGTCACAACCTGTGATGGCTGCCTTTGCTGATTCTTGAATTGAGGAGGCTTGAACCCCTTCTTCCTTTGATCAAACTTTTCATTTTTCTTATCCTTCCATGCCTTATGGAATTCTGGTTTGCTTCTGTTTTGATCAAAGCAATAATTGGCCTTTCTTATGGCCTCCTCTAGAGTTCGAGGTTCATCGAACTCAATTCTGTCTTTATATGACTGGGGAAATCCACTTAGGAAATGCTGAATTTTCACCTTATCGTCTCGAATGTACCTGACATATCTTAGCAGCTCCAAGAATTTGTTTGCATATTCTTCCATGGTCAATTGTCCCAATCTCAGCTCATGGAACTCTTTGATATTATCATCATAGTACCTGTCAGAGAGGTACTTCTGCTTGAAGTATTTCTTGAACTGCTTCCACACAATATTCCTTTCATTGATCTTCCTCACTTGCCTGATGTGTTCCCACCATATAGATGCTCTCCCATTCAAGTTGAAGATGGAAACCCTTGCCTTCATATTCCCAGAGTAGTCTTGGACTTGGAAATATTTTCTCATCCCAAGAAGCCAAGCTTCAGCTTCTTGACCAGATTTCACCTCTCCGTCAAAGGTAGGGGGTTTCACCTTCTTAAATTCCCCATGCGAATTGTTCTTGTAGTGCCTCTTCCTCTTGCTTCTGCGGGATGAAGAGCTCGAACCCTCAATGGATTCTTCAGAGTCAGATGATTCATTAGAAGAGATTTCTGGAGTATAAGTTTGGTCTGTAGAAACTCTTCTTGAACTACTAGCCCTCTTACGGGAATTCCTTCTAGAACTACTCCCACCCTTTTCTAGATTTGATATCTAATGCCCAGAGTTTATTTTCCTTTGGATGTCTGTCAAACTCTGTAGCATGGCTGCATTCAACTGATTTTTTTCTTCCTGAGCTTTAATCATCCTTTCATTATCTTCTCTACAGCTTTGCAACTCCACCCTTAGGCTTCTCATGGTGGCTGCAATACCTGGAGGAGTCTCTTGATTTATTCTCCCATTAGATTATGTTTCAGCATTTTCAACATGTATGTTCTCCCCCATGGCATCTGTCTCAGGCTCATAGGGATCTCGTGCATCATCCATGATGTTGATTTTCTTGGCCCAACCAAGATCCAAAACTTTCCAACTGTACTATCTAGAGTGTTTCCCTGATGTAACTGTGATTCTATAAAATGTGTTCATCAACACAATTATTAGCTGCATTATATTCTCAGAAATTCATAAATTACTTTCATGCACATGGGGAAATATTATATTGACAATTTGTCAAATCATAGAATTTTCTTACAATCGATGACATATGAGGGGGACGACGGGAGTCATGGGGGATTTCCCCCTTATGGATTCCCTGCGCCACTGCAGGGCGGGTCGAGGGCAGTGCCCTCATTTTTTTTTGTAAATTTTTCCATTTCGCGCAATCTGGCGCATAAGTTCCATGGCAATTTTTCCATTTTCGGCACCTGAAAATATCCCTGAAAAATAGCTGAAATTTCCTATTTCGGAGCGACTCATCCAGTTCTTCCGCCCTGTTGCGGAGCAACTCACTAAGTTCTTCCGACCTGTTACGGAGAAACTCGTTGAGTTCTTCCACCGAAAACACTTAGAAAAATTTTGAGATTTTTCGGACCAACTTGCCGAGTCCTTTTGTCGTTGCGGGCCAACTTGCTGAGTTTTAATTTCGGGCCAAATCATGGAGTTCTTCCGAAATTTCCCTTTGACACCGAACACTTAGAAATTTTTTGAGATTTTTCGAACCAACTTGCTGAGTCCTTCCACCGTTGCGAGCCAACTTGTTGAGTTCTTCTGCAATTTCGGGCCAACTCGGCGAGTTCTTCCGCTGTTGTGGACCAACTCACGGAGTTCTTCCAAAAATTTCCTTTTGACGCCGAAAACACTTAGAAATTTTTCTCCGTTTCGGGCTAGCTCAGCGAGTTCTTCTGCTGTCATGGACCAACTCATTGAGTCCTTCCAAAAATTTCCTTTTGACGCCGAAAACACTTAGAAAAATTTCACCGTTTTCGGGCCAACTCGGCGAGTTCTTCCACTGTTGCGGACCAACTCGCTGAGTCCTTCCGAAAATTTCCTTTTGACGCCGAAAACACTTAGAAAATTTTCGCCGTTTCGGGCCAACTCGACGAGTTTTTCCGTTGTTGCGGACCAACTCACTGAGTCCTTCCGAAAATTTCCTTTCGACACCAAAAACACTTAGAAAATGTTTCCACTATTTCGGGTCAACTTGGCGAGTTCTCTCGCCGTTGCGGCGAAGACTTCCGAGTTCTTCCCGAAACAAACTTAAACAAAATTTTTCAAAAACACTTAAAACAATTTTGAATTCTTCTTTTCTTCTTTCTGTGATGACTGATGCCCAGCAGGAGGTAACCTTACCCTGCAAACTATCCAACTTAGCCACTTTAGGCCCGATGCTGAGACCTGTGGTGATCAGGAAGGGGACCTTCCCATGTAACTGTAATCAGATTTGACCCATAGAGGTCCAATGCTGTAGCTTATGGCTCTGATACCAAAATGTAACGTCCCCTCCCATCATGCCAGCATGATAGAGAGAACGTAATGCTAAAGTTGGGCATCTAGCCCCATGAACTTTTAAATAAGCATTCACATAATATAAAAGAGACATATGGAAATGTATAATTATGAGAAAACACAGCGGAAGTAATTTCAATAACACATCCATCATACATTCATGATATTCATCAAATAAATAATTGCAAAGTTACCACAAGAGAGTACTTATCTTATAACAAAGTAGCCCTGAGCATCTGGCTATGCAACTGCAACGTTCCACCCAACCATAGGCCAGTTATGATTATCAATATCTCAACACACTTCCACCCCTGAGCTGGGCATGATCTCTACAAGGAATCAGGGAACAACAGACTCACACATAGCCCAAAGATACACCAAATCAGCCAAGCCAATCTACAGTTGGGTTTATCAGGATGTTAGGCAATGGAAGGAAGAATTGCTAAGCTAGTGGGATCATCCATAGAGATATGGGTACCCTCTGCAAGATCTATCTAGCTTGGCTCCCACAATACCTACACACCTGGCACATGGAAGTACTCCCTTCACTACTACACAGTCCCTCAAGCCATACCTTCCAATCTAATATTGTTCAAGGTGTGCATAGAAGAGTAGCCAGCCCTCTTGATCTTCTTGATAGGTTATCCCCCTCACTAGGTTTATCAAGCCAATTCAGGTCCACATCCACTCCTGATTTCTTGCTCACAGTTCAAACCAATGTAGGGATGCACCCAACAACAAAAATACAAGTGCTGAAAAACGTGGGCAACCAAAATGAACTGGTAGATGGGAAATAAACCTTGGGAGAGCCAATCGTTTTCAGAAAACGTTTATATGCATTCTAGGGGCTGAAACGACCTCTATAAACCCCCAAAACATGACTCTCTTTCTCCTAGCCACTGTGCAACACAAAAACAAGTTCCCAGCTATGGAAAAATGCAGGAAATTTGTAAAAAACGTGATGGGGAAAGCCCAGCTAGCTCAGACTGCGTGAGAGAGGAAAGACTATGGGTTCAGAATGGCTTTGGGCACCATTTCGTGGGTGTTTTCTTGCCCCAGAAGCAAAAGTACATTTTTCCAGGTTGATGGCTTGCCCATGCACGAAATTGGATGCCATACCTCTTCATTCCCAAGGCATTAACTGCCTCAACCAATTTCTGGAAGAATTAAATGATTGGGTGCATAACCCAAAATGGGTAGTTGTTGGTTTACTCATTGACATCTGGCTTATCACCATTGGCTTAAGAGTTTGAATAATTCCCCCCCTATTCCTTGTAGAATCATGCCTCCATCTCTTTGTTGCATTGCATAGCTAGTTGTGGGTTTTTCATTAAAATTCGTATTTACATGATGTCTTAATTTACATTGTGCCTATCTAGCACAAGAACCACATGCATCTATTTTTAATTGCCGATACATAAAATGCTAAATCAATGGTGGGGCCTTGGCCTTGAGCTCCTCACCATGATTAAATAACAATATTTACATCATTTACGATTTAATGAAAAAGGGGGTCAAAATGGGGACGTTACAACAACCACCTTACACATCACATGTTTGAGCCAATTTGAGAATCATTTCTTTCCATAACACAGAATTAAGACTTTGATTAGTTGCATTTTGTTTTACAGTCAGAATATTTTCATTCACAATTAGAGAGAGTTGTACCTTTAGAGTTCATTTTCTTGAGATAAATTGTGTATGAGGCACCATATCCTCTTCACTCGCATCTTATGATGATCTTTTGAATGAGAACGTGTATCTCGTGTGTAATCATTTAGGGGTTGACTTTCAAGCATCTTATATTGAGGCACCATATCCTCTTCACTCGCATCTTATGATGACCTTGTGAGTGATAAAGTGTATCTCATGTGTAATAGTTTAGGATTTAATTCAAAAGCATTCCAAAGGGCTCTGTGTATCCTCTTCACTTGGGATTTTGGGCGATCTTGTGAATGAGAAACAGGGATCCCCCGTGTAATAGAATTAGATTCATGTTTACTTGAGATATCTGTTTGGATTACATTGATCTTTACACATCGATTATTATCCATATTTCAGGAAAACTGTGCATGAACATAAGACATCTACTAGAAATTTTGCATGTTTGAACGAAGCTCATGAACCTATAACCCTTCCTTCAGGTAGGATATTCATCGAACTGAAAGATAACATCATGAGCATCTTGCATTGTGTGGTTCATTTTGTTTTCAAGTCAAAACACCATCAGTTTCACTTCCACTCCTGAGACTAAGCAAACTTCCACTAAAATTGGTGCTTAATATAAAATTGAAAACTTTTGATTTTAATATCACCAACAAGATTAGGTTAGTGCCCTGGATTAGGTTTGGAGAGTTAGCACTCCTGGGCTGCAAAACTTTGAAACTAGCATTGATTAAAGAGAGTAAACCCATTATTGCAAAAAACGCTTGTCAAGAAAGCGCTTCTGAAACATGAGTCAAGCACGAGGTCAATCTGAATAAGTAAGGGTGGTTCCCCCTTCTTTCTTATTTAGTGGGACATGAGCTTATCGAAGGGATTCTATGTTCAGTGACAAGTCCTCGGGGTGACATCATTGTTTCTACAGTTTCTGGTAATAAGAGTTGTCCTCGACTTATAAATGTCCGCTCGACCGTCGATTGCGAAGTGGTAACTTTAGTGGCTATTCTTAGGGTATCACATAGGCTATTGTGAGTGGGACACACTTGCAATACCTGAGACAGACTTTAGAAATTTTACTCCTTGGGAGGGTGAGTGGTCAGGTGACAACACTTGTACCCCTGGTGATTAAAGTTTATTGTAACTGTTTCTCACACCTTCGCTCCTAGCAATTGTATGAGGACATGAAATCCCTCAGCAACTACTAGTTTTGGAAGGCCCTACAATCCATCTTTTCACTGAGCTTCGGTTCTTTGGAAAAGTAAGTTTGCTTGCTTGAAATCTCTAGGGAATTTTTACTGTGTGGACGCTTTATTTTGTTGAGTCTAGAAAGCCATAGGATTGGTTGATTCTATTTTCAAAAAAAATTTAAACATATCCTTTTATCAATATTCTTCAAAGTGGCTAATCTTCTGACCCACCAGTCACGGTGGCATAGAAGCAAGTCACCAGAAATTGAAGGCCCCGCTACATTGCGGAGACAAGTACAAAATACAAGACATTTTGACTTTGAAACCAACACACTTCTAACTTCAATAATCAATAGTAGAGCAAAGACACATCAAGAAAATACTACAACACCACCTACTCAGGAAAACATAGAAATCGTTGATCCTCTTGCTCCAATTTCAATTGAAACATTAGAAGACAACACTGCAAATCCCGTAAATCCACCTCTGACAAATATTTCAGACCCAGTGGTACTCCACATCAGTGAACCTTTGAAGATCATCAATATTCTTGTGGCACACTTAGTACACATGCTAAATTCAATATCTAATCCCATGGCTTCATCAGGAGCACAAGGGACCACATCAGCACCACCTCAAACAAGTGTTGGAGGTAGCAATACTGCCAACATCCCTATGGCTTCATCAGGAGTACAAGGGACCACATCATCACAACCGCACACGGTTTTTGGAGGTAGTAATATTTTTAACTTGACCTCTACCACAACTCCACCAGTTAGTTTACCTGCTTCTACCATAAGTTCAACTAGCACTTCAGTGCCAGTTGGTACAGTTTCAGGTCCCAATCCCGGAAGTACATCCACTTTGCCTACAGGAATCCCTACTGGAGGGAATGCATTACCAAACATGGGTTTCCCATATGGTTTGGCTACTCAAGTTCAAAACAATTCAGGATTCAACCAAAATCCCATTGGCATACCAAACATTTTTCCAAATCCTAACCCTGGGGCATTCCTTCACTTTGGACTCTCAACATCCCTAGTGGACTTAATGGACCATGGAACACTAATGCTAATTGGTTTAATACTCCACAAGTTCGTGGAAGTGCCTCGAGAAACCTTTATCCAAACTTTCCTAGCACAAATCTTGGGGTAAATCCCATTCCCCTAACAGGTAGCACACCTGGAAGCAACCTATCCACCAACTTCATTCCACCATGGAGTGGGAAAGTTCCAGGAAGTAACCAATATTCTTGGGAACCACCCCTACAAGGGGGAAATCAACCTTGGAACGCTTATGCAAACCAAGAAAACACTCAAGGGAGTGTTAATGTTCCACCAAGTAACCAATCTCAATGGAACATACCCCTGCAAGGGGGCAATCCACCCATGAATCCCAACCAACAATGGAGTGGTAATGTTCCAACAAGTAACCAATCTCAATGGAACGTACCCCCGCAAGGGGGAAATCCACCCATTAATCCTATGCCACAGTGGGGTGGCAATGTTCCACCAAGTATCCATCCTCAATGGAACATACCTCCGCAAGGGGGAAATCCATATATGCATCCTATCCCATAATGGAATGGACAATATTCAGGAAATAACCCATCCTTTTGGATGCAATCTCCGCAAGGAGGTAATCCCGCTTGGAATACTTTTCAAGCCCAAGGACCACAATAGTGGATCCATCAAGCTTCACCTGGATATCAAACGTTTGCTTCAGCATCATCCAAGTCACCGTTTCTGGCCACATTGAATTTACTGAATTTATCCCAGCTAACCAATGACCTTGTTCTTCATTTGAATGGGTGGCCAAGCATACCAACCAAACTACCCTCATACATACCCAAGTTTGACGGAAAACTAGGGGAAGATCCATCAAAACATGTGATGACATTCCATTTGTGGTGTTCATCCAATTTCCTAGTTGACAATAGTATTAGGTTGAGGTTGTTTCAGTGGACCCTAATGGGAAATGCTGCAAAATGGTACATTGAGTTGCCCCGCAATACATACGCAGGATTTTCATCTTTAGCTATGGCCTTTTTGACACATTTTCAATTACATATCCGCTATGAAACGAGAACCGAACTTTTAACGTCACTTAGGAAATCCACCACTACTCACATCTCGGATCATATCCATGAGTGGAGGAGACGTCGAAGGCTTATAAAAGCTGAAATCCCTGATCAATTCTTAGCAGATTAGTTCATTAAATCACTATTGCCTACTCTTTCTAGGGATGTAGCCATGTCAAGAGCCATGACCGAAGAACAACTCATTCAGAGTGCTCACCATATGGATTTAGTCTATTCCCAATCGGGCACACTTTATGACTTAATATCCCATGCTATAAGACCTGTGTGCGATCCAGATAGGCCGCCAAAAGGACCTCATACTGATGGTGTGATTGGATCCGTTAACCAAGTTGAACAGATTACCCAACAATTGGGATAAATGTCAGTTCAAAATTAGCAACCCACAGCTGGCCAAGCAGCTTAGCAATCTACCACTCCTGCCCAAACTTTTGAAATCCTTACGGTTCAAACTACGGACCCCAAAGGAAAAAAGAAGAATCAAAAGAAGAAACCTAATGCTAACCCTAAGACATAAGAGGCACCTAAGGCAAATAATCCTAATGGAGTCAACCATGAGAATAGAAAGAACAAGTACCCTTGCAAAATTTGCAAGGAGGATCATCCTACTCATCTTTGTCCTCATATGGATGATATTCATCACATGTTGGCTCAACGAGGAGGGCAACAACCACAACCTACTGTCCTAACTCAACCCTTCCCCCAGCAACAACAGATGGTTGTTGCGGCGCCGGTACCTCCACTAGGAGGAAACCAAACAAACCCCCCACAAGGGGGTAATCCACCAAATGCTATTATCTTCACCATCAGTTAACATGATGTCCATATCCAAACAAGGGATCATTCTTACGACATACCTTCAAAAGATGCTGAAACAACTGGATCCCAACCTAGTGGTTTTTTAAATATTGAAAAGCCAACTATAGACATGGTGCCTTGACCTCCAAAAGGAACCATCCGCAAAACAACACACAACCCCAATGCACAAGCTGCTCAAAACTACAATGTGGTTGAAGATCTTGCTCAAGCTCCTTTTGAAATGTCTGCCTTGGAAGTGTTGCAAAGTTGTCCCACTAAGCGAAAAGCATTAATGGCTTCCATCGGTGCTATTGATCCATCAGACACTAATTTGATCACATTTTACTTAGAACAACCCACATGTAGGATTCCCTCACAAATTGCTTTCCAAATTAAAGTAACTTCACATGGTAAGAATATTTTTCGAACCATTGTAGATGAAGGAGCCTCCACTTGTGTCATATAACTAGCTTGTTGGGAAGCTTTTGGATCACCCACCTTAGTACCATCCCACACAATTCTCAAGGCATTTGATGGTCATTCGTTCCCAACTCATGGACTCATCTTGGCATGCCCAGTTGAACTGGGGGGAAAAACAGTTCAAGTAGATGTTGAGGTAGTGGATGCACCCATAGATTACAATTTTCTATTGGGTCATAGTTGGATTCATAAAATGACCGTTGTAGTATCTTCCGTATTCCGATTCATTCGGTTCCCCCACCAAGGGAAGATTGTTACAATCGATCAACTAGATTACTGCACACCAAAAAACTGGTCTTCACTCAAATGTACACTTTGTAGAGGATTCAAAGACAATATTTTAGGATGTTGGGGTAGGAATGTTTAAAGACTCATCCCTTTTGGGAACTTTTCCGATTCCACCACCAATGTTAACACCTAACACTACTCCAATTTTCACCATTACATCAGAAGTGTACTTTCCATTAAGAGTTTTTTCTAACTCCATTTTGGAGGTTGCTTCCACCTCATCGATTGAAACCTCCAAAGAAAACACATTAGATGACAATAATGATGGAAAGACACATACTTGTTCACACCATGAAGAAATGAAGAGTAGTGTTCCATTTTCTTCCACAGAGCTTGCTTATCAAGCTATTCAAATGGATTCGGTAGAACCGGATCAAAATCTTCCCAAGATAGAGGAATATGATCCCTATACTTCATTTGTTTGGGCCTTGGAATCTCATGGTACCCATTATCTCCTAGATCAGACTTTCTCTTCGGATGAAGCCTTCTTAGAGGCCATGAACCTCTCTGAATGACCCTGGGAGGATATGCATCACAAATCCTCGTTTCTTCCTAAGATCGATTCATTAGAAGTCAAACCTAAAAACTTCTACTTCGATGATGACATCACCAAGTACCCATGCCCTGACTATATACACAATGTAAGTTCAAAAGGCAATTTGGCAAATTTTTTTACTACTTTGAAGATGACATCAGCAAATACCAATGCCCTATTCAAATACACAATGTGAGTTCAGAGGGAAATTTGGCGAACATTTTGAAAACCATCCGAATTGATATATCTATCAAACCTGGCATCATTGAGCACATCAACATAGGTGAAAACTGTTCTCCTGAAGAAATAAGATTTTACACTGCTTTATTCAAAACGTTTCGTGATGTATTTGCATGGTCTTATGAAGAAATGCCAGGCATCGATCACCGTATCATAGAACATGAGATCAAAACCTATCTTAATGCCAAACCTGTGAGGCAAAAAATACGTCCAATGAACCCTAAAAAGTCTGCTGCCATTAAAGCCAAAGTCGAAAAGCTTTTAAAAGATGGATTCATCTATCCTGTTCCTTTGACTAATTGGGTATCCAATCCTATTCCCGTTAACAAAAAATAAGGAACTATCTGGGTTTGTACCGATTTTAGAGATCTAAACTTAGCTTGTCCCAAAGATAACTATCCCACACCCTTCATTGATCAGATCATTGATGAATGTGCCTGTTAACACCCAAAAAGTGCTCACTATTTCATCTACCCCATTACATGACTCATTTGTCCATATTTCCTACCATATTTGCCTCCAGAACCCCCAAAAACCATTAAAAAGCCTCCAAAAGGCCAAAACCCCCATTTTCCCCCCAAAATAAGTTAAATTCCTCCAAAAATAGAAAACACCCTCTAAAAAGGGAATAAAAAATACAAAAAAGAGGAAAAAGAGGGAAAAAAGGAAGCAAAAACCCTATACAGCTAACCTAAACCATATGGTGCCCAAAACCATGGGTCAACACTCCACCACTAGAAAACCTATAAATAGGTGATGGAGGCTCCCCATTTCATATCCACAATCATCCCTATCCTCACTCTGCCAAAAATTCTCACGAAATCCTAGCTCCCCCTTTGGAGCTAATTTCCACTTGAGAACCCCATTTGGCCCCATTTCCAAAACATCTTTGGAAGAAGGAGAAGGAACAACATTGGAGCTTGGAAGCAACCCTCTTGGACTGCTGCAAGGGCTCCACCAACCTCTACATCTGAGGTAATTTTTAATACAAAAAGAGAGATCTTCACCATATTTTCATGTTTTGTTATTTATGTCAATGCTCATGTTAGTTTAGTTTTATTTTACTGTACTATCATATTTTATTGTTTTACTAAACTGCTACTAAGGAGTCCCTTCTCCTTAGTAGGTGCTCATTTGCACAAGCTAGGGTGAAAACCCTAGCTACAGTGCTGGGAATGAAATCTTCTCATTCATGGATGGCTTCTCCGGTTACAACCAAATCCAGATAAAAAAGGAAGACCAACATAAAACAACTTTTATATGCCCTTGGGGGACTTTCGCTTATAGGAAAATGCCATTCGGCCTTAAAAACACTGGAGCTACTTTTCAAAAAGCTATGTCTTATGCATTTTCATGGAAGTCTACCTTGATGATTTGGTAGCTAAATCTAAAAAGAGAGTTGTACATGGTGCGCATTTACAAGCTATCTTTGAGCGTTGCTGCAAGTACAACATTAGGTTAAATCCACATAAATGCATGTTTTGTGTGGAATCGGGGAGGTTACTTGGGTTCGTAGTGTCCCAAAAGGGGATCGTTGTTGATCCCATCAAGGTTGAGGCAATACTTCAGTTGCCTTCCCCAAAAACAATTACTCAACTTCAAAGCCTTCAAGGGAAGGCTAACTACTTGAGGAGATTTGTTGAGAATTTTGCTGAAAAAACTAAAGGTTTCATGCGTCTCTTAAAACAAGATGCAATATTCATATGGGATGACCAAGCTCAACGTTCATTTGATGAAATAAAGAAAGCTTTTGTCTATGCCCTGGTGCTTAGTCCACCAAACTATAATAGAGACTTTTTGCTATATTTGGTTGCATCTCCTTCCACAATTGGAATGGTCTTAGCACAAGAGGATCAATAATCTCAAGAACATGTTGTTTACTATCTTAGTAAGGGTCTTGCAGGTCCTAAATTGAGATATTCCCAGGTCGAGAAGTTGGCCTTGGCAGTAGTCCATGTTGTCCAATGACTTAGACATTACATACCTCCAAGAAAAAAAACCATAGTGGCTGAAATGAACCCCATGAAACACATTTTGTCCTGCCATATCATTGGTGGAAAATACTCAAAATGGATAGTAATTTTACAAGAATTTGACCTTGAATTCAAAAACACTAAAGCCAAGAAGTTGTTGGCATTTGCTGAATTAATGTCTGAGCTACCCATGGAGAAGGAGGTTACTATAACTGTTGAAACTTGGGCAGATGAACATGTATTCCTCATTGCAACTTCTGATCCTTGGTATGGAGCATTCATTATATATCTTCAAACCCAAAGGATAGATCCTCAACTTTCTAGTATTGAACGGCGTCGTATTCGACATCGAGATTGAAGATACCTCATCATCGGGGATACTTTGTATCGTCGGGGAATCGATATGATATTAAGACGTTGTTTAGTACATGAGGAAGCTGAACAAGTTTTGAATGATTGCCATGCTGGAGCATGTGGTGGTCATATTTCTGGGTTGGAAACTTCCCAGAAAATATTGCATGTAGGATACTTTTGGCCTACAATTTTCAAAGATTGCATTAATGCTGTCAAAAAGTGTCACCCTTTCCAAATCTACACAAGAAAAATGCGCGCACATCTTGCTCCTTTACAACCTGTAGTAACTGTGGGTCCATTTTCAAAATGGGCCATTGATTATATGACAGTCAATCCACCTTTAGCCGATGGCCACCACTACATCATCATAGTAGTGGACTACTTCACCAAGTGGGATGAAGCAATGCCCACATTCAATTGCACGGGTAAAACTGCAACATACTTTCTATTCAATCATGTGATAGCAAGGTTTGGTGTACCCAAAGAAATCACTATTGACAATGGAATTCATTTTAAGAATTCATGTATGGATGAACTTACAAATTGGTTAGGATTGCAGCAGGACTATTCCTCACCATATTATCCTCAAGCTAACGGATAGGTAGAATCCATCAACAAGGTTTTGAAAACCATGTTACAAAGGATGATTAATAAAAACAATAATAATTGGCACTTGATGTTGTTTACTACTCTTTGGGCTTACCGAACAACCGCTAAAAATGCAACTGGATTCACTTTTTTCCAACTAGTTTATGGAGAAGAAGTTGTGTTGCCGATTGAATGTGAAATCCCATCATTAAAAATCGTTGTCAAACTCCTACCTAACACTTCTACAAAAGAGGAAAGGATTCTCCATCTCCATTCTCTTGATGAAACTAGAAGAGAAGCCTCTCTAAATATAGAAGCACACAAGAAGAGGGTTAAAACACAATATGACAAGTCTGTCCATCCTCGAGTCTTTTCTGAAGGCGATCTGGTTTTAGTTTATGACCAAGACCAAGATAAAATAGGAGAAGGAAAATTTGTACCTAAATGGTTTGGCCCACTTATTGTCAAAATTGTGTTAAAAAATGGAGCTTATGAATTGGTCAATTTTGATGGGGAACCCATGTTGAAGGTCAGAAATGGTCTCTATCTGAAGAAATAATTCGCGTAGGCACTGATGCCTCGCACCATTTGTTGTATTATGTTGTATTATTTGTACAAAATTTTGTACATTAGTTATTTCGGGCACACACTTATCTTGATTGGCATTGTCACTTTGGCAGATGGCACAAGAATCTTTCACATATTTGGTATATGCGAACGGCGCCAGCCGTAGTTCTCGGAACATTGCTTTCGCTACATGGGTCATTTTCACACCTAATAATGAAGTTCTTAGTTCAGGAGGCATTTTTCTCGAATCTGCAACAAACAATGTTGTAGAATATAGCGAAGTTATTGAGCTTCTTGTTGAGGTTGTCACCCTTGGCATCCGATGAATAATCGTCAAACTGGATTCCGAGTTAGTTGTATCCCAGTTAAATGGTCAGTATCAGGTTTGACATCCTACACTGTTTAGAAAGTTTCTATGAGTACGTCTTTTAGAGCGTCAGTTCGAGTTTATTGAGTATATACACGTTCCTAGAAGTCTGAATAGTTTGGCTGATTCTTTGGCCAACTATGTACTTGATTGGCATTTAAGTCATTAAAAACCTACCAAAAAGTAAGCATATACATTATTTCATGGCCATTTTAATTGAACACATCATTTAAAGACATAAGTGAAGCCAAAATAATATAACTTACATCATAACCCAAAAAGTGTGTAAATTTTGCACACACCAAAAAGAATAATGTAAATACTATTACCCTTTTTTATTCTTTTTCTTACAGATAAGACCCAAAGAATGTTCATACACACAAAAAAAATAGAAAATTTGAAAAAAATCGAAAACATGGGAAACCGTTTCAAACTGTTTTAGTTCAACATTGAAACTAACCCACTACTGGTAGATCAAAGACTAAAGGGTCATAGTTTCTAGGAATTCAAGCCGAAAGGGGATGCCTCCTCTCATACATCGCCTGCACAAAGAACACATATGGTGAATCATGAGTATTTGTACTTATCTTTTATTCATACATGTACAAACCGTATCCTTTTGAATGATAGAAAGATGCATAATTCCTCATTTTTTGCTATCTTTTTAGATATTAAATGCACATTTGAACTAGTTTCTAACTAAATTACTGGCTAGTGAAATGGTTTTTGATTTCAGGACTTGAAGACTTTGACAGTTCGAACTATTTGACTTAGGTAGTTGAGACAGACAATGACTCATGATGATCTATGATTTCGACATTTTTCACAAGATTCAAGATGAAATAAACCTCATTGAACCATTCCTACTTGGCCATTTCACCAAATTGGATAACCTCAGTCACATGGTATTACTTCACCGTCCGTTGATACATAATCCTACTTTAGATAGCCTACCTTGGGAAGGAACAACTGTACGAGTGTGCACAACTAGCTTAGCCCTTGTTTGCAATATGTATCTTTGCCTTGGCCTAACCCGTGCCCTTGAAAAATAGGCGTATGCCCATGCAACACTTGTTCCCTCCTATGTATCATAACATTCTTTATTCTTTTTTACAACAAAATGAAAAAGCATAAAAATTAAAAAACACAAAAATCCAAAAAGGTAGAGACTTGAATCACTTCATAGTATAATCCTTGGAGAAAACAACAACAGTCAGTCTTTGTCGCCCTTGAACACGGCACATAATTTGGTCTCCATTGTCAGTATACCATCTGCATTTGCCTTAGGAAACTGTAGCAGTATTTTGAATAGATATCCACTGATGGGTTATCCTTCCCGTCACTAATGGAGCTTTCGTTAATACATTTGGAATTAGCGGATTTCATTAAGTTTGGTTACTCAAAGTCGTATGTAGCCAAGTGTCCATTCTGCATCGTGTTATGTGTTCAAGGGAAGTCCAAACTGAGTCGGCCATTCCTCAAATAGTCCTGACCAGTCAGGTCGGCCTTCCTTGTGTCAATATTCAGTGTTGGATCTTGCAGTTCTACCAAATTATATCATACTATTGATATTTGTTTCGTATCGGTTGATGTGGGATGCGTCAATTCCCTCCTTTCGATGGATCTATTTCTATCGACATCAAATCATCATCTAGGACATGGATCTAGAAACCCGAGAGTACCTTGGATCTTGCAATCATTAGTGGTAGGTTTCCTCACAAATGACAATGGGTATACATCAATGACCCCTGATTGTTTGATTCTACAAGTGTTCAACTTCAGAACATCTATTCACACTTCTTAGTTTGTACTCAGTACCTTAGAGTCCATCATCATTATCGGTGGGTCTCTTTGCATCTGTTAATGGTATACATCAATGATCGGTAATCAGATGGTGTTTTATTATGCTCGACATCATATCACTTATTCACATGATATAAACTCGTACAATCGTCAGTTTGTATTGAAGACCTAGGGAAAAAAGGTTGTATCACTCATCAATGCACTGCTCGAGTTGCGCAAGATTAGATTGCCATGTCAGAATCCTAAAAAGACTTTGTTCTCGCACTCATCAAAGTGTTTAGAATCCGATTGGTATTAAACATTGGAAGTTGTGACAACAATTCAATCCTTTCTTTGTCCCAAGCATGATTTTCATCTTGTAACTTTAACATTTTACCTTTGTGATCCATCGTTTCTTGATATATGGATTCGTTTTCTTGTTGTAATAATGTCAACTCTAGAGATTGCACATGATGATTATTTGGCACCTTCAATTTTTTCTTGAGCATTTGGATGGTATTTTCTTTTTCATCAAGGAGCCTTTTGGTACACTAAGTGTTCCCTGGATCGGCTCCCTGTTACACCTAAATATTGCCATCATAATACTCAGTGTAAAATTCCCTGAAGTTCCCATGACTATGATATAAAATTGGAAGAGATACTAGCCCATTTCCATAGGGTTTAGTGAGGTTGTCGCAGGTCACCTTTGTGCAACCTGCGACGTCGCAGGTCACCCTCATGCAACCTGCGACGATGTCAGTTAAATGGATAAAGGGCATCTTTGAGGCCTTTATTGAAGGTGTGTAATGTGAATATCTATCCCTAACCTATAGGGGAGCTGCCATTCGGTTCCCTATCCCTATGGGAGGATCCCTTGACCCTCTCCCACTATATCTCAACCTACCCTATCCTCTTAGTCCTATATATATGAATCTCATTCCCATTCCAAAGGGAGGAAGTCTATAGTACTTGCATGCTGGTGAAATTATATCTACTCATCTCTTGGGAGACCTATACTTCCTTTGGAAGCTTTGGCATTGGCTTGTTAGAGGAGGATTGCGACGATAAGCTTTGGTTGTAATCATCTCTCTTTTGTACTTCCCTTATTTAATATAGTAATATAAACTCTTTCCACCAAATGTTGTTGTGTCAATAATGTTTGTGTAGTTTACTTGCTTAACCGTTTACTTAGATCTATTACTGTTTAGATGCATTTTACTGCTTGTATTGTTCTGTACGTCTTGACATGTCTTGCAGCTGAGATATGACGACTGTGGACCTCAGAACAACATCAAGGAGAAATAATCTACAAGCTAAACGTAAGACATCTAATCACTCGATCTTTAACTAGATCTAGGAAAGCAGTTTCATATTTTGTCCCACTTGTTCTAGATTCACATTGAACTAGGGATATCATGCCTTAAGTCCACTTTCGGTAGATTTTCCGATAAAAATTTTGGTGACCATACAGGGGAATTACAATGCGTTGTGTTTAGAAACTTGAAATTCATTTTCTATGATTTCTTTGTGAGCCTTTTCTTTTGCCTCCTTAGCCTATTTCACCACCAGATCTTCTCTCTGTAAGGTTTGTTCACTTACTTTGGGTCTATAAGTTTTATTATGAAGCCTTTTGGTTGTTCATATTTGGAGATCTATTCATCTTTACAAAAGGATCTCGCCCATCGCACCTGGGTGATATATCTAGACCGACATTACCCTGTCAGGCACAGTCTGTTTCCTTGTAACCTGCAACACTATCGCACACCAAAGTTTGACATCATGCGAAATTGCCATAGTTCACCTATTTGCTACCTGCAACGGTCACTTTGAGTCTGACCAGAGACTGCGACGAGCAGTCTAGTTTTTTGTTTGGGTTCTCTCCTCGTCAACCTTTGAGTTTGGTTTTCCTTACAGACCTCCTCTACACTGTATCTTCCAGTCAGAGAGCCTTTTTTATGTTGCATTGCTAGTGTTTGGTTTTGTTTGGTTTTGATCTGGATTGGTTTCGGGTTCCATTTTTAGACAAGTTTGAGTTTCGGTAGTGGTTTACACTTTGGTCTTCCCCACCTTCATCCACTTGACCTTGCATTCCCTCCTCTCCTCACTTGATCTAGTCCTTCCATTGGATTAGATCCCAGACCTCACTTTGCACATCTTTTTTTAACTTTGATTGCATTCAGTTCTTTGTGGAGTGTCTTGAGTGTTTTTAGTTCATATGAGTGCTTGTCATTTTCTTGAGAATTTATGAGTGTTTAGAGTGTTGCAAATAATCTTCCTTTTCAGTTATTCATGCTTAAGATCATTATTGTTATCAATTTGTAGTCTTGGCATATCATTGAAAAATTAAAAGTGCTTCATTTTTACTGTTTTCAAGTGCATTTGAAAATTGTTGTAAAAATTGGTTCATGCATTGGAATTTATCATTCATAAGTCTTTTGGAAAGTTTGAAAGAAAATTTAATCATTTGTTCTTTTGGGGAATTATGAGCCATTCATTTTCTTGAAAAATTCAAGTGAGATCAAGTTTTTGCAAAAATGATTCTGTGCTTGAAAGAATTATATGCATTTTTGGTTTTTTATGCTTTTAGGCCATCATAGTGAATTTTGAAAAGTTAAGAGTGCTCTAGATATAAATTCTCTCTTTTCATCGCTTAGTTGCATTTTGATTCGAAAAGACAAAAAGAAAATGCTTGGATTTGGTTTTGATGCTTGTGGATTTTCATGTTTCACTTGGAAAAATGAAAGAGTACTTTCATTGTCAAGTTTGGTAGATTTGGGATTTGTTGAAGCTTTGTTGTTTTGGTAAAACCACTTGAAAATATTTCTCCCTCCCATATATAGTTTTAATCGAAAGGAAAGTACATGCATCTTTTCATGTAGTTAGGGATTGCATTATGCTTACATTTATGTACTTGCCTCATGCATTCACCTAACTGTCCAGATAAAATTAACAGTAGAACTAGAGTAAAATCTTTAGTAACTTGTGTTTTAAGTTACATTCATGTTTCGGCGTGTTAAAACATGGCAGCTGTCATTATTTTTCTGCACTGCATCCCAAGGTTATTGTAGTCTTCCACGTACCAATCATTATATTGAAGCTCTTTCACATGCCAACCAGTATATCGAAGGCTCTTTAACATACCTTATGGTATATCGAAAGGCAATTCATGTAATTGTCATATATCGAAAGGTGTTTCACGTACTTGGTAGTATATAGGAAGGCCTCATGTCGTATGGTTGTGCATTAGACAACACCAACACGGATTTCAGCTCCCACGTACCTTGCGTATATCGGGAGAAACTCTTAGGATTCCTGAAACCAAATGAGCTATCCATTTGGCCTTCTTGGCAGAGAAATACACCGAGAACAACACTCGGGGAGCTACTACGCATGTACTATAAGGTAGTCGGGTTATATGGTTAGGGGTATAGTCCTAATCCTCCCTAGTTAGTGCTCTGAAAAATTGGGTTGAGTATAACTGCTGGACCCTGGAGTATATCGCGAGTTACGAAGCCTTGACAATCTCGTGAGGTTCCAAACTTTTGAATCCACACCTACCACATAAGTTTGCTTGCGACCTTAGTTTGTGTAGATTTTTTGGACTGCTTTTCTTTTGTTTAGAATACTCTTAGTAGAAACTCTATTTCAGTAATTCTGGTTGACTTTCCTTGGAGAAGGTCCCGTAGGATTCTAAACATACCACCCGAATATCCCCTTAATCAGGAGGTAATTTCGAAGGTAAGAATGGACCCACATGTCACGGTCATGTCACCTGAAGTAGAGAACCCTACTTTGAATGTTGGGGCACACATGTTCCATCCATATTCACCCACCTTCAACCTATCACAGGGTGAAGAGGCCGAAACTTTCACGTCACGAGACATACCTCCCATTTTACCAGGAGAGCCTAGATTGGGGGAATGGTTAAATCACCCCCAGGATGACCCTGTATCAGCTGCATTCGGTCCAGCTGCACCATTTTGGGAAACATTTCTAGGAAAAAAAGTGGCTCATTTTACCACTACATCCCAATCCCCTTGGCCCACTCTTGAAGAGATTTTAAGACCCCTTCGTGCTCACTTGGATCAATTACATTCCAGGGGCGATCAACTCCGAAGACAAAGTTTTTCACGAAGGCCTGAAGTCACAGAGATACCCATGTATCAACAGATCTCGATCCACACTTTATCTTATGACTCACCAGAACCATCCATCCACAAAATGACCACTTATGAACTTGGTCAACCCTCAATTCCTGCACATTCACCCCTTAGACAGGAGACCAGTTCTACACCTCAAACGACTCAACCTGTTGAAGGAAAAAAGTCCAACACCCCTCTTACTTCTGCAAGAACGTTACCGACTCCTCCCCCACCCCAAAAATCGTAGGTAGGATACTCTTTACTCCCTACCTTCCTTATGAGTAATGTTAATCCCGCAGTAGATAATCAATATCCCACGTTGGGTCAACCTTTGATTAGTGGTCAACATGTTGTCGGTGGGGGGAAACCCACGTCTTCTCACCATAATACAGGATGAAGAATTCCCATTGGTCCTTTAGATGGAAATTCCCTACATGTTGGACATTCCACCATGGGATTATCCCATGTTGGGGGACCATCCCAGACAAACCAACCACCATGGATTCAAGCGTATCCAAGTTATCTTAACCCTGTGTCGGGACAATTCAATCCCGAAAACGCACTCTATGGGATACTTTATCCCGGAAATCCATACACTCTATGGGGGAATCAAATTTTTTTGCAACATGGACCCCCACCTACTGTCCCTCGAGAATCACCACCCCCATTCGGTCCCCCCCCACCTCCTTCTAGAGGTGGTGGACCCCCACACAATTCCCGTAGTGAGATGGTTAAGTTGAACACACATTCGCATTCGTATGACTCAGTCCCTCAGAAGGAACCCATTGGAAGTAATATTGAAAAAGATTCCACTTCTATTCCCGACGTCACCGTACCACATGCTTCTCTCACCATTAAGAAGCCTTTGTTAGAGTCAGTGTGGTGTCCTCCCAAGAGCACGATTCGAAAATCCGTTTTCAATCCCAATGCTTAGGCAGTGAAAAACTACAATATTGTAGAGGACTTGGCACAAGCTCCTTGTGCTATGTTGATGCTAGAAGTATTGCAGAACTGTCCTGACCAGCGCAAGACTCTTCTCGCTGCCATTGGCGTGGTTGATCCGGATTCTTCTAATACCATCATGTTCTGTCTCGAGTACTTTAAACCGAGGCTCTCCCACCAGTTGGCATTTCAAGTTGCTACAAACGTTGTTGGGAAGACAGTCCATGGAACCGTTTTGGATGAAGGAGCCTCTACCTCGATCATGTCCATTTCGTGTTGGAGATCCATTGGTTCTCCCAAGTTAAGCCGTTCTCCCACTAACTTGAAAGCATTCGACTGTCGTGGTTTCCAACCTCATGGGCTGTTACAAGCATTGGGAGTCGAGTTAGGGGATAAGACCGCAACCATTAACGTAGAAGTGGTTTCCGCTCCTTTAGATTATAATATTTTACTTGGTCGTAACTGGTTTTATGCCATGACTGTGGTCGCATCATTTGTCTTCCACATTGTGCAATTCCTCCACCAAGGATGAATTGTCACTGTCGACCAACTGGACTTCTGTACACCGGACACCGCTACTCATCCCAACGATAATGTCCCATTACTCGGGAAATATTCGCAACCATATGAGAGCATGGGGGTAGGCCTCATAAAATATTCATCTCTTATGGGTGTTTTTCCAACCTCGTATCCCCCTAACCATGTTTCCACAGTGAACATGCTCTCCTCCATTCCCAACTCCAATGATCCATGGCTTGTACCTGACAAAGCCACTATGGACCTGATTGGAGATACAATGCCTCTTTCACCCGCTAAACTCACTTACGAGGCTATCCAGTCAGCACTAGAGTACCACTTAGATGTGCCCTCTACTTCCTGTTCTCTACAGAAGACGTCATCCTTACCTGATCCTATGCTTCGAAGTTTTCATTCTGATGAGTCCATTATGGAGATTATGAGTGGGGATGACCCTCCGTGGGAAGACCTCCACCATCGATCGTCTTCCCTTCCCCCATTGGATACTCTGGAGAATAGAATCACAACCATCTTTACACTGGATGTCTACCCTTTCCCTCAGTCCCTGATACTTACATGTCAAACTGACACTGAAAGAAATTTGGCAAACATCAAACCTACCATTTTGGTAGACATATCGGTTACTCCTGGTGTAGTGGAACACATTCGTTTAGCTCAGAAGTGTTCCCCTGAGGAAATTACTATTTCCACGGCCTTGTTCAAGCAATTTCGAGACGTGTTTGCTTGGACCTACAAGGAAATGCCCAAGATAGACCCAACTATTGTTTCGCATGAGATTCAAACCTATCCTGATGCTAAGCCAGTCTTGCAAAAGCTCTGACCGGTACACCCTAGGAAAACTGCAGCAATTAAGGCCGAAATTGAAAATATGTTGATGGTCGGTTTCATTTACCTGTTCCATTAACAGAATGGGTCTCAAATGTCATCCCTGTAGCTAAAAAGCAGGGCACCATATGTGTCTATGTTGATTATCGAGATTTGAATAAAGATTGTCCCAAAGACAACTATCCCACTCCCTTTATCGACCAGATCATCGACAATTGTGTTGGAAGTGTCATATTTTCATTCATAGATGGATTTTTCGTTTACAACTAAATTGAGATCCACTTGGCTGATCAACACAAGACATCTTTCATCTTCCCTTGGGGCACGTTTTTTATCGCAAACTCCGTTTTGTTCTTAAAAATGTTGGTGCCACATTCTAGTGGGCCATGTCGTACGCTTTTCATGACATGAAGGACTTTGTGGAACCTTATTTCGACAATCTCCCTGCTCATTCACGGCAGCGTAACTTCCACATTGATCATCTAATGGCGATATTCCTCAGATGCAGACGATATAACATCCATATGAACCCTCAAAAGTGTATTTTTTGTGTCGAGTCAGGATGCCTCCTCGGTTTCATTGTCTCGAAAGATGGGATCCGCGTTGACCACTTGAAGGTGGAAGCCATTCTCACTCTCCCACCTCCCACTAACATTACAGAACTTCGATGTTTGCAAGGGAAGGAAACTTACTTACAACGTTTTGTCTATTAATTCGCGCAAAAGATGCAGGGTTACATGAGACTACTCAAGAAGGACGTCCCGTTCATTTGGTATGACCAAGCACAAAAATCCTTTGATAGTCTGAAACATCCTATTACGCACGCCCCTATGCTCCAACCACCCAATTACTACAAGGATTATATCATTTACCTCGTTGCTTCTACAACCACGAACGCCATGGTATTGGTACAAGAAGACAACAACTCCCAGGAGCATGTGATCTACTACTAAAGTAAGGGTCTTATTGACTTTGAAACGCGTTATTCACATGTCGAGAAGCTAGCTCTCGCAGAAGTCATTGTCGTCTAAACGTTGTCACTACATACTACTCTGCACAACCACCATGATCGTCGAATCGAACCCCATGCACCACGTCTTAACACGTCAAGTGCTTGGGGGCAAGTATTCACGTTGGATCGCGATACTTCAGGAGTTCAATATCCTCTTCGAGAAATCCAAGTCTAAGAAGTCTTTGGTGTTTTCCAAGCTCATCTGCGATATTCCCTGTGTTGATTTAGGTTATGATCCCAATGATTCTCTTCCTGATGAATCATTGTTCCTCATCAACACATCTGACCCGTGGTATGGGGATATTACGTTATATCTCCAACCCCAATGTTTCAACCCCCAACCGTCTCGTGACGATCGCCGTCGAATACGCTACCACACAAAGTATTACATGATCATTAGTGATACCTTGTACCATCATGGCATTGATTCTGTTCTTCGACGCTGTCTGACACATGAGGAGGCTGAACACGTATTGAATGACTGTCACTCTGGGGCTTATGGCGGTCATCTCTTTGGGATGGATACATCCTAGAAGATACTATGCGCGGGAGATTATTGGCCATCCATCTTCAAATATTGCATTGAGGCCATTAAAAAATGTTGCCCATGCCAGCATTTTCAAACAAAAAAGTGCACCCATTCAACCCTGTTACACCCGGTTATTTCCATTGGCCCATTCGCAAAATGGGGCATTGACTTCATGCCCTGTAATCCTACCTCAGTCGGGGGGCATGGTTATGTCATAGTAGTCATGGATTACTTTACAAAGTGGGCTGAGGCTATGCCTACATACACAAACGACGGCAAAACTATTGCACTCTTCATGTTCAATCATGTCATCTCACGGTTGGGAGTCCCGAAAGACATAGTCACTGTTCATGGATCTCATTTTCAGAACCATATGGTCGATGAGCTGAGCGCCAGACTGGGTTTTTGTCATGAAAACTCAACACCTTACTACCCGTAGTCCAATGGAAAAGTAGAGGCCATTAACAAGGTCTTGAAAACCATGATTCAACGCATGGTGGGTACGCATAAGTCCAAATGGCACAACATGCTTTTTTCCACACAATGGGCATACCGGGCTTCCATTAATACTGCCACCGGATTTACACTATTCCAATTAGTTTATGGATTGGAGGCAGTCCTACCAATAGAGTGCAAGATTCCATCGCTCAAACTCGCAGTCGAACTTCTTCCGAACACCACTACCGAGGAAGAATGTTTCCTTTATCTCGCAAAGCTTGACGAGACCCATCGCGATACTGCTCTTGCCAACGAGGCACATAAGAAGCAAATCAAGGCACAGTATGATAGGTCGTTCCAATCCCGCGTCTTTAATGAAGGTGATTTGGTCCTCACATACGACCAAAGGCACGATAAGCTAGGGGTAGGTAAGTTCGAGTCCATGTGGCACGGACGGTACATAGTGAAACGTGTTCGAGAAAAAGGATCCTATGAACTAGAGGACTATGATGGGATATCTTTGGGTGAGCCCCGCAATGGGCTCTACCTGAAGATGTACTATGCCAGATTCTTTCATGCATATACATCTTGTATATACTGTACATGGTGTGTGTATTTTGTGTGGTGTGATGCTTTTATTTTAGTGTGTCTAGGTCTTGTTTTATTTCTTATACCATCTTCTGTTTGCATGTGCAGATGGCAACTTGCTAGGAATTCGCGGACAACACCAACTAGCATACCCATAACCTTGCTTGAATATCCTGGGTACTTTATTCTCCCATCGGTGAGCTTATCATCTCAAAAGGAATTTGTCTAGGTTTCGCAACCAACAATGCTACGGAATATCAAGCATTCATTAGAACCCTAACCGACGCTCTTTCCTTGGATATGGACAACGTTTTTATCTATTTGGATTCACAACTAGTGGTTTCTCATCTTAACCAGATTTATGCTATCCGCAACCCTACACCACTTCATCTCTACAGATGAGTCCGTCTTATGGAAAGGTCCTTTGAATCTATTCAATACCTGCACATTCAATGAGACATGAACACAATTGCCGATTTGATGGCCAACTTCATTCTAGATCGGTACATTGCACACACATAACATATTCATAAAATATAAAAGCACACATAACATGTAAATTATCCATTGTATAAGAAGCACATAAACAAGATCACGTTAATCATCCATAGAACACATAATGTATAAATCCACTGAAAATGTCTGTATATATATATAAATCAAAATGGTAGTGCTGATACAAAATATGAAGCATACTAGCTTTCAGTGAGTCTCTACAAAATCTGAAGCTCATAAGATTTCAGTACATACATAAGTAGGACATGAGCCTAAGGCTCGGGTCGCCTAACCTTAGATCCTAAAGGTCCCAGCCGATGCCCATGAAAGCAGACCACGGCCCTCGCCACTTTGGTCATCAACGTGCCAAAATGGTCAGATACCTTGACAGCATACTTTTGGTAGCCCTGAGGTAGATCACGAACACTCGGCTCTGGGATATCCAGGGTCAAACTCTGGAGGTTCTCATAAACCTCCTCCACCTCCTCGGTGGCGTCTCGCACTGTGACACCCATGACCGACACCTCTCTTCTCCTCATAATGAGAGAGACCCCAACTGGTCGCAATGGACCCACATCTCCACACAACATCAAGTTATCAGCACTACTCCAAAAAAATCATAAGATATATAAAATGAAAAACACATAAAGTTGTTGTTCTTACCTATGTCACCCCATTGTGCTCCCTCAGGGAGCACCAGGTCGAGATCACCTCTGAAGTCTGTCCCATTGTAAGGGTAATCCTCAATCATGAGGAGCTGTCCCTCCAGCCAAGTGAAGAACCCGGTGCCATAACCTATGATGGGACCCCCACCACTGTGGGGGGGCATCACCTCTTCCCATCGAGTCATATGTGGATCCCTGGCATCTCGGTCATCCAAGTCCACCAGTGGACACAGATGAGGTACCCGCTCCAATAGAAAAGAGATCACCATGGACCCATATCCAAAATGTTTCAGCGCCCAGCGCCGACATTTTCTAAGCTAACCACGGAGGTTGGTAAGGAGTCCCTCACACCAATTGAATACCTGAGGAGACATGCAGCCCTCCACATACATCAACTGGGTCTTGCTCGCAAGATCATCATACTGACTCCCTGCCACCCTCACCGGGGTGAAGAGAACAGCACGTAAAGGACAGTCTCAAATCTCTTTAATGGGAATCTTCCCACTAGTAGCCACGATGCCTATGGTGCAGTGCTGAGTGATCATTTCATCTATGGTTTGGTCACCTCCTCGTGATCTGGTAAAAGATATGATTTCCCCCCTCTGGGATAATCCCATCAGGAAGCAGATGTCCTCGACATCTATACCCAATGTATGCACCCCGATCTTGAAGTGTTGCTACGCCGAATCCCAACATTAGATCATATGTGTCAGTAGATAAACTTGGGCCCTCATGCCCAACACTCAGAAGTATTTGAGAAGTCCACAGTTCCTCAATACGCAAATGCATTGAGAGTCATTTTCAAATTGAGCATCATCCAGCTCGTGTTCTCGTTCTCTCCACTCAAGAACCATGTTTACCACTGTGAACCTGTCAAGAAGGGAAAATAAGCAACATTATAACTCACCCTATACATCAAAATTTTTTCTTGTGGGTTGGGAAATGAGTTGAACTTGGACGTTTCCGTCATTGCAGGATGTCCCTGCAGACAGTGCGACATCGTTGCAAACAACCCTTATAGGATTTGTGATGACCCTAGGTTGTCGCAGTTCCCGTAAGGACAGCGTGTGCCGACCCATGGACGCATTTCGCCCAAGTAAAACAACTCAAAATCTTGAAAAATAAGCAAAAATTCTAAAATTAATCCACTGGAAAGTTGCTAAGATGAGTTTAGGCTTACCTGATTCTGACGGCTCGTGGAATGGTGTACTGTAGCTCTCGGAATCGGCAGTTGAAATTTGGCTCCAAATGGCTCTCCACACTCTCCAAATTTGGTAAAAAAGAATTGTAATTTCTTTTCACTATTTCACCCATTTTATAACAGAAAATGGAATATTCCTTTTATAAATTGATGCTTTAGTGGGTTTTTTCCTATAGTTTGGATTATTTACTGCATTTAAATACATGGTTAACAGTTTTTGACCTATTCTTTGAGTTGAAGGAAAACTCAAATGCCTAATTAATTCCATTTTTCGTTGTGATGATCATCTCGTAAGTATTATCAGGTATGAACAACTTCTTTGAGCGTCTTTTGTCATTATTTTTCTCATTAAATTCAATTACTAATGAAAATCGAGCGTACTCTTTGTTCTTTCTTATGCTCGTAAAACGATGAGAATAAGTCACCGAGTTATGGTTTATCACTTTTTTGGGCTCGTTAAACCCCTACGAAAAAGTAACCCCTTGGAGTTTCTCTTTAAGCTCTTTTCAGGCTCTCTAAACACGAACAGATCTCCAAGCGAACTTGATGCGTTCATGCTTGTAAAAGTATTTGAATGATCGTCTCCCTGGTGGTAGTTTACCCCTTTTTCGGACCAGGGGGCACCACTTACAAAAAAGGTATACTCCAGCCAATCATGATTGGAAGAGTCCTCTCTCGCGTTGTTTTACCCTTTTTCGGGTGAAGAGGCTAACCTTATGAAAAGGGACCTTTGGAGTCTTCTTTAGTTCTTTTCAAACTCTCTAAACATGAAATGACACCGAGTTTACCTTCTATGGACTCGTTAAAATTTAACATTGAAGGGTCCGCCATGGGATGAACCCCTCCTTTCCCAGGTTCGAAAAATATTTGGGATCGAACTCATCTATGAGATGGGCTATACTGAGCATCTGGTTACCCTAATCAAGCTCATAAAAAACACATGAGGCACTCATCAGTCATGATGGGGAAAGAGGAAATATTTTGTATTACACCTTTATTAGTGGCAGTACTTAGTTGTTCTTGAACATGGCACTCATTTGCATTCACATACAGTACTTGGGTTATCCGTTTGTCCTTGAGTTTTACCTACTTCATGAGTCTTGTTACTCCTTTGGGTCATTGAAAGAATACTTCCATCATCAATTGAATTAGGAGTTGGTGTCATTCTCGTCATGTCAATACTTCCAAGTCATGCCATGCCCACATTTAAGAATACATTCACCGCTCATCATTTGCAGTCAGTAGACCCTCCACCATGTCGGTCTACTATGAGTCAGTCTTGCATGTTACTGTACCATCCGATCTACTCCAAACATCTATTATCGTGTTTCATGTCATTTATGGGGGATTCATCATGGCCCTCCTTCGACGGATTCATCCTTGTCAACCTCAACACATCATCCGAGGATTGAATCTAGAAACCAGCCAAGTACTTTGGGCCTGCATGCCTCAATGGTAGGTTACATCGCTTTTGACATGAGTTTACATCATTGACTCTTGATTGAAAGGTTTCATCCGGCGTTTGACTTCAACTCATTTATTCACACTTGATGATATGTACTATGATACCTTGGGGATCATTGACATCAATGGTGATTTCCCTCGTGCTTGTTAACGGTATACATTAATGACCGGTAATCAAGTGGTTTCTACCATGTTCGACATCAAGACATTTGTAATCACATGGATAGATTCGTATCATTGTGGGTTCGCCTTGAAGACCCTGGGGACTCATGCTTTACCCAGGTTGCGAGGGAGATTGTTTTGAGTCATATTATACGGATCTACTTTTCTATTGGTCGTGGCTATGTTATCATCTCATCATGGATCTACGGCTGTGTCTAGTAGCCATGATTGTGTCCAGTAGGTCATTACTACCATGGATTTGCAATGTATTGGTGGGAATCCATGTTGTGATTCATATGAGACTATGTTCTCAGATTAATTTGTACTGCAGCGACATCCTCTATCCGACAAGTCCTTGCCAATCCTTTTGTCAAAGCATTTTACCTATCAAGTTCCAACAACTTCATGCTTTGTGGGGCATTATGTTACACCTAAATATTGTCATCATAATACTCAGTGCAAACTTCCCTGAAGTTCCCATGACTAAGATATCAAATTGGAAGAGATACTAGCCCATTTCCATAGGGTTTAGTGAGGTCATTGCAGGTCACCTTTGTGCAACCTGCAATTTCGCAGGTCACCCTTATGCAACCTGCGACGATGTCAGTTAAATAGATAAAAGTGAATCTTCAAGGCCTTTCTCGAAGGTGTGTGATGTGGATTTCTATCCCTAACCTATAGGGGAGATGGAATTCGGTTCCCTAGTCCTATGGGAGGATCCCTTGACCCTCTCCCACTATATCTCAACCTACCCTATCCTCTTAGTCCTATATATATGAATTTCATTCCCATTCCAAAGGGAGGAAGTCTATAGTACTTGCATGCTGGTGAAATTATCTTAGGAGATCTCTACTCATCTCTTGGGAGACCTATACTTCCTTTGGAGGCTTTGGAATTGTCTTGTTGGAGGAGGATTCCGACATTAAGCTTTGGTTGTAATTATCTCTCTTTTGTACTTCCCTTCTTTAATACAGCAATATAAACTCTTTCCACCAAATGTTGTTGTGTTAATAATGTTTGTGTAGTTTACTTGCTTAACCGTTTACTTAGATCTGTTACTGTTTAGATGCATTTTATTGCTTGTATTGTTCTGTATGTCTTGAGAGGTATTGCAATTGAGATCTAACGACCATGGAGCTCGGAACAACATCAAGGATAAAGGATCTACAAGCTAGAGGTAAGACATCTAATCACTCGATCTTTAACTAGATCTAGGAAAGCAGTTTCATATTCTATCCAACTTGTTCTAGATTCACATTGAAATAGGTAGATCATGCCTTGAATCCACTTTCGATAGATTGTCGGGTAACACTCCCACAGTCACAAGGTCCATTTGTAGTCTTTTAATCTGGATCAAATTTAAATTTTTTACCTCCTCTTGCCTCAATTCACTCTCCATCTTTTCTATCACAGACTACAATTTAGAAATTTTTAAAGTGGATTGTAATAAATCAGAGTACAAGACATCTCTTGTTTTTCTATGCAATTGAATTTATCGGGTATATTAATCTCATCAAGCCTAACTTCCATTTCAGAAACTTTCTCATCGTTCACCACTGCAAACCTTAGAGTGTTTCTTTTTGGATACTTAACTGTAAGAAGGGAAACTTTTTGTTCTTCCAACTTTCTTACTTGAGGGAACAATTTCTAAGATTCTTCCAAAGACTGCTTCCTCTTTTCTGTATATTGTGAAAGGAAATCAAATATGGACTTATACTGAGAGTTACTTCCAAATTCCTTTATTTATGAAAAAAAGAATATTGCTGCATATTTACAGGTGGTTGTGAAATCAAAGTAGTTTTTTCTGGAACAATTAAATCTCATTCCTCCATACTAATAATTTCCTTATGTTGTTCCTCTTTTGATTTCTTGCTTGAAACTTCTTCATCGACTTCCATACTATCAAATTCTGAAACAGTTCTCTTATTGGTGATATCAGATTTAGCTGGTGTCTGAACCAACATTGCCAAATTACTTGTTTGTTCCATATTCACTTCTATCTTATCATGTTCAAATTTGAATATATTTTCCATTTCTTTTAATACTTCAACTGATTGATGATCAAAAGCTTTGTTTCTATTTTTTTGTCTCCTTTGTGATATAATTGGATGAGGATCATAATTAATCCTTTCAACCTCTTGGAAATCCATGATCTTCAATAATTTTTATACTATAGATAGGGATGCCTTAGTATTAATGATGAATGGACCAACTTTAAGAGGGAATTTCACATTTGATGATTTTTTGAAAACATAGAAATATTCTTCTTTTGAATGCAACCTTTGTCTAATAAATTCTAAGGTGAAAACCCTGGGTGTTAAAAGGTTGGAAACATATATGGTTGTCTAGTAAAACCATACACTCTAATTATAGTATGTTCCTTATACAAGAACTAATCACCTGTGTTCCCTTCTAGTGTAGGCTGCAACATTTGTTTCATTTCTTCTAACACTCAGGGCAATTCAACATTAAAAATAATTATGTAAACTTCTTCCATGATTGTATTGGTGAACTCAAACATATTGATGTGTTTAGGAAGGTCATGAGAAAATAAGGTACTAGGAAACATCAATTCAGAAATATTTGAACACAAGAAAAGGTTCAGGGGATATGATTTATATCTGAAATGCTTCAACTCGTGGGAATTCACCAACTGGACATGAATCAATTCAACTATGAATTCATCAAAATTAAAACAACACACTAGAATCGACTCTGACTCGGGTGAAATGACTTGCAGAAGGAAACCTAACATAACTTCTGTGACTTACTTATAACTATCTAGACCTAAAATTTGACTTAACAAGGACAAAACTAAATGGGTATCTCGCTGAAAGAAATAAATACTCAAAGGGAATGATAGGTTTTCATGCGACTGACCATCTTTCAAGACTTGTAATAAAAAACTTATATTTTTTCTTCCAGACTGCAATTTCTATAAAAATTTACCAATTTTTCTTCGTAAAACGAATCAGGGCTTTCGGGAAATGTTTTAGGTAATCCTAGAACCTCATGGACATGTTGCGCATTGATCGGGCATAGAATTTTGGTTTTATTTACATTAATGACTACCATTTCGGCCTGCGAATAATTCTCCGCACACCAACCAACAAATTTAGGGAAGTGAAGGCTCTGTTCGACACAAAAATAATACAGAAAAGAACCAAAAACATTAAATACATCCTTTTCCTATGAATTAAGCTCCATTAATTTATCTTCAGACTGCGAAATACTACACACAGGCAAAGCAGGTTCGAAAATATCCCTTTCCCTGTCAACTACAAGCTCCTTGTTTGCATCTAAACTTTCATTGAATGAAACAAGTTCTTCAATTTTCTCCATCTGGGAAACAAACTCTAAAAAGTGACGGTTTCGAGCTACCTTTGAAGCGAGCTTTTTGACTTATGTTCTTGTTGACGAAGACAAGTGATGGATTTCCCATGGCTTGTTTTCCTCCAGGAAACAATCAACAAATGCATTCTTTCAAACTTCAAACAAACCTGTTATATAACATATGAAGCCCATGAAGTTGACTTGCAAAGAACACCGTCCATATCGGAGGAATCAAATCCAATGGATCACACGCATTTCGATGGGTTAACATGCACGAAGTTCAACCCAAGAATGTGACCCGAAGTCCACTTTTAATTGGGATTATAAACTTTTTGAGTCCGTCGTCGATCTTGGATGGGGTGATCCAACGGTACAGGACAATTTCGTTGGGTTAAGTTGTTCAGAGTTTAAAGCTCACGATGTGATGCAAAATATTTATGAAATCTAGCTAAGCACATGCTGAAGTCCATTGTTGATGTGGATTGACGAAGATCCAATGGTTTTGAATAATTTGGTAGTTCAAATATGCTCGAGGGTTAATTAAAAGGATCGGACGCTAAATATTTGTAAATCTTAGTCACCCACCGGTTTGAAATCCACTCTGATGAACGGAGGTTTGTAAATGGTATATTTGGAGAACAATTTGGCCAAATTGCCAACTTTGGAGAATTCCAAAATTGGTTAACTCTACAAAATAGAAATTCTTTATTAATTAAAACAAGATTGAAAGACTATGAAGATCAATGATGATTCAATGCCATTAAAAGGATACAATACTTTTTAAGAAGAGGCATGATTTTCCTAAAAGGAGCACAATGTTTCAAATAATAAAGTTCTTTGAAAAGATATATAACCATACAAGTCAAATGTATGAAGAGGACCAGAGGTGTCTTTGAAGTTTTGGTAATTGCATATCAGAAGCAAGAAATAGGCCAGTGAGATAGATGAAGCATTACAAAAGCTTGAGCTTCCATTGAAGATCTAAAAAAACTGAACTTAAAACTATTATAAATTAGAGGGTGGTTGGGTGGTGCTTGGGGAAGGTTGAGGCTTGTTAAGGGGGTTGTTTCCTCCTTCCAGTCGTGGCTAGAGAATTAGGGTGTTGGGGAATCCTTGTTTGTTGAGCAAGTAAAAAACCAGTGGTGTAGGTGCATCCTTTCTGTAGTGGCCGAAGAATCTAGGAGATTAATTTCTCCATCAAGTTGGTGCTTGTAAAACAATTTTGTATAATATTAGCTAATTAATAAGAAATATTTGTTGGTTTTACCTTTGAGGTTTCCATAATAAATTGGTGTGTTCAAATTGTTAATTGTCTTATTCATGTTACTTATGATTATTTAACTTGTGCTTAATACTAATTGTTTATAAGACATTTGAAAACATAAGTACTGGTTCTCCCCCCCACCTCTCAGTATTGCTGGATAAACCAACTGTCACCCCCTGCATAGTTCCCTGGTCATCAGATAGGGTCATGTGTAGTTGATTGTCTAGTGCCTCTGCTTAATATTTTCAGCGTTTGGGCCTATTGGCATAACTTTCTATGATCCCTAAGGTAATATTACTTCCCTTATAATTTTTAAGCCTTCTTTGGACTCCAAACCTCATGAACTATTTATCCGATCTTCTTAGGTACTTGGGACAAAAATAATGCTAACAATGGGGTCCCTTTGTGCAGACATTTTGTACCTTGTCCCATATCTCTTTAGCTGATGAACACTTTACAACTTTATCTTTCACATGATCATTTATTCCATGAAAGATGATATTCATTTCCATTGCATTATTATTTCTTAGCTCCTTCATGGCTGTAAGTTTTTGTGGCCTTTTTAGAGCGATGTAACCATTTACAACAGATTTACAGATATCAAAACCTTGTGCATGTAAATGGATTCTCATTCTTATAATCCAATGATCAAAATTTGATCCATAGAACATTCACACTCCATCTATAGAGTAGATAATTTAATGTTCATCCATGTGATCTAGAGATATTCATTCCCGCTATCAGACTCTCTTGAAGGAATTGACTCTAATACCAATTGACTGTTGGAAAATTATATTAAGAGGGGCGGTGAATTAGTATTTAGCACTTTTTAACACTTTTAACCTTAAGTACAACATGTAACATTAACCATTAACAATGCCATTTAGTATCACATAACATCATCCACAATGCACAAGAGATTTAACGTGGATACGAAACCCATACAAGGGAAAACCACATAATGCTTTTCATAGATAAAAATAACAAGATTGCATTCATAGGAAGCACCCAAACACCAACAGGAAGGAGGCACCAACCCCCTATTTTACAAGATCCAACTTGAAGGAATATCCAAATCCCTTTTTTACCTTCACCAACTGTGTTATCTCCTCAAATAAATTGGTCAAATTTATTTTACTAAGTGATAGAAAGTCATTAGATGAAGCATTATTAAATTTTTGGAGTCTTTTAGAAGAACTTTGGACTTATATTTTATAAGAACTCTTGAGTCAGCACTTCATTTGTAAAAAATCTCAAAAGACAGCTTTCAGTAGCTAAGGAGTATGCTTTAAAGTTCTGTAAGCCACCGAAAGAACTCGCTTTCGGTAGCTAAGACCACAATTTCGGGGCGCTCTAAGCCACCGAAATCGCAGAGCATGCTAAACGATCAACACATCAAATTAAGGTCTTCAATCGCCGAAGTACAAGTCTAGTGATGGCATGCTTGCTGCCAAAACTGATGGGGTACGATCAAATTGCGACTTTGTGATTAATATTTGAAGTAATTATGGTTTGATATGATTTGACTAAATCTATCAAACCCTATATCTCTGCCACCATTTATGGATTTGATTTCACCCACATCCTCTGCAATAATTTCACTCACCTAAAACTAGTCACGTGGCCTACTATCTCTTCATTGTCGAAGTATGCTATTCTAATCATGATTTGAAATCTCTCATTGCCTTATACATTCCTAAAAATTAGGCCTTTGTTTCCCTCATAACTCGCCCTTGTTTTTGCTGAGCCCTAACTCGCCTCCATCAGTGCTAATTTGGTCCCCCAAGCCGAATTTTTTTTTCCAGGTACAGAAGAGTTCAATCACAGATAGGGAGAGGAGGAGCAATACTCAGAAAAAAAACTCAGTGACATAGCCTATTTGAAATCACACCTTGAGGTGTGTCAAATGTTCAAAGATGTTGGATGTTCAAGTATTATGAGAAGCTCCAAGGCTTTCACCAAGGTGTTGCAAAGGCCCCAAAGGAGCAGCCTTGAAGATTAAAAATATGGAAGGCAATGAATTTTTGCAAATTTGAAAGCTAAATTGAAAACAAATCTTTCGGTGGCTTAGACAAAATTTCATAGCTATTTTTAGCCACCGAAAATAGAGCTTTTAGTGGCTTATAGGTTCGAATTTTGGCTCTTTAGCCACCGAAAGTGCAGAGAAGGGCAGAATGACACTCTTTTTGCACAGATCTCAGCTTTTCTCATCCAAAGAGTATGAGGATGGTTTCTAAGTCAAGAATATAATTAAAGGGATATTTTTTAGTGTTCTGTTCCATTTTTTGTGACAAATGTTGAGGCAAGAAGATAAAGAAATGTGGCGTTTTTACTGTGTTGAGTCATCATTTTCAAATGATGATTCTGAGCATATGGAGAATAATTTTGTAAAACAGGAGGATGTTTTTATTCCTAACATGTCAAAGAACAAAAAAATATCTCATTTTTCCTACAGGTATCAAATATTGGGAGAATCGAATCCATCTCCGAGCCCTAATTTTCAGATCTCAGAATTTCCTTGTTTAACACGTGTTTTTGAAATAGAGATCTCGAGCAAATGAAAACGAATATCAAAGAACTGAGAGAGGTTTTTTCTCACAACAAACCAATATACAATAAACTCTTTCAGTTTATACACAGGTGTCACATATTTGGAGAACCGAATCCATATCTGAGCCCCCGTATTCAGCAGTTTGGCCCAATTAAATAGGATATTTTCCTAGTTTATTGAAAACTATTTTGACCTTCTATCTTTAGTGAATTCGATCCAGTTTCTTAGGATATGGAAAGATGTTGTAAAGGATATAAATCCTAGAACTTGAGATGAAGGAAAAGGGTTTGATTTTGAGTAACTATTCTACTTGACTGTATTTGTGAGAAAAACACTTTCTTTAATATATTCAGTTGCGAGCTTCTTTCATTGTTATTGTTAGACCCTTCTTTCATTTATGTTCTATGCTTATGAGTTGAATTTGATTCTTTATCTTTGTTTATATAGTCCTATGGTAACTATCATCTTACTTTTGATTATTAAGCAAGGGATCACAAGCACTCATTACTAGTTTTATTGGCCCATCATATATGTTTTTGAATCTATGTGTTCTGGTTAATGAGATTAGCTTCTTCATCCTTTTGATACAATTACCTATCTCATAATAGATCTTGAAGGCCTTGTACTATTTGAATATACCTAGACTGTTTTAAGTATATAATCCAATGAGTTAGTTATTCATCTTGATCCACCTACATACCCATCATTTAGAGAATAGTTAAGTTACCAGGCTCCTTTGACCTACAGCCTAGAAGGACTCCTGGGGTGATAACAAACTGGAAGGAGGCTCCAACCCCCTAAATTATAGGCTCCAATCGGAAGGAATCTCCAACTCCTCTGTTTACAAGCTCCAACTAGAAGGAGGATACAAATCCTTGGTTTTCATAATTTCCAACCTATACATAGGACTGCAGTCCTCAGTAAACGCGAACTCAATATTTTAACTAGCACGAACTAGAAGGAAGGGCCAAATGCATGAGATCACAAGCACCAACCTAAAGGAGACTTCAATATCCTATCCTTTCCCCATACTTCCATCTTGATATGAATAAGAAGAACAATATTCCATTGCCATTGTATCACTGTCTCCATCAACCTATACCTATATCTATGTCCGTGTACCTGTATCATTGTCCCTATACCTATATCTATCATTATCACAATCATTGTATTGATGTCACTATCACAATCCTTATTCGTCACAATGACACAATTATTGTCTCTGTCACAATGACACAAAAACTATCTCTATCACAATGTCAACCTGTATATGCCTCAAATATGTCCTCCAAGAATGCCAACAACTTCTTCCAAGATATACTTCAGATGTATAGCAAGACCTTAAAGATGCCTCCAAAGAGTGTAATCAAATCCTAGAAATAATCATCAATAGACTTCATCTATTTGCACCTTCAAACCCTTACATCATAGACCTCATAATACATTCCACAATCTTAGAGGGATCTCATTCCAATAACATTACCATGGAATATTTTAATACAATCCAATAATATCTATTCCAAGATCATCATAGAATGTGCCAAGATAATTACCAAGATCATCATTACGTATGTTGATCCAACGTGCCAACAAGTTTGTGCTTATGATTACCGTATGATAAAGTTATGCAATATTTTGTCAACCTTCTTCTCTTGAATTGTCATTGTCTCTGTCATTATCACAAACCCTAACATTGAACAAGTATAACCCTTAGCATGTAATGAATAAATATATAAAACGTTTACCACATATTCTGCAATATCTCTATGACGTCTACTCTAAGGGTCATTCTCTGGAATGTCATGGACAAATTTTATAGTGAAAACGCCAAACTAACTTGTTTAAAGATGATTTTTGAGTCATTTAAAATCCCTTTCTTCCTGAGTTCATATCTTTAAAAAATATAGCGAACCAAGATCTGAAAGTTTAACCATATGTTCTTAATTATATTTTTTTCATCTCCCCCAAAGGGCACTATATGAAACATTTTGGATCAAAACTTATAAGGAAAATTCCAAATTGACATGCTTGAAGGTTATTCAAAAACCCTAACTTTCTGAGGTCATGTCTATGGAACTATAGCAAATCAACATCTGAAATATTTACCATAGGCACTCACAAGTCTTGACACATTGTCTCCATCCCATAAACATTTCAAGGTCTGAAAATCCCAGAAACAAAGATATACTAAAAATTCCAAGATGACCTAAAACAAAAAAAACAAGTAGAAATCATCGCAAGATTTCATCTTCCACTAGAATTTCGGCCTTCTTAACTTCAAATTTCCCTTAAATTTGAACCTCTACTCTTGCATCTGAGCTCTTAAATTTTGGATGATGAAGATGAAAATTTTCCTCTCCTATTTATACTACTCTAAGACCATGATTTAACTTAATATTCTATGGTTACCCTTTAAGATCCTTTAGCTTTCACTTGAGTAACTCTTGACCCTTGCTTGTAAACTTGAAAGTGAACAACAAAGTGCAAAGGTACTGATGAACAATAGTCAGAGATAAATGAATTAAAAAGTCAAATTACCAAGATGCAACTAGATGTCCAGGGTGAAGAGTTGTTGAGAAGAACTAGAAAGACCCTTTGGGACAAAATATCAGTTAGAATGCTAGACAGATGGGATTATTTTGATCTTATAGAAGATGAGTTAGAGATGTATGAAACATTTCAAAAGGAAATAAAAATGTTGAAAAGTAGCTTGGAGAAATGACTAAGTAAGATGCTGAAATAATAAATTTCCTGAATACTAGTATAACTAAGAAGCAATTGGAGGAATTGTAGGTTGATAATAGGACTCAATATGATAAAGATAGCCAACCAAATGATTACCAAGGAGGTCTTGATGTCTAGAACTCAATACAAAGCTAGAGCATTGGCTGAAGAGATTATTAGATTCAAAGGTATTTATAAAGAAAAGTCTTTCATTAGTCTTGGTTTACCTCATCCATGGGATGGGAATGGTGATATGTATAAGAAAGATGAGTAGAAATCCAATCTATTAACTCAAAAGAGAGATTATGTTGCATAGTTTTATTATTTAGAAGGAATCATAATTGGTGATTCAAATTTGATATATAGCTTGAGATATGGATAAATCTTAAAAGCACACTCAATTTAAAGATTAAATCCCATATCTTATGAGAATATTACTAATGTTGAAATAGCATTAGAGTACTTAAGGGACCACCAATTCCCAATTGGTAATTTGTGGCAGTCATTTTCTAAATATCTTTGTACTTTGTCATCCACTTTCAAGTCGCCAAAGGGATTCAAAGGAGTGAAGTTTGTTATTGAAGTGATTCAAGATAAAAGTTTTTGTATTAATGAACATATTTTCTAGATTCACTTGCCCTTTTGTATTTACCGATCTCTATATTCATTGGAAATTGCATAGATTGTATTTCATTTCAATCCAACCTTGATTTTTCTACTAGAATTTTGATTACTTTTCAATTCAATCTCCATGCCAGGTTATAAATATTTTACAAATTTTTTTCATATTGTCAGGTATTTTTTATGTTTATAAAATTTCCTCTATATGGGTTCTTGGTTTATTTGCATTAGGCATTTCTTATTAAAATATATAGAGTGGAACAATGCAAATTTTTGTCTCTTTTTTGATAAATTGGATGTAGCCATGCCCAATACTCCAACTGTGTACGGGTGAAACTTGAAACATAGTTTATCTTCGGTAATTCATCCCCATTTTCGTTTCCACCTCATTTTCCTCACTATGCATTTGTGATTCGTCCAACGGGCTCCTTACAAACATCTTCTACAACATTTGCATTCATGATTTGTCCAGTGGGCTCCTTATATTACTGGGTTGCTTTGAATTTATAGGTATGTGCAAAATTTTTCACTATGGATTGGATTTTCAAATATGTGTAGAGTTTTGTATGTGGAGAATAGAGTTAGATGTAGGGTTTTAACTTTCCACAACCAAATTGTTTGAAATTTGTAATGAATTATGTGACTAGTCTATGGAGGCAAAGTCTCGAATGACCCACACTAATGAACCAACAAAAAATCACACTTCCCAGATTGTACAACCTCACTGCCATTTTTCGCAATTTCCAAACCTTGAATGGTAGAATTATGCAGATAATATGAAATGGGTCATGTAAAAAAATAACACCAACCTTAGATGTTATTCCTACGACATGTTATCTATCCTTCTTTTCTTAATTATGTTTCATCTCAATGCCATATTGGAAGATTGATCTTGTTTTTTATAATTATCTTATCTCTTATGGTCATCTATCCCTCTTATTCATCGACTTTTTCCCATGTTACACTATATCTTCTACAAACCCATCTACAAACAATGTCTAGAATTGGTATAATTGATCAAACAAGTGATTTCTTCATATTGTTAGCTTGCTTGTCAATAAGTTTTTTAAATTTATTCTACATGGATTCTTGACTAGGAACAATGCAAATATTGTCACTATATTAAGAAATTTGTAAAAGCTATAATGAAATTTTTATGTACTATTACATTTTCAAATGAAAAGAATGATTTATTTTTACATTTCAGCATAGGGTTCAATATCGCATAGCCCTTAAATGTGAAATGGGACCCTACCCTTTATTATATATATAATATATATCATTTTATATATATTACTATTGTATATAAAATATTAATATATATTATGCATACAATATTCTATACCATATATATATATATATATATACGATTATGATAATATATATATAATATATTAACTATTTTAAATATATATATATAACTAATATATATTATTAATATTTGTGAACCCTAGAAGTCAATCTATACCATCAGTCACTTCAGAGGTCGGTTGGGGTAAGCTATCATGTAAGGTCTTTGACTCGTAATGTCATATAATCCTCTTTCAAGTACTTTTATATTTAATTTCGATGCTTGTGGATATTTCTTTCGATCCTTGTTTATGGTTTTTTGTTCATTTTCGCTCCTTCAAATTGGATATACCCCTGTTCATGGTTGTTTTCTGAAAATGTTGTATAACTTAGCTCTGTCATCGGTGGTTTCTCCCTCCAATGGCCCTCCTCATCGTTTGGTTATTGAAGTTTCAGAAAAGGGCAAGCGCCAGATTCTGACCAGTGCTCTGCTTAGTGGTGGTGAGCTCCCGTATGGGAATATTTGTTACAGTAGTTCTTCAGGGCTAGCTCCTTGTTATATAATGGTAGAAGGTAGCAGTTGTGACCCTATTGGAAGGACTAGCATCATTGATGCATACACCTGAAGACTGGAGAAGTTAGAAAAGGAGATAGAAGAGCTTCGATAGAAACTAGAGGGGAAATGCGGCAAAGACGACTTGGAGTCATTGAAGAAGACAATCAATGATACCATGGAATGCAAGTTCACATATAACAATGTCAAACTGATATAACATATGTGAAGGCTCCTTGACGAACAACATGAAACCACCCAAGCTCGTGATGTCGAGAGGAGCCTAGCAACTTCGGTAGGTTCTAAATATTCCCCTCCAGCGGAAAGGCCTTCTTTAGGGCCAAAATCAATGGATATTGGCTAAGGGAACCACGTGGCCTACCCACACGGTCTCTTGATATTTACTTGTATGATTAGGTTTACTTGTTTCATTTTCTGTTAGTTTTCCAAGGCCTTTCTGTTCGTCTATATTAATTTTTGGTATGCACACTATTATCCTTTTTGTAAAATAAAAGCTCATGTTATTGAGGTTATAGGGAGTAGGCTTCTATCGTATTAGTGATATAAAAATTTGATGTAATCAACAACAAATATTGGTCTATTTGATGTAATCGACAATTGTAATCGGAAATATTGACGAAGATATATGAATGGATATAATATTTGTGTATATTCCTTGGGCATTTAAATCTATTTCTAAAAATTCTAGATATATTAATGGATATAAGATTTGTGTATATTCCTTGGGCATATAAATCTATTTCTATAAATTTTTATGATGCTTTGAACTCTTACTTTAACCATCACAAAACGTTTAGTTTCAGAACATGCCCTTCAATAGTAAAGTGTTATTAAAGAAATTACCTTTCATTATTGAAATTTTTATTAAATATTTTAATTTTCAATAAAATATAGTAATAAAATATCTATCCATGTTTTATTTAGTTAATCTTATATTCTAAATATTAAGACTCATGCATGCAAGATGGATTCTCTCATTGACACTAATTTAGTTGAAGAAAACAAAGAATTAAAAAATACACCATAACAAGGCAACTTCCCTTCCAAAAAAAACATCGAATGAAAAATCATCCAAAAAAAATATATTAAAGAAAAGATATATATTAAAAAAAATCCCCAAAAAAAAATTACCTTCCTCATTTATATTAAAGAAAAGCTATAAATTGAAAAAAAGATATGCATTTTTAAAGAGGAAGAATTAACTTCCTCGTTGTTCGGAGACATCTTAGGCTCCATCAATTACCCTGTTTTAAAAATTACTTTAAATTGAATATTCACATCTTTACTTTGTATATTTATTGTTTATAATTAAACAAAAAAAATCCATTCATTTTATTGTCCAAATGATATAATCTAAAGCTGGAACTGCATCAACTGTTGCTATGATGTGACTCACTATAGAATGGCTACTTTGATGAATGCAGCTGGTATTTTAATGAAGCTATACACTGTAACCATAATTTTTTAGATTTTTTAGACAATAACGGTTATGGATTTATATTAAGAGTGGAGTGACAGAGTCACTGAAACGGATACAAAAATTATGGCTTATAATCTTGCCAGTAAGTTCAAAATTTAAATAGTTAAAAAAACCCAAGTTTAGAAAACTACAAACAAAGTAGATAGAGTTGAAACTGAAATTGCAATAAAAGTAAAACTATGCTAATTTCTAGGTTTTCCATTCTGATGTCGTGATTGAGCCGTCTCAGAGTCACAGCCTTGGAGACAAGTCTGCTGCGCCTGTTTCTCCTTTTGTATTTACCAATCCAACGTGAGCCTGCCCACCTGCATCTCAAGCTTCAGGATCATATCGGTGAACACTCGACTAGTATGTCTGCCATCCAACGGAGTGACAAAATTTTGCAAGAGAGTTCATAACTTCAGGTGGAGACGTCCTTTGTCATAGTCCTGGCTCGAGATAAGACTACTGGTAATATCAGGCTCCAAACTAGCCCAAATAAAAGCCACTGCGAATGGAGTCTCGTGCTGTCAGCATGAAATCCATAGCTGGCCATCTGTCATAACATGCATACCCAAAGTCATGCAGCTTCCACATTTTCAAAATAATGAAAGGCCCTTTGGGTTAGAGGGAATTGGATAGTTGACTGACATTATTAACATATAGCTCAATTGGAGTGAGGTGAGTAGCCTTGTTATCGGCCAGATCAACATTGGCATTCAAATCTCGAAGAATGTGGAAGAACTTGAGATTCCGGAAGGAGCGAGCGATAGTTTTGATTCGCTGCATAAGTTTGGAAAACTCAAGTTCTTGATTTGGATGGATACATTCATAGCTTGAATTATTAACCGAGAGTTTCTGAAAACTAGAGCTTCTTCCACATCGAGAGTTTTCAATTGCTTCAATCCTTGCCACAGGCCATAGGATTCTTCCATATTTTTTGTGTCGGAACCAATGCTCCATGAGTACTTTATTTTAATTTTTTCCTCTAGATTTTAGATAACCCCTTCCCCTCGAGCTGCCCCTAGATTCCATTTCGAAGCTCCATCAAAGAACACCTTGTAGATTTTCCTTTCCTTCCTCCAGTTGTTAAACTAAGTTTGATCAAACCTTAACTCCCAAAATTTAAGTTGTCTGGGTGCTGGAGTCAAGCAAGCAACTGACAAATTGAAAGACAATAATCAGTCTGATTCCTTTGTACTTAAGGGAACCTTATCTTTTGGCATGGAAATTACCTAAAGACAATATCCCATGAGGGCCTGAAATTTGGAAGTCACTTGCGTCGAGGTGTGGGCTGTATCTCTGATATTCTTTGATTCTAATCTAGCCAAATTTTCCAAACAATAAATTTTGGAAGAGTCAACCAACAAAATTTGAAACCATATTTTTGTGAAAAAGGACTAGGATAACTTTGATCCCAATTATTGTAAACATAATTTACTAGTACCATGTCGTTTTAAAACTTGTATAAAAATTTAGAATAATGTTTTTCTAAATAAATTGGCCGTGATTGCTGGTGGACAATAAAAAAATTTGGACTGTATTTGACGTTCAAAATGGTTCAGGACAAGCATTTTGAACGTCAAAATCCAACCTTGCATGCAGTGCAGGGGCTTGAAACGCATGAAGGGGATTCAAATGACCAAAATAATAGATGGAAAAGGTGCTAAACAATTGAACAAATCACACCAAAAGTTGTAAACGTGTAAAACTGTGGCTGAAAAATGATGTAGACCCACCCAGAAGCAAATCGACAGTGGAAAGGGGTTTCGATGCTACAAAGTGCACAATGGTTAAAATTGGAAAGGTGGAGTGGAAATTAAACTGCTTACCATGTGGAAAGCGGGTGGCGGAGTCCGCTATGAAAAGCGGTAAAATTTAAATCGCTCATCACAAGTTCCAAACCTACCTAAGCATATGCTATGTAAAAGGTTTGTTCGAAGTTTGAAAACATTCATTTGTTTATTATTTCCTAGAAGAAAAGAAGCCGCGTGAAACATGTCATTTGTCTTTGTCAATAAGAACAGAAGTCAACAATATCACTTCACAAGTAGATCAAAACCCTCACTTTTCATATTTTGTTATATGACTATTTTAAACAGATAGCATGATGCTAATTTACAATTAGACTAATGATAGTCAATTGCATGAATAATTTAAATATACTTATAAGAAGATGAATAGGAAACAAGATGATAAATTTGAAATCATATTATGACAAATGTAAAGTTAAATTGATGGCATATGTATAGCAATTGACTTAAGAACTCATGAATTGTTGAAATGATTGCTACATGTTTTTGCAAGATACTAGACGTATCATGTTTGATTTAAGATCATGTTTTGCATATTTAAAATATGCATAGAGTGGTAATAAATTCTTGAAGGGCTTGATATTATGGTATGATGTTGAGTCGGGAGGACTTTGGAGCATCGCTATTATTTACCTTTTATGCTTTGATGTTGAGTCGGGTGGTCTTTGGAGCATCATGATTATTTACCCTTTTTGGTTTGATGTTGAGTCGGGAGGACTCTGGAGCCTCATGATTATTTACCTTTTATGGTTTGATGTTGAGTTCGGAGGACTCTAGAGCATCATGATTATTTACCTTTTATGGTTTGATGTTGATTCGGGAGGACTCTGGAGCATCATGATTTTTTTTTTTGGAACAAATGTGGGGATGCCCAAGTTATATGAACATCCTGAAGAGCACAAGTAGGTGATGCACCGAAAACTATATAATAAAGTGAAAGGATGACGTCCTCATGTTGGATGGGCATGTTGTAGCCACAAGTCGTGTGTGTAGAACCCCTCCTTTAGGGTCCCCTTGAACTGAACCTGAAACTTTAAAAACTTCATACAAACAAATTAGCCATCATAGTTATTGGAAAAATAAACTGAAAAGCGTGAATAACTTAACAAAAATAAGCAAAACTTTAACCTGTCAACCCGATCCGGTTGGTCCATCGTCGCCTTCGTCTTCCGTAGGATCCCTCCAGCAAAGCTCGTTTAACCATAGGCGAAGCAACCGTTAGCTTCGCCACCCAACCATAGGCTCATGCTTTCAGTCGCATGGCCTCCCCCGAGCTTTGGGTCGTAGAGCTCACACAAGTAGTTCAGAAATTCAGCTTGGGCTTCCCTTCCCACCAGGATTTCTAATCCCAAACCCTTAGATAGCAGCAAGTCTTTGAGGTATTCAAAAATTACGACAATCGTCCAAATTATGGGCCCTTTACCCATTCCCCAAGTCTTCCTTATAAAGGAAAATCTCATGCGACACATGTCGCTTCATGCATAATTAAATATTTTTAATTAATTATTTAATTAAAACACTCACCCATCCATGTGTCATTTTCTCTAGGAAGTGCACCAACACCCCTAAATTTGCTCCAGTTTATCCCCCAGATATTTTAATTAACTCCTAGCTTTTAGTTGACTAGGTGTCTAATCTTAGGATTCTATTTTGCTCCTAAATAATGATTTCTGTTATTTTAAATGCTCAACAAAAATAACTATTCATGTGCAAATGCCTAAATTATTTTTATGCATTTGCTAAGTAATGATATAGAGTTATTCTCATAAGTTTTTATGCAGTTAAATTTAACAATCAAACTCATTAGGATCACGGTGCCGCGCCGTTGGGCTCCTAGTTCCTTAATTTTAATTCCTTGACATGGCACCACTCCGTCAGGTCCAGTCATCCATGGTTTCCATTCCTTGGCATGGTACCGCATCGTTGGGTCCTTGCATCCATTCTTTCCGTTCTCGACAGGGTACCGCATCGTCGAGCCCTTCTGCCACCATCTTTCCGTTTTGACTTGCGGGAACTCTTGTAGGGATTTTAGGAATCGTTACCATCCATCCTCCGTCTACATGCTATCTAGGGACTAATGGCGCTGAGGAGTGAGTCCGTTCTCACTGCGCGCCCCTCAACTCGTACGTGACCAGCTCCGTCGTGGCCCACCTCGTACGTCCTCACGCATTCCTCTTGAGCAAGCGGATCAATGCTTATCTGCTCATGCGTGGTATTCTTGTCAGAAGTTGACATCGTCGTCGCTTCCCCTGTGTGTGATTTACCCGTACTCTACGACCCTCCATGTTCCTTTGTGTGTCCGTTGGTGAACCGTCTCACTTGTTTCTACACACACTTCTCGCAACAAATTATTAGTAGCACTGTTCTCAACAATCATCATCTGGTTTCTAACTCTAGCATTGTTAAACATTTATGATTTATTCAAACTGCTCATTCATCTTTATCAAATATACATTTCGTCGCCAAATACATAATCATCATACAGCTAGTCGTTAAGCATTATCCATCAACATAATTTTCCATAGTCATAGCTAATCGTTTAACATATGCAATTATTCATTTACCTCAACAGTTCAGATACACATACTAAAAAAAAATAAGGTCAAAAGGTTATTTAATTAATGTTTCAATCAGCCGGGTCACCCAGCAGGTGCCCTCAATGTCTACACAAGTCTAGGGGCACTACAGTGTGGAGGCCCGAGGAACCTGACGAGCACACATAAACGATTTTGGACTACATCGTAGCATAATACCATAGTCCCTATAATGGTATTTGTTGATGACTGTTGGGAATAGGCCCGAGATTAATTCCATGGGCATGTCTTATGCTCACGGATTGAACTATATATATATATTCTAGTACTATTACAAATACGAGTTTTCAAATTCTTATTTTTTTCATGTTATGCTTACATTATGTGTTCAAGTTATTTTACAAGATATACAAAAGGGACAGTAAACAGACCTTGTGACTACTCTGCATTAGTAATAAAAATAGAAAAATTATTTGGTGTTGAGTGGATACACTCTAGATCACCTAGATTGATAAAAATTGTTTGGTGTTGAGTGGATACACTCTGGATCACCTAGATTGATAAAACTTATTTGGTGTTGAGAAAGTAAGATCTGGAGCACTAGAACTATTGTTGAGTGATTGTTGAGCAGTAAAAGCTCTGGAGCACTTAGACTCATTATGGTTAACTGATGTTGTTATAGAAGTTATGGAGCATCGGTAATCCATTAACTATTATTAAACTAGATTATTATTTATCTTTGGAGCACCTAGATTGACCATACTTACTGGGTGTTGAGCTAGTATGCTCTAGAGAACCTAAAATTACAAGTCTTATTTAGTGTTGAGATGGCACACCGAGAGCTATTTATGCTTATGTTATACGCAAGGTATGCTTATATATGTATTTTATGCACTTGTATACATATGTTATGCATATTTATGCTTAGATTATGTATATGTTATGTTATATTCATACACATCTCATGTTATGAGCATTAATATGATTTCTCTTTTAGGAAAAGAAAGTAGAGAATGACTAAAGGTACTCGAACACTGAAAGAGATGCCATGAAAATGAAGCAGCATGATGTTGCAAGGGAAAAATATTACTTATGTTCTAATTGATTTTGGAAAAATCATATGTATACATGTATTTTTTGATAAAATGCTAGAAACAACTTGTGTTGTTTGTGAAAAGTACATGTATGAAAAGCAAGATATATCAAAGATATCTAAAAGGATGTCAAATCAAGCAAAATAGCTGAAAATTTATGCTTACAATGCAACTGAAAGTTGAAGTTAAAGTTTTGAAGGGTATGAACACTGAGGACGATGTTATTATTAGGGGGGGGGATGTAATACCCCTCTTTTTTCCCCTAGGGCTTCTGCAACATAAAGTGCAATTGTGTACCTGCCAATGTCAAGGAGCTCAAAGTAGAAGCTCCACATGTAAAACTTTGTAAGTATGATTATGTTTTCCTAAGTTGTAAAGTGAATTTATAGATATAAGAGACTGAAAGACTTGATGCAACGAAATGAAAGGGGCATGGAATCCACTATGGGGAGAGGTGAATGGCTTGATAGCCATGAGTTTTGATGACAATGGTCATCCTAGTGCCGTGAGCACTTGAAGTGAACTGTGATGTTAACTAAGCAAACACTTAAGTTTATAAGTATGTCAATAATTAAGTCCTAGATAAGGGAACTAAAGAAACTACTAGTCGTCGCAAGGCAATAATAAGTTCCTATGAACTAACTATTAGCATGAGGCTAACCAATAATTAAGTGCCACTAAGTAAAAGTAAGGACTTAACCTAAATAACATTGATATCCTAGCCTCGGCAGGGGATTTTTTTAAAGTTCCTAAGTGGAAAAGGATTAATATTTTCCTAATTATAAATTAGGAATAAAGATAAAATTATTTATTATACCAAGAAAACATATTGTTATTTATAAATAACTATTTAAATGGTATTGCAAATAAGTTAAATGAAGTAAGTTAGACTATTATCTTAAATGAAGGATTGATTGTCTTTTATTAAAAATAAATACTTTAAAGTCATAAAAGGCTATGAAATATTATCTACAAAAGTAGAAAAGATCAACTAGCAGCTAATGCATGGCTATGCACGGAAAACCAACATGTAATGCATGGATAAATATATGAAAAGATACAAGAAGTCAATGAGTTAAGTTGAGATTAATTATCTCAAGATAATTAATCAAGAAGGTTGAATAAAGATCTTGAGTTAATTAGATAAGTTAAATTATCTATCTCAAGAAGTTTGACTAAGTCAAGTTAATTAATTAAAGTTATCTAAGGTATGCTAACTAGTTAAGGTAAAGCTAAGTAAGTTAAAGTTAGCTAAGTTAAAGATAAGTTAACTAATAAGTTAAAGATTGACTAAGTAAAGTCGATCAGTTGAAATTAACTAAACTAAATAATTTAAGATAAAATAAGATCAAACAAGAACTTATTTGGGAAGTCCAAAAATTAATTTTGGCTATAAAGAGGGCATCGATGTGTTCATAACAGGGATCATCTTAGGAGGCGAAGAATCCAAGGAAATATGAATAAGATTGATTTGAGAAAGCAAAGTGATACTCTTTCGCCCCAGTGGATTCATGCTCAGCTCAGCGGTGGTCTCTCGGCGGGAAAACCTACGTCGGATAGAGATTAGTTGGAAGAGTGGAACGTTGTATTCAAGTTTTTAGTCACCCATTTTAGATTGCTAAAATTAAGTGCTTATTCTCATCCACTCTCAAGTATATTATTGTTGTTTAGTGTCGAGAGTTATAATGGCATAACTTATTATTTTGTCTTTTCCTTCTTAAAATATATGATTGAGCCATGGTAGCATTGTTCAGTTTTACATTCCTTCGAATGCCATAGTAAGATTTTGATTTTGTACAAAATATTTTGCTTAGATTGTTTTCTTTTATGGATCACTCGGCACTTACATGATTTCATGGTTTTGATATGATAATATAATTAAGGACACCCCAGTTTTTGCATAATGCCATTTTAAATTATGAAAATAGTATTTAACAAAATTGATCTTTGTTTATGTATATAGAATTTGTATAAACTATTGAAAATCGATTTGGTCTGGAGATAAAGGTCTCTGTCAATTTCGCAGAAACGATGTTTCAATCTACAATATCGAATGAGTAAATGAAATAAATCATAGCCACTACAATAGATAAATTATGTCGATTTCTTTATGGAAGTCGACCTATCCCAAAAATTGATCTAGGAAGAATATTTTTGACCTGCTTTAATTTTTCCATACATGGAACGCTATTTAGCTTACGTCATTTCTCGTTGTCTGTTAGTTGCTACAGTGATAACCGCGTGTGTTTATTCCTCCTTTAAAACATTGTCAATTAATTGTAATTTTGGCTGCGTGTGTGATAGGATGCCTATACGTTGACGTGAGGTTGACCACCTCTCCCTGTTCATTCATCTCGCCAACGTTCCACACTTGGAAGCTCTATGTGGAAGCTCTAAGAATTACGTGCCTCTATTGATCGTTAAAATATGAGAGCTAATCTAATTAGTATGAAGAGTTTACAAATGATCGCTGTAGGATTCCCTTTCGATAGATATGAGTTTACAAAGGAGTTGTGTTATTTTATGTTGGAAAATATGTTTTATGCATGATAATATGTATTTTGTTTATATATACATACTACAATAATGGTATTAGTTGAAAGAAGGAATCGTAGTACTCCTTATGCATGCTGAAATATATGTTTATGTTTATCAAATAACTGTGTTTGATCTTACAAAAAAAAATAAAAAATTATACAAAGGTGAAATAACATATAAATACAACAAATAATGATCACAAGATAACACATATAGAAGCATCATTATCATTATTGAAAGAGTGAGACTAGGTTAGGATATTGAGCAAAAAATGATCAAATAAAACAATGATATCACTTATAGATATGAAAATATAGCCATCAAGTAACTAAGGCCTAAGCAGAGGTTCATTTCTTGATGTCACCATTACCATACTAGAGTTCCATACACGTGAAAATGTCAAAGCATCTTCCACACAAAGAAGGTTAGAGACATAAACAAGAACAAGACAACCTTTGTAAACATGATGACTAAGAACAAAAACCCTAATGCAAAGAGATCAAGAAGCTCATGAAAATAATTTCAAGATAAGAGGTAAATAAAAAAAAATATTTTTCTCACCAAAATCGAAGCCTAATATCTCCTAAAAGACAGATCTATCACTCTGCAACAGAAAACCAAAAACAGAAAAAAGTGAAAATGTTAAATGACCATAACTCAATAAATATTTCCCGGAATTTTCATTATAACCTATTTTCGGAACTAGAGGATCCATTATGCATCCATTGACATTGACAGAACATAAATCTAGGTAGTCAATCGAAATATATTTTCTCTGCAATTCACGCAGTTGTCACAAACAAACTGGAAAATAATTGATTTTAAAATAGTGATATCTCTACCGTTTGGACTCCGAACGAGACGAATGGTTTTTTGAAATTGAGTATTTTTGTGAGAGGAACTTAGATATGGAATTTATCTCTTCAAAATCTAAACATAAATTGTTCAAAAAACAATTTGAAAGTCACTTCCCAATTTTACCTTAAACACTTCTCCACAAGGGTTAGGGTTTGAAAGAAAAAAAAATCAAATATGTATATTAAATCCCAAATCTGAAAAGCTACCACATGACTATTATAGATCGGGTCACAAAACTACAATCTATCAAGAGCCCAAGTAAAATCATGAACGTATGTTTCTAAAAAATAAAAAAATTACCGAAGAAGGTAGAGCATAGCAACCTGCTGTGATACAATGTTAGAATATTGTGAACACATGAAATAATATCATAACACAATATAAACAATGGGAAGCATTACTAGTTTATCCTTATATCTACCAAGCAACATAAAACATGAAATAAAATTGGAGAAAATAGACAAATAAGAGAACACCGATATACGTGGTTCACCCAATATGGGCTACGTCCACGGGAAGTGTTTCATCTTCCATTATTCTGAAAAATTGATCGCCGAGATTACATGGCATTCTCACATATGCATCACATTAAGATCCACTAACCAATCATGTCACAATCATGTGTGTGGAAATGACATACACAACATGTGATGTTTGATGAACTACAATCAACACATACCCAAAAGGGTCTCCTTCACCTCTCTTATATACCAAGACGTTTGGATTACAATACATCCCATAATACATGTGGGATAAATGAATTTCCACCTCTGTATATAAAGAATGGTTACAAAGGATAAAATTACAATTATGCATGTGGGATAACTCTATTTTATAATATTAGAGTTGTTTTATGCCTTTAAATGATATTTTACCAATATATCACATAATTCATCATCACATATTCTAACAAATCTTGTAATCAAAGTACAAGCTGTAACATCCCGTATTTTTGTAAAAAATTAAAACTTTTAAAAACATCCATTAATATTAAAAACAAAATGCGGAAGTAATAAATATTTATCAATCAGTATTAAATAACAAAATCATTAATGTAGAAAACAAGTTAACTTTTGTGTCGTTTTAACTAATGACATTTTAAGATAGTGGCATGTCATACTTCTATAATGATTAAGATGCTAAATTATCTTTGTTGTAATGTTTCTTTTAAGACAGAGTTCTTTTGAGTGGGTACTAAGGACTTGTTTTCGTAATGATGATGAAAGGGGTCCCTCGAGGTGCCCCGAGGCTTACTTAGCTATGTTAGCTAAAGCATTTGTACCCATCCATCATGCACAGATCCACAGGTAAGAGCAAAAGCGACCGAACAGGTGTTAAGAGTATTTAAAAATTCCAATGGTCATCAATGTTTATAAAGAAATATATGTGACTCTTTGTTGTAGGTATGGATCTCTTATTTGTTCTAAAATATGATGTTTTAAACATGAAAACAACTTGCCTCATTAGCATAGTTTTGAATCGATACTTCTCTCAGAATGAATATGTCAACAAAATGCTTTTTGTCTAAGTTTGTTATGATATAGGCTAAATTGGACATTATGATGATACTTCTACTATCTATTTTAATCGTCAATGTACTATGCATTGATATAGAGATACCTGACTTTGTGTAGGCTTTGAATCTATACAAAAATACCATATGAAAAGTTATGATGCATTTAGACCTTTAATTTAACTCTACTTGAAGTTTTGATAAAAATTTAAACTATGTAAAAAAAGAAACATATATATATATATATATATATATATATATATATATATATATATATATATATATATATATATACATACGATCCTAAGTAGAGAATACAATTTGGATTAATATGTCCAATATGAATTCTAGGCATCGCTCATACGAGAATTATATGAGTTAATTGATGGTGCAAGCTGTGAAGATTTATGAAATGTATAATATATTCCAAAGTCAACCGATACAACAAAATCATTCATCATACCTTTGATATTATTTAAAACAATCGATTTTTATGTATTGTATTAACGTCGAGGTGGTGATTTGGCAGGTGTTGCCATCGTAATGAGTATTGAGTACAGAGGGGTTGTATCACGACGCTAGTCCTGGTCTTGGTATTGAAGTCTCTTGACAGTGGTAATTAATGAAAGCACAAGTGTAAGCCACCGTGGAGAAAGATATGTGAAAGAGCTTGTTAAACAACTGGTTTGAGTCTTACCTATAACTATCCTTACCCATTGATCCGTTGATATGGCACTTCATGGTCGTAACATTTAAAAGAGCAATAAATGTGGTGGTTGTCCATACTCCAATATGCCCGGTTGGCAATGATCTCCACCGTTGATTTGTGAAATCCTAAGATTGTAATGAGAAACCCAATTTGCATACTACATCAACTTTGAATCGTGTTTCTCGGCATTCATTTTGCTGGGTTAAGGTTCGGAAAGGAGGCCGATAGGTCGAGGAGTTTTAGGTTTTGTTAGTGTTTGTTCTCTGTATTCGAACCCATGACCTCTGTGAGTTCATCCTGCAACTGACAGTTCTGTTTTTAAGAATCCAAGCTATGGTTTTGTAATGTCACGATGATTTACTTGTTGAAGGATTTGAGTCTACAACTTCTTTCACTATAAGAGTTTGAGTGGTGTTTGTCTAGGGTCTCTATTGAGCAATGGCGTTGGTTTTTTAACCTTTGTGAGTAGTAATCGTTGTTGTTTCTCAGAACTGGGCATCTCATTTTTCTGGGCTAGACGTTGGCTTTGTCCATCTTCTTCTACATGAAGTCTTCTTGATGCAAAGGTAAGAATCCTTCTTACCATTTCTTTGTTTTACAAACCTACATACGTAATGTGGAACCTTGTTTTAATCAATGCGTTGTTCTTGTGGAATGTTAGCTTTCATCAGAGAACCATTCTCTTGGAGATGAAGGGGGATTTCTGTGTGTTCACTGGTAAGCTTCGGTGGTTTCCTTACCTCGTTGGACATCCTGTCAGTTGAAGTCTGTGAAATATGTTTGACATAGTTCTGGGTATTTGAAATTGACACGATTTTTGTTCAAGAACTTTGTGGGTAGTGATACTATGTTCTTAGCTCCACTGTCGTGCTGGCTAGTAGTTCGATGTAGTGTCTAATGTAAGAGTTTAATGAATAAGTGATTCGTCTTTGGTATTGTAACTCTAAGGAGTAAACCTTCGTCATTTGGTTCTTACAGTGGTTTAAGACTACCAGGTTTACTGTATAATTTTGAGAATCTCAAACGTTGATGATAATATAAAAAAACAATGTTTATAATGACAAATGTTATGATAGTGAATTCATTTTCTGTAAACGAATAGATGGACTGTGGTTTTTCAACAAAACAACAATGTATTAAAGTGTTAATGTTTTAGTATTTGAATGTTGACTGATAGCTTATGGTTGCTTTACTTAAATGCCTGTACATCGTTTTTGTTGTTGGATAATCGTGATTTAGAAAAATAGTTGAAGTAGTTTATACTATAGAAGTTTGTTGTGAAGGTTTTGCCTTCACATTCTAGTTTTCATTTACAATGGACACCCTACCCGCAACGCTCAATTTGTCATCGGCCTATACTAGGGTTTGTCCAACTTTTACTTTCGGTTATATAATAAATTGATGTATCAATACCTTGTGTAAACAGAAGTGTTTAAGACCAAGAACTGGTTCCTCACTTGTAAAATGCGAATGTTTTCAATAATTATCCATGTTTTTCTTACTAGAGTTATAACCTGTCATTCAAGTAAAAACTATAGGGAATACATCCTACTAAATGAAGTTTACAGTAATGTAGTAGTCTCGAATGCTAGTTAGGGTTTATAATGTAATGGGTTTTGATGCTACTGATATAAATGATTGATACAAGAAATCAACAGGAAAATAGTGAAGAATTACAGTACATGTAAATATAAGAATACTATTTAAAGATCAATTCTAGCAGCTGTTAAAATCATTGGAATCACTATTACTTGGAAAACATGACATATATGATTTTAATTGCATTTTTTTGTCATATCGAATGAAAATAAAACATGAATGATTGTATTAGACTAGTATGAAACTAATTATTAAAACAATTATAGTTACACTGGAAATGCTCTATGACAAAATGAAAAATATTTACTTATGACCAATTTTGTATGGAATGAATTTGAAGCTATTATATTTTGCAAAATTCCTGTACTATGAAAATTTGAAATGTTTAATACTGAAAGCATTTGCTTTCTATTTGAATAGGATAGAGATTAAGAGGAGAATACATGACTGTACATAAATTTAAACTAGATTTATATTTTCGAGATAACAAAAGAATTCTAAAACACTATCTATGGTTATACAGTAACTTCTTACTCTGTTTAGATATAGGTCAAAATGAAAAACAAATTACTTACTACAATTATTTCTCCAATCAAATGGCAATATGCATATCTCTAATCAATTATTTAATTTGCTTCTCTATACTAGAGTACGATGCAAATAACAACATGTGGAAAAATATAGAGTTGATTTTGTAATCAAATTTTGAACAAGTTTATCATTTAAAATTAAACAAGATCAGAGATAAATTCATTTACAAAACAGAGTTTGATAATTTCACTAGACAAAATTATTAAATTGTAAACAAAATAAGAAACAATAAAACCTGGTTAACTGTAGGAAAACAAACATCCCAAGGAGTGTGTTCCACCCAACCAATTCCTGAAGACATCCAAGTTACTTGCCTTAGGACCCCCGAGCTTGTTCACTGAACCACCGGGAGGAAGAAAATTAGAAGTTTAGGATCTCCACTTATAGTAGCAGTAGTTGTCTAGTCTTTGAAATTAGCAGTCCAAAGGACCTATACCAGCTCCTCTGGTTCTCTTATCAAAATAGTTTGCAGACTTATGATTGCACTCACATCTAGCCTCCCTATTCGAATCTCTCAGTGATCAGCTGATGCACATGAGGAAATACTTCTACAGAAAATATTTTGTAAGAGGTGCTTGCTCAATTCGAATTTGCCTTATGTAGGATGCCTAGGCCTTTTCAGGTTTTACTGGGTCATTAAATGAGTTGCCTTCCCACTCCCAACACCTGGGGGATAATGCCACATTTTTAGGGGGAGTTGTCCCATAACCAATAGCTAGTGGTGAAGTGCAATTGCTGCCATCTGTTCCATGCATTCTAACAACTTCCATTCCTCCTAGTGGGTCAGTGAACACTCATTTAACAGTTCCCTTGGGTGTTTGTCTTTTACTTTAATTTATTAAATAATAATAATTTAGTAATTACATTCATCCTTGACCAAACTTGGTCATAATTTCAAAAATTTTAAATTAAAATTTAACATAAAGTATTTTTTCAAATAAAATATTATTTTCAGAATTTTGGGTAGGTTACATGCAGCCCCCCTTAACTCTCAACATCGTCCTCGATGTTGGTTAATCACTCCTTGAGTGTTCCTGAAACAAAGTTGGGTATTCTTCCTGCATACTACTCTCCAACTCCTAGGTTGCCTCTTCTGGGATAAGGTGCTTCCATTGCACCTTTACTTGGCCAATGGTGCGATTCCAGAGCAGAGTTTCCTTGCTTTCAAGGATACAATCCGGTTCTACCTTAAAATATCTGTCTTGTTCCACCTGTACATCATTCCAGTTTACAACATGAGTAGCATCATGTACATACTTCTTTAAAAATTATATATGAAAAACATTATTTATTTTTAAATTGGGTGGCAAGGCCAGTTGGTATGCCACTGGTCCAACCTTGGACAATATTTCAAAAGGACCACAATACGTGGGTGCCAACTTGGCACAACTCCCCAATTTTAATGAACTCTTTTTCGGTCTTACCTTGAGGAATACATGTTCACCAACCTGGAACTCTTTATGAGTCATTTTTAAATCTGTTTGACTTTTCTGCCTATCTTAGGTAGCTCTCAAGTTTTCTTGTACTTGTTTCACAATTAGTTCTAACTCCTGCAACAATTCATGTCCTAAAACAATTATATTTACTGGGTCATTCCAAGAAACAGGTGTATCACATTTCCTACCATAAAGAATTTCAAATGGGATAAGTTTGGATGATGCATGATAATGTTTATTATATGCAAATTCTGCTAAGTGTAAGTAGTCTTCCCACTTACCAGGCTGATCCTTAACATACATTCTCAGTAAGTCTTCTAGCACTTTATTTACCCTTTCTGTCTGTCCATCCGTTTGTGGATGAAATGCGGTGCTGAAGTTTAAGGTTGTATTTAGCCCTTTAAACAATGATCTCCAAAATTTTCCAGTAAACTTAGAGTCACGATCTGAAATTATAACCCTTGGTATACAATGTAGTCGAAAAATCCGCTTCATGAAGATTTATGCAATGTCTGGAGCTTTATAAGTAGTATTTAAAGGTATAAAGTGTGTTGCTTTGCTGAGTTTGTCCACTACCACCATAATAGAGTCATTTTGTTTCTTGTTTTTAGGTAATCCAGTAATAAAATCTATGCTTATCACTTCCCATTTCCAACTTGGTATAGATAACGGTTGCAACAATCCAGCAGGATGTTGTTGTTCAACCTTCACCTTTTGACAATCCAAACATTTAACTATATACTCTGCTACTTCATCCTTCATTCTGGGCAATAATATTCCTTCCTTAGCATAGTAATGGTCTTTTGATAACCTGGATGACCAGAATAATGACTTTTATGCATCTCATTTAAAATTAGAATTTTTATTTCTGGTATGTCTGGTACATACAATCAGTTTCTATACACTAATAACCCATTTTCTTTCATACTGAAATCTGTCATAAAAATTTTAGAACTGTTGTTTGCTATCCTTTCTTTTATTTTTCTGTATTCTTTATCTGTTTCACTCTTTTCAAGAATCTGATTTTCCAAATCTATGGAGTAAGTGCTAATGGCTGAAATAAAATTCAGTTTTGCCTTACGACTCAAGGCATATGCAACCTTGTTCTCTTTCCCTTTAATATGCTGAATTTCGAGATCATACTCACTTAAGAAGGTCAACCATCTAGCTTGTCTAGCGTTCAGATTTGTCTGATCTAATAAATATTTTAGACCCATATTATCTGTCAACAATGTGACTTTTCTGCCAATAATGTGATGATGCCACATTTTTAAGGCATGAATTACAACTAATAATTCTAAATCGTAAGTGGAGTAATTCTTTTCATGTACTTTCATCTTTCTTGATTCATATGCTACCACATGCCCTTCCTGTGTTAGGACTCCACCAAGTCCGTCATTACAAGCATCTGTGCAAACTATGAAATCTTTATTAGGATCGGCTATCCTTAGAATAGGTGCTGCAGGCAACAATTCCTTTAATCTCCTAAAACTGTCTAAACATTTATGATCCCACACAAATTTCTTCCCTTTGTTCTGTAAGGAAGTTATGGGGTTGGCAATCCTTGAAAAACCCTTTATAAATTTTCTGTAATATCTAGTAATTCCCATAAATGATCTTAGATCCGACACATCCTTAGGAACCAGTCAGTCATTAATGGCCTTTATCTTGTCGGGGTCAACTAAGATTCCTTCTTTAGAAATTATGTGTCTTAGATACTGAATTTTGTCCTTGTGGAAGTCACACTTACTAAACTTAGCGTATAGTTGATGGTCTCTTAGAACTTGTAAGATAATCCGTAGATGTTCATCATGCTCTTCTTTACCTTTAGAATACACTAATATGTCGTCTATAAACACAACAACAAACTTGTCTAAGTATTTGTGCAGAATATTATTCATCAAACACATAAATACAGCCGAGGCATTAGTTAAGCCAAATGGCATAACTACGAACTAGTAATTCCCATACCAAGTTCTGAAAGCTGTCTTGAAAATATCTTCTTCCTTAACCTGTACTTAATGATATCTTGATCTTAGATCAATATTTGAAAATATCGTTGCTCCACGCAGCTGATCAAATAGATTGTCTATGCGGGACAATGGATACCAATTCTTGATTGTCATCTTATTTAGCTGGCGATAATCTATGCATAGTCTTAAGGTTCCATCTTTCTTCTTAACAAAGATGACAGGTGCTCCCTAAGGAGACACGCTGGGTCTTATAAAATTATTATCAATCAGTTCCTTCAATTGTGATTTCAATTCGTTTAATTCCAATATATTCATTCTGTATGGAGCTTTAGAATTTGGTACTGCTCCTGGTATTAACTCGATGGACCATCGTTCCGGGATCTAGTTCGTTTCTTCTCTTCTCCACACCCCAAGAAAACCATACAAGACTTATGATGTCTATTGGCCATACGATCATCTCCTACCCTCACACATCAGGGGGCAATCTATTAACACCCAAAAAGTGCTCACTACCTCATCTACCCCATTACATGACTCATTTGTCCATATTTCCTACCATATTTACCTTTAAAACCTTAAAATCCCATTAAAAAGCCTCCAAAGGGCCACAAAACCACCAAAAAAGCCTCCAAAAGGCTAAAAAACCCTTTTTTCTCCCAAAATTTCTCCAAAATAGCAAAAACCCTCTAAAAAGGGAATACAAAATATAAAAAAAGAGGGAAAAGAGGGAAAAAGGAGGAAAAACCCTATAGAGCTGACATAAACCATATGGTTCCCAAAACCATGGGCTAGCACTCCACCACTAAAAACCTATAAATAGGTGATGGAGACCCCTCATTTCGTATCCACAGTCAAATACACCCTTACTCTGCCAAAATTGTTAGATTTTCAGAATTTACTTCAATCTGATCTAGGATCTTAACTGAGAGAACAACATGTACAGCATATCTACAGCATATCAATCATGGAGACAATAATGCAAGCACACAAGAGACACAAAGATTTACTTGGGGAAAACCATAAAGGTGAAAAACCCCAAGAACTTCCTCAGAGATAGATAGAGCAATGATACAACCAACCAATAGAGATAGCCATAACCTAGCAGCAATCCTCCTCCTCCATAAGTGCGCCTCTCCTCCTTGAGAGCATGTGTGAGAAGTGAGTGAGTAAATAGAGTGCCTCCCGCACTCTATTTATACTTGACTTGACTTGCCTTTTTACCTAACTCATGTCGGCTCGAACTTAACCACATAACATAATGCTGAGTGGGCCGACCCCCAATAGGGTGGTCTAATAACCCTTTGACCCACATGACTTATACAGGGCCGACCCCAAACAAGGTGGTCTAATAACCCATCAAGTATAAGTTACGACACTTACAATATAAATGACGACACTTCCTTATAGAGGAATAATACCATCTCTATAGGAATACAATATACATATATGTGAAATACATTCCGAAGTTACATATACATCAACACTCCCTCTTAACTAGGAAGGTATTTCTCAGCACAGTTCTTCTAGCACAAGTCATCTTCTCTGGATCATCGTCACTGGATAATCGTCATCGAGTCATCATCATCGTCACTGCTGCTGCTATCTCTATCAATCTCTGAATCTACTCGTCATAGGAAGTTCTACAGAGCCAGTCCTTTTTCATACTGGATGTAGGCCCACCACCTGCAGGTCTTCATCATCACTGGCCATACTGTGGAATCCTCAGGAATTTTACGTGCGTCACAAAACCTGGCTGCAGCATCCCAGGCTATTACGAGCACACAGCTCTACCTGTAGGATCTCCCAGGAGCACATTACATGTGACCCATCACAAAACCTGGCTGAAGCATCCCAGGCTGTTACGAGCACGCGGCTCTACCTGTCGGATCTCCCAGGAGCACATTACATGTGATCTCACCACAAAACCTGGCTGAAGCATCTGAGGCCTTTTTCATCCTGTCCAGATCTCCCAGGAGCAAATTACATGTGGTCCACCACAAAACCTGGCTGAAGCATCTGAGGCCTTTTTCATCCTGTCCAGATCTCCCAGGAGCAAATTACATGTGGTCATGGCAAAACCTGGCTGAAGCATCTGAGGCCTTTTTCATCCTGTCCAGATCTCCCAGGAGCAAATTACATGCCATAGGACAAAACCTCGCAAGAGCATCTGCCAGATATCCCAGGGCACCGAATTACATGCCATAGGCAAAACCTCGAAAGACTATCTGCAGATCTCCCAGGGCACAAATTACATGTCCTTCCAAGCAAAACCTCGCAAGAGCATTTGCTAGATGTCCCAGGGCACCGAATTACATGCCATAGGAAAAACCTCGAAAGACCATCTGCAAATCTCCCAGGGCACAAATTACATGCTTTCCTGCACAACCTGATCCACGGCCACAAAGTATCATCTGATACTCATCATCATCACTGCAACATCCTGCTGCATGTTATCTAGAGAAGCTCGTCATCCACGATCATACTAATCATACAATGCATCCATCTGATGCACACATAGATACATGATCCACACAATGTATCCAACAGCATCCAACATGATGCGTTCATACAAAATACATACACATGATCCAACCGATCATATCCAGCATCCAACATGATGCGTGCATACATAAATGATCCAACTGATCATATCCAGCATCCAACATGATGCATACATACATAAATGATCCAACTGATCATATCCAGCATCCAACATGATGCATACATACATAAATGATCCAACTGATCATATCCAAGCAGAAACCAGAACATCATCCTGATGCTCATCATCCAGCGCTTACATCCACAGCCATGTGAAGGATCCTCCTTCCAACATGCTTGGAATGGCTTCAGCAAATGTGTCCATCACTTCTTCCTAGAAGTGTCCTCGATCTGAAGAACGCCAAGCCTCTCTCTGAAGTACTCGAACTTCACCCTGGCTAGTGGCTTCGTCAACACATCTGCAATCTGCTCGTCCGTCGCAACATACAGGAGATTCACAGCTCCTCTCTGCACCATATCCCTGATGTAGTGATATTTGATCTCTATGTGTTTCGACCTGTCATGAAACACTGGGTTCTCGGACAGCTTCACACAACTCTGGTTATCACAGAAGATACCAGTAGCCTCCAAGGGGAGATCAAATAACTCAGACAGTAGCTTCCGTAGCCATACTGCCTCACAACTAGCTGAATAGGCTGCAACATACTCTGCCTCAGCTGTACTCAGTGCTACGCAGGACTGCTTCCTGCTAAACCAAGAGATCATACCTGATCCCATACTGAAGCAACACCCAGATGTGCTCTTCTTGTCTGCAGCACTGCCAGCCCAATCTGAATCAACATAACCCTGCAGGTTAAACTTTTGATTCTCCTCATACCTGAGCCCATAATCCACTGTACCCTTCAGGTACCTTAGAACATGCTTTAAAGCAACTAGGTGAACACTCCTCGGATCCATCAGGAACTGGCCCAATGTGTTCACAGCAAAGCAAATGTCTGGTCTCATGTTCATCAGGTATATCAAGGACCCAATCATCTGACGATACAAAGAGACATCAACCGGCTCAGATGAAGCATCATATAGAAGCTTCAGATTCGATGCCATAGGTGTGGCCATATCCTTGCAGTCCATCATCCCGAACCTCTTCAGGATCTCTACTACATACTTCCCTTGTCCAAGGAAGATTCCATATGCACTCTGCCACACCTCCATGCCAAAAACAAATAGTGCATCATCCCCAAGTTCTTCATCTCGAACTTGGAAGAAAGCTTCCGCTGCGTGTCGGCAATCAATCTATCATACCAAGTTCTGCACATATATGATTTCCTATCATGTGTCTCAGAACCAAGTGGATGCTCTACATACACTTCTTCTTCAACTACACCATTCAAGGAAGCTGTCTTGAATCCATCTGGTGTATCTTCTAGTTCATCACTTTTATATTTCTCAATGCTGCCATCTGCAACATGCTTGATCTGATAGTTCCATTTGGAAGTCATAGCAAACTTCCCTTCATGTCTTGGGATTACATCCCAAACATCATTCTTCATGATCGACGGATCATGGCATTTCATTTCTTCATCCCAGATCCTGGGAACTTCAATATCTTCAATATCTTCAATAGATATCTTTGTTGCTGGAACAAAATGTTGTAGTTCTTCTTTTGTAGGAGATGGCATACGATCTTTCCTACACAACAAGTTAAATTGCATGATTAGAAAACATCTCATAGTTTTCAGAACAAATTCTTACACATAAAGAAATATGTCATACAGTCATGCAATTATCTTAGCCAATGCTTCAATACAACATTTATCCATATCCCGTAACTTTCTAGATGCCTTCCAATCTCTACCAGAACTTTGTTAAGAGTGTTCACAACTCCCAACATGTCAGCAAAGAGGTTTCATTCTAGATAAGTAGCAATGGAATGTTGTACAGTGCCATAGGCTACTTACCCATGCATATTAGTAGTATACTGTTCATTAATGTAATTATTCTAATATGCACAATACATATCCTAAGTCTAAGATCATGAGCATATACATCATTGAACAATTTTATTTAAACAAACAAATATGTAAGAAATGATAATTAAAATACTTATCTTTGTTTGTTCGTTGGGTGGACTCCCTCTGAGTCTTCGCTTCCTTGCAGGAGCTGCTGGAGTCCTAATCTGAAGTAGCTTCGTCTACACCTTTCTGTTGTGGGATGTAGAGAGATGGTCAACTCCCTCTGAATATCTGCATCCTTTCATAAACCACTGGAGTGTACTCCCTCTTGATCTTTGCTTCCTGGATTACCTGTCCTTGAACTTATATACATTCTCGATCCCTATGCATGCTTGTTAGTATCATCATTGTGTTATCCTCTAGGTCTAATATAAAATCATACACTCATTAGTATACTATTAAAACACAATAATCTCAAGCATGTATAGTCATGATCATTTCAAACATAAATAATAAGCATTAGCATTCAAGGTTTATGTAGGATTCTTATGGTTAGTCAAATCATAATAAACATAACATGTCTAAACCTGTAATTACTCAAACATATGACTCTTCAGATTAGTTGAATCATCAATAAAGATAAGATATATAAAATGCATAAAACCTGTGATTATTCAAACCTATACCATCATGATTCTTCTGGTTAGTCATATCATCAATTAAGGTAAGAAACATAATATGCATACAACCATGATTATTCAAACCTATGACTTCATGAATAATCATTATCAACAACAGTATAAGATCCTAACACAAGGTAGGATTCTATCTTGATATAGGAAAAACATACCTGGATTAGCATGCTAGCTATTTATGTCTAACATACTCACATGATGTCTTCTTGTTCTTCTTCAATGACTTGTGCTAGTAACCTGTATATCTCATAGGTTAACTATTACAAAACCAAGTTATACATACCTCGTAAATGGATCTTCTATAAGATCCATGACAATGGATGAATCTTTGTCCTCATGTTATCATGATCATATGTTCTTGGACCAGAACATGATCTGTCTTTCTTGGTGTACCTTTCATGTTAGTAGACAACATAAACCTCATACAACACCATAATGCATTAGTACAATCATATGTGTCAACACCCTAACCAATGAATATCTTCTATCATGCATTCATAATTTTGTTAAGGTGATACGATAAATCTAAAATCAAAATTGTACTAACCATAATAACATGAAGACAAACATACCATAAACTTAATCATGGACAAATATCGAAACATACCTCGATGAGTTATACCTGTCGAGATCACTTGTAATCTTCTTATATAAGGCCTTAGCCTCATCTCCCTCTGAAACAAGAACTTCTTCACTCATGCAGATGATCAATCCATCTTCTTCTAGGATTAACCCAATCCACTTGATTTGCAAGAACTGGACCTGGAGCTGGATATGGGTTTGTCAGAGAAACCCCAAAAATTCAAACTTCCGAAAGGATAGAAATATGCGCCTTGATGAGCTGATCAAACTGGTATATTCAGAATTCGAAAACTGCAAAGTTTCACTCCTCAATTTTACTTTTGAAACTTCTGGATTCACTGGACGTGACCCTGAACTGGGGTTTGATGAAGCCCACTCTTCTGCCCAATCAAAATGTTTGATCCAAAGCTAGAAGCTTCTATTTTTCTGAGGAGCTTCCAGCCGTGGTCACAGATTTCAAAAATTCCCATTTTTACAGAAGCCCTAATTTTCCACTTTTCTGATCAAAGTCCCGAACTAGGGTCTAATCAAGCCCGGCCTTCTGCCCAACCAAAAATTCTGATCTTGGTCTCTAAATTTCTATTTTGATGAGTAGCATCCAGCCGTGGTCTCCGATTACAAAAATTCCAACTTTCTTCAAAGCCTTAAATTCCGGAAGCCATGAATGAAGGTACCAAAAAATAATTCTGTTTTGACAGAAATATGTACCTGATTGTTTCTGGTGTAACTCCGAAATTTTTGATCCACAGGGTCTGAAAAAGTTTCCTGAGATATTCTGACCTGTTATCTTTCCATCCTGACAGGTCTGACCTCAATTGGATTCTCTGAGAGAGAGTTATGCCAAATGTCGCAACGTGACCTGTTTTGGGATAAAACAGGAGAGCGAACTTGTACGGAGTGCCACGTGTCACTGTTTTAACTTCGGACTCTGAAAAAGTTTTCTGAGATAGCTAGGCCTGTTACCTTTCCATCCTGACAGGTATGACCTCAATTGGACTCTCTGAGAGAGAGTTATGCCAAATGTCGCAACGTGACCTGTTTATGGGATAATACAGGAGAGCGAACTTGTACGGTGTGCCACGTGTCACTGGTTCAACTTCGGCCTCTGAAAAAGTTCTATGAGATAGTACAGACTGTGTACTACCTGTCACTTTTTACGAAATGTCATTTGGAGCTTCCTATCCCAAGATATGACCTTTTTCCCAAGGTCACCTGATTTTGACTCAGATCTGGAAGAGGCAGAAACCCTATATTGTACAGATCATAAATCACAAAGTACAACGAATTAGAGGTTGTCCTTTGGACACAAGATACCTGGAGATCTTAGCTTCGGCCTGTAACAATTTCAGATCCGAAAAATTCGCCAAAACGGATTTATAGCGAAAGTGCTACGATGACTGGTTTTTGCTATATCAAGCCCTAGCATCGTAAGTGCAACAAGTGTCATACATGCCATATCATGCCTTCTTTCAGGCTAGCTCTGATACCATGTTAGATTTTCAGAATTTACTTCAATCTGATCTAGGATCTTAACTGAGAGAACAACATGTACAGCATATCTACAGCATATCAATCATGGAGACAATAATGCAAGCACACAAGAGACACAAAGATTTACTTGGGGAAAACCATAAAGGTGAAAAACCCCAAGAACTTCCTCAGAGATAGATAGAGCAATGATACAACCAACCAATAGAGATAGCCATAACCTAGCAGCAATCCTCCTCCTCCATAAGTGCGCCTCTCCTCCTTGAGAGCATGTGTGAGAAGTGAGTGAGTAAATAGAGTGCCTCCCGCACTCTATTTATACTTGACTTGACTTGCCTTTTTACCTAACTCATGTCGGCTCGAACTTAACCACATAACATAATGCTGAGTGGGCCGACCCCCAATAGGGTGGTCTAATAACCCTTTGACCCACATGACTTATACAGGGCCGACCCCAAACAAGGTGGTCTAATAACCCATCAAGTATAAGTTACGACACTTACAATATAAATGACGACACTTCCTTATAGAGGAATAATACCATCTCTATAGGAATACAATATACATATATGTGAAATACATTCCGAAGTTACATATACATCAACAAAAATCACTCTTGAAACCCTAGCTCACCCTTGAGCTACTTTCACCCTTGAGTGCCCTTTTTGGCCCATTTCAAACCCTTTGGAGAAGGACAAGGAGCAAAGCTGGAGTTTGGAGCAACCCTCTTAGACTATTGCAAGAACTTCACCAACCTCTACACCTGATGTAAAATTTTAATACAAAAAAGAAAGATCTTCACCATATTTCCATGTTTTGTTATGTTTATTAATGCTCATGCTAGTTTAGAATTCGTATTTTTTTATTACTTGAATTTACTGTTTATTGAACTACCACTAAGGAGTCCATTATCCTTAGTAGGTGCTCATTTGCACAAGCTAGGGTGAAAACCCTAGCTACAGTTTTGGCGACTCCCCTTGTGTTCTTTTGAATTTCTGGTTATAGTTTTTAAAGTTTTAAATGTTTTTAATTTTCTGCAATATTTTTCTATTCGGCTGTCCCTTTCGGCTGCCGTAAACCGCATCTTTTATCCCCTATAGTTGCGTTTCGACCGCATCTTTCAAGCATTTACCTGCGATCCCACCGTGGCTCTCAGACTGTTTTCGGTGACCTGCCGGCCATTTTCAGTCTGTTACCTGCGATCCGACCGCGGCTATTAGCTTGTTCGGGGCGATCCGACTGCCGCTGTTAACCCTTTTTCTGCGGCTCGCTTGCGGCTTTCAGCCATTTTTCTGCAACCCGCCTGCGTCTTTCGGCCTTTTTCTCACGTCCCGCCTGCGTCTTTCGACCTTTTTCCCGCGTCCCGCCTGCGGCTTTCAGCGATTTTCCTGCAACCCGCCTGCGGCTTTCGACCTGTTTCGCGTGGTCCGACTGCATCTTTCGGCCAAAATCCCGCAACCTGTCCACGACTGTTGAGCTGTTTCCCGCGGTCTGACCGCCCAGATTTGCCACCGACCCGCAGTCTGTTTTCTGCACTTTTTTCCTGTTTTGAACCCAACACTTTGCTGCACTATTTCCTGCACCTGCATAGCCATCTATCCTACCTGCAGCCATACTTCCCTACAGCCTTTTCTGCAATATTATTTGTTCCATTTACATAATATTTTTTAAATTTCAGCATTTTAATTGAAAAAGAGAAAATTTTGCATTTCAAAGTTTAAATTTAGTATTTTTATTTTTAGTTAGCAAGTTTCCCACCCCGTGGCACTTTTTATTTGGGTTCATCATCTCACACGCACACACTCTGTCACCTAATTCAAGTTAGCCTTAAAAAAAAAAAAACTACTTAACACAACCAACATTCTAACCCCACTTGGGGAACACATAAAAATTTTTATAGTTAGGTAGGATCAGGGGGATAGGCATCCAAATAACACCCCTTGGTTGCTTACACTTGAGACATAGCTATTGTCCATTAGGGAACCAAAATCCCCTAGTATTTTTTGGCACGGTCACAACCAGTTTATCAGAGGGCCTCTCCCCTAGGAGGGTTGAAGTCGCCAGACTGGTTCCGGAGGTTCGAGTGGAATACCGCAATCCATTTAGTAACCGAAGGCTACCTTTCGCATTTCTCGGGGTATCACCTGTATGGGGATACCACGGCGATAGAACCAAACGGCAGATTCACCTTTTCTGGACGTGTCATGAACGGGGTATCTTAGTGTCCTTTCTTCTAGGACTGACTACCCGGTGTCCCTCCCGGTAGGAGGATATCTTTAGCCACTTGGCTCTACTATCCATATTGTTTGACTTGGATTTCATCACCTTGCAGAGGATATGTCTAGTTGAGTCAGAATACTATTTAGCTAGGTGTTTGCATGCTCTCTTATCTCTTTTTGGTCTAGCGAGTCCACTATTTTTATTTTTTAGGAAACCTGTTGCTTGTTCGTATTCTGACCATTTATGTTGATACTCCACTTATTGTAGCACAGCTATTACAGTAAGTGTTTTGAGTTCGTTGTTATCCTGAGTGCCATATTTTTTGAGCTCTCCTTCTGCACACTCGGTTGCATTAGGTTTTTTGAGCTGTTTTTCACTCAACACAACCCCCAGATACCTGACACCATCTGTCACCATTGAGTCCCCGAGACATTCTCGGTGCCTTCGGGGCGAGCCCCCACAGCACGGTTCACTTGACACTACCCGTCACAGACATAGATCTTCATCACTTGATACCACTCATCATAGATCGCGAGCCTTGTCACTTGAATCCACTTGTCAGCGGCATAGAACTCCGTCACCCGAGCTAGACGCCCCTTATTTTACCTCTGATTCTGAGTCATAGTCCGAGAACCCCATTTACACTACACCAACCAGCCCCATGGTTGGCGTGAATTCCACCCCTTTCTTTGTAGGGACCATTGGTGGAGCATCCACCACCACACCAGCTACCACACCTGCTTTGGGTATGCCCTCAATGGGGCCCACATCTACCATTCCGATCACTGCACCCATTTCAGTCACTGGACTACCTAATCCCACTCCATTAGTGACTCACACTACCCTTGGCGGTGCAGGACCGTCCCATACCACTTTTGTTTCTCCCCTTGGGGGAAACATCCCAAACCCTGCCCATACACTTGGGGGCATTGGCCCCACCATGGTCCAACCCACTAGTATGTCACATCCTTCTACTAATTTTCCATTCATGGCTAGCCTCAACCTTCCTGACCTAGCTAGACTGACTACCGATCCCATCAGAAACGACCCTACGTGGCCTCACATGCTCACCAAGCTTCCCTCCGACATCCCTAAGTTTGAGGGCAAGGTAGGTGAGGACCCTCAGAACCATATTATGTCTTTCCATCTATGGTGTTCCTCCAACTCCATAGTGGACGACTTTGTCTGCCTCCGTTTGTTACAGTGCACCCTCACTAGCTCTGCAGCTAAGTGGTACATCAAGCAACCCCATGGGACCCGTGCCACCTTTACTTCCCTTGCCTCGACCTTCCTGCAGTTCTTTCAGTTACCTATCTGCTATGACGCGGGAGTTGAGATCCTACTGTCTTGCAGACAAAACACGGCTTCCCACATCACTGACCACATTCATGAGTGGCGTCGACGCCGCAGTCTCTGCAAAATCAAGTTAGACGACAGTATCTTCTTAGATTGGTTTCTAAAATCCCTCCTTCCTATCATTTCCAAGGATGTGGCATTCGAACGACCCCAGTCGGAAGAAGAGGCCATCCTCAAAGCCCAATAATTTGACCTCATTTACGCCCAGTCGGGTTATCTATATACCATCATACCTGACGCCCCTTGCGGCGATTCCTCCCAGCACGATGCACCAGGGGCATCTTATGCTGCAGTCGGCATCATTGGCCGTCTTGCCTCGCATCCCCAACCCTTTTCCATAGCACGTCCTAGCCATGGACCCGACCTTTGGCGGGATACCTCATAGTCCGAAGCAACCAATTTGTATGCTCCCATGGCACATCACCACCATTCCCACGGACCCTCATGTCCACCTCAGTGCTTTGGTCATGTATCCCCCGCTTATGCCCCCCCGATCACACCTCATCCCTATTACCACCCGCTGGCTGCACCAGCTCCTGTGTCCTCTCGAGCCCAACATGCTTATTACCCACCATAGGCAGCCCCTGTGGAAAACCCACAACCCGCTTCGCAGATGTATCAACAACCCCCACAAGGTTCAGCACCTGCGCAGCCTCCCCCTACTTATTATCCACCATAGCCTGCTCCCGCACCTGCACAACCCCAGAACCCACCTGCTGCCCAAGGGCAAGTATTCGCCCAACAGAATCCACAGCAAAACCAAAACAACCAGCGCCAACAGGACCAGCAAAACCGTGGCAAAGGCTGTCACCGTGGGAACAAGCCCCCTGCAGATCAAGGTGGTCAACCTCCCAATCCCCCAAACAACAATAATGCGACACCTGCCAACCAGAACCCTGATCGGACGCCCAAGCAGGCCAAAAACCCTAATTTGTGAACAAACCATCCTTGTTCTATTTGCGGGGTCTATGGTCACTATACCCATGCTTGCCCACATTTAGATCGAGCTCAGCAACTCTAGACGGATGATGCCCATCGCCAACAGCACGCAGCTCCTCAGGCGCCACCCAATCCCACACCACCTCAGCATCAACCTTTGGTGCTGCAAAACCCCTTACCAACCTAAGGCGTAGTGAACACTCAGTCATTGTCTCCCCCTTAAGGCAATGCGCCACCACAACAGCAGATCACTTATGCCACTCCTGATCAACCCATGTTAGACTCAGGTACCCACCACTTGTTAATGATGTCATCCACTGATTTCAACCTCCAAACCCATCGGAACCAATATGTCTCCACCCCTGAAGCGTCTCCCGCTGACAAAAGCACTAACGCTCATCCCATTGATCAGACAATACGTATACCCCCAGCTCCACTTGATGGCACCTCCAAAGCACCTCGCTTCCCACTTCGTCGCATTAACAATAACCCCAATGCTCGCACTGCATAAATTTACAACATTGTAGATGACTTAACCCAGTCTCCTGCAGCCATGTCTGCGTTAGAAGTCTTAAAAAACTGTCCTTCACAGCGCAATACTTTGCTCTCCGCCATTGGTGCTATTGACCCAAATGATTCACAACTAATGGCTTTTGATTTGGACCAGTCCGAACCACGCCTGCCTTCCACTTTAGCGTTCCAAGTTTCTGTTTCCGTTAGGAATCTTGTCATCCATCAGTGCATCATCGATGAAGGTCCCTCTACATACGTTATGTCCACATTCATTTGGTAGAAGTTGGGATCCCCTACTCTCCAACAATCCACCACTGCGTTGCGATCCTACGACAGCCGTTCGGCTCAACCCCAAGGTCTCTTAGCTAATGTTCCCGTCCAGTTGGCTGGTAAAACCGTGCTTATTGACATAGAGGTCATCAATGCCCAACTTGATTATAACCTCTTACTTGGCCGCAGCTACATGTATGCCATGCGGGCAGTTGCCTCATCCATTTTTTGTACCATGATGTTCCCCCATGATGGACGCGTGGTCAAGGTTGACCAACTCACCTATTATGATCCAAATGCCCCTGCTGCACCTGAGAATGTTCTCCCCATGGTTGAACAACCTGTTGGTGGTGCCACTACCTCGTTTGTTTCCTCCGTGGGACCTAGAGTTTACTCAGATACACCGATGACCTCCACATTCCAATATATTCCTCCCCCGTCACCTACGCCCGAAGTATCTGACCTATGTACCCTTTCCCACAATACACAAACACCCAACAATCAACCGCCCTTGTTACCCAAACCACCATTGGTGCCTAGTCACATTGGTGTTACACCCACCCACACAATCCCTTTCCTATTCCCTCCCTCGGGAGTAGTAAGCGCCCTGGTTATGGCTACTCTTAGCCTCCTCGAGTTAACCTTAGGATTGCCCGTGTGGTATATTTCTCCTCTCATTCCCCCACCGACACCAAATGTCATCCTTCAACTAGTGCAACCCATTGTCACTACTAGTCAACCACCTCCCGGTGTCACTACCCCTACATCATCTACGAATCCCCCTCCTCTTATCAATCCCACTGGGGTAGAGGTCCACAACCATACACTGTTGTACCCCCTCCTAAGGCAGTTAAACCCACCCCCGTGTTTCGTGCTCCCCCCAAATGCTTGTTGTGTAATGAGTTAGACCATCCGACTCATCAATGTCCACAATTACCTGCATTACATGAACACATGCAAATGCTTGACGACGACCCCAACATCCCAGTTGTCAAACTCGATCCAACCCCTAAGCCTCATGATAAATCACTGCGTACCAACCACCCTTGTGCAATATGCGGTGTTTATAGCCATTACTCACATCACTGTCCTGATCTCCCAGATTACAGAGCAGCTCTCTATGAGATGAATAATTTGGACCTTGAGATGGCACCCCCCATAATTGAGGAGATCCACCCCCCGGTATCATCCCCATCCGGTGAGATTAACACCATTTATATGATCTCTTTGACTACCACTCCCTCGTCAACCGATTTGACAACTCAATGTTTCCGCAATGATGAGGAGATTCTAGAGGATCTCACTGCCCCAGATTATCCATGGGATGACATGCACCATCATTCCTATTTCCTCCCCGAAGAATCCTCCTCTACCACATCTACCCAATTCGCGGTTGAGTCCAAAGATTTCCTTCCCAACAAAGTCGACTATTTTAAGGATCCTATTCGCGCTCCTGAGGCCTTTGAGGAAGGTAACATGGCCAACTTGTCACCCGTCATTCACATCGATATCTCAGACCCACCTGGTGCTCTTGAAATCATTACCTTAGGAGCATCCTACAATGAGTATGAGATTGGAGAGTACAAAAAACTTTTCCAAGAGTTTTGTGATGTCTTTGCCTGGTCCTATCTGAAATGCCTAGTCTTGACCCCGCTATTATAGACCACCACATTGACATATGGCCAGATGTACCCCCCGTTCGCTAGAAACAACGTCCCATTCATCCTTCCAAGCTCCCTGCTGTTAAAGCAGAGGTTGAGAAACTTCGTAAGGCAGGATTCATTTATCCTATTGAATATACCACTTGGGTTTCAAACCCCGTTCCTGTTAACAAAAAACAAGGCACCATTAGAGTATGTACTGACTTCCGCAATTTAAACCGAGCCTGTCCCAAAGACAACTTCTCCACGCCATTTATTGACCAACTCATCGATGCGTGTGCGGGACATGAAGTCCTATCTTTGATGGACGGTTTTTCCGGATACAACCAGATTTAGATCCGTAAGGAGGATCAGTACAAGACTGCCTTTACCACCCCATGGGGCACCTTTTCCTATCGCGTCATGCCTTTCGGCCTCAAAAATGCTGGTGCCACCTTCCAGCGGGCCATGACCTATTGTTTTCACGACTTGGTCCATATCCTGCTAGTCTATCTTGACGACCTTACAGCTCATTCCTGGAAACGATCAGACCACCTTAACGACCTCCGGCAAGTTTTCTTGCGTTGTCGCAAATATGAAATCCACTTGAACCCACACAAGTGTGTCTTTTGTGTTCCAGCAGGCCGGTTGTTGGGTTTCATTGTTTCCCATAAAGGAATTGTTGTTGATCCCCTGAAATTCCAAGCCATCTTAGACCTTCCCTCTCCTCACACGCTTCGGCAGCTCCAGAGTCTCCAGGGGCGATCCAATTTCCTTCGTCACTTTGTTCCTGATTACGCCACTACTGTTAATGGTTTCTTATGCCTGCTTAGTACCCACATACCCTTTGTTTGGGATAAGCAAGTAGAAGCTGCATTCGAAGCCCTCAAGAAAGCTCTCACACAAGCCCCTTTGATCTCCCATCCGGATTTCTCTCAAGACTTCATCCTTTACGTCTCGGCATCCGATTATGCCGTTTCCGGAGTCCTTGTTCAAGAAGAAGTCACTCGCTAAGAGCATGTCATTTATTACGTCAGCCAGACCTTGTCTAGACCACCCCTACGTTACCCATATGAGGAAAGACTCGCCCTTGCTGTGGTCTTTTCCGTCCAAAAATTGCGACACTACATTTTGCTCAGTCATGCCACAGTTGTCGCCGACTCCAACCCCATGGTCTATCTCTTAAACCAGCGGCTCCTGAACGGTCGCATTGCTAAATGGGTCATTATTCTCCAGGAATATGACCTCACGTTCAGAATCCCTAAGAGCACTAAAGCCCTCGCGCTTGCCCAGCTCATCACTGACCTCCTATCCCTTCTGCCGTCCCCACAAATCTCCGATGAGTTACCCGACAATCATTTGTTCACCATCTCATCTAATGACCCATGGTATGGTGATATTTTTTTATAACCACACACACAGAATTTCAAACCCAACATCAATCGTTATGGACATCGTCGTATCCGTCACCAGGCCTCTCGCTATCTCCTCTTAGGTGATGTCCTTTACCGACAAGGGATTGACATGATTCTCCGTCGTTGCCTTCCACACGAGGAAGCTGAACACGTCCCCAATGACTGTCATAGCGGTGCCTATGGCAGCCATTTCTCTAGGATGGCCACCGCCCAAAAGGTCATCCGCGCCGAATAATTCTAGCCCACACTCTTTACCGACTGCATCACAGTGGTCAAACATTGTCATAATTGCCAACTTTTCGTCCCCAAGGCCCGGACACCACCCGCTCCATTACACCCAGTCGTCCCCGTTGGTCCCTTTTGTAAGTGGGCCATCGACTTCATGGAATGTAAACCCCCATCTGCCAACGGCCATAAGTACATCATTGTTGCCATCGATTACTTCACCAAATGGGCGGAAGCCATGCCCACCTTCACTTGTACGGCCGACACCACTGCCCGTTTATTTTTTAACCACGTTATCAGTCGATTCGGGGTTCCCAAACAGTTGGTCTCAGACCATGGTTCACACTTCAAAGATACCATTTGTTGCGAGTTATCCACCCTACTAAAGTTCCAACATCAGTATTCCTCTGCTTACTACCCCCAAGGGAACGACCAAGTAGAGGCCATTAACAAAATCTTAAAAACCATCCTCCAACACACTGTTGACCGGCATAAGTCCAATTGGCACCACATGTTGTTCCCTACCTTATGGGCTTACCGTACATCCACCAAAACCGTCACCGGTTTTACCCCATTTCTTTTTTAACCACGTTATCACTCGATTCGAGGTTCCCAAACAGTTGGTCTCAGACCATGGTTCACACTTCGAAGATTCCATTTGTCGCGAGTTATCCACCCTACTAAAGTTCCAACATCAGTAATCCTCTGCTTACTACCCCCAAGGGAACGACCAAGTAGAGGCCATTAACAAAATCTTAAAAACCATCCTCCAACGCAATGTTGACTGGCATAAGTCCAATTGGCACCACATGTTGTTCCCTACCTTATGGGCTTACCGTACATCCACCAAAACTGCCACTGGTTTTACCCCATTTCATTTAGTTCACGGTGTAGAGTCTGTTCTCCCCATCGAGTGTCAGATCCCTACCTTACACATCGCCATCGAGCTTCTCCCAGAAACCTCCCCCCTTGAGCAACATCTGCTATCACTAGAACAAGCTGATGAAGACCGTCGTGCCACTCTCCAGACCATTGAAGCCACCAAGAACCGCTCCAAAGCTGGTTACGACAAACATGTACACCCTCGAACTTTCCACGAAGGGGACCTCGTCCTCGCCTATGACCAAGCCCACGACAAGGTTGGTAAAGGAAAATTTGAATCCATGTGGCAAGGCCCTTACATCGTGCAGACCTTCCTCGACAATGGGGTATACATTTTAACTGACTCAGAAGGTCACCCTGTGTGCAACCCCTTAAATGGGTTGTATCTCAAATGATTTTATCCCTAAATAAACCTGCGGCCCCATTGGTCCGTTTTGTACAGTTTGCTATCTTTTTGTTTTTTATCTTTTTTACCACAATCTTACATTCATCATTTTTTGCATGATCACAGATGGACCATCTTCCACCTCATTGCATTGGCTTCACCGATGGAGCGAGCTGCTGGTCTCCCAACCTGGCTTCTGCAGCATGGGTCATATATTCCCCTTCACATGAGTTGATTCACCTTGACGGAATGTGTATAGGTGCTGCTACCAATAACTAGGCGGAGTATGATTCTATGAATAGTCTCTTGACTGCTTCCCTCCAGATGGGCATATGTCACCTTCATGTGTTCCTTGACTCCCAGCTCAACAACTGCTATCAGGTGCGTGATCCCTGCCTCTTTAGAAAATTCCTGCACACAAAACAACTCAGCCGACAATTTGAATCCATAACATTCACCCATGTCCCCAGAGCTCAGAATAGTGTCGCAGATCAAAGGGCTAACAACATCATATATTGGCATATCAATCACACCATGTAAAACCTCCATCATGCATCATCATCCCATAACATCTCATCAAAAATATATAAAAACCCAAAAGGATTGAAAGGGGCATCCACGTGACTATCACCACATAAACATTTGCATCCATGTGCAATAAAAAATAAAAACACATTCATATACAGGGGCATCCACATGCCTAATCCTACATACATCATGTTGCATCACATACACAAGGGGAATCCATGCGCCCATCATTCTATACTACTTGCACCAACGTGCAGTACTAACATATCACAAACCATAAGCGCATCCACGTGTGTACACTACATCGTCATCGCAAAAAGGTGCATCCATGTGCATATATATATTTATCAAAAAATGAATGTCAATATGCTACACATATTTTGAGTACCCCCGTACTCAGTTATACAAAAAATATCTATACATCCCTACGCCTCATAGAATACATGCCGTAGCTACAAAATCGGGGGGGAGTCCCCTGTACTACCCTGTACTCCCTAATGAGAGTCATACCCTGCGTCACTGCCTGCATCAGCTGCCTCCGAGTCCTCCGCTCGCTCCTCCTCTGGCAGCTCCTCATCCCCTGCAGGCTCATGTTCCTAACCCCTATCTGCCAAGATGGCCACTCGGATCACGATCGACCGAAACTCCCATGGTGCCCTCATTTAATCCTGAATCACCTCTGGATCCACGTCACACCACCCATCATCAGTAACTCGAACTAGCAACCGGTCTAGAAGCATCCGTACGAAATCCAGAGTCCCCTTAGCGTCCCGTCGACGCACCTCCCCTCGTCTTGGCAGGGCTGGTACTTCCACATGCCCCCTGCGCGCTACATATCCTGGTGGTGGTCTCAGGCCAACATCTGTAGATCACACATCAGTCAGCAACAGTACATCAAAAAACCTATCATACACAAATATTGACATCCATAACATGCAATAGAATCAATACGTAACATCTGGTCCCCATGCCTATCCTGGCGCCTGTGGTGCCTCTGGATCCCCGGTGTAGTCCATATCTCTATATGGAAAGTCATCCAGTGTCAGTGATATCTACAGCCACTGCAGGTATAGCTCCTGGGTGAAGTATCTACCCACCTCACCGCCACCTCGACGGCGCATCATCTCTCCCCACCGCACCATGCGCGGCTCCCGTAGTCCTCCTGCCCTGACCGGCACCCGCGGCTGCAGTGTAGGTACCCACTCCATGAAGAAAGCACATAAAAAGGATCCATAATAGAATCCCTTGCCAGATTCCTTCACCGATGTCAGCTGCCGCTGCATACAAGTGAGGAACATCTGGCCCCACGCATAATAGAAACCATATAGTACCCACTCCACTAGCTGCATCTGGCCCCCAGACACCTTCTCAGGTGACTGGGACCCCAAAACTTGAACCACGCATGCCACAATAGCCTGTACTGCTGGCTCCTGAAGTTCCACCACCCGGAGTGCATTCCTCTGCACCCTCCCCTCTAGAACACAGTACCGCTCCAGCATATCCTCCATATCTACATCCGCGGATACTCTAGCTGCGTATCCTCTACCCTACCTAGACAGGTAAACCCCGTCAGGAAGTAGACATCTGCAAGGGTGAGATCCACCCTCTCCCCCTGCACCCTGAATGCCTGAATGTCCGGCTCCCAAAAGCTCGCTAGCCGGTTCATTAGTAGCGCTACTGAATGCATCATAGGTACCTGTGCGAACTTCAGCAGTCGGCACAACCCCAACGTCGACCGCACATGTCGATCCCTCCCAATGACCTCCACTATCTCATCCGGGACCTCCCGCTCTCGCCACAGCACCAACGGCATCCTGTCAATCACACAAGGCAAACTCATCAGAGTCATCTCAACGAAGTAAACCTGCCCCCCCCATGGAACCCTAACAGCTCGATCCCAATCGTAGCTTTAGGGCCCCTTGCCGTGGTATTCGACCTTGGCTATCAGGGCTACAGTTGTGGTCCAAAACCGCGCTTGTAGGAGCCGAAGTCGCAGTACTGAACCGTGTGTTCAGCCTCGGAACGCGCAGTACACGACCGTGTATTCTTACCCGAAACTTGTGGTTCCCAGCTGCGTGATCCACCCTGGAACCCGCGGTCCCCGACCGTAGTTCCATCCCACAAACCCGTGGTCCACCCCACGTATCTGAAAATGGCCGGTCGGATCGTCCAAAAACACCAACTCAGCTCTAGTCAACTTTGATTACTAGTCAAAGTCAACAAGTACAAATGACACTTGTCATGTTCGACCCACTCACTATTTATAGTCCGTTGAATTTTTCTTGTTTTGGCCATTCTGAACCCATATGGAGTTCATTTTTCAAACCATTTCCACCACTGGAATCAGCATGACGAGACCGTCATGATGGTCCGCTTGTTTTCTTATTTTTTACACATCATTTTTTGAGCATTTTTTGACCCCACTAAGTCGCCTCAGTTTACATGCCTCTTCGGCTGCTCTCCGTTTTTGATATATTGTATATCGTCGGATTCATTTTTCTGAGCCCATGATGATGCTTGAGATCATTTCTCGCTCTCACCCCAAGATTTTCCAGGTATTTTTTCCAAAATGCCCCCCGTCGCCTTGGTTTGCGTACCACATCGATCGTTCTCCATTTTTGACACTTTTTATATTGCCAGATTCATTTTTTTGAGCTCGTGATGATGCTTGAGATCATTTCTTGCTCTCACTTGTTACAGTTTCAACATTGTGTCCCGACACCTTGCTGCCTCGGTTTACGCACCACATCGACTACCATCGGATTGTTCCACATTTTTACATGAGCCATTCACTACTGTCATACTACAATTATTTCGTTATTTTTCCACCATTCATTATCCCGCAAGGAGGCCCACCAATGTTCCCCCCTACCCTCGTTCTTGGTCATCATAAATGTTCCTTTATTGAGCACTTCCTCCTTGCCTGGCCATTCCTTTTGTTCGGTATAATTTTACCCCTTTTTCGGGCCGGACAAGTCCTTTACGAAAAAGGCACTTAGGTAGTTTCTGTTAAGCTCCTTTCTGACTCCTAAAAGAATGAAAACATCGCCGAGCAATCTTGCTTCCTTTCATGCTCATTAAAGTACCTGAAAGAGCGTCTATCTGGTATAAGTTTAACCCTTTTCTAGACCTGGTAGATTAATTACGAAAAAGGAATACTCTAGTCACACACAGCAGTATGTCACCGATTCGTGTCCCCTCTGGACCCTTATGATGTACACAGTGGTTCTCTATGTATCTTCCAGGTCCTCCTTGTTCGGGCCTCACAATTATTTTTTATGTATCTTGATACGAGCATGGGTATGCCCACCTCGTCCATATATTGAGATTCTTCCTCATTCATTATTTGAGGCCATGTATATTTCAGATCCCCATATTTTGGACCCCATTGCTATTATTGTTCTATATCTTAATACGAGCATGGGAATGCCCGCCTCGTCCATATGATCAAATTATTCCTCATCCATTATTGAGGTCATGTACTTTCAGTTTTTGCAGTTTGTTCGGGACCGTTGTTCCGGGCTCTAGTTCGTTTCTTCTCTTCTCCACACCCCGGGAAAACCATACAATACTTATGATGTCTATCGGCCATACGATGAGCTCCTGCCCTCACACATCAGGGAGCAATCTGTTAACACCCAAAAAGTGCTCACTACCTCATCTACCCCATTACATGACTCATTTGTTCATATTTCCTACCATATTTACCTTCAAAACCTTAAAATCCCATTAAAAAGCCTCCAAAAGGCCACAAAACCATCAAAAAAGCCTCCAAAAGGCTAAAAAACCATTTTTCCCCAAAAATTATCCAAAATTCCTCCAAAATAGAAAAAACACTCTAAAAAGGGAATAAAAAATATAAAAAAGGAGGAAAAGGGGGGAAAAATGAGGAAAAAACCCTATACAGCTGACATAAACCATATGGTTCCCAAAACTATGGGCCATCACTCCACCACTAAAAACCTATAAATAGGTGATGGAGACCCCTCATTTCATATCCACAGTCAAATACACCCTTACTTTGCCAAAATCACTCTTGAAACCCTAGCTCACCCTTGAGCTACTTTCACCCTTGAGTGTCCCTTTTGGCCCATTTCCAACCCTTTGGAGAAATAGAAGGAGCAAAGCTAGAGTTTGGAGCAACCCTCTTGGACTATTGCAAGAACTTCACCAACCTCTACATCTGAGGTAAAATTTTAATACAAAAAAGAAAGATCTTCACCATATTTCCATGTTTTGTTATGTTTATTAATGTTCATGCTAGTTTAGAATTTGTATTGTTTTATTACTTGAAGTTACTGTTTATTCAACTGCTACTAAGGAGTCCATTCTCGTTAGTAGGTGCTCATTTGCACAAGCTAGGGTGAAAACCCTAGCTACAGGAAGTGTGTCAAATGAGGAACTCACCTCCTCTATTTATACACATCTCCTACTTGTACAATATATTAACTAGGTCAGCCCCAACTTTACCATTGGGTTAAACACCCCACTACAATTGACTGGGTCGACCCCTCTAGGGTGGTCTAACAACCCTTTGAGCCACATAACACATACAGGGTCGACCCCCACTAGAGAAGTCTAATAACCCAAGTTACCACATTCCGACGGAGGAATAAACATCTCTGGATATACGATAAGATCTCCATGGAGGAATGAAACATCTCCAGAATAATAAAGTACAAATATAATATTCTTTGAGGTTACAATATTTCAACACTCCCCCTTAACAAGAAGGATATTATAATAGCATCTGCATGAGCAAGGAGTCATCAACATCATACATGATACATCTATAAATGATTGGAAGCTTTCTCAACATCATCAGTAACTCAAGCAGTTACTGGAACATCTTCAATACTGGAACATCAACATTTTCAGTACTGAGTCTTTATCTTCTGCAGCACTCGAACATCTATAGCAACATCAACATCTGGATCCTCACGATCATCAACATCATCATCACACGATCATCATCATCGTCATCACATGATCATCATCATCGTCATCACACGATCATCAACATTGTCATCATACGATCATCAACATCGTCATCACACGATCATCAGCATCGTCATCTAGACCATCATGATTAGTAGAGTTGTCATCTAGACCATCACGATCAACAGCATTGTCATCTAGATCATTGCGATCAGCAGCATCGTCATCTAGACCATCACGATCAGTAGCATCGTCATCTAGATCATCACGATCAACAACATTGTCATCTAGACCATCATGATCAGCAACATCATCATCTAGATCATCAATATTAGTATCCACACCAATACAAGTATACACATCATCAATACAAGTATCCTCATCAATACAAGTATACATACAACTATCCTCATCAATACATATCATCAATACAAGTATCCTCATCAATACAAGTATACATATCATCAATACAAGTATCCTCATCAATACATATCATCAATATCAATACAAGTATCCTCATCAGTCAAGTGTACACAATAGCAGCATACTCTGCAATACACATGATCCTTCCTTTCGGAATTACGGGATCAATCTTGTCACAATCATGTTTAAGACTATCCTTCCTTTTGGAATTACGGGATTTACGGTCTAAGGATTATTAATCCACACCATTCATTTAGGACTATGTCCAAGGATGATTTAATCCACACCATTCATTTAGGACTATGTCCAAGGATGACTTAATCCCCATCGTACATTTAGGACTATGTCCAAGGATGAATTAATCCCCATCGTACATTTAGGACTATGTCCAAGGATGACTTAATCCCCACCGTACATTTCGGACTATGTCCAAGGATGACTTAATCCTCACATGTCCATCAAGGACTTCATTCTCGAAGACCATATGTCTATGAATCAATTCAAGGAACCGAAGTCTGGGGACGATACAATCCCCACTTGTCCACTAAAGACTTCATTCTCAGAGGCCATACGTCTATGGATCAATTCAAGGGACCAAAGTCCGGGGATGATACAATCCCCAGTTGTGCACTAAGGACTTCATTCTCGGAGACATATGTCTACGGCTCACTTTAGGACTGAAGTCCAGGGATGATCCAATCCCCACTTGTCCACTAAGGACTTCATTCTTGAAGACATATGTCTATGGATCAATTTAGAACATGTGTTCAAGGATGATGCAATCCCTCTTCTTTCTCGGAGACATATGTCTACGGATCCTTTTAGAACATGTGTTCAAGGATGATGCAATCCCCTCGTCAACTTAGACCCTATATAAGGACCATCCACCAACCTCTCTGTCGGCATCACCAATATAGGTATCCACATCATCGACCTCACTGTCGATGCAGGCAATCTCATCATAAGTGACCACATCACTCCCCCTTTCGAGGAGGGTCCTTCCAAGCTTGTCTCGAAAATACTCAAACTTTTCTTCAGGTAGAGGTTTGGTTAGTATGTCAATAACCTATTACAAATTCGAACTTTATAGTTCCTTTCTGCACCATATCTTGTATATAGAAATGTCAGATCTCTATGTGCTTTGACTTATCATGGAACACTGGATTCTCTTCCATCTTAATACAACTCTGTTTGTCAAATAGAATCATAGTAGGGTCCATTTCTAAGTCGAACAATCCTGAGGCCATACCGCTTCACAACTAGCAGAGAAGGCAGCCATATATTTAGCTTGTTCTGAGAGCCACACTAGACTGCTTCCTGCTCAATCAACATCTATGTATCCATCTGAAGTCATGATCTCCAAGATAACATAGATCAAAGTCTATCGTACCTTTTAGGTACCTCTTCACATGCTTTGCAACTATCAAGTGAACAGATCTGGTTTCCACTAGATACTGACACTGCAAGGTGTTCACAGCAAGGCATATATCTGGCCTGGTATTCGTCAGAGACATCAATCAATACAATAATGTGACTGTACAGAGTCACATCAACTAACTCTGAGGAGTCATCAGCTAACAACTTCAAGTCGGAACCCATGAGAGTGGCCATGGTTGTATATTCAAATAAATCAATTCTTCTTAATATTTTCACAGCATACTTTCCTTGGTTGAGAAAGATTCCTTCTGAGCCTTTTCATGCTTCTAGTCCTAGGAGGTAATGTATCAATTCCGAGATCATTCATCTTGAACTATGTAGCTAGCTTCTTCTTTCTTTCTTTGATCTATTTCTCATTCCCTATCAGAAAGAGATCATCTACATATAATAATTGTATCATCCATAACCTTAAGGTAAAGGTTTAGGAACAACTTTACTTCTGGTAAAGCCCAAGCTTGTCAAGAAGCTGTCAATTCTCCCTCTGTGACTGAACATCATTCACAGTCAGCATTGAGTGATCTTATGCATATCTATCTCTGCCATCTCTCGTCAGATGGGTCTACTGATATGAGCCTCAATATCATTTGAACTCTATGGTGAGTTCCTTCTTGCATCCATGTCATCTGTGTATAGAAACCATATTCAACTTTGTAGCAAAGGTTGAGATACACATCACCCATGGTGATCATTAAGCTCATCAATTTACTATCGATCCTGGGTACCCATATAGAACCTGATTCACACATCTTCTTTAATTACACCATTAAGAGAATGGTCTTATCTAGCCACTTGGAGCAAACATCTCGTCATGATGCTCTTCCTCTTTCTAAGAGAATCTTCTAGCCACGAGCCTTCTATAGTGTGTTTGATTTGTAAATCTTTTGTTGAACATCCATCACTTGTTCAGTGTTCATCATTCGTCGTGATCTTTCCTACAAATCAAAATTAAGTACATGATTAGTAATACTTCATAATCATCAAATCATATTGACATGATAACCTATTATGCATACAGATATCATTTGCATAGTTATGCAACTATCTTGACCAATACTTTGGCACAACACTTTTCCATATCCTATATGCATACAGTGGCTATCTAGATGCCTTCCATCTCTACCAGAACATACTATTGAGAGTGTGCACAGCTCTCAACATGCCAGCAAAGAGGTTTCATTCTAGACAAGCAACAATGGAATGTTTGTCCAATTTACCAATCATATGCATATTAGTAGTATACTGTTCAATGCTATATGAATGTTTACACCTATCATGATATATTCTAGGAATACAAATATGTATACAACTTATTACAAGCAATATCATTTACTATTTCAAATAACAACTCAAATACTTATCTTTTATATTTAAGTGGTTGCCTCCCGCTTGATCTTGTATATGTCTTTTGAACTTCTATTCATTTTATACTATTGTGCATGCTCAAGTGAGCACTAGTGTCATCCTCATGATCTCATACACAAACATACATTCATTATCATATTATCAACATTATAATTTTAAATAATCTTGAATATGTAAAGTCATGATCATAGATAATAAACATTAGTACTCAAAGTTTCAGGGAAGTCTTCTTTTACTCATGCATATTCTTGTTTGATCTAATTGGTTAAATCATCAATCAGGATAAGAGACATGATATTCATAAACCCTTGATTACTAACTTTATGAATAAGCATAACCAATCATACCAAGTATAAGGGAACCTAACACAAGGTAAGATTCTAACTTGATATAGGAAAACATACCTAGATTAGTATACCTGCTTAGTTATGTCTAACATACCTAATCAATATCTTCTTTGTTCTCTTCAATGATTTAGAGATCTTGTGATGGAACCTGCATATCTCATAGGTTAAGCATAATAGAACAAAGTCATACATACCTCGTAAGTAGAACTTCTATGTGATAAAAAATTATGGATGAGTCTTTGTCTTCATGACATCATGGTCATGGAACTTGATTTGTCTTTCGTGATGTACCTGTATCTTGTTAGCAAACAACATCAACCTCATACAACACCACAGTGCATTAGTGCAATCATATAAACCTAATCAATGAATGTCTTCTATCATTCACATGCATTCATACTGTTGTTGATGTATATGTAACTTCGGAATGTATTTCATCTATGTATTATATATATATTTATTGTACCCTTATAAGAGATGTGTTATTCCTCTATAAGGAAGTGTCGTCATGTGGATTGACAAGTGTCGCAAGTGTGTGTACTTGCCGATGGGTTATTAGACCACCATATGGGGTCGGCCCTAATTAATATATAATATAATGTGGATGTATCTAAGTAGACAAGTCGGCCCTAGTAGGTCACTGGGCAAAAAGGTGAGTATAAATAGAGATAGGAGATCTCTATTTTACTCACTCGGAAAAGTAACTCACTCTCTCTGGAAAGTGGCGCACTAGTGAGGAGGAGGAGGATCATCTGCTAGCAGACTATCTCAGTGTTATTTGGTTGTATTTTGGTTGAGCCATTGCTCTCTCTATCTCTGAGGAAGTTGTGGGGTTTTTCACCTTAGGGTTTTCCCCACGGAAACTCTGTGTCTCTTGTCTCTATGCTTTTGATTCTTGTGATGCTTGTGATGCTTGTCATATTATGATTTTCATGCATTGATATACTGTAGATGTTATTCTCTCAGCAAAGATCCTAGAGTATAATGAATTAATGCTCAAAATTTAACAACTATTACTAGGGTGATAAGACAATTCTAACATTAAACAAGATTGTACTAATAAATAATATGAAGAAAACATATTATGAACTTAATCAGGAATCAAATTTAAAGACATACCTAAACCTCCTTAAGTCATACCTATCGAGACTTCTTGTAGTCTTCTTATGTAAGGCCTTAGCCTCAACTCCCCCTGAAAATTGATCTGGATCTTGATTAGGGTTTGCTAGAGAAACCCTAAAAATTCAATATTTGACTTTCACACTTCTGAATGGATGGAAGGATGTGTCTTGCTAAGCTGATCAAACTAGCATACTTCAATTTTGAAATCTCCAAAATTTGACCCCTCAAAATTTCCTTCAAAAATTCTGAATCTTCTGGACAAGATCCCGAACTAGGGTTTGATGAATCCCACCCTTCTGCACAATCAAAAGATTCAATCCAAGGCTCTAAACTCTTATTTTTCTGAGGAGCTTCCAGCCATGGTCACAGACTTAAAAAATTCCAAATTTTGCTGAAGCCCTAATTTTCCATCTTTCCGATCAAAATCCCGAACTGGGGTTTGATCAAGCCCGATCTTCTACCCAAGCAAAAAATTCGATCTTGGTCTCTAAATTTTGATTTTCCTGAGTAGCATTCAGCCGTGGACTCTGCTTCCAAAAAATCTAACTTTCTCCGAAACCCTAAATTCTCGAAGCCATGAATGAAGGTGCTCCAAAAATAATTATGTTTTGACATAAATATGTACCTGATTGTTTCTACTGTAACTCTAAACTTTTCAATCCACAGGGCCTGAAAACATTTTTTGTGATATCCCGACCTATCATCTTTCCATCCCAATAGGTCTAACCTCAATTGGATTTTTTGAGAGAGATTTATGCCAAGTTTCGCAATGTGACCTGTTTATGGCATAAAACAAGAGAGCGAACTTGTACAGCGTGCCACATGTCACCGGTTCAACTTCGAGCTCTGAAAACGTTTCCTGAGATAGTACACTCTGTTTACTACCTGTCACATTTTAAGAAATTCATTTGGAGCTTCCTATCCCAATTTATGACCTTTTTTCCTAGGTCACCTGATTTTGACTGAGATCTAGAAGAGGCAGAAACCCTAAATTGTACTGATCATAACTCACAAAGTACAACAAATATGAGGGTTTACTTTGGATACAAGGTACCTGGGGATGTTATCTACGACCTGTAAAGGTTTCAGATCTTGTACCATCGCTGAAATGGATTTATAGTGAAAGTTCCACAATGACTGGTTTTTGCTATACAAAACCCAAACCTTGAAATTGTCGCAAGTGAAGAAAGTGTCGTAAGTGCCATACATTGCCTTCCTTTAGGTTAGCTTTGATACCATGTTAATATTTAATATGCTAAGACAAAAAATATCAGCATTACATTCCATTTCACAATAATAGCATATACAGGATCACTAAAGAAACAACAAGCACAACATAAATACAAGAGACAAAGATTTATCCTGGGAAACCCTCATGGGGTAGAAAACCCAGCAAAGCTTCCTCAATATAGATGACCAACAATATACAAATATGCAAACCAAAGACATGATCTCCTCCTCCTCCATAGCAGACCTCTCTCTCACAAGTGCGCTACATTTCAAGTGAGGGAAGTGTGTCAAATGAGGAGCTCACCTCCTCTATTTATACACATCTCTGACTTGTACAATATATTAACTAGGTCAGCCCCAACTTTACCATTGGGTTAAACACCCCACTACAATTAACTGGGCCAACCCCTCTAGGGTGGTCTAACAACCCTTTGACCCACATAACACATACAGGGATGACCCCCACTAGGGAAGTCTAATAACTCAAGTTACCACATTACAACGGAGGAATAAACATCTCCGGATATACAATAAGATCTCCACGGAGGAATGAAACATCTCCGGAATAATAAAGTACAAATATAATATTCTTTGAAGCTACAATATTTCAACAAATATCTGGTGATATATAACTTAAGCTAGCACCTAGGTCAATTAAAATAGTAACAGGACGATTTTGCAGCATACCTTCAATCTCTACCATGGAGATTTGATGATCTGCTTGTCTATTGTCAAGTGCTAAATTGATTCTAGGAATTTCCCTTGCCACGTCTCCGATAGTAGGTTCAGTCTGAATAGAGTGAATGTTGTTAGTTTTTTGCTTTTTCAAGGGACATTCTGATGCATAGTGGGGACCTTGACACTCAAAACATTTGATGGGTGCCTTTTGCTCATTAGTTCTAGTATTATTAGGTGCATTTCTGGGTGTTGTAGAATTCTGCTATTGATGGTTTCTGGAATTATTACCTTGATAATTCCAATTCTGAAATTTTTTCTTTTGGAAACCAGAATTTCCACTGAACTTGAAATTTTTCTTTTTCAGCTCAAAATTGTTGGGCTTATGAATTTTCCAATTCAACATTCCTTCTCTTTTTCGATTTGTGTCATAACAGAAAACTGCCTTTCTCATAGCCTCTTCCAAAGTCTTAGGACTGTCATACTCGATTTTGTCCCTAATATTGAAAGGTAAGCAGCTCAAGTATCTTTGAACTTTTGGTTTCTCTTCTATGAGGTATGGCACATATCTCAGTAAGTTCAGAAATTTACTATTCATTTCCTTCATGTTCATACCTCCCAGCTTCAAATCGTAGAACTCTTTGGAATTTTCTTCATAGTACTGTTCAGATAAATACTTATTTTTAAAGTATCATTTAAAAGTACTCCAGCTTACATCTTTAACTTTGATACCTTTTACTCTTTTGATGTCCTGCCACCAAATATCCGCTTTTCCGGTCAAGTTATATATAGCCATTTTTTTCTTCAATGACTCTGAATAGTTGTAAATCTGGAAGTATTTCTTCATATCGGACAGCCAAGCTTCAGCTGTCTCACCCTTCTTCATTTCTCCATTGAAAGTTGGACGTCTAATCTTTTTGAATTACCCAGAAATCTACTCATACTCCTTATGATTTTTCCTTTGGGTTTGAAATCTCCTTCACTACTATCACTGGTGTAGTTACGTTTCTTTTTACGCACTTCAATAGCATCTCCTAATGAGGTTGAACTGTTGTTCACCTCACTGGTTTTCATTTTCTTATTTTTATTAGCATGAGGCAGATCCTCAACTTTGGAGATATCTTTATTATTTCTCTCTTGCTCCTTAGTTGGACACTGTTCAAACAACATTTGGTTTAATTGTTCTTGTGCTTGCAGAATTCTTTTATTGTCTTGTTTCACGGATCTGATTTTTGCCTTTAATTCATGAAAAGCACGTAACAATTCTGACAAACTATTATTTAGTTAACCGTGACCTTCTTCTGCATAGTGTTGTCCCGAGCTGTGGTTGTTTGGTTGAAATCTGTTTTCTACATGATCAACTGAATTCTCCATACCTGTAGCTTAAAATACTTTCTGAACAACATCATAATTAAAATTCAAATTAGTAAGATTTTCTGTTGTATAAAATTTTCTGCTGCGTGTTCTTGGACCTCTTTCAGGCCTAGAGTTTGAACTTGAGCTCTGATACCACATGTAACATCCCATATTTTCGTAAAAAATTAAAACTTTCAAAAACATCCATTAATATTAAAAACACAATGCAGAAGTAATAAATATTTATCAATCAATATTAAACAACAAAAACATTAATGTAGAAAACAACTTAACTTTTGTGTCATTTTAAGTAATGACATTTTAAGATAGTGACACGTCATACTTCTATAGTGATTAAGATGCTAAATTATCTTTGTTGTAATGTTTCTTTTAAGACAGAGTTCTTTTGAGTGGGTACTAACGACTTGTTTTCTTAATAGTGATGAAAGGGGTCCCTCAAGGTGCCCCGAGGCTTACTTAGTTATGTTAGCTAAAGCATTTGTACCCGTCCTTCATGCACAGATCCACATGTAAGAGAAAAAGTGACCAAACATGTGTTAAGAGTATTTAAAAATTCCAATGGTCGTCAATGTTTATAAAGAAATCTATGTGACTCTTTGTTGTAGGTATGGATCTCTTATTTGTTCTAAAATATGATGTTTTAAACATGAAAACAACTTGCCTCATTAGCATAGTTTTTAATCGATACTTCTCTCGGAATGAATATGTCAACAAAATGCTTTTTGTCTAAAGTTTGTTATGATATAGGCTAGAATACAAAATTGGACATTATGATGATAGTTGTACTATCTATTTTAATCGTCAATGTACTATGCACCGATATAGAGATACTTGACTTTGTGTAGGCTTTGAATCTATGCAAAAATACCATAGAAAAGTTATTATGCAATTAGACCTTTAATTTAACTCTACTTAAAGTTTTGGTAACAATTTAAACTATGTAAAAAAAGAAACATATATATATATATATATATATATATATATATATATATATATATATATATATATATATATGATCCTAACTAGAGAATACAATTTGGATTAATATGTCCAATATGAATTCTAGGCATCGCTCATACGAGAACTATATGAGTTAATTGATGGTGCAATCTATGAAGATTTATGAAATGTATAATATATTCCAAAGTCAACCGATACAACAAAATCATTCATCATACCTTTGATATCATTTCAAACAATGTATTTTTATGTATTGTATTAACGTCAAGGTGGTGATTTTGCAGGTGTTGCCATCGTAATGAGTATTGAGTACAGAGGGGTTGTATCATGATGCTAGTCCTGGTCTTGGTATTGGAGTCTCTTGACAGTGTTAATTAATGGAAGCACGAGTGTAAGCCACCATGGAGAAAGATATGTGAAAGAGCTTGTTAAACAAGTGATTCGAGTCTTGCCTGTAACTATCCTTACCCATTGATCTGTTGATATGGCACTTTGTGGTTGTAACATTTAATAGAGCAATAAATGTGGTGGTTGTCCATACTCCAATATGCCTAGCTGGAAATGATCTCCACCAGTAATTTGTGAAATCTTGAGATTGTAATGAGAAACCCTATTTGCATACTACATCAACTTTGAATCATGTTTCTTGGCATTCATTTTGCTGCATTAAGGTTCAGAAAGGAGGCCGACAGGCCGAGGAGTTTTAGGTTTTTTTAGTGTTTGTTCTTTGTATTCGAACCCGTGACCTCTATGACTTCATCCTATAACTGACAGTTCTATTTTTAAGAAGCCGAGCTATGGTTTTGTAATGTCACGATGATTTACTTGTTGAAGGATTTGAGTCTGCAACTTCTTTCACTGTAAGAGTTTGAGTGGTGTTTGTCTAGGGTCTGTATTGAGCAATGGCGCTGGTTTTTGAACCTCTGTGAGTAGTAATCGTTGTTGTTTCTCAGAACTGGGCATCTCGTTTTTCTGGGCTGGATGTTGGCTTTGTCCATCTTTTTCTACAGGAAGTCTTCTTGATGCAAAGGTAAGAATCCTTCTTACCAATTTCTTTGTTTTACAAACCTACATACGTAATGTGGAACCTTGTTTTAATCAATGCGTTGTTCTTGTGGCAGGTTAGATTCCATCAAAGAACCATTCTCTTGGAGATGAAGGGGGATTTCTACGTTTTCACCGGTAAGCTTCGGTGGTTTCCTTACCTCGTTGGACATCATGTCAGTTGAAGTCTATGAAATATGTTTGACACAGTTCTCAATATTTGAAATTGACACGGTTTTTGTTCAAGAACTTTGTGGGCAGTGATACTATGTTCTTAGCTCCACTATCGTGTTGGCTAGTAGTTCAATGCAGTGTCTAATGTAAGAGTTTAATGAATAAGTGATTCGTCTTTTGTATTGTAACTCTAAGGAGTAAACCTTCATTATTTGGTTGTTACAGTGGTTTAAGACTACCAGGTTTACTGTATAATTTTGAGATTCTCAAATGTTGATGATAATATAAAAGAAAATAATGTTCATAATGACAAATGCTATGATAGTGAATTCGTTTTCTATAAACGAATAGATGGACTGTGGTTTTTCAACAAAACAACAATGTATTAAAGTGTTAATGTTTTAGTATTTGAATGTTAACCGATAGCTTATGGCTTGCTTTACTTAAATGCATGTACATCGTTTTTGTTGTTGGTTAATTGTGATTTAGAAAAATAGTTGAAGTAGTTTATACTATAGAAGTTTGTTGTGAAGGTTTTGCCTTCACATTCTAGTTTTTGTTTACAATGGACACCCTACCTGCGATCCTCAATTTGTCATCGGCCTATGCTAGGGTTTGTCCAACTTTTACTTTCGGCTATATAATAAATTGATGTATCAATACCTTGTGTAAACATAAGTGTTCAAGACCAAGAACTGGTTCCTCACTTGTAAAATGCGAATGTTTTCAATAATTATCCATGTTTTTCTGACTAGAGTTATAACCTATCGTTCAAGTAAAAATTATAGGGATCCTACTAAATGAAGTTTACAGTAATGTAGTAGTCTCGAATGCTAGTTAGGGTTTATAATGTAATGGGTTTTGATACTACTGATATAAATGATTGATACATGAAATCAATAGGAAAATAGTGAAGAATTATAGTACATGTAAATATAAGAATACTATTTAAAGATCAATTCTAGCAGCTGTTAAAATTATTGGAATCACTATTACTTGGAAAAACATGATATAGATGATTTTAATTGCATTTGTTTGTCATATCGAATGAAAATAAAACATGAATGCTTGTATTAGATTGGTATGAAACTAATTATTAAAACAATTATAGTTACAATGGAAATGCTCTATGACAAAATGAAAAGTATTTACTTATGACCAATTTTGTATGGAATGAATTTGCAGCTATTATAATTTGCAAAATTCTTGTACTATGAAAATTTGAAATTTTTAATACTGAAAGCATTTGCTTGCTATTTGTATAGGATAGAGATTAAGAGGAGAATACATGAATGTACAGAAATTTAAACTAGATTTATATTTTTGAGATAACAAAAGAATTATAAAACACTATCTATGGTTATACATTATCTTCTTACTCGGTTTAGATATAGGTCAAAATGGCAAACAAATTGTTTACTACAATTATTTATCCAATCAAATGGAAATATGCCTATTTCTAATCTATTATTTAATTTGATTCTCTATACTAGAGTACAATGCAAATAACAACATGTGGAAAAATATAGAGTGGATTTTCTAATCATATTTTGAACAAGTTTATCATTCAGACTTAAACAAAATCAGAGATAAATTCATTTACAAAACAGAGTTTGGTGATTTCACTAGACAGAATTATTAAACTGTAAACAAAATAAGAAACAATAAAACCTGGTTAACTGTAGGGAAACAAATAGCCCAAGGAGTCTGTTCCACCCAACCAATTCCTGAAGACAACCAAGTTACTTGCCTTAGGACCCCCGAGCCTGTTCACTGAACCACCAGGAGGAAGAAACTTAGAAGTTTAGGATTTCCACTTATAGTAGCAGTAGTTTTCCAATATTTGAAATTAGTAGTCCAAAGAACCTGCACCAGCTCCTATGGTTCTCTTATCAAAATAGTTTGTAGACTTATGATTACACTCACATCTAGCCTCCTTATTTGAATCTCTCAGTGATCACTTGATGCACATGAGGAAATACTTCTACATAAAATATTGTGTAAGAGTTGCTTGCTCAATTCGAATTTGCCTTATGTAGGTTACCTAGGCATTTACAGTTGTTACTGGGTCATTAAATGAGCTACCTGCCCACTCCCACCACCTGGGGGATAATGCCACATTTTTAGGGGGAGTTGTCACATAACCAACAACTAGTGGTGAAGTGCAATTGCTGCCATCTGTCCCATGCCTTCTAACAGCTTCCATTCCTCCTAGTGGGTTAGTGAACACTAATTTAACAGTTCCCTTGGGTGTTTGTCTCCTACTTTAATTTATTAAATAATAATAATTCAGTAATTACATTCATCCTTGACCAAACTTGGTCATAATTTCAAAACTTTGAAATTAAAATTTAACATAAAGTATTTTTGCAAATAAAATATTATTTTCAGAATTTTAGGTAGGTGACACAAGCATTATTATTTTAGATAAAGTTATAAGTGAAAATCATATTTAATAGTGATAATTAACAAATTTTGATTTAAAAAAAATAACAAATGAATTGAAGTTAAGCTTTGATCAATCATCCAAATCTAATTTACTAAAATAACTACATAAAGATATAACATCTGCTAGAAAAAAGCAATGAACATTTAATGTTACCATCCCTATGGAGTTTGTAGTGTCCTTGGATCCATGTTAGATGATTATATGCAATCCTCATACTTATTTACTAAAAATAACTACATAAAGATGCAACATCTATTAGAAAAAAGTAATAAACATTTAATGTTAATAAAGTAATAAACATTTAATGTTAATAAAGTAATAAACATTTAATGTTACATTTCCTATGGAGTTTGTACTTTTCTTGGATTCATGTTAGATGATGATGTCCAATCCTCATTCAAAAGACAAATATGAAAATTTGCATAATTTCAAAGGTCAGATTTATATGTTAAATTACTCATGCAAGAGGAGTGAATTTCCCTTCTCACGAATGAAAATGACTAACAATTAAGGAAAAATGGTAATAATGTTGTGATTAATAAAGATACATCACAAAGTGGTTATGTGAACGCGAAACAATATAGATATGCAAAGCCCATAAATGCAGCCTTGCAACTCAGCATTATATACCCCAATGATTATTCTGTTATGGGGAGCACATTATAACAAGCCATGTTTGGGAATCTCCATTCCATTTTTCAAGTTATTAGAAAAGGTGTGCTATCACATGTTTGATTTTGATAAAGGAAATACGATTGTACATCCAATAAACTTGGAATATAAGTACAAAGTTTTTTATTTCGATAAAAGGGAATACGATTGTATATTTAATTGATTAGGAATATAAGTACTAAATCCTTTAGCAATGGATTTTAAGTATTTTTTAATAATGTTTATTTTATGTACAACTAAATTTGAATGGAAATGTTGTTCACCTTTTGTGGGTCATCTGTTCAATGGTTTTTTTTAATCATAATTTTGTTAAAGGATTCACTTACGAGGTGTATTGAACCACGTTATGGTTGTGTGGTAAATACTAAAGCATTATTGGCTCAACTTCAATTCTCAGTGTATTATGCTTTGATGCATGTACTTTGTATATATTCCTTGATTTATTTGGTTTGATTATATGTGTACTTTGTATATATTCCTTGATTTATTTGGTTTGATTATATGTGTACTTTGTATATATTCCTTGATTTATTTGGTTTGATTATATGTTTACAAGGATGGTTATAATTTAAATGTTAGTACATGATTATGAAAATTATATAATTATAATATTATGCATAAAAAAAAAAATTATGTTTTTGCAGATGTGTTTGGTTTACGTATCATATTTATTGAGTCAAAAAAATTCATAAACTTTTTTATAGTAAATATCATTCACCTATATTATATCTATTTATAGAAGGGACAACTATCCACACTGCCACCTATCACACATTTTATGATGTAGTTGGTGTAGGTTTAGGGAGAATGATATAGTTGTGAAGAAAGGTTATAGGGTTAAATTTTTTTGAGTGTTTATAAGTAAGAAATTGAGCTTCATTGTTTAGTAGTGTTGGGCTATGAAAAGTGAAGAGCTAATAATACTTTACATAATGAATTGGATGTTAAGGTTGGAGATTCCAATTCAGTTCATATCATCACTGATATAATGGAAATTAAAACAAAATTTAATGTCCACTCACTTTTGTAAAAAGCATTGACCTTTACATAAAAAGAAACATAGTAACTAAACAAAAAAACAAATTGAAAAGTAATAAGTTTCTAGCTTAGGAAGCTCTATTCTATGGTGAGATTGTAGGAGTAGAGAATCCCTCTACTCACAAAGGTTACTTCGACCTTGAAGGAAAATAAGAAACCAGCAAGATGTAAACCAAAACAAACTAATGCTTAGTTGATCGCTTATGGGTTAGCAAGCAAACATAAGCTAAACACACAAGATTGAGGAATTAGAGGAAGGCATGTATACTTAACTAAATATGATAATACTTAACTCAGACATGTATACTTAACTAAGTATGATAATACAATAAATTGTTTACTTATAATAACTACTTATTATTAGAGAAAAATCCTTCACTTAAAAAAATATATTATAAATCTTTTGAAATAAATTAAAATATTAAAATTCGCACATGCACACACTCTCAATAATATATAAAGATTGATTCGGATTTCTATGATACAATAGAATAAGTTCACTTAAAAGAATATATTATAAATCTTGTGAAATAAATTAAAATATTAAAATTGGCACATGCATACGCCCAATAATATATAGAGATTGATTCGGATTTCTATAATACAATAGAATTAGTTATGAAAGTTGATAATATTCTACAAGAAAGATATCTTCGAAAATTCTTAAATAATTAAAGCTTAAGATTGTCACATGCAAAGCCTTAATGTAAAATTGATTTTGATTTATGTAAAGCAATATTAGTACGGTTTATATGCTTAAAGTATATATCCTACCTTATCATTTAAGGTCAAAGGAAAAATAAAAAATAATATATATGGAATGAAATCTTGCATTATCTATAATAATGTTTATATAAATATTTTATATTTATTTATTTAAATAATTATAAAATAGATATTAAAAAAATTATAAATATTTAATATACACAATAAATTAGCTATAATTATTTTTCTCAAATATTTAAAATAAAAAACCCACAACTTTAGCCTCGTATTCGATGTCATTAAAGGTCAAAGGGTTGTATAAAAACCATGGAGAACTTTCATCTCTATTTTGAACCTATATTGTCTCACTAGTTTTTATTTTATGTATTTTGATAAAACAATTACATAAATATATTAAATGTTAGATGTTATAATTAAATTAAATTAAATGTGACATAAATATTTTAATTATTTATTTTTTATTTTTATTATTTGCAAAAAATAATTACAATTAAGCTATTTAAAAAAAAAAAAATGGTTAGGGATTTTATATTAAAAAGGGAGGGTAGTAACTTCGTTATTACAAAGAAAAAATGGTCTCATATCCATATTTCATAAGTTTTATTACATCTTCATAGTTTCAGTTCTGTAATGCTTTCAACACTAAATTGTATCTAGAGGTTTTATGTTTGAAACTATATATTCGTACATATTGTTGCAATAAAAAACTACATCGAAAATACATAAAATAACAATTAGAGGATGTCTCTCTGGACTTGAAGGTTGTTTTTCATTTCTAGTGGGCAAGAGGAAGAGCCAATTGTGCATATTTTTCTCCTAGTAACATGGCCACTTGCACTTCCAGCATCGGAACTCTAGTTTCCAAATATTCACTATTGTCATGTTGCACCTCCAACTCAACCCTCATTATTTCCATCTGGTATGCATGCTTGTCGCACTCCATCAAGTGTTCATACTCCTCTTACTCTTTCCACTGATCCAACTGGAGGTCTAGTGACTGAAACTCGTGCTTTAGATTATGGAACAAATGATGTAGGTGAGGGTGACTTGCTTTGATTCTCATCATCCTATAAGGGATGCAACAAGCTTCCTCCTCGCACCATCCTTCATTTTCCATGTCTCCATCAGATATCTAATTCATTAGTCTCCACAAACCAATGCTCTTTACCCATGTCTCCAGATTATGCTCTATCAAGAATTCATTTGAGTTCGGTAGCCAATGACTGCACTTCAAACCCTCTCTGTCGAGCCATATAAAAAACATCTTGCCACCACTTTACATGATTACTTCGACCACTTTACATGATTACTTCCTGCTCGAGAAAATATTACACTCTTAAATTCACCCACTGTGTAGGACAATCCCAATCATTCTCACATGTTGGGAGTCTACAACCATTCATTGCCATGAGAATGGACTTGACAACCTTGGAAGACTTTTGTCATTCACATTTATCTCAATCATGGTAGGTTGCATGTATCCACATATTTTTTGGCACCTACCCACGTCTCATCAAGACATCATCTAATATCATACGATATCCACTTCTCACGAGGGCCCATGTGGACTTGATTATGGCTTCTAACCCCAAGGAAAATGTTTTTTCCATGTATCCAATAGTTTTACACTTCAAACACCTTTATTCTAGTTTTTCTATCCTTCATGCATATTGCTTATGGAATTGTTTCATGAGTTGCATTTCCATTCGAGAGATGAAGTTCTGGTAGTTCTGTAGCTAGGTTGGCCATTTGATCTTCTTCCCTATTGTTTTATTCGATAACATGATTGAATTGAATTCCCCCAATGTGGTTTATCATATTTGTTTCCTGATCATAGACTCTATATAGACTAAGACTAGAAGGAGGTGAATTGAGTATGAATATTTTGATTATTACTATTGAATCTCCAAGAATTATCGCATCCCAAATTCCCACTTTCACAAGGATTTGTGGACCTTGATATAGACCAAATGATTATGCTACATTATTGGAGGTTGTTCCTAGTCCCCAAGCAAAATTTTCCTTCGTATTTCCTCTGAAATCTATAATAACCCCCACCCCCCCCCCTCCCCGGTTCCTACTACCCCAATTACAACTAAGCTATCAGGTATATATTAAATGTTATATAAATATTTTGGTCAAATGTTTTGACTTCGGATTTATTTTAACTTTTTAGAAAAATAATTACAATTAGTTTATTATATATACATGTTATATAAATATTTTAATTACATATTTTCATTTAAGTATGTGAGAGAAATGGTTTATTTGTGTTAAAGTTTACTATATTAGTCATATTTTGAAATATGTTGAAATTTAGCATTAAGATAAAATGTAACATGTGGAAGATAACATAATCATGAGAGTATTAAATATTGATTATGCATTCATAAATTGAATTGGTTTGGAGTAATCTAGAATATGAAAGATATTTCCTTTTTCGTATCCTAAGTCATATCAATTTTTATTGAATTTTAATTCTTCCCAAGGTTTGATGATCGTCTTGGAAATATCATATTCTACTTCATCACGTCTTTCATTAATATGTTATTCAACTTCACACTCACTACTACTGTTGTCACTTTGCTTCTAGTTGTGATTAATCTTCAAAACTTGTGTTTGTCAATTCATTGCTTATAATTGATTCCTTGTCATCATCAATATTATCGGGTGCATTAGTTTCAACCAATAGGTCATTGATCAACAATGGGTTACTCTCTCTTTCTAATTTTATGTTATTTTTGGAATTTGGTGCATAACAAATTTACTTATGTAAATGAAGATGAAAATACACCTAATGGTGATCTAGTACCTTCATGATGTCATTATTACAATTTGACCTAGTTATATAGAGATTTGTCAGTTTGGAGAAATTCTGGAAAATGGCTAGGTGTTGGAAAATTTGTCCAAGTGGCCTTGGGAAAATGTTCGTTGTGCCTCATAGGCTAAGGTAAATGTAAGCCCCGTCTTGTCAGGCTTTAGTCTGTTGATCTGTCTACCTGACCATGGTCTCAGTTTGTCTTGAGAGTGTTTGAGGAGAAAGTTATAGGTCTGCCAAAACAGGGTTTTAGGCAGTTTTGCACCAGTCCAGTAAAATGTCCACCTAGTTCAAAGGAAAATGAGTTTAAAGGTGAAATCACTTTGGTTTTGCTCAGTGCGATGCAATACATCATCTAGTATCATTGGTTTAGTATTTTTGTGAAATAAAAAATCCACCTTGGAGATTGCACAAATTGTCCAAGTATAAAAATGTTGGTAAAAATGCCTAAGTGACCTCAGTAAAATGTCTGCCATTTCCTGTGGTTGATCTCTTAAATTATTTTAAGGGTATGGGTCACTAGAATGTTGAGTGGTGCATCCAATCATATCATTGGTTTTTCCAAAAAGTCCCTATAGATGAATATATTGATCTTCCAAATGTGCCTCCTAGCTTGATTTGCACTACTCCAAAAAAATGTCCACCGAGGAGAGAGAAAGAAGTCTCAAAGGATGAAATTGGTATGGATGGAATAACCTTGTTGGCATCTATCCAGTGGATGTCTCATACTTCCAATTTGATGAAAATAAAAATCCCTTCATGATGACTTAGGGTTTGACAATTTTGTCTAAGTGTTGAACTAGTAGTTTAAAAGGCTTATTTCAAGTGTTTTCAAATGCCCAAAAAATGATGTGTGTGTATCAACAAATTCAAAAGGTGATAGGGATCTATTCCTTATTGAATTTTTTATCCAATCATGTATTCATTTTTCCTTATGATGGTCACGTGTGCAAGGAATCAATCTGCCAAAGTGAAAAAAATCATGTTTTGCATAATAAGAACAAATGAAATTTGGCCAAGTCTTGAAAACTGAAGGTTAAGGGGCCATTTGATAATGTCTGCCATAAACTGTCCTTGTGGTGATAAATTCATCATTTGGCATGGGATTTTTCTTTGATGATCTAGTCATCTATTCATGGGCTCATATTTGTCTCTGGAGTTTAAATGTGCGAAATACAAGCCTTCTAAATTGAGAAAAAGTATGTCTTTCTGTCTAGATAAAGTTTGAAGGGTCATTTGGAAATGTCCGCCATAAGATGTCCTTGTGATGATAAATTATCCAGATGGAATGGGTATGTTCCATGATGAACTGACCATCTAGCCATGGTGTCAGATTCCTCTTTGGTTGTCACACGTGTTAAAACTTGAGTTTCCAAGTTGAGGAAAAACCATTGTTACACAGTATGTGAATATGCCAACAATAAGCCTGAAAATATATGTTAACAAGGTTTTATTTAAATTTCTCAGCTAGGTCAATTTAATAAGGAATAATTAAGATTTTATGAAATAGATGAAATTAACTACCAGCTATTTATCAAAGCAAACTAATTAAACCAAGAATTTAAGCTCATGCCCGCAAGGAAGGGCTTGAAGACTTATGCCAACAAGGAAGCAAGGGATGGCTCCTATCCAGCAAGGAAGGGCTTGAAGACCTATGCCCGTAGGAAGAGGCGCATGCCCGCAAAGGAAGGGTTGTTATGGCCACAGGGGCCTAGAAGTATTTCTCACATTGGTTAAGGAGTTATGCTCACAAGCAAGGGCTTATTCCCATAAGGGATTATGCCCGCGGGGGTTAAAGATATGCCCACAGGATCATGCCTGTAGATTCACATGCCCGCAGGACTTATATGATCCTAAAGAGATTGAATTTATTGATAATCGAACTTATTAAAACATAGATCAAATTTATTAAGAGATCAAATTTATTAAGAAATCGAATTTATTAATTAATTAACAAAGATCTAATTGTTTAGAATGAAGGTATGTGATCTGAAAAGACACAAGCTTTATAATGAAGAGGTGCAACGATTGAAGAATAAGATGATAATATATATACGAGCATATAATATTAAAGGAAGAGGTCTCAACAATCCAGATCAAAGAAAAAGAAAGATCAGTCAGAGACCAATGAAATGAAGAAAAAAAATTAAATAAAAGAAGTTCTGGAAATATGAAGAAGACATAAAAAAGGTGGTTGGGTGATGCTAGGGGCAGATTGAAGAAGATTAGAATGTCTGTTATGTGCTTAGATAAAGATATGAAGTAGTACATATATCAGAGAAAGAATAAAAGGAATAGGGGAAGTCTCTAGAGCTTGGATTGAAGATAAAAAACATAGGACATGGAAAGTGTAAACTGATGTATATCCCATACCCATCATTGCATTTGCGTCATGCGCTTTTGTTGTATTGAAAATTTTACGGAACCTGTGCACATGCCTACATTTCATTTGTGGTACTTTGATCTCTTCCTTATTCCTTCTTGTGGGACTTGTGCACTTGTTTTTCATTAGCTGTGGTATTTTTCCATTGTGGTCTTCAACCAATCGTACCCATTTAGGAACTTGTGAATTTCTCACCACTTGAAGGCATCTTCTTATTTGCTTTGCTTGCGTGGTTTCAGGATTGTTAGTCCATCTGTTGTTCCTTTCCTCCAGTGCACTCCCAACTGTCAACCAAGCTACACATAGAATTGCTAGCTAGCTTATCCTCTGGTCTAATCATCTTCTTGGAATTTTGGGATCTTGTATCATTTTCCAACCAACACCTTTGCATTTTATGACATCATAGAGTACAACTTGGTGGACTCAATTTTTGCGTAAGGACTTCATGATGTAGAGTACATTGCTTGTGTTCCTTCGTGAACTATATCATCATGGAGTATCCTTTTCGATATGTATGAATTGACATATTATGTACTTCTTCAGACTGGCTCATGTACACCGTATCCTTGATATCTTCTGCATAAATACACCTCTTAGAGATACTCCAACGTTACATGCTCAATGCATCCTTGATTCACATATTTTCTTATAGATAAGCTGCAATACATTGTAAACATCTTCAAAAAGAATGGATCTAGTAACTAGATATACTTTTTTAGATTGGCATCCATGTATGTTCAGTCATCTTGCACATATATGCTTTTTGTCCTTTTCAAATGTTTATGCTTTTGGATATACTCCAAAGTTGCATATATTCCACCTTCGCTTCTTGCACATATGCTTCTGATTTTCAATATTTCTTCATCACATGCACTAAACTTCCTCAAAGTGGCAACCTTATTCCTATTTCTATTGGATTGTCAATAGACTTCCTCAAAGTGGCTTCTTCATATTTATGTTGGACTATTGTTTCCACTTTGACTTTTGCTGATATCAATGAGTCATACTGAATCGATTGAAATCCTCTTTGACATTGGATGATGATCAAACACTTGACATCATCTTTAGTTGACATCAATGACAACCAATGCTCAATATTAGGAACTCATCAAATTTAAGACAAAAACTTGGAATAGACTATGATTCATAAGATTTTAAAAGATAGGATAACATGACTTCAAAAACAGACTTATCACTGTCAAGACCTAGAAACTGACTCAATAAAGATAAAAGTGACTGAATTTCTTCCTAAAGAAGATCAACATCGAAACAAAAAATTAGACCATCAATTGATTTTTCAGGTTTAAGAAGTTTTTATGGGAATTTGTTTTTGACTTCGGGAGAATAATCTCTATAAACCTTAATCATATTATCTTCTACAAAGGACTCCGAAATTTGAGAAACAGGCTCGGGTAGACTCAAATATTATTTGACTATTCGAGGGTTCAATGTACATAAAATATTTGATGCAATCGTATTCATTATAACCCTTTCTAACTTGGAATAATTTATCGAACACCAAATCACAAACTCTGGAAAGTATGGTGTTTTTTCTAAACAAAAATGGCTAAGAGTTTACCCTAATACACTTAAAACCCTAATCCCTCATACTCTAGTTGTCTTATCTTCTCTTTGGAGTGAGAGACATTTCCCACAGATAGAATTGTATCATGAACATCTCTTTCCCTGTCAACTATGATCTTTTATTTTTCATCTAGATGTTTGCACGAAACTAGAGATATCTAAATTTTCTCCATTTAGAAAGGATAAGGAATAATTCTAGTCTCTGATGGTTACCTGGTAGTGAAATGCTATGAAATCGGCTTCGGAGTGGAGAAGTTCAACTCTTGTAGCTGGTTATTTTACTAGTGTGTCGGTAGAGTGATGGTAGTATATTTTTTGAATTATAAATGATAAAATTTCTTTAAAATATCAAGCTCCTTTTCAAATTACCTAGAGCGATTTCGGGGTAAAGAGTGAGCGGTATTTCTTTTCACTTTTTCAAATGCGATATGATTTATGGCCTCTACATATCTAAGTGGTAAATATTTCGCACCACTCTCCTTATTTAAATGGCGTGCAACTTTATCATTGTGAAATATATGTGAGCAGTCGATTTTGTTTTTGGGACGACCCTGCTCTGTTGATTGAAATGACTTTATAAAGTGTCTTGTCACTAATTTTCATTGCATTAGACCCACCTTCATCAATTCCTTTCAAAATACTGACGATCTTATCCCTTGATCCCATGACATTACTCTTCTTTCAACTTTAAGCCAAAATTTTCTCGTTGTTCCCAATCCGGCTCCTTTCTTTTAATCTAAGGTCATGTCACAGTTTTTATATAATTCAATCAATCCACCCATAAGATTCCATTTTTATCGACAACCAAGTCCTTAATAATAAAAATTTGAATGTGACAACAACACATAAATTTCATCTTCGGCAAGAGAATTAACAATCTGTTGCCTTAAATCTGATTGGAAAGTACTAATGGATGCCACGCTCATTTCATGCATCATTCTACTAAGTGCATTAGCCACATTATTTTCCTTTTCTTTTATATTTTTTTATCTCAAAATCAAACTCACATACAAATTCTTGCCATCTAGCTTCCCTGGAATGTAATGTTGGCTATTCAAAAAAATATTTCAGACAATAATGCTCTATCCTTAGCTCAAGTTTGATGCCCATTAAGTAATGCATCCACATTTTAAAAGCATTAACTATGGATACAAGTTCTAAGTCATGGGTAGTATAATTATTTTCATGCTCTTTCAATTTTCTAGACTCATCACACACCACGTGATTTTCTTGCATAATAACTCCTCCTAGTCCCTGTTTACATACATTTGTACACACCACAAAGTAATTTTCTAGGTTTGCAATTTTTAGAATTGGAGCACTTGTGAGAAGCTTTTTTAACAACTGGAAGCTTTCTTCACATTTATATGTCCACTCAAATTTTATTCCTTTCTTTTGAAAATAAGTGATTGGATGTGCAACCTTGGATAATCCTTTGATGAACATTCTATAATAACCAATAAGACCCATACAACATCTCACATTTGTTACATTCTTTGGAGTTTGTCAGTTGATAATGGATTCAATCTTTTCCATATCCATTGATATTTCCTCCTCTGATATAAGGTGACCCAAATAATGACTTTTACATTTGTAAAAGTCACATTTTCTTAGCTTTGCATACAACTAATGTTCCCTTAGCAATTTCAAATCCATTTTCAAATGTTCTTCATGTTCCTCTTCATTCTTAGAGTAAATAAGAAGGGCATCTAGAAAAACAAGAACAAACTTGCCCAAATATATGATGAAAACCTTATTCATGAGACATCAAGGTAGTTGGTACATTAGTGAGACCAAATGGAACCACTACAAATTCATAGTGTCCATACCTTGTTCTAAAGGTTTTTTTGTGGATGTATTCTTCCTTGATTCGTACCTAATGGTAACCATACCTCAAGTTAATAAAAATACCTTTTTCCCTCTCATTTGATCAAAAAGATCATCAATTCGAGGAAATTGGTACCTTTCTTTCACTATAAATTTGTTCAAATTTCTATAATCAATACATAACCTGAGTGTTCCATCTTTCTTTTTCACAAACAGTACAGGTGCTCCCCATGGAGATGCATTTCGCCGAATGTACTGTCTTTCCAACATTTTTTGTGATTGCATTTTCACCTCTAATAATTCTGGTGTACTCATTATGTAAGGTGTCTTAGCCACTAATGCAGCTCCTGGCACATAATCAATTATGAAATCAATGTCTGTAATTGGAGGAAGTCCTAGAACTTCATAAAAAAACACTTCCATGAATTCTTGCAAAACATGATGATCCTCCAACCCGGGAATTTCATTTTTTGTTTTATTTAAAACATGGGCTATATACAATTGACAACCTTTCCTACAATACTTATTCATCTGCATGGATAATATATTCCTAACATAAATTACCTTTGGAATGTCTTTTACAACCCTTGGGTTTCATCCCTCATCAAAGAATTCAAAATTATTGTTGTAGCAATCAAGTTTAACTTTATGTGCTTCCAACTAGTCCATTCCAATGAAAATATCATATGAACCAAGTGTCAAAATATTCATATTTGAACAAGTGAACAGTCCATTCATTTCTAATGGACATTTCTCCACAATTTCACTAACTTTCCTCTTGGTTCCTATGGCTATTTGGACCAACCATGATTTATTATGCTTGGTTTTTTTAAAACACAAATCTCAACAATTTTAGGTCTAATATAACTGTGAGTAGACATGGTCAATTAAGAAAGAAATCGTTTGCTTAGAAATATTACCTTCAAACTCACCCATATTTTATTGATTGTTTGCTTGGCATTCTTCTAGTGCAACATAAATTATAGGGATAATCCTTGTCACTTGACCAACAGTTTGAGCTTCTTGAATGTCGTGAGCTTGCTTTGCACTCCTATCATTAGAGGAAATTTGAGGTCTAAAATGGGACTTATAAGAAAACGAGCCATCATATAAGAAAACGAGTCAACCATAATTTATTGATGAGTTGAAATTCAAGAACCAATAGAATTTCAATAAAATGAGTCAACCATAATGGTTGATTTGATATATTTGTCATAAAAAAAACTTTTTTTTGTTCGTATTTTCAACATATCTCCTTGTGGTTTTACTCAAATTTCTAGCAGGAGCACTCGTTGGATGCATAATTTAATTCCGCATCCAATGAGTACCCACACTGCATACTTTTGATGGACCCCGTGGCCCCAAAAACAAGAAATGCCTGAAAAAATGTCATGATGTCATCATGACATTTTTTCAGGCATTTCTTGTTTTTGGGGCCACGGGGTCCATCAAAAGTATGCAGTGTGGGTACTCGTTGGATGCGGAATTAAATTATGCATCCAAAAAGTGCTCCCTCTTGAAATATGAGTAAAAACACTGGGAGATATGTTGAAAATACGAACAAAAAAAGTAGTTTTTTTTCTTTCTTCCTCCAAAATTAATAAATATTATTTTATTATTTTAACTATTATTTCATTATTGTAACTATTATTTTATTATTTTCCTTAGGAGGCCCATTTTAGACCTCAAAATTTTCTAAGAAAATGGTCATATCCACATCCCCAGCATTGAAGTGGCTCTCTTAGCTTATCTCCCATCATCCTAGCTAGCTTTGGCACACCCTGTGGTGGTTTTCTTTATTCATTTATGAAATGTGGAAGATTGAACCCTTCTTCCTTTGGTAAAAATTCTCATTTTTCTTGTCCTTACATGCCTTATGGAAATATGGCTTGCTTTTGTTTTGATCATAACAATACATAGCCTTCCCTATGGTCTCGTCTAGAGTTTGAGATTCATCAAACTCAATTATGTATTTGTAGGATTGAGGAAACAAAATTAGAAAACGTTGAATTTTCACTTTATCATCACTAATATACTTGACATATCTTAGTAGCTCCAAGAATTTATTTGTATATTCCTCCATAGTTATTTGGATTAATTTCATCTCATGGAATTCTTTAGTTTTTCAATCATAGTACCTAGCATGCTATAGTCATTCCCCGCCAACATACGTTCCCCCTACGACACCACTCGCTTACTACCATCCACCAGTTGCACCTGTGCCAGTACAAACTCCAACCCCTCCCACTTATTATCCACCACAGGATTCCCCAGCACCAGCCCAACCGCAAACCCCCTCCATTCCCCAAGGGCAATTTTATGCCCAGCAAAACCAACAACAGAACCAACCTACCCAACGGAACAAACAAGGACAACAAAATAGGTCACACGAATATAATCTAGCTAATAACCAACCTCTCGGTAGATGCGTTTGACCAACGAACCCCCCTGATAATAATGGCGCCACACCAGTTAACCAAAATCATAATCGATAGCCTCGGCAAGTTAAAAAACCCCAACTTATGTACGAACCATCCATGTTCTATGTGCGGTGTCTATGGCCATTACATGCACAACTGTCCCCTTCTGGAGTGATCTCGCTAACTCTAGAGTGATGATGCCCAACGCCAAGGACATGCTACACCTACGGAACCACCAAACCCCCTAAAACCCAATGCACAACCTATGGTCTTGCAGAACCCCCTACCCATGCAACGGGTAGTACCCACCCAAAATTTAGCTCCCCCTCAAGGGACTGTCGCACCACAAAAGCCAGTTGCTTACGCTTCTCCTATTATCCAACCCATTAAGTCAGGTACCCACCACCTTTGAATGATGTATTTGGATGATATAAACCTTCAAACATGGTGTAACCAGTATGGTTCAACCGTTGAAACCATTCCTATGGAAAAGGCCACTACCACTCTTCCCACAGATCAGTCGTTACATATACCCCTAGAAGCGTTCGAAGGGCCCCCCAAAGATCCTTGGTTTCCTCTGTGTTTCGTTAATAACAACCCTAATGCTCGTGCTTCCCCCAACTATAACATCGTGGATGACTTATGTGTCCCAAATTAGGTACTCTATATCCTTTTTATGCCACACAAGCACAATAATGGATAAGGGAAATACCTATGTTTGTGGGGAATAATACATCTATTTTGATTTCTTAATAGAGTAGTTTAGAGATTATTCTTTTATGCTTAAAAGCATTTTATATGAGCTAATTATATGGAAATAAGTGTGTATGAGCAGGCGCAGGTAATCTAAGAGACAACAAGCAATTCCAGCTCGAGGACTGAAAGACTTTAAGTGGCTCAGCGCCCTTTTTCCTAATTTGTAGAAGAAAACTCATGTTCAACAGGATCAACATTTAAAGCATCGAGTTAGGTTATGTTTCAATATATATATATATATATGGACCTCTTGAGTAGCAAGGGGTTCCTATTGGCATTTTTGTGGAACTTACATTCAACATATGTTATTGGAGACAGTTCTATTTTAAGACTTTTTTAACATGAAATTAGGATTTTAATGGAAGAAGTTATGTTATTTCAAGCTTTGCATTTATAAGTCTTTTCCCACTCCTGAAATACGGGTTGGACAAGGCCCCTCCAACACATAGGTCAGGAGCTTCATTTTTACTTCAGGTATTTCTCATATGTCCTATTAATTGATTTAACCACCATCGTATATGAAGTACTTGACAATGGTTTGAATAACATATTTTTATTTCAGTTCAATGATCATTTCAGTTCATCACTTTTTCTCTGTAGTTCGTCAATATTGATTCTGTAGTTCTGTAATCCGCTTTCCGTAGTCTTGTACATGCAATCTATGCAGGCGTATTTACCTCTATTTTCTAGCACGTTATATTAATTTTAGACAATGATTCAGATCTGCAATTACATGGATGTTTCTTTTATCTGAGTTCAGTTATGTAGGAGCTAACTGTTTTAAGATATTTGGATTTAAATAGAGTAAATGATTATCACTTTCAGTATTGGATTCAAATAGATAAAGTTTGATTAATTTTCAGCATTGAATTCCTAGCTTAAATTCCCAACTTTCAGTTCTTTATTTCTGGTTAAAATTCTAGTTTTCAGTACTTTATTTCTAGATCAAGTTTCCCAAGCTTTCAACATTTTATTTTTTAGATTATATTTACAGTCTTCCAACATTTAATTCTTAGCATAAAGACCTATTAGTTTAAGCATTTCTAGTTCATAGGTTTACAATCTTTTTAAATCCTTTCATTCTTTATTTAAGAACAGATCACTCCCATTTCCTTTTGAGAAACCTTTAAGATACATCCCAACACCCTAAAACGATCAAGACCATCCTATAGAGCACATACAGTGCTTAGCAACTCTTAAGTTTGTACGCTTCCTGGTTGATAATTAAAATATATTTTTGGTTTAGCTACCCTAATTAGGTATCCGTTCCTGGAGTCCACCACTTTTTGGCGTCGTTTTCGGGGAAGTGTTTAATCCATAGGAGACCTCTTTTAAAAAAAACACAAAAAAAACCAGAAACATAATTTTTTTACCATGAATGCATCAACGACAGAGAGATAGATTTGGACGCTTTCTGCCTAATTGCCCTATGAGTAACAACAGTTCTGATCATTCTCAATTTGAATTTCTTAACTCAGAAGAAGAAGCTGATTCTAGCTACGATCCACACAGATATAACTTCTTTGCTAGCTCTAGCTCAAACACCACTATGGCAGAGGAAGAGGATGAACCTAGAGAACTATTCACTTTTCCCATTAGTGTACCTCTTGGAGATGCCAGAATGAAGAATATCAACCCTAATAACCCGCCAAACTTCCATGGTCTAACCTCAAAGGATCCTAACACATTCCTATTTGAATTTGAGGTAGTCTGTAGGTCATTTGGCTATACCACTGATGCACAAAATCTGAGACTCTTTCCTTCTACATTGAAATATCTATCACTTAGATGGTTTATGAGCCTAGAAGGGAACATCATTTTTACACGGGACCAAATGAAACAAAATTTCCTAGAAAAATACAGGGACTACTGTAAGGCAACATATACAAGAGACAAAATTTTCAGAATGCAACAAGGGGAAAGAGAATCCCTAGAAGACTATGCACAACGCTTTCAACTTAGCTACAAAAGAGCTAGTCACTGTACCTTAGATCAAGAGTCACTAAAACTTGTCCTTCTTAGAGGAATCAAAGAAGAAAATCTAGAAGTCCTGAACCTTCTAGGAGATGGGGATATATTCTAGAAAACTTATGACCAAATCCTACAAATCGCCAAGAACTATTCTAGATCCAGGAAAGGTAAAAGTGGGACAAGGGATTCACACCCAGTTACTGGGGGATCAGCATCTTCAGGACCAAACCTTACAAATTCTGACTTAGGGAACCTTCTTGATGACATGAAAACTGATATCCTTCAATCCCTAGCAATGCAACTTGATGCACTTCAAATAAAGAAGAAACATGACGAAATAAGGCAAGCATTGGCAGTCCTCTGTCCACGCTGCAAAAAGAAGCATGAGAAGGGACAGTGCACACTAAACACCATAGAAATATGTGGCCTCTGCACTAACGATCACTCCACTGATAAATGTCCTTTGTTTCCCTCCTGCAATGCTGCTATTCAATATCCCACAATTGAAGGTGCAATAGAACAACTCTGTTTTTGTCAATCAAAGAAGAAATAATTTTTCTAGGCCTTACCAACCCAACAACCAAGCCTACTTTAATCCAATAAATAATCAACAAAATTGGAACTCATCACCTGCCACATGGACATATCAACCAACTACAAACCAGTGGCAGCAAATCCAACCATATCAACAACCTTATTACCCACAATCTTACTCTCCATTCCCCCCACCTTTTGCTCAGCCAACCACAAATTATGGAAATCAATATCCTTATTCCTCAAACTGGAGGGCTCCATTGCAGCAGCCAGTCATCATGTCGCCCCCACAGAATCAGCCACCTCCTAGACCTCCACCAATCCCTGCTCAGCCGGTTCCAAACCCTAACAACAACAGAACAGGATAGCAACAGACCTATAACACTGAAATCATGCAATTCCCTACTTATGTAGTGGATACGCTGGAAATAAACGAAATTAATCTCGGGTATGGGAAACCATTACAAAACACACACACACAGAATAATCAAGAAGATGAAGCTCATGAACAAACAACACAACCTGAAATTCAGCATCTAGACGAGCCAAGCCCTCAGGAATAAGAAATTCGACCACCCATACAAAATAGAAACCCTCCATTCCCTGAAAAACTTATACGAAATACAAAAGAAGAAGAGGAAAATGCAATTCTAAACGAATTAAAGCACTTGAACATCCAAATTCCAATTCTACAGGCCATAAGAGATGTGCCAATTTGTAACAAGTTTATTAAAGAGAATTGCTTGAAAAGACCTGGCAGAAGAAGAAGTGACCCACCAACGATAAACGTAGTAGGCCAGTTAGCAGATTTAATGTTGGAAGTCATTGTTAACCCCAAATACCTTGATCCAAGCAGCCCAGTAGTCAACGTGACCATCAACAACAGACATATCGCCAGTAACCTAATTGATTTAGGGGTTTCAATAAACGTGATGACCAAGGATACTATGATAGCCCTAGGACTCCAATCGATGGTCAGACCAACAACTACCGTACTATAGATAGCTGACACATCGACAGTAAAACCTGAAGGAATGCTCGAAGACATCACTATTAATATAGAATCCTGGGAATACCCAGCTGAATTCATAGTCATTGAATTGAAGAGTAAACTTAGTGGGTACCCAATAATACTAGGGATACCTTGGCTAGCAACTGCAGACGCTTATAAAGGTTGCAAATTGGGCAACATGACAATCATCAGTGGGAAAGCTAGGAATAAAATCATGATTTATCCACTAGCAAGGAAGCCTTCAGACCTATAATATAAGAACTGGAGAGATGATTATAATGACCTAACAAACCAAAACATCTGACCTATCCTTACCATTGAAACTGCCCTATCACTAAAATCCATCGATGAAGACAGTTGTTTAGACAAATTCATTCAAAATGCACCCTCTAATCGTGATATTTTTGAATATTTCTTGGCACAGATCAGCAGCAAGAAGAGGAAACATTAAACCACGACCCTGATAGAATGTGGGCAGAGGTACTCACACTTGAAAATCATCCAATCCAGATAAAAATAGTTGAGATAATGTCTGGAAGGACAGTTAATATTAAGTCCAATTTGGAGCCAGGACAAGAATAAAAATTACTGAAGGTACTGTCAGACAACAACAAAGCCTTTGCATGGACATCCACTGACATGAAGGGTATCCACCTAGACACTTGCATGCATTGCATCTATATAAAGGAAGGTGTTCTTCCTATAAGACAACCATAGAGAAGAATGAACCCAACATTAAAGAACATAGTATAACTAGATTTATAGAAGCTATTAGATGCAGGTTTCATAAACCCAATATCAGATAGTGAGTGGGTATCACCATTGGTTATAGTTCCTAACAAAGGAGGGAAGTGGAGGATCTATGTGGATTACAGATAGCTCAATAAGGAAACCAATAGAGATCACTTCCCTCTCCCATTCATCGATCAAGTACTGGACACATTGACTGGAAACAAAATTTTCTCATTCTTGGATGGGTTTAGTGGGTACAACCAGATCCTAATCCACCCAGCTGATCAAGACAAAAAACATTCGCATGCCCATGGGGCACTTATGCATACAGAGAGTGCTTCCCTTTGGGATCTGCAATGCCCCAACAATGTTTCAAAGGTAAATATTAAGCATCTTCTCTGATTTTATTAATGATCAAATGGAAGTCTACATGGATGACTTCACACCCTATGGCCAAAATTTCGAACAAGCATTAAAACATCTAGAATTGGTTTTGAAAAAATGCATTGAGATGAGCTTATGTCTGAGCAATGATAAATGTAGAATTCTCATGGAAGAAGGCATCATGCTTGGACACCATATTTCACAGAGAGGAATTGAAGTTGATCAAGCAAAAGTCACAGTCATCAGAACACTGCCACCACCTATGAAACAAAGAGAGGTGAGAAGTTTTCTTGGGAAAATAGGGTACTAGAGAAGATTTATCGAGAGTTATAGAAAAATTGTTGCATCAATGTTTGCTCTTCTCACAAAAGACACTGAAGTTATTTGGACAAAACATTGTATGACAACATTTGATAACCTCAAGTAGAAGACAATCACAGCTCCAGTACTCCAATGACCAAATTGGGCACTTCCATTTCACATCCATTATGATGCATCATATAAGGCCATTGGTTTAGTCCTTAGACAAGAAGAAGACAGGAGACCATATTCCATATATTATATCAGTAAAAAATTGGCAGGAGCAGAATTAAATTATATAGTCACAAAGAAGGAGTTTATGGCTTTCATACATGCCATAAACAAATTCAGGCACTACATAACTAGATACCAAGTTTTCTTCCACACCGACCATTCAGAAATCAGGTATCTTATGAATAAACCTAATACAAGTGCTTGAATTATTAGATGGCTACTCCTCTTGCAAGAGTTTGACATAACAATTCTGGATAAGCCAGGGAAACACAATGTAGTAGCTGATTTTTTGTCTAGACTCACTCATGGACAAGACAATGAACTGGTAAATGATAACTTTCCTTATGAGCACCTTTTTGCAATCTCCACAAGAATCCCATGGTTTGCTGACATAGAAAACTACTTAGTGTTTGCTAAATTACCACAACATTATAGCCACAAAGAAAAGAATAAAATCATAAGTCAAAGTGCCACGTACACATGGATAGAAGGAATGCTTTTCAAAAAAGGGCCAGACCACATATTGAGAAGGTGTGTCAGAGAAGATGAAGTCCATGACATATTGCATGCCACTCACAACGAGCCATGTGGAGGACATTATGCTACAAAAATAACATCCTATAAAATATTGCAAACTGAATATTATTGGCCAACACTCCACAAGGACTCCTATGAATACGTTTCACACTATGATGATTGTCAACGAATGGGGAAGCCACATCAAAGAGAAGAAATGCCTCTCCATACACAAATCTCATTGGAAGCATTTGAAAAATGGGGATTTGATTTTGTTGGTTCATTCAACCCGCAATCAAATCATAAAAACTATATTCTAGTATGCACAGACTACCTTACAAAGTGGGAAGAGGCAACAACACTTGGAGCAGCAAATGAAACAAATGTGGCAAAGTTTTTTACAGAGCAAATATTCCATATATTTGGAGTACCAAGAGAGCTATTTTCCGACCAAGGCACACAATTTACATCAAATCTCATAGAGGACCTACTTCGAAGAAACAATGTCAAACATTTCAAGTCCTCCTACCACCCTCGGGATAATGGTCAAGCTGAGGTGACAAACAGAGAACTAGAAATAATCTTGACAAAGACTATACAACTCCACAAAAGAGATTGGGCAAACCAATTAAGTGAGTTAGTTTGAGCTTATAATACTACATGGAAGACAACAACAGGCTTCACCCCATATGAGCTAGTTTATGGAAAGAAAATAATTCTTCCCATTGAGTTTGAGATCAAAACATTGAGGATTGTAGCCAAGTTGAACATGGAACTTTCAGACATCCAACAAGAACGAATTCTACAATTAAATCAGCTGGATGAACAACGCAAACAAGCACTTTCCCACACTAAAATTATCTAGCAACAAAGAAAGAAATGGAATGACAAAAACATCAAGCAGAAGAAGCTCAAAGAAGGTGACTGAGCACTACTCTATGACTCCATATTTCACACATTTAAACGAAAACTGACAAGCAGATGGCTCGGACCCTACATCATTGAAAACATCTATGACAATGGAGCTGTCAGAATTACAATAATAGATGAGGAAAAATTCCCCATGATTGTGAATGGACATAGACTCAAAATCTATAAGACACCGAAATCCAGAGAGGAGTTCAAACAAACACTCTATCAGTAGAATCTAATGCTGGTAGAGAAACTAGATCATCACCGGAAAAAAAAAAAATTTGAAAAAAAAAAAATGAAAGAAGAAGAAAAATGAAAAATGAAAAAAGAGAAAATGAAAAAATAGAAAAAATGAAAAAAAAGAGAAAAAAAATATGAAAAAAAAGAGAGAGGACAATAAAAAAATCCACTCAGGTTTTCAAAAACAAAATTGATGGACTTGATCCATCCCTATGTAGAACCAAAAATTAATTTCAAAGCAGAACCAGAAATCAATGTCAAGCGAGCGAGGAAGCAAATTCAAGCGAGCTCGAAAGAAAATTCAAGCAAGCCAGCAAACATTTAGCAGCAAACTCAAAAGGAGACAACAAAAGAACAACCAACAAACATTAGCTTTCATAATTTACAATCAAGCAAGCCAAGAATCATTCAAGCGAGCCAGCAGTCAATTCAAGCGAGCCAAAACAGTAACAAAGCTACCACTAGAAAAATCAAATCATCGTTTGGAGCACCAGTACAAACACAATGCTGAACACAATGACAAGTCATATCAACAAAGCTTGCATGAAAATCAAGCAAACAAAGGTAGCACTTCCAACAGAACAAGCAGGAAAAAAGGCAAAAAAGATGCAACTACTGACACGCCCAAAATCACTATAGACGTAGCTGAACTCAACTACAGAATTCCGCGCGCATACAATCAAGCACGAATCATATAGTTAGGTATGCAAGGAAAGGAAGGTAATCACTTAACTCTTTATTTAATTTTCAAATCAAATCGTTATCCCCCCACAAAGAAGTTATTTCCCAAAGCCGAGGACAGATTATAAGTTCATTCGGCGCCACGGTTCAGAGTAACCTCACAGAATCATGATTACCTACCTCAGACATGTAAGAAGATAACAACATCCACATTCAGCCGCTATATCCCCAAGTGATCAAAGCGGCAGTGCATGATACAATGATGGAAGCAAACACAGGGTGAAATAATGAAAAGGAATTTATAAGGCAGCAAGTATGATGCACAATGATCGAGATAAGTGCATGAAAACAGCTAAATAAGGAAGCATAATCTACAAAAAAGACCCAATTTTGCAATGCAAGCTTTTCAGAAGCAAGAAAAATGAAAGTTCGTGTTGTCACTCAGCCAGCAAGCTACCCTCGAACCTGTGATCAATTCCGACCAATTGAGGTAAGTCGGCCACACTCAATTGTTTTGGTTTGTGGATTATAGTAGAAAAATTCAAGATGATAAAGGGGTTCAAAAACAGTGAGTTGGAGGATCATAAGCCCATTTATGAAAACCCACAGGTTTTATCAATCCTCCGTAATGTGGGTTGGATTCCCTTCATCTTAGGACTGAGAGGGTCCAATACAGAGGTGGCTTTAGAATTCACAAGGAAATTGAAGCACATCAAAGAGAAACAGTTTTTCGCCCGGGTAAGGGGACTACATATCAGACTGGATGAGAAGGAAAATGCTAAATACACAGGGATTCCCATGGGTCTACACTGGAGCAGAGATGATCGGGAATCCAACCAAAGTGAAAAGGAAGCCTTCCTCGGACAAGGAGAATTTTATGAAGAAGACAAGAATGGATTCAAGAGATTCATCATGCCAACACCCTAAGATGAGATAGTTGTTGTCGTTCTGAAATATGTAACGTGCACAGGGAGGATGAGCCATGTCCCTCTCTTCCACTTCCTAATTTTGGAGATTCTGAGACACAGGGGCTGTATCACACCAAATAACAACATCAACATTCCCTACTATCTTCTCCAGACTCTAGGAGAAATGAGTAAAAAGGTAGTTCAGGGAAAAGAAGATGCGCTAGCCCACCATGGGATAATCAAATTGATAATTTGTGAAGAATTAATGGTATAGGTTCCAGAACTTTCATGTGAGGAGTTTGTGGTAATCCCAACCGATGATGTGCAGAGAATGAGGGGTACACCTAATGTAGGCATACCCCTAGCTTTAGGGTCAAAGGAAAAATCCACTTTCGCATCAGGAGCTAAGAGAAAGATTGACTTGGATAGCGACAATGAAGTTATGGAAAATACCCTGATTAGAATAAAACATTCAAAAGAAGCCTCCCGCCAAAAATAATTAGGGGGTTTCCACGAGAAGGCAAGGGGAAAAATGGAAAAATAAGAGGATCACACAGTAGCCCAAAAAAGGAACAGGCAAAGAAGGTAGAAAAAGAGCCCAACCCCATAATTCAAAACTTATCTGATGATGACAAGTGGGTAGACCAAGACGACCCAACTATGCTAGAAGAACAGGATGATTACCAATGGAATCTTGCTAAGAAAGATGTAAATCCTGGAGTCAACGATCAGCTAGCTGAGGCACTGACGGAATTAGCAAAGGTCAGGGAGAAGTTGGCAGCATTAAAAATTGAAGCAAGAATCCAGAGAAGCCAGCCAGCTTCACCAGCAACCCCACTGTTTGCACATGAAAAGACCCATATTTTGAAAATGCAGCACACAGGAGAGTTAAAGTTGTAAGAACAACAAAATTTGGCACTGAAGGAGAAATTGTTCCAAGCTCAAGAAGAGTTGGCTCAAAAAGAATAGAGAATTCAGCAATTAGAGGATACATTGATGACCACCGCTAGGATCTATGATGGTATATTGGGAATCAGGCCACCTTCTAGAATCTATACAATCTACCTAAAGGAGAAATGGGGAAAATTTCAGCTACAGAGGCTAATGCAAGGCCTACCTCTAAAGTTAAACACTCCAAAGGATTTTGTTGACACTTCTCTAAGCTGCATAGAGTTGGAGAAATATCAATTGTGCGAGTTTTCTTTGCACAACTTCATGTTATAGAGCTCACCTAACTGGTCACCTAATCCCTATGTAGGCAACTTCCAGCTAAGAGCACTCTGCTCCTGGATGAACCACAAGATCGAGATATCACAAGATGCTCATCTCTACCTGTCTCAGGAGTGGCAAAACTCATTATGGATCAGGGGTGAGGCAACGCATCCTGAAAGAGTAATCAAGGACCATAGGACTATCACCACCGATGAAGAGTTGGTTCCTATCCTTCTTGGAAAACAACAAGAGGCAGTGACACACTTCGATATGACCCTTCAAGGCACATACAAGAAAGTTTAGGATGCCATCAGTGAGAGATGGGAAAGAATAGTAGAATATTTGAAGAAGAGGGAGCCTCACTCCCCCCTCAGACTAGAGACTGCTCTCACCAAGGCTAACTTATACAGGGAATCGCTAATAAAGCATCAGCTCAGATGGATCGGCATGAAACTAAGCCCACCATTCTTTCTTCCCTTGATTATCAAAGAACAGGTCAATGAAGAAAAGGAGAAAATAGCATGGACCAAAGATGACCAGACCTTGGGCTATCATAGGTAGGCAGGAACCCCTAGGGTTGTTTCCTGGGACATTAGAGAAGTTGTTCAAGAACATGATATGTCACCTAGGGATGGGTAACTCCTTCATTCTGCGGGAGATGATGAGTCCCAAACTAGGAACTCTATAGCCTTTTTATGCCACACAAGCACAATAATGGATAAGGGAAATACCTCTGTTTGTGGGGAATAATACATTTGTTTTGATTATTTAATAGAGTAGTTTAAAGATTATTCTTTTATGATTAAAATAATTTTCTATGAGATAATTATATGGAAATAAGTGTGTATGGTTAGGTGCAGGTAATCTAAGAGATAACAAGCAATTCCAGCTCGAGGACTAAAAGACCTTAAGTGGCTCAACACCCTTTTTCCTAATTTGTAGAAGAAAACTCTTGTTCAGCAGGATCGACATTTAAAGCATAGAGTTAGGTTATGTTTCAAAATAGATATATATATGGACCTCTTGACTAGCAAGGGTTTCCTGTTGGCATTTTTGTAGAACTTACATTCAGCATATGTTATTGGAGACAATTCTGTTTTAAGACTTTTCTGAACATGAAGTTACTATTTTAATGGAAGAAGTGATGTTATCTCAAGCTTTGTGTTTATAAGTATTTTCCCACTCCTAAAATATGGGTTGGAGAGGGCCCCTCCAACACATAGGTCAGGAGCTTCATTTTTACTTCAGGTATTTCTCATATGTCATGTTAATTGATTTAATCACCATCGTATATGAAGTACTTGACAATGGTTTGAATAACATAGTTTTATTTCATTTCAATGATCATTTCAGTTCAACACTTTTTCTTTTTAGTTAGTCAATATTGATTCTGTAATTATGCAATGCGCTTTCCGTAGTCCTCTACATGCATTCTGTGCAGGCGTATTTACCTCTGTTTTCCAGCGCATTATATTAATTTTAGACAATGATTCGGATCTACAATTCCATGCATGTTTCTTTTATATGAGTTCAGTTATGTAGGAGCTAATCGTTTTAAGATTTTTGGATTTAAATAGAGTCAATGATTATCACTTTCAGTATTGGATTCGAATATATAAAGTTTGATTAATTTTCAGCATTGAATTCCTAACTTAAATTTCCAACTTTCAGTACTTCATTTCTAGTTAAAATTCCATTTTTTCAGTACTTTATTTCTAGATCAAGTTTCCCAAGCTTTCAGCATTTTATTTCTTAGATTATATTTACACTCTTCCAACATTTAATTCTTAGCATAAATATCTATTAGTTTCAGCATTTCTAGTTCATAGGTTTACAATCTTTTTATATCCTTTCATTCTTTGTTTAAGAATAGATCACTCCCATTTCATGTTGAGAAACCTTTAAGATACATCCCAACACCCTAAAATGACAAAGACCATCCTATAGATCACATACAGTTCTTAGCACCTCTTAAGTTTGTACGCTCCTTGGTTGATAATTAAAGTATAATTCCGGTTTAGCTACCCTAATTAGGTATCCATTCCTGGAGTCCACCAATGACTTAACCTAGTCCCCCGATGCTATGTCAGCCTTAGAAATTTTAAAGAACTACCTAGCACAGCGCAAAACACTGTTGTCTTCCATAGGTGCAATTGATCCTTCTGATTCACAAATGATGGCATTCGACTTAGACCAATCTGAACCACGCTTTCCTTCCACCTTAGTATTTCAAGTCTCTGTTTCAATCTGGAATCGTGTTAGCCATTGTTGCAACATCGATGAGGTTTCCTCTACATGCGTCTTGTCTACATTCATGTGGCAGAATCTAGGATCCCCTCCCCTACATCCATCCATGAATGCCTTACGAGCCTATGATGGTCTCTTATATCAGCCGCAAGGCCTTCTAGCTAATGTTCCAGTCCAATTAGTTGGCAAAACTATCCTGATTGAAATTGAAGCCGTCAACTCCCAGCTCGACTACAACCTGCTCCTAGGACGAATCTACATGTACGCCATGAAGGTTTTAGCCTCATCTGTGTTCTGGCTTATGATGTTCTTCCATGAAGGACCAGTTGTTAAAATCGACTAGGTCACTTACTATGACCCAAACGCAACTCCTACACCTGAAAATGTTCTCCTAGTGGTTGAACAACCTATTTTTGGAGCGCCTCCTGTTAGAAAAACAGGATCGCAGAGCAATAACAATAAAAATAAATGCAAATATAATCACACACACATTACAAGAGAGACATAGATATATTGTGGTTCACCCCAACTTGGGCGACGTCCACACTAAATTTGCTAGTCCTTATTATTATTACCGTCCAGCAAGGTGAAGGGATACAACCTGCAGCACATCCGCTGCACTTCCTCTTCACTATCTCACATCTCTCTCCTGAACTTAGAGATCTTTATAATGCATAAACCCTAGTACATCAACCCTAGCCCTATTACGATGTATTTCTTTTATAGGGAAAATACAATGGGAAAAATACCATGGGATACCCCAAACCATGGGCCCGCAAAACAGCTGGCGAAAACAGCCCCAAAATTTTAAAAATGCAGAATGGGTGTACAGTCCTCTGGGTTGCACGGCTAAGACAATATCATCTATGAGACTGGAAGATTTGGCTCCACAACCAACAATCTCCCACTTGGATACTAATCAAAACAACTCCACCGCTACTGCACTTGCTGGACTTGGACTTGGAAAATTTCTCCTCTTCACCTTCATGCTAGAAGGCCAACTGAAATCGAGCAAGAACTTAGTTTCTCTCTGGTCACTACATTGGTGAACATGTCTGCAGGATTCTGACTAGTATGTATCTTTTCTAGCTTCAACAGTTCATCTTCCATAACAGAGCATATGAAATGGTACTTGAGCTGTATATGTTTAGTCCTGGAATGGATTGATGAGTTCTTTGCAAGATGAATGGAACTCTGGCTATCACTATATAACCTGCTATCTTTCTGTTTCTTACCCACCTCCTTCATAAACCTTTGCAACCAAATCATCTCTTTACTATCCTCTGTAATAGAAACATACTCTGCTTCCGTTGTTGAAAGTGCAACAACCTTCTACAGTTTCAAAATCCATCTTACTACTGTTCCACCTACAATAAACACATACCCTATGGTGCTCCTCCTCCTATCCTTATCACCTGCTATATCTGCATCAACATATCCCTATAGAACAATGTCTGAATCTCCAAAACATAATTCCTGAGTGGTGGTGCCTCTCAAATACCTAAGAATCCACTGTACTTCCGTCCAATGTTCTTTACCTAGATTGTTCATATATCTGCTCACAACTCCCACTACATGTGCAATATTTGGTCTTGTGCACTCCATGGCATACATCAAGATGCCAACTGCTGATTGATAGGGAATCTTGTACATGTAATCTGTCTCTTCCTGTGTCTTGGGACACATTTCCTTACTTAGACTAAAATGGTTGGCCAAAGGTGTACCAACTGGTTTTGCATTCTGCATTCTGAACCTCTCCAACACCTTTTGTATGCACTCACCTTGAGACAATGTCAATTTGCAATTTTTCTTGTCTCTTGTTATTCTCATACCAAGGATTTGCTTTGCAACACCCAAATCCTTCATCGCAAATGAATTAGCTAGCTTCCTTTTGAGTACATTTATATCTTGCATGTTAGACCCTGCAACAAGCATGTCATCCACATACAATAACAAGATAATATATCTTTCATTGTCTAGCTTCTTGAAATAAACACAATGGTCAGAATGGAATCTACTATAACCTTGTTCTGTCATAAACCTGTCAAATTTTAAAAATACCACTGCCTTGGAGCTTGCTTCAAGCCATACAAACTCTTTTTCAACCTGCATACCAAGTTCTCCTTACCTTTGACATCATACCCTTGTGGTTGTTGCATATATATCTCTTCCTCCAAATCCCCATGGAGAAAGGTTGTTTTTACATCTAACTGTTCAAGATGCAAATCTTCTATTGCCACTAGACTTAAGATAGTCCTAATTGAATTCATCTTAACAACAGGAGAAAATATTTCATCAAAATCAATACTTTGCTTTTGTGCAAACCCCTTTACAACAAGTCTAGCCTTGTACCGCTTCTTACCTCCTTCTTCTTCCTTCAATCTGTAAATCCATTTGTTCTGCAATGCTCTTTTACCAGTAAGCAACTGAACCAGATCCCAAGTCTGGTTTTCTACCAATGAGTCCATCTCCTCATTCATGCCTTGCTCCCACTTCTTTTTAGTTTTCACCTGCATTGCTTCTTCATAGCTGTTAGGAACCTATGTCAACCCTTCTCTTTACTATGTTAGTATATTGTTGTTGGACACATATGCTTTGTAAGTCGTCCCGTAGTATTTATTGATCCGTAGTTTATATTAGCCCATAGTATTGACCCATAGTATTGGACACATATGCTTTGTAAGTCGTCCCGTAGTATTATATGTCCCATGGTTTTGACTCATAGTATTGGGCATAGACTTAGTATATAAGTGTGTGTTGAGGTCATTGAAGGACCGTGAAGTTAATTGTATTGAGCTTGCTCAAAGGAGGTTGCCCCCTCGAAGTGGCCCATGATCAATATAAAAGTGATTATGTTCTATTATTTCTAATATCTCATGTATTTGCATTAATTAATTATTGTAGGTTCATCACATCTGGTATCAGAGCACTTTCTTGGGCTCGTTGGGTGGAATTTCTGCCAAAACAAATTTTTCGCATCTGTTGCAGCTTCGGATTTGGGAATAATCCCTATCCGCTTAACTGTGGGAAGTAATTGGGCATAAGCCCTAAAAATCATTGTGAGGAGTACCATAGGAACCCCAAAGGAGCTGGCCCATTGGGAGGACCTGCCAACGAAAAGGGAAACGACCCCTACCTGATTGACTAGTTCCCACCTGTGAGGTAAACCAAGAGCTGTCGTTTGTGGTAAAACGGTTATCAGTTTTACCTGAGCTGTGGAGTGAGGGGTACTGCCCCAATACGCAAGCTGTCAGACATCATTGGTGGCCGAGTGAAAAACCTGAACTGTTAGGAAGTCGTACATACGTGGGGTCCATATCTATTTTCAGTTGACCTAATGCTGATCACTTCCGCTCCAAATCTAGCCGTTTCAAATCTATTCTGAAATTCGTTCTATATCCAGTCACCGTTTCATATCCAACCGTTTTCGATCCCTTCCGCGTCATTGCGCCACTGTTGCCGATCCATTCAGTTTTTTCTACATATCTCCCTTGTTTTCAATCTGTTTCCCTTGAAATTTTCGGAGAACCCCTGTCATCCCATTCTGCATCTTTCATTCCTGAGGACCCTATCCCCAATTCCCCTTCCCAAATCCCGAAATCCCACATTTTTGTATTTTTAGGGTTTGCCATAACTTCCTCAGATGTCACCCAATCACCTTCAAATTTTACCACAAAGTTCCTTTCTGAATTCTGCTTCTTTGTCCCTCTCTGCCAAATTTTCTCATTCTATCACCCTGCTTCTGAAATCCCCCTTTTTGCTTTCTTGTCCTTTAAATTTGATAGTGTCCAAAATATAGTCAAACCCCAATTACCCATCAGATTGTTTCCCCAATCCAAATTTCCCTTTACTAAATCAGCTTCTATTTGTGTTTTTCTACCCATTCCACCAAAAAAAAACAAAAAAAAAACCTGGTTATGGTTGTCACCCGTGCAGGAGCACAGACCATGGAGGAAGCACTTGTAGCCATCAAAACCAAACTCCAAGATCTGGATGAAAAATTTCTCAGCCTCCATCCTTAGCATTCGGCCATGAACAATACCAGACACCGAGAATCTTTTGCAGCCACCAGGTTCTCTTCTTCTAGCAATTTTCGTGGGTGGAAGCTTGATTTCCTCGCTTCAATGGTATTGATCCGACTGGATGGATATACCGAGCAGAAAAATATTTCAGTCTGCATAATAGTTTTGATGTTTAGAAATTTCCACTTGCATCCTTTCATTTGGAACATGAATCCCTTCAATGGTACCGTTGGCACATCAAAGCTCATCCCGAGCCAAATTGGATAGATTTTTTCCAACTCATTTTTCCACGATTTGGTCCTATTGCTTTTGACGACTTCACAGGAGCAGTCACTAAACTTCACCAAACTGTCACAGTGAGAGAGTATCAGACGTAATTTGAGAAACTAGCCAATCACACAGAAGGATTGTCTAATGAATTCTACAGGAGTTGTTTTATCATTGCTCTCAAGGATGAAATCTACTCAGAGGTCAAATTGTTTTGTCCCAACACAAAGATGGAAGTCCTAGGGTTGGCTAATCTAGCCGAGGACAAGATCGCAGCTCAACAACGCTCCAAACCCACCTTTGTTCCCTTCAGAAATAAGGGTTCCCAACGACCTCCCATCACGCTTGCTCCTCAACCAACTCCTATCAAGCATTTGTCTGAAATAGAAATGCAGGCACGCCGAGAAAAAGGGCTTTGCTATAATTGTGATGAGAAATTCACTCGGGGAGATAGATGTGTTCAACAAAAGCTTTATCTCTTGGATGTGGATTCTCTGCCTGCCTTAGAACTTGGTGAAGAAGTTATAGATATAGTAGATGTTCAGGTCGACATTCAACACCCGCCTGTTGACACCCCATCTCAGGACGACCCACCTGAGATCTCTCTCCATGCTGTAATTGAAGTCACCACCCCACAAAAAATGCGGGTCAGGGGATACTTCAAGAAGCTCCCTCTTACCATACTCATTGATTCTGGTAGCACTCATAACTTCATTGACCCTCGGATTGCCAAACAGGCTGATTGTTTTGTCCATCCTTGCTCTAACTTTGAAGTCATGGTTGCCAATGGGGGCACCTTACTTTGAAAGGGGAAGTGTCACAATGTACGTATCTCTATGGAAGATTATAACCTACGCTCTGACATGTTTTCCTTGTCCTTAGGCGGATGTGATGTGGTTTTGGGCGTTCAATGGTTACGCACACTTGGACCCATCTTATGGGATTTTGCTGAACTTTGGATGCAGTTTAAAGTCAATGGGGCACAACACAAATTTATGGGCTTACAACCAGGGTCTCTCTGCATCATCATTTCACATCGCCTGGAAAAAATCCTTAAGAAGAATTCACATGGTGTCATCGTTCAACTCAATTCCATTCAGATGCACCCATCAACAGTCTCCACTACTTCCTTGGATAGATATGCAGGTATCTTTGTTGAACCAATGCGCTTGCTGCCTTCAAGATACCTTTCCGGTAAGAATGTAGCCACATCTACCTCTCAGCAGGAAATGATGGCTATTTTGCATGCAGTACAGAAGTGGCAGCCATACCTATTAGGGAATTATTTCTACATCACGACTGATCTCCCGAGTCTAGAAAATTTTCTGGAACAATGGGTCTCCTCCCCAACACACCTGCAATGGGTTATCCAACTCATGGGTTATTCCTATGTGATCACTTACAAGCATGGTAAGGACAATATGGTGGAAGATGCTCCTTCTCGCACAATTGATGACCCTGCTTCTCTTACAACTCTTTCTCTTCCTATTCCAAATTGGTTGCAATATGTTCAACAGGGCTATCTCTTCTATGAACTCCATGCTTCTTCATCAACAGGGAACTCTGGGTTTTGCAAAATGTATGACCGGGAATAATGTAACTTCTTTTGGCTGGGACTAAAAATGACAATTCAACAGATGGTGGCTGACAATGATACTTTCCAAGTCAACAAGGGGGAACGACACTCCTTTCGGGATTGCTCAAACCCTTTCCCATCCCTACACAGTTTGGCCAACTATTTCTATGGATTTCCTAGCGGCACTCTAGTGGTACAATACCACATCTCAAAGGAAACCATATGAAGCAGTCTATGGAAAAACACCGCCATTTCTTCTTCCATACACCCTTAGCATCTCCCCAGTTCAAGAAATTGACTCGGTTCTTCGAAACCGCGATCAGATTCTTCTCATTTTGTAGGACAATCTTCACATGGCCAGAATTGGCCTAAAACAACAAGCCGATCAGCACCATTCTAAGTTCATTTTCCACACAGCTAACAGGGTTCTTCTTCATCTACATCCTTCCAAGCAATCCTACTTGACACTCCAAAGGCGTCAGTGGCCCGAAATGCAAACCGAGGATGCTATCGGGGAACCACTCCTTCAGATTCTGCAACAATTTCTCCAACCAAAGCTTTGAGGACAGAGCTTTTTCTAAGGGAGAGGGGATGTTAGGAACCTATTTCAACCCTTCTCTTTACTATGTTAGTATATTGTTGTTGGACACATATGCTTTGTAAGTCGTTCCGTATTAGTTGTTGATCCATAGATTATATTAGCCCATAGTATTAGATGCATATGCTTTGTAAGTCGTCCTGTAGTATTATATGTCCCATGGTTTTGACTCATAGTATTGGGCATAGACTTAGTATATAAGTGTGTGTTGAGGTCATTGAAGGACCGTGAAGTTAATTGTATTGAGCTTGCTCAAAGGAGGTTGCCCCCTCGAAGTGGCCCGTGATCAATATAAAAGTGATTATGTTCTATTATTTCTGATATCTCGTGTATTTGCATTAATTAATTATTGCAGGTTCATCACAATATCATTATGGTTCACCAGCATCAGTCATCAACAAATATTACATTGAAGGAGAGTATCGTTTAGGGAGTCTACTTAACCTGGTAGATCTTCTTGTAGTTGCAGGAGTTTTAGGAACTTGCTGCTCTTCTTAGTTTTCTGGCACCTTTGGAACTTCATTTTCTGTAATTTCATCAAGTACTATGTACTATGTGTTTTCCTTTTCTTGTTTCTTTCCCTGCAACTGATCTTTATACATGACCTTTTCATTGAATATGACATCTCTACTTCTAATGATTTTGTGATTTACATAATCCCATAAACGATAACCAAAATCATCAACCCCATATCCAATAAAAGTACATTTCTTGGATTTAGCTTCAAGCTTTGTTCTTTTTTTTTTATCAATATGGACAAATGTTTTGACAACCAAACGTTCTCAGAAATGAGTAGTTTACATTTTTATCTATCCATGCCTCCTCTAGAATACCACCATCCAAAGCACTTGAAGGTCCTTTGTTTATTAAATAAACAACAGTATTTATAGCATCCACCCAAAATTGTAAGGGCAACCATGCATGCAGTCTCATACACCTTGCACTCTCCATGATCATTTTGTACATCCTTTCTGACACACCATTTTCTTGTGGTGTTCCCGGGACTGTCTTCTCTCTATGAATCCCATGGTATGAATAGTAACTATCAAACTCCTTGCCGCAGTACTCTACTCCATTATCAGATCTAAGACACTTCAACCTTTTTCCTGTCTCATTCTCAACCAAAGATTTTCACTTCTTAAAAGTAGCAAACACATTAGTTTTCTGTCTAATGCAATAAACCCAAGTTTTCCTAGTTTCATCATCAATGAATGTAACATAGTAATGAGAGCCACCAATAGATTGTACCTGAGCCGGTCCCCATACATCTGTATGCACTAGCTCTAACTTTTTATTCTTCTTCTGTTTCCCCACCCTGAGAAATCTGAGTCTCTTCTGTTTTCCATAAACACAGTTCTCACAGAATTCCAAACTTACCTGCTTCAAATTTGGCAGCAACTTCCTTGAGTGGAGAATCTGCATCCCCTTCTCACTCATGTGGCCAAGCCTATGATGCCACAATGTTGTATCTGTTCCTGTGGAAGCTAAAGAGATAGAATAGTCAGTATTATGAGGACATAAATACAACATACCTATCCTGTCTCCTTTTTCTATCACCATTGATCCTTTAGTGATATTCCACCACTTTTATCCAAATGTAGATAGACAACCGCCATCTCCCAACTTCCCTATTGAGATCAGATTTCTTTCATAGCAGGAATATGCCTAACATCTTTCAACAGCCAGTCAGTTCCATTCTTATCTTTTATCCATACCTTACCCATTCCAACAATTTTACATGGTTCATCATCATCCAATAAAACATGTCCAAAATCGCCAGGAACATACTCATGAAAGTATTTCCTATGGGGTGTAGCATGACATGAAGCTCCTAAATCTACTACCCAATAATCACTAGTATTATCTAATGCAAGAATGAAAGCATCTTGCAACACGTCACCTGCTACATTTGATTCCTAAGTAGTTTCCTTTTGTGCATCTCCTTTCTTATTTAGAGATCTGCAGTCTATCTTCAGATGTCCTTTCTTTCCATAGTTCCAGCACTCTATTTTTCCTAGTCTGGACTTGGATCTATCCATTTTAGACTTGCCAGGATTACCTTGGCTCTTTCCTCTCTCCTTTTGTCTTCCCCTGCTCTCCATGGTCAACACATTGCCTGATTTCTCATCTGTGCTTTTTCTTTGCATTTCCTCGCTAAGAATAACACCAATAACATCATCAAATTTAAAGGTGTTTGAACCAGAGACAAAGTTACTTATAGCCATGACCAAGCTATTCCAGCTTTCTGGAAATGAACACAAGATTAGAAGATCCCTAACCTCATCATCAAATTTCACACTTACAAAAATTAGCTAGTTTGTAACCGTATTAAAATCATTTAAATGATCAGTAACAGATCCACCTTCAGACATCTTCATATTAAATAAACGCTTCATTAGAAATACCTTGTTGAAGGCTGAGGGTTTTTCATACATCTTACCCAGTGTGCTCGACAAACCCTCTGTTGTCATTTCTTTTGAGATATTGAAAGCCACCGACAAAGCTAGGCTCAGCCACATTGTTCCCAGATCCTTTCTGTCAAGAACCTCCCATTCTTCATCCTTCATGGCCACCGGCTGCTTTGCTCTTCCTCCCAATGGTAGGAATAGATCCTTCTAGTACAAATAGTTTTCCATTTGCATCTTCCATAACTAGAAGTTTTGGCCACTAAACTTCTTGACCTTAAACTTTCCTTCTTCTGCCATTGCTCCCACTTGAACCAGAAACCCTAGCCTCCTGTGGGTTTATCTGCCAAATATACCTTTTGCTCTGATACCAATTGTTAGAAAAACAGGATTGCAGAACAATAACAATAAACAAAAATGCAAATATATAATCACACATACATTACAAGAGAGACACAGATATATCATGGTTCACCCTAACTTGGGCTACGTCCACACTGAATTTTCCAGTTCTTATTATTATTACCATCTAGCAAGGTGAAGGGATACAACCTGCACCATAGCCGCTGCACTTCCTCTTCACTATCTCACAGTCTCTCTCCTAATCTTAGATATCTTTACAATGCATAAAACCTAATACATCGACCCTAGCTGTATTACAATGTATTTCTTTTATAGGGAAAATACAATGGGAAAAATACCACGGGATACCCAAAACCATGGGCCCGCAAAACAGCTAGCGAAAACAACCCCAAAAATTTAAAAATGCAGAATGGGTGTACAGTCTTCTGGCGTGCACGACTAAGACAATATCATCTATGAGACTGGAATATCTGGCTCCACAACCAACACCTCCCTCGTTGATTTCCACCGTAGGACCTGGAATTTATTCAAATACTCCAATGGTCTCCACATTTCATTTTTTACTGCATCCCCCTTCGGCCATTGAGATCTTTGACTTGTGCACCATTTCATCAATTCGATCGGTCCCTAACCCTCAACCCCCACCATAGTCCCAACATCCATTGGTACCTATCCACATTGGATCCACACTGATCCACACAATATCATTCTATTTCCACCATCAGGGGTAGTAATTATGCCCTTCGTGGCCACATTGAATCTCCTGGGATTGATGTTAGGAATTCCCATGTGGTAAATACCTTCCCCTTGTTAGGAACCTGTGTCAACCCTTCTCTTTACTTTGTTAGTATATTTTTGTTGGACACATATGCTTTGTAAGTCATCCCGTAGTATTTGTTGATCCATAGTTTATATTAGCCCATGGTATTAACCCATAGTATTGGATGCATATGCTTTGTAAGTCGTCTTGTAGTATTATATGTCCCATGTTTTTGACTCATAGTATTGGGCATAGACTTAGTATATAAGTTTGTGTTGAGGTCATTGAAGGACCGTCAAGTTAATTGTATTGAGCTTACTCAAAGGAGGCTACCCCCTCGAAGTGGCTCGTCATCAATATAAAAGTGATTCTGAGTTCTATTATTTTTGATATCTCTTGTATTTGCATTAATTAATTATGCAGGTTCTTCACATCTGGTATCAAAGCACTTTCTTGGGCTCGTTGGGTGGAATTTCTGCCAAAAAAATTGTTTTTTTAATCTGTTGCAAGTTCGGATCTGGGAATAATCCCTATCCGCTTAACTGTGGGAAGTACTTGGGAATAAGCCCTAAAATTCATTGTGAGGAGTACCGCAGGAACCCCAAAGTAGCTGGCTCAATGAGAGGACCTACCAACGAAAAGGGCAACGACCCCTACCCGATTGACTAGTTCCCACCCGTGAGGTAAATCAAGAGCTGTCGTTTGTGGCAAAGCGGTTATCAGTTTTACCTGAGCCGTGGAGTGAGGGGTACTGCCCCAATAAGCAAGCCATCAGACATCATTGGTGGTGAAGTGAATCCCCTGAACTAATAGGAAGCCACTTATACCTGGGGTCCATATCTATTTTCAGTTGAACTGTTGCCAATCACTTCCACTCCAGATCCAGCCGTTTCAGATCTATTCTGAAATTCGTTCCAGATTCAGTCGTTGTTTCAAATCCAACTGTTTTTCGATCCATTCCGCGCTGTTACAGATCCATCTGTTGCAAATCCCTTTCGCGCCACCAAAAAAAAGGTATAAAATTCTGTTTTTCGGCCATATCTCCCTTGTTTCAACTCTGTTTTCCCTGAAACTTCATTGACATCCCTGCAATCCCATTCTACATATTTCATTCCTAAAGACCCTATCCCAAATTCGACTTCCCAAGACCAGAAATCCCACATTTGTCTATTTTTAGGGTTTGTCATAACTCCTTCAATTTTCACCCAAACGCCTTCAATGTTTGCCACCATGTTCCTTTCCTAATTCTGCTTCTTTGTCCCTCTCTACCAAATTTTCTCATTCTTTCACCCCGCTTCTGAAATTCCCATTTTTTGCCTTCTTGTACATCAGAAAGTGTCCAAATTATAGTCAAACCCCAATTACCAATTCGAGTTTTTCCCAAATCCAAATTTTCCTTTACTAAATAAGCTTTTGTTTGTGTTTTTCTATCCATTTCCAAAACCAAAAAAAAAAAACCTCCTGGGTGTAGTTGTCACCCGCGCAGGAGCACAAACCATGGAGGAAGCACTTGCAGCCATCCAAACCAAACTCCAAGATATGGATGAAAATTTTCTCAGCCTATCTTCAACATTCAACCATGAACAATAACCGACAACCAGAATCTCTTGCAGCCACCGGGTTCTCTTCTTCCAACAATTTTTGTGGGCTGAAGCTTGATTTTCCTCGCTTCAATGGTACTGATCCGGCTAGATGGATATACTGGGTAGAACAATATTTCAGTCTACATAATACTTTTGATGTCCAAAAAGTTCCACTTGCATCCTTTCATTTGGAACAGGAAGCCCTTCAATGGTACTGTTGGTACGTCAAAGCTCATCCCGAGCCAAACTGGACATATTTTTGCCAACTCATTTTGCCACGATTTGGTCCTAGTACTTTTGATGACTTCATAGGAGCACTCACTAAACTGCACCAAATTGGCACGGTGAGAGAGTATCAGATGGAATTTGAGAAACTAGCCAATCACACAGAAGGATTGTTTGATGAATTCTACAGGAGTTGTTTTATCAATGGTCTCAAGGATGAAATCCGCTCAGAGGTCAAAATGTTCTGTCCCAACACAATGATGGAAGTCCGAGGGTTGGCTAAGTTGACCGAGGACAAGATCGCAGCTCAACAACGCTCCAAACCCACCTTTGTTCCCTTCAAAAATATGGGTTTCCAACGAACTCCCATCACGCCTGCTCCTCGACCAACTCCTATCAAGCATTTTTCTGAAACAGAGATGCAGGCACGCCGAAGAAAAGGGCTTTGTTATAATTGTGATGAGAAATTCACTCAGGGACATAGATGTGTTCAACAAAAGCTCTATCTCTTGGATGTGGATTCTCTGCCTGCCTCTGAACTTGGTGAAGAAGCTCTAGATACAGTCGATGATCTCTCTCCATGCTGTAACCGGCATCACCACCCCACAAATAATGCGGGTCAGGGGATACTTCAAGAATCTCCCTCTTACCATACTCATTGATTCTAGTAGCACTCATAACTTCATTGACCCTCGGATTTCCAAACAGGTTGATTGTTTTGTCCATCCTTGCTCCCACTTTGAACTCATGGTTGCCAATGGGGGCACCTTACCTTGCAAGGAGAAGTGTCACAATGTGCGTATCTCTATGGAAGATTATAACCTATGCTCTGACATGCTTTCCTTGTTCTTAGGAGAATGTGATGTGGTTTTGGGCGTTCAATGGTTATGCACACTTGGCCCTATCTTATGGGATTTTGCTGAACTTTGGATGCAGTTTTCAGTCAATGGGGCACAACACAAATTTATGGGATTACAACCAGGGTCTCTCTACATCATCAATTCACATCGCCTGGAAAAAATCCTTAAGAATAATTCACATGGTGTCATCGCTAAGCTCCATTCCATTCAGATGCACCCATCAACAATCTCCACTACTTCCTTAGACAGATATGCAGGTGTATTTGCTTAACCAATGAGCTTGTTGCCTTCAAGAGACCTTTCTGGTAAGAGTTTAGCCGCATCTACCTCTCAGCAGGAAATGATGGCTATTTTGCATGCAGTACAAAAGTGGTAGCCATACCTATTAGGGAATTATTTATGCATCAAGACTGATCTCCAGGGTCTGGAAAATTTCTTGGAACAATGGGTCTCCTCCCCAACACACCTGAAATGGGTTATCCAACTCATGGGTTATCCCTATGCGATCACTTACAATAATGGTAAGGACAATATGGTGGTAGATGCTTCTTCTCGCATAATTGATGACCCAGTTTCTCTTACAGCTATTTCTCTGCTTGTTCCAAATTGGTTGCAATATGTTCAATAGGGCTATCTCTTCTATGAACTCCATGCTTCTTCATCAGTAGGGCACTCTGGGTTCTTCAAAATGTATGACCAAGAACAATGTAACTTCTTTTGGCAGGGACTGAAAATGACAATTCAACAGATGGTGATTGACTGTGATACTTTCCAGGTCGTCAAGGGTGAAACAACACTTTTTTTAGGACTGCTCAAACCTTGCCAATCCCTACACAGATTTGGCCAACTATTTCTATGTATTTATTAAAAGCACTCTAGTGGTACAATACCACATATACAAGGACACCATATGAAGCAGTCTATGGACAGACACTGCCAGTTCTTCTTCCATACACCCTTAGTAGCTCCCCAGTTCAGGAAATTGACTCGGTTCTTCGAAACCGCGATTATATTCTTCTCATTCTGCATGACAATCTTCACATGGCCAGAATTTGACTACAACAACAAGCTGATCAGCACCATTCTGAGTGCACTTTTCATGCAGCTGATATGGTTCTTCTTCATCTACAGCTTTCCAAGCAATCCTCCCTGAAACTCCAAAGGCATCAGTGGCCCAAAATGCAACCCGAGGATGCTACTGGGGAACCACTCCTTCAGATTTTGCATCAATTTCCCCAACCAAAGCTTTGAGGAAAAAGATTTTTCTAAGGGAGAGGGGATGTTAGGAACCTGTGTCAACCCTTTTCTTTACTTTGTTAGTATATTGTTGTTGGACGCATATGCTTTGTAAGTCATCCCGTAGTATTTGTTGATCCATAGTTTATATTATCCCATTGTATTGACCCATAGTATTGGATGCATATGCTTTGTAAGTCATCCTGTACTATTATATGTCCCATGGTTTTGACTCATAGTATTGGGCATAGACTTAGTATATAAGTGTGTGTTGAGGTCATTGAAGGCACCATGAAGTTAATTGTGTTGAGCTTACTCAAAGGAGGTTGCCCCCTCGAAGTGGCTCGTGATCAATATAAAAGTGATTCTGAGTTCTATTATTTCTGATATCTCGTGTATTTGCATTAATTAATTATTGCAGGTTCTTCACACCCCTAATCCCACTCCAACGCGGCAAGTCATTCTTCAACCAGTCCAACCGATCACCACCATTAATCATCCACCTCCTGGTGTGTCGGTAAAAAGCACTTGCGACACTACCCCTTAGTCTTATAAAAATACTGGGGGAAAAACCAACCAAATATATACTGCACCAAATGCGACTAAACCATGCATCCTCCCCCTCTAGCCCGCAGCCATCCTAAGTGTTCATTGTGCGATGATTTGGGCCATGCAACCCATAATTTTCCACAATTGCCCGACCTTCAAGCATGCATGAAGACATTAAAGGATGACCCCACTATACTGGTTTTCGAACTCCCAACCATCCCCCCACCACGTAGCAAATCATTGTGCACCAACCACTCATGTGCCATATGCGGACTTTACGGCCATTACTCTCATCATTGTTGAGACTTACTAGAGTATTGGTTGGTTTTGCATTAAATGCATCAATCTTTGTTAGAATCATCCATTACTACCATCAAGGATATTCACCCGCCTAAATCCTCCTTTTCGACAGAGGTTAACACTATTTATATGATTTCCACAAGTGGCAAACCAACCATTCCCCCGACCTCCATCTTTACCTCTTCCAATCTGTCAGCACTCAGAATTTTTCCTTTGGTTGTGGAAGGATAATCCTAAGGTAACTCTTTCAAACCAATATTTAGGAGGAAACTAGTTTTTTTCCTACCAGAGAGGGCTCTCGCAAAGAATAGATACAATGACTAGAGATATTTTCAAATTGATTTCATTTTAAAATTGTGACAAGATGAAACATGTATATACCATTGGGCATGGAGTAAAAAACTATAACATTTAAAATCAACACATTTTAAACAATGAGGATTTTTGCAAAGGCAAGGTAGTTATCTTTTAATAGTCAATTTCTTGTTTGGCAGGTGATATTTGAAGAAAGAATGACAGTCCATCAATATTAGGCATCAACCATGGATGAATCCAACATTGACTTTAGAGGAAAAATATGAATACTTTGATCTGATTAAACCAGAGCATAGTTACATGAATTCTGATTTAAACAAAACTCTCATCAAAGCATGAAGGGAAAACATAATGAAAATAAATTTCTATGGAATGAACAAATCACATAAGGAAAGGAAAAATACGGACTGTAAATCAATAACACGTGAATATTTACTCTTTAAAATATGCTCAACTCTGCTCGGCCATCTTTATTCAAAACTAAAAGAGATATGTTGGCAGGTGGTTTGGTAAGGTAGCATCGCAACATCTTGGATGCTACGACAAGTCAGAAGATGTCACAGAAGGCAGAAACCTAGGAAATTTACGTATTTTTGAGTCAATTGTACCGTAGAATGTGGGTTTTGGGTCATTTGGACCGTATGTTATGTAATTTTGGGTTAATTGTACCGCAACATGCAGGTTTTTTGGGTCATTTGGATCGCATGAGTTAGATTTTGGGTCATTTACTCAAAGTGTCGGTTAGGAAGTTGTTAGTAAGTGGACAAACAATCTAAAGGAAGAAGCCTATTTATAGTCATAGAGTCATACGAGTTGGATATCTAGATCTAGAACCTAAGCTGAATGTGAAAGTGAGATCTGATCTTGAGATGCGTCTGTGAGATCCGTGTTTTTGCAGAGATATTGTATCAGGGTTTTGCGGATGAAATATAACATGACGGAACTGTTTGGTGAAATTCCCTATGTATCTTTTGTCACTTATGGTAATGCATGTTGTGATTTATGAATGATGTTATGTTTTCTTGTTGCAACTAATGCTTTATTGTTATGCTTGCTATGATGAATGTTTCTATTGGATGATGCAATGAATACAATGGTGTTGAAGTTAAATACATAAATCTATTTCTGAAGTGGTTGTTTCCGCAAACATCCTCCTTCATTCAGCGGAAACATGGTTCCATCGACTCTCCCTTGAACATCTTGGGTGAGACCTCATCTACTCTGCAGGTTTTGTTGGATGGGGTAAAACCCATCTGGGTCGGTGCTCAGGGAGATCACAGTGGGTTGGTGTCGACAGTGATGGGAACCCTTGTCAATTGGGTTTGAGTCAACAAATGGTTCTATTGCCGGGATTGTGTGTGAAGTAAAAGGAGGATACGTTGTGGCATCCAACGTAGTCGAAGATACAGAGCTGGTTTGATCAGAAGTTGCAGGAATTCGCTGAAGAAGAAAGTTGGAACACTCGACCGACAGTAGATCAATGGGTGGATATATATATTCACGATGGTACGCACGAATGGTTTTTCTGTGAATTCTAGGTCCTTTTGTTCGAGTGGTTGGCAAAGTTGACCTTTCAGAAGAGGAACCACCAAGGTGGTGAGCCGACGACCTGGACCATGGAGTTGATCCAAGAAATACAGGAAGTTGACAACAAAGCATCATGGGCTGTCGAAGTGTGGCTTGATAGCATCTTGGAAGGGTATATCACTGAATTCACGGTTGATACGCAAAAGTCTTATAGTGAAGCTGAAAGATATTTCTTCCACGAACCCTGGGGAAGGTTTCTGCTGTCGCTCTAACTGTCCATTAAGATGTTTAGTTGTGAGAAAGATATATTGAAGATGCATCTAGATCAATAAACATCCTGGTGGGCGGAGGTCGTGGGTATCGTGACATCAGGGGGCGGTACATGGAATGATTAGGGGTGGATGGGTGCAGTTCATGACGAGACTGTGAGTGAATCCAAAGAAGAGAGTAGTATTACAAGGGGAGGAGCGATGTTTCGACAACAAAAGAGGAAGAGGATAGGAGAAATTCCTCCTGTGATTGAACTGCAAGTTTGCGAAGGAAGACCACATGGGATGAAGCGAACTCATGGTCTGAAAAAGGACAACCATGCTATGCCCAGGATAGATGTAGGACCAAACCTCGGCAGCAACGTACCTACACCTCCTCTCACTATCTGTCAACTGGTAAGAAACATAACTTTGACCCCACCGGGTCAACAAAAATTGATTGCTAGTAGTTCAGTGCCTACAAGAAAGAAGCCCAGGATGGCAGGCAAAGATGCTAAGTTGTTGTTGTTCCATGAGAATGGGATAGATAACCCTAAGTAGTACTATTTGTTTGTGTGAAGCAGTATGGACCGTAAAATATATCACTAATGATAACGCTAAGAAAGGACAGTTAGAGACAACTCTGCGAGGTCGCGCATTAGATTGGTTTATGAAGTTCGTTCTAGTCCCTACAGGAGCTCCAGTGAAGACACTAGATGATATCAGGGATTGTTTGATTGTCGAATTCAGAAAACCCAAGTCTGAAGCACAATATATTATAGAATTGAAATAAATTAAGCAGTATCCCAATGAGACGGTGTGGGATTTTGACCAGCGGTTTAAGACGCTGATGGCGAGGGTTAGTTTTGATATGAGCATTGTCCAACACAAAGAGTGGTTCATCGCGGCACTCCTACCGCACATTCGACTACCACTTATGCAACAGAACATTATGACACCCAGTGAAGCTCTGGAGATTGCAATGCGGTTGGAGGCATCACCGATTGATTAAAATGCAGCTGGTATGTCACAGATACAGACATAGTTGGCTAACTTGACCATACAGCTGCAAGATCTGAAGAAGAGCAAGGAGCAGCGCGAAGAAGTATGGTGTACGCGATGCTGAGGGGAATGACATATTAAGGACAATTTCCCTGACTTCCGCAACTATTTGGTTTCGTTGGCACCCAACCCGTTTAATGGTGCTGGCATGCCATGGTGTCATGTTTGTCAGGTATACTGGTACCGCCATGAGGAATGTCCATACATGTATAAGATGGTCACCAAACCGATGAATCTGTATTGTAATTTCTGTAAATCTATGGGACATGACGACAAATATTTCTGGGCATATGGGTTGCTTCATGAGAGAACGTACAATGCATTCTATGTGAAGGACAATCAACGTGTCGTACAACAACCGCAACCGCAGCCGCAGGAATCCTAGCCGCTACCTCAACCGTAGGTACAGTTTGTACCCCAACAGCAACCACATCAGTTCATGCCGCAATATGCTCCAATGCAAATGGCTCCATAGCAGCCACAGTACGTTCAATAATCGCACTATGCGCAGCAAGGGAAGGGAATGCAACCAGCTCCTATGTAGCAACAGTACAATCAACCGCAGTATCAACAGTAGGGTGGATTCCATGGAGGATTCTGGGGTGGACACAGCGGAGGATTTGGTCACGGAGGAGGACAAGGAGGTCACGGACCTGTTCAGTGATATCACTGTGCAGTATGGGGACACTATTAGTGTGATTTCCCACTATTGTAGATGTAGTGTACATTTTTCTTTGTTACAGACCACACAGTGGAAAACTACCTGTAGTTGATTGCACGATGGCAAGTAGGGAATGTTCCACAGTTGCAGAATCAGAACCAGGCCCAGTAGCCAGTACAAAATCAGGTGCAGCAACTGGTACAAAACCAGAATCAACATCCAATTCAGAATGCTAATCAAAATGTGAACCAACCAGGGAACCCGGCACCAAATATGAATCAGGGTGCAAATGTTGCGACAATTTCAACAGAGCCAAGGCCACAGGATGCGGCTGTCGCAGTCATCACGCAGGGAGGTGCAGCAATAGGAGGGTACATTCAAAAGGCCGCATAGAAGAAGGTATCATTTGACGTTGAGTCCGAGCGTGATACGTTCTTTCAGGAACGTCGTGCAATGGACCAGGATTGTGGTAAAGCTATCATTTGCGACATGCGACCTGTTTTTTATGCTACCTTAGAGGCAGGTCCATCAGAACAGTTTGGCACCTTGCAGAAATTTCTTGAGAACTATTTATTATTGGAAAGAGATCCCGCGACCCTTGCTGAAATTGAGGGGTTGTTGCAGCATCCATCTAGGGGACGACGGGAGTCTACGATAAACTCCTTACAACGGTGGAACACATGTAAGGAGATGTGAATGAATATCCAAATCGGGGATTATGAAGTTGATTCGGTTATTCTGTATCTTGGTTAGGATGTCAACATCCTAGCCAAGTAGGAATGGTAGAAAATGGGGAGTCCCCCATTGAGCTAGTCTTCTGTATAGCTCCAGTTATCTAATCCCGGTAAAGTGACACCGATTGGGAGAGTCCCACATCTGGTGGTGGACATTGAGGGCATAAAGACCTATGCTAACTTCGATGTCATCGAAGTGGTTGAAGGAGGAAGTTCATATCCCGCGTTGTTGGGGATCGGATGGGCTAACAATAGTGGAGCGGCAATCAACTTCAAGCGCCGGATGATGACTTTCGAAAACCGCGATCTCAGATTCATAGCCCCATTGGATTTGCTGAAGGATGCAGATACATTGAGCTACTGAAGGATGAAGATCCCAGTGGATGGGACCATGCATTCAACATTTCCAAAAACTATATTCATCCGACTACCAACAGTGAGCTGGGATGGCGCAGTGATAGCTCGTCGTCTTCTGACTCGGATGACGCGTTAGAATACTAGCAGAATCGCCTGCATGAGGTGTCACTCTGAAAGTGTGGGCTAATTACGCAGTCGCTATGCCGCATTGCAACTGAAACGATCACATTACCAATATATGAAGGGCTTCCTGGCTTGTCCGACTTTCTGACATAATTTGAGGAACGCGTTTCAGAACCACAGCGATTGCTCGCATTGGAGGAAGCACTAAAGACTGCTCCAACACGCTGGTGGGTGATATACAAGAAATCAATCGACGGGGGGTCGCAATGCAGGAGATTGATGACGGTTCATTTTGGTGATACCGAGGTCTACCACACAGGGAAATATGATGGTCGAAATAACCTTGGAAGTCATTTGAGGGAGTGCCAGGAATTGTGAGTATCATGACCGCGAGACCAGTGGGTCGATGCCTTTATTCACACTCTAGATGAGATGCCACACTCGTGGTATACTATAGCTGAGTTGCAAGGAAAAATTACCACTTGGGTGGAGTTGACGGTATGCTTCACTCATACGTTGAGCTTTGCGGATGCCAACCTTGATGTCAACAATGCTTTGCAACTCATCCGTGATGTGGTTCTGAAGGTTGTCCCAGTCGCATATCGCACGGATCCGCATGCGCATTGCGAGATGAAATCCATGATGGAATGTTACAACATCACCGGTGGGCTCGAAGACGGTGATGATCCACGGAATGTCAATATTCCAGAATCTGAAGGAAGTTGTGATGTGGTACCACCTAATGCACCAAGTAACCCGTTCAGTCAGCCCTTGAAGCTTCGTAAGATCAATATTGGGACGGAGACCACACCCAAAGGTCACTGATTTGCTGCATGAATTCCAAGACCTCTTTTCTACGAAATTTTCTGAGTTGAAAGGTATTTTGGGTGATCTAGGGGAGATGAAGATCCCCTTGAAACCAGATGCTAAACCGATCAGGCAACGACCCTATTGGTCAAATCCACGACATAAGGAGAGGGTCAAGGTAGAAATTGACTGCATGTTGGATGTTGGTATCATTGAACCAGTTGAAGAGTCAAAATGGATCAGTCCCATGGTGGCAGAGGACAAGAAGACTGGCAAGGTGCGCATTTGTGTTGATTTGTAGAAGTTGAATGATTCCTGCTTGCATGATCCCTTTCCGACTCCGTTTACTGATGAAGTACTCGAAGGTGTGGGAAGCTGGGAGATGTACTCTTTCACCGATGGGTTCTTGGGCTATCGTCAAATCCGCATGCTAAAGGAAGACCTCCACAAGATTAATTTTGTGACAGAATGGGGTTGTTTCCAGTATACTGTGATGTCGTTTGGGTTGAAGAACGCACCTGTGATATTCTCGCAGTTTGTTGTTGTGGCATTCCGGGATTTTATTCTGAAGTTCTTGCAGGTATACATGGACGACTGGACAGTCTATGGTTTGATCCGTGATCATCTAGCCAATCTGCGATTGATGCTAGAGCGATGCCGACAACACCAGATATCGCTGAATTTGAAGAAGTGCATCTTTTGTGCATTGTTTGGGATATTTCTGGGCACATTGTGTGCAAACAAGGGTTGTTAGTCGATCCCGCAAAGATTGCGCTCATTTTGAGCTTAACACCGCCGACTAATGTTAAACAGTTAAGGGAAACTTTGGGGCATACTGGGTATTATCACAAGTTTATTAGGGGATATGCAGCGATCACCGCCCCTATGGAGAAGCTATTGAAGAAAGATGTGGTATTTCAATGGAGCCCTGAATGTCAGGATAGTTTTTAGTAGCTGAAGGCTAAGATGGCTTCGACACCGATATTAGTATTTCTGGACTGGAGTAAGGAATTCCATGTCCATGTTGATGCACCATCGATTGCACTAGGTGTGGTGCTAGCGCAACCAGGAGAGGGGGATCTCGATCACCCTATTACTTTCGCGAGTCGGATGCTATCATATGCAGAAAGGAACTACACCACTACCGAGAGGAAAGGATTCTCCATGGTCTATGAGCTGCAAACGTTCTGAAACTACTTATTGGGAAGACATTTTAAGATGTTCACAGACCACTCTGCATTGAAATACCTGGTCAATAAGCCTATGTTGGGGAGGAAGATATGTCGATGGATACGTCTTTTCCAGGAGTTCAATTTTGAAGTGATTGTGAAGCCAGGGCAGTTGAATGCTGGCTCTGATCATCTATCGCGGATTGAAACAGGAGAGGATCCAACTAACATTGAATACAGGTTGCCTGATGCGCAACTGTTTAAGGTTGAAGTAGCCGATGGCTATTTTGAAGAAATCATTCAGTTTCTGGAAATAGGTACCACACCAGAGGAGTTCACCATGAGTCAAAAGATGTAGTTGGTGGTCAAGGCTACAAACTTCCATCTCATTGTGGGCGAGTTGTACAAATTAGGCTCAGATGAGATATTACAATGGTGTGTCTTACCACATAAGCAAGCGCAGATCTTGGCAGAAGCACATGCAGGAGTAGCTAGAGGACACTATGGTGGTGGGGTGACTGCTGAGAAGTTGCTTCATACAGGGCTCTGGTGGCCCATGCTGCACAATGATGCGACAGACTATGCATAGTCCTGCGATGTTTGTCCGCGAGCCGGAAAGCCATCCAGGAGGGATGAGATGTCGCTGATGCCTTAGCTAACAATGAAGCCATTCAACAAATGTGCAGTCAATTTTGTGGGACCAATCAATCCACCGAGGAAGCACACTGGTACAGGTTACATACTCATGGTGACCAACTATTTGACAAGATGGATAGAATATGCACCAGTTGTTGATTGTTCTGCAGCCACAGCTACGCAGTTTTTGTTTGACAACATTGTCACTTGCTTTGGCTGCCCCAAGATATTGCTGAGTGATCAAGGCAGCCACTTTCTTAATCGCACCATCACCACATTGACAGAGGAACTGCATATACATCATAAGAAGAGTATCCCATATCATATGCAGGAACATGGCACGGTGGAAGCTTTCAACAAGATATTGGAGCATGCACTGACAAAGATGTGCAATGCAAACCACGATGATTGGGATCTGAAAATCCCAACAGTGTTGTGGGCATATCGCACAACATGTAAAAGGTTGATGGGACAGACACCATTCAAGCTGGTGTATGGAAAAGAAGCGGTTATGCCAAGGGAGTACATTGTTTCGAGTCTGCGCATAGCGGCAGCGACAGGTATGGATGCTACAACAGCATTAGAAGAACGTCTAGCGCAGTTAGTACAACTGGAGGAAGATCGCTTTATCGCAGGATTCCACCAGGGTGTGGAGAAGGATTGCTAGAAGGCTTGGCATGATCACCACATAAAAAAAATAGTTTCAACAGGGTGACTTGGTGTTGTTGTATGACAACAAGTTTAGGAAACATCTAAGAAAACTACAAATGCATTGGCTTGGTCCATATCGCATCAATAGCTTCACTTCAGGAAGTGCAATATAGTTGCAGTAGTTAGACAGAGTGATGCCCCCAAAGTTGATTAATGGTAGCATGTTGAAGCCCTATCGGTTGGGCTTGGAACAACACAATTCCTGAGTTGCATCGGGGAAAAAAAATGCAGGCTGATCGGTGGCAGGTTGGCGCACCAACAAGAACATAATGCGCAAGCAGGGAGGCTTGTGCCGCAATTTAGGAGCGGTCCACGACAGTGGTCGGGTCGCGACCCGGGTCAAATCAGCAATAAATGTCAAAAGTGGAGACAGTTAATTAATGGTGCTTGTTCGAATGATGGGAATTAATGGAGGATCCATCCAATCGATTGACAGGATCGACGATGGATTTGAGTCATTAATACAGAATTTCGGCCAAGTTAATGCAGGATTTAGTGATGATTACGAAGGATCGGGTTGGATGCTATAAGAATGGGTCGAAGCTGGTCGAAAGGCACCATGAGAATTCAGTTGTTAAGTGTGATTGTGAAGTGTTTCAGAGTGTCATTGTTGCCTGGTGAGCACATCCATGAGTCGGGGAAGGTTCAGTTGAACTTCCAGAGTACGGGTGTTGTGTGCTGAGTTAAGATTGAGAGTGGCGCTGCGCCATCCCTTGGACTTCGGCGAGTTGAGTTAGGTATGCCAGGAGAGATGGAAATGGTCGAGATCTACAGCGAAGCAGAGTCTCCCTATAATTCAGTTGTTGTTGAGGAGGAGGAAGTGAATCTTGAGGAGGAAGTTTCCAATATGCCGGTCGGAGCATTTGTAATTTCCAAGAAGTGTCGGGGAGGTCAACTTTCCGAGTTGTTGCAGAGAAAGAGGCAGCTCAGGTCATCCACTGCGGGAATGACAATGGTTCAAGTGTAGATGGGAAATTCAAGTCAGATAATTCACGAGTCCACTACGTGGGAGGGATTGTCTACTGCCGACATCCTTGGGTATGTTCCCCCTAATCAACCAGGTGACCCACCGTACAAAGTGAACAAAAATCAGAAGTATCCACTAAAGACGCCAGTGCACCCTGCTAGAATGGAGTGCTCCAATGACATCGTGCCGGCGTTGATCCACCTGAAGTACGATGATCATGATATGGTGGCATACCCATAAATTATATTGGACCACTATGTACCAGAGTCACAAATCACAGGGATGCCGATTCTGCAAGACTAGGCACGAAGGTTGAAACAGGTTGGCTTGTTGTGCCTCATTAACATCCCGCATTTCGGGTGATTGCTGGAAGTTAACGCTTGTGTGAATCAGCTGCTGGCCTGCTTCCACGATGGTTCCTTGTGGCTGAATACAGAGATTCGGGTCACTATCGACCTAATCGCAAGCATTACTGGGTTGACGAAAGATGGGGTAGACCCGTCGCAATACTTCCAAGGGAAGGAGAACAACAAAATGAGGGCGAAGCAGTTGGTTGAATGCTATGGGCTGGAATGAGATGGCCATGGGTATCGCACTACAAGTATCAACGATAAGGAGGTTCTCACCATCACAAAGATTTTGTCCTGGAAGGTGGTTCGAGGCGGTCTATGTAATCAGTGCAATTCGAGGATTGTGGCATGCGTGGAGCAATGCATGGAAGGAGTCCAAATGAATTGGTCTTTGTTTCTACTGAACCAGTTGGCAGAGGATGCCGCCACTTTCCAAACTGGGAAGGGCCCCTTCACATATAGCTGGCTGTTAATTTTGATTGCATTGGTTTCCTGGAAGGAGTCCAACACTTACCAAGGTATGGAGCTTAAGGCTACGAAAGAGTATCGGGGTGCACGATATCAAAATTTGTGGTGGGTCCATGAACAAGAGCGACTCCAGGATTGCACATTACAGTTCTGGGTTTATTGGGAGATGCTTTCTAATGCAGCAATATAGGTGCCTCGTATTTCAGAGGAAACCACGACAAAGTTCAAGCTGATTATGGTGTTCATGATTCGACTGCATGACATTTATGTGCAAGCCATACAGGACCCAGGTAAGCAATGGTTACTGACCCCTTACAAGGTGACGACAGAAGCGTTGGATTCCATTGTGAATGATTGTCTGCCAAAATGGCACGAACCCATGGGGTTGGTAGAGATTGAGGCTGGTGAACCGGAGAAAGGCCCAGATGATCACCTATCTGCGCAGGACCAGTAGAGTCATCATGACTCCAATCAAGAATCAATAAAGACACCGACAGCTAATGAAAGTGACTGGGACCTTAAAGAAAACATAACAAAAAGGCACCAGGAACATGCGACAATCATTGGTTTCCCCTGTCATTGGAAGCACATTTGGGCCGACTAATACAAGCAATCTGTGATGCATCCACAGCAGCGGCTCAAAAGATGACGGTGAAGACAGATGAAGGTTTCCATGTGCTCACTACCCATATGTACTCCTTGTGCGATATGGTTTCGAGGAAGGCACCCGAAGAAGCATTGGCACTGCCAGTTGGCACAATCAGCACTGAGCCACGGGTCAAGAATGTGGAGATTTCGTCGACTGTGATTGTGACTGACGATGAGGATTTGAAAGCCCTGCTGCAGTAGTTGAAGAAAGTGACTATCAATGTTAATGCATTTCCAGCACAAGGGTTGATAACTGTGCAGATAGTGGCTAGCCAGGAAATGGCGAACATAATGCACGAGATTAGTGGTAAGTGTCTACGGTTGCAGGAGAGCGAGGCAGCTACGAAGGAATAAATCGCAGAGTTAACAGGAAGGGCTGCTACATCACGGAAGGTTATGGATGAGCTGGAAGAGGATATCAAGAAAGAACAAGTTGAGAAGTCTTGAGAGATCGAAGAACTGAAAAAAGAACAGGACCACCTCATTGCGGAGAAGGCCCACATCTGGAATGAAAGTGTGTGAGTAAAGATGGCCATTGCAGAGGCTTATCTCCATGTACTAGATCCCATTGAAGGGTTCGATGTGCTTCAACGTGTGCAGTGATTGGGGGTTGTCATTGTCCAGTTCCAGCACTATAATCAAGAGTTAAAAGCTCTGGTGAATCCTGGTACAGCTCAAGTAGAAGTGGATGACAAAAAACGGGCTATTAAGGAGATAGCAACGTAGATGGTGGAGCTGGAAACGGAATCCACAAAGCTCACAGCCGACACTATGGAGTTTTGGGGCTGAATTGTTTAGGAAGAGCAGGTTGAACAATTAATCAAGTCTCAGAAAGAAGCGGAGGGGTAGTTGGCGATGCTAAAGGTGGCGATGCGCTGATGCCACCCATGGAGTAGGTTTCCAAGTCTGTGGACTTAAAAGAGCTGCAGCAGTGCATTGCCAAGGATGACGAGAGACAGAAGAAGTGCACTGCGCAGCTGGAGGAGTTCGAGGAAGTTGGTGGACAGTTCATGCAAAAAGATGGCGAAGTTCTCTAGGTACTGTAGCGACGTCGTCACTAAGTGGCAGCGCTGCTCACTGAGCACCCATCTACCCAGGATGTCATCGACAGTCAGGAGGCGGCTACGGCAGCAAAGGAACAGGTGATGACAGTCGAGCAGCAGTACGAGGATTTCAGAGTCAAGACCACAGAGTACACTATGTCTTTTTGATGTGGCTCGAGGGCGAGCCACAAGATTGTGTTGGGGGCCTGTTGGCAGGCGATTTGGTAAGGTAGCATCGTAGCATCTTGGATGCTGCAACAAGTTAGAAGATGTCGCAAAAGGTGGAAACTTGGGCAATTTACGTATTTTTTAGTCAAGTGTACCGCAGAATGCGGGTTTTGGGTCATTTGGATTGTATGTTATGTAATTTTCGGTCAATTGTACCGCAGTATGTGGGTTTTTGGGTCATTCGGACTGCGTCAATTAGATTTTGGGCCATTTGCTCAAAGTGTCAGTTAGGAAGTTGTTAGTAAGTGGAAAAGCAATGTAAAGTCGGCAACCTATTTATAGTCATAGAGTCATACGAGTTGGATATCCGGATCTATAACCTAAGATGAATGTGAAAGTGAGATCTGATCTTGAGATGCATCTGTGAGATCCGTGTTTTTGCAGAGATATTGTATCAGGGTTTTGTAGAAGTAATATAACATGACGGAACTGTTTGGTGAAATTCCCTGTGTAACTTTTGTCACTTATGGTAATGCATGTTGCAATTTATGAATGATGTTATGTTTTCTTGCTGCAACTAATGCTTTACTGTTATACTTGCTGCGATGAATGTTTCTATTGGATGATGCGATGAATACAATGGTGTTGAAGTTAAATACATAAATCTATTTATGAATCTCACAATAAGTTTAAGTGGTTGTTGCCGCAAACATCCTCCTTCATTCGGCGGAAACATGGTTCCGTCGACTCTCCCTTGAACATCTCGGGTGAGACCTCATCTGCTCCGCAGGTGTTGCTGGATGGGGTAAGACCCGTCTGGGCCAGTCCTAAGGGAGACCGCGGTGGGTTGGTGTCGACAGTGATGGGAACCCCTGTCGACTGGGTTTGAGTCAACAAGATGAATACAAAATGTGTATCTCTTAATAGGTTCCAACCCTTTTCACATTGTCAAATTGATCTTTTATACATTGAAAATCCTCTTGAAGAAAAACCTAACTACTTAATTAATAAAAATAGCAAATTTTAAACTAACTATTACATTCTATTTTAGTCAAAATTTGTACAATTTCCAAAATTTCTCAAAATATGATATTTGATGTCTTTCTATTTGTTGTAGCTACTGACAAGGCGTCTTTATCAACAGGAGTCTTCAAGTGTGCAAGTTGTATTTAATTTTCCCATATCTCTCTATTGTCTTCCATTTTTTTTGTAGAAGGTATCTCATAACTAGTCATCTCCTCGACCAAAACTTTCATCTCTATGTGCTCTGTAATGGAAATTGGAGGTATTTTTTCTCCTGTCATGGCCAGCTAGTTTAAAATTTCAAAATCATCTGAAAGTTTCTCCATTATAATTTTCCTTGTTAGAACATGAGTCAAATCTTCAAATTTCTCATGGTTCATTCTGATGTTAAATAGTAAATCCTTATAATTATTATGGGAAATTAGCACATTATTTTCATCCCAAAAGGAGGGAAGTCCCTTTTGAATTAACTTTTCAAATCCTTTTTTGAAAGCTTCAACCTATTTCTTGATTTGTTAAGCTTTATCCTGAACATTCCCAATGTGAGAATGTTTTCCAAGGACTCTCCTAGCCCAAGTTATGACTGTTACTTTGTTTTTAATGCCCATTGCTTTCAGATCATCTTATGTCAGAGTATTTAAAAAATGTATGGTTTTCTGGGCTGTATCTTTTGGTTTCTTGTCTAAAACGTCTCTCATTGATGTACATCTTGTATGCTATCATCTGCTATTGCTTCCTTTGTCTTCATAAAATTTAAATAAGGCCTGAACTTTGCAGCTTCATTAATGATTGAATCTCAAATTAAGTGTTTTGCACTTTGTAATTGAAGTTGCCCTGTCACTTGACTTATAAATCTCTGGTTTCTGTCTACTAATTTTTTATTCTTATTTTTCAACTCCATTATTTCATTTTCTTTTTTATGATTTTCCTCTTCTAATTTTTTTCTTCTTCTTTTAGCTCTTTGATCTCCACCTCTTTGAAGCTAACTTGAGACATAGCTTGAATTATATCTCCTGTGCTTGTTTCTTTGCTTCCTTGACCTGTTCCTTGCTTCCCTTGCATTACATTTGCCAATTTTGTTGTAAGATCTTCAATTTGAGTCTTGAGACTCAATCTGTCTTTCTCCCAGCTCACCTCCTTTTCTATAGAATTAAGAAATTTAGCTTTACAGTCATCCAATTCCTGTGACAAGTTTTCCTTTTCTTGTTCCAACATAGTTAATTCAAAGGCTTGAAATAGCTAAGTTGTTGGAATTTTGAGTTTTTTCTTGAGTAACTAAATGGTATTCTCCTTCTCAATTAAAAGCTTTTCTTTCTCCTCTCCTTTGCTAGGATCACCATTACTCTCCACTAAATCAATCTGCAACCTTTTAATTTGTTGCTGGTGAGCTTTGTTTTCTGTCTTTTCCTGCTTCAACTGTATTTCTAACCGGTTCACTGTACTTTGTAACTTTGCCACTTTCAGGGTAGCCTTGATTAAATATGTGTAAATTACCTCCCCAGTTTTCTTATAAAAGTGGATTTTATTAGGGACTGTTATCTTTTGTAAATTCAGTTTCATCTCTTTGACCTTCTCATTGGATGATACAGCAAAATTTAAAGTATTCTTTGTAGGATCTCTACCGGTCATCAAAGTAACTTCTGAGTCAATTGCACTTCTAACTTTTGGAAATAATTTATAATTTTTTTCTAAGGCTGTTTGTTTGTCTTCTCCATACTTAACATATAACTCGGCTCTTGACTAAAATTTAATAGTGTCACATGCATCCTTTGCTTCATCAAACTTGTACTCCTATATTTGAACTTCTGGGCCTTCGTATTTATCTTTCCCTTTTCCTTTTTCCTTTTCAAATAAAACTATTTCATCTTCCTAGCTTGATTTTAGTCTTTTAGCCTCTCTTTCATCTTTCAGTTGTGTATCAACACTTTCATGGAAACTTCTTTTGTCGACTGCTTCAATCTTTCCTGGGGTAGGTATTAAGTCAGTTGAAACTTTAGCCAGGGTAGAAGGATTTGATTGTGAACTTTCTGAATCTTCTTGGTGGACTCCAGGAATGTGCACCTTGTTTGAGGTATATATACTAGAGTAAACTTTAAATATTGACTAGGGATTGTACAAACTTGAGAGGTACTCAACACTGTATGTGCACTATGAGATAGTCTTCATAGTTCTAAGTGTCCTATGTATTCTAATGGATACTCTAAGAAAGCAAGAAGTATTGTTTTATGGAAACTGGGAAGCATGAAATGACCTAAGAAAGATGGATGTAGTATTTTGTTTAAAAGGAAGGAATTAAGACATGTAAATCCTATTTTATGAAAGCAGGAAATGAAAGCATGTAAATCCTATTTTATTAAAGCAAGAAATGAAAGCATGTAAATCCTATTTTATTAAGCAGGAAATGAAAACAGGGAAATGATTAACCTAAGAAACATAAATTTAATCTGAAGGGGAAAAGATCCATTTAACTCTAATCACAAATTGTCATCTTCAAAGTACAAAACTATAGATATGATCTTATCTGAAAATGTTGTATAAAAAAGGAAATGAAGATCTAAAATTCACTCATGCGGATGGTAGCTACAGGACTACAAATAGTGTGTTTCAGAACTAGAGATGCAATACTAAAGAACTGTAAAGGGAAAACGCTCACGCTGAAACCAAAATTTTATATTTGAATGGAAGGTTGAAATTAATCCACATGCAATTATACTAGAAATAAATAACTGAAATGCATGAAAAATACCTGAAACAAAACACAAAAATACTGAGCTACGTATTGAGGGGGGCCTCTCCAACACGTATCACAGGAGGAAAAGAAACTTATAAACTCATGAAATTATAAAAACATTGGAGCTACACTATAAATTCATAAATCCATCATGGCCGGTAAAAAATTTAGAACTAAACGTTTGAACTGTCAAAATGCTAAAAGATTGTTTTTCCAAAATATGTCGTAGACCCCCTGCTACTCAAGTGTCTCTATTTATTATAGCTTCTATCCGAGCTTTTCATTGGAAACCACAAACCAAAATTTAGGGGATTATCCCCTACAAAACATGGAAAACAAAAGTGTTGTGTCTCTAGTGATCCTTGTGGTCTTCAATATGGAGCTCGGCACTGTTAAATTTTTAGTATTAAATCACAATACTATAGGATCTTTGCTGAGAGAATAACATCTACAATATATCAATGCATGACAATCATAATATGACAAGCATCACAAGCATCAAAAGCATAGAGACAAGAGACACAGAGTTTCCGTGGGGAAAACCCTAAGGTGAAAAACCCCACAACTTCCTCAGAGATAGAGATAGCAATGGCTCAACCAAAATACAACCAAATAACACTGAGATAGTCTCCTAGCAGATGATCCTCCTCCTCCTCACTAGTGCACCACTTTTCAGAGAGAGAGATAGTTACTTTTCCGAGTGAGTAAAATAGAGATCTCCTATCTCTATTTATACTCACCTTTTTTCCCAGTGACCTACTGGGGCCGACTTGTCTACTTGGATACATCCACATTATATTATAAATTAATTAGGGTCGACCCCATAAGGTGGTCTAATAACCCATCGGCAAGTACACACACTTGCGACACTTGTCAATCCACATGACGACACTTCCTTATAGAGGAATAACACATCTCTTATAAGGGTACAATAAATATATATATAATACACAGATGAAATACATTCCGAAGTTACATATACATCAACACTCCCTCTTAACTAGGAAGGTATTTCTCGACACAGATCTGCTAGACAAGTCTTCTTCTCTGGTTCATCATCATCGATGCATCGTCATCATCATCGTCACTGCTGCTACTATCTCAACCAATCTCTGACTCTACTCGTCATAGGAAGTTCTACAGAGCCAGTCCTTTTTCATACTAGATGTAGGCCCACCACCTGCAGGTCTTCGTCATCACTGGCCATACTATGGAATCCTCAGGGCGTATTACGTGCGTCACAAAACCTCGAAAGAGCATCCCAGGATGTTATGGGTACACAACTCCGACCTGTAGAATCTCCCACGGCGCTATTACATGTGACCCCACCACAAATCCTCGAAAGAGCATCTCAGGATGTTACGGGTACATAACTCCGACCTGAAATCTCCCAGGGCACAAATTACATGTGGTCCACCACAAAACCTAGCAAGAGCATCTCAGGATGTTACAGGTACACAACTCCGACCTGAAATCTCCCAGGGCACAAATTACATGTGGTCATGGCAAAACCTCGCAAGAGAATCTCAGGATGTTACGGGTACACAACTCCGACCTGAAATCTCCCAGGGCCCAAATTACATGCCATAGGACAAAACCTCGCAAGAGCATCTCAATATGTTACAGGTACACAACTCTGACCTGAGATCTCCCAGGGTGCTATTACATGTCCTCCCAGAGCAATGTCTCGAAAGAGCATCCCATGCTATTACAGGTACACAACTCCGACCTATAGGATCTCCCATACATGCTCATCTGCACAACCTGATCCACGACCATAGAGTATCAACCTGATACTCACCATACATCATCCTGATGTACTCATGATCGTCCTAATCATCATCACTGCAACGTCCTGCTGCATGTCATCTGGAGCAACATCCTGAAGCTCATCATCCATGATCATCCTGATCATCACTGCAACATCCTGCTGCATGTCATCTGGAGAAACATCCTGAAGCTCATCATCCATGATCATCCTGATCATCACTGCAACATCCTGCTGCATGTCATCTGGAGCAACATCCTGAAGCTCATCATCCATGATCATCCTGATCATTAATGCATCCACCTGATGCATACCAAGTATCTACCTGATACATATCATCATACATGATCCACCTGATCATCAATGCATCCACTTGATGCATACCAAGTATCTACCTGATACATGATACATATCACCATACATGATCCACCTGATCATACAATGTATCCACCTGATACATATACAGATACATGGTCCAAGCATCCAACATGATGCACATACATACATAAATGATCCACCTGATCATATCCAACATCCAACATGATGCATAAATACATAAATGATCCAACTAATCATATCCAGCAGAAACCAGAACATCATCCTGATGCCCATTATCCAGTGCTTACATCCACAGCCATGTGAAGGATCCTCCTTCCAACATGCTTGGAATGGCTTCAGCAAATGTGTCCATCACTTCTTCCTCGAAGTGTCCTCGATATGAAGAACGCCAAGCCTCTCTCTGAATTACTCGAACTTCACTCTGGCTAGTGGCTTCGTCAGCACATCTGCAATCTGCTCGTCCATCGCAACATACAGAAGCTTCACAGCTCCTCTCTGCACCATATCCCTGATATAGTGATATTTGATCTCTATGTGTTTCGACCTGTCATGAAACACTGGGTTCTCGGACAGCTTCACACAACTCTGGTTATCACAGAAGATACCAGTAGCCTCCAACGGGAGATCAAATGACTCAGACAGTAGCTTCCGTAGCCATACTGCCTCACAACTAGCTGAGCAGGCTGCAACATACTCTGCCTCAGCTGTACTCAGTGCTAAGCGGGACTGCTTCCTGCTAAACCAAGAGATCACACCTGATCCCATACTGAAGCAACACCCAGATGTGCTCTTCCTATCTGCAGCACTGCCAGCCCAATCTGAATCAACATAACCCTGCAGGTTAAACTTTTGATTCACCTCATACCTGAGCCCATAATCCATTGTACCCTTCAGGTACCTCAGAACATGCTTTACAGCAACCAAGTGAACACTCCTCGGATCCGTCAGGAACTGGCTCAATGTGTTCGCAGCAAAGCAAATTTCTAGTCTAGTGTTCGTTAGGTACATCAAGGACCCAATCATCTGACGATACATAGAGACATCAATCGGCTCAGATGAAGCATCACATAGAAGCTTCAGATTCGATGCCATAGGTGTGGCCATGGCCTTGCAATCCATCATCCTGAATCTCTTCAGGATATCTACTGTGTACTTCCCTTGACCAAGGAAGATTCCACCAGCATTCTGCCACACCTCCATACCTAGGAAATAGTGCATCATTCCCAAATCTTTCATGTCGAATTCAGCTACAAGCTTTCTCTTAGTATCTGCAATCAGTCTGTCATCTCCTGTCACAAATAGGTCATCAACATACAGGAGTAAAATCACTGGATTCCCTTCCTCAACCTTATAGTAAAGGTTGGAATCTGCTTTACTCTTGGTAAAGCCCAAGCTAGATAGAAAACTATCCATCCCACCATACCAAGTTCTGGGAGCTTGCTTCAAGCCATACAAGGCTTTCTTCAATATGCACACATATGACTCCCTGTCATGTATTCCAAAACCGAGTGGCTGTTCCACATATACTTCCTCTTCTACTACACCATTCAGGAAAGCAGTCTTGACATCCATCTGGTGTATTTTCTATTTCATTGCTGCAGCCAGGGCAAGTACTGTTCTGATGGAAGTATACCTGGCTACAGGTGCAAAGGTTTCTTCATAATCTATTCCTTCTTTTTGAGAGAAACCACGATCTACGAATCTTGCTTTGTATTTTTCTACACTGCCATCTGCAGCATGCTTGATTTTGTAGATCCACTTGGAAGTCACAACAGACTTCTCTTTAGGTCTTGGGACAACATCCCAAACATCGTTCTTCATTATTGATTGGTATTCCTCAACCATAGCATCCTTCCATTCTTTCTTTTCTGCTGCCTCTTCATAACTGGAAGGCTCTTTGTTCATAATGTCACAGAGTAAAGCAACATAACTGGTGTGTGATCTGGTTCTCTTCTTTGCTCTGTGTTCTTCTTCTGGAATGCCAAATATTTCTGCATCATGAATGAGCTCTCTAGCCCATACAGGTTTCCTCTTGTGAGAGTTATCCTCACGGGGTGGATCTATAGGTTCTTGTGGATCTTCAAACTCACGAACAGTTTCTGGAACTGCTTCAGTCATGGTAGTGTCCTGAAATCATGTTTCCTTAGGTTCTTCATAAACTTCGGTAGGTTCCTTTCTTGATTTGATGAATGCTGAGTTTTCATCAAATGTTACATCCCTACTGACATCAATTTTCTTGAACCCTGGAAAGTATATTCTGTAAGCCTTCGAGCTTTCACTATAACCCACAAAGATGCCCTTCTTTCCTGAAGGATCTAGTTTAGTCCTCTTTTCTTTTGGGACATGAGTATATATTGGAAACCCAAATATTCTGAGATGGTTGACTTCAGGTTTCTTTCCAGAAAAGACCTCTTCTGGTGTCTTGTTGTCCAATATCTTGTGGGGTGTTCTGTTCTGCACATATACAGCTGTTCTAGCTGCTTCTTCCCATAGATGCATAGGAAGATCCTGGTCATGCAACATTGCCCTTGCTGCTTCCATGATAGTTCTGTTCTTCCTTTCTGCAACTCCATTCTGTTGAGGATTATAAGGAGCAGTCAACTCCCTCTTAATCCTTGAATCACTGCAAAGCTTCTTGAAGTCATTTGAGGTGAATTCTCCACAATTGTCAGATCTGAATGTCTTGATTTTCTTGTCAGTTTGATTTTCCATCAAGGTTTTGAATTCCTTGAATTTATCAAGCACCTCATCTTTTCCCTTCAAGAAGTATACCCAAGTCTTCCTGGAGAAGTCATCGATAAATGATACATAGTAAACATACCCACTCAGGGAGCTGGATGACATAGGCCACATACATCTGATTGGATGATTTCCAGGATGTCTTTTGCCTTGCTTTCACTGCTTGGGAAAGCCTTCTTAATGTTCTTACCTTTTGCACATCCTTTGCAAACACCTTCATGTTTGGTCTTGATTTTAGGAAGACCCTCTACTGCCTTGCTTGCAATTGGAAGTGCCCTATAGTGCATATGAGCAAGTATTCTATGCCAAAGTTCACTTGGCTCCATGGATTCATGTACCATGGCATGTTCAGGTTGTCCCTTCAATTTATACACGCCTCCCTCTTGCTCTCCAATCACTACTGCATCATCTATGGTCTTTCCCTTTGGCCACATTAGGACTTGGCCATCCACAAATGCAACCCTCATACCTTTTGCATCCAATGCAGAGATGGAGAGTAAGTTCTTCTTGAGCCCAGGTACATAAAGTACTTCTTTCATCTTCAATGATTTTCCAGAATCTAGGTTGTAGGAAGCTTCACCACTTCCTTTGATTGGGTATTGATAATCATCCCCAAGTTTCACCTTATGGGGTGATTCATGTTCAGATAGGTTCAAAAAGGATTCTTTAAACCCAGTCATGTGTTTGGAAGCCCCACTATCAATCAACCAATCATTACATCCATGGGAGATGGTACCTGTAAGAGCATAAATTAGAACATATTCTTCTTCACATGATGAGTCATCATCACTACTACTTTCTGCCCTAGCCTTCTTCTTTCGAGGTTCATCATCTTCGGCAGCATGAGCATGAAACCTTCTTTTGCTACCCTTCTTCTTCTTACTGGAGTTGTTGTTATTATCCCTTTTGTTCTTGGGACAATCTGAAGCAAAGTGACCCTTCTCATTGCATGTGAAGCATCTTAGGTCCTTCTTACTCTTTTGATGGAATCTTTTGTGGTGAGAGTGATCCTTCATGGTTTTGCTTCTCTTGGTGTGAGCTGCAAGAGCTTGATCTTCTCCTCCCATCTTTTCCTCACGAGCTATGAGTCTAGCTTCTTCTTGAGAGCATTCTTCCCTCAATCTGTTGAAGGAGATCAATTTCTTCCTTGCACAAATTCCTTGAATAAAGGAATCCCATGACCTAGGTAGGCCATTTAGAGTGGTCATCACCACTTCACCATTCTCCACCATTTCATCTACTGCTTCTAATTGTTCCTTGATCTGGGAGACGCTTGAAAAGTAAGATTGAATGGTTTCTCCATTCTGAAACTTCACTGCTTTCAATTGGTTCTGCAGGGTCATCTTCCGATTTATGTTCTTTCCTTCAAATAGCTTGGTCAAAGCTTCAAACATCTCTTTGGGTGTCTTAAGAGAAGACACATGAGGTATGAGATGATCTTTGATAGAATCAGCAATGATTCTCTTTGCCTTGACCAAGTTCTTCTTGTGCAATGCCTTGGCTTCTTCATCCTCTGGGATAGGGATGTCTTCTTTCACATATGAGTCCAACTCATTCTCTTCCAGGATTAACCCAATCCTATACTTCCAGGCTCAGAAGTTGTCAGCCCCGTCAAGCTTATCCTCAAGCTTAGTGTGGAGAGACATCTTTAAGAGTACTTCAAATGGAAATAGAAAATATTTAGGACTTACCACTTGAAGTGCTGAAAACGGGATCTGGTCCCGGATTAGGGTTTGTTAGAGAAACCCTAAAAATTCAAAATGTGAATTTCAAAATTCCAAAAGGATAGAAAGATGCACCTTGGAGAGCTGATCAGCCTAGTACATTCAGAAGTTGAGATCAGCAAAGTCTTGCCCTTCAAAATTGCCTTTTTGTCCTCCCGGGTTCACTGGGGAGAGCCCTGAATTAGGGTTTGAGTTTCCCAGAGATCTACCTAGCCAAAAATCTCGATCCAAAGCTCTAACCTTCGATTTTTGCAAGGAGCTTCCAGCTGTGCCTTCAGTTTCCAGAAATTCCTATTTTTGTGGAAACCCTAATTTTTAGGGCCAAATCTGAAAATCCTCGGAACTGAATTCTGATTGGACAGGTAGATGCGCCTTGATGATTAGATCCAATCTACTATACTGAATTTCAAAAATCTGTGGAGAGAAACCCAATAAACAAGGAATACAAGCTTCCATCACTGCAAAATGTCTTCTTCTCAGTTAAGCTCTGATACCATGTTAAATTTTTAGTATTAAATCACAATACTATAGGATCTTTGCTGAGAGAATAACATCTACAGTATATCAATGCATGACAATCATAATATGACAAGCATCACAAGCATCACAAGAATCAAAAGCATAGAGACAAGAGACACAGAGTTTCCGTGGGGGAAACCCTAAGGTGAAAAACCCCACAACTTCCTCAGAGATAGAGAGAGCAATGGCTCAACCAAAATACAACCAAATAACACTGAGATAGTCTCCTAGCAGATGATCCTCCTCCTCCTCACTAGTGCGCCACTTTTCAGAGAGAGAGATAGTTACTTTCCCGAGTGAGTAAAATAGAGATCTCCTATCTCTATTTATACTCACCTTTTTGCCCAGTGACCTACTGGGGCCGACTTGTCTACTTGGATACATCCACATTATATTATATATTAATTAGGGCCGACCCCATAAGGTGATCTAATAACCCATCGGCAAGTACACACACTTGCGACACTTGTCAATCCACATGACGACACTTCCTTATAGAGGAATAACACATCTCTTATAAGGGTACAATAAATATATATATAATACACAGATGAAATACATTCCGAAGTTACATATACATCAACAGGCACTGCCACTATCCCTTTATTCCTGCGCTATGCCCACACATGGTTTTTTAATATGATTAGTTTAAATCAAATATGCTAAAACATAAGAAAGAATAATAAATAAATCATTTCATCTCATTATCAATTAAATTTCCTTCTCCCCTACATAAATGAGTTCTTTCTGATCATTCCATTGCTAAGGTGTGGCATAATGGAGTCTATGGAATACCTATAACCTATAATCATCACTTTTGTATTGGATTCATATTGTAGTAGATTACTTTTCCTTGCTAATCCTTCAACCTCGTGATGATCAAATGGTTTTATTTTGTTCTATTGTCTCCTCTGGGAAATTATATGACATGGGTCATAATCTACAACAAATTCCTTCTTAAAATTTAATACTTCCAATTGTATTTCTCTACAAATGGAAGATCATTCTTGTTTTTTATTATGAAAGGACCAAATTTTAAAGGAAACTTTATATTTGAAGTTTTTTTGAATGCTAGAAAATGGTCATTCTCAATTGTCAAATTTTTCCTAATAAATTCTAGAGCAAAAATTCTTAAAGTTAAAAATGTTGGTAGAACATATGGCTCTTTAACAATCCATATAACATGATTATTGTATGTTGTTTCAACAAAAACCAATCTCCAACTATTTTTCCCAGGGTTAATTGAATCAGGGTCTTCATCTCTGATAATACTCTCGGAACATTTTCTCCAAACATCAATCTATATACTTCTGATAAAATAAAATTCATAAAATTGAACATATTGTTTTCCATTGTTTCTGAAAATACTGCTTGTGGGAAATGTAAATCTTTTTCACTGTAAAATAGGAGCATTTTCATCAAGTACGTCTGGAATCTGAAATGTATGGAAGTGTGGAAATTCACTAGCTAAGAGTGGATGTTCTCAGCCAAGAATTCATGAAATTTAAGACAGGAAACTTGGTTATAATCCATTTATGGTTTACCAACACTTAATCTGAAAACAGACTTAACTAGACTTCTATGACTACTGAATCGTCATCAAACCCTAAAAACTGTGAAATTAATGACAAGACTAATTGTGAATTTTCATCAAAGAAATTAACGTCTAGTGGATAGGTGGTGTTATCAATGGCAAGGTCAAGTTTCATACAATTGGTCATGAAGATTTGTTTGGTATCAGGGGATGACTGTATGTGAAGAACCTACAACAATTAATTAATGAGAATACACGAGATAGGAGAAATAACATAACTCATAATCGCTTTTATTGATCGTAGGCCTCTTCGAGGGGGAAACCTCCTTTGAGCAAGCTCAATAAAAATAACTTCATGGTACCTTCATTGGTCTCAACAAAAACTTATATACTAAGTCTAGGCACCAATACCATGGGTCAATACCATGTGTCAATACAAATCATGGGCCAATACAAACTATGGATCACAATTACTACTGGACGACTTACAAAGCATATGCGTCCAACAACAATAATACAAACTATGGATCAACAAATACTACGGGATGACTTACAAAGCATATGCATCAAACAACAATATACTAACAAAGTAAATAGAAGGGTTGACATGGGTTCCTAACACTGTCTATATTGACTAACTAGGGCTTCTTTAGGGAAGTATTCTTGGTCATGAGAAAAAGACAATAGTACTTCTAAAGCTTTCCTAATGGCATATGAATTTACAGGAAAATGATTTTTATCCTAGATTCATTCATAATCACTCTTTCACTCTGATAATAATTCATTGCACACCACGAAACAAAATCTGGAAACCCTAAATCCTATTACGGACAAAAATGGATAAAATCGGATTTATAAACATTGTGCACATCCAAATTCTGTTTGTGTAAACCCTGCAACATGTTTTTTATTTCTGAAACTGAGAATTTAACCATTATGGGGTCATGAATGTCACTATCTCTGTCCTCTAAGGTTTCTTCTATTCTCGTACTTTCTACATTCTGAGGAACTGTCTCACTAGATTCTTCCATTATGTAAAACAGTTCTAGTTACTTTCACGAGTTTTAGAGGGCCTACCTAACACCAACAAGCGAAAAAATATGTTTTGTTGCTTTCCTGCTACAGACACATGTTCCAATCATCCGCTGTTGAAACACAAATGTCAACTTTTCACGTGTCTTTGTCTTTTATACACCCCCGAAGATGGTTTCGCAACGCGGGAGGGTGTTTTTCCTTACCGTTTTCTTCGATTGAGAAATGTTATGAGGTCGACATGTGTACTGTGATATGGTATTTCACAACTACTTGGAACTCCATTTCATTTTGCATGTTGGCGGTGTGAAAAGAATAGAGACCATTGATCTGTCATCCCCTATATCAAACGACATTTGATCTTCGCTTGACTTTAAAACCGCTCGACTTGACATTTCGGTGCATTCTATTCTCATTATCTTCCCTACTTCTTATCCAGCGAAAACGTATTTATGTCATTAATCTTCTTATGGCCCAATCAAATAACCGTCAATCAAATCCTCACTTTAACATCATCTTTTCAACTTTTTAGCGGATTTTTCCTCCACTATTTATCTTTCTTTTTCTCTGGCAAAACTCTTCTTCTACCGTCGATATTTTTCCACTGCAATCATGACCATTGATCATTTCACATGGTTTCTGAGGCTCTTCATTCAATCTTCTTTAGCTCCTCTTTGTTGTAACCAATGGTCATATGGATAATTTTTCCAGGACTTGGGGCTTTTCTCACTAGACTTAGAATAAATCAAAACAAATTTATATTAGCGATCTTTCTTTCAACCTTGAAAAATAATGTGTCAACACGATCTGTCCACACAGTGTTTTCGCAGTGACGAATAAATCCTCGAAGCACTAACCGCACCTAACTTCCCTTGGGATGACATGCATCATAAAGCCTACTTCATTCCCAAGGAGTCTACTCCTATTACGGCCAACCAACTTTCGATTGAGTCGAAAGACTTCATCCATAGCCAAGTGGACTGGTTTAAGAACCCCATCCCAGCTCTTGATGCCTTGAGGAAGGTAACATGGATAACATCTCTCCCACCATACAGGTCGACACTTCCGTCACACATGGTATAGTTGAGAACATTACATTAGGAGCCTATTGTACTCCAGACAAAGTCACTACCTATAAGAAGCTCTTCCAAGAGTTCTGTGATTTTTTTGCTTGGTCATATAATGATATTCCTGGTGTTGACCCCGCCATTTTTTAGCACCATATTGATACTTGGCCTAACATCCCGCCTATCCACCAAAAGAAACGGCCCATTAACCCCTCCAAATTATCAGTCGTGAAGGCCGAAATTGAAAATTTACGGCAAGTTGGGTTCATTTATCCCATTGCTTAAACCACGTGGGTGTCCAATCTTGTGTCGGTTACCAAAAAAAAGGTCACCATTCGCATCTGTACTGATTTTTGTGATCTGAATTTAGCTTGTCCCAAATACAACTTTCCTACGGCTTTCATCTATTAGCTCATTGAAGCATGTGCAGGTCATGAGATTCTATCTTTCATGGACGGTTTCTCTGGCTACAATCAGATTCAAATTCGTAAAGAGGATCAGTATAATACTTCCTTCACTACTCCATGGGGCACCTTTTCCTATCGATTTATGCCATTTGGTCTTAAAAATGCTAGCACTACATTTCAGTGGGCCATGACCTTTTGCTTCCACTACTTGGTCCATATTATCCTTGTATACTTGGACGACCTCACTGCTCGATCCAAGAAGTGATCCAATCACCTAAACGATCTCCGCCAAGTATATTTGCTTTGTCACAAATATAACATTCGCTTGAACCCCCTCAAGTGTTTATTTTGCGTTCCTATCATCCGGTTATTGGGTTTCATTGTTTACAAAAAAGGGATCATTGTTGACCCTTTGAAGGTTTAAGCCATTCTTGACCTCCCATCGCTACATACATTACGCCAATTACAAAGCCTTCCAAGGAAAGCCAATTTTCCCCGTCACTTAATTCCTGACTATGCTACGAAAGTTCATGGTTTCCTTCGCTTGATTCAAACTCACGTTCCCTTAGTTTGGGACGAACAGGCACAAGCAGAGTTTGAAGCATTAAAACAAGCCTTGATTTCCGCCCCATTCATTTCACCTCCAGATTTCTTGAAGGATTTTATCCTTTATGTTTCGGCATCCGAATATGTCGTTTCCGGTGTGTTAGTTCAGGAATATAGTTCACATTAAGAACGTGTCATATATTATGTGAGTCAGACGTTGTCCGGTCCACCACTACATTCTTTTGAGACAAAATACAGTTGTGGCAGACTCCAACCATGTTAACAATCAAATTAACACCCTTAACAAAATGAGGGGAGGAAGTATATTCTACTATGCGCACACAACATGAAGACAAAATACAAGTACACAAGAGAACAAGTCCTCTCTTATCTAATCACTACATACACAATCAGAAATATTGAGTGAAGAAAGAGATATCCTAAGGAGACAAAGTTCAGTGATTGAACTACTCATTAAAGGCTCAAATCTAAGCTCCACCAGTCAAATAGTGAGAAGAAATGCGCAAAAGTGAATTAATTATAATTAAATATGGTAAAGTTGTTACAAAATCCTAAAACACTATGGAAAGTGGGTTTTTGAGCAAAAATAATAAAAAAACAAGAAAAGGGATAATCCCACATTGAAAAGAGAAACTTGAGAACCCATTTCCCAATGCTATAAAACAAAGGCATTTGGAGCATGGTAAGAGGAGGAAAAAGGAAGAGAAAACGAATGATGGAGAGATTTGGAGGATTGGAAATCTTGGCATCTTCATCAAAGGAAAGGGTGGAGAAAGGATAGATCATGGAAAAGGAGAATGGATGCACATCAAGCTACATTGTAAGTATGTATCTTCTTCTTTAGCATAATATGAAACAATTAAATTCTCTTATAATTCATGATTTTAAATATGTTAGGGGATGATAAATGATTGTGGATTTCTGACATTGAAAATTCACCTACTTCATAGTAATATAGATGTTTTAAAGTAGATCTAACACTACCTTAAAAGCTATTATCAAACCCCATGGTCTATCTCTTGAGTTGCTGCCTCCTTCAAGGTCGCATGGCTAAATGGATCATTATCCTACAAGAATATGACCTGACATTTGTTACACCTAAGGGTACCAAATCCCTTGCATTGGAACATATCATGACCGACTTACCATCTTCGTCAGCGTCACCTCCAATCATCACTAATTTTCTCGACGACCACTTGTTCACTATTTCGTCGGATGACCCATGGTATGGTGATATCCTTGTATACCTACAAACACATAATTTTCGATCCAACCTTGGCCGTAATGATTTTCGTTTCATCCACCATCATGCTTCACGGTACCTTCTTCTTGGCGATGTCCTTTATCGATGCGGAGTCAACACCATTTTATGTCAATGCCTTACACATGACGAGGCAGAGAAAGTTTTAAACGAATTTCATAGGGGATTCTATGGTGGCCACTTCTCGGGAATGGAAACTTCCCAAAAGTTCATCTGTTTTGGGTATTTCTAACCCACCCTTTTCACTGATTTCATTACCACAGTCAAATTTCCAACTCTTTGCCCCCAAATCCAGGACCCCTGTCGCCCTTCTCCATCCAGCAATCACCATTGGCCCTTTTTGCAAATGGGCAATTTATTTTATGGAGTGCAACCCCCCCTTGGAAAGTGGTCATAAGTACAACATTGTGGTTGTCAATTATTTCACTAAATGGTCCGAGGTTATGCCCACATTTAACTGTCAGGTTGAGGCCATGACACGTTTCTTTTTTAACCATGTCATTACTTGGTTCGGGATCCCTAAACAACTCATGTCCGACCATGGAAAACAATTCGAAGACACCATTTGGAAAAAATTCTCCATCTTCCTGAAGTTTGACCATGAGTACACCTCATCCTACTACACGCAAGGGAATGACCAAGTTGAGGCTATCAATAAGATCCTGAATACAATCCTTCAATGAACACTAAAAAAGCATAAGTCAAATTCGAACCATACGTTGTTTCCTGCACTTTGGGCTTACCGCACTTATACTAATACTGTCGCGGGTTTTACCCCTTTCCATTTGGTTCTCGGCATAGGGTCTGTTCTCCCCATTGAGTGTCAAATCCCCGCTTTAAACATTGTTTTGGACCTTCTCCTGGACACCTCACCACTTGAGAAACATTTACTCTTGTTGGAATAAGCGGATGAAGATCGACGAGCAGCCTTACAAATCATAGAGCCTACCAAATATCACTCCAAATCCCATTATGATAAGCATGTCCATCCCTGCAAATTCCAAGAGGGATACCTAGTGCTCGTCGATGACCAAGCACATGAAAAGCAAAGCAAAGGAATTTTTGAATCCATGTGGAAAGGCCCCTACATTGTCCAAACCTGTCTAGGCAAGGGGGCATACATCCTTACCGATTCTGAAGGACGCCCTTTTCCCAACCCTTGCAACGGGTTGTATCTTAAATGGATTTTTCCTTAACTTTTCTCAGAACCAATAGCCCTTGTTGTACAATTTTATTTCCATTTTTTGTTTTCCATGTTTTGCATACAGAACCTCACAGTTTGCTTCCATGTGTGACCACAGATGGATCATGTTCCCCCACTCTATGTCTGTTTTCTGACGATGCAAGTATATGGTCTCCAAACCTCACTTCTGGAGCTTGGGAAATGTATTCCCTCTCACATGAATTGATCCACCTCGATGGAGTGTGTATTGGTGCTGCCACTAATAATCAGGTTGAGTACGATGTTGTCACCAGTCTCTTGACCACTACCCTCCAGTTGGGAATTCGTCACCTTCGTGTGTTTCTTGACTCCCACCTCATTGTTTCCCCAAATAAATAACTTTTCCTAGGTACGGGATCCTTTCCTTTTTATAAATTTCTTGCGCACAAAACAACTGATTAGATAGTTTGAGTTCCTTACATTCATCCATGTCCCACGAGGTTAGAATAGTGTTGCATACCAAATGGATAACAATATTCTCGAATGGCATATAAATCGCAACATGTAGGAAGTAAATGTTGGTGTCCATTTTTGTCACCATTTTTTAATATCAAATACACTCTGATCGGCATTACTTTCACCATTTTTGATGTCCTAAGTCACTTTGTTTTCCATTCAGACTGTCAAATGGAGCAGGTATGCGTTTATTCACATACCACATGAATTTTGGGTAAACATTGATATATTATGGTTTATTGATGTTTATTTGGCTTGTCTAGTAACTACATTTCGTTCCACAGGTTCTGGCTCTCAAACAAATCTTCAATTGGACGTGTATTGAAACTGTGGACGATCAGCTGCATTTAGCCTGCCACAGACTCACATTCGACTCGTGAGATCGATGGTTGAGGTATGCTCGGTGCGTTAGAGAGTAAACCGGTGCATGGGTTCCGTTTGGGACGTGGCCCTGTTGGTACGTGAGATGATGTTCTAGAAGATCCTTTCTCCTGCATGCTCATCATGACAGCACATCCATCTCTAAGTGAATCCAAGAATGTGGTTCACCATTTTTGGCGGATCGAATCGGAAAAAAAAAATTTCGGACCCTCGATCGAGGTATTTTAAAGCCCTCAATCGAGGTTTTAAATGCTCGATCGAGGGTTTAAAAATACCTCGATCGAGCGCGTTAAAGGACCTCGATCGAGGGAATTTTAAACCCTCGATCGAGGGTCTAACCAAACCCTCAATCAAGGTATAGCTCGATCGAGGTTTTGGTTAGACCTTTGATCGAGGGTTGGCTCGATCGAGGGTGTGCGACAGGAAAAAAAACAAACCAGAGCCCGGACGACCCTGTTTGTGTAGTTCTTTGACAGAGACGGTTACAGTGACCGAAACCGGAGCCCTCGACCGAGCTCACACCCACGCCACCTCATCACAGTGACGCCACCTCACCACAGAGCCTCCACCATGTATTCTATTCCACCAAGTGGGTAGAATTCATCCAATTTTTTGTTATTTAAAATAAATATATATTTTGTTTGAGTTGTATAAAATTGTGCTTTTCATAAAATCTAGTTTTTATTTGGTTTTGAAGAATTGGTTAGGATGTAGCCATTGAGAGTAAACCAGGATTTAAACTGAAAACCACCATTGAAACCAAACTAATTGAAAAAAGAAACCATTTGAAACTAAAACAAAAACCCATTTCAAACCAAAACCATTTTAAATTTGAAATAAATTTAGGGTTTTAAATTTATTTTGCAATTATTTGTTTAAATTATTTATTTATTTTTGTTTATATCAACCGGTAGCATTTCACCGCATAAATGTTACTGGTTTTATTTTAAAATGTGTTTTTACAAGTAGAAATGTTGCCCATTTTTTTCAATCCTCTGAGAATGCCAAGAGGATTGAAAAAAAAAACCATTTGAACCTAAAACAAAAAACCATTTCAAAACAAAAACCAAAACCATTTGAAATTTGAAATAGGTTTAGGATTTTAAATTTATTTTGCATTTATTTGTTTAAAAATTATTTGGTATATAAATTTGCTTATATCAACCGGTAGCATTTCACCGCATAAATGCTACCAGTTTTATTTTAAAATGTGTTTTTACAAGCAGAAATGCTGCCCATTTTTTTCATTCCTCTGAGAACGCGAAGAGGATTGAAAAAAAAAATCATATATTACATTACTTAACCTATAACTCTAAACCTACCAATTTAACATCATAGAAAATTAATATTAATATTATAATATAAAAGATGAATATTAATAATATATATAATCATATATTATTTATTAATTTTTACTTAATTTATTTTAAAAAAATAATATTTAATATTAATAATATAATATAAAAAATTAAAAAATGAATATTAATAATATATAATCATAACCATAACCTAACAACTTGCCACCATAACCAGTTCATGTAGCATCATCCAACCACCTAATATTGTAACCAGTCCAGATTTTGCAAAATAAAAAATGTCGGATTCCAGTGAAAATCCCTCGTCCAAGTCAAATCGTCTAGTTTTTAGACAACTCCTTATCAAAGTGCCATTCCTAATCAATGTGAGGCAAAAATGGAAGTTATATCTTATTACATTGATTTCATTGCATAGTTAACATTTTTCAATAATCATCAAATTATATGATGATTATTAGTAATTGATTATTTTTATTAAAAAATAAAATTGTAAAATAGTTAAAAGGTTTAAAAGTATAATAGTTATTTTATTGTGTATAATACTTGGGAGTGAGGATCCCCAAGGGAAAAAGATCCATTGATTGCTACATAAAGTCCAGGAGATGGGGCATTAAAGTCCAGGAGATGGGGCATCATGTCGCCTAGATGTAAGGGTGTTATCTCATAGAAATTACACACACCAAATAAAAATACAATTACAAATACTTTAAATTCATGTATACTAAATATCAAATGCAACAATACATATATAAGCAAAGAAAGTTTAAAAATTATGGCATACTAACCTCATCCAAGAATATGTCCTAAATAGGATCCTCTCTTAGGCCATGAAAAGTATGTCCACAATGTGAGCATCAATGAAGATAAATTGGCCTGGAACCATAATTGATAACTTGGAAAAATTCCCAACATCAAGTGGCCTAACATCATTAGATGATGTCTCTGAATGATAAGCCACTACAAATTAATTTTGCTGGACTAGACTACATGTGTTTGGATTAGATTTTTCCACCATCTTTGTGGAATACAAACTACAATTTTCAACAGTAAAAACACCTTTTTAAAAATATGGACATTTCTAAAATGTAAAAATTATAAAAATGGCTAGACAAAGAAAACTTATGGAAATGGTCCTTGGAAATTGGCAATGGATGACTATAGGTCCTCCTAGAACAAGCTCATATTACCTCCTTATACAAAATTTGTTGTTGGTATGGGAGGGTCAAATAAAAAATAGTAATCAACCTTATTTTGTTTGTTTGTATATACACAAAGTAACATGCATGTGTTCCTACTATTTGTATGCTTAGAATCATGTAGCACTTTCAAGAATGCACATGTGTTCCTAATGCATGCATGCTCTTGTGCCCATTCTTATTTTTAGAGTTAGGAAATGGTTTCTTGAGAAAAAAATTGCTTCTTAGACCTATTTCTTCTTTAAATCCTTTACTTTCTATGCCCTCTCTAAGCCATTGATGCAGTAGCAATTTTTTTGCAAAAATTGGTGATTGTAAGATGCCTCCATAAACCTACATTTGTAGATTTGCAGTGGAGAAAATCATGATAGAATATAAGAAATCCCTATTCCAGAGTTACCAAGTTTATCCAAATCACGTCAAAAGATTTGAAAATTTGACAATGGTTTGATGTGAACTGATCTGGACAAACAACACCTCAATTTTGTTTAGTCAAATAGCATCTCAAGTTTGTTTAGTCAAACAACTTTTAAAGCCACCAAATGACCCTAATTTTCTTCTTTTTAGTTCTTTCCCAATCCCAGTGGGACTCATGCTTGTGCATGAAGAGTCGAGACTTTGATTGAAATTTCTACTCAATGTATTCTATGTAATAATTTTTATTTGATTCTTTCACAAATCCAAAACATAACATTGAACTCATTTGATACTTTCACAAATACAAGACATAATCTGTAAACATAGATGCAAATGATTCCAAACACCAACACGCAAGAATAAACTAAGAAGTAAATAACTAATTATTTAGTGAACTAGAAAATAATTAGATATTTCCTTTTTTTACAAGTATATGAGTTCATCTCCATTCTCTTATGTTTTAAATATTATTTAAAAAAACCACAATTCATATATGCCTATGATCCCTGAGAAATAATGCTAAACTAAGAAACATTGTCATCATCTAAAACAATGATTTTAGGAACCTTCCTCTCACTCGATGGTTGAGGATCAATAGGAGCAAACTCTAGTCTAGTGGTGGCCTTGAATTTGAATTGGAATTGAATTTGAATTTGAAATTGAATTTGGAATTGAATTTGAAATTGAAATCAAAATTTGAATTTGAATTTCAATTTCAATTTGAAATGTGAAATTTGAAATAGAATTTGAAATTTGAATTTGAATTTGAAATGTGAAATTTGGAATAGAATTTGAAATTGAAATGTGAAATTTGGAAAGAATTTGAAAATTGAGTTTGAATTTTAAATGTGAAATTTGAAAGAAAATTAGAATTAGAAATTGAAATTTGATGCAGATAGTCCTCAAGAGAGAGATTCATTGCTTTGTGCTCCGCGAAGCACGAGATCATCTGACGTCGCCCAACAGGGCGGCCATCAGCAGCGCTCCCGTTCACCGAGGAGTGATGCCAGGATGAGGTCGGCTGCCACTGGTGGTGGCAGCAGGAGAGGTAGTGTGTTGGTTCATCCCGACGACATACATGTGGATCCCACGGCGGAGGATGTCCAACAAGACAAGAGTGCATCAGGTGCGTATTTTTTGTTAGCACATTTTCAGTAAATTTTTAGTATATAATGCATTGAATTTCAGTTGCATGTTATAATATATATTTTTAGTAAAATTTGTGTTTTGGTTTGGATCGCAGGTGCCCCGTGAGGGAGATCATATGACGATGATGTCACACGGATCACTCTCACTGATATCACTTCCTAGTGAGAGTAGGTGACCTCATGTATTTGCACATTCAGGGAGGATTCTCCCACACAGAGATCTTTGTCCATGATGTTATCAGCAATTGATGAGATGTTGGCCCTCTACAGGAGGGTAGGACCTCTTAGTGACATTTGGTGTCATGCATGCCAGAGGAGGAGATAGGATGTCATTGGGATCCACAAATGGGATGATGTCAAAGTCACCATAAGAGGGCATGACATCAAGGGTGCTTTGTTCGACATCCCTCCTAACCGCGCTGTTGGTCAACCACTTAGAATCAGGGAGTTTAAGTTGGAGGTCGTTGTACCACATCTATATGATAGATTCGTCGGAGCGTGGAGCATGTTCCCCCACCGTGACCAGGTCCCATTCTACTTTGCAAAACATGTTTATGCAGAGTTTGTTTTGTACATTCACCCATATTACACCAGCACAGGGTCCCCATTCTATGGGGCTGGTAGGGGACGCTCCTACCAACATCCTGGAGCTCGGAGAGACCCTATCTCCGTGCCACTTGCTCCAAGGTTGGTACCATTTCCAAACAAGATGATTATCAGGTCAGGGGATGTGGCACAATCATCCCAGCTTGCTACAGAGTCTAGACAGGACCTTATAGAGTCGTTGTTCACTGCCATGGGCAGTGCTATTGTTGTTGCGCATGGAGAGCCATCTAGACCACCCCCTCCACCTGCAAAGCCAGAGATAGAGTATGTCCCTAGTGACATGCTTAGGATTTTCGATGGCGAGGACCTGTTGAGGTATGCTGAGTCATCCCAAGATGCATACTTTCAGTTTTATCGTAGATGCGTCGCTACAGGATAGGTATAGTTTTGTACAATTATGTATATATGTTCTTCATGTTACATCATATTAATGTCGCAAATTGAATGGTCAATAAAATTTAAGGGAGTTGTATTATATTGATCCATGCAGGGGACCCCATTCATGGATAAACTCTTTGGTAGAGAACCATCAGTTGGTCCATCCGCTCGTCCCCACCTGCAAACGCCAGTAGTCGAGGTAAGTTATAATTTATGTTCCAATTTAATTTGTGTTTGAATATTATTTCTTAGTTTAAATCATTTGTGTTTTATTTCTTAATTTTTGATATTTTATGTTTTAGATCTTAAATTCAAATGAATTTCAAATTATACAGGGCAAAGGAAAGGGGGTAGATCTTGATTATGGACACGAGGACCGCGAAGGTCCTGACGAGCCGGGTTCAGACACAGATGTGAGTTTTAATTTATGTTCCAATTCATGTTATTTAGTCACATTTAGTAATTGATTTTTGAATTTTATGTTTCAATTTTTTACAGATAACTTTTAAATTATGTTAAATAGTTTTAATTTTTAATAAATCTAACTTATTACATGTAATGGCATATTAGACAGGCATCGCTACGGGCGGATGTCAATGCTACAATGGATTTCACATATGGTTGGGATGCAGCTCGAGTACATGTTCTTGATGAAGGGCCATCTACCTGTATTCCTACACAGATCTCGGATATCACCTTTGACACGATGGATAGGGAGGAATTTCTTGAGGGTTTAGCATCTCAGAGACAACAGCGGGCTACTACACACGAGGGAAATCATAGGGACGATCACAAGCCTCATGGGGGTAGTGGCCAATGAGTTGATGATCTATACATTTCGATGTTTTGGATATTTTCATATTTTATATATTTTCATGTGTTTGGATGATCTATGTATATGTTTTCATGTTTTGGATATAGATTTCTATCATTTATACATGGACTTTTATCATATATGGACTTTTCGATATTTTGTATATGTTATCATATTGATGTATTCATGTGTATTTCGTATCTGATTTGAAATCGATTGTTTTTTATATTAGATCTGGATATAGTTATTACAGTTACAAATTTATGTTTTGTCGTTTCAAATGAAAATTTAATGTGTAGTTACAATTTAGTTCAATTTAAAATGCAAATTTCAAGTACATTGCAAAACATCTTCCAAAATTTAGAATTGAATACATACATTACGTTTTAAGATTGAAATTACAATTCCAATTCAATTACAATGTAAAATTTCAAATTTAATGTGTAATTTCAATTCCAAATCAAATACAATTTAAAAGCTCGTTTTCAACTACATTACAATTGCATAAATGAAATCAAAATGTAAAATTAGAATACATTTGAAATTAAAAATTGAAATTGCAATTGCATTATGTTGTCTAAACATTACAATTCAATTACAATATACACATTCCAATTCAATTACAAGATAAAATTAAAATCTCAAAATAAATGTATACTTCACATCTTTATATTGTTTTAATATGCTTTGAATTAAATGTAAACTGATATATTTTAATGTGTGGTTGCATCTTTTCATAATAATAATGTGTGGTTAAAATATGTAATAAAAGATGTAGTTTATATTTCTACAAGTTTAAATTTTTTTGCCACTCAAAATTAGTTCATTGGATCGAGTGCTAACAAAAATATTGCCAAATATTTTATGGTTGGAAATTTAACAATTAGTAAGATTTCTGCACCTAAACAAAAATGGATCCATAAAATTTTCACTCCTAATATTTTTATTTTAAAAAATATGATAATTGTCTTCCTTGAATTTTTGTTCATAACTATTACTCATACATATACTATATTCATGATATGCACAATAACCTCAAAACATACAAAGATTTGTCCTCCAATCAAATTATTTAATAAATTTGTTGATTAATCTATGTTGCTTCCATGTTTACATTAATTTTCCAATGAATTTTTATCCATAACTATAAAACCACACAAAGTTTTATATGATCGTTAAAATCAATCAGTAATTAGATTTATTGACTAGGTCACTACTGTTTTAATGATTGTGTTGGCGATCCATACTAGGTCACAACTCTTTTAATGATTGTGTTGGCGATCCATGTTGCCTCCCATGTCTACAAACTTGGTAAGATGGCAACAGAGAAGCATGATCCTAATATGCAATGCTATTTGATGAGTTCACAAAACTAGGTAAACTAAAAAAAGCCTTGAAGATATTTTGTAGAATTAAATGGTAGTATCATTTAATTCAAATGTTGGTGTTTACAATAAATGGTTTAGGGTTTTATTGAATGAAGGAAAATCAGATGAAGCTTAGAATCTCTTCCAAGGCATGGTGGATGGAGGCCAAAACATTGATGATGTGGCATACAATGTACTATACAAGCTTTTGAGGCCAAGGTCATTGTAGTAGTGTATATTAGTCCTATACATTTTGAGATATGATTGCAATGAGAACCTAATGTGACCACTAGTGATTATGACCCAAAAAATGGAAAGAACTATGTCATGTCCATGGATTGATGTGGAGCCAACACCCATGCTTCTTATATTTTTGTTTGAATACCTACATACATTAGAGTCAGTTTACAAATATAGCCAATAATGCAATCTCCATGTTAGATCACTAGCCACAAAACCCACGATAAAACTATTGGAACACACAATGCTCAAGAAAAATACACCACAAATAAGATAAGCATGAGATATTTTTCAATACAGATATGTACATATTTTCCATGTATTATTACGTTTATGTTTCAACTTTCATTATTATGTAATCCAGGTCTATCAAAAACAAAGGCATGTACAAGTTGTGTTTTGGTTTGATAATTGAGGTTTTTTTACACAAGCAAGGCCATATAATACTAACTAATTTCTCTCAAAGAGGTTCCATGCCTATGCGTGTAAAACTGCATGATAAAGATGGTTTTTGATGCATGTAATCCAAAAATTGAGAAGGTTTGATGGCTAGAAATTATAGTGAATGTTTGTGAGTTGTGCCAACAATGGGTATTGTTTGCATGAAAATATATTCAAAGATTATGTGTAAGTGCCCTTTAGTTGAATTGTACCCTCTATCTCCTATGTTATATTCCATGTAGCACCAAGTGCCAATATTGTTATTAAATGGAATGAGGAGAGGCAAACAAAAATTGGTCCCAACTTTGATATCTTCTTGATAACAAAACTAATTGATTATTGTTGAATGAAACATTTTTTCAATACATTGGTATTTGATAATATTTTTATATAATTGATAATGAAATACAATCTAATTGATGAGGAAATACAATGAATGGATCATAATGTATAAAATTTTGCAAATTTGAAATCAAAATTTAAAATTAGAATACATTGTACAATTCAAAATTTAAATTTTACAATTCCACATTGTATAGATGTATTTTAAATTCTCAATTACATTACAATTGTATTTGAAATAAAAATTTAAAATTAGAAGATGTACATTCAAGTGTATTCACATTGGAGCACCATGACCCAAATTTCACAAAAGCCTCCCATCTAGTATTTGTATTCTTGACATTAAAGCATCTACAAAAATACATTTATAAAACAACCTCCACAAAACTCTCCAAAAAAATATTACACAAGACAACATGAAAACTACGCCAATGATGCAAGTGGCATACATGTAAATCATTCATCTGGACAATGCGTTATAGGAATGCAAGTCTCCATAATACGATCATGGTCAGCTTCTGTCATCTTCCATCTCTTTGGCTCACCTCTCTTCACCTTGATTTCTGTTAGAGGTATTTGAGTTGCCACCACCAAATGACTGTATTGACATGATATATATTCAGGCATAAAATATCTGTAAATAATATGAGCACCCTATTTTTTCACTTTTTCAAAAAAGTGTCCCAATAGAACCATGTCTTCAGTCTAGCATGTGAAGTCCCCATCTTGGTAGGGTCGCACCAACCTACTCTTCTTTTTGTGTGCACTAGATCAAATAGTATGCCACATTTTCTTGGTTGTTGGGGGGTGTAATGACAATGAATACATCACCTGCAAGATACATTACAAATATTATTCAAATGTCCTACCTGCAAATTTCTACAACATTTGTATATGTGTAATATATAATAAACTAATTAACTTAATGAAGACTCTTGTACCTTCCCTAACCATATCAAAAACTCGATCATGATCTAATGAGACCATTGCCTCTTCAGTGTGCATCTATTTCCATGTTGGAATTGGATGAGGGCCCTTTGGACTAAGAGAGACATATTTCCATGGTTTGTCATATACATCATTTTCACAGTGATCAAGCCCACATCCATTTGCATCAATGCAAAAATCACAAAAATAGGCATACTTTCTCGTTTCAATGGAAAATATGGCACACATGTCTTTACTTCGAATAGAATGCAATTCCCTCATACAAGGGATGGTCTCACAATACCATAGCATGGATCTATTAACATCTCCAAGGGAAACATCCCAAAAGAATCTGCATGGAATTCAGTTTGTCATATGTAAATTCCTATCGAGTATGGGTTCTTTTGGAAATGACGATATTGAATGTTATTAGCTTATTAATTGAGTTTGGAGTTTATTACCTGCACACCGGCCTTTCTTGTTCACAACCTTGATGTCCCAAATGATGTGTGCACTAATCAACTACTTCAGTGGAGCATTTGAGTTGGGTTGCACCATGACTCATCTGGTACCTATGAAGTGCTCATTTCACACATGCACCTACGCCATCATGTTCACCCTTTCCATGCCCTGTCTCAAAAAAGCTCCAGGTGTGTCGGATTCCTTTCTGTTTGTGAAGGCGACTCAACCAATAAAATGAGTGTGCCGATTTGAATTTCCCTACACACCCATCTCACCAAATCTAGTGTTCAATAAATGATACGCCTCTCTACATTAATGGATCATAAATCAACCCAAAGCAGTGTTGAACGAACAATGTGTCATGCTCACGATCATCACTAACATAAAAATGGTACTCCTTGATCACTTCACATGACTGAGGAGTGTTATCCCTACCATCAATGCTTTACTGAGCATGTCTTTACAATACATGTACGAAGATAGACACCTGGTCGGAGTGATAGTACTCACTCTGATTCTCTCTCTGAGGAGAAAAGGTGTAGTTCTCTGCAAAGTCTACTACTGATAAGATTGTGCCCGGCTCAAATACATCATGAGAATGTTTGAATTATGAAGCTTGCCACCTGGACCTATGGGAGTGTTTTATGTATTTATAGATCTGACTTTGAAACTTCTCCGTGAAATCTAAAACAGGAATCTCATCATCGAGCAATTCGATCCTCTTGGATGGAACAGATGAAGAAGATGTTGGATTCATGGTGACATACTCGTACCTCTTCCACCTAACAATGATATCTGACAATCCATGGTGTGTTGGATCGATAGGAAAGTTCCTATGGAACAATGTCAAATCACCGCATTCATGGCATTTTCTCCCACCTACACACCTCTTATTGAAAAACATTATGTTCAGGATTCCTGTTGCATAGTATCATACAAATAAAATCTCGCACTATGTGAGGAGCTAGTACACCGTTCCATTGCCTTTTGCAAAAATACAAAAATGTGTCATAGTATAGTTGAAATTCAACGTGGTACCGGCAACAACAAGTGTCGTGAATCGTATTCGACCTAATATACCACAGTTTCAATTTGTTGAACATGCTAAATTATATTTGAACACCAGGATTGGTTTCTTGGAATTCCTCGTAAAGTGCAACTCCTGTCATCTCCATCACATGCTTACAGTGCTCCTGATAAATGCCTCTAGATAAACGTCGTCACGGGACATACTTTCGATATGGAATAACACGAGAATGGCTATCCCAAAACTCTATCACCTTCTCTCTAATGCCTGCTGCCATACTTCCTTGATAGGGTTCCCTACAAATAAGAGACCAACAAGCAACTTCATTATTTTCATCTATTCGGACCCTGAATTTAGTATATTTGAGCACTATTCTTTTTGAAACATTGAGAAATGATGCCATTGTTGATAGCATTCAATTTCTTGAGCTTCTTTGTGCCACAACAGCCGTTGTAATTTCCCTATGAGCAGCTCGGGTATCATTGTTTCTTGATTTTCCAAATGAAGATAACGCAGTTCTTACATTTTCTATTGCATTCTCGCATGTCTTTTTTGTCTTAACATCTTTAAAACCCAACAATTTTGTGGCATGTTTCAATTTTTTGTGTTTTATCAACCCATGTAGGATTTGAGCTTGTGTCGTCATTGAATGTTGTTCAAAATATGACTTGATTATGTTATTGACATGCTCTCTAACTGTCTGACCAGGGATCAAGTTCCCAATATCTTCTTGTGCAAAAACAACTGCACAATCCTCTAGAAAATTTCCACCCTTTCCAACCCCATTGCAACTCCCAATTATATTTTCAATGTGAGAGGGAAAGGTGTCATGTGATGGATGCTCAGGATCATGAGGAGGCACAGGGTCATGTGATTCTTGATCACCATGATGTGATGTCTGACCATAATCTCTCCCTACATAACATGTAAATTAACAAATTGAAAATTGGTTACTTGATAGTTGTGCATTGAACTTTAAAATTGCTAGTAACTTGAAATTTGATGTGGAAATTGAGAAATTGAAAAATTGAAAATTGCATGTGAATTGAATTTTCCAACTAATACATTTAGCTTGAGAATTGTTCTAAGTAAAAATTGAAATTGCTAGTAACTTGAAATTTGAAATTGCTCAAGTAACTTGAAATTGCTAACTTAATTAAACTTGAGAATTGTTCTAGAAGTAAAGTTTGAAATTCCTAGTAAAATTTGAAATTACTTGTAACTTGAAATTGGTAGTAACTTGTACATTTAACTTTAAAATTGCTAGTAACCTGAAAATCAACTATATATATTTAAGTCAAGATAATTATTAATAACTTGATAAAAATTATTGTGGGCATAAAAATTAATATCATTTATAATCATCACATTATATAATTGTGGGCAAATTTTCTTTATGCAATTTATGTCCATTTTACTTTTACATTACAAGAAAAATATTATTTTAACTTTATGGTATAAAATAAATAAATAAATATTTAAAATACAAGTTGCAAATCACCACAAAGAATAAATGATTACAACACTTCTACCCTAGAATTCAAGGACAACATCATGGATCCCATGTTGTATATACGTGAAATAAAAATTTAAGATTGTTCTTTTACCCATGATAACATACCTATTATACTCTAAATGTGGGGGAAAAAAAATTGATTTAGAGATGAATACGATATTTAATTAAAAACATTTTAGTGATATGATTGAGTAGAAATTCATAATTTTTAATGCAAAATAACATTTTCGTTAGTTGATGATTTTGCAATTTTAACAATAAACGATTATGGAAATTGTAATTTTTATCATAAATTGCAATTTAAGGATTTTTTATCAATAATGCTTCGCATATCAATGCAAGGTTGCAAACATTGCAAATAATTATTTCCAAATTGTCCTAACAAAATATATGATTCTAATCATTAATCTTATCATGGTAATATGCCATGTTATGTAAATAAAAGTATATGTGATAGATGTAATTTTTTTAAAGTAAACATTATAATTAAATAGCTCTTTGAACATTCATTTGTATTCAAATATTCATTACTATGAAAATATGCATTCATTTGTTTTCAAATTGAATAAATTCTAACTAATACATAACTATCACAACATGTTCATTTCAAAGTATTCATTCATTTGTTTTGAAATTGAATTTTCTAACAAAACAAGAATTGAAATTACATTTAACTTGAAATTGTTAGTAATTTAAAAAATTGCAATTAGTTAAATATGTACAATTTAACTTGAAAATAGTGTCCAAATGTACATTTAATTTGAAAATTATTCTAATAACATTGAAAATTGTTAGTAAAGTTTAGAAATTTGAAAATAGTTAATATGTACAAACATTTTAACTTGAAAATAGAATCTAAGTGTAGATTTCATTTGAAAATTGTTGGACAATAAAATTGAAAATTGTTAGTAAACTTTGAAATAATTTGTAAATTGTTAAAGCAACTTTGAAACATAATTTGAAAATTGTTAGCACCTTTGAAGTAATTTGAAAATAGTTAAAAATATGTACATGTATTAACATGAAAATATAATCTAAATTTACATGTTTTATTTGAAAATTGTTCCAATTTAACATTTATTAGTCACTTGAAAATTGTTCATTTAACATAAAAATTGTTGCAAACTTTGAAATTTAAATAACAAATGGATGAAATAAATAAGAATATCGTTACAAATAAATATGAAACAAACTAGATTATGAAATTTAGTTAAATTTATTGGAAAATTGTTACTAATTTTGTAAATTATGTAGCCTAATATTTAAATTATGATAGCATGTAATTCAATAATTTACCTTGGTTGTCCTCCATTGGAATTTGTTGCACCAAATGTGCATCTTCTTCTTCTCTCAACCTTGTTCTTTGTTGTCTCATTCATTCTATATTCTTCTCACGCTCTTCATTGTCATTTTGTTGTTTAGAATGTTTTTTTGTCTTTTTTTTTATTCCCCATCAATCTACAATGAAAACAAACAAACAAAAAATTCAAATTGTTATAACAAACAACAATATGTTAGTATGAAATCTTGAAATATACCTACAAAGAAATCTTACATGTCTAATGAGCTCTAATTCAACAACATGAAAATGACAAAGCTCTAATTCCACAAGATCAAAATGAAAAAGCTCTAATAGAAAAAAAACTAGCAATGAGTTAAATTGTTGTTTTTGATTAATTGTTTGTTGGTTATATATAGGTTCGTTAATTTTTTTATGAGGGAAGGGTAGTTGGAAACATTAATTGTTTCCAACTCCTTTCGCGGTTTCACCCCGGTTCGTTTATATATTTTTTTTACACATACAAATCCTCGATCAAGCATATTTTACAGACCCTCGATCGAGAAAATACCTCGATCGAGTGTTTATCAAGACCTCAATCGAGGTATTTCTAAACCCTCTATCGGGGTCTTGTTAAAACCTCAATCGAGGTGTTGTTAATCCCTCGATCGAGGTATTTTAAATACCTCGATTGAGCAAATAGCTCGATCAAGGGCTTAAAAACCAAACTGACAGTCCTTTTCCCTACAGAATGGAAGTTTTGTCTTCCTTACACATAGTTAAACCATGTCATTAAATGCTCTTTAATGAGTGGACTTGATACCATTGGATTCGTCAACAAATCCTCTATCCAGATACATAAAATTTACAAATTTTTATCTTCATATGTCTTTTGTTTTTAAATTTATACTAAAACTTGCCCTAAAAAACCCTGCCGACAACTTCGATTGAGTTCAAAGATAAATTCACAACATTCAAAATACACATCCAAAAAATTTGACAAATCACACAAGCCCTAGATAAACGCGTCCTCTTTAAGATGGTATTTTTAGTTTTGCAAATTATGTAAAAAATCAAAAGATTTCATGCACACACACACATGTGTGCAAAATGTGACTTAAATATTCATTGGTTAGTTTCGAAAAATAATAATAAATATAATTTTTAGAGAAAAATTAAAAGAAAAAAATGTAAGCTCTAGTGCATTCTGTCTAAATCATGTTCACATATTTCATTTTTTTAAATTATTACTTTAACATTAAATTATTGTGCACACACACAAACTACTTGTTAATTGCTCTTCAAATTCTTAAGTACACACGTTTCATTAAATGAAAATTTGACATGATATATAACATTGGTATATTTCAAAAAAAATATCATTGGAAAGTGAACATAATTCTCTACATTTCGTTTTTCAATCGCATGTCAAAATTCATGTGGCAAGTATGAGTTTCAAAGTCTTCAATTTAATACATGGGTAAAATTTATGTTTTTCACCGTCATATTTGGCCAAAAAGAGTTACCCATCTTCATGGAATCACCCCTGAGCTGCCCACGTCAAACGAGCATTGACGCTTCAAAAAATGCATGAAGGATCAACACTGTGGAATTTGGAACAAAGCTCTGTGCACTGTCATGAACTTTATGAGGTCGTTCCTTGGCTTACGAGTTGTTACAAGATGACAAGTAGAGCCATTCTTTGATTATGCGTTGTCACGAAATGTTAAACACAACCATTTTCATGTATTGAAGACTGTCTATTATTAGAGCAGTTGAACACTAAAGGGTCGACTTGCTTCCTCCATTGTAACACTGTATAAATAGACGTCCTTGCAACAAAGACGTGTTAGCCAAGTCAGTTAGTAGTCAGTCAGTCTTTTTTATTTAGACTTGTTAATCTCTTTTAGATGCATATGGATACAGAAGCATTGTAACTCTGTCTTTTATTTTAATACATCTCTGTTCCAGATTTATGGAAATATACAGCATGCATCATGATTGACTGATTAAGGCTTAGCCTCTATTTGCTGATACGGGCCCCTCAACGACCAGCGATCTCCTGTATGTGCATATACTTTGTGTTGGTTTTCTACAGATAAAATTGTGTTGTTTATTTTGTCTCTGTATTTATTTTATACATGATGTTTTTGTCCTGTAATATAATTGATGTTTTGTTGTTTACATAGATGAAATTTATGTTTTGTGCTATGTGTTTTATCATTGTTCATGTTCGATGGTTTATATAAATAACATTTATTTGTTATGTTATATGTATCCTATTGTTATTTATGTTAATACTGTTTATAATATAATTGATGACTGTTCACACTTAGGTTCACTTGGTTTGCTTCAATAGATTAGGTTACACTTCGTTTATTTCATTTGCTTAAGTAGTTTAGATCACATCAAGTTTATTTAGTTTGCTTAAATAGTTTTATTTAAAATATTCAATCTACTTAGTTAACTTAGAGTCTAGTTAGTTTCACCTCTTAGATCTGCTCATAGACTAAAGTTCTATAGTTTCTTTCCTGTAGCAGAAGATTAGTTATTAGATAAATTCTAGTCTCGTTTTCAAGATAAAATAGAAATAGTTAGTTTCCTAACATAGATGGCTTCTTCAAATACCTTCGCCACCCGGAATGAGACCTTGTACTCTCTGGGAAATATTCTGTGTTTTTTGGGTGGTATGGCGGATTCTGGTGACTCGGCATCCTCCTCCCCAGATCCTCTGTTGGAATTGGAAGCAGAAGTCAGGGTCCTGCGTCACCGGGTTAGATGACAAGGGAATTTTATACAACAAATAGATGAACAAGGAGGGCGACATCTTGACAGAATGGATGATGTCATTGATCGTATTCGCTCGGACATCGCGGCAGCTTTGGAGGCTCTGGAAGAGAAGGTCACGGCTGCTATTGAAAATATGGATCTCAGGCTGTAGAATATGGAAATCACCCTGGCAAATCTTCGGGCTGCTGAAAAATCAGGTCATGGCAAGAGTAATTCAGCTGCCAAATCGTCTTCAGAGGCAAGACACCGTTAATTCCAGTCTAGTTTCGGACCTCTCTTTGTTTAATTTCCTTTGTTAAAAACTTTAAAGTCCTGGTTTAGCTAGTCACAAGCATATGTATTTAATGTTTGGAAGACTGCATGGCTTACCACTTTTTTGGAGATGTAAACTCATTGGTGGCTCAGCCACTGTTTCTTAATATAAAACCTAACCGTTTCTGTCAAAAAAAAAAAACATAGATGGCTTCTTCTTATTCTATCTCTTAATTAACTTCTTCATTGCTTCCCCTGGACTGTAGGATCATATGCATCAGCCAGCTGGTAGTTAAAGATCATGCAATATTCTCCTCTCTTTAGTTTAAATCGTTTTCCTCCATTTGGACTGTCATTCGGATAGTCATCCGGACCGACATTCGGACCTCCATGCTTCTTGCATCATTTTGCTTAATTAGTATTCAGTTTTTAGGTTCTCTTCAAATTAATATATATGTTAACCTTAATTAGTATTCCTAGGAGTTATTAAGATCTTGCTGTATTTCATATGATGTTTCGATCAAGTTTTCTCATCATCCTTAGTTTTTATTCTCTCTTTCTTTAAAACCTGCTTCAATTGTTTATAAGTTATCTTTTTCTTATGTCTGATTCATTAATGCTTATGTCTGATTCATTAATGCTTAATGGTTATAGAATCTATTAGTTTCATTTTCAGTAGAGTTTATTGTATGTTAACAATATCAGTATTAGATTAAGTTTAGTAATTTCATTCTCCAAATCATCTCAATATTCGATTATTCTTCTTATACTAATAATGGATTCATGGAATAGGATTTAGTTCAGGAGTAAAACATCTTTATCAAGCTTCCTACTTGCTTCTGAATTAATATCTTTATCAATTTTTCTACTTGTTGCCAGACTTCTTCAGTTCAAGTTCCTCATCTATAGATAAACGATAGGTCATTATGTTTAAAGTTAATTGTAGTTGGATAATATTTATCTTGCAATTATTTGTAGAAGTTAAATTAGATTTAGTTCCATTTTGTTTTCTTGTTACCTTTGAAAGCCACTTCAATACATTCACCCCTATTCCCATTACATTTGATACAGTTCCTCAAGATCCCCAAGGATAGTGGAATTAGATGCTTTAGTGTAGTCTTGAATAGTTTGTTTTTGTCTTCTCTATTGTTTAATCATAGAATAGAGTAGTATTGTTTGACACTATTTTGATCTGGTGGTTTAGACAGGTTCAGTTAGTTTCTTTGTTGTCTTTCTGAAGTTTTGACTCGGTTTTTATTTTGAAAGATCTTTCGATCTTTTCTTTATTTAATATGTTAAGGTCTGACAAGCCGAAATTTGGTATCATTCTACCTTAGCATATACTTTTCCTCAACTCTAATATTACCAATCCCGATCGATAATTAAATATTAGGTGTTTTCTTTGAGATAGCTCACACACCCAACATTTTGGTGCCATTGCCAGGGAGTTGTAGATAGATCGGTAGAATTTAGTTGCAAATAGGTAGAAGCTTCTTTTAGGGATAGATTTGAATTTCTCTCTTTTTTTTTAGGCTGGTGGCGGGTGAGCGGTAAGATGAGAGGTAAGAACCTGTGCATCTGTTATAACAGGCATCCCCAAAACCCAGCAACAATAGTTTTGCAGTTACAATTTATTTCAGTTATAATTCTATTTTTCATGAATAGGTTTAGAAATATCACAAGGTAGAAATCCCTACTAAACATTCCCACTAACCTATGCGGGGAGCATGCCACCCCAACTTCTAACTTAGCATAAAGGTATTGGAAGACACCCAAAGGGGATAGTCTCATTCGGAAAGCTAAGGAATTCCTTTTTGGAGATCAATTAGGAGAAACTATAGGACATTATAAGATTCTATTCATAAGGAAATTCCACTGAGAAACCTCAAATTCATACAGGGACTAAACCTAGACAAGAGGAAGCTCAAAGGATAAAATTCAAAACATATTCACCAAGAAAGGAACCACCTAGGTATTCTCTCTTTGACAGCCAAATATTCATGGAGAATGAAGAACGTGATTGTGAGAGTTACTCTAGGAGCAGAGGGAAAAGTGGAAGACACTCTCGAGAATTTTATGATAGGAACCTAAGAGAAAACACATCCAGTTCCGGTGGAGTTACAAGGGTGGAGTTGGAAAACCTATTAGAAAACTTTGAATCAGATATCCTGGAAGTAATAGGTTCTCAGCTAGATACACTACAAGCCAAAAAGAGGCAAAATGAGGAGTGGGTAGCAACGAGTGTTTTCTGTCCTAGGTGTAGAATTGAACATCCTCGACAAGGATGTCCATAGAATAATGTCCCAGTTTGTCGCCTTAGTACAAAAAAATATCCAACTGATAATTGTCCATTATTTGTTGGAGTACAAGCCTTATACAAAATTGAAAACTTTGATGGATCATCTAGGCGGCCTTGGAAACCTAGAGCTCAACTATTGTATCAAGGTCCATCACAAATTCCACCCTATCCTTATCTACCTCCTCAACAATGGAACACTTTAGGTTGGTAGAATCGTCCACCACAGTACCCTCCTCATAATGCTCAACAACAGTAATGGCCTCATGGATGGAGAGGACCATCCTATTCTCAACCTCCTCATATGCCTAATTATCCTTACCCACCTAATATCTAGCAACTTCTGACTGGATTTGTACCTTCCCCACTACCCCCTATCCCAAATCAACCTCACCATTTCCATAATAAGAATCCTCTAAGGCTCACAATATTACCGACACAACCGATACCCAATTCTAACCATAAACCAACCCCGGCTTTTAATAGCATTGGGTTGTTATCTCTTCCATCATATGTTGTTCCAACCACACCAATACATGAGATTCAACTGTATTTTGGAAGAATTATGCAAGATCAGCCCAAGTCATTGGTTGTTATCCAAGAAGAGAATGAAGAAGTTACAACAATTGATGATTCTCAAATCTTCCCTATTTTAAATGGACATAAAATTAGACCTTATCATCAACCGATATCTAAACAAAAAAATTTGCAAAATACCTTCCAACAAAAGTGGATAAAACTTGTAGGAGAGGAAGTCATTCCTCCTTCTCCCGGTCTTTGAATTATTTTTGGTTCATCTTCATTGGTATATATATGTAAATATGTTTTTGTTTTCAATAACAAGAGTCATTTCTAACAACTGAATGCATTCTTTCAAGAAACTCATTGATATCATTAGCTTATGAAATTTCTCCAATAATACTCTTTCTCTTCTTTTCCAAAATTCATATAGTTCTTTCTTTTTGTACATATATGTTGTTTTGAATTTGAAATCATTGAACAAATAGTTTTTCAGTATGATTACAAGAACCTCACAATCAGCTTATGCAATACTTGGAAAAGGAAGTGCTCTAAAAATACTTATAATTCTCTTTCTCTTCTGATTATTTGAGGAAATTGAAAATTTAAGTATTCTCTATATCATCCTTAACCACTTTCTTTTATGATTCCGCAAATGGTATTTGATTCAAACGTGTACATTTCTGATTTATCATCAGGAAAGTTGCTTAAAGAACATACTTTAATTCCTGTGATTTTCAAAAATTTCTATCTTACACCGATGGACTACTAGCTCATCCTAGACTCATTATCAAAACTTGTCTCTCAAAGCATCTTTAAAAGGTAGATCAAAAGGGAATGATATTTCTATTTTTGTGGGGAACGTTACTGAATTTTTATGAAGAAGATAGACTGAGAAGTCAAATCTTTAGGTTATTATCTTTTGACATGATCTATAATCTAGGCCATATTAAATAAAATTTACTCACAAGGGTTGTTCTGAAATTTTTGAATTATGTGTCTAGCAGTCTCAACACACTCTAGTGCCAACCGGCTTCCTTACGAAAAAAAATATATACATATTTATCATTATACGAAGCAAACCCAACGGGGTACTGAACAGGCGTGTTGGAAGAGGTTCCATGCTAAGTAATATCTTATAAAACAAGGAAGCTCGGTAAGTGCAAGTACACCCGTTAGGGTACTGAACAGTTTTGCTAGCAATGGGGTTATTCTTGCATGGTACCAAGATAAACCCGTCGGGGTACTAAACAAGCCTGCTAGCAGCGGGCAATATCGGGTAAAAGTGGTTTGGTTAATGCATCGCTATCCACGTGGCTCATCAAAACCCTGAGTATATAAATACATGTTTAGGCCGATTATTTATACTATCATTAGAGAATAGTTGTATGTTGGACTTAGACCTTGTCATCTAATTCACACACTACCTAGGATATGTCCATCATAGAAATGGGACCCATAATTCTAGAAGTCTCATAAACTTTACAGTGAACCTTATTTATATTCTTTGGATGACAAGAAATCTTTACAATGAATCATGCATGACTAGTTGTCCTATGGAATTTTCTTTCATCAGTTATACTATCATTCTTCACATGGTCTTCTTAAGCATCGTTGTGCTCTTTTTTGATGAATGTACATATCTGAATCATCTACATTTACTAGTTGATATTTTATTTTATTTTTCTTTTATTATTACAACATTTTTTTTGGGGGGGGGAAATCTTTTATTGATTAATTTTTCTTTGATGGCTTGAGGACACACCATATCTTTGGTTTGGGGGAGGATTCAAAACTGTTTTTACTCTCTGAATATTGATGAAAAAGATCATGTATCCCTGGTAAAATAATAGGTGTTTTTAGGATAATGCAAAAAGCAGAAAGAAGCTCGTTAGGCCCGAGTACCTTGAACCATTAACCGTCATTATTCACTTAATCACTTGTGAAGGTAAGTTTTCAGTCTTCAAAGCATGTCATTTTCGATTATTGGCACACTTTGTTAATAATCAACCCCTAAATTTCCCTTTCTATTTCCTAAAACTCCTAAAAAATATGTCTAGCCAGGTTATAAAGAATACTGTTAACCCTGCTAGCAATTTGTATCACCATTTCCTTATAAAAATCCTGATCACTCATCAATTGGGAGAAAAGGGGCAAACTTGGGAACGTTTTGTTTTTGAAACCCTAAACCCTCACCTAGTAAAGAAGCCTACTGTTAAATCCCCTACCTCTCCAAAAATGCCATCATTTCCTAACTCGTAGCAATGAGCCCGCCCAAAACTCTGCCAAGAAAGAAAAATTTTCCAAGGCTGTAAGGTTTAATGAGAATGCCTCGGAAGAAGCACGCCTTGATCATGCATATTCCCCTGAGCATGTTCATGAGGAAACCACCACGGAACCTCTATTCTTCTCACTCGTACCCACAAATTCAAGGAGGGCTAATTGCAACCAAAAATTCGACCCGACCATCGTCCAGTCCGAAGAACATACCATTGTTCATCCCATCAACCAGCCAGTCAGTGAGCGAATGCACCCGGACAACCGCCATCACCAAGCGAATGACTCTGTCCTTGAGTCCCCTCTCCTTGCGTTGGCCAATTTATCATCCAGTTTACTTGAAGACCCTGTCCTGGAGCCTACCCCTGCACATACTGAAGATAAGGAGCCTGAGGCACCCATTACATCTGTTGATCCCGAACCTTTTTAGAAGGAATTGAGCCCTAAAAAGGACCTTATGTCTTTAACAAAGATATATGTTCCACTCCAGCAGATTGTGGATAGACTAACCCAGGATGTAGTAGAGCTAAGAATCCAAAATGTAAAGTATGAAGAGATCATTATTGGGATTCTCCAAGAAAACAAGGACCTGCGTTTTCAGGTGAAGTGTGTGGAAAATATAAACGAAGCCAAAATAGTCTCCAACCTTTCTCTCTGTTTGAAGAATGACAATTTGAAGGAGAAGCTCCAGAATTTTAGAGCTAAAAACACTTCCTCGTCTAAGTCGAAGGCAGCTGCTACCGTAGCTAAACCTTCTTCCTAAAGTTTTGCTCTATTTGCTCAGTGGGGACTGGCATATCTCCGGTTTGGGGGAATGTTGGTGTCCATTTTTGTCACCATTTTTGAATATCAAATACACTCTGATTGGCATTACTTTCACCATTTTTTATGTTCTAAGTCACATTGTTTTCCATTCATACCATCAAATGGAGCAGGTATGCATTTATTCACATACCACATGAATTTTGGGTAAAAATTGTTATATTACGGTTTATTGATGTTTATTTGGCTTGTTTAGCAACTACATTTCATTTTACAGGTTCTGTCTCTCAAACGAATATTCAATTGGACGCGTATTGAAGTTGTGGACGATTAGTTGCATTTAGCCCGCCGTTCAGACCTGCATTCGACCCGCGAGATCGATGGTTGAGGTATGCTCGGGCCGTTAGAGAGTAAATCGGCGTGTGAGTTCTGTTTGGGACGTGGCCCTATTGGTACATGAGCTGATGTTGTAGAAGATCCTTTCTCCTGCATGCTCAGCTTGACATCACATCCATCTCTTCCCACGTCAAAGGAGCATTGACGCTTCAACAACTGCATGAAGGATCAATGTCGTGGAATTTAGAATAAATCTCTATGCGCTTTCATGAACTTTATGAGGTTGTTCCTTGGCTTACGAGTTGTTACAGGATTCCAAGTAGAGCCGCTCTTTGATTATGCGTTGTCACGAGATGTTAAACAGAGTCGTTTTCATGTATTGAAGACTGTCTATTATTAGAGCAGTCGACCACTAAAGGGTTGACTTGCTTCCTCCATTGTAACACTGTATAAATAGATGTCCTTACAACAGAGACGAGTTATCCAAGTCAGTCAGTAGTCAGTCAGTCTTTTATCTTTAGACTTGTTAATCTCTTTTAGCTGCAAATGGATACAGAAGCACTGTAACTCTAACTTTTATTTTAATACATCTCTGTTCCATATTTATGGAAATCTATAGCATGCATCGTGATTGACTGATTAAGGCTCATCCTCTATTTGCTGAGACAGGCCCCTCAATGACCAGTGGTCTCCTGTCTGTGTATATACTTTGTGTTGGTTTTCTACAGATAAAATTGTGTTGTTTATTTCATCTCTGTATTTATTTTATACATGATTTTTTTGTCCTGTAATATAATTGATGTTTCGTTGTTTACATAGATGAAATTTCTGGTTTTTGCTATGTATTTTATCATTGTTCATGTTCGATTGTTTATATAAATAATTTTTTGTGTTATGTTCTATGTATCATATTGTTATTTATGTTAATAATGTTTAGAATATAATTGATGACAGGTCACACTTAGGTTCACTTGGTTTGATTCAATAGCTTAGGTTACACTTAATTTATTTCATTTGCTTAAGTAGTTTAGATCACATCTAGTTTATTTAGTTTGCTTAAATAGTTTTATTTAAAAAATTTAATCTACTTAGTTAACTTTGCATCTAGTTAGTTTCACCTCTTAGATCTTCTCATGGACTAAAGTTCTGTAGTTTCTTTCATGTAGCAGAAGATTAGTTATTAGATATATTCCAGTCTCATTTTCAAGATAAAATAGAAATAGTTAGTTTCCTAACATAGATGGCTTCTTCTTATTCTACCTCTTAATTAGCTTCTTCATTGCTTCCCCTGCACTGTAGGATCATATGCATCATCCAGCTGGTAGTTAAACATCATCCAATCTTCTCCTCTCTTTAGTTTAAATCGTTTTCCTCCATTCAGACTGTCATTCGGATTGTCATCCGGATCGGAATTCGGACCTCCATAATTGTTAGCACCCAAAAAGTGCTCACTACCTCAACTCCCTCATTACATGACTCATTTGTCCATATTTCCTACCATATTTGCCTCCAAAACCTTAAAAAACCATTAAAAAGCCTCCAAAAGGCCAAAAAACCATTCAAAAAGCCTCCAAAAGGCCAAAAACCCCCTTTTTCTCCAAAATAATGTAAATTCCTCCAAAAATAGCAAAAACCCTCTAAAAAGGGAATAAAAATACAAAAAAGAGGAAAAGGAGGGGAAAAAGGAAGCAAAAACCCTATATAGCTGACCTAAACCATATGGTGCCCAAAACCATGGGTTAGCACTCCACCACTAAAAACCTATAAATAGGTGATGGAGGCTCCCCATTTCACATCCACAATCTTTCCTATCCTCACTCTGCCAAAATCACTCCTGAAACCTTGGCTCACCCTTTTCAGCTAATTTCACATTTGAGTGCCCCTTTGGCGCATATCCAAACACTTTGGAGAAGGAGAAGGAACCCATTGGAGCTTGGAAGCAGCCCTCCTGGACTACTGTAAGAGCTTCACCAACCTCACATTGGAGGTATAATCAATACAAAAACCAATTTTATTATCTTGTCTTTTCTTTTTATGCACATGCTTAGAGTAGTTACTGTTTTATTTACTGTCTTGTTTTATCATTTTACTGAACTGCTACTAAGGAGTCCCTTGATCTCCTTAGTAGGTTCCCATTTGCACAAGCTAGGATGAAAACCCTAGCTACAGTTTTGGCGAATCCCCTAGTGTTCCTTTGAATTTATGGTTATATTTTTTAGAAGTTTTTAGTTTTCTGCAATATTTTTCTGTTTTCCCCTTTCGGCTATCCCTTTCGGCAGTCAAGTTCACTGCCCGTTTCTTTTTTAACCATGTTATCACATGATTCGGGGTCCCCAAACAGCTTATCTCAGACCATGGTTCACACTTTGAAGATGCCATTTGGCGTGAGTTGTCCACTCTACTGAAGTTAGAACATCAATATTCCTCTACTTACTACCCCCAAGGGAACGGCTAAGTGGAGGCCATTAATAAAATTTTAAAAACCATTCTCCAACACACTGTTGACTGGCATAAGTCCAACTGGCATCACATGCTTTTCCCTGCATTATGGGCTTACCGTACATCAACTAAGACCGCCACTGGTTTTACCCCGTTTCATTTAGTTCACGGTGTAGATTCTATCCTCCTTATCGAGTGTCAGATACCTACCTTACACATCGCCATCGAGCTTCTCCCAGACACCTCCCCACTAGAGCAACATCTGCTATCACTGGAGAAAGCTGATGAAGACCGTCGCGCTACCCTCCAAACCATTGAAGCTTCCAAGAACCGCTCCAAAGTTGGTTATGACAAACATGTCCACCCTCGAACTTTCCATGAAGGAGACCTAGTTCTCGCCTACGACCAAGCCCACGACAAGACCGGTAAAGGGAAGTTTGAATCCATGTGGCAAGGCCCTTACATCATGCAGACCTGCCTCGGACATGGGGCATATATTTTAACTGACTCCGAAGGCCACCCTTTGCGCAACCCCCGTAATGGGTTGTATCTTAAACGCTTTTATCCTTAATCAAACCCGTGGCCCCATTGGTCTGTATTGTACAGTTTGCTTTCTTTTTTCTTTTTCACCTTTTTTACCGCAACCTTACATTCATAATTTTTGCATGATCACAGATTAACCATCTTCCACCTCATTACATTGGCTTCACCGATGGAGCAAGCCGCTGGTCTCCAAACCTGGCCTCTGCAGCATGGGTCTTATATTCCCCTTCAGATGAGTTGATCCACCTCGACGAAATGTGCATAGGCGCTGCTACCAATAACCAAGCAGAGTATGATGCTGTGACCGATCTCCTGACTGTTTCCCTTCAGATGGGAATATGTCACATTCATGTGTTCCTTGACTCCCAGCTACTTGTCTCCCAACTCAACAATTGCTACCAGGTGCGTGATCCTTGCCTCTTTAGAAATTTCTTGCGCACAAAACAGCTAAGTGGACAGTTTGAATCCATAACATTCACCCATGTCCCAAGAGCTCAGAAAAGTGTTGCAGATCAAATGGCTAACAACATCCTAGATTGGCATATAAATCACACCATGTAAACCATCCATCATGCATCATCATACCATATCATCCCATCAAAAAACATACAAAAATCCCAACAAGATTGCGTTTACAACAAGGGGCATCCACGTGCCTGTCATCACATAATATTTGCATCCATGTGCAATAACATAAACACACAACTATACAGGGGCATCCACGTGCTTATCCTACACACATACTGTTGCATCCATGTGCAATACATAAAACAAAATACACGAGGGGCATCCACGTGCCCATCATCCAACACTACTTGCATCCACGTGCAATACAAACATATAAAAAACCACAAATGCATCCACGTGCGTACACTAAATCATAATCGCAAAAGATGCATCCATGTGCATATATATATATCAAAAAATAAATGTCAATGTTCTACACATGTCCTGAGTACCTCAGGACTCATCTATACAAAAAATGTATATACATCGACAAGCCTCATAGAATACAAGTCGTAGCTACAAAAAACCCCGAGTGTCCATACACATCGGGGGGGAGTCCTCTATACTCCCTACTGAGAGTCGTACCCTCCATCATTGCCTACATCGGCCGCCTCTGAGTCCTCACCCCGCTCCTCCTCTGGCAGCTCCTCATCCCTTGCCAGATCTTGTGCCCGACCCCTCTCCGCCAATATGGCCACCCGAATCGCGATCGATTGGAAATCCCGTGGAGCCCCAAGACAATCCTGAATCACTTCCTGATCCAAGTCCCGCCACCCCTCATCGGTCACTCGAACCAACAAACAATCTAGAAGCACTCGTAAGGACTCCAGAATCCCCTCAGCCTCCCATCGACGCACCTCCCCTCGACTTGGCAGGGCTAGTACAGCCACATGCCCCCTGCGGTCTATATGTCCCAGTGGTGACCTCGGTCCAACATCTGCAGATCATACATCAGTCAGTACCAGTATATCAATATCTCAAACCTATAATACACAAAATATGACATAAAAAACAATCAAGCAAGTAGATACATACCATCTGGTCCCCACGCCTTCCCTGGAGGCCGTGGTGCCTCTGGATCTCCTATGTAGTTCATATCTCTGTATGGATAATCATCTAGCATCAGTGGCATCTGCAACCACTGTAGGTAGAGCTCCTGAGTTAAGTACCTCCCAACCTCACCGCCACCCCGTCAGTGCATCATCTCTCCCCACCGCACCATGTGCGGCTCCCTAAGTCCTCCTGCCCTGATCGGCACCCGCATCCGCAGTGTAGGTACCCGCACCATGAAGAAGGCACAGAGAAATGACCCGTAGCAAAATCCCTTGCTAGCTTCCTTCACCTTGGTCAACTCTCGCTGAACGCAGGTGAGGAACATCTAACCCCAAATGAAGTATATACCATCCAGCACTCGCTCCACCAGCTGCATCTGGCCCCCTGACACCCGCTCAGGTGCTTGAGACCCCAAAACCTAAACCACACACGCTGCGATTTCCCACACTGATGGCTCCTGTAGGTCCACAATACGGAGTGCATTCCTATACACTGTAGCCTCCAGAACGTAGTAACGCTCCAACATATCCTCCATGTCCACATCTGCGGACACTCGTGGCTGCGTATCAGCCACCCTACCCAAACAGGGAAACCCCGTCAAGAAATATACATCTACAAGTGTGAGATCCACCCTCTCCCCCTGCACCCTGAAAGCCTGTATGTCGGGCTCCCAGAAGCCCACCAACCTATTCAGCAGTAGTCTTGTTGAATGCATCATGGGAACCTGTGCGAACTTCAGAAGCCTGCACAACCCAAAAGAAGACCGAACATGCCGATCCCTTCAGATGACCTCCACAATGTCGTCCTAGATCTCTCGCTCCCGCCATAGCACTACCGGCATCCTGTCAATCACACAATGCAAACTCATCAGACCCACGTCACATAAATAACCATTTTCCTCCCTCCCAAGATAACCCTAAAGCTCGATCCAGATCGCGGCTTTAGGGCCCCTTGCCGCGATCTCAGATCGCGGCTCTCAGGCTTTAAGTCGCGATCCCAGATTGTGGTTGTTAGGGATACCGTTGTGGTCGCGGACCGCGGATCTCTCGATCTGAGTCACGATCTGGGACCGCGATTATAGGAGCCGAACTCGCTATTTAGGATCGCGAGTTCAGCCTCTGAACTCGCGATCTAGGACCGCGTGTTCAGCCCCAGAACTCATGGTCCTAGACCATGATTCCACCCCAGAAACGCACGATCCACGCCCTCGTGGACCGTACAATACCCCCCTGGGGACTCACCAACCCCCCAAACCCAACAAAAAATGTAGGTATGAGTTTAATGGAATACCTACAACTCCCATATCTGAAATTGTCCGGTCGGATCGTCTAGAAACACCAACTAAGCTCTGGTCCACTATGATCTCTAGTTAAAGTCAACTAGTCCAACTGACACTTGTCCTGTTGGGCCCACTTACAATTTATAGCCCGTTGACTTTTTTTTGTTTCGGCCATTTCGAATCCATACGGAGTCCATTCTCCACACCGTTTCCACCACTGGAATCAGCACGACGAGACCGTCATAATGGTCGACTAATTTTCTTCTTTTTTCTACACCGATTTTTGAGCATTTTTTCTAGACACCCCTCATCACCTCGATTTCTGTGCCACATCGTCCCTAGTCCATTTTTGATATACTTTGTATCATCGGATTCATTTTTTCGAGCCTGTAATGATGCTTGAGATCATTTCTCGCTCTCACCCCCATATTTTTCAGGTATTTTTTTCCAAAACACCCCCTGTTTCCTCGATTTGCCTGCCACCTTGATCCGGATTTATGTGGGAACGAAACAAAAGATAGCATATACAGAATCATATACAGAGATATATTGCAAATAACACAGTGATACAGTAAACACATATTCTATTAAATAGCGGAAATAGAACAGACTGTAAAATACAATAGCTAGAATGGTGGTAGCTATCTCTGAGAAGAGATGTGGCCGCTATGCTCATTCGTGCCAAGATGAATACAAAGAGAGGCCGAAAGGGCCTATTTATCATAAGCATGAGGGAAAGAATCCCAAACATCCAAAAACCTAACCCTAGAAGATGAACCGTCATAAAGTCATGTGGGCCCCGTTTGGGTAAGTTAGTACATCAACTTCCCGGGGTCGTAACTTTTGCATACGATCTCCATTTGGGGTGCTCGGTAGCTCGTTGGAAAGGTCTATCCGAGATTTACAACTTTCGACTGGGGCCAAATGCATGCCGAATGCATCCATTTGGCCCCCCAAATCGCCAAAAAAGGTCGTTTAGGGCCTCAAAATGGCTCCGGAAGTTCAGCACCCGAAAAACTGCTAAAAAAAGTAATTTACCAAAATTGCCAGAAGACTGTTTTGATCCAGTTGGAAGAGGTGGGCCGCCACCGATATCCACCTGGATCAATCCTCCCTCCTTAGGAAGCAATGGTCTCCATTGCGTTAAATCCCTTAACATATGTCGAGCTGTGTGTCGAGTTGAGCTCTTGGTGCGACATTTGCTGAAGTGGAAAGGTTGCCTTACTTTGACATCTTCAGAGGGTTGTAATTGTTGTTGATGGATGCGCTGGAGCTGTTCAACAGTTTTGGTTATTGTGGTATCCTTGGTATGCACCGATGTGGATGGTTTCTTTTTGGAGGGGCCCCTTGAATGCGTGGCCTTGCACTGTGGAGGTACCCGAATAGGCGATGCTGCACTAACTTTGTGTTTTTCTTGTTTCTGCTGAGTAGAAGGATAATCTGCAGAGGTTGTGGATGTCTCCGCGATCTGATGTTCACCTTTAGTGGCAATTGCGAATAGGGAAAATTTCCCAGTGTGGGAGATTATCTTCCTCCCCTGCTCGTTTGGGGTAGGTGCAACTATCTCTGGTATCCGATAGAGTTGTCCTCCCAAAGTGACAATGACACTGCGAGGTCGTGATTCATATACAGCATGACGCCTCCACATATATGGTTGTCCTAAAAGAACATCACATACTTCAAGTGGGGCCACATCACACAATACCTCATCTTTGAAGGGCTTGATGCCATATGGTAGGCGACATTGGTGACTGACACGGATCCTTCGTCCTTGGCTTAGCCATCCAATGGTGTATGGTTGTGGGTGTGGCGTTATTGGTAGCTCCAATCTCTTGATGACTTCTTCTGAGATCAGGTTCTTCTGGCTGCCGCTGTCCACAACAAAATGTAGGGGAATTCCCTTCACCCACATCTGTGAGTGGAAAAGGCGCTCCTCTGCCTCCGACTCTTCAGGCTCCTCTGGTTGAATCTGTGTGGTGGCAACAACGGCACTGGGTTCTGCATCAATGATCTGCTTCCCTTTTCGTGCGGCTGTGAAATTAGGTTCCGAGTCAGAATCGGAACTGGGATCTGATTCTGAAGCTTTGATCTCAGCCACCAATGACTGTTTTGAGCGACAATCATCAGTGTTGTGCCAGGGGCTTTTGTGGAACTCGCACCACTTCCCGGTGTCCTTCTTTGTCTTTTCTTTACCCTTCTTCGCCTGTGGTTGGGACTGGTTGTCCTTTTCCTGCCCCGTGCTCGGCGAGCCAGAGTTTCCCTTGCCCTGCTTCTGCGCAGGTCCGAAGTCACGCTTGTTCTTTTGCTGAAATTTCTGCTCAATTTTGACAGCATATCGATAGGCGGATCCAAGTGAAGATATTTCCAGGAAATCCATCTCTGTTCGGATGTACCGGTGTAGGCCACTGCGATATTTCAGTACTAGGTGCCGCTCGGAGTCCTTGATACCTAGCTTTGTGCGCAAGGTATGAAATTTGTTGGTGTACTCCGACACCGTTTGGTCCCTCTCTTGATGCAGAATGGTCCATTTTGTGTACTGGTCATCATAGTTTCCAACAGGGTAATATTGTTCCTTGAGGACATCTATAAAAGAGGCCCAAGTGGGATTGGAATATTCAAACAATCCAGACTCGTCTGATGAGTTTTGCTCACAATAAGTTTCCCACCAATTTCTGACATGGGGGACGGCCTTGAGGAGTGCAAAGACGATCTTTTCCCTGTCGAAAAAATTGTGGACAGAGAAATACCCTTCTAGTAGATTCAACCATTTATCTAGGGCATCGGCATCGATTTGGCCTTCAAATAAAGGGATATCAAAATTAACTTGTACCTTGAAGGGAGTCGTATCTCCGAAATGGCTGCTCGTTGAGGGTGCATTTGCCGTTGTTGGCATGCGTTGAAGGATCTGGGTGAAATTATCCATCATCTCGTTCCTCTGTCGCGCGAGGGCTTCCTCGAGCAACAACTTTATAGGATCTATTGCTCCGTCGTCTCTCTTTTCTTCCGCCATGGGAGGCCGTTTGGGGCGGCGAGAGTGGTCTTCCCCAAGTGAAACTAGTTCGAGACCCAACTCTCTGTATCCTGACCTCGTCGGGGACATGCACCGAGAAACAATCAAAGAGCAGACCGCTCTGATACCACTGATCCGGATTTATGTGGGAACGAAACAAAAGATAGCATATACAGAATCATATACAGAGATATATTGCAAATAACACAGTGATACAGTAAACACATATTCTATTAAATAGCGGAAATAGAACAGACTGTAAAATACAATAGCTAGAATGGTGGTAGCTATCTCTGAGAAGAGATGTGGCCGTTATGCTCATTCGTGCCAAGATGAATACAAAGAGAGGCCGAAAGGGCCTATTTATCATAAGCATGAGGGAAAGAATCCCAAAGATCCAAAAACCTAACCCTAGAAGATGAACCGTCATAAAGTCATGTGGGCCCCGTTTGGGTAAGTTAGTACATCAACTTCCCGGGGTCGTAACTTTTGCATACGATCTCCATTTGGGGCGCTCGGTAGCCCGTTGGAAAGGTCTATCCAAGATTTACAACTTTTGACTGGGGCCAAATGCATGCCGGAGGCAACCATTTGGCCCCCCAAATCGCCAAAAAAGGTCGTTTAGGGCCTCAAAATGGCTCCGGAAGTTCAGCACCCGAAAAACTGCTAAAAATAGTAATTTACCAAAATTGCCGGAAGACTGTTTTGAGCCAGTTGGAAGAGGTGGGCCGCCACCGATATCCACCTGGATCACACCTCGACTGTTCTCTGTTTCCAACACTTTTTATATCGCCGGATTAAGTTTTCCGAGCTCGTGATGATGCTTGAGATCATTTCTCTCTCTCACCAAGTACAATTTCAACATTGTGTCCCGACACCTTGCTGCCTCATGCGCCACATCGACCACTATCGGATTGTTACACTTTTTTACATGAGCCATTCACACCATTCATACTACAATTATTTCGTTATTTTTCCACCATTCATCATCCCGCAAGGAGGCCCACCAGTGTTCCCTACCACCCTCGTTCTTGGTTCTCATTGATGTTTCTTGATTGAGCACTTCCTCCTTGTCTAGCCATTCCTTTTGTTGAGTATAATTTTATCCCTTTTTTGGGTCGGACAAATCCTTTACGAAAAAGGCACTTAGGGAGTTTCTGTTAAGCTCTTTTCTGACTCCTAAAAAAATGAAAAGATCGTCGAGCAATCTTGCTTCCTTTCATGCTCGTTAAAGTACCTGAAAGGGCGTCTATCTGGTATAAGTTTAACCCTTTTCCAGACTTGGTAGACTAATTACAAAAAAGGAATACTCTAGTCACACTGGCTAGAAGAGTTCTTCATTCCATCATTTTATGCTTCTTCGGGCCTTGGAGACTAACACACGAAAAAGCACCCCCTGGAGTCTTCTTATTTACTTTCAGACTCTCTAAAATTGAAAGCAACCATGAGCATGCACCATCTTGGGCTCATACAAATCCACACGATGGTACCATTCCATTATTTCAAAGTCTTCTTATCACTTTCAAACTCCTTAAAATTGAAAGCAATCACAAGCATGAACTGTCCTGGGCTCGTATAAATCCACACGACAGTACCATTTTGAACACACTTCTTCTAGTTCCTTAACCCATGAAGAAGTACCCCCAGTGCCTCTCAGTACCATGATCGATCATCTCAGCAACACCCCCAATAAGGTCGCCTTTGTTCAGAGTATTCTGCAGTCTCCTGCCCTCTTACACCAACTTGAGTATCACTCATCCCAGTCACCATCCTTAATCCATTACATCTATGATCCATTTCCCACCAGTCAGTTTCATATGTTGCTCAATCATCCCCCCCATCATACTCTGAAAAAAGGAATTTTGAGTCACCCCACTCTACTTACCCAGTTATCCTCCCCCCCAGTATGTCAGTCCTACCATCAATACTCTCACACTTCAGTGCTCCACCTCGTGATCCTATCAAGGAGACATCATTGCCTTGCTAGTTGCAAGTCTCCCTCTGTCGATGACAACCCAACTATTACAAAGGATAGACCCAGAGGTCCCTACGCCTTGGACTCATCACCATCTATGGTGAGTGCCTACGGACCATTTTGAGAGGAGTCATCAGTGCCTCTCCGAGTAGTTGTTTCTCACATGCTCAACTTCAACACCTTGATCTCATCGTTGAGAATCGCACAGGGTATATATCCCTTCAGTTATTGGTCGAAGACCTTGGATTTCTACCAACTCTAGCACATTGGTGAGCCACTTCAGAACCCCCAGTTATATGTTCCCGTGGATGTCTGGGTTGCATTGGAGATTGTATTCGGAATCCATCCAGTTATATGCTTCCTTGAGTACCCAGTTTAGTTCCAGTTCAGTGTACCATTGAGGGTCTGACCCCTCATCGCTATGCCCTAGCAGTTCATTAGTTCCTCTGGTATGCTCATCAACACTATTATAATTCCATTGTATCAGTTCTTCAACTTTGACATGGTCATCCCAACAGTATGTCCCAAATTCTGTGTCCCCTCTGTACCCTTATGATGTACACAATGGTTCTCCATGTATCCTTCAGGTCCCCATTTTTGGGCCTCACTATTATTTTTCTATATATCTTGATATGAGCATGGGTATGCCCACCTCATCCATATGTTGAGATTCTTCCTCATTTATTATTTGAGGCCATGTATCTTTCAGGTCCCCATTTTTTGGACCCCCTTGTTATTGTTTTATATCTTGATACGAGCATGGGAATGCCCGCCTCGTCCATATGTTGAGATTTTTCCTCATTCATTATTGAGGTCATGTACTTTCAGTTTTTGCAATTTGTTCGGGACCGGTGTTCCGAGCTCTAGTTCATTTCTTCTCCTCTCCACATCCCAGGAAAACCATAAAAGACTTATGATGTCTATCGGCCATACGATAAGCTCCTGCCCTCACACATCAGGGGGCAATCTGTTAACACCCAAAAAGTGCTCACTACCTCATCTCCCTCATTACATGACTCATTTGTCCATATTTCCTACCATATTTGCCTCCAAAACCTTAAAAAACCATTAAAAAGCCGAAAAAAGGCCAAAAAACCATTAAAAAGCCTCCAAAAGGCCAAAAACCCCATTTTTTCCCCAAAATAATGTAAATTCCTCCAAAAATAGCAAAAACACTCTAAAAAGGGAATAAAAATACAAAAAAGAGGAAAAAGAGGGAAAAAGGAAGCAAAAACCCTATACAGCTGACCTAAACCATGGGTCAGCACTCCACCACTAAAAACCTATAAATAGGTGATGGAGGCTCCTCATTTCACATCCACAGTCTTCCCTATCCTCACTCTACCAAAATCACTCCTGAAACCCTAGCTCATCCTTTTGAGCTAATTTCACATTTGAGTGCCCCTTTGGCCCATATCCAAACACTTTGGATAAGGAGAAGGAACCCATTGGAGCTTGGAAGCAGCCCTCCTGGATTACTGCAAGAGCTTCACCAACCTCACATTGGAGGTATAATCAATACAAAAACCAATTTTATTATCTTGTTTTTTTCTTTTTATGCACATGCTTAGAGTAGTTACTGTTTTATTTACTGTCTTGTTTTATCATTTTATTGAACTACTACTAAGAAGTCCCTTCTCCTTAGTAGGTGCCCATTTTCACAAGCTAGGGTGAAAACCCTAGCTACAATACTTCCTGCATCATTTTCCTTAATTAGAATTCAATTTTTAGGTTTTCTTCAAGTTAAAATCTCTTTTAACCTTAATTAGTATTCCTAGGAGTCATTAAGATCTTGTTGTATTTCATATGAAGTTTCGATCAAGTTTTGTCATCATCCTTAGTTTTTATTCTCTCTTTCTTTAAACCTTGCTTCAGTTGTTTATAAGTTATCTTTTTCTTATGTCTGATTCATTAATGCTTTATGGTTATAGAATCTATTAGTTTCATTTTTAGTACAGTTTATTATGTGTTAACACTATCAGTATTAGGTTAAGTTTAGTAATTTCATTCTCCAAATCATCTCAACCTTCGATTATTCTTCTCATACTAATAATGGATTTATGGAATAGAATTTAGTTCAAGAGTAAAACATCTTTATCAAGTTTTCTACTTGCTTCTAAATTTAATATCCTTATCAAGTTTTCTAGTTGCTTCTAAATTTAATATCTTTATCAAGTTTTCTACTTGTTGCTAGACTTCTTCAGTTCAAGTTCCTCATCTATAGATAAAACATAGGTCATTATGTTTAAAGTTAATTGTAGTTGGATAATCTTTAGCTTGCATTTATTTGTAGAAGTTATATTAGATTTAGTTCCATTTTGTTTTCTTGTTACCTTTGAAAGTCACTTCGATACATTCACACCTATTCCCATTATATTTGATACACTTCCTCAGGATCCCCAAGGAGAATGGAATTAGATGCTTTAGTGTAGTCTTGAATAGTTTGTTTTTTACTTCTCTATTGTTTAATCATAGAATAGAGTAGTATTGTTTGACACTATTTTGATCTGGTGTTTTAGACAAGTTCAGTTAGTTTCTTTGTTGTCTTTCTGAAGTTTTGACTTGGTTTTTCATTTTGAAATATTTTTCGATCTTTTCTTTATTTAATCTTTTAAGGTCTGACAAGCCAAAATTTAGGTATCATTCTACCTTAGCATATACTTTGCCTCAACTCTAATATTACCAACCCTGGTCGATAATTAAATATTAGGTGTTTTCTTTGAGATAGCTCACACACCCAATAGTAAACCATAAGAATGCATCATCATATCATCCACATGCACATATACATCATATAGGCATACAACATTATTAAAACAAGGAGGACCATCATAATAATAAACCACATCCACTTGCATATATATATCATAATCAAAATGTCATGGTTTACATCATCACATAAACATCAATGCATTGAGGATCCCGAACAGCTTCCCCATCATAAAAATAATCGCCAAGTACAACAATCCCCCATGCCCATCACATTGGGGGGTAGTGTTGGTTGTGGAGCCAGATCTTCTAGTCTCATAGATGATATTGTATCAACCGTGTTTGTACCCCAGTTTTATATGATATGTAGGTGGACTGTACAATCACCCCAGCGGGGGCGTGTGGGGGGGCATTGCCCCCCCACAGGGTTCCAAGGGGGACCATCCCCCCTGGCTGGGGGGTCCGGGGGAAACGCCCCCGAAGAAACTTTTTGGGGTTGTTTTCGCCAATTGTTTTGCGAGCCCATGGTTTTGGGTATCCCGTGGTATTTTCCCATTGTATTTCCCTTATAAAATAAATACATTGTAATACGGCTAGGGATGATGATGTATTAGGTTTTATGCATTGTAAAGATCTCTGAGATCAGGAGAGAGACTGTGAAACAGAGAAGAGGAAGTGCAACCGTTGTGCTGCAGGTTGTATCCCTTCACCTTGCTGGACGATAATAATAATAAGGACTGCCAAATTCAGTGTGGACGTAGCCCAAGTTGGGTGAACCATGATATATTTGTGTCTCTCTTGTAATGTGTATGTGTGATTATATTTTCATTTATGTTTATTGTTATTGCTCTGCGATCCTGTTTTTCTAACAGGTAGTTTCATCAAATACCTAGCCATCTGATTCATCTCCATCACCTTCATCATCATCCTCATCCTCCTCCTCCTCCTCCTCCTCCTCCTCCTCCTCGTCTTCATCCTCCTCCTCTTCCCCCTCCTCCTCCTCATCATCTGACTAAGTCTCCTCCTCATCATCGTCATATGGAGCATCACCCCACGCCATGGCCTTCACTACCTTTCCTTCCATCACAATCCTACACATCACTGGTCTCCACTCCCATGGGGCGTCATAGCAAATGTTGATCATCTCCTGATACAAATGCTTCCATCCATCATCAACCACTCCATACAGTAGGCGATCAATACCCACATGCAGTGTCTCCAAATTCGTTGAAGCACTCCGATGACGATGTTGTCCATGCCCCGGAGAATACACTCCCTCCACTCGGCCCCTACGTGCTCATTATCCTATCAGCGGCCGCAACCCCACATCTGCACACATAAGCACATGATCAATATCGGTATCATAAAAATACTCTATCTATCACATATTCTATGAATTAGAAACAACATGATACTGTAAAGTGAGTAGATACATACCGTCTAGTCCCCATGCTTGACCAGGAGGTCGTGGTAGCTTGGCACCCACCTGTAGTCCATACCTACATAAGGGAAGTCCTCGATCACCACTGGAAGTTGCCACCATTGTGTAAACAACTCTCGAGTGAAGAACCGACCCAACAGTCCCCCACTACCGCGAGTCATCGTCTCACCCCATCACCCCATCCTGAACTCGGTGGTCCCCCCGTCACTTATTGCTCTATGTGGTAGTAGATTCAGAACTTGCTCAAAGAAGAATGAGCATAGGAATTACGAGAAACAAAAATCCCCTCCTATGCAGCTCACCTTGTTCAGCTCTCACCAAACAAATGTCAAGTACATCTATCCCCAACCGAAGTATGCACCCACTAAGTCCTTCTCCACCAACATCATCTACCCTCCATAGATCTTGTGGGGTGCCTTCGACCCCAGTATCCGCACTACCAGTGCCACTACAGCTTGAGTCTCCAGACTCTCTATGTCACAGATCAATATCGCATTGTCATGCACATAAGTTGTGGCATAACAATGGCACTCCAGTAGATCTCCATAGATACATCACTGGGCTTCCTCGGCTGGGTGTCTGCAATCATACACAACCATGGGACCCCCTTCAGAAAGTACACATCAATGAGCGATACCTGTAGCCGCTCCCTCTGTATAACAAATGCCCCCACATCAACATCCCAAAACTCCACCAATTTTTTAAGCAGTAACTTCGGTGAACGCCTCGGGAGCACCTTGGAAAACTATAGTAACCCACACTGGGCCAAAGTATCCTAAACATCCTCATCATCCATGATGTCATCCAATAGCCTATCGAGCTCGAGCTCTCGCCAACTCACTCTAAGCATCCTACACACACAGGAAAAATACCTTATCAGTAATACAACAAAGTTGTCCCCCAAGGGCCATTATACACATCTTGGGAAAAAACATGCATTACAAAGCGTGCATTTTTTCCCCTCAGGTGCGCGCTGGAGCGCGCTTTTCCCATTTAAATGGGTGTTCCTAAAGTGTGCTTGTCAGGCTCATATCCGCGCTCCAAAGTGTGGTTGTACGAACCACAATCACGCCCTAGCAGCAGGAATGTACGGATCATAGTCGTGCCCTGGGTGCACTTTTTCCCTCGAAAAGCGTGCTCCGATACAGTTGTTCCCTCGCCATGATTTCCATGGCTCCCTAGAGGACCAAATCCAACTAAAACAACATGAAAAACGTCATAAATCACTTCAAGACTTACTTGCAAGTCACATAACTCGATTCCACCAGAAATATTAAGAGAAATCCTAATTTCCTGTTTTGGGACCCTCCACACTCCTCCCAATATGCACAGTGAAAATGACATGTGGAGGTGGGCTCCCTTTCTATTTATAACCATTTTTCCCCTTCTTTGTTTTCACCATTTTGGAGTCATCCGAACTCCGTTTTCTATGCTATTTGCACTATCGAATTCAGAATTTTATGCCTATGATGATGCTTGAGATCGTTTCTCGCTCTAACTCAATCCTTTTTTGGGCATTTTTTCCACGCCCCTTGCTGCCTCATGTGTTGGAGAAAACTTCGTATGTCTTGGGGTGGACCACAACAGACAGCTGACTACCAGAAATTAACTCAATTCTCAATTCTATGCTATATAAATGACAATGCTAAGATAATGAAGAGCATAACCAACCTCGATGCAAACATTTGATGTAGATCCCCGTTGGAGCTTTCAATCCGTGCACTTGAACCTGCAAATTAGTCTTAACAGCCAATATACAAAAGGCGCATATAATATATAAATGAAATTAACATCATCAATAGCAATGGTCCATGATATTATAAGTAAATGCAACCCAATTTAATGTAAACACATTCACAACATTGATGGACGAGAATATGAGTATTTCTATTAATAAATAACAAGTACAATGTGATACGACCTCTTGCTGGCAACCAATCTGAACCAAGATCTGGGTCAATCCACTTGTGCCTCCACCACTTCAATCCTCCATGGAATGGAAAACTCAAACTACGATAGGAGTTTGGAAGGTGAACATAAAGGGTTCACAACTACAAGGATCAATGAGTGTAGACTCAAGATAGGGCAGAAATACACTAGATTTCTCTTGCTCTCCTTTCTCCTCCCGTCCATAAGCCATATGTGCTCAATATATATTCCTCTCAAAGGTAGGTGAAAGGACACATCAAGGCATTTATGGGGAAAATGGAGGTGCAAAGGTCACCCAATGACTGCTTTTTGGGAGTAAAAAGTAATTAACTAGTGATTTCTACCATTTTACATGCTACCCACGAGCTATAGTGATGCAACTCGCGGGTACGCCCACTGTAATGATGCAGCTAGTGTACAGAGGAAAAAATAGGGAAAAATAGTGTTTTTGGAGGATAAAAAGTGGATCTGAGTCAGTAAAATGGATCCGCTAGGCCAAAGAGTGTTGATGCTCACAAGGTGAAAATTACGTTGTAACACCTCAATTTGTGTGCCAAACTAGACGTAGGTCGTTTTTTACACCACTTTGACCATTTTGTCTATAGTGGCCTATTCATGAGCCCTTCGCTCCCTCCATACTATAGTTATTGTGTTATTTTTATACCATTCATCTACCCGCAAGGAGTCCCCATCAGTGTTCTCCCCCTCCCCTTCTTGGTTCCCATGCTTGTCCCTTGATTGAACACTTCCTCCTTGCTTGGATTTTACATCTGTTCGGTATACTTTTATCCCTTTTTCAAGCCGAGCAGCTCCTTTACGAAAAAGGCACTCAGGGATTTTCTATTAAGATCTTTTCTTACTCCTTAAAGAATGAAAAGATCGGCGAGCAATCTTGCTTCCTTTCATGCTCGTTAAAGTATCCAAAAGGGTGTCTATCTGGTATAATTTTAACCCTTTCCTAGAGCTCGTAGACTAATTACAGAAAATAAATACTCTAGTCACATCGGCTAGAAAAGTTCTCCATTGCATACGTTTATGCTTTTTTGGGCTTTGGGGACTAACACACGAAAAACAACCCCCTCGGAGTCTTCTTATTTCTTTCAGACTCTTTAAAATTGAAAGGGATGATGAGCATTCACTGTCCTGGGATCGTATAAATCCAGACGACGGTAACCTCTCCACAATTCAGAGTCTTCTTATCGCTTTCATACTCCTTAAAATTGAAAGCACCCACGAGCATGCACTATCCTGGGCTCGTACAAATCCACATGATGGTATCATTCTGAGCACACTTCTATCCCTTCTTTGAGCTCCTTAAAGCATGAAGAAGGCCCAAACGATGCCTCTCGATGCCAAAAGTATACGTTTGATATTTCGACTCTCAGTCGTTGTGTCCCTGCAATTTTTGGACACCTTCAGATCCAGCAGAGCATCAATTTATGTGGTACTGAATTTGGGATGAATGTCATTGTTTCCATATATCACTTCTTCATATCAATCATAGTTTTACCATGAGTATGTACCATATATGTGACCCCTCTAGAACATTATGATGTATACAACAGTTCTCTATGTATTGTTCAAGTCCCCTTTGGGCCTCACTATTATTTGTATATATTGAATCTTGATACGAGCATGCATATACTCGCCTCATCCATATAATTGAGATTATGTTCCTCATACATTATTAAGGTGATGTATTTCTAGTTATATCCATTTCAGTTGGCATGAAGCACATCTTCTCATCTCCAACCAGTTTCTGCTCTCTACCATCATAATGCTCACACCCTTGGAAAAATTAAGAGCTTATGATTTCTATCGGCCATACGATGAGCTCCTTCCTTCACACATCAAGGGGAAATCTATTAACACCCAAAAATTGTTCGCCTAGCTCATCCCCCTAGTCACACAACCTATTCATCCATTTTTCCTACATTTTTGGCCTCCAAAAACCAAAAAATCCCTAAATTGGTAACCAAATGAGCATAAAATCATTTTTCCCTCATCAATTAATGAAATTCCTCCCAAAAAGGATAAAATCCCATAACAAAGGGTGAAAATCTCCAAAAACAAAAAAGAAGAAGGGGGAAAAGTCAAAATAAAATAAAATAAGAAAGAAAACTCAAAATACCACTAGCCAATACTATTGGTTTCCCAATACCCTAGGTCAATACTATTAAATGGTGATGGAGGCCCCCCATTCAACATCCATGATAAACTCTTCCTACCCTTATGCTGCCAAAATTCCTGTTGAACTTTAGCCTATCACCTTGAGATTTTGTTCCCCATTCAGTTGAGTCTTGGCCACCTCTTGAGCATTTAGATAAGAGCAAGGAACTCTGGAGACCTGGCGCACTACTCACCTCCTGAAGTAACTCTTACTATAAACCCTTGTTTGCAACATAATACAAAATATACTTCATGGGTTCCGATCTATTTGTTATTTTTGCTGCAGTAATTAGTTAGGTTTAATTTACTTGTTTTTTCTTTTATTGACATTAGCATATTACCCATTCATGATATGCTATTAAGGGTTCCATAATCCTTATTAGGTTCCCTTCTACACAGGTTGGTGTGAAAACACTAGCTACAATAAGTATGCTCAATTATGATTCCTGCACAAAAAATTATAGACTTCAAAAATTGTCAAATTCGCCCAATTTTACATTGTCCCTATAGCTGCAGTTATTTTGAAAGACCAAATTTTGATACATGTAGAAGAAAATATGTAAGGAATTAGAAAAAAAATTATATAGAGCATTAATATCCCATATAATTGTTAGTATGCTAAAACATTCATGATTCAATTCTTATGCTCCCATCAAATTTTATAAAATTCTGGAATCACCCAATTTTAATTTCTCCATTTCTTCTTGGAATTTTTACTGAAAATTACTATCTCCCAAATTAAGCAATTATGAAAAATTTCCCTCTAAGCAACATTTTTATGCTCGATGAGTAGTAAAAATTTTGAAATCATAAAATTTTTTGTTTATGATTTATTATACCACTTTTGTCTCCGAGTTTCCAAAAATTGGTCTTTCACATGCCCAAATAGTGGGTTTCGACCTTATTTTGCATCTTGGCTCCACATATTTATGAATTTGACCTCAAGGATCCAAATTTATCAATGTTCCTAGACCCCAACCACACCGTAACAGTTTTTTCTCAACCGTTACCCCGTCCATCCTCAAGCTATGCACTTTTAAAACCCACTAAACTAGAGTTTCTGCAAAATTTAAGCAAAATGAGTCCATTCCCTTCACCGAAAATTCTGTAATGAAATGCCATAGGTCTCATTGATTTCTAAATTAATTTGCTCCTGTTATGGCCAAAATAAAATTTCGGCTCTATACTTTTTTAATAGTTCTAATTTGTTTATACTGACATGGCATGATGTTGACATGGTAGGGTGATGGCATGTCCTCACATGTGCTTGTTGATGTGTCAGAAAGGTCCTACATGTCACCTTCCACCAACTTCTAATTCATTACATCACTTGGACTTGGATGTCAGTAATTTCCTATTACTAGAAGTGGTAACGGCTCTCCGTGAAAGTGGTTTTTGAAAATTTCTTGGAGAATCGTTGGCAATCAAAAGATGACATGTGCTCAGGAAATTTTGGCCCAATGGCTCATCCACTTTCCATTAACCATCATGAAATTTTCTAATGCCCTATCAAGTGCAACCATCAAACCTATTTATCGCTCGATGGTCAGATCTTCGTTGGCCTACTATTAACCATCATGAAATTCGTCGATGCATTATCAACTGCAATCGTTAATCTTCTCTTATTCCTGACAGTCAAATTTTCATCCACCTCCGCACTCCATCACATGTAGTCACCCATGCACAGGCCCATGTGGAAAGTATACATCATAGCTTTGACTCATGTGGATCCTCCACGTAATGCTTTCCTCCCATGTGGATCCTCCACATCACTCATCCATGTGGAATGGGTGGGTCCCACCTAAAATTTACCAAATTTTAAAATTTCAAAATTGTACAAAATTTTAATTCGGAAATAAGGGGATTATTACCAAATTAACTTTTCCCCCTTTTCTGTCACTTAAGAGAACTCAATATCCATATAATCATTTACTGATTTATGCATGTAAGCATGCATTGCTAGCCTATACAACTTTGGTATTGCAACTAGAAGCTCTGATACCACTCTGTAACGTCCCTTTCACTCAATCCAACCAACGAGAGGGGAAATTAACGAACTATGGTATTCTAAATTTTTCCCAACAGCCATATTACGAATTCATAAATTTAAAATATGTGTGCACATGCATAATAAAAATACACAATAGAAATAACTCCATCCACGGGCACAACACATGCAATTACAAGCATAATTATCACAAGAATATAAATAAAATCATTGCACATCATATACAAGAGAATACTTATCTTTAACAAAGAATATCCAAGCAACTGGATATGTAAGAGAATTTTTCCTCCCAACCATAGGTACTCTATCCATTATATACTATTTTCGCTGAGATTCCACCCCCAGCTAGGCTATGAGGCCACCAGGACGAAGTAAACACCTACATGCTTATTTCTCTTTTTGCCCACAACCCATTTTTTCTATAATGCTTAGCCAAAATATCATCCAGAGCTCTTTAAGGATCTCACGAAGACATCACATCCATGGAACTCTTTCCAAATACCCTACACAATCCAAGAAAGGAATTTCCCTTCACTGATACATAGTTCCGTGGGGAAATCCAATCCTTACAGCTCTTACCAGTTTGTGTCGTAAGAATCCAACTTGTTGTATGTTATTGGAGAACCTCCTGGTGCATTAATTCATAGCTTCTCAAGTACCCAAAAGTAGCAGAACTCAATGGGTAAAGGTCCCTAGATTTTCCAACCTCTATGATCACCTACAACCATATATTTTCCTTTCAAATATGCAAGTCGGCCTCTAAATTCAAATTTATGGGTAATACAGAGTCTAGTAATGGTCATGATAGCCCTAGGAAGCTCTATGTAGTGTAGAATTCTACATGAGATAATGATAGAATGAGTGTTGACTCCAAGGTATATGAGATGAAGGTGAAAATACAACTAACATAGCTTTTGACTATAGAATAAAAGGACTTCCCATAACTGACAAAACTGTCACCACCCCCATGCTTCAATAACTGAATGAAGTGACTTTTCCCACCAACCTCACACATGCATTCAAAGATTGGGTTTATCAGTCAAGAGACGGTAATTTTCTCATTTAAAGCAAATGGAAGCAATTAGATGAGTTCTAAGGTTGTCACTTTGCAGCAAAGTATTTACTCTCCCATAGACCCTCTTTACTCTTCCCCTCTAATGCAATCATAGCCCCTCTAGTGCTCTTTACATAGCCATCTTGAACAATTTTATTATTTTCCAACATAATATTTACATATATTTTGAATTGGCATGATAAGTCAACCATACATTCCAAATAAAAATATATGCATAATACATGCCTAGCCATTCAATAGTCGGGCATTGGCCTTGAGCTCCACACTCACAATCCATATTATCATATTTACATCATTTACATAATTTTTTATTAAATGCATTCCAAGTCAAAACTAGGGTTATTACATGGAGTATCACAATGAACATGTAATACATAAATTTTATGTTCAGATTCACAACGTTTAAACCCAATATTGATAAAGAAATGGTAAATATTCTCATGCCTAGCATGAGGTTCCTGTTTCAAACCATACAATGACTTCTTGAGTCAACAAACAAGAATAGAATCTGTCACAAAACTAGGAGGTTGCTCCAAATATATTTCTTCAATCAAATCTCCATGAAGTAAAACACTTTTAACATCAATTTAATGAATCTACCATTCAAAATGAGAAGCAAGGGAAAAGATCAGTCAAATAGATTTCATCTTTTCAATGGGGGTAAATATTTAAGTGTAATCGATTCCTTCTTGCTAAGAGAATACTGTGGCGACCAAACGAGTCTTGTGCTAATCAACAACACTGTCAGAAGTAAACGTGGTCTTATAGACCCATCAACGCTTCACACATTCTTTCCTTCTGGTTGAGGAAAAAGTTCCCATGTCTGATTCTTCGTCAAGGAATTAATTTTAGCATTCATATCATTTTCCCATTCAGGTGCGCCTGATCATCAGCATACGCATCAGGCTCACAAGTTTCAAGAACTAGTGCCATCAAAGCAAAATTGCCATGTTGTTTCTGACTACAATCTTTCTGACCAATACTAGCATATCTGACATCTAGTCCTGTAGCTTCAATTGTCTTAATATCCCACCGAGTTTGTTGGTGCACTTTTACTTTGACCAAGGTTCAACACTTAGCATTTACCAACAAACTCTACAATCCACAGACACCGGACCGAAAGGGAGTAAATCCCTTTCAGCAACACCTAGAGAGCAGATGAAGTCTCACCTGAAGTCTCTATGGGGACTGCAAGAACCAGACTTCATGCAGTACGGAAGGGGAAAACTCGACAAGCAATACATTCATCATTATATCTTGATATAGAACATCGATAGATTAGAGCTTCGACAGACTCATCACTTCGACAAATACCCTAACTTAGCCCGATAATAGATTACATCCAATTTCCATAAATTTAAGCACATCATACATTCACTCAAAAGAAAGAAACGCATATCACAAGTCACATCTCAACACACATGAAGACACCATATTTTACATGGAAAGCCTATCTGGGAAAAACCATGGAAGTGCTTGTATTTTATTAAGAGTCACATCCAAATAAGCACTTCGGGCATAACTTATAGACTTCCTCATGTCATACAATGGATTTGTGCACACAGCCTATAGATAAGTGACTCGACTTCTCCAAAATATCTCGACAGACACAGTGGATATCTTCATTACAGAGTACAAAAACTCGACTATATCTACCAACCAAATATAAACCAACACTTCTTTTTTAATACATATTTATAGGGCGCACTAAGCTTTCCCCACTCCCACTAACACACTAAATTCCTAACCATCTCATTATTACAATGTGTACCAATTCTTACAAACTGAATAAACTCCAACCTTTGACACGATCAACATGACCATTTTCCTGGAGAGCCACTCGTTTCTCCCTGACAGCTGATTTTGCAGTGCATGAATCTGGGACCTCTAGTTCTTTGGTGAATGTTTATGGGCCAAGTGCCGCCCCCCACAAGGATGATTTCATTTTATTATTGGATAGTTTGTCCACTCAGGCCAAGGAGGGGATGTGGATTGTTGGAGGGGATTTCAATCTTATTTCTTCCCTTGATGAGAAAAGGGAGGTCGTAGGATTGTGGATAGATTCCAAGAAAAATTCAGGGACTTTCTTGCATTCAGTCATTTTGTCGATGTGGAAACTGGAAATGGTTGGTTCACATGGAACAACAAACGAGGTGGGGAACATTTGGCCGCCTCCAGACTGGACAGATTTCTAACTACTGAGGGTATTGCGCGTGGAATGGGTGAAGTTCATGCCAGTGTTCTTCCTTCGGTGGGCTTGGATAATTGGCTCGTGAGTCTTAATTGGGATTTCACAAACTCTTTTCTCTTCAAACCCTTTCTTTTTGAACAGTTCTGTTTGGACCACAAAGACTTCAAGAATTTGGTAGGCCATTGGTGGCAGGATCTGGTTCCTTCGATGGGATCTGGCATGTACCAATTTCAGCAAAAATTGAAGGCCTTAAAATCTAGGATCCGCACCTAGAATAAGGAGAATTTTGGTAACATATTTCAGGACAAGAAGAAACAGAATGAGGATCTTGAGCTCAGTTATAGGCTTGGGATGGATAATGGTTGGAATGATCATCTATGCGATCAGGAACATTTCCTTCTGGAGCAGCTTGAGGCTCGTGAGAGATAGGAAGAGATATACTGGAAACAAAAGTCACGGAACCAATGGCTTCAAGAAGGAGAAAGGAATACTAGATTTTTCCATAACTTTGTCATTCAAAATCACCATAAGACCAAAATCTCAAAGATTCGGAAAAGCGATGGGGCTCAGGTGCCAACCAGAGGAGATATTGAAGAAGAGCTTGTTAACCACTTTGAAATTATCCTCAAAGAGGGTCAGGTCGATCGCAGTCATGATATCACCAATATCACTAGACTCATTCCCACTTTGGTGACCCGACATCACAATGAGTAGTTATGCAAACCGGTTCCTATGCTGGAGGTTGAGGAGGCTATGAACCAAATGGATTTGGGAAAATCCCCTGGACCTAATGGTTTCACTATTGACTTTTTTCATCACTTTTGGGATCTTATCAAATGTGAGGTTCACCAGATCGTCGAAGAATCTTGTAGTAGTCGTGGGGTCCTAAAAGCTTTCAACGCTACTTTCTTATCTCTCATCCCGAAATAAGAAGGTGCAGATACTCCGGGTAAGTTCAGACCAATAGCTTTATGCAACGTGATCTACAAAATGATATCCAAAGTCATTGCCAGCAGGTTGAAAACCCTCCTTCTGATCCTCATCAATCCTAAACAGTCCAACTTTGTGGAAGGTAGGCATATTGTGGATGGAATTATCCTGGTGCATGAAACCATGCACTCTCTTAAGATCACCAAAAGACCTGGTATGCTTGTCAAATTAGATATTTCCAAAGCCTATGATAAACTGGCTGGCAGTACATGAGGAGCATTTTGAAGGATTTTGGGTTTAGCTGAGATTGGATCGTTTGGATCATGAATCTTGTGGCATCCCCCTTCTATTCCATTCTCCTCAATGGTTCACCTACCAAGCTTTTGCAAGCATCTTGGGGTATTCGGAAAGGATATCCCCTATCCCCATTTTTGTTCATCCTCATGGAGGAGGGGATCGGATGGTTGTTGCAGTCCAAAGCGGAAGCAGGAAATATCAGAGGACTTAAACTTCATGAGGGTATGGAGAAACAGACACACCAACAATTCATGGATTATACTATGCTTATGGGGAACCCTTCAGTCCAAGAAGCCCGTGTCTTCAAGAAGAGTCTTTATTAGTTTGCGAAAGCCTCGGGGTTGGAGGTCAATCCTGGAAAAACACAGGTTTTCTTCTTTAATACCCCAAGCATAACACAGCGTAACATCATCGGGATCCTCGGTTTTTCCCGAGGGATGCTTCCTTCTAAGTATTTGGGAGCTCCACTGGAAGAGGGCACTATTCGCAGGATTTATTGGCAAGAATTACTGGACACAATGAGATGCAAACTAGCTAAATGACTCTACATCCCCTAAACCTTCCCAGCAGACTGGTGTTAGTCAAAACGGTTCTCTAGGCAATGCTTGTTTATCTTTTCTCTATGCTTTATGCCCCAAAATCCATTCTCTAATAAATCCGTGGCATTTAGCGGAACTTCCTTTGGGGAGGCAGAGAAGCAAAAGCAAAGTTTGCTTTATTGGCCTGGGATCACTTATATAAACCCAAGACTCATGGGGGTTTTGGGATGAGAGATCTCAAGACACTAAGTAAGTTTTTTGGATCTAAAATCTTGTGGAGATGGTGCAATCACAAATGTGAACCCTAGGCTCACTTATGGCAGATCAAGTATGCTAGGGGCAGACCTCAAGAGATCCCCTAGCTTGTCCACAAAGAAAGCAATGAAGGGATAATCTCACTCACATACTTAGCTTGACCTCATGCTTTTAATGTGTGTGAGGCATGATTTCCCAACAAATGCCTCTTGTTACTAATAGATTTTGCACTCAAATATTCAATTCCTAGTTTTTTTTACACAAGCTTGGAGGATTTACACCCCAAACCTACAACTAAGGCCTTAGATTCTAGAGTATTGTGAGTTTTCTATCAAAGGAAAACAATTCTAGTTGATTTTATTATCGTTCCTTTTACTAGTTTTTGCTTACTCAACTCAAGGAAATGAATGGGACTTGATGATGTTTTGACTCGGTAAGAACACTAAAAATATAAAGATATTGACAATTGAATCAAAGCAATTATGCTATATCGTTCAAATGACATAATGTGTTCTAATCAATTTGCAAATAACTCATGAAAGAAGAAATCAATATCGTAAATCTTTTAATGCAATTTTCTCATTTTTCTTTTTCCAAAACTTTTAATAAACAAACAAGAATCTCTCACTCGAAATCCAGTTACCAACTCTCCAAAAATGATTTTAGATCTCAAGAATTCCAAAAAACACAACAATGCAACTTGCACAAGAGCACCCAAAATGCTAATCCCAATCGATCAAGCAGTGAAATTTTTTATTACTTGAAAAAAATGAAACTAAATATGCAAAATAAAATCAATCCAAAGGGTGAAAATAGGAAGTTGGGTAAACCTTTTTATTTGTTTTTTGACAAACAAAATTGTAAAATTTTGTATTTTTCAACTTCAACCCCTTTACACCCATATCTTCCTTAGGAATTTCACCTTGAATTAAACACAAATGTTTTAGAGAACTGAATTAGCTTCGTACTCATATTTTTTTAAAATTGTTTTATGGACATATTGTGGGACAAATTTGGTGCTCACCAACGACATATACCTTAAAATTTTAGGTATGAATAATGAGTGACCTGCATGAGCAATAGTTTTTTTAGAGATGGTTATTCATTTTAGGGAAAAAAAATTGTATGCTCATAATCTACACACATTGCACTTGTGCATGGAGTATATTTTGAGTTTTTTCAGACTTGGGAACTATTTTTTATTATTTATCGAAAAAGCATATGTTCATAAAATGGTGCCTTATTGATACATGTTGGTGAGCTTCAATTTTCCTTTTAGTGTGACTCTTATTGAAAAAACTAAAAGTACCATTTTGAAGAGGACAAGGAAATTAAGATCTCTATGAAGATTTCAAATTTTTTGGTGTTTTCTTTCTTATGATATTGAATTTTCATTTCAGGTGATTTTCAAAACAATAAAATTATTAAGGGATAAAGTTTATAAAACAATTATTAATAAATAGAAATTCAAATCAAAATAAAACAATTCTTATATCATTGGAAACTAGATTCAGAGATGAATCCATTTCTACCAAGCACAACAAATAATATTTAAAATTTGTAGGGGTTTGGGCTTGCTGAAGTTGCACATTCCAGAAAGATGCAGGAGATTTTCGTAGGTTTTGTTGACCACGAACTCTTGGCTGATAAAATATCTTACAAACTCTCAGCCAAGAGTTTAGTTCAAACTCTCATCCAAGATTTTTTTTAAAATAAAATGTGGTGATTGGTTCAAACTCTCGTCCTAGAGTTTTATTAAACTCTCGTCCTAGAGTTTTATTAAACTCTCGGCCGAGAGTTTGAACTCTCACACACTCTCGGCCTAGATTTTTTTAAACTCTCGGCTTAGAGTGTGAGGTTGAATTTTTTCACGTGTTCATCTACGCACACTAGTTTTTTTTCCACTCCATTCTCAAAAAAGTGTTACCCAACTTCGCGTTTTCATTCCAAAACATGAAATGCAATTCATTTTTGATAAGGTCATAATTCGCAATTCAAATTCCTGATACAATTACATCGGGAATTTTAGAGTAGAAATTTACAAGGGTTGTAGTACCTCAACATTGACTAGAAAAATATAACATAACTTGTCAAAATAAAGCTCCGAAAATCCTATATCTAATGGAATTGATTTGGTGGAAATTTGATCTATTTGTCAAAATATATCATCCCAACAGTCCATGTAACCATCATGGAAAATATAAGAACAACTTATTTTAAATCAACAATAAATCCACTTTTCAAACTCCAATTTGGACTTTTTTTTAATTGGGCTAATTTTTTAGATAAACTCATATCTATAGTTGGTTCCTTCAGCTTCTACACAAAAAATTTATAGAATTTGATCTAAATTCCATCACACTCTTTTTCTCTCTTGTAAAGGAAAAAACTCCTTACAACCAAAGAATAAATTAAAGTTCCTCTTCTGAATGACTTGTGAGAAATCATGCAAAGGTTGAACAATGTACACTCCTGAGAACCTTATTCAAAGCTTTAAAAAACCTTAAAACCTAATGAGAAAAACTCAATAAGTTTTCCCTAGTGGATTTGCCAATTTTGTTTCAGATAAAATTATCCTAATAAATAGGGTTTGAACTATCCTACACTGGATGTGAAGAAAATTAATCATCTTCCCATAGAAGGTAAACATTCCTATTTACAATCAAGGAGAAAATAACATACATTACTTTGAAGGTTGTCCTAGATCTACTTTATCTCCCACTATATTTGAGTCCTTAGATCAACAAACACATCATAAAAAATGCATTTCCCAAATTTAAAGAGAAACTATTATTATAAATCTGACTTCTAATCAATTTATTAGGAAAATTTGATTTTCTAATTTAAATAAAAGAAGACCATTTTGGGGGGAGGGAAAGAAGAGAGATATTCATTTATGAATATAAACAACAATTACAAACCTAATCTTGTTGTTACCACCTCTCATCACTGTCATCTAGATTCCTCCAATCATGTGTCAGTTAGAGCATCTTCAAATATCCAACTCCATATGCAGAAAGGAAAGGGAAACAAAAGATGGTTTTTGATCCCTAATCCCACATAGAATCACAAGAACAAATATATATATTTCTATATATCTAAAATCATAAATCAAAGGAACAACCACTTGTGACTTATCTTGTAATATCCTGAATTTGACCCCATTGCATTATAATGTAAATGATGTAGTATTGTTATAAAATCATGATGAGGAGCTCAAGTCCAAGGCCTCACCATCGATTTATTGATGCATATGGTTTATGTGCTATCCATGCATAATGGAATTGCAAATATCATGTAAATATGCATTTTAATAAAATACCCACAACTAGCTATGCAATGCAACAAGAGATGGGGGCATGATTTTACAAGGAATTGGGAGCGAAATATTCAAACCCTTGGAGCCAATCAAGTCAAGCGAAGTGTCAATGAGAGAACCCATAAAACCCTCAACTACCCATGTTGACTTTTGTACCGAATCATTCATTTCTCCCAAGAGTTGGGTGAAATAGTTAATGCCTTAGGGAATGGAGAGGTATGGCTGTCCAAATTTGGGTATGGGCAAGCCACCCTTCATGGAAAATTATTTTTGACTTCTTGGGAAATAAAGGAGCCATGAAATTGCTCCCCGAGCCATCACCCATCAACCATTTTTTTCTCTCTCACTTTTTTGGAGCTACCTGGGTGTTTTCCCTCCACGTTTTTAGGGTTTTCCCTTGTTTTCTAACTAGGAAGAAGGCAGTTTGGGTGTTGTAGAGCTGTTCGGAGGAAGGGATCTCGATTTGGGGTTTCACTAGGGTCGTTTTTTCCATTTGAAATGCTCATAACCTGGATAGAAATCGGGTTTTCTCCCTGGAGTCGAATTCCCCTTTCCACAATCCATTTTTGGGTGAGCCAATGGGAAACCTGTTTTGGAAAATCCCCTTTGTAAAATCGTTTATCCATGCCCAATGATTGTGTTTGTTGTGTGTATAAATATTATGTTTGGGTATGGGTTATGGGTATCCATTGCTTTGGATTGAGCTAGAGTGCAAGTATCCAGAAATGAAGAGGGTTCAAATTTAGCCTGATAAACCCAGTTGTAGACTGGCTTGGATTAGATGTAATGTTTGCTTGAGTTGTGTTCAGCTTGAGAGTTCCTGTTTCCTTTTAGAAATCATGCCTAGCTCATGGGTGGTAGTTTTGTTGAGAGATTGATGAACCCAACTGGCCTATGGTTGCCTGGAACATTGCAGCGACTGTTAACACCCAAAAAGTGCCCACTAGCTCATTCCCTTATTCACATGACCCATTTGTCCACTTTTCCACCATTTGAGCCTCTAAAGCCATCAAAAGGTCAGCAAAAAGACCATAACACACCCTTTTTTCCCCTCAAAATATATACTTTTCCTCAAAAAACATTAAAAAAAACCCCAAAAAAGGGTCCAAAATTCCCAAAAATATTAAAAGGGAATAAAAATATTCAAAATATTCAAAAAAGGAAAAAAGAGGGAAAATGGTACCTAAACCATGTTGGTCAATACCATTGGTTTTCTCAAAACCATAATGGTATTCCCCACCACCAAAAACTATAAAAAGGTGGTAGGGGCTCCTCACTTTCCATCCATCCATCATCCTATCCTCATGTTGTCAAAATCTCTCTTGAGTTCTTGACCATTGTAGCAATCTTGGAGAAGAGACCATTGGAGCCTGGAGCATCTCAACCTTGGAGCTGCTGAACACCACAAATCCTCGCCACTTGAGGTATTATAATACAAAACATTCGTTCATTTCTTGTTCTTTCTATGAATCATTTTAAGTTTATTGTTATATGCACATGCTAGTTTAGATTTAATTCATAATCATTTTTACCTTCTATATTGAAACTGTTATCACATTGTTGATAGGTGCCCATTATACAAGCTTGGTTGCAAAACCAAGCAACAGTTTTTGGCAACTCCGCTGGCTTCGAATTCTTAGATATTGGTTTTTTGCTTTAGATCTTAGTTTTTGTTAGTTTTAAATCATTTAAATTTAAAGATTTGTCATACTAGATAGGAGATCCATTGCTGCTCTAGATCTTGGCTCTTTTTGTAGCCATTAACAACCTGAAAGTTTCATTTTTGGGTTCGTTTTTTGACGTCCATTTTTCGGTTTTCGCATCGCAGCTTTTCGCCCGACAGTCGCGCAGCTCATCGTGGCCTCGCATCCTTTTTCCGCACGGCGCACCATGGCTTCGCCGCCATTTTCCGCGCTACACATTGCAGCTTGGCGGCCATTTTCTGTGTTGCACATCGCGGATTTGCGACCATTTTCTGTGCTGCACATCGTGGCTTTGAGGCCATTTCCTGCGTTGCACATCACAGCTTCGTGGCTCAAACCCATGATTCACATCGCGGCTTTTTCCCTAAAACCTGCAATGTTGTTTTCCTGAATTCGGCTCAATTTTTAGAAATTTTTTGCTGTATTTTTTGCCCATTTAGCTTATTTTCTAGCATTATTTTTTCTGCATTATTACAGCCATAGCGAATCACTTTCTATTTATATATGCTCCATTAAAAAATCTTTTTAAAAATTTTCAGTAAGTGAAACAAAGATTTTTAGCATTCTATTTAGATCATAGGTTTCACTGTTAATTTGCTTAATAGTTTGCCCAAGCAATTTTTTAAGAGATCCATTTATTTCTTGAAATATTTATGTTATTTGCTTCCCTTTAAATTATTTCAAAAATCTGTTATTTTTGAATTGTTTTTTCAAGCATTTACATTTCAGAAAACGCCTTTATTTTTTGCAAACTGGAAGCATCTTTTCTTTCATTTGTAATAAATCGCCCAAGCGATGCAAATCATTTTCAGTCAAATAATCACACATGCACCCAATCTGCCACATTTTTAATTAATTGAGCCTTAAAATCTACCTTAAATCAACGAACTTTTTAACCCCACTTGGGGAGCAATTAAAAGAATCTTGTAGTTAGGTAGGATTGAGGGGATAGGTGTGCCAATAACACCCCTCAATTATTTACATCTGAGACATAGTGGTTGCCCTTTTAGGGTCCCAAAAATCCCTTGAATTTTTGACATGGTTATCAACCAATTTATCGGGAAGGACTCTCCCTTAGGAGGGTTGAAGTAGTCAGACTGGTTCCGGAAGCTTGAGTGGAATACCGCAATCCATTCAGTAACCGAAGGATACATTTCTAAGTTCTCGGTGTACACTCGTATGGGGGTACAATAGCGATAGAACCAAACTATAGATTCACCCAACCGAACGTGTCATGAATGGGTTATCCTAGTTTCCATTCTTTAGGATTGTCTACCCGGTGTCCCTCCCGATAGGGAGACATCTAGCCGTTGATTCTACACTCTATATTGTCTGACTTGGATTTCATCACCTTGCAGAGGATATAGTTTGTTGACTCACAATACTTCTAGTTAGGTGTTTGCATGATACAATACCCACCTTTGGTCTAGTGAGCACCACTTTTTTCTAGAAACGGTTTGAATTTTGGTATTCTGACCACTGTTTTGGATCCCTCCACTTATTATAGCACAGCTATTATAGTAAGTGCTTTTGAGGTTGTTTGTTGGCCTGAGAGCCATTATTTTTTCACTCCCCTCTTGCACTCATTGTTGCACTAGGGTTTCGAAATTTTTACATCACCACTTTCCACTGGAATTTTTATACATTTCTCACCATTGAGAATTTAAGACGATCCCGCCATTTTCAAGGTGAACCCCATCAATTCGGTACACTTGACTCTAAATTTCATCGACATAAAGCCTTATCCCTTGACTCGACACGTCATTGGCATAGAACACAGTCATCTGATTCTGACGCGCCTCACTTCACATCTGATTCTGAGGCTGAATCTGAACACCCCACTGAAACATCACCAAACAACCCCATGGTTGGATCACAATACGACCCCCTTTTCACTAGTACTATTGGAGATACATCAACAAAACCTACTACTACTGTGCCACCCACGGTAACTGTCAAGCACTCTATTTGCAGATAATTAAATATCAAACACACAGAGCGTATGAAATTTATCGTCAACCCGAGAAAGTCTTTTTATTTCAAAGGACAAGTGCACAATATATGCTTAAACACAAAACCATTATAAGTGAATACTTTTATCTTCTATCATCCATATTCATCCCAAGAATCTATGCAATCCCAATTGCCTTCTAACTGCTATACTACAACTCTTTTCTATTATGCATCAAGAAGAAATGGTATCAGATCTAATCAACGATTGCAAGAAGGAAATCTCATTCGCATTCTAAAATAATCAACTGTCTAATTTAATCAAGCTGAAAATCATAAAGCATGACCTGAACATTACTCTAGAACTTTAATGAAAGAGATTGAAGCAACTGTTCTAAGAAACTGAATTGCAGAATATAAATCAATCAACACATAACAGGAAAGCTAAATTGTAAGAGCTCCTGGGATTACGTCTTAGCTGTAGGATGAACACGGCAGTGTGAAAAGAAATTGAAATGTGTAAAGCAAACCTGACTCAGTCGACTGTTATTCGATACCATTCACCAATCTCACAGAAATATAATCGTTACTAAGAAATCCACACAATAAATATTTTTGCTGCGTACAAAAGAAAGAACAAAGCATCACACAACAAGAAAGATGAAATCCTAAATTAACGCAGCAATCTCTGTGGAAGACGGGCCCAGTCTTCACACAGAGACGCTGGTTGAACAACACTCTATTTAACTCAGAAGTAACTCCTTATATTAACAGAAGAATGAGTACACAGTTTTGGCTTGGCTGCTAATACAAGATAAATTAATTGTTTGCTGTCCAACCCCTCGGTCGAGGCAATTCCCCATATTTATACATACAATTTGCAACATCTAAACCTATAATTGGGCAGCCATGAAGATCTCTGATCTTCAGGCGCCCTAAATAATCTAGCTGTTACAATGCGTGGCAGAACTGAAATATCTAAATATGAGAGGAGTTATTAATTGTCCCAAGAGTGGCGGTCCGTCCAGCTCGCAGCTGGATTCGAGCAGCGACATCCTTAAGATAGAACTTTATGTTACAGCTGCCCAGCCACGACTGTGCCTTGATTGACGATTTGAGCCCCAAGGAACCTTCTACAAGCAATGAACGTCCCTTCCTCCATGACTTGTTCAGCTCCGATCTTCCTGCAGTCTATTTGTCTCACTACCTTCATAA